>CM037584.1:14979529-16406529 GCA_021018995.1 Chloranthus sessilifolius
TAAGTCGCTCCTTCATGTCTTCCCAACGGGTAATGAGAGTACAACCCGCATTCGTTCTGATGCATTCAATGTTGACCCAAAAGAGTCGGGCTTGGCCTATGAGCTTCATTTTGGCAAGTCTAACAGATCTTTCATCGCTCATGCCAAACCACTCGAAGTGTTGTTCCATATCGGATAACCAATCGAGGAAGACCTGAGGGTCTAGTCTTCCATTGAAAGTCGGGAACTCAACTCGAACATTTTTTAGGAGTCTCCCTTCCGGGTCGTAGTCATCTCCATGATGATCAAACCTATGGTTCCGGGTCCAATTATGTTGGTAGCCATTTCGTTCAAAACGTGGACCATTACGCTCACGGGGTGATTCAAAATACTCATCACCCTCGTCGAACCAATTAACTTGGTCTAACAACATCTCATTGGATGTTTCGAGAATCCTTTGGGTTGTCTCTAAGGCAGTCATTTGATCATTGATCGATTTTAGATCAGCCCTCATGCCGTTAAGAGCTTCGACAATCCCACTCATGTCCATGGTGATACAGTTTACTAATTGACGGGCTCTAGAATGGAATGTAAGATGAATACTTTGGCCAAAACTGAAACAATATGTGATGAAAATAAAGTGCAATGAATGCAATGTCACACAGTATGCCCTAACCTAGAACCTAGGGCTCTGATACCAAAACTAACGCAGGACGACCCTAAACTACGTGAATGCAATGATTAATTTTGCCGAAATTAAATTGGAATTAAATAAACAATAAAACTTGCAAAATATAACGAATACCTCAAGTTTTCGTAGTATTCCATGGGAGAATCACGCATAATTCAGGCAGGGTTCAGTCCGGGTGCTAGATCGGTTAGGTTGCAACGCTGGTCGATCCTAGAGATAAAATTCTAGGTTTTCCCAGATTAGGGCGCTCACGATTCAATGATGGGATCACTGGTTTTCTCTGAGTATTTGGTGCGGAAGGTTTAATAACTCAGTTGGGATCTACAGTTGTTGAATCAGATCGATTCAAGTGTTCAGGGAAAATTAGGGTTTAGGATTTCACAAGAATGATGGTCAATTTTGGGTTGTAGAGTCACACAAGCAGAGAAAATAAGATAGATATATTGATTGGCAGGTTGCACACCCTTGGCTTCGCACCAAACCCTTCTCGGGAAGAAGATTCACTCTTCGTAGAGGCTCATCTCAAGCACACACAAGCAAAAGCTTTTTTCATTCATCATCAATATTCAATATCCCCTTAATAAAGTGTTTACAATGCCTTTATATAGGCTAAAAAAATCCTAAACGACATAAAAGTCGCAATAAAAGAGTCCTAAAATAATAAAAGACTAAAAAGGTTAAAAAAAAAAAAAAAAAAAAATTCCGTCACTGTAGCTCGCTCGAGTGAGGATTATAACCGCTCGAGCGAGCTTAAGTGATCGCTCGAGCGAGGCTCGCTGTGGCACTGTTCTCCTCGCGGTTTGTATCTGTTTCTCCTCTGAGGCTACGTGCTCGGGCCTCCTCTACATTTTCAGAATTTCCTCTTTCGCCTAGTTTTGATTTCCATTCCGCTTCTTCCAACGTCAGTACACGCGAAAAGGTCCATATTCGATGTCTACGATGTCGGCGTCCCCGTCACATATGGTATTCTTGTCCATATTTAGGTTAGACGATTCAAATAATTTCTATTGTCTGGTCAAAAGATCAAATGGTTAGAGAAATGAACTTTGGGCTGAGTCTCATATATATGTTGGCATTCAAATTTAACACTTATTCATAATTGATAACATATATAACACAATTGGTCAAGTACCTATGCACCTTATAGACAACTTATTAAGTCTACAGTCTAAAGAGTCGATGACTACTCTAGTGGGGACACACCTACCTTCTAAACAGGGTCTACACAGCCATAGTCGTACATGATTTTGACCATTTTTTACGATTTATAAATGTACAATTTCAGCGCGTAGCACTTGCTCGCCTTAAGTGAACAAAAGTGCACCAATCAATATTCGGGTAAAGTGACCAGAGTCTCATGAGTTGATGGAATGCATGCTACTTGTCGAAAATATTTTCTATATGCAAGTTGATAGAATTTACTTAAAAGATATTTTGCTAAATAATGCCCATAATTCACATATCACACTTGTCTTTTCTTTTGGCATAACCCATGTGTAAATATATGAGAGAGAGAGAGAGAGAGACAGAAAGAGTGCCATATGTCATTGTTGCTCTTCCAATGGATGAGCAACAATGCATACGAGATTTAGGGACTCTGGTAGAGATGAAAAACTGAGAGAAGAAGCACAAGTAGGTGCTTTTTACATTAGCGCCTAAAGCGGTCGGCACTTAGGTACTAGGCATGCCCTAAACGGCGAAGAGGGGCCTAGGTGCAGCTTTTGATAACAGAGGCCAAGAACACTCCTTTCTCATTCAATCTCCAAATCCTGCAGTCTCTGTTGGCAGAATTAGGAGTCGTAGCATGGGTAACACTAAACAACCCAACATACTCATCAATTTCATCATCCGTAAGGAGCCTTCTAGTACTGATATCTAGGTAACAGTTCCATTCCTCCACTCAATCAGCTCATCAATAAGGGCCCTTTTTTGAGTGGCAATCCGGAATATTTTGGGGAACCTTTCATTACAACCCCCTTCAGAGATCCAAGCGTCCCTCAATTCTACTGCCATCTCACCAACTAAAAGCAATACACTCCTTAAATTCAACAGTCACAGTTTTATCCCCCTTCTACCACCTCGAGATATTAACTCCATCCACATGGCGTTCCCAACCATTGTTAAGCATCCCATATTTAGCCGAGACCACTTGCCACCACAGTTTGTCTCTTTCTTTGACATCCCCAATCCCCCATAGTCATATGCCAAGCAAAGCCTTTAACAAAAGCAGCTTTCTAATGCTCAGACCTCCCTCCCTGTCGCTACAGCAGATATCCCAATTGAGCAGATGGAACTTACCATTCTGTCCACCATCTTCCCACAAAAAAACCCCGACAATTTTTTCAAGTTGATAGATAACCTTAGTCGGCGCAACATACATAGACATAAAGAAAATGGGTAGCGAGGGAAAGGTGGACTTGATAAGGGTGAGCCTTCCACCATTGCTAAGCATCTTGCATTTTCCACACCACTATCCGTTTCTGGAATCTGTGGACCACCGGATCCTATACCTGGGCTTTGAATCTACCCAGACCAATCAGAAAAGTGGGAACTCTTGCCCATTAGTCCATGTGAATTTGCCCCCTTTCATTCCAAGATAAAAAACAGTGCACTCAGATATGAAGTCTTCAAAGATCTCCATACCTCTTGTATCTACTACAGTGTTCCTAAAATCAGTGGGCGGGTTCAGGCGATTGGATAGATTTTCGGGCGGATCGGGCGCCCCAAGATCCAGGAGGTTCGTCCGTGTGCGTGTGCGTGTGTGCGTGCGTGTGTGTGTGCGAGCGCCCAAGAACACCCACATATTTATTGGGGTACCTCTGTTTGGCCCACATTAGAGACAACTTGAAAACCATTAATTGCTTCGAATCAGGTGATGGTGATCTTGTTTCAGCCAATATCCCACACACTAGATCTTGAGATCATGGCGCACCAATCATACGATCAGTGCTTGATTCCATGTGTCAAAGATCCCCAAAAACTGGCCCTTAAATCATATGATACACATGACGCTTAAACGTGATTACGTAAGTTTAGGGTCATTTTCTGGGTATCTGTGACACATGGAATAAAAAAATTGACGATCTGATAGATGTACTATGATCTCAAGATCTATTGTGTGGAATATCGGGGTGAAACACGACCTCCTTCATCTGATTTGGCGTCATTAATGGTTTCACATGTCACATGTCTCTAAAATACCAAGTCTCTCTTTAAAGTTGGCGCAATGGCCAACTTTCCGATTACAAAGGCCCTTTTAAAATCTGCCAAGTAATGGCTCCCAAGGAAAAAAAAAAAGAAAAAAAATGGGGACTGGGGTGGGGCGGCCGCTCGGGCAGGCGCCCCAAATCCGGTTCGCCCGAGGGGGCGCACCAGCCTAAATCGGGGCGCCTGGGGACCCAAACTGCCCAAGCGGCCGCCTCTACTATACCACCATTCTTTTTGTAACGAACTGCAGCATATTGAAATCTCCCCCCACAGTTCATCCAACATCCCATCTCCTCAAGATGGCACTTAGCTCTAACAAAAAATCCTCACGAAACCCATCAATGGTCGGACCATAGACCCCCGTGAACACACTGCTTTGACCATTTTCTGTCTTTAAGAAGGGCCAAAATCGAGAACTCACCAACTTCCCCATCCAACCTTTCGAAGTGGCTCTTATTCCAAGCAAGCAAAATGCCCTCAGTAGTCCCCCTTGGCATCGAGACAGACCCACTCCCAGTCTCCCTTACCAAGAACCGAAGACACTTTTCTATCATTTGTCTCCTTCCACTTCATAGACAGGGGGTCTCATTTGTTTAATCAGGCCCTTGATGATGGTCGGGATCCCCAAGCCCTCTCACATCCCAAGAGACAAAGATCATAGAAACTGATCAAAGCAAAAGCCCAAACCAGGAAAATCACTTACGGGGAGGATATGTCTCTCCCCTTTGGCAGAGAACCACCCTTCTTTTTGGCTTTAACCTTGGATCAAGTGTAGGAGAGCCCCCGCATCAGCCTATCAAGCTCTCTTATGTTCCCCTCCTTTTGCTTGCTTCTCTATTTTTGGATGTTAAGAAAAACTTGTGTTAGTTGTTCACTAGACCCCGGAAAGATCATTCCATGTTGCTTCCCAAAAGCCATGATGTCATCTATTGGTGAATCTATCTCTTCCTCTTCCCTGCCTGTAGGGTTTTTGTGCATGTTCTTTCAGTATCAGCCAGTATTGAAGCAAGACGCAGCCCGGTAAATGTGATTGCTCTGTTCTCAACCCTAGACACGGCGTCAATGGTTGGTGGTAGTATGTTGGTCGGAGAGGTTTCTATCGGCGTCCCCACACTGCCCTGCACATATTTACAAAATTCACACCACCCAAAGAAGGCAACACACCATTAGTATACAAAGGAGGCCCATTGGGCCTCTTACAATAATCAAACATAGAAAGACAATAAGGAAAAACATGAGAGGATCCAGAAGTGACCCGGTCCTTAGTAGTGGTTGTGACGCCAGCCCAAGATTTGGCAGGTCCCCCATTCATCGAGTGTGCAGCCTGAGTATCCGTGTCCAACATCACATCAGTCCTTCTAGACTTTTCTTACGCTTCAGTTGATTGCTACTTCATTAGGGAAAAATCGTAATGAGCATATTTGCACTCCATTTGTCAAGTCCTCTATGCAACTTGCAGATGTTCTTATTAAGCCACAAGGAAGTCATGAGATTCAGAGTAGTTTGGACAAGTTGGCCATGATTATTATCTTTGCTCAAACTTGAGTGAGAGTTTTGGATGTTTGTGTATGTGTGTAGTATAAGATCCTATTGTAGGATAGTGTCGGGTTTCTATATTTATCAAGGAAATTTTGATCACGTAAAACTACTTTTTGGTTGTTAATAAAAGAATCCAACTGTAAGTAACGCTAACTTTCCTCCCAAATCTTCTTCTTATAAACCCTAATCCTAGCCTACTACTCTTTCACATATCATCTACCCAAAATAACGTAAACTTCTATTCCTTCACATTTCATGAACCTAAAATAACCTAAACTTCTATTTTCAACACCAAAGAATGCTTTCAAAGGTGAATCAAAGGCATTATCGCAACTAAACAACCGGCACATTAAAATCAATTAGGTGAACTCCATGCACGTACTCAAGTAAGGCTTAAAAAACAATAATTGATCCACGGTCATTCAATTGCTCTATAAGAAGATAGGCTTGCCATTATATGGCCGACATTTTAAATGTGGTATCCACAAAATCAATGACTTACCAACATATTTTGTAAAGATGACAGTAAAAATGTCCAAGAAATCCATTCTAAGTTTAGAGAGGTTATTATGTGGTCTTGTTAAGGATTACTATAGTTCACAAACAAGAGAAAGGGAAGATGCACTGCAGGTCCGTGCAAAGAATGGGGTGCTTAATAATTGGCCCCCAGCTGATACTGTTGTCAAGGAAAGCCCCAAAATCCCAACAAGGATAACGATGCACAGCCAATCTACTCAATTGTCCATATATTCTTTGAACTCAAATGACTTGGAGAGTTCAATGACATGACCATGGTAGTCAAAGGTGCACCTAGGCACTAGGCAACAGCCTTGCACCTCGTCTGAGCACTACACAAGAACAAAGGACTAGGTGCACACCTAGATGCACCAGGGCATGCTTTTAGAGCCAAGATCCGCACCTGATTTCAGTTGGGCCCTAAAAACATAAGTGTTAATAAAGTGCTAACCCTCCCAAATATGTTACGAGTACTTCTTTTAAGGCTCGCAGAGGGTGCAGTTTGATGATAGAATTGATACTTTGATTCTTCTCAACAATAAATTCTTTTGTATATTGGGATGAGTTTGAACTTCTACACTTGCTTTTTATTTTTAGCTTTAAATTTTCCGTACTTTAGTTGTGCTTTTAATCTACTTTTAAAGCACTAGTTAGGCAAAGATTGTTGATCTGGTTAGTGTTGTGCCTAGCTGAGGCGAAATTAAATTTAGTTAACACATTTTTGAAATAGTTTAAAATGATAACTTATTATTAATCTAGTGTGTGTGTGTATGCATAGACATGCACACAGCCGTGCAGGCACACAAACAAATTGAGCTTAGCTGATTTAGGCGCTCATTACGCCTCAAGCCTTTTCGAGCCTTGCACCTTAAGAACGTTTATCACCTTTGAATACCTTGGACATGACTTATGAATTAATAGTGGCACTGGCCTGGTAAAGGTCCAGACCGAATGCGTGATTAAAAGGATCAGATAGTGAGTTGCTATTATAAATTTGGTTATACAGATAACCACAAATTGAGCTTAGGTGATTTAGGTGTGCCTTGCACCCCAAGCCATCTCAGGCCCTTACACCTCAAGGACGCCTATCGCCTTCGAACGCCTTGCATATGATTCATGGACTAAAAGTGACCTAGCCTGGTGAAAATCCCGTCCTGATGCATGTTTGACAGAACCAGCTACAATAGTGACTCTTACATATTGTTTTGACATGGCTCAATGGTTGCACTTTGACATCATCGAATCATTTGTTCATCTCTTTAATCATGGAAGGTGAGACTTGCAACTGCAGTAATTAAAACTCAACGGCATGAACTTAAGAATCTCTAGTAAAATAATTCTCACTGCAGACCCCCTATCTCAGGCATACTACCAAAAAGTGTGAGAACAGATGGCATGAATTATCTGATTCATGAGCAGTTACTAAGTTACAGCACAATAAAAAGTTCAGGTATAACGTTCATGATGTGAGTTATGTCACGCCATTTGTAACTTCTGTCAGTAACAAACAAGTAATTGGCAACTCATACGAAGCCATATTTCATGATGACACCAACAAACTGTACATTGATGAGGCTAGTACAGCTTCCATAATCAGTTCAGGTCGTCAAACTAATATTTAAATGGTCAAAATTGCAACTGCAGAATATTTCTTTCTGACATAACAGCACCGATCTAGAGAAACATATGCTTCTATTTAGAGTAGTATAACTTGTCACAACGTGATATTTGGAAGGTGTAATTGAGACAGCCTTGATGTGTACACAAACCTGTGGAATCCTTGTCTAACCATATATCCAATAATTAACTTTGTCTTCAATATGTCAAAGGTGTGCTTCTTTCTACAGCTAGCTGTATGACTTGCAGCAATATGAAGTTTGGAAGGTGTCACTGAGACGTTTGACAATTTTATTTAATCAAACCCTTGGCAAGCTGGGATTGAACCTGCAATCTTTTTATTTAATCAAACCCCTGAGATTAATCAACTTTACCTTTCAATATATTGAAGAACTAAACTTTGCATCTTGAATATATGTTATGCAAAGATCTACCTTGTAAATTACTGAAGGTTAACCAAGGTAAGTTGCACACATAAGCCAAGCCATAGAGTATCATTGTTGTAGGCAAAACATATAAGCATGATACAAAACAAAAGATAATATAGAAATAGCATCAAAACAAATAAATAGAAGTGTAAAATTTGTAAACGACTGTAACCAGTTCCCTTAATGTTTTTTCACATGAACAAGCTACAAATTAATGCAAAAAGTTAGTTAAGCTTGACACAATGGATGATTTCAAATTCAAGTGGCATGTAGCTTAGTAAGCACCCACTTTTAAGATAGCAAGATGCAATGTAAAGCTTAAGATGATAACCTATTGAAGTGAAAACCAAAAACTCACGTTGTAACAACTGCAGGGAGCCCTTCCGGAATAGCTGCAACTGCAAGAGCAACTGCAATCTAGCAAACATAAGAAACAAAGTCTAATTACTAAAGAACAATTTATTATATATTGCTATTCACAGAACTAAATAACTGTTAAAATATTTGTTCTTATTATACACTTAGTATATCAATTTGTGTGGCACTTAGGTGATTCTAGTTGTAATAAATGGCTAGTTAAGTCAGCATGTATTTTCCTTTTCAAAAAAAAGTTATCATTGTGTAGCACTTTGAGGGTATTCTGGTTCTTTACATCAGTTATATGTTAGCTCATTTCAGAGGTCATTTTAAGACTTATCTACAGATTGTAAAACAACATTAGCCCCCTTCAAAATATGGCCAAAAATTAAAAACGAGAATATTGATGAATTTAAATTTTTTCCCGTCGGCATATTGATGAAAAAGTATTCTAGGGACTTTAACTAATTCTATGACTTTTAGGATGTGTCAAAAGTTCAAAGATATTTTTGGCATTGTCAGAAAATTAGCGGCCAAGAACAAAGATTAGTTCTTGGGATTAATGGTTGAAATCAAGAATTAGATTAGGGTTGGATTCTTTTTTATATCATTTATTTTAATTGAACGATGAAGCATGAAAAAATGAAAATCGTTTGGAGTTCAAGGGCATTGTTTTCTACTTTAATGAAAAATAGTAATGAGATATTTCAGGGTTTTATCTTGTGCATATTTCTTTTCCATGTGTGTAGTATCAATTTTTGGCTTGCATCAGTTTATGGACACAAAATTAACAAGATCACAATCACAAGCCATTTCCCAAAACTAGATAGGCCAATATGCTGGATATGATAGCAGATTATTACAAGATAGACAGGAGCAGTGGCTACCATCAAATAAGAATATGGATAGCAACCAACAAGAAGGCTGCCTTTAAAACAGGGAAGTGACTGCAGTATGAGCTGCAGGTTACATTCCTATTGTTGAAGGTACTAAGCACGTCCATCTCCATATGATGAACCAAGTAATTAGGCCTTTGATAAGGGAAAGTTCAAGGTGGTGTGTTCCAATGTGCTCTAACAATATTCGGATACATTGTCCAATGTACAAATAACTAGCCAGTTGCAGTCAATTCTAGCTGTCCTAAGGAGAGAGAATGACGCAGAACAAAACCCTAAACTACATGAATGCGATGATTTAATTACTTGCCAAAATTAAACTAAATTAATTTTAAACAATGAACCTAAAAGTAACGCTAATACCTTAGAATTTCGTAGTTTTTCATGTGAAAGATAGCATTGGGGTTCGAATCGGGTCCAGTCCGGGCGCTAGATCCGTTAACCATGCAGTGCAGATCGGTTCTAGAGGTAGAACTCTAGGTTTTCCATATTAGGGCGCCACTCGTGATTCAATGACGGAGTCGCAAGTGTTCTCAAGATTCTGATTCGTGTGGGCTTATTGGTGGGATGGGATTTAGGGTTCGAACTTCGGGGTATTGTAGGTTGAAGGCTGGAATTAGAGTTCGTGAGATCACACGAGGTAGAAAAGAAAATAAGATAAAAGAGATAGATAGAAGATAGATTTTGGGCTTCACACCAAACCCTTCTCGTAAAGAAGAATCACTCTTCGGAGAAACTCACCTCAAGTTCCAAAAGCAAAAGCTCATTCATTCAATAATCAATAAGCTAATTACATTGTTTATGGAGAGACCTTATATAGGAGGTCTTAAAATAAAACCCTAAAACAAAAATAAACATAAAAGAAAGACAAGTTTGCCCCTGAAACTTAAATTCGGATTATGAGAAAACTCATTCTCGCGCGAAATCGATTGATCGATCGAAAGGGGTACTCGATCGATCAAATTATATAAATATATATATATATATATATATATATATATATATCGACGGTGATACTTGACCGATCGAAGCATTGAATCGATCGATCAAAATGTGTACTCAATCGATCAACATAAAATCGATCGATCGAATTATATATATATACACACGCCAAAATTAAACTCCCCTCTAGTCGTCGTCAATCGATCGAAATATGGCTTCGATCGATCGACTGTGCAGTGCGCAGATTCTTCTCCTTTCTTCTCTTGGTTCTGATTTCCGTTCCGCTTCTTCTTGGCTAGAAAATATGTTGCGGCCCGAATCTACAACTCTCGATCTTGGCGTCCCGCATCATTCTTCCCGACTCAATGTTTCATCACCGATGAAACACGCATGAAGTGAATCCTGGCACTCGATGACGTATGAGCATCATCTCAGTCCATTGTAGAGGGACGTATCCGGTAAACCTCTCCTTGATGAGCCTAATAACCCGGCTCGCCAAGTCACTCTATTAAATACTTTTGAAGTTTCGCATCGACTCTCCCGGACCCAAAGAAATTCATCCCCGATGAAGTGTGATCGCGATATCGACCAAGAACACGGGAACTCAAGCGACGAACTCTCTCATGATTGGCCCATGCACTCTCAGTAGTCGACTCATCAACCCTCTGTATCTCATAGACCATAAATTTTCGGCCGCAGGTGAATGCCACAAGATTATCCCAAATTTCCTCAATTATCTATTTTCTCTGCCTGCTTGGAGAAGGGAATGGTAGAGGTTGCAAGGTGGGGCTGGAATCTAAGCTCGGGGCTGCTTGGAAGGGGTTGTTAGGGGTGGGGTTGGGCCCAAAGAAGGGACTAGGTCCTCCACATTGAATGTAAAGTTGACCCCTATATCCGACAGAAGGTCGAGAACATACTCATTAGGCCTGCTCTTTGCCACAATTCTAAAAGGTCCAGCGCCATGGACCTGGAGCTCCTTTACGACTCTCGATGGGAATCGTTCAGGTCCAATTCGAACCATTGCATGATCATTTAATTGGAATTCCATGAGAGTCTTAGGTAAATGCATCGATAATTTGAGAGTTTCATTGCATAAATTAGTTTTAAGCTTAATTTCGGCATGAAATGCGGAATGAGACTCAAAAGATGACTCACAATAAGACTTGGAATGTATAGCAGTATGCAACTTGAGACTATGATGTGCATGCGTGTCTATGGACTCGATACTCTCATGTGCATGCGACGCGAATGACTCGCATGTAACCGACTCAAGAGCTCTTGACTCTACTAACATCAACGACTTAGGAACAACCGACTATGTGGGCACAGTCATCTCATGTATGATTGAATCAAAGGACACTAATGGCTCATGTACGCTCAGTTCGACCAACTTTAAAGACTCAAGTACACTCGACTCTACCACCAACAAGGACTTGTGCACAACGGGCTTTACGGGCACTAACAAATCGTGCGTAGGTGACTCGGTCGAATCGTGCGTGGGTGACTTAGGTGACTCACGTGTGGGCGACTCAATATCACTACTCACAAGGGAAATGGTAGTCTCTTTGACACAAGTTAGGCTCTCATCAACTTTGTCCATCTCCTCTTCACTCATCACAGTACGGGGGGCGCATACACCTCCTCTTCTACTCTCAAATTTTCCTGCTCCTTAGAACTCTCCCTTTTAATCAATAAATTCGGAGTGGAAAGTTTTGTAGGGCATTGATAAGCGAAGTGTCTGAATCCGTGACACTTGGAACAATGAGGACATTTTATGTCTTGGTTTTCAAAAACCGTAGACGGTGACAGTGTGTTAAAGGGACATACTTTTCAATAAGTGTCACCTTCATATCCTCCCATGTAGAGAGAGGTTTAATCCGACGAAACTCAATACGAAGTTCTATATGAATCCAAAAGATTTTGGCATTACCCTCAAACTTTGTTGTCACTAACCTAATTTTGTACTCATCTGGTACAACATACCAATCAAAATAATCCTCTACACTAGACAACCACTCTATGAAGGTTTTAGGGTTCGTCGTACCCTCAAAATTTGGAACCTCATCCCGAATAGATTTGAGAAACTTCTCGACAAGGTCGTACTCGGGTTCACTAAGACGAGTGTATCCCCTAACTCTAGTCTCATCACGATTTTTGGGACTTTGCCAAGAACTTGGGGTGTGGTGGTTTCTTTGTTCGATTAGTACCCTCTCATGAAGGTTAAAGAAGTCATGGTGATGTGTAAATGACTCATACATGATGTTTGTCACAAACACAACTCAAGCAAAATTCTATGGACCACACAACAATTGAGAAATTTTAACAAACACATGACGTGCACACAAATGAACAAGCAAATGACATAAAATCAAATGGCATTGAAATGACATACACATGTGAACCAAGTGAACAAGGACTTTTGTCGAACACAAGATGTGCACACTCGATGAACATACATGAAATAAAATTCAATAAAACTAAAATGACACACAAAATGCCCTAACCGAGAACCTAGTCTCTGATACCAAAACTGACGCAGGACAAAACCCTAAACTACGTGAATGCGATGATTTAATTACTTGCCGAAATTAAACTAAATTAATTTTAAACAATAAACTTAAAAGTAACGCGAATACCTTAGAATTTCGTAGTTTTCCATGTGAAAGATCGCATTGGGGTTCAAATCGAGTCCAGTCCGAGGGCTAGATCCATTAGCCTTGCAGTGTAGATCGGTCCTAGAGGTAGAACTCTAAGTTTTCCAAATTAGGGGGCCGCTCGTGATTCAATGACGGAGTCGCAAGTGTTCTCAAGATTCTGATTCGTGTAGGCTTATTGGTGGGATGGGATTTAGGGTTCGAACTTCGGGGTACTGTAGGTTGAAGGCTGGAATTAGAGTTTGTGAGATCACACGAGGTAGAAAAGAAAATAAGATAAAAGAGATAGATAGAAGATAGATTTTAGGCTTCACACCAATCTCGGGAAGAAGAATCACTCTTCGGAGAAACTCGTATCAAGTTCCAAAAGCAAAAGCTTATTCATTCAATAATCAATAAACTAATTACATTGTTTATGGAGAGACCTTATATAGGAGGTCTTAAAATAAACCCTAAAACAAAAATAAACATAAAAGAAAGAAAAGTTTGCCCCTGAAACTTAAATTCGGATTATGAGAAAACTCATTCTCGCGCAAAATCGATCGATCGAAAGTGACACTCGATCGATCGAAATTCAGTCGATCGATCGAAAGGGGTGCTCGATCGATCGAATTATATATATATATATCAACGGTGATACTCAACCGATCGAAGCATTGAATCGATCGATCAAAATGTGTACTCGATCGATCGAATTATATATATATATATATATATATATATATATATATATATATATACACACGACATAATTAAATTCCTCTCTAGTCGTCGTCGATCGATCGAAATATGGCTTTGATCGATCGAAGCAGGGAGTCGGTCGATCGATCGAAGCAGGGAGTCGGTCGATCGAATCATTGAATCGATCGATCGACTGGGCAGTGCGCAGATTCTTCTCCTTTCTTCTCATGGTTCTGATTTCCGTTCCGCTTCTTCTTGGCTGGAAAATCTGTTGTGGCCCGAATCTACGGCTCTTGATCTTGGCGTCCTGCATCAGAGAAACTTCACATTAATTAAAGTGTAACAGTACAGTTTGGTGTTCTTAAGTTATGAGGTATCACAGTAAGTTACTAGGTTCAGCCAAACAAAATTTATTAGCCTAAGTAAATAAATGCCATTGTGAAGTGGCTTATATTGGGAATGTATGAATCATCATGTATGTTAATGTATTTTTGGTGTGAATGTAGTCATATGGGTATATTTAAGGGTACTTCTGTTATCTATAATTACTTTAAAAGCTAGTAGGGTTCTCCTAAACCCTAACTAAGCTACATTACTTTACCCAATTCGCCTCTATCCCTCCCCCCTAATAATCCGCAATCATAACCTATCATCTTCAATCAACTCTAAACCCAACCCTAAAGTCTTGGTGGTATCAGAGCCTCTGCTTGCACAGCAGGTGATCCCCATAATACTGACATCATGGTAACGCCAGTATGAGGTCAACATTCTGACCTCAAAATCCTAAGACCCATTTTTTAAGAGTACCTTAAATCCACTCACCGAATCTTTGAGTTCACCCACGCTGAAACACATTGACTGCACTGAATCAAATGATGGAGATCATTTAGTCTCCCAATCTTTCACACGATGGATCTTGAGATCAGGGCTTACCATCAGATGGTCACCATCTTATTTCACATGGCACACATCTCAAAAAAGTGACCTTAACATCATGTGCAAGCTCAAAATTGATTTTAAGGTCACTTTTTTTTTGAGTGTGTACGACATAAAATACAAAACCAACCGTCTGATGGTACGCCCATGATCTCAAGATCCCTCGTGTGAGAGATTGGGACAATAAACAATTTCCATCATCTGATTCAACGCAGTCAATGTGTTTCAGCGTGGGTGAACTAAGATTTGGTGGGTAGATTTAAAGGTACTCATTTTTTAATCCTATTGATTTAAAAAACTTATTGTTATTTTAACAGATTTTCTAGTATATTTTGATAGATGTTTCACTGAGATTTGTACAGTCTAGGAAAATGACACCAATCAGGGTTTTCAGAGATAATCATGGCTTTCCAATCAACTAAAGCAAGATTCATACAGAAAGTGGGATCATGTTTCCTCTCTGAACTCATTTGTGATGGCCAATTTTTATTTGGATCAGTGTACATCAAGATCCATCGTGTTTTATGTTTCTCATTTGTGCTGCCAGTATTGTTACAATCTCGTATCTCACCCCCTCTTGGCTCAGTTCTTCAAAATGTCTATTGGGTTAGCTTCTACAGGTATTTTTATGAATATTCAAGATAATTTTGGATTGATTTTAGTCACAGAAAAGCAATAGTGCTATTTTAGGGATCACTTTTTATATTTGTGTCTATCTTGCTTCTAAATGGAGGTCTTTCCCTGTTGGATAGTTCATTTTTTACCTGATAAGTGAATGTTTCACCCACTAATTTTTGTTGGAGCTTTTTTGCCTCTAAGTTTCTACGTTGTTGGTGCTGATCACAAGTGGAACTTTTGATTCTACCACTACACATGGTATTACTAGTGTCAAATTTAATGGTAGCAATTTTCTCCCATGGGCACAATCTATAAAATTAAATTTAGGCAGTTGAAGCAAACTGAACCATATACTTGGTACGGTCACAATACTCCAATCATTTGAGGCCCCCTATGCTCAAATGGAGATTAATAATGATAAGGTTTTGGGGTGGCCATCAACTCTAAGGAGGAATATACATGAATATTTCCATGAGACTGTGACACAACTATGAGATGCACTTACGCAAATGTATGCTCAACGATTCTCACATCTATCATTTTTATCGTGAGGAATCCCCTTCTACACTTTGTTTACGCTTCTCAAGGTAGGGGGAATGACCGAGTTCATAGTCGTGCTCGATCTTCTGAAGTGGTCGTGGTTGTGCTAGATCTTCTGATCTTTCCGAGTTCAAGAAAAACTTCAGGCCACTCAGCTGACCTCTTCTCATTTTCCACCAGGTACTTCATTTTCACATCATGTTCCCACATCCACTTTAACCTGAGTCCCAAGGTAAGAGGAGTAATCGAGATCGTGGTCATGCTCGAAATTCCATTTTCTTCCGCTGTAGGATTTTTAATGCATGCATGTTCAGATTTGCACCAGTAAGGCTGTCAATTGGCCCAGACCAGCTGAGAAAAACCGGGAATTTTTAGTGACTAAACCCGGCCTGTATTTATGGCCGAGCTAAGATAATAGCGGCCCAGGAAAACCCGGGCCGGGTTAGGGTCTGACATCATGAAGCTCGCTTATGCCAGGCCCGGGTATCCATTATATATAATTTTGTATTTATATTTATTTAAAATTTTATTTTTTAATAATAGGGTTACTAAAATACCCTCAAATTAAAAAATTTATACACATGAATCTGAGGGTATTTTAGTAAAAGCCCACCAGTCAAAGGCCAATTCAATTGACAGCTCTAGCACCCAGCTACCTATATATATATATGTACATATATATATATATATATATATATATATATATATATATATATATATATATTCTCTTTGAAAACCCTAACCCTACAACTCTAAACTCTCTCATTCAGATCTCACTGCTCCTCTCTTTTGCCATCATGACTTATATAAAAATTAGATTTATAGTTAACTTATTTTCCAAAAAAAAAGTTATTTAAAAAATAAAAAGAGTTTACAAATAAAATAAATAGGTATATAAAAAAAAATCAAAAGCGAAAAATAGCCCACAAACCAAGCCCGGCCTGGCCCACCAACCCCTTGGCAGCCCAGCCCCAAGCACGGCCCAGCCCATCGACAGGCCTATGCACCAGGTAAGACATCTGATTTGCAGTTGGATTGATGTTACAGTGATTCAGGAGTGAATCATTAGAAAGATGCAGAGAAGGTACCTAGAGAACACTTAGGATAATATGCTCACATTTAGGAGACCAGATCATTTAGATCTGATCGATTATGTTGACTTGAATTTTGTTGGATACACCAATAGTAGGAAATCCACTTATGATTATGGGTTTCCTCTTGCATAAAGGGGTTGGTCAAGTATGAAGCAATCTATCTCTGTTTCGTCCTCCATCGAAACTGAGTTCATGGTAGACTTTGAGGCCATGAATCATTGATTAAAGTTGCGGAACTTTATCTCAGGACTTGTAATTATCAATCTTATTAATAAGCCGCTGAGAATTTACTATAAGGATTCCTCAGTAATCATCTTCTCAAGACGACAAGTGTTTCAATGGTGCAGTGCACATAAATGTCAAATATGTTGTCGTGAAACAGACAGTTCAGAAACATCTCTTGTCTACTGAATGCATAAGCACAAAGCTTATGGTTGGAGATTTAATAATCAGGGACTGTTGCTATGGACTTCTCAAAAAAATGTTGAAAGAACGAAGTCTTGTTGCCAATGATAATGTGTGAATATATGGATTGCTAGATTGATGATTGATACTATTAGACACTCTCGAGATCTCATTCACTATGGGATGTTTCTGATTTCTTGTTTTCCATTATGTATACATGTATGTGAATGGATATATGATATCAGGAATTGTTTTGGCAAGACATTATTGGTGAACCATTATAATAGGCATTATAGTTGTAGCCTATTTGAATAATTTCCTGCTTATGACCGAATTAAGTGAGTTGCTAGTATTGTGGTACATGGGAGGGACTACTGGTTTAGTGATGTACGACTGCCATGACTCGTATTTGTAATTTTCTTAATTTGGTATTATGAAGGCTAATATAATTGAGGTGATTAGGATGTTTTTTCTAAAAGTGTGCACACACATATTTATTTAAAAGTTTGAGTCCAACATGAGTCTTTTACAAAAAGATTTTATTTAAGAAAGTTTTAAGATACAAATGTGGCTTTGTTTTTCAAAGGGGCCAAGTGGGAGAATGTTAGCATTATGTGGCCCAATCAAGGTCCATAAGACCCATAGTCCTATGGCTATCATTGATTTATGAAGTTTTACAAAACTTGGACTCTATACCAAGTCCAATCATAATCTAACACCTCTAATTAGAATGGGAAACTTTCTAAGTATCTTAGTATTGCTAAACTTGGAATCAGTTCCCTTTCTCTATCTATAAAAGGCTGGTGCACTCTATTCCCATCTAACTATACGAGAGAGAAGGGAGATCAAGAGAGAAGATATGATTCCTCCATAGGCCTAAAAGGCTACTATAGATCACTAATTATATTTGTTGACGGTTCCCACAAACAGTAAGGGGAGTGTTCCTTTATTGCTAACCTCTCCAGCGACCCCTACCACACCGCCGTTATACAATGATTCTCCATTGTAAAGTCTATGGGCCTATTGGCGCATATCAAATGGAAGGGCGAGCTTATACCTGACACAGAGAAAGAAGGGTTGAGACCTACTTAGTTAACACCGATTGAGAATCGGGTTGGACTAACAACAGATTAGGTGAGAGGGAAGCGATAGCTCGCTCGCCCTATAGAATGAATAAGGAGAGGAAGCAATGACTATGGTTGTCTATGAGAAGTAGTGTGTCGGCTAGCACTCGGGAGTGCCAAGTTTCTTGATCAAAACCCTCACCCTTGTTTAATGCCCTTGTGGTAATAGAATAGGCAAGGTCCTTCGATTGAGTGCAAGATGGTACAATCGTCTTCTTCTTCTTCTTCTTCTTCTTCTTCTCCTCCTCCTCCTTCGTTCTTCTTTCTTCTTTCTTCCTTCTTTCTTTTTCTTCCTCTTTCTTCTTCCTTCTTCTTGGGTCATTAAAGTCGACTCGCCAAGTCGACAAACTCAGCCGAGTTTTCGAGTCGACTCGGCGAGTCGACCGAGTCTCAGCCCAAATCGAGTATGCAGCCAAGTCAACCCGAAACTAGGTCGAGTCGAGTTGACTTGCCCGAGTTTCGAGTCGACTCGGCGAGTTTTAAAACAGTGATTCTTCCCGGAAGACCTACTCCAACGGCTCCTTCTAGTCGTGCTACTCTTAAGCATACCTATCATGCCCAAGGAAAATCAATACCTCCAACTCATACCTCTGGACCCTCAAATCCCTAAGACTCTTGTCCCTCCACTATAACTACACCATCTTCTCCTTTGGTTTCATATTGCTCCATCTTCTCTTACTAACAATCATTTTGTTCTTCTTTGCCTTCACAAGGGGTCGATTGTGTCACTGCCAATCATATTGCTTAGTATGTTTCATGTCAGCCTTTATCCCTAGTCAAGCTCCTTTCCTATGGCTTCTATTGTTCTATTCCCCAATCTATCATTGACAACTTTAAACGCCTCTTGGTTTGTTGCTACGACTAAAGGCGGAGGCCCTTAAGACGAATAGAACTCGAGAGCTTATCGATCTTCCTCCTTACAAACACACGATTGGGTGCAAATGGGAATTTATTATTAAACATTGAGAGGTGTCATAAAGCTCGCCTCGTATCCAAAGCATGGATCAAAATCTCAGCAAAACGATACGTATCGTCCAGCCCCAAAACCGATACGTATCGGACGATACATTCCAATGTATCGTCTGGTATTTTGAATTTTTGTATGGGAGGCACCGATACGGTACCTTGAATGTACCGTATCAGTGAGGTCCAAAACCGATACGTATCGGACGATACGTACCGGTATCAGTATCGACGTTAGGTTCACTTCAAAATTTTCCCCTATCACTAAGCTCACTTTTGTTCAGATCATTATCTCTTTAGTTGCTAGTCATCATTGGACCTTATGTCAAATTTGATGTTAAAAAAAAACCTTCTTTATGGCTATTTGAGCGAGGAAGTATGTATGGATCCTCCATGTGGCTATCGTCTTTAGGCGAGTATTATAGGAAGGTGTGTCACCTTCTCAAATCATTCTACGAGTTAAAACATACTCCTTGTGTCTGATTTCAGAAATTTAGCATTTCTATTACTATGGGATTTACTTGTTGTCTTCGGATCGCACATGATTCATACATAAGGGATCAAGAGGCTTGAGGACCATATCATCAGTGTATGTTGATGACATTATATAGGCAATAGGGATGACACTATCTTTAATGCCCATGTGAAGGACCGGTTGGGGCGCTCAAATTGAAGGATTTGAGGCTTCAGTACTTTCTTGGCATAGAGATTGCTCATTCTCGTCGTGAAATATCATTCTCTAAGAGGAACTATGCTCTTCTTGATCTAATATGGGACACTAGCATGCTTGGATGTATACCTTCAAAGTAACCTATGCACTCCAAACATCCTCTTCATGCCGAAGTTGGTGAGCATCTTTCTAAACCTTTGAAGTATCAGCGACTTGTTGAGCATCTCATATACCTTACCAATACCCGGCCAAACCTTACTTTTATTGATGCCGTCAGTTGCACAATTCATGCATTCATCGCGAGTACCCCATCTCGGTGTTACACATTGCATACTATGCTCCATTAAGTCTCCACTGTACCATCAGTTGTTATAATGATGTTGACTATGTCGGAGTCCCCCACCGATCGCCGTTTTACAACAGGTTATTTCAACTTTTTGAGAGGCAGCAGAAAAGTAAGAAACAAGATGATGTTTCTAGATAGAGTGCCAAGTCCGAGTATAGGGCGATGGCTCATAGCATGTGAGCTCATATGGCTGCAATCTTTCCTAAAGAGTTGGGATGTCCTCCTTCCATCCCATGCCTCTACACTGTGATAATCAAGCGGACGTTGACAATGCTTCGGATATTGTTCCTCATGAAAGAACAAACCATATCAAAGAGGATATTCACTTACTTCGTGAGAAACTTCAGGCACGAATTATCGATACACCAAAAGTTTCCTTTTCTAAGCAGCTTGTTAATACATTCACCAAGGTAATTGACCTACTCTTCTTCATATTATTCTTGTCAAGCTGGGTGTGATCGATATCTAGGCACCAGCTTGAGAGGAAGTAATGGGAACAAACCTGTGTCATGTATGCATAATGTATTTCTGTGCAAGTGTATTCATATGTGGTATGTATGTAGTAAGGGTACTTTGCTCATCTAGGATTATTATAAAGCTTTTAGGGCTCTTGTAGATCAGAAAATTAGGTAAATGGTGTCAAGATGATATAAAGCTGATGGTGAGATATATAAATATATATATAAACAGATAAATAAATTTATTAGTTTGCAAAAGACAACAGATCTCCTATAAAAAGCTATCAACAAAAATAATAAAAAAAACAAAAATTTACAAATGTATTACACTTCAAGTACAATGAATTATATCAAAACTAAAAATAAAGTGATCAAATATGGGAGATGTATTTTTACATATATTATACTATTTTCTTCAATTCTAAAATTTTAAGAGAACAACAGGCAAACGATATTTTGCAGCATTCACATAAGCTACGCGACGAATCATTTCAAGAACTCCAATTGCATTGACTTTCTTTAGTGATATAAGGGGTATAATTATACAATTTTGTGTGTGTACATAAATATAATACAAGCAGTACTGATACTGTTGAATCAAATTGGAAATTTCTCTACAAGATGACAGGAATTTCGTAAGTGTGGTATAGGGAACGAAAGCAACACAATATGCCATTTGATGACAACGTAACTATATTAAATACACCTCATAGCATGAGGTTAAGGATTGGAAAATCTAAAAATGTAATACATTACAGAATACCTTGAAGTAATGAATTGCACCTCTCAAGAAGCCACCATGGGAAGGATCACGGAAGTGCCCAATATTTACAACCCACACAAGAATACAAATTCCTGCAATAACCTACAAAGTACAAACAGATGGATAATGTCAGCATTGCATCAACTATCAGCCACATCCCATAAATGCATTACAATGAAGAACTCACATAATCTGTATCTTGGAGTGAACAAATAGATTAACTATGGCCCATAGTACAGAAACCGGATGACAGAGAAGACAAGCCAATACAACGAAATACACGTAGATTTGAATGAAGCAAGGTCCAAAAAATCAAAGTCAACTAGAAAATTGGTCTTTTGATTCCAAGTTTGACATGGTCAAGTCAATGGAAAACTTACCTATAAACAAGACTCATTTAACAATAAATAACCCCAACTTTTTATAGAATAGGAGCCTTAAGTAAACTGGGGTCAATACTTGGAGCTCAGCCAAACTAAGTCAAGTTGATGATGTTCTAAATTGACAATCAAATCTTTGAAATCTGGGATCAAGGGTCAAAATCTCGCTATTCCGATACGTATCGTCCGAGCTCCAAACCGATACGTATCGGAATAGTAACTTACCGGACGAAACATTGAATGTATCGTCCGGGCCTTCCCATACAATTGGACGATACGGTACATTCAATATACCGTATCGTCCTAGTCCAATACCGATACGTATCGTCCGATACGTATCGGTATCGGACGATATTTTGATCCATGTCTGGGATTGACAGACAAAATGCCGACTGCCCAATTCAAAAAATAACTATAAGCCAGGGAAACCAAATCATGCTCTCAGTAAGAGAAGAAGTGTAGGAAAGCCAACTATAAGAACAAGTCCGTTGGTTTCTCAAGTAACAGCCAACTTCCACAGTGACTGCAGCAAACAAAATCAGAGATTAATGGGAACAGGAAACTGCAGAGGAGATAGCATCCTCCTGTCACAAAAAATTAAGGTCAGCCAACATGAGATTGTGAGGTGTTTTCTTTCAAAAAAGCTAGGCACTTTAAGGAGGTCTATATTTCCTCCCAAGTATAATGCTTTTCAAGGTTGTTGATCAATGAATCATCCCACCTTCAAAGCATGCAACAAATTTTAGGAACGTGCACATGGGAATTAAGATGGTGAGAGCATGGTTTTAAATATGAAAACTTGACTCGAAAGTTGTTGAGTCGAGTTAACTCGAAGACTCGGATAAACTCGACTCGCTCCAACTCGATAATTTAGTGCAGATTTTTAAATATATATCTTTACATCTTTTTCCTTCCCGGAACCTTATCTCATGAAAATATTGTATACATAAGGGTAGTTTCTGAACCCTTATTGCATCATCCTAGTGAAATCTTGACTCGACTTGGACTCAACTCGAAATCCCAGTGAGTCGAGTAACTCGGCCAAATTAACTTGTTGAGTCGCCAACTTTTACAAGTATGGGTGAGAGTACGATATATGCTTTTATTATTGGGCCTAGCGTATGGGTTTTGTATTTTCTTCTTTTGACCTCTCTAGCCATTTCCATGCTTTGACTATGTACTTTTCACAAACTAATAAATAAACACAAGTTTAAAAATTAAAATTAATTATTAAAATTTTAAGAAAATGACTGTATGTGCATTGGAGTCTTTAAGCTATTATGACACTTGCTAGTTGCTACTCTGTTTCAATCATAGGTGTTGCTTTCTTCAGAGATTACAGGAGTATTGTTGTATCTATGGTCGAAGATATGATGTTGGATAACTCAATTAATGTTACTAAAGTAGAATGGTTGCTAAATTTTGATTAATTGAGGAACACATGGGTTTGCGAAAAGATTTTGCTTTTAAATATAAGAACTTTGTTCCTTTGTTGCAATATTTTAGGATGCATATCAGCATAAAAGGGATACCGGGATATATCAATGGAAAAAAGCAAAGAATAACATCTAGACAAACCCAAATACAAGTAGGAATCAAACAAATTACTATAAATTTCATTGTTGTTCAACTATGGAATCCAAAAATAGTAACAGCTTGATGTTTTTGCATAGGGAAAATAAAGTATGGGATGTTACCCATAAATTCTGATAGCAGAATAGCATCATGCATATTTATGAACAAATAAATATGCATTGCAAACCAAAAACACACGTAAATTTTGATGAACAAATGCATTGCAAACCAAAAAAACACGTTACTTGGCCAGGAAGCAAATAGCAACAAATGCCCCACAGCGAGTGGTGAAAAAAAAATCACAACACTGGCTGGAAACTGATGGATTTTTGTTCCAATCTTAAATTCCCCATCGATTTACACTATGCTTCAAAGAAACAAAGAAACATGAACAATGGGAGAAGAAGATTTCTCTCTTAAAAGTTACCAAGTAAGCAAAATGATTAAATCCTTGGTATTACGTGAGGGGGATTGGATATGTGTCCGGTGCCGTAATGTTAACTTCCGGCGCCGATCATTGTGTCACCGGCTAGGGTGCAAACCCTCCAGGTTCGATGGTATCGTCGTTAAAAAGGAGGTCATTGGGTATCGGCTGGGAGATCATCGCCAGCCGGTTCTAACAGAGCAACAGAAAGGAGACTTACAGACGGGGTGGAAGATATCTGGGAGTAGGTTCAAGGGAGTTAATGCTGCCATCCCTGCAGTTGGAGCTCTCAGGCCAGACAGATCCTATGCTGAGGTAGCAAAGCTGCCGGGGGTGAGGCCTGGGATGGCAGATGGTAGTGCTAATATCTATGGAGATGGTGATTCTCCAGATTCACGATCTCGGCTTAATCTGTTGCAGTTTGCGGATGCTAACTACAATTCGCTTATGAAGAATGTAAATAGTTATTGGGTGGTTATGTACACGATTAAGGTTTCACTGGCTCCGCTCCATATTCACAAATGGATAAATTCTACATGGGAGTTCTCAGCGAGGCCTGCTGTTTCGGTCAAATCCGATACCAAGTTCTTACTTCGATTTCTGACAGAGAGGGCAGCTTCTCACGGAGTTACTCTTTGCGACGTAATCTCTCGTGCGGTAACTAGCTTTCTTGAACTAATTCAACCTATTCACGTTTCAAACCTGCACGGTAACGCATTAGGTTAGAAACTATGCGGATTCCCGAATGCAAATCATATAGTTATACGCAGCGACATTCCAAAGGGGCAGCCTCACTTAGAGTTTAGGTCCGCACCGTGAGCGTGGTCGTGGACCACCAACACGATGGCTCCAGCGCACGACGCGACAGGAGCGACCTAACACCTATACGAGGCCCGGATGCATGAACTCAAGCCCACAAGGCTATTGGACGCGTTCCGTAGGGGATCACTTAGGCCAGCGACACGTCACGTGGCTGTTAGATCCTTTCCCCATATATATGGTTTAAACATCAACAGTGCCAAAATGGCAAAAGGACCTCAAACCTATTGGTTTGACATACCGCAACGCCTTACACTGCTGACCCATCTAGTTCATGTCGCGACCGCATCACGTGCCCTGCTGGCACTACATCACGACCCAAACTGCCACTATGTCGCGTGCCTTCTTAGCCCACGACCGAAGCTCTTGGAGTACCAATGGCGAAGCCCTCAGGGCTTAGTGACGCACCGACGATGCCCCAGCTTCAATCCACCAATGCCTGACGCACTAGTGGCACAAGTGGCCCTGCGGCTGACTCGGATGGCCACGCCGCGAGCCCACGTCACAAGCTGCTGAGTTTTGCTGTCAGAAGGTGCATCGTATTGACAAGGTTTCGGTTGAGTGTGGATTCTAGAACCCCTCCGTGGGGAATTTGCAAACTCACCGGCAGAGGGGAGGAATCTAGCTAAAGATCTTCGGTCTTCCGCTCTATGCTTGGTCTTTGGAGGTGCTCAAAGGGATCGGCGACCACTGCGGTACCTTTATCCTCGTCGATCGATGGTCCGAAGATCTCTGGGACACGGCTGCTGCTCAGATCTTGGTTCTGGTCGACGGGGTGGAGAGCATCCCTAAAAGCTGCGATGTCTGCATCGGCGGACAAATATTCCGGGTCTTCATAGAAGTGGCATTGCTGGAGCGGGTGCAAATTCCGTTCCAGCTGGACGTAGAATCCTTGGTGTCCGGGAGTGCTGGTATAGACGTATCCCGACTCTCCGCCTCTGAAATTGTTGAGCCGATCGGCCGAGCTTAGAGAAGATCAACAGTGGCGGTGGGATCCAATGGAGACAGAGTGGTTGTCTCTCCCAAAGAGGAAGGCTTCGATGGAGACCAAAAAGCCTTTGCTGGTTTTTTATAGAAGGAGAAAGAAAGGCAAGAGATGCCAGAGGTTTGGCTTTGAGGAGAGGGCGCCACGTGGAACGAGGCTGCCTTGTGTAAACCGCCTAGCGGTTTCCGAAAACCCATGTGCTGAGACGCTGCTATGGGTTGACACCGCTGGGGTTCACTTTACACGTGGCGGGATGGACGGTATGCAAATCTCAACATCTTCGGAGTCGTCGGCAGCTATGGCTAGGGTCTCGACACGTGGTGCTGAGGTGGCGATACACCATTCGCAGTTGTCAGCGGTTGATGGGTCCTGTGTACCTATGGGGGTGGACATTGCTCGAATCCTGTCTCGGGGGACACCTGTCTCTCTTCTGTCTCCTGGGATACAGCTGGCCGAGACTTCCTCCTGCCTATGTGACGGCCCGTGTTCGGCTGGATCGTCGAGGAGTCCGAGAGGGGGACTTAGCACGGTCTTGGGCTGGATCGGCTCAAGTCCCTTTCAGTTGGCTATTTGGGCTTAAGACCCGCTCAGGTCCTCTTGGCCTACTAAGATATATTGGCGGGAATACCCGAAGGAGTCTCAGGTTTATGAGCGGCGACTGCTTTCCCTTCCAACTGAATTGAAGGGCTCTGCTTCTGGTCAAAGATCAATAAGGGAGGAGGGGGACGATCGAGATTACAACACCAGGGAAGCGGACTAGATAATCGAAGTGGGAGAATCGTTAGGGATGTCGTTCGAAGGATCTGAGGAGTCCCTCAGGGAGGTTTACCGATCTATTGTTAGTAGTAGGAGGACTGCCTACAAGAAGAGTCGTCGTGATATTCCTAGGGAGCTCGTTCGATTATAATGGGGGATGTTGGACCGGAAGGGGGGAGGTACCAGCTAGGGCCCCTACGTGTCTGATGGGCGGGCGATCCTTCTTCGGCCAATAATGAAGATCTTATCATGGAATGTGTGCAGTATTTCTGCTCCCGCCAAATGCGATCGGGTCAAACAAGTCATCACTCACTTCAAGCCGGCGCTTGTTATGTTGCAGGAGACAAAGTGGGGGAGCTGCGATGCTCAGAAGGTCGCAGCTGTGCTTCGGGGGAAGCGATGGGACTGGATTGGGGTTGATTCGGTGGGAGCTTCGGGGGGTATTCTGGTCGCCTGGGACTCTACAATCCTCGAGAGATTGGAGGATGAACTGGGAAATTTATCCGCATCAGTTGTGTTCCGCACGAGGTTGACAAGTAAGGTTTGGGCCTTCTCTGGTATTTACAAGTCGTCCACTACTAGTCTTCGGCCCGACTTCTGGTTTGAGATGGCAGCCATAGCGGCGAGATGGGAGTACCCCCAGTCCCCACTGCTATGGGGAGGATTTTAATGCAATCAGATGGGACCACGAGAAGTTGGGAGGGCCGCCGAATAGGGCTGTTATGAGGGACTTCAATGAGTTATTTCGGATTGGGAGCTGATGGATCTGCCTCTCATCGAAGCAAGCTTTACCTGGTCTAACCTGCAAGACGATCCATCGTTTAGTCGTCTCGACCGGTACCTTTGCACTACGGAATGGATCGCGTTATTCCCGGCAGCCAGAGTGGATGCCCACGCGAGGGTGGTGTCGGATCATCGTCCTATCCTGCTGTCGTGTGAAGATAGGGGGAGTGGACCGACCCCCTTTCGATTCAAAAATATGTGGTTACTAGAGGACGAGTTCAAGAGACGGGTGGCGTAATAGTGGGCTGAGCTGAAACCGAATGGGTCCGCCTTAATGCAGTTTACTACCAAATTAAAACACCTGAAGGACCGGGTGAAAGCCTGGAATACGGAGGAATTTGGGAAGGTGCAAGATGATAAATCTGTGCTTCTTTCCCGGCTGCAAGAAATTGATACTTTGGAAGAATTGAGGACCTTGACAAGGGAGGAAAGAGAGGATCAATCGATTAAGAAGCAGGAACTTGATGCCAAATGCCGAGCTGAAGAGGTCTTTTGGAGACAGAAATCAAAGGTCCGGTGGCTCAAGGAGGGGGACCAGAATACTTCATACTTTCATGCAGTAGCGAATGCTAGGAGCAAGGCCAACTTCATCAGCAGCATAGTCATCAAGGGGGCTGTTTATTCTGAGATGGAGCTGGACAAGCCTGAGATCGTCAAATTTTATTCTGATTTGTATTCGAAGGATGCGCAGGTCAGGCCTGGTTTGGATGGGCTCTCTTTCAATTCCATTTCAGCGCAGGAAGCTAATGAGATGGAGAGGCAGTTTACTGAGGATGAGGTGTGGAAGGTGATTAAGTCAAGTGGGAAGAACAAGTCCCCGGGGTCAGATGGATTCACGCTGGAGTTCTATCGGACTTTTTGGCCGATGCTAAAGAATGAGATAATGGATATCTTTGCCGAGTTCTTCTCCGAGGGGTTCATCGGTCGGTGTCTGAACTCGACCTTTATCAAGCTAATTCCGAAGATCAAAGGTGCTGAGAACCTCTCAGATTACAGGCCTATCAGCCTGCTGAATTGTCTTTACAAGATAATATCCAAAGTGCTCGCTAATAGGATCAAGCCGATCATGGGAAAAATCATCTCTAAGAACCAAGGGGCCTTTGTCCAAGGAAGGCAGCTGACTGACCTCGTTGCGGTCGCCCACGAGGTAATCCATTATGCGCATCTCTCGGGTCGACCTACAGCAATCTGGAAGGTGGACATGGGGAAAGCCTACGATCGGGTAAACTGGGACTGTTTAGACTATATGCTCGGCAGATTCGGGTTTGGTGCAAAATGGAGGAAATGGATGCGGGCCTGCATCTCTTCGGTTTTCTCGATCGTAATAAACGGCACGCCTACTGGTTATTTCAAAAGTTCCAAGGGCCTCCGGCAGGGTGATCCGCTGTCCCCCTACCTGTTTAACATGGTGGGTGAGGCATTAGCTGGTCTTCTAGTGCGGGCTCAGCAGATACATTGGATATCGGGGGTTACGATCATGTCCCAAGGTCGGGCAATCTCTCATCTTCAATATGCCGATGATACGATCTTGTTTGGCCTCACCGACGCCGACAAATTCACTAATCTGGCTGATATTCTTGCCATGTATGAGGCAGTTTCTGGGCAGCAGGTGAACCTCAATAAATCTGCAATTGCAGGAATTGGCATGCCACACGATCATCTGGAGGAATTCTCGGATTTGGTCTGCTGTGAAATTGAACAACTCCCCATGAAGTATCTGGGGCTGCCTTTGGGAATCAAAAAGTTTTCTGCTCGGGTTTGGGACCCAGTGGTTCAGCGGTTTGAAAGAAAGTTGTCGGCTTGGAAAGGCAAGTTGCTGAGTAGTGGGCTTGTTGGTTAAGGCTGTGTTGTCTAGTATCTCCATTTTCTTCATGTCGATGTTCCACTGTCCGGCTAGTGTTATTCGTCGCCTTGAACAAATCCAACGCAACTTTGTTTGGGAAGGCTCGGGCCTTGGAAAGCGGGTCCATTTGGTGAATTGGAAAACTTGCCAGCTCCCATTAGCTTGTGGAGGGCTGGGTATCCGGACTCTGGCGGACACTACTGTCGCTCTTCTGGGCAAGTGGTTATGGCGGGCGGGGCTGGATAGGGAAAGAGGAAGTCTGTGGTGGTTGGTGCTGGCCGAAACATATGGAGAATCTAGGGGGAATTGGGGTGTTAGTACTACTATCCACAGAGGGGTATCGACGTGGTAGAAGGTTGTCTGTGCTACATGGCCCAAATACTCTAAATGGATCAGATACAAGTGGGGGTGCAGCTCTCGAATAAGGTTCTGGGAGGACTGCTGGATAGATGGGGTGTGTCTCAAAGATCGATTTGCGGATATTTATTCCATCTCTACTTTTCAAGGGGGCATGATCAACGATTTTGTCTCTCAAGTTGGAGGGGCTACGGTTTGGGAAGTCTCCACCCGTCAATCTCTTTAGGGGGACAAGATCATCTCCTTCACCAACCTGCTGGCTCTGATTTATGATAATCATCCTAACGTCCAACGGCAGGACCAACGGACTTGCATGGGCAGCAAGGATGGAAGGTTTAGCGTTAAAACCTACTATCGTATGCTTACGCGTCGGCCGCTCGTCAAATTTAATGGAGCATTTATGTGGAAGATGGGGACCCCTCCTAAGGTTCGATTTTTTGCTTGGCTACTGGTCAAGGAAGAGCTCCCGACAGCTGATTTGCTCATTAGACAGGGTATGGAGCTACATAACTTATGTGTTATGTGCCGATATGAAGCTGAGTCGAGAGACCATCTGTTCCTACATTGCCAGCTAGCTTTTAAGATCTGGGGGGCGACTCTTGGACTCTTCGGCATTAGTTGGGTCACTTCGCAGACCATCCAACAACAGTTGAGCAGCTGGGTGTTCTTTAGTTTGGAAGACCAGGCGCGGAACTACTGGAGGATGGCGTTTTTCACTATTTGCTGGCACCTCTGGCTGGAAAGGAATCATCGCATCTTCCGAAATACTTCGCGTCCAGTGGGGATGATTATCAAAGGTATTAGGGATGGTATATCCGGGTGGGGTTCCTCTGGGGGGGAGACTATTGGAGAGTCGTCTACACTATGGGATCCGGGCTAGACTTGCGGTATGCGCAAGGGCACGGGGGTGTGGAGGGGAATGTCTCCAGTGTATTTGTGGTTCTTTTTTCTGCTATTTCCTTCTTTTTTTATGGTGTATGGTTTTCAGCGTCTTGCTGAGTTTTAATATACTTTTCCTTTACCAATAAAAGAAAAAAGCATCATGCATATTTATCAGTTTAGTCAATAGATTACACAGCATTGCCATGTTGATAGGTCCCTTGATGATTAATTGTTTATAAAAATCCTTGTGTGCGATGTGGGGAAAATTAAGTTTCTATAAACCCATACCTTCACCATTGTGCCCAAGATACAAAGACATGGATAATGTGAGTTGAATAAACAAGAACTTGTGAGATTCATGCCAATTTAAACATGGAGTACCTAGCTTCGAGTCTAAATTCGTAGGAATCAGTCTCTCATTATCGAGCACAGTGTATCCTCTTCTTCAAACAAAGAACAACATAGGGCTTTGATGAATAGTATCGCTAACAAAATAGACAGATATTCCTTGGTTGTGGATTTCACAGGACCTAAATGGCGGGTACTGATCATAGTAGAGGCAGTCATGGAAGTATAGGAGGTAGAAATTGACATTAGAAAATGAAGTATAACTTACGTGGAAGGCCAAATAATACAAAGGAAAATTGTTGGACATATAGGGAAATCTCTATCCATCTACAAGGAGTGCATTTACTGACCTGGGTGATTTACCAGTTTAGATCAATCGGAGTGTATCAACCCACAATGCTAAATTTCACTTACCTCAAGTACTTGATCCAAGTCCTCAGAGAAGAATTAATGGCCAATTTGAAGTCCCAAAACCATGATCTAACTGCAACTTTGCATGACTTTCAAAGGCACTTCATGATTTTTTAAATTTCTGTTGTTTTTTTATAAAGACCCAAAATATAAGCTCTTTCCATCACTCACGAACCCCCCTTTGTCCCTCTCCACCTCTCAACTTGCTTCGATGATGCGGGACCAGCTCTTATTATTTCCCTTTTAAGGTACTTTTACATTAGTTCATTTATTGATAAGTTCTCTAACGGGGACGCCGACAACAAGGACCTAGGTTTTAGGCCGTACAAGGTGTACCGGCAGAAGAAGCGACAGAGGAACCATGGAGCACCAAGATCCACCGAGGAAAGGCCTTAAGGATCAGCCCAAAAGGAGAGTTCCTGCCCAGGTTTGCTCGAGCGAACACCATTCTCGCTCGAGCGAGAATGCTTCAGAAACACAGGCAAACTCTCGGACTATTGTCACTCGAACAAGGGACCATCAAGAATTGAGGCCAAAACTTTCGGCCAAAATTCACTAGAGTGATCCCTAGTTGTCGCTCGAGCAACCCTTGGTTATCGCTCGAGCGACCCTCCATAAAGATTCCCGCTCGAAAGGGAACCAAAGGTCGCTCGAGCGAGTCACGTGACAGGAGTTGTCCTTTTTATCCTTTTTTGTTTTCTTTTTGTGTCACCATTTTAGGGTAACATGATACTTTTCTATTTTAGGGTTATTCCCATTTGTAAATACTATTAAAGCATATCCTGTAGGCCACTTTTGGCACTTGGTTGATTTTAATGAAAAGTGCATTGCATTTTGGGCTTGAGAGGAGCTTTGAAGAGTGAGTCTTCTTCCCCGTGATGGGTTTGGTGTGAGGCCAAGGGTGAGATGCCCATGTTATCTTTGATTTTCTCTTTACTTCTTGTTCTTGTTTAATCTTCCCATTTTCTTATTAACCTCTTGCATCCAATTTTCCCCTTGTAATTGATCGTTCTAATTCCAAACCCTAGATCTAGAACAACCTTGATGTCCATCCTTGGGGATCGAATCCGATCTTAGCCCAGCGATCAATGACCGTTGTTGGACTCGAGCTTGTTCGATTTGGCCGTTAATCGCCTCAATTCAAAATCCCTAGCGAGGAACTACTGATTCCACCGCGAACTACGATCGAATGCCCTGACCTAGACGAAGCTAGAGTTCTATCTCTAGGATCGCCTCTTCCGCATTTCCTAATGGATCTCGCGCGTCGAATTGGACCCTATTTGAATCAAGCATGGTCACTCAAGCAGAATCCCGCGAAACCCTAAGGTATCGCTTTAATTTGTGATTAATTGTTCAATTAATTAGTTTAATTTTGGCAAATTAGCATATCATGGGCATTCACATAATTTAGGGTTGTTATCCCGCGTCATTCTCTCATGTCATTTGATTATACTTGACGAAGGGTAAGCAAAAACATTTTGGCATATGTAAGGCTTTCCACATGGCAATGTCAAATCAATTATGAGACTAATAACAAAATCTTGAAATTTGACCATGGATTAAGGAGGACCTCACTCCCATAAGACCTAGAGGATTACTTCCACGACTATGGAATTATCCCTCAGATGGTCATACCTCAAGCTTGCAGATGCCTAACTTGAGGAGTGTTGGAATAGCTATGTTACTTTAGGGATTGGTTTTTATGCAATCGGAAAATTAGTCTTCCGTTCTGCTCAAGTAAAAGAAAGAGATTTGTCCCTTCTTACTTTTCTCTCGAAGCACTAGAACTAGGTCTTAAGGACCTCCATCAGGTTAGTGCCATACGTCAGTCCTTATAGAGGATTTCAATTGCTGAAATTTTGATAGGGACATCGACCGACACAAGGTGTATGACGAGTGCAAGAAAAAGGTTCAAAGCTTCGGATCATTACGAAGACCCTTGTGCACGCATGCATCATATGGCAAGATCCCATGACAGAGCGGGATGCACATGGGAAGTAAAGAAAAGTAGAAAACGAAGGAAAAGGAAGAAAGAGAGAGGAGAAAAGGACAGAAAGTAGCTCTATGTCCAATCGCACTCAAGCGATATCAACCTGAGAAGTAGTCTTGAGAAGAGATTTATCACGCCCGAGCGAGCATGAAACTTGCTCGAGCGAGGGCAAAGATCTAGACTCTCCCGAGTGAGTTTTAATCTCGCTCACGAGAGTTATCACGCAAGATTTGACTGACCTTATACGGCCACGAAATTTGAGAAAAGTTGTCTTTTTAGAGTTTGTTTAGAATAGGACTTTCTATTTCGAGTTGAGTGTTAGGTTAGGGTTTAATTTGCCTATATAAAGCATTGTAAAGACAAGTTTAATTAGGTTTTGATGAATTAATGAATTGTTTGCTTTGAGCGACTTCTAGAGAACTTGTGAAGAGTTTCAACCAAAAGGGGGATTCTTTCACCCGAAGAACGATTCTTCTTCCCCTTGGGGTTTGGAGTAAAGCCAATTTCTTCCTTGGAGCGATTCCTAGGATCTTCTATTTTTCTATCCATCTTTTCCTATTTTCAGGTAATCTATTGAAAGTTCATAAAACAAAAATATTCTTTCTTCTGGTATTATTGATGAGGTTTTGATTCCCAATCTTAAGCCGTTGATTCCCTTTGAACAATTTAACAATTTAAACTCTCCAGGCCTTAAATTATTCAAGCCCTAGCAAGGAATCAAAAGACGACATTGAGATTGTCAGTTGGTACCCTGAACTAGATCGAAAATCGGAGTCTTTCATTGGACCTTATTTTCTAGGTTCTGAAGGATCATATGCATATAGAACAATAAATCAGATTATTCAAGTTGCCCGAATTAAATTGGTGAATATTTTATGCATTTTAGACAGATTTTCTTGACGTTACGCTGCTCAATAAAATCTAAAATTTGTTTCAAATCGCATTATTAGGGTTTAGTGCTTTGTCCTACATCAAATACCCTAATGTTCCAGCTGAGTTTTAATAACTGAAATACCCTAACCAAAAGGTGCCCCTTTCCAGAACTATGTCTGCTGTATAACTTCATCTTAGACACGCCGATGACGTCCAAGGACATGACTCCAATTATTCTTCATATATTCATATTTAACACCACCATACATTTTTAGTAGCTGTTCCTATTCTGAAATCTGCCTATTGATTTACAAATTTCTGTCAACACACACTCATGATGGAGCATACTAGCTTTAAATTGATAAATATATCACATTATGTTGAGCTCATATTTATATATAATAAATTTATGTGTTCATTCTTCTAAGCCTCCACAGCTTATTAGCTCCTGGAATGCAGTCATTCTAAAATGCACTTAAGCAGCCAAGTTCACCTAGTTAATGATTGAATTATCCAATTACTTGATCTGGTCATTCGCTGATGGTTTTCATATTCAAAATTTTGCTACAACTGTGAATTTCATATTTCCTATGTAGAAAACATAAAAATGAGATATTATTTATCATCTTTTTTTCCTCCTTACTACTTAAGCATCATGTAACTTCGACAGAGACGTGTTCAGTGTCGAACACTGATACGAGGTGTCCGACAGCAACTCAGGGAATATATAACCTACAAAAAACTACAACACATACGTCTGTCAGTGCCAAAACCAAATATGAGGTGCCCAATGCAGCAATTTTATAAAATATAGAGGCCTTCGTTTTGAATCTAAAGTAAATGAGAGTTGCAGTTTTATAACTCAGGCAGACAGCAAATGATCACCTTGGCCAAAAAAGTCCCAAATTCATCAAGTTTTTTCTTTAATGGTGTTATTTCCTGAAAGTTCAAATAATTTACCATTTAGAACAATGACATATCACAAGAACTATCAACAGACATAAAGATGGTCATTGAAGACAGAAGTATTATCAAGAGATGTCAATCAAGAAAGGTAGTACAATAAAAGTGACAAAAAAAGAACAAAGAAGTACAGGTAGACTTTTGAAAGTAAATTTGGATAGAAGGTGGAAGCCAAACGCTGAAAAAATAAAATCCGGAGGGGCTTACATCTTCTGTTCTTAACATTGCATCACGTATGCTACCCATTGCAGTATTGGAGCCAACTCCAACAACAACCGCTCTGGCTCTACCAGCCACCACGACTGTTCCCTGGCAGTAAACATTAGTAAGATTTCATCTAATTATTATGATGTGATGAATGCCTACAAACCATGATCTGTGCTAATGGAAATAAAATTATACTCCATAGAACAAGCTGATCAGTTGAGAATGATTAACTAAATTCAATCTCCACCTTCAACGTCAAGGACAGATAGTACATTCAGCACCTTCTTACAGAAACAGATCAGAAATAAACATTAAACACTAAACACTCCTGACAAGATCGCAATAAAACTAGAGATCTAAACAAAATAGATTATGTAAAGATGATGGCGTTCTCCACCCAACTGAATATGAGTATAGAACTTCATGAGCCAAATGATTTTCTAGTATAGATGCCATGCCACTCACACATCTAAACCAATTCACGGCCATGCATGCCATAGCATACACACTCATATACGTCACAGTATCCACAAGACCCCCCCCCCCCCCCCCCCAACACACATGTATGCTATGGTATCCCAGACACATGCACAACAACATACGCTATAGTATTCACACAAGCCCACGCCTCCTACACACACGGATGTAAAATGGGTATCAGAATCCAACTCAGAAAGTAGAAAAATTACAACTCCCCGTCTCTTCACTTCAGTACAGCTGTTTCTATACAGAAATTTTAAATCATCAACAACCATTCAAATTGATTGACTAACGGAGAAGAGATGTACCCAAGTTTGATTTAAATGGAAGAGTAAAGCTGAACTCCACCAGTCAAACAAGTTTAATGGGTAGTTGATGGTGTAAGATTTATGTGTCTAGAAGCAATTTTATACTTTAGGTGTACTGAACCTTGCTTCACATATATAGACAACGCTTAGAAAATAGAAGTGCAATAAGTCAGCATATATTACACATTTGAACAGATACTTACTATATCCATTTAGTAATTTTTACTAACCTATAATAATATCCTTATAGAGAATCAAATATGCGCATGTGATAATATATGTGCATATATGCAATAATGTATATACATATGGGCAATGGTCAGGTCCAACTGGTTGAACCTCATATGGTATTCAGCCGGTTTTAGAACCCTTGAATAGAAAGGAATCTTCACTGTCACGGCTTAGACTTTCATATGTTTACGTGGAAGTACTTTCCATGTCGAAACCCCTTTCTATCCAAGGGTTCTAAAACCACGTGAATACCATGTAAGGTTCAACCGGTTGGACCTAACGATTGCCCATTTACATATGTAGAAGACATAGCAATATTAGTTAATTTATACGCATATGTGATACTATGTGTCAATATAGATATATATGTGTGCGCATTTGTGGTAAATAAGAACATGCAAACGTAAATGTCATCTAAGTTGTAATGTAGTTTATTTACAAGTTTGGATACTCAATAGTATGAGTACTGAAAATTTAGTTAATTTATGCGAATATGAGATATTTCTATAAAGATAAATGCCTCCCTCCGAGTGTCTTCTAAGATATACATGTCAATATAGATATATGTGGGGGGGTAAAATACAAATGTGCACATATAAATGTCTTCTAAGATAAAGGTTAATTTTTTTATTATTTTAGAGTTTGGAATTTGGATCCTCATTGGGACGAGCATGGAAAAGTTTCTAGCTTTTATAGGATGGATATGTTCTGACATTTGCCCCGCATTGGTGACATTGGCATGCCAATTCAACCTTTAATTAAGGACACTTTACCACCCGGGTGTAAAATGGAAAATTCACTTGGCCCATTTAAAGTATTGACATGTATAACACGCTTAATGTGGGTGAAAACCTTGTTTCCATCACCGGAGAACACCTATAAATTATAATTCTGGTTGCTACATGGAGAAGGCAGCTGCAAGACTCGGCATTTGATTACAAGAATGCCTTTATAGGGCAAAAGATTGTACACTAAAAAGTAGCCAACCTGAACTGAAAATATTTCTATCTACTGTGGTGTATATTACAAAATGAAAGGTGATGCCACTATCAGCGACAGTGACTTTGTATTGGTTCAAAAAAATAAATATTTAACTCCAGGAAAAGGAGATACAAAGAGAAATAGAATACGAAACACAACAACACGGATAGACAACACAAAATTTAAAAGACAATGGGTAGAGGTCTCAGACAGCTGGGAATAGTAATGTTTGATAAACCAACACTAAACGTAGAAATTCCTATCGAAAACAGGTTCCAATATCATGAGGGATCCCTTTCCACACTCCACCCAATTTATTTTATTTTATTTCTTTGAATGACATAGGGTGTCTCAACCCCTTCGAGCGACGGACTAATCCTTATTGATGCACACAATCACTCGCAAACCACGTCTATCAGGTAAGCCCGTGAGATGAGAAAGATGTATAATCTTTGCTGCAAAGAACATCCTTGTCAAAAGGCCTCAATTTTCAGAACACTCAAAATTAGTGCCCCTCACATAACAACAACACTGCCAGAAAAGCCACATGAAAGAAATTCAAACAGGCTTTGACTGGATTCATCAATAGGATTTTTACCAAGGTTATCAAAGAACGAAACGATCTTTTCAAATGATTTAACGTTTATCGAAACTTACATTTCAATATAGCACACAGAAATAACATTTTCCACCAATTATGTCATGCCTTGCCTTATCAACATCTCATTGAAGGCTGTGTATCTGTACTGATGTTTATGAAAAATGACAAATGACATCTGTATCTTCGGATTTTATGAGTATAAAACAATTTTAAAATGTATGCCTGATTGTGGGGTAAGACAGAAGCTTAAATCTTACAGAGAAGAGGATGTTTGTCTTATCCTGATACACAATATTTATTGCTGAAGTAGATTCAAGATCTTTTGCCACAGAGCAGCTCTCACCTATCATCATACAACAATTTCCAATTGTAATGAAATCCGTACGTACTGAACAACAAAGGTCAACGAAACGAGGAAATTTCACCAGCATAGAAAACATGTTGTTGTACAAGTCATTGATCTAAATATATAAAAAGGAAATATGCGCAAAATAAAATTGATTGCTAAATGGCAGAGATTTTTGGCTCCAAAAGAAATGAGAGGAGAAATAGGACTTGCAAAACGAACCCCAAATATATGAGATAGTGATGATGTTGATGATATAAGTATTAGCAATTAATAGAGAACCGCGTGCTTTCAGTGTCAGATATGGGTATAGAACATATAAGTACAAAACATGTGTTTACACATGCATGCATGCCAGTTAAACATAGCTATGCCGCACCTGCACATAATTATGTTAATGCAAGCAAATATATACAGGAAGTAGAAGAAATAAGGGCAGATGAACAATGTTGAAGTTTAATCCCACATCGGTATTCATAGCCTTGTCTCTCCTCTTATAAGGTCCTGAGCCCCTCCACTCATAGACAATTGGTTTTAAGATGGATGCCCAAATTTGTCAAACAAATGGGCACATATCTCAATACTTAAATTGTGTTCTCTATGTTGAAAGGAACACATAGCGGCATGCAACATCAAACGTGCAATTTAGAATACACTTCATTTTGAGCCAGGGGGAAGACATATTTCAAGTAAAGTCAGCTCGGGCATTAGAGAGTAGGTATGACCTATACCTAGTTTATTTGTTGTATATAGTCAAAAATCTTCCAGTCATCAACACTTACTGCCAAATCTCACATCCATTTTGAGACACTAGCAAAAGGTACTTAGTTGTCATTGTCTTTGCAAATGATAAATGGTTTACTTACCCCATCAATAAACTCCTACAGCTAGCAGACCTTCTTGCTGCTACCATTTCTTGGCACAGAATGAGAATAGGCTACAGACCTTCTTGCTGCTGCCATTTCTTGGCACAGAATGAGAATGGGCGAGGCTGAGGAGGTGACAACCACTTACCTGCAGCAAAAATATCTGCATTCCCTAACCTCTTTCCATTTTCCAGAACAGCTCTTACAATTTTAGGGTTGCCAATTGTAATTTATTGGCTGAGACTTACGGAGTAGACCTAGCAGGTGCAATTGTAATTTACAATTTCACCTGCTAGGTCCACTCCATAAACCTCAGCCAATACAGCAAGAAACATATAAACTATGACTACTTAATTACCTCAGGTGGAATTGTCATTGGCGACCTCTCTTCCACACACTGTATGTGCACAGGTTGAGTAATCTCCAGTGCAGCAGACAAACAAACGCTAATTAACCTTGGTGTATTAGGTAGAGTTTAGGGTTAGATAATTAGAATTCTAAAAGTTAAGGTTAGAAGGAGAGAGAAGAGAAGAAAATAGAAAGAAATTACGGTAGTGAGTTGAATAAGAAAATAAAATAGAAAGAAATTACGGTAGTGAGTTGAATGATCACACGCGCTCGTAATTAATATATGCACTACTAAAAATAGGATTCTATATAAATCACTAACATGCCACTACTAAAAATAGGATTCTATATACATCACTGACAGGCATATACATCACTAACAGGCATAAATACATGTATTATTCTCACTAAAGACACGCAACTAATACTAGTGGGAGACAAACATTCCCCCTCAAGTTGGTGCATAGATATCTATTCTACCCAACTTGGAGGTATGTCACACAACCTTGCTCTTCCCACCACCTTGGTGGACAATATTGGCAAGCCGATCATCGGAAGTCACTTGAGCACAAAATTACTTTGATTCCAAGTTTTCTCGTACAAAATGGTGATCAAAATTCAATGTGCTTTGTCCTCTCATAGTAAACTAGATTTTTGGCAATGTGGAATAAATCTTCATTATCACCATAGAGTTTCATAGGAAGCCCCACATGGATACATAGATAAGCAAGAATAAATCGGATCAACATCCCTTCATGAGCCTAGAAATATGGCTTTATACTCTGGTTCGACAGTGGAATTAGATACAACATGTTGCTTCTTACTCTTCCATGTGATAAGGTTGCTTCCAATGAAGACTCGGTGGTGATCTCCAATCACTTAGAGATCCATCCAATCTTCATCAGCGCAGGCTTCTACATCAAAGTGGCCATGATCACTATACAGCAAGCCCCTGCCAATACCTGATTGCAAAAACCTCAGGATTCTGTACACTGCATCCTAGTGGATAGTCTGAGGTGAGTGCATGTGATAGTTGAATATAGTCATAGCATAGGCGATATCAGGACATGTCATGACAGGTTATATGAGCTTTCCTACAAGCCTTTGGTAGATGTCTATCTCCTTGAAGGCTTCACAATAATCGGAATTAATTTTATGAATTTATTCATGTAATGTTTGGTTACATTCAGAGCATAGACAATATAAGGACGTGTCATAGTAAGGTAAACAAGCATTCATACACGCCTTTGGTACCTGTCAATATCTTTGACTCCACCATAATCTGCATAATTCTATGATTTTGGTCTGTAGGAGAGTCAATAGGCTTACAACCTTACATCTCTATCTGCTTCAGAGAATCAAGCGTACAACAATGAATTACCAGGATCAGGAAAATTTGAGATCGGGTACAAAAGAGCAACTAAAGAAAGTATAACACAAAAACAAGCTATTTTATGACCTGTAGCAACTAAGAATTGTATGATGCCGAAGGAGGAGGGAACCTTAAGCCAAAGATCCAGGAAACTATTAGTGCAGTGAAAGGCTTCGCATAAGGTAACAATTAAAAAACAGAAAATAGAGGATAATTTTCCATCCATATGCTTGCAATATTCCAGTACTTTAGCTCCATTGTTATTTACTTATGTGGCTAATCTTAAGGAGTCCCTTTTTATATACTATGACCATGAAAATCTCATCACGCTAGCAGAAAATTGGCAGGCCCCACAACTTGAACCACTTATTCAATCTGCTGAAAGATACTGATTGTCTGATCCTCTCCAATCAATGAACAAGTTTCTCAAAGATAGAGAACTCCTAAAGTAAATTCTCATTAATCATTACAAAGATTTCCAAAGCAATGGAAATTACTAAAAAGGAAGCACTGCTCGACTTCACTAGCTAAGGTCGTCAACAAGAGATTCAGTGCAAGGTAACGATTTGTATAGACAAAACTGTAATTTAGGGTTAGGGTTTAGTAATAGGAAGGAGGAAGAAGAAGAGAGAGGAAGAGAAAAGTAGAGAGATATTAGGGTTGGGTCAATATGACTCAAAGCCCAATGCAAAATACTATTTATATCATCTTAACATGTTCACGTATTACATGGTTCCCAAATTAAGTGAATTGTACAACTTAAAATTCACTTAACTACACACACACCCAAAGTTACTTACTACACACTCATACAATAGAAATAACATCACCAACACTCCCCCTCAAGTTGGAGTATAGATGTCAATCATACCCAACTTGAAGGAGATGTCATAAAATCTCTTGCCACCAACACCTTTAGTCAAGATGTCGGCAAGTTGATCATCAGTTTTAACTTGAGGAATACTGATTTCTTTATACTCGACCATCTTGCGAATATAGTGGCAGTCCACCTCAATGTATTTTGTCCTTTCATGAAAGACAGGATTCTCTGCAATATGATAGGCGGCTTCATTGTCACCATACAAGATAATTGGAGAGGATATAGCAACTCCCAAGTCTGACAAGATGAATTTAAGCCACATGTCTTCTCTCGCACCTTGGGAAATGGCGCGGTACTCCCGCTCGACACTGGAGTTTGATACTACATGTTGCTTCTTAGATTTTCATGTGACCAAATTACCCCCCAAGAAGGTGCAATATCCGGTAGTTGATCGCCTATCATCAAGGGACCCGGCCCAATCGGCATCAGTAAATATCTCTACATCCAAATGACCACAATTTTTATAGAGAAGCCCTTTGCCAAGACTTCCTTTCAAATACCTCAGGATTCTATGAGCAGCCTCCAAATGTACTGTCCTTGGTGAGTGCATATATTGACTCACCACGTTTACTGCATAAGCAATGTCCGGACAGGTCATGGTTAGATAGATTAGTTTACCAACTAATCTTTGATAGGTATATGGATCCTTGAGAAGATCACCTTCTTCACCATTTAATTAGTAATTTTGTTCAATAGGGGTCACAGCAGGCCTATCCCTCAAAAACCCCGAATCATGAAGGAGGTCTATGGTATACTTCCGCTGGGATAATGAGATGCTCCTCTTAAATCTCGCCACTTCAATGCCAAGGGAATATTTCAAGCTTCCCAAGTCTTTAATTTCAAACACTACTCAAATACTCCTTTTGTTTAAGAATCTCGTGACTATCATCTTCAGTAATAATGATATCATCAGCATAGACTAGTATGGAAATCATCTTGATTCCCGTTTTTACAAATAGAGTATGATCATAGTGACTTCTTCGGTACATGAACCTCACAATAGCATCACTAAATTTTTGAAACCTGGCCCATGGGGATTGTTTTAATCCATAGATAGATTTCTTCAATCTATACACTTTTCCAGTCTCCCCTTCTTTTACAAATTCAGGAGGAAGGTCCATGTAGATTTCTTCCTTGAGATCACCATGAAGAAATGAATTCTTCACGTCAAGTTGAGAGAGTGGCCAATCTTTGTGGGCAACCAGAGATAACAATACCCTAATTGTGTTGGACTTGGCTACAGGTGCAAAGGTGTCCTGATAATCAACTCCTTGTGTTTGAGTGTACCCCTTTGCTACGAGCCTTCCTTTATATCTTTCGACAGTACCATCGAGTCCATACTTAACTGTATACACCCATATGCAACCAACAACTCTCTTTCCTTCTGAGAGTTCAACAATTTCTCATGTTTGGTTATGTTCCAGAGCATTCATCTCCTGAATCATAGCATCATTCCATTTTGACTACAATGAGGCATTAGAAACAGTAGAAGGAAGGGTGATAGAATCAAGAGAACAAATAAAATCATAATGAGATTATTAGAGATTGTGATATGACACATAGATGACGAGTACACGATCTAGGAAGTTTTCTGTGAGCAATGGGTAGATGAAGATCAAAAACAGGAGGACCCACTTCGGGTAAGGGATCCTAGTCAGTATTCTGAGAAGGTGACTCATCTACATGCTCATGCGCAGTAGCTTCAACAATACTTTTCTTATTCCTTCACACATGCATCTTTCCCTTTCCATATTTATCAAAGGTGGATTGTTCGCTTTGTTGTGGCTCAACAGCTTCATCATCCACTTCACAATCTTCACCATCTGCCATAGGTAAAGATCTAAACATCTCAGAGTGCTCTTCATTTTTAAGTTGTTTCTCCTCCTGAAGAGGACTAGAAAAAGGAGTGTCCTCAAAGAATGTGACATCCATGGTGACTATCACACGACGAGTGAGAGGGTCAAAGCACTTGTATCCTTTCTGAGAAAAGGGATACCCAATAAAAATATACTTGGTAGCCTTGGGATCAAGTTTACTCCGTTGAATAATGGGGATATGTGTAAAACACAAGGAACCAAAGATACGTGGTGGCACCAAAAACAGAGGTTGATGAGGAAACAAAAGTTGGAAGGGAGAATGTCCTTCCATAATAGGTGTAAGCATTCGATTGATAAGGTAAGCAACGGTGAGGACGGTTTCACCTCAGAGTAGGAACCTTCATATCAAATAATAGAGATCGAACAACCTCAAGAAGATGCTTATTTTTCCTCTCAGCAATCCCATTCTATTGGGGGTATAAGGACAAGTAGTTTGCCACACAATTCCATGATAGTGAAGATAAGATTGGAGAATGTGAGAGGAATATTCCCCACCATTATCCGATCGAAAAACCTTAACATGCTCATGAAATTGTGTGTTAACTAGTTTGTGAAACATAGGAAAAATAGAGGCAACTTCATCTTTGGTGAGCATAAGAAAGAGCATAGTGAGTCTCATACAGTCATCAATAAAAGTAACAAAATAACGATAATCATTCAAAGAAGTAATAGGGGGAGGCCCCACACATCAGAGTGAATAACTTCAAAAGGAATAGCACATTTACTACTCAAGGGAAAAGAATTGTGAACATGTTTAGAGAACTGACAAGTCTTACATTAAACAAACTACTATCAAATCCATGAAATTATTCTGGAAATAAAACTTTCAAACGACTAATATGAGGACGACACAGCGAGAGTGCCACAATCTGGTTTCATCAACAGAAACCACCATAGCTGCAGGAGGAGATGCACCACGTAAACCTTAAAAGAGGTAGAGTCTCTTCTCTTCAATACCATGACCAAGGATCTTCCCCGATTTTAGGCCTTGGAAAACAGAATATGCAGGAAAGAATGTCATACTATAATGTAAGGAATTGATAATTATACTGACAAATAATAGATTCATAGGCATGTTAGGAATCAAAATAATAGAGTCAAGAGACAAGGTGCCTAATGGAACACTTCCTTTGCCCTTTATAGAAACAAGGGATCCATCAACAATGCAAATAGGAATAGAATCAGAAAGGCTAGACACAGATGAAAATAAATCAGTCATACCAAACATGTGATCCATAGACCCAGAATTGATGATCCATGGGGACTGAGAGGAGGAGGTCACATGTCCAGACCCATATATAGCTGACTCGGCTATGGGGGTGGAAGATCCATGCCCCTGTGTCACCGTCATGCGCTGAAGGCAGCCCTGGAGATCCTGAAACTCTCTCTGTAAACTCTGGAAATCATATGGAGGGAGAGACGGAGCTGAAGCAGTAGGGATACTCTGACCACCAACTGGATTAGAAGTTTCCTCAGTAGACGACTGGAATGCACGACCTGGAAAGAATTTCGGTTTCCTATGTAATTCTCAACATTTTTCTCTGGTATGGCCCTTCTTGCAACAACGAGAACACAATAATTTCTCTTTTTCTTCACGTGAGAAACCCCCACGACCTTCACGACCACCACCTCTACCACCAGATTTGCCTCCACCACGACCAAAAGAAGTAAAGGATGGTAGGGCAGATCTCTCATATATATCACCACCAGGAATGTGCATAAACTATTGCATGCTCTCCTCATGCTGAAGGAGGGTATATACGGTACCAAGTGGAGGACACTCCTCTCTTCCTAGAATGTTTGATTTAACATTATCATATTCAAGTTTAACTCCTTTTAAGAAGTCAAACACTCTCCTTCTTTCAATATTTTCACTAGCCTTGCTGGCACACGAGCTGCACAATTCTTCTTGATACTGGGCTAGTTCATCCCACAAACTCCTCATTTGAGTGTAATACTCTCCAATAGTCTTATGACCTTGCTTAATGGTGTTAATTTTGTCAGTAACTTGAAATATTTTTGTGAGGTTTTGTTTCTGCGAGAACGCATCCCTCACAGCCTCCCATAATTGTTTAGCATCACCGGCATACATAAAAAAATCACTAATGTCTGATTGCATTAAGTGTAGCAGCCAATTTCTTCATAGTAATTTATAAGTTATGAGAGATATCTCCCCCACCAACGATCCTTGATTTATTCTCATTCATGATTAGAAGATACCGAAATCAAAACAATTCAAAAAATAGAAGACCCACAGCTTCCAAACAGGGAGAATGCTTAACAGCCCACTGATTAATCCCAAAACAGCATTCAAAAACGTTGGATAGCAATTTTCTTAATCAACAAAAAAATCGACAAAACAGGCAAACATAGCCTATAGCAGCCACTAAAACATCTATAACTCCGTCAAATGAACTTCGAATTCAACGAAACTTGAACCCTCAGTCTGCAAATAAAACAAGCCATACCTTGTCAGACGAAAAGGCGATCAGCAATCGAATGGAAGAGATTTATGTGGTTGGGCGGTAAAAAAAGGATTCACGAGAATCAATTAATCAACACCAAAATAGATCCAAAATTAAAAAAGGAGTACACCACCAATCTTGTATGGTGATTCCGATCCAACCTGGTCCAATTTCGGGCTTCTTTAAGCTATCATGGATCTCAGGGATTCAAAAACCGAAAACACACTTTTCTTTAGAAAAACCTTCAAAACTCCATGTTCCAGGCCTCAAATCACTTCGAGCAAAAAGAAGAAAATGGAGAGGGGAAAAAACAATCAAAAACCCTGTTGACGTCAGCATGATGACGTCATGCTAACGTTAGCAATGACATGGATGGCTTTACTAAGGTTGTAAAAATTTCTAGGGTTAGAGTTTTGTTGTCTCTGATACCAAGACAAAACTGTAATTTAGGGATAGAGTTTAGTAATAGGAAGGAGGAAGAAAAAGAGAGGAAGAGAAAAGTAGAGAGATATTAGGGTTGAGTCAATATGACTCAAATCCCAATACAAAATCTTATTTAAAGTCTTAGCATATTCACGTATTACATGGTTCCCGAGTTAAGTGAATTGTGCAACTTAAAATTCACTTAACTACACACAGCCAAAGTTACTTACTACACACCCATACAATAGAAATAACATCACCAACATGTATCACGAATCAATTACGTCAAAGATAACGACCTTCCGCTTCCCAGAAAAATTCACAATGCATAGATCTTGAAATCTGACCTTGCTGAAGAGACTAAATTAAAGCAGATCTTGCTCTATTACACTGACTTAACAACTTTTTCAGTATGTTTCAGAAGAAATAGAAGATTTCAACAAGATGGCAAAAATTTTCCACCAAACAGCAAAAATCTGTTAAATTGTTCACTTTCTGGAAACAGAACTGTGTCTTTTATGTAATCCTTCTCAAAGTAGCCACAGAAGTCTATCCAAATAACCTAGCAAGGCAGGCCAGACAACCCCCCCCCCCCCCCCCAACCAAACCCTCACTCACGCGCTCATAATCACATCCACAACCTTAAAACAGGAAACCAATAGTACACTCCAAGGATGAGAACAATGATTAAGAATAATGACGCTAGCAGTATTTTGTGGGCTTCAAGGAGAAGGTGTGAGCGTGATTATAAGTAAAGAGATGAATTTAAATCGTTCTAGGCCTTAAGATAGATCATCTAAATCAAAGAAAGTTAGACCTAGAGTAAGGAAATTTTCACAATTTTAATTCTTCAACATATCTGACTGTTATACTTTAACAGTTTCATAATAAATATGCCAATTCAAACTTTTTCTAGGTAAGTGATATGATCTTTATTAATCCTGATTTATTGTTTTCATAATGAAAACGCCAAAAAGGTTCAGCTTATAAACACGTCAAGGCTTACAACAGTGTGAGGCCCTCAAATTAACGTGTCTTTTTTCCCGTGCTTTATGTTAAACTGATACAGAAGTTAGTGGAGATTAAAATAGTTTCAGCTATTTTATCCACAGAAAAATGAGCAAATATTTTCGTCTAGGGTTTTCAATTGTTCATCAATCTCGAGTTAATATTTTCAACGTAAATGTTTCTTAATAAAATTGTTCTGTAAAAGCATAAAACTCTAGAATGAACTATGCATTATCTTCTAAAATAGAGGGACCAGCATTCCAGGATAACCGAAATGTATGTAAGTGTGTGTGTGTGTGTGTGTGTGTGTCTCTCTCTCTCTCTCTCTCTCTCTCTCTCTCTCTCTATATATATATATATATATAATCTTTAACAATAACAGATCATTCGGCCCAAAAAAAAAAAAACCCAACTGTCTGAATTAAAAATGGGAAGATGATACCTGTAAGTATTGCTTGATCAACACGCAATTGATTACTTAACATCTCAACCATTCTCATATCTGCGGGAACTTTGCACCCCACTATTCAACATGGAATCAGAAAAACAATAGAGCTCAATCATGATCTTTTATAAGGTAAGACTACTTGAGAGGAATAAACAAATTTTGATTATCAACAATACTCGATTCTTTTAGTTATATGGAAGAATACCTCCAACTTCAACAATATCGCCAGGTACAAGATCCGTAGCAGGTAGTATTGAAAAGCAACCTGCAAAGGCGTGTGAGCTTTCTATACAATTGATAGATATCTTAAATAGTTCATTCCAGAACGAATACTAGTTGATTAAGTATCGTGCATTTGATAAATCAAAAAGATCTTTCAAATCCTCATTGTAAAAGATGTTTTGGCCTTGCAAGACATTTTTCTATTTTACTTCTACTCAGTTTTGTGTGTGCGCGTCATTGCTGTGGATGAAAAAACCCTACCCCACGGCCACAAAGGTCCTTCACATCAAGATAATCTGAGGATCCAACTCCTAAAATTTGGGTCTTTTGGTGCATGAGGATGCACAATACTTCCAAGTACCAGCCATACTTAACAAAGATCTGAAAAAGTTCTGAGTATAGAAAGAATGAATAGATTTGTCATCGTTTTTAACCAAGAAAACCCACTTGTAAAACCAGGTTGCTTTCGAATTAGATATCAACTAGAAAACAGGAACATCCATCCCATGTGGTAATCCAAATGTTGTGCATCTCTTGGTAAGGGTTCCTTGAACAAGAAAAATACGTTTCTATTCAATTTATATATATATATATATATATGTGTGTACAGTGCTGGGCAAAACTAAACATCACCAGGGTTGGGCATTTGTGTTTCAGGGAGATGGTACTCTATCAGTAGTTATAGCACCGGAATTTTCATTTACATGGGCCCTATACATAAGTTCTGTGTAGTCGATGCAGAAGCTAAAGCACAATGCACGCGAATATCCCTTATCTCAAAGGTCAACCCAAAAAACTTTGGATCAATGGCAATTCTATAACGCAGATGGCTGGGCCACCTCTCCAAGACATCCTAGAAGCACGTATAAAGTTCAGGGAAATTAATCGCTTACTCCAAGGTCTGGAAAGCTGGAGTGCGCCAATGTACACAGAGAGGGGACGAGCCTATATGCTAGCTAAGGAAGTTAGGCAACCAGCTTAAATTTGGATGAGCATGTAGAATTTTCTTTTGTTTATTTTTGTAGTTTTGGACCTCTTTACGGCTGATGTATAACGCCTGTGGGCAGGCTTCACCTATAGTATCTTCCTGCTGCCTATTTTCAATAAAAAATAGATGGAATTTACAGGTTAGAAAGAGAGAGAGAGAGTAAAATACGGAATTTAAGTTATATAGAATCCCCACCCTCCCTCATGACTTAAGATAAGTTGTTGATTCTTTCAAACATCACTTGGAAATGCATCCCAGCATTTTAAGCAACTGAAGTATGCCATAAATCATAAACCATCTACCATTCTAGGTAATACTCACATTTTTCAAGAAGGTAACCCAATACTGGATGTATTAGCCACTCATAAAGTTTCTGTTTGAGGGTGTAAGACTCAGACAATTGGCAGTGGTCGGAAGCACTAGGGATGGAGATATCCCTTCTTTCGAAGGTATATTCATGAAAACTTTGATCAATGACAATTTTAATAACACTATGAAATTCAAGCCATTTGCCTGCTCCTAGTCTGGAAAGTTGCAACTTGTAAGTGCTCCCACATACACGGAGGGAAACTCAAGAGCCCATGTGCTGACAAATGAAGGGGATTAGGAAGCCAGCTTAATAATTTGGGAGAGGAGGTAGAGTTACTTGTTTCTTTTTTTTTAATAGTTTTGGACCTAGATACAATTCAAATGTACAGGAAAAAAGAAAAACAGTGAAATGTAGTTGAAGTGATATAAGATTTCCACTCTAGATTACCTTAAGTTGTTCTTTCAAACAACAAAGAAATGCATTCAGCATTTTAAAACTCTCTCTACTTTTAAATGGTATAATGGATTAGTTAATCCCATGCCCATTCATGCATACGGTATAATGGATTGGCTAAGATCTCAGTCTCAATTGACAACTCAGACAGGACAGCTACCAAGTTGACTCAAGTAGAGTCTGGTGCAACTAGGCTGATTTGTGCTTCCAAAGCATACAGCCAAGTAGCACGTCTCGGCTGAGTTGTTTAGCCTAGGTTAGGCGGTTAGGCCAAAGTACTAATTAAATACAAATATCATAAATTATGGATACAAGAATCACAGAGCATGCCATAATCACTCCAACATATAAGCGAGTTGTGAGATATGGCTTTTAAGTTTAGGGGGTGGGGGCTTATCCCATTCCATTTTTTTGTTTCAGGCCACTATAGTGGCCATATATAATTTTAATATTTTAATAACAATATTACCTATCACAGTTCAAAAATAAATAAATAAAATAATCACTCCCACATAAATGGCCATGCTATGAATACCAATTTATTGGGAAATTTGCGTACCATTTCGCAAAACAGTTGCGACATCAGCTTGGTATGCTCTTAATTCCTGCATATTTCACATCACAGAATACAATAAGCAGCTAATAGAGAACAGAATGATAAAGGCAACCAATATAAAAAGATATGACAAACGAAAAAACAAAAGTTGACAAATAGAGAGAGTGTCAATAAATTCGGACAATTGCATTTCTAGGCACCAACAATGACTGGAATGGCAGTTTGCATATGACTAGAGCAAGATAAATATATAGATGAACCAATTATGCATCAAATTTGGAGTAAATCAGAGCAAATGATGGAACTATGATTTTCAAAGTTGGCTAACAGCCATACTGCCATAGAGAAAAGCTTTATAAGCCTGACAGCTACGCTAGTAAGAGAAGGTTACTAGGTTAAGGGTATGTGGATAGATTAGGGATTTAGTAGTTTAGGGTTAGCAAAGTTAGGGCTTAGAGAAGAAGGGGAAGGGAAAGAAAAGAGAGAGAGATGAAGAGAATTAGGTTTGTAAGAATACTCACACCCATTCACCATTATTGACACTATCTTACAATAGGATCTCATATACCCCACTAACACATATACACATGTATGATAGTGAATACACACACTTAAAGGAAATGCTATCGACACACTCCACGTCTAGTTGGAGCATAGATATCGATCGTGCCGAACTTGCAAGTGGTGTCATGTAATCACTTCCGAGTTCCTACCTAGAGCTTTAGTAAGGAAGTATGTCAATTGATCTTTTGAGCTTACTTGATGTATACAAAATCATTTTATTTTACTTTTTCCTGTATGAAGTGACAATCCACTTCAATGTGTTCGGTTCTTTCATGATATACTGGGTTTTCTGCAATGTGGAGAGCAGTTTCATTGTCTCCATAGAGTCATTGGAAGCTTCACCTGAATTCTGGGATCAGCAAGGATAAATCTACTCCACATCCCTTCACGAGCACTTAAGGACAAGGCTCTATAACCAACTTCTCCGCTGGAATTGGATGTAACATGATGCTTCTTAATTTTCAATATAACCAAATTTCGTCCTAGGAAGGTACAATAACCGTGATTGATCGCCTGTCACTGACTGATCCAGCCCAATCGGCATCAGTGAATACTTCACATCCACATGCAGACAACAAACATCCACAATAAAGTCTGCTCACAGCACATAGTATGCTGGAATATGATATAACATGGCCTGCATGATAACCTTGAAGCATGACCTTAGTGTAACCCAAAAAACATTCACAAAACTCCATCCAACCTGAAAACCTTAGGCAAATAATAGTTACAAAAAGCTGATCCAAATCCTTGAGGAAAACCCTAGAAAAGTCAGTCACGTAGTTTGGATTCATAGAGAAACACGAAACATTGAGATGTTTATATAATTTGAAGATTTGTGAAAAACTCACCTGAAACTCGATAAAGTCAAGAAGCTACAATGACAAAAGTGATCTCCTTACAAAATGAGTCAAATCATATCAATTTCAACCCATTCTGTGGCCAACCTTGTGAGTATGCTGATGTCAGCATGACATCATGTAGCGTCAGCATCGATGACATGGCACAACAAGTTCAAGCTTTCACTGACGACCCTCTCTAATACCAATTTAAGTTTAATAAGTTATGGTTTTGTGGACAGATCAGGGTTTGGTAGTTTAGGGTTAGGAAAGTCGGGAGTAATAGAAGAAGGGAAAGAGGAGAAAGAGATGAAGAAAATTAGGGTTGTGAGTTAGAATACTCACAAACATTTATTATTATTTGTACTGCGCTCTAATGGGATCCCATAAACCTCACTAACACATGCCCTTGTATAATAGTGGCTACACATTCCATGTGAATGCTATTGACACAACAAGAGATTCCCACTGCCCAAATACCTCGTCAAAATTTATTTCCTAGTTATTTACTACACCAATGGTAAACTTGTAGGAAAATCAGAGCAAATGAATGGAGTTAATGTCATTGAGTTTTTTTTCTTAGTGTAACCTGGGATTGAACCTGCAACCCCAGCTTACCCATCAAAAAAGAAAAAAAAGTTGATGGTATAGTTTGCAGAGAAACCTTATTTGGCCCATTGCACCGGACTATTAGTGAAGTATTGAGAATGTTTCATATATGAATCCAAAACATTCTCACAAATGTGTTTCATTTTTAAATCAAGCTCTTCCACCTTTCAAATAAAACTTATGTTTTAAAAATGAAACTCATTTCTTTCACTGGGGAAATGAGTTTCACCAATAAACATAACTTTGTTATAAAGCATTAAAATTAATTTCTTTCAAAGAAACATAAATGCATGATATGGTATTAGGAACTGGCCCAAGTGGCAGGTGAGTTGGAACCCAAGTCACTTTTTGGGATGCATGCCACATCGAATCATCATGTGTGCGGTCTGATAGTTGTGCCATGATCTAAAGATCTTTGGTTCAAAAGATTGGGACGAAAAATTATCATCATCTGGGCCAAAGCAGCATACGCCATCTAAAATTAACGACTACTATGTAAATCCAACATACCATTAATTTAGATGGCCTTTGATCTCTTTGAATCAGAAGATGGAGATCATATTCCGACCCAATCTTTTGCGCCATATATCAGTTAAATGAAAGATGGTGGAATTAGGGTTAGGGTTAGCAAGGAGAATGAGAGAAGGAAGAAGAAGAAGAAGAAAAGAGATGGAGAGAATTAGGGTTCAGTTGTGTTACCTCAAACCCTTCTATTATTAGTATTTTTACCATGTACATTATTATATATCATGTATAACAGGACAAGAGGTCAGACCTTGGTGAGATGGCAAGTGTTGTCTGCCCAAAGCGATAGTTCATGGGTTCAAGTCTTGGAATCAGCCTCTCCATAATGGGGGTAAGGCTGCCTACCATCTACCTCTCCCAGACCCCGCTAAAGTGGAGGCCTTGTGCAGTGGATACGACCTTATGTATACCGAGACATCCGAAATAAAGAAAAACATAAGTGACCAACGTAAACTATTATGCACACGCCCAATATGCCAATGTACCCTCCAACATGTATAACACATATTCTAACATTCCTCCTAAAGTTGGTGCATATATATCAATCATGCCCAACTTGGAAGTGATGTCCTTTAACCTGATTCTTCCAACGGTTTTAGTAAGGATGTCTGCAAACTGATCCTCTGAGGCAACATGTGGCGTACAAAATTCATGGGACTCCACCTTTTCTCTCATAAAGTGGCAGTCAACTTCTTTGTGCTTAGTCCTTTCATGGAACACACTGTTCTCGGCATATGCATAGAAATATAGTATATATGTTCCTCTCCCAATGAAATTAATTTGGTAACTAAAAACTCATTATATAAATATAGTACTTGGTAATAAACGTAAATACCATACATACAAAAACAAGTACTAATATCACACCCAGTGTTTTAATAGGAAAAAAAAAAAAGCACAGTATAGCATGCGACACCCACCCCCCACCCCCACCCCAGTGAGGCGTGGGTAAGCCTTAAGGCGTGAGACATAAGCCTAAACGATTGAAGGAGTTGTCTTCAAAAAAAAGTTACATACATGACTGAGGCTGGATAAGGTAAGCAGAGACGCCTTTCTCTTTTTCTTCTTTTTCTTCTTCGTCTCGGCTGAGAAGGACAGGCACTTTTATTTTTCGATTTAGTAGCAAATGGTAAGTCCCTTAGGGTTATTATCCCTAAGGGCAATTAAATAATTTCAGCCCTTAAAGTTTTTTAAATAATAAGTAGCGTATTCTACGGCACTGTAGTGTACACCTCAGATGAGCCTCATTGACCAAAAGTCATTTGTAGACGCCTCGCAGCATTTCTGGGGAGCTACGCCACGACGCACACATCATGGCGTACACCTCAAACACCTTTCAAAGCACTGATCACACCTATATTGTAACCATTTTCTAACTATGTTATACCAATGTTGTACCAATATCACACCCTTAAAAATGAAGCCAGAACCTTTTTTTGCCATAACGTACTAGTACTTCCAATAGCTTGTACCAACTCCTAACCACTATGGGTAATATTGTCTTCTGCTCCTATATTTTTTGTTTTCATTTCATATCTACATTAAATTTTAGAGAATACATATCTCTATCCTGGAAATTCTATTAATTTGTACACAGATATACACGATGAATAGAACCAAATATGGAAACAAAACGTCATTTGTAGACGCCTCGCAGCATTTCTAGGGAGCTATGCCACCAGGCGCACATCATGGCGTACACCTCGGATGCCATTCAAAACACTGATCACACCTATATCGTAACCATTTTGTATCTATGTTATACCAATTTCATACCAATGTTGTACCAATATCACACCCTTAAAAATGAAGTCGGAACCTTTTTTTGCCATAATGTACTAGTACTTCCAATAGCTTGTACCGACTCCTAACCACTATGGTTAATGTTGTCTTCTACTCCTATATTTTTTGTTTTCATTTCATATCTACATTAAATTCTAGAGAATACATATCTCTATCCTAGAAATTCTATTAATTTGTACACAGATATACACGATGAGTAGAACCAATATGGAATCAAAATTACAGAATCCTTGGTTTTATGTAATGGGCATGCGTATGCAAGTAGACCGCATTCCTATTATTGAACAGTTTTAATATGGGAGTCCTCATGACAAGTGAAGAAGTACCTCAAGAGCCTTTTCAGCATTTGTTTCCGTGATTACCCCTACTGCTGCATTTGCTGCCAGGATCATCAAAATGACCTGCATTTGTAAGAAAATGAAGTATATGAGCATAAGAAATCACTGACCAGCAAGTAAGAATAAGCTCTGAGTCACTTATTTAAGCAAAAAAACATAGACAACTAAACAAGTCTAAACACATTAGAAGGCCACACTCAAATTAGACCAGCAGACAACCTATGCAAAACCAAGCCACAAGTAAGGGAACCACTCTAGTCAGCATCGCATAAAAACCATGGCAGAAAATACCCTTTAGGACGCCCATAACATTTACATAGCCCGACCCATTTTTTTCCTCTCTCCCCCTTTTTTTCGTTGGGGTGGGGGTGGAGAGAGTGAAATTTAGATTGTATTAAAATAAGTGCCGAGTACTTTAAAACTAAAAGAGAAAAAACCGAAAGATGAAGAGAGCGGGAGAGAGAATGAGAGAGCGAAACTAACTATATACCGCCCAACAATTTCCTTATGACTATATGCAACCTGGTGGGAAGGTGAAATTTCAATTATATTCAAATAAGAACAAAGTACATCTCAGACAAAAGAGAAAAACCAAAAAATGAGCGAAAAAACTGATCGTATGCAAATTGGTGGTACTACACTCAAGTAGACCAAAATATCCTTATGAACTAACTCGCACAATTAAGCAATCCACAATGATCCTTCATGGCTCGAAAAGCAACCCCCAATTTCCTTTTCTTGTGGATGAGAAAGCACTTTGTACCCTCCATGTTCTAGAGTAATCAATCAATTTCCTTCAATTTTTTGTATATATTTTCATTGTGGATTGGAACTAAATTGTTGTTTGGATAAGAAGAGAAGGGCAGAAATCGGCGGAAATGGAATTGATTTCCACTATTTCTGCTGTTTGAATGCAAAAAAGGGGGGGTTGAAATTTGACGATGGTAATCTACCAAATTCCATCAACTTGAGAAAACTAATAAATTATTTTATTTTATTAATAATATATAACTATACTATTATATAGAATAATAATACTATACAATTACAATACTATTATATGTTAAACTATTTTTATATAACAATAATACTATTATAATAATATTATTACTTTTATATTATAAACTATATATTTTAATTAGTATAATAGTGTGTATATATACCGGGTTGAGTTGACCACTATGTGCGTGTTCGATCGGCAACTTCTCATTAATAAATTGTATACTTTTCTGTTCTTTCATCTTTTCTCCCAATTCTTCTATCCCGTAATCTTTTTCTTCCTCTTTCTTCTTAACCTTCCCACGGTTTTATCACCCTCCCCGGGTTGAGAAGATCTAGACTGCAGCAAGCTTCCCGTGGTATACGCTATGAATATTTCTTTGTTCAAATCATCTTCAAACTGTTGATGTTCCCCAATAAGTTGATTTAACATGTTCCCATTGTCAAAATCACCAATAGGGCCATTGGTTGTTGACGAGATGGAAATTGTTGAATATCTTATTGGACCATTGATCGTGGTAGCCATGATGATCCGTCACATTTCCGCTGATAACCTAAGTACCTAATCGTTATAAACCTAAACCCATTATCCTTCCCATAACCATAAAACAAATCACAAAAAAAAGTGATTTTTCAATGATATTTTTGTAGGTCTATATGGCGCCATGATCCATTATTCATGAATGATATTATGGACTTATGGTTATTGATTCGTCAATAGTTATAATCTGTTAACATGTAAAGTTGACGATGGACTTATGCTATATGTGTTACCAAGTAAGAAACACATGCGATGCATGGGACAAAGGAAAATGTTAACAAAAAAATTAACACTTACTGTTTAATAAGTGAGACATGATGTAAAGATCTGCTGTGGAACGATTAGGCGGAAAATTGGTGCCCATCAAACCATCAGTTGCAGAAACCCAAAAATCTAATAACCCTGAAGAAATTTAATAACCCTGAAATCTGATAGGGTCCTGCTACGCACACACCTATTTTTCTTCACACAGACCACTTAATGTGAAAACATCATCTTAATCGTCCGATTTAAAGATCATAATCTAAGGATCTTTCATGCAAAAGATCGGCATGAAACACGATCTTTATCATCTGATTCCATGCAGTCAATTGTTGAATCGGACGATGGCCTGTGACTGCATAAAATCATATGATATAGATTATACTTTGTGCCAATTTTTTGTGTTAAAGATCTTCAACACATGGCCTTCAAAGCATACGGCAGGTTCCCAAAACGCAAAGTCTCTCTATCTATTCTATTTGCGGTGTGCGCAAAGAAAAAATTGGTGTGCGCATAGCAGTTCCCATCTAATATCTTTAATGAATAAAAAAGTGTTGCATTAACAACGATCTTTGCGACTGATGGTTTCTTCTATTCACATTGTAGATCTTTACACCGTGGCCCACCCATTAGATGGTCATATGTTGATTTCATGTTGCACGGGTTCAAAAAAGTGTTCTTGATCACCTTAGGGATGTGTGTCATGTGTAATTAACATTTGATTGTCTAATATGGGATCATGATCTGCAGAATTATTATGCAAAACAATGGGTCAAAAAATGATCTCTATCATCTGATGTTGATGGAGTTAGTTGTAGGAACCACCAGAATTTTTATCAATATAATTAATCACCACCCCATCTCATCATTTCCTTGTATGCATTGTAACTAAAAAAACCTTTACTTGGTCCTTTCCGAACCGTCGACCTCCGCCCTTAACACCGTTGATTCCCTTGAATCAGATGATGGACACACACACATTGTGTTAGATCTTGAGATCATAGCCCACAACGGCCAAATGTTCATTACCCGTTGCACACATCCAAAAGAGTGATCTTTGATTATTGTGGACCATGAGAAGGGCCATGATATGAAGATACATTGTGCAAAAGATTGGATTGATGATGATCCAAGAAAACAATTCAAATGCTAAGTTCAAAAAAAAAACCCATAATCAAAACAGTTCAAAATACTTACCGAAAGGGACCGACTCTCCTGACCATCATTTAAGCAGCAAATGGTGTTTAAACGATCGGACACCATTTATCTTGGAAATCCATACCGTCAAAGTGATCTATCATCAAATGAAGGGTTAAGGGTAAGAAAATCACACTTTTTGGGAGATTCGAACCATCCAATCTGTGCACTCTAATATCAGTGGTTGTTCTTAATTTTGATGGCTGATATTAAAGTTAACCGATCGGATGGTTTATATCCACTTATAAGCATGATCCTTTTGTTGGGACATGTTCCAAATATGGATTGCCACTTGGGGGATTTAGATTGATCACAGATGTGTGCCACATGGCATAATGATAAATCACACATAAATGGTGGAAGATCATTTAAACACCATTTGGTGTTTAAATGCCGGTCAGAAGCCATTATCTTAAAAAAAAAACATAAGGAAGAGAAACATGAAAAAGAAATGGGTTTCAAAAATGCTGAAATTTCTCTCGAAGAAGTTTTGAGGTTGACGGTGATCCAAGAAAAAAAAAATGAGATTATAGTTATGGAGAAAATAAGCCAATGCATATCGTGAGAGAGAGAGAGAGATACATTGGGACTTGCGAGCGGTGCGTGGGGGTAAATAGAAGAGAGAGAGAGAGAGATGTTGGTTGATGAGAGAGGACCATTGTTAGACATAGAGAGGCGTTGGTTGGAAAGAGAGAGAGAGTGTGAGAGAAACATTGGTTGGAGGGTGTTTTTAGTGAGAGAGTGATAGAGAGTTGTTGTTTCAAGAGATAACATTGAGAGAGAGAGAAGGTGTGAAGAGAGGCGTTGGTTGGAGAGAAAGATGGAGCCGTTGCTCTAGAGAGGAAGATATGGTCTATCAGTTTTGACCGAAAATTTAGGGGGAGAAAGATAGAGGGATAGAGAGGGGTGAGACAGGGATTTTTTTTTTTAACTAAATTCTCCTGGGTCCACCACGTCAGCCTCCTTTGCTTCAGTAGAGAGACGGATTTTTTTTTTTTTTTTTTAAGTAAATTCTCCTGGGTCCACCACGTCAGCCTCCTTTGCTTTACTTTAATAGATATAGATTTGCTAAAAAGAAAAGGTTAAAACTTGGAATAAAGGTTTAACAAATGAAATATAATTTTTTTATACTATTGATATTCTTTATTTTGTTTTTCTTCCATTTTTCCCAAGTTTGCTGTTTTTTCCAAAGTTTTCCCTTGCCATTAAAAACTGTACTATGACTGTCACTATGCCAATACCATAGGATAAACAAGCAATTGATAATCCTTCTCTCTTTCCTCTTTTTATTTTCAAAAACTACTGATTTACGCTTCAAAGAATTGTCACAGGAGCTAATCAGTTAAAAGAGACATGAAATACAACAAAGAAATTAAGAACCAGTTTAAAACATCATCCTTCACAAGCAAATTGGCTTCCTTTTCCTCCTTCGAAAAAAGATGATGAAAGGAAATCTCAATAAGGCGTAGTAGAACTAACAAAATCTCAATGTGTATTGACAAAGCTCTTTTTTCCAGATCAATAAACTCTCCAGTCTCCACGGAGTAGTGATCTTCTTTAATAACCCATTTGGAGGCATTTAGGTAAAATTCCTTACACTATGACTGGTGAAGAAATAAATAATGAAAACCGGCATCACACAAAATGACTACCTCAGATTCATAGGAAACTTTAAATTCAATAGGGCATGAGAAAGCAATCTTAAACTATCCTGCATAGTCTCTAATAAGACCACCACAACTGCAACCCCCCCAGTTTAATAAGATACAATCGACCATATTCATATATCATTAACTAAAAATAATGCAGATAAACAAAAAAATTAATACAGCTTGAGAATGTTTTTCCTTATAACCATAATGTCGCTAAATAAATATGAATACATGCAGAACACTAACAAATAAATGCAAAGTTTAAGTGCACAATTAAATATAGCATCTCTCAGTAAATCATCGTAAAACAAAACAGAGAAATATCATCAGTTTCTTACAGAAGGCTCCAAAAATGCTGTTAGGCCAGTCTCTCCATCAATCAAAGCCAAAAGGAATGAAATAATGGCAGCCACAATCAAGATTTTAACGAGCAAATCATCAAACTGCTTCAAAATTAACTTCCAGAAGGGAGTACCTGCAGGGAAAGTGAAAATTTTAGATATATACAAGGAAAGGTGGCTAGATGTTTGCCTGAAGGAATCAAGTCATCAAACCAGTATGGCTCCAGATAAAATAAAATGAACAACAAATTGACAAGAATACATAAAAATATACTCGATGAGGCTGTTGATAACTCTGGGGCTTTGAATTGCAAGCAAGAACAGATAATAGGAATGGTAGAAAGTTGAATATAGAAAGGAAGTTAAGATTGAGATAAGGCACAAAAAGCCGATCGAAAAAGAAAAAGGCCAAGTGTAATACAGTGACAAATAAACAACCTCAATCAGCAAAATCCAGAAGGTCAACAAGGATTGTATTCAATTTGAAGGAAGACACATTTTTCTCAAAAGAATATAAATATCACGCAACCTAAAAAACAGTATTAAAAATAGCAACCCAGAGAGTCTTCCCCATAACATGTCAGACTGGGAGTAAACATCTTTTCATAATTAACTCCTTATCTGTAAGATTATTCACCCTTGGCATACTCAAGTGAATTAAGGGTTAAGAGAGAATAAATTTCAGTAAGTGGAAGAAGAAAATTTGAAGGTCACAGGATTTTAAACATAGCAGTAAAAGTGCCACTGTTGGGCCTATTATTAGGCACTTTTAGGACAGGAGCTTAATGTGCTGGTAACACAGACCCACAGAGCTGATTTATTGGACCTTAAAATAAGACCTAAATATGACTTAAAAGGTAACACGGACTTTAAGTTATAACATCAGTTAGGAGAAAGAAATAAAAGGATGGAGATGTCTGTTCTGTTCTGCGTGATAAATCTGCTCAGAATTAAAGAGACTGGAAGAACTTGGACTTATTTTATATCGTACAGCTGGGTTTGGAAACTCTGGTGTTACTGACCACAAGTACCGAGAATTATTATTTTAGCAGCAGTAAGAATCCCAGAATCTGCCTACTTTATCACTAAGACTTAGAAGAAATCTGGTTCCTATTTTCCTGCGATTTTGATAGTTGGAGGACCCAAGATCTTCAAGGCAGAATCTGCAACAGAATTTTGACAACAAAGGGATTGAGAAAGTTCCAGAAAACTGCACAAACTGGCGAGAGTCTCTGACTTTTCATTTGTTATTTTTTGGTATAATTAGCTCAGTAAGTTCCCAGCAAAGATAGATCTCTATATTAGTTTCTTTCCTTTACAAATTAGTTGTAATTAAAAATTCTGGAGAGATTTTTAAGATATTGAGTTTATTGTTTTAGGGAACTGTGGGCCTCTTAAGGGTTTTGTACCCATCTGCTAGTCGATGCATCTCTCTATTTAATTAGTTGGAATTGATTAGTGTCGAAGAACAAGATACATCTCCTCCACTCTCTTATTATTTTCTTTCTCTTTTATCACATCAAAGTGGAATCAGAGCAAGTTGGCCTTGCACTGTAGTTCCGATTGTGCTTTGTTCAAGTTGAACTTTAGATGTCGCCTCGCCTGAACCGTGATAGGGGAGGAAGTGGACGTGGTGGATGGCAAGATGCCTCTCAACAACTCCAACACCAAATAGATCAACTCATGCAACGCTTGTTGTGTCGAGATGGAATTCTACCTCCTCCCGAGGGAGAGTTTAATCCTCACGCTTCGGATCAAGAAGATGATCGCCCATCATCAGATGATCGTAAGACGGATAGCTCATAAGAACATAGATATGTGAGCCGTCGCAATAATCGTTCGGAAAACCATCCAGTTCAAGATTTGGAGCGGCGAAGCCATGATCATGGAATCTGCATAGAAATCTCGGAATTCATTAGGGGATTGTGGCCCGACGACGACTTCCTAGATTAGTTAGAGAGCATGAAGAACTTCTTTGAAATGAAGAATATGGTGGATGATCATAAAGCTAAATTCATTAACATAAAGTAGAAAGGACACACACTACAAGGATGGAAGCAATTGAAGGAGTCATGCTGCCGAGAAGGGAAAAAATGATCAACACTTGGGAGAAGATGAAGTGCAAATTAAAGCAACGTTACTGTTGGAGTATGCTATGTATGATTGTATAAAGCGGCGTACCCACTCTTGGGTGAGTGAGGGCGGACGCCCTCACTCAAAAATAAAAAATAATTACCGTGCGACCAGTCTGGTTGGGTGCCTCTATTTGCACCAACCAAAATCGACTCTAAGAACTTTTTCAGCCCAATCTTTGGATAAGATCATAGTGATAGCATATTAGCATCCACTGATCAGGTTTTGATTCTACATGACAAATATCCAGAATGCTCTTATCCTACTTAATTTCCCAAAATTTCTCTTTGATATAAACACCGACTCTTATAAATAAAATCTTTTGCTCACATAAACTTGTGAAAAGGTAACACTCGGATTCTCAGGGCCTTGATATTTGTAGATCCAACCTGTTGACAGTCCTCTCACAATCGAGGGAATTGGGTCTGACTAACTCCTAAGGCACATGGTACATGATAGAAACAAGTTATAAGTAGAAAGTTAGCATTAGGTTAGATGACCTGTGCACCAAAGGTGATGCATGGGTCAATCTTCATCAAAAGGTACAAATTAGATTGGGTGGGCACCTATACTAAAAACTATTGATTGCTTTGAACCAGATGATCGAGATCGTTTTTCGCCCTACTCTTCCACACAAGGATCTTGAGACCGTGGGCATACCATTAAATTGTCAGTTTTTTATTCCACGTGGCACAGGTCTAAAAAAAATGGCCGTAAAAACATGTTTGAGCGTGAATGTATATGCCATGTGATGGCCACTTTTTGGGATTCGTGCCACATGAAATAAATGTGAGAGGTTGGGCATACAAATCAGTGAAACTAGTCTTTTGACCTTTAAATAATTTGATTAAAAAGAGATCCGTGATATCCAGAGGTTAGCAGAAGGAGATTGACCCATGCATCCCCATGGCGCATCGGTGGAGCACTAATGTCAACCTGTATAGAATCTTTGAAACTCAAACTCGGACCTAACAGACCAATGCTCCAACACGGTTTTCAAGTGCTTAAACTTGAGCTTAAATGATGGAGATCATTTTCGGACCAAATCTTCGAAAAAATAGATCGTAAGATCATGGTCCTTCCATGGGATGGTCAGATTTTGATAGCATGTGGCACATATTAAAATGTAATACAAGAACCACATTTGATGTACGCCATGATCGTGTTCCTTTTTGGATTATCCCATGTGGAATCAAAATTTGACCGTTTAATGGCAGGCTCATGACCTCAAGATCCATTGTGTTGAAGATTGGGATGAAAACCGTTCTCCATAATCTGATTTCAAAGCCGAAAATGTTCGATAATGATAAGATCGCTAATTACTTCCAGACCATGGGAAATCGTCGAGGACAATTGCCTTACATAATTTATTATAGTTGTCGATATTTTAGAGATTGAATTTTTTGTAGGTGAATGATACACAATTTTTCAAATGTTTTGCTAATGTAAATTATTTTTTTGCATGCAATTTTGATGAGAATTATGTTTAATAAACAAGGGTAACGATCACCTGACTCAAGTCACCAAGTGACTCGAGTGAGGTCATCATTAACCTATAAACAAATAATATAAATTAATTTATATTTATATAATTTGCAAAAAAAAATCTAATTCATCTTGCGCCCTGGCTAGATGAAAATTATGGGTCTGCCAGTGATTGTATAGCATAAACTACGTACAGTAGTTATTTTGGGTATGTACGTATTACGTTTTTTTTCTTAATATAACAGCTATTGATAGGGCTGTCAATGGGCCAAGCTACCCCGCAACCTGTCCCAGACTGGCCAGGAAAAGTAGGGATTTTTGCCTTATAAACCTAGCCCGGCGTAGAGCGGGCCGTGTTTGGACTAGAAGTCAAAAGGCCCGGCCCAAATATATCTATATATAGGAAAGTTGGTCACGAACTTACGATCTTGAGGTTGCAATATTGTCAAGGGGGGTGTGTGTGTTAAGTCCCACATTGAGTAAAAATGCAATTGGTCTCCATGTATCCTCCCTTTACATAAAGAGCCTCTATCTTGTAACACAAAAACATTAAAATAGCAACAATGTACTCTCTCTCTCTCTCTCTCTCTCTCTCTCTCTCTCTCTCTCTCTCTCTCTCTCTCTCCCCTTTATATAAAGAGCCTCTATCTTGTAACACAAAAACATTAAAATAGCAACAATGTACTCTCTCTCTCTCTCTCTCTCTCTATATATATATATATATATATATATATATATCAAGGGCCTCTATCTTGTAACACAGCATTAAAGTTGATGGTGTTACTCTCTATTAGATATTGCGATCTCTTCCTCTCTTTTTCCTTTTTTATGCCGATGTATGTATCTGTATAAGGTGTTTCACCCATACACATTTTGTTGTCTGTTGTCCCTTTTTATATTAATGATGAGTGGCCATTTTCTACCCTTATATGCAGTCATTTTATCAGCCTTATGACCTTTACTCGCTACTAGGAAAATTAGCTCTTTTCTCTTATGGTCCTTTGTTTTTGCTCTACCAATGCAAGGGGGACATGGTTCAAGGACTCTTTTCTTTGTCATTGGCAAGTTGAACATCGAGGATGCACAACTTGAGGGGGAGTATTAGAGATGAAATATATGGTATACTAAATGCTAGTGGAATAAAAATGTAATTAGTCTCCATGTAGCCCTCCATATAAAGGGCCTCTATCCTGCAACTCAAAATATTATAATAGCAAAAATGTAGTCCTTTGTGGTATGGCTCTCTCTCTCTCTCTCTCTCTCTCTCTCTCATAAACCCTAAATAAGTATTCTTCTCTTTCAATTTGTTTATCATTATTGGTTTATTTCTACATGTTCATTGTAAGCCCTCTAGTATTTGTGATTGGCCTGAAGCTGGCAATAGACATCACCTCAATATTTGTACTTGGGCCTACGAGTTGGGCTCAAGCAAGTCGAACACATGATATGGCGTTGCCCTGCATCAATTGTTACACCTTTTTATTTTAATATTCTTTTTTTTAGTTTCAATATAAATCCTTTTCTTCTATAAACACCACCTTGGTCCTCTTCGTGGACATATTCGTACTTTTCTGCCCTACCTTTACAACTGGCTGCTATCCCCATCAAACGAACAGTCAGATGTCCATCTTGTCATGATGGAAGAGCAATTGACCATTGTTGACCTCCAGCAACTGTTTTCATTATTGAATTTATTCTCTCTTCTGTTTTCATTATTGAATTTATTCTCTCTTCTAGTCATTTTCTTCTTCTTTATATCTGCTTGTAAGCTGCAGTTTGCACAAAGTATGAACACAGTGAGAGACTAAAGGAGCGTCTAGTGTAAAGAGATGAATTATAGTTTATGGTCCCAAAAATTTATCCCGGAATACTCAATTCAGGATTATGCCCAGCCAACAATTTATCTCTCATCTTGTTGCTTCCTTTGTGCCTCACTATCCAAGTTGCAATGAGATGGAATACGTTAATAGGAAGTCACCTCACATCTCTGGGTAAAGAATAGTACTCAATAAGGGACTTTTTTGTTTGATGGGGATGATATTGATAAAAAAACAGTGATGATGATGACGGTTAGATGATGAGAAATATCCTGACTCCTAACACTACTGGCACATCCTCAAAAAATTTATCTATAGGCAATGCTAACATCATAGGCTTTACAATAGAGTAAACAATCTTCTCATTCCCTATACTCTGCGCCATCCAAAGGACTCTCATTGACTCTTTCTTAAATAAATTTAACCTTCATTACACTTATCACAAGTGAGACGTGAATAGGGAACAAATCTATAACCACAGTCAAACCATACAGATACACAACAATTCCTGACAAACAGTGCGAGCTTCAAAAGTAATTCACACAACATAGAAAATGTTGTAAATAAAATGCAAAGAAATATGACAAGCCATACGTTGAGTTCAGTCGGAATATCATAATATCTCATTCGGCAATAGAGATTATTGCAACAATGAAGTTTGAAGGAAGTGTTGTTTGAAAGGACAGAGAATAACAGATGCCGTGTCATTTGCATTTTAAATGATACTTCGTAATAATAAATGTTACACCATAGACAACTGAACAGGATAACTACCCAAAGAAACATGTTTATAGGGAACAGTGTGAATTTACTCAGAAAAATAAATATTTTTCAAATCCATCTAAGAGCAGTGACTTCTTGACAATGGAAAGTAGGGTTGTGTGCTGATGAACTTACTTCCTTCTTGAGGCAGAACTGCAGGTCATAAAGAAGAGTGGACCCACCAAAAAAAAAAAGAATTAATCACATTTGCAAATTTATATATATAAAATAAGAAAAGAATTTCATGACCAGTTAAACTGCTTAAACTTCTGCAACGAAAAATGACAACCAAGATTTTGATTAACAATTAAATGACCACCCTTTTGTTTTCTAGACCTTTTCTTGTAAGGATGTTTATACAAGTCCCATATCAATCATAAGCATAAAAATATATCTAATACATCTCAACCACAATAAACTTCCTAACCTGTATCAAACTTGAGATTGACATTAAATTGGCAATTAGCATTAATAATGAAAGAATTGTTGATCTTTGCTTCTTCTTTTTTCTGGAACTTTGCTGTTTTTACTTACTCTTTGAATGATAATTCAGCTTATTGTCTCAACAGAAAAAATGAAAGTATTGTTGAACTATATCCAAGCACAGCAAATCAATAATGATAATTTTCTCATTTGCACAAAACCATTTTCCAATCTGCAAGGTTTAGAAAGAAAAAGGGCATGAATCTTGTATGACCATTAGAGGGAAGTAGGAAATGCCAAAGTGTATATTTCCATCGCTTCAAAAAATAAAACAGCAAAGTATGTGACATGCCACATTTCCCACAAAATAAGATTTAAAAAAACTCATGGTAAAAGGGCATCAGAAAGCAAGATACACATGAAATCACAAAGCATATCATGAAGATATGTTATAATAAGACCCAATTGACATTAGATAATGCAGAATAATGAATAGATTACATGTATTTGATTTAAAGGGCAAAATTTCTGACCATGCCACAAAGTGAGCGTAAAGCTGTAATATTTTTATATAAAATTGCAGCAAGAATCCAGGAAAGTTCCTTTTTTCGTATTTCTTTCCTTTTATAATGAATCTCCTTATTGCCGGGAAAAAAATGTGGCTGAGAAAATAATAGGTATGAATTTAATAATAGAAAAAATGTTCTTGTAACAAATATTAAACTATTGAATCTCACACATTAATTAGCTTAGATTAAAATTATGATTTAGGGCCCTAACCACGAAGGAAGTATTAAGCCTTTTAACGAGACCATTGATATTATTTCGATTTATGAATTCGTTAGCACTAAGTGATGATCTCGTCCTTTTGAAGATGAAAGTGTCAATCATCAGTCTATTTGTGGTTTCCACCTTGTTTTCTATATCCATTCGTTATCCTACTATGAAAGTGTTAAACAAAATCAAACTTGGGATATCATCTAGCTGCTTGCAGAGAAGAAAGCAGGGGGCGCAAATGGGAGTATATAGTAAAATATCGCCCAAATGGATCAGTAGAGAGATACAAGACCAGACATTCAGCAAAGGGGTTCACTCAGACTCCCGGCATTGATTGCCAACAGATCTTCGCACCAATGGCCAAACGTAACTCTATTTGGGTCCTTTTGTCTCTTGTTGCACATAAAGATTGACCATTGTACCAGCTTGATGTTAAAAACCCCTTTCTTCATGGACATCTTAAAGAAGTGTCCATGCCATTGCCACCTGGGTTCCTACTTCAGGGGATAAAGAATGCGTCTGCAAATAGAAGAAGGTTATCTATGAACTAAAGCAATCTCCACGAGCTTGGTTCAACAAGATGAGTGAGCATTTGTGCATGTTGTATTCCAGAAGAGTCACTATGACCACACTCTATTTGTGAAAAAGGGATTGTGTAAGACAATCCTTATTGTCTATATTGATGACATTATCGTCAGTTCATCACAGGAGATGGCAGTGAAGAAGTTATGAAGTTGAATATCAGTGATAGCAAGGACGTAGGACCACTCTGATATTTTCTTGAAATTGAAGCTGCCAGGTCGAAACGTGGAATTGTTCCATCCCAGAGAAAATATGCATTGAATGTTCTAGATAGGAAGGGGGGTCCCCCTTGGTAGGTCGGTTACCCTAAGTGCCTAACCGACCTACGCCTCCCTAGGGAGGTCAGTTAGGGAATCTGACCTCCTAAGGAGATGTTGGCCAAGGGTGGTCGACCTCCTTATGTGGGGCCCACTGGCCCCCTCTCCTCCAATCAATCACACACACATACACACTAATATATTTTACTTATTTACCCTCTTGTCTTTTTCTTTAACCTTATCCTCAAGGTAAATTTACCTTTTTGACCTCCATCTTTTTCGGAAATACTAACACTGCCTTCAAGGTCAAAATTGCAATTTTACCCCTAACATTTTGTAAAAACTAAATTTTCCTTTAGTGCTATTATTGTTTTACTCCTGTCAAATTTAATAATGCCAATAATGTCCCTTTTAAGTTTATAATCAATAATCAATCCTATTTCTTTTTATAATGGATAAGTATCTCTAGTCTTCATATTAAAAATTAACCCCTAAAAAGAAGCGTTGACACAATTGGATTTGATTGGATTAAATACACCACAAAATAGTCTAGCTAGAGTAGATATCCATAGACATCTGTTGATAGTGAAACAGCCACTAGTTGGAGTGCACCTTTGTTGATAAATGAGGACCATTAGTTGACCATAGCTTGACCAAATTTAACCTTTTGTATGTGTCTTCATAACCTTGTAAGATTTCTCGGGATTATATATAGAACCTCAAATTGCAGGTTTCGTTGAAGGTGTATTTTTTCAAGCCCAAGCCGGTGGTCCCGGGGTGGGATGGTCCCGGGCTAGTGGGTCAGTACAGGACTGTTGCACTCTTCTCACTGTGTCCTATTTTGGTCCACAATGCACGAAGATATTGGGTAATGAAAAATCTCACAGTTTCAATTGTTGTTAAAAGTTAGGATTTTGGAAGCCTACAATAGAAGCCCACAACGTAGTGAAAAATCCCAATTCGCAAGTATATTAATTGAGGATTCTCACTGACCATAATAGATTATATATTTCTGTATGCCAAGATGGCAAGTTCAATGTTTAAGAAAGTATACTTTGATCCTCGTTATCAAAAAAATAAAAAATATAAATAAGTATGTTTTGATCGTGCATGCAGAAACATATAAATTTCAAGTGTAAGTAACTGAAGTTAATTTTAAAACAGCATATTCAAAATCAAAAATAATATATATATATATATATAACATACCATTTCTACCATAAATTCTTGCATTTTGCGCAACCTGCACACATAATAGAAAAATAACTCCCGAATCATCGAATGAACCAGTGATTACAAATTTACTAAATTCCAAGACATAAACTTGATCATTTCAAATAAGTCAACGTTAATTTACGCTTTCCACGGTAATGCCTCCTGATGCAATCAGAGTACCTAAGTTTCTATACCTGAAAATCAGTAAGACCTTTGGCCGGATCTACTCCAAAGGCTTCCAAAACCTAACCAAATGAAAACGAAAGCGTCATTCCAAACTATCCTCTGCAACAGATATCAACTGAAATGCGGATCATAGAAGTTCATAAAATCAAACGAAATCTTCAGGCAGGCATGTCAGAGGTGAATCTGGTGTGAATAGTTTGAGAGATCTACCTCTGAGACGGATCTGGCGTAAGCATCTTCCATGGCCACGCCTGGTTTTTTGTCGTAGAAATCGTATAGGCACTTCGAGACAGAAAAATAAGATTAAAAGGGAACGACAGATTTGTGAGTGCGGTGTGACTTGTGAGGTTTTAGAGTGAGGGAAGAGCTTAGTAACCTTCACGCCGACAGAGGTTCCAAACTGGCGCTCTAGTCGACCTACACCTGATCCTCAAACTTCACTTTACCGGTACGAAACGCCAAACACCAGCAAGAGAGTAGAGCAAGTAACGCAACATCCACGTGGAACCTTATGTTGGGTGCCGTTTGATTGCATGCATTTGCGGATCGTGTTGTTAAACACGTTTTCAGCGTCAATACGTGTTTCGCTTGTATTCGTACCAAGCGTAACAACCTTTTGTATATAGCATATTAGTTCAAACGCGTAATGCCCTAAAACTTGTTTTCAAGAAGTTTGACAACGCAGCTTGTAATTGTCTAATGTATGTCTCCCTTAAATTATAAATTGCATCGTTGGTATTTTGAAGTTGATTGGGTATCTATTAATGGTCCAAATTCTCTGCAAATTAACGAGTGTTTAATCTTTACAATATAACGTATCATTTAATCTTTACTTGCCATCATTTGATCAGATGATTAGGATAATTCTTACGAAAGAAATGAATCATACGGCATGTTAGGAATCTATGGCAAATTAAAATTATGCAAAAAAGAAAAAAGAGATATTATCAGTATCCTTCTTAAACTAGGGTTTTAGGTTATTAAGCTCATTTCAGTTGTTGAATTCAACAAATTTCATCGCTCCTGAGATCCATGTAACTTTTTAACTAAATTCAATTGAAAAGAAATGATCTCTGCAAGCGGTGATGACTTTGAAAACCCCATTTAACCCAATTATATTCATCTGAGTGGGGCAAAGGCAAAGACTTTGTATAAATTCAATTCGTTTCAAGTTTACAAAATAAATAGCAAAACAAAAAACAAAATAGAGAATAAAATGTCATGTTCGATGTAGAATATCTTGTTCGGTGAAACCAACTACTTGTTCTATCTAAAACACCCGTAGCCTCCTCTCTTTTGTCTTTCCTTCAAGCATATATACAACACATCCAATCACATGTTCTATCTAAAATAGCAAAAACGGCAGAAACATAAGAAGCCTTGCTGGTCGGAGTTGCAGAAGCTCGTTGGAAGAAGGTAATTGAAGGTGTCCGATAATCTCCACTTTTATTAGACCACTATAGACGAAAAGTCTTGGTTGAAATTCGAGGAATCCAGTGCGGAGCCACATTATCTAATGGGGGGTCCCGGGATCTCCCATCGGTAATATTTTTTTAAGGTCCCTTTAAGGACTGATAATTTCAAGTGTTAGGTGTCTTCAAAGGGATCCCCCAAGGCCCCACGCCTCTCTCAATTTCACTTTTCCAGGCAATAATCTCTCTCTCTCTCTCTCTCTCTCTCTCTCTCTCTCGTCTCAAGTTTTTTACGGTCGCCGATCACCAAAGCTCTCGTTAATTTTGTGTCGAATTTACAAATATTATTATTATTTACTTTTTAATAAGAAATAGAAGCCCCAATTCTATAGACCAATTTCATTGAAATTTACAAAAACTTTGCCAAATAGGAGTAAATCGAAATTTTTGGTTAATTTCGACGAATATCCAATGGGGGTCCCGAGATCCCCCATCAGTAAATTTTTTTTTTTAAGGTTCTTTTATGGACCGATGATTTCAAATGTTAGGTGTCTTCGTAGGGATCCCCAAGGCCCCACGCCTCCATCTTTCACTTTCCAAGGCAACAATCTCTCTCTCTCTCCTCCTTTCTCAATCTCAACGCCCTCTCTCTCATTCTCCCACAGTCCTAGCATTCTCTCTCTCTCTCTCTCACACACACACGCGCCATCTCTTTCCCAACAATCTCTCTCTCTCTCTCCCTCTCCCTCTCCCTCTCCCTCTCTCCCTCTCTCTCTCTGAAGTTTTTTAAGGCCGTTGATGGCCAAAAGCTCTCGTCGATTTTGTGTCGAATTTATAAATATTATTATTTTTTACTTTTTTAATAAGAAATAGAAGCCCCAATTTTAGTGACCAATTCTGTCAAAATTCACAAAAATTTCGCCAAATGGGAGTAAATTGAAATTTTTGGCGAAATTTCGGTGATTTCACTTAAATTTTGATAATTTTGGCGAAAATTTGATGATTTTGGTTATTTTTGTTGCCCTAACCGCAGCCTTTTTATTTTTAAAAATTGTACATATATATTTTTGTATACATTTTCCAAGTTCAAATTTTTATGAAATTTCCCTTTTTTTTAATTAATACGAAATGAAACGAAAGGGCCCTCCCCGAAAAATTACGAAAAATGAAATTTGCCACTATAGCCCCAATCATAGTGACAAATTTCGGCAAAATTCACCGAAATTTCATCGAATTTCACTGAAATAGTGGTGAAATAGTGGTGATTCAAACTTTCCAGCGAAATTTCATGACTTTGTATAAAATTATTATTATCTGACAACTATCAAGGACCCCCATCAGAAAAATCTTGGCTCCACCACTGGATGAATCTCTGCAAATCCTTGGAAAGTCACCTTCCCCCTTCAAGCCTGTACCACCCATTTTCCATGATTCAAAACTAGGGACACTGACTTGGCTTCAATGGGCCTCCAAATCACTTCCTACGTTCAACGCTCTCTAATAAGGTGAAGTGGAAGAGGAACGGTTGGAGAGGTGGCCTAGGCGTAGCCTGTGATCAATTTCCATCTTTATTGTGAAGGAGGTTTGTTGCAGTTGCAGTTGCACTTCGTACATTCAACTTGAAATTCAAGGAATCCAGTGCGAAGCCACATTATGCAATGGGGGGGTCCCGGGATCTCCCATCGGTAATATTTTTTTTAAGGTCCCTTTAAGGACCGATAATTTCAAGTGTTAGGTGTCTTCATAGGGATCCCCCAAGGCCCCACGCCTCTCTCTCTCAGTTTCACTTTTCCAGGCAACAATCTCTCTCTCTCTCTCTCTCTCTCTCTCTCTCTCTCCCCCAATGCCCTCTATCTCCTAGTTCTCCCACAGTCCTAGCAGTCTCTCTCTCTCTCTCTCTCTCTCTCTCTTTGTCTCAAGTTTTTTACAGTCGCCAATCACCAAAGCTCTCGTTAATTTTGTGTCGAATTTACAAATATTATTATTTTTTACTTTTTAATAAGAAATAGAAGCCCCAATTCTGGAGACCAATTTCGCTGAAATTCACAAAACTTTCACCAAATAGGAGTAAATTGAAATTTTTGGTGAGATTTCGGTGATTTCAAATAAATTTTTGTAATTTCAACGAAAGTTTGGTGATTTTTGTTGCCCTACCCGCAACCTTTTTATTTTTTTAAATTATATATATATATATATATATATTTGTATACATTTTCAAGTATGAATTTATCTGAAATTTTCCCTTTAAAAAAAAATAATAATCTGAAATGAATCGAAAGGGCCCCCTCCCCCCCGAAAAATTACCAAAATTGAAATTTGTCACTATGGCCAATGGTGGAGCCACGTTATCCAATGGGGGTCCCAGGATCCCCCATCGGTAAATTTTTTTTTGAAGGTTCTTTTAAGGACTGATGATTTCAAGTGTTAGGTATCTTCGTAGGGATCCCCAAGGCCCTATGCCTCTATCTCTCACTTTCACTTTCCAAGGCAACAATCTCTCTCTCTCCTCCTTTCTCAATCTCAATGCCCTCTCTCTCTCATTCTCCCATAGTCCTAGCAATCTCTCTCTCCCTCTCTCTCTCTCTCTCACACACACGCGCTATCTCTTTCCCAACAATCTCTCTCTCTCTCTCAAGTTTTTTAGGGCCGTCGATGGCCAAAAGCTCTCGTCGATTTTGTGTCGAACTTATAAATATTATTATTTTTTACCTTTTTAATAAGAAATAGAAGCCCCAATTTTAGTGACCAATTTTGTCAAAATTCACAAAATTTTTGCCAAATAGGAGTAAATTGAAATTTTCGGCGAGATTTCGGTGATTTCACTGAAATTTTGATAATTTTGGCGAAAGTTTGATGATTTCGGTTATTTTTGTTGCCCTACCCGCAACCTCTTTATTTTTAAAAATTGTATATATACTTTTGTATACATTTTCCAAGTCCAAAATTTTCTGAAATTTCCCTTTTTTTTTAATTAATCCGAAATGAATCAAAAGGACCCTCCCCGAAAAATTACAAAAAATGAAATTTGCCACTATGGCCCCAATCATAGTGACAAATTTCGGCAAAATTCACCGAAATTTCACTGAAATAGTGGTGATTCAAACTTTCCAGCGAAATTTTGTGACTTTGTATAAAATTATTATTATCTGACAACTATCAAGGATCCCCCATTAGAAAAATCCACCACTGGATGAATCTCTGCAAATCCTTGGAAAGTCACCTCCCCCCTTCAAGCCTGTACCACCCATTTTCCATGATTCAAAACTAGGGACACTGACTTAGCTTCAATGGGGCTCCAGATCACTTCCTACGTTCAACGCTCTCTAATAAGGTGAAGTGGAAGAGGAATAGTTGGAGAGGTGGCCCAGGCGTAGCATGTGATCAATTTTCATCTTTATTGTGAAGGAGGTCTGTTGCAGTTGCCTATGGAAAGTGTTTTTTTTTTTTTTTTCAAAGTTGCCTATGGAAGAAGGAAGAGTCGATAGGGTATTTTATTTGGGATGTTACATCCCAATAAGACGTGAAACGTGTAGTGGAGATTGCATATTAGGGATTAGCCTTTTAGTCCCTTTTGACTACGCATAACCGAATCCGTACAAAAACGTTTGGTCAAAGTTGCAACTAAACAACATTTTTGCTATTAACTTGTGTAATTGTACCGCAAAACGCGTCTTTGAGCCCAATCACGAGCAATCAAACAAGCCCTTAAATGCATCAGCCCTTTATTTCGTGGGGCATGTTTGATGCCCCATATCTACTAATGTGGTGGACTTAACACCTCGATACGAGACTTACGAGGCGTAAGCTAAAGCTCCGACGCATCTTCCAAAAAGTGACTTAACGCGTTTTGCACTAAGTGCATCAAACAACTTTTTACGTCCGTAAAGTGATACTTTATATTACTTACGTGAATTCAAATGTACCCATAGTATAGAAGGCTAAACGTGTATTAGCCTGAAATGCATTTTCACGTTATTTGCCAACACAACTTGTAGTTAGCTCACCTTATATAAAATTGTGTCGCAAGTGTAGGTGCATTTTATCTTATATTGACCAATAGTTTGAGCTTCACCAAAGCTTGTGTTTAATTGTGTTAGCGTTCATGTTATTTGATAACTACCACACGTCAGTTATCTTGTATTTGTAATCTTAGCGTATGAAACTTATTTTGATAACTACATATGTCATTTATCTAAACCAATTGTAACTACTCACGATTATATTTGTAATCTTATTTATACAATTTATGCTCAGAATATTGTAACGCAGTGTAACACAATGTAATCAATTTGTGGCAATTTGTGTTTTCTATATTTTTATCTACTTCTTCTCTCTTTCATTTTTTTTTATAGGAAAGATTTCATTCTTAAGATTAGAAAATATATGAGGAAATAACATCATGGATTTGTGGAGGGGCTTCCTCCAACTGTATTTTATAATTTTAACATGGTATTAGAGCCATGATCGGCTCCGTGCACTCAAGCCGGTCATGGTCCTGACATTGCTTCCGGTATCATATTTTTATTTTTTTAATCACTTCTACATGAAATAATTGATTCATGTAATTTTCACTTTTTCTCTTCATCCCTTTTATATTTAGTAAGAGAGGCCTTTTTATTCATGTGGATGTATTTGTCACATTGATTTGTTTAATAGATGCATTTTTCACTGTAGACTTCATTGGCTTTTTATACTCCACGCGAATGTCTTTTCCCATATTTTATTTGGCCTTTTATTTTTATGTAGACGTCTTTTCCCACAATTTCTTTGGCCTTTTATTTTCATGTAGATGCCTTTTCTCATAATTTCTTTAGCCTTTTATAATTCACATGGATGTCTTTTCCCACAATTTCTTTGGCCCTCTATAACTTTTATAATTTACGTGAATAGTTTTTCTCATATTTTCTTTGGCCTTTTATTTTTATGTGGATGTCTTTTCTCATAATTTCTTTGGTCTTTTATAATTTTCGTGAATGTCTTTTCTCATATTTTCTTTAGCCTTTTATTTTCATGTGGACGTCTTTTCTCATAATTTATCTGGCCATTTATAATTCACGTCGATGTCTTTTCTCATATTTCTTTTGGTCTTTTATAATTCATATGATTATCTTTTTACATATTTTCTTTGGCCTTTTATAATTCATGTGGTTATCATTTCCCATATTTTCTTTAATTTTTTTAATGTAATTTATGTGATTGTCTTATCCTGTATCTTTGGCCTTTTAAATTTTAATTATGAAGATTTTCGCATTTCTTTGCCCTTTTATTATTTGGATGCATTCTCCTCAAGTCACCTATTTGCAGGATTTCTATTGTTGTGATGCAAGGATATATATCATCATTTCAAGTCCAAGTTGGATGTTCTCAATGTTCATATTCAAACTTGAGGGGGAGTGTTAGCGTTCATGTTATTTGATAACTACCAACGTCAGTTATCTTGTATTTATAATCTTAATGTCAGAAACTTATTTTGATAACTACCTATGTCAGTTATCTAAACCAATTATAACCGCTCACGTTTATATTTGTAATCTTTTTTATACACTTTCCAGTCATAATACTGTAACGCAATGTAATCCATTTCAGACAATTTGTGTTTTCTATATTTCTATCTACTTCTTCTCTCTTTCATTTTCTTCTTATTTTCTTTTGTGTTTTATAATTATAACAAATTGACATTGTGTAGAATGCGTCAGTGTTCACTGCCTGTAAGTGAAGACATTCTAGACACCTTGTGCTAATTACTATTAAACAAGCATTATAATACAATAATAACTAGACAAATAGAGGTTTTCACACTCTCGAAGTGGCTTAAATGGGTGCTTCCCAATGGCGCCATCATATAGGATGTCATTAGAGTCTGTCCCTTTCCAAGTAGTTTATGATTTTTTAGCACTAAATTGTATTAAATCGGGCTTTCACTTATTTTTAGGATTCTTGACATCTGTGAATACAATCATTGACATGACATGTTGTGGTAGAAGATGATGTAATCAACAACTCACTAATTTGCCAAAAATCTTAACTTAAAAGACAAGCATGAATTAAAATAAGAAAAACAATTGACCTTCTAGAGCTTCCTACAACCCTGCCTCTAAAACATTAAAATCCTTCTCTATCTCTTGTACAAAATAAAAGAAAATCTATCTATTTAACTTTTTTATTTCTCCTCTTCGATTCAGCTGAGATCATCAATGACTTATGATCCATCAAAACCCACCAACATCATTTCTTGAATGCCTGATAAGTTCATGAAACGGAGACCTCTCCTTCCTCACCCCTCTCCTCTGCAGCTTCACAGATCCTCAAACCGAAGGAGACTCACATGACCGAGATCAGGAAACCCAAGAAACTTCTAATACCAATGACAAAATCATCTTTGTAAAGCCACTAGAGAAATGTATGGCAGTCATCCAGGGCGGTGAAAGCTTTGAGTCTAACAACACAAGTAGCTTGACAAACTAACCCATTGTATAAATAGACAACATGAAACGCCATGGAGTAATCTTCACTGCTTGGAGAATCAAGCAATTGGCTCTCTTTTCACTTGATATCCTTAAAGCACATATGGAGAGAGATGAACTATAGTGTTGATTTGCTAACAAAGATTGGACAAGACTCATCTGCAGGTGTTCAATTGATAGATTAATCTTCTATTCCTTTCACTCTTTAGTCTTGCATCCGAGAAGATATGATTTGCAATTCAACTCGTTTGTAATCTTCTCCAATTAAAGATATGATTTCCCCCTTTTTGAATAAATGGGTCAGGTCCCATCAACCCCAATTAACTACCACAAAACCAAAAAAAAAAAAAACTTTTGAGTCTCTATGGTCGGAGCTTTCAGAGTTTGATTGACGAAAAAGGGGACTCTCTTGGCCTTCAAGGCTTCAATTGATGCAATGTTGAAGATCGAGGTGTTGGATGATGGAGAGAAATGTCATTTCCTTGGGAACGGGGAAGTTCTCTCTTTATTATTAGAATTTTTCAAAGGGATAACAATGAGAAGGTAGTTTGGGCTTTTTGATGAAAAGTTTAGTTCCTAAGCCTTGTGAAAAATGTAGCCAAATTTGCATACGAGGGTTTGGCCTTGTATCCAATTTTGGCTATGCATAGAGATTTCCGTACAAAACGCATAATGTCAAATCACCTAACTAAGAACAACAACCTATTTGACTCATGTAGTGAACCCAAGAAATGCGACTTCTGAGGGGCAATATGAGCAATCAAACAACCCTTATTTTGTGCAACTTAGCAGCGGATAGTATTCAAACAAAATCAGCGACCCGTTCAAAATTTGTATTTGAAAGAAGTCTCTTACTTTATGTAAAACTTGTGGATGGCATGTACTATGCATGTGTGGAAAGGGATTTTCTACGGACAAGAGAATGAGCGTGCCAAGAAAAGTGGCTTAACACACATTTAGAGATATTTTAAGGGTACCGCTATTTACAACTAAATATTTTGTATCAACACCCTTGATTGTCGCATGTGATAATCGTTGGCTGCCTTGAATCTGACACTTGATATCATTTTTCATCCCATTTTACCAATTAATCAATGTTGGCTTTGACCATTTTACCAAAGAATGTACATTATTTTTTACATTTTGTAGCATATAATAAAACTACATGTTTTGTTCAATTTTTCAAGTAATGCATAATCAAGTGATACTACTCTACTTTAGATTACGTTCCTTATATATACTGGTTGAGCAATAGCTCAGCTGGTATCTCTTCCTTTGTGGAAGCAACAGGTCATGGGATCTAATCCCCACGCCTGCTCTTGCCCTTTTGCGGGTCTTCTCCCGATGTGTTGCACCAAAAAACGGAACCTCCATGCGCGTAGTTTGCACAGGCACTACATCTGGGTAGTCTATGTCGACATGCCATATGGCATCTGATCGGCCTTAAAAGTTGCATAATTTAGACTAAAATCTCGGCATTGTTAGATTTCATTTAATTACTAATATTTTCTTTTAGTGCAAGATTGAATATAACAGGTTTTGAAGGCCTCAAAGTGAAAATATGGTTAAAAGAGCAAAGTTAAAGGAGTTTTGAGGCTACGGCAAGAATCTACCAAAACATCGGAGAGAAATAAGAGTGTCAAAGTTTATATATAGATCTGCTAGAGTTGAGGCCTATACCATTGGAGAGAAGACTTTCCCAGCTTTCCAACGAGCTAAGAATAGCTGTATTTCAAGCCGTATATAAAAACTTACGGCCGAATGAAATTCGCATAAAAATGCAGGAAAGTGCAGAATTTGCAATTTCGACCGGTCGAAAATGGATTTGAACCCGATTGAGAATGGGATTTCCATAACGTGAATTAGGAACGCCCCAACGCAAAACAGTTTCAAAAATGTGATTTTGGACCGGTCGAAATGTCCATTTCGACTAGTCCAAACCAAACAACAGAGAGGGCTTTTCTTATATACATTATTTCGACCGATCAAGTTCCAATATGAACAGATCGAAACTGGGATTTCTTGCGGATCTTTAGGTGTGCAGATTAGGTTTCTTGCTATTTTTTAGGTGGAAACAGCCGGGATTCTTTCTAAAATCAAGACTCCAAGATTTTCTACCTTCCTAGTTTAGATTAGATACGTTCTAGGGTTTATTTCTTATTAAAAATCAATGTTCTAGGGCCTTATAAATCTATAAATAAGAACCCTAGGTTAAGAATAAGATAGTTTTTAGCCGTAGGGCTTTTTGCTCATAGGGTTTAAGATTAGATTTCAGATCTGCGAGAGTTTGTGAGATTGTGGGCTTGTAATTATCATTCTATGATCGATTCAGCGATGATGAAGATCATAGCAACGATGCGCAACTAAATTGTCCTGAAGCTTGGGATCTCTTGTACGATTAAAGATAAGTAAATAATTTTATTTTTGTTTCTCTTTTATTTTGGATTCCATTAATAAAACGATTGCACGTTCGAGGTTTTGACTAGATCGAAAATGAGATGATAACGTTATAATTTTGTTTAGAATAATCTCAGTGGCCTTGCAGGGATTAGGGTTTGCCTAGATAGGATATTCACTGACGGACTAGGCCTTGTAGGGTAGTTTTTGTTGATTCGTGTTATGGTTCTCAACAATTAGATTGATCTAACTCGCGATTAGGTTTCTCTAATTCATATACGAAGTGATCACGCTATTAGAAATTTTAAGATCTAGGCTCGAATTACACGATCAAAATAAATTTTTGCAAGAACACGCGTAACTTGTATTTATTATCGGGTCGCCACGTCAGCGATCTCCTTAATGAAATCGATGATCTCCGCCAAAGAATCTCAGACCACGTTACCTCTCGTCTTCTTTAAGTTTAACCTCTAGATGTGAATGAGCTAGGGTTAGAGGAAGAGGGGACGGTGGTCTCCTTATATAGTCACTTATCTTTCCTAACCCATCAAGGAAAGAGAGTGGAGGCATATCACTTATATTATGAAACTACTTGCTTCCTATCGCCTCGAGATACGTGTAGTCAAAGGTCCAACCCAATTTTTAATGAAAACCTAAAAATAGGTTAAGGTGTTGACCACAAAAAGTCCAACATTCTCCCACTTAGTCTACACCTTAACTCATCTAAACATAATTTTTGAAAACGACTCTTTGGGTTGACAAATTATGAAAAGCGGATGACAATTCATTTTATATTTTGAAAAATCATTGACCCCCACTACCTCGATGCTTCGTAACAACCACTTAAATTCAATAACAATACCACTAAAAGATCATAGCGCACAGAGTATTCCATCTTACGAATCGACAATAAGTAATCCATGGTCACAAAACTAGCATCATTAATGGACTTAAGTTTTTACTTAGTAATACAATGCAACTTACATATTTGTGTAGTTCCTATATTTGTTCATGCGTCATACTCCCAAGGATATGTCGTTCCTGATACATTACTAACTTCCCGCCTATGACTTTCAATCACCAAACTATCAGAACAAAGGTTTATCGATGTGGTGCCTAATCACATCTAGCCCAAGCAAAAATTAGGCATAACGAGGTACAACCTCGCCACCTTGCCATGTAATAAAATTCTCATGCGGATGGATAAAATATAATCACATATACTCTCAATAGCATATGCACAAAAATAAAATATATGATGCATTAATAATAAAATAAACTAACAAATTTTAGAGAGACAACTCCCACTAAAACTGTGCAGTCAAAACTAATTTGATATGAACATTACAGTTCTAAGACTCATAATAACTGTCAACAACTACGCTCCAACTGATTTAATCATTCCTTAAAATCAGTAGGTTTCCGACAAGAACAGCTTAATCGTAACCGCATTAACTATTCATAAATTTTAAACGTTTCATGCCCATAAAAATTAGTATCAACTAAAAATCATTAAATTTTTCTGAAAAATTAATTAGAATAATAAGGTTCGATTTTCAATTTTGATATTTCAACTTTTACCTATATCAACTCCAATATTTGTTGCTCTAAATGTTATTTTAGTATTGCTCACCTCAAATATATCAATACAACGACATAAGCAAACAAATTATGAGGTAAATCACAAAATCATCTTCAATTTGAAAACATTAATATTCTCAAAATATGTTCTTGAGTGTTATATTTCAATCATATCTGTAGTTACTCAATTTGAGTCTCACTTATTAATGCACGAATCATCATCGTCATCCTTTAAATTTTCTCATTTATCGTATTATAAAATCATTAGCCACACTGTAAGTCAAAAAATTGATAGACCTAATTATAACTGCACTAACAGTGACCATATATTACTAGATAATACTAAAAAAAATATGTCACTATACTTCTACAATTTATCAAATACTTTGACCATATATCACGGATCGTTATTGAAAATTACGGTATGACCATATGTCACTAAAAATTCATCATAAACTATGACTATATGCCACTAACTAACCTCCGAGGACTTAACTCGAACTTAGGGTCAAATTCGAATTAATTAGAGTGTAAGTCATGTGCTACCATTCACTCTATGGGACAGCTCGGTCACATCATCTCAGCATTACCTTTGGCCAAAAACTTCGACATGTAGTTTGCTTCCCAAGATCGTGTTTGAGAAAACGCGCATAGTCCTAATCACTAATGTTGTATGGTTGATCTAGACTCTCCATCAGCTTTGGCCAGAAAGATTATCCTTCTCTCCTGTAAACACTTATGACTATTCTATTCACCCTACTTATATGAAATTTCTAAATCAGCTTTAGCCAAAAGTTAGAAACCTTATAGAAGCACGTGCCAACCCGATCTTAATGAGACCCAAGTATCAAGATTCAAAAAGGCATGCAACCTACATAGGTAGTCACATTTGGGTAGACCTCGACTTATTTCAACTAGGTACCCTCGAACGATTGTTTTACCAGTCTACCTTGCTCCCTAAGGTATTACCTAAATTTCATACAACCTAATCAAGTTCGATTCAAGGTTTCAAAAAAAAAAACTTATTTCTAGATATGTGCAACTCATTCAAACTAACCTATTTTCGATCAATAAATTAATGCCACACATTGCAATTAATAAATAGGTTAATAAAAATAAATAGTTATGAGATACATACGCATTTAGTGAATAAATTATCTATAATCATCAAACTATGATTATGTGGGCATGTATGTTACATCTAGTCAGCATCAACAATAGAGCATTGAAAGCACACATGATATTTACCTTGAATTGGATATGATATTTTGAAAACAATAAAACAAAAATAATATACAAACAATGTCTAAATACAACTCTTTTCTAGTCCAATATGAGGAGCCCATAAATTCGTATAAAACATCTTATTGCTCAAAAATAGACTTAAAACGAGTTTGTTATGATCAAAATAAACTTTTTTAAAAACACTTTATAGTGATCTCAAACATTCCAAATGACTAGTTCATTGCGTAAATCTTGTCCAGTAGATAGAAAACAACTATTTATGGACCAAAATAAAACTTATGTATATATATATAATGAATATAAACATCGAAACCCAGCATCCCAAACACCATAAATACCCAACTCGTAGTGAAGCACCAACTTTGGTGCAATACTAACAAGGGAACATTGCTCCGATTCAATTTCATGGAAGTTATCTCCATTTCCATAATCAAAGATAGAGAAACAGGATGCAGGTTCATGTGCAGCAAGGCACACAATCATTTAACACAAAAGAAAAGCCAAAATTTTCAACGGGACAAACCGGGTTGGGTCATCAAGCCATATAAACCCTTAATAATAGTTATGATATTTATGTGGGCATGCATGTCAAAAATATGAGGAGCATTGAAAGCACACATGATATTTACGTTGAATTGGATATGATATTTTGAAAACAATAAAACAAAAATAATATACAAACAATGTCTAAACACAACTCTTTTCTAGACCAATATGAGGAGCCCATAAATTCATATAAAACATCTTATTGCTCAAAAATAGACTTAAAACGAGTTTGTTATGATCAAAATAAACTTTTTCAAAAACACTTTATAGTGATCTCAAACATTCCTAATGACTAGTTCATTGCGTAAATCTTGTCGAGTAGATAGAAAACTACTATTTATGGACCAAAATAAAACATATATATATATATATATATATATATAATGAATATAAACATCGGAACCCAGCATCCCAAACACCATAAATACCCAACTCGTAGTGAAGCACCAACTTTGGTGAAATACTAACAAGGGAACATTGCTCCCATTCAATTTCATGGAAGTTATCTCCATTTCCATAATCAAAGATAGAGAAACGGGATGCATGTTCATGTGCAGTAAGGCACACAATCATTTAACACAAAAGAAAAGCCAAAATTTTCAACGGGACAAACCGGGTTGGGTCATCAAGCCATATTAACCCTTAATTTTTCTGGATAGTGCTCATAATCCAGAATTAGAATGAAAATTTTCTATATAATAAACTTCATGGCTAGTGAAACCAAGATCTGGGAACACATGGCACACATTGAACGTGTCGTCCGTGTGCTAAGAGAAACAAATCCGAACACCTTTTTGTTTGAGGGTTGGGGCAGAGCCGTTGCCTAGTCATGGGATTACATAGTAAAGGGTCTGATTAGACTTAGAGGGGACAGGGTGAAGTAAAGTGGGATTTTTTTTTTTTTTTTCTCATCTTCTGTTTCCAATTGCTGGAAAAGTAGACCTCATGAACCTTTTCCAAACGATGAGCAAACCAAGGGTCGAAGATCGTAGAGAGCCACTTCTTACGGACGTGCTTGAATATACATATTGAGAGGGAGAGGGGTTTCTCGAACTCTTAATAGAACTCTAAAACTAATCTCAAATAGAAAAATCAAAAATTGTTTTAAACCAAAAATCAATTTTTTTTTTTGAACGGTTATCGAGTCAACCTTGCTCTGATACCAATTGTTAGAAATTTTAAGATCTAGGCTCAAATCACATGATCAAAATATACCTTTGCAAGAATACGCGTACTTTGTATTTATTATCAGGTCGCCACGTCAGCGATCTCCTTAATGAAATCGATGATCTCCGCCAAAGAATCTGAGACCACGTTGCCTCTCGTCTTCTCTAAGTTTAGCCTCTAGATGGGAATGAGCTAGGGTTAGAGGAAGAGGGGGCGATGGACTCCTTATATAGTCACTTCTCTTTCCTAACCCATCAAAGAAAGATAGTGGAGACATATAACTTATATTAGGAAACTACTTGATTCCTATTATCTCGAGATACGTGTGGTCAAAGGTCAAACCCAAATTTTAATGGAAACCTAAAGATGGGTTAAGGTGTTGACCACAAAAAATTCAACATAAGCTTGTAGCTAGGAGCGAGGGTACTAGGGATTCAAAATAGATTAGGAATAGGTTGTGAATCTGAGATCCAAGAGAGATTCCAGACTTTTCTCTCAATATTTTTCAAATATGTTTTCTTTGTTTTTTCTAGATAAAATAATTAGAAAATTACTTCTATAAAACCCCCCTTTCTAGTAAGGCTTTAGTTTAAAATAACCAACTAGTCTTTGTGGTTCAATACCCTTATACTTGCCTTAGTACATTTGAACTTGTGCACTTGCAAGGTTTTGAAATAAAATGATCAGAATCATAAAAAATAAAAAAAAAAGATTATGTCCATTACACTTGTACTTTTTTTACTATCAATTTAGTATATGAAACTGTATTATATTATGTACAAAAGTAGCCTAAATCTCGCTAACATGAACATGTAATTTCATAAATGAAAGACAAGAAGAAAAACTACTCTATCATTCATCATTTTTATAGTTTTCAAATATTTCATTGCATGTAAAATGTTTGGCTGCTTTACTTAACGTTTTGTTGCAAAGGAATTGTTTTACAGTCTATAAAATGTATGGAAGTTGAGACCGTTGCCCAACCTCTGTGAGATCTAACGCCTAATACTAACACCCTTTAGAATGCTTGCCAAGAGTGCTCCCATATTTGTAGTCTACAAATATGGGAGCACTCTTGGCAAGCATTCAAGAGGGTGTCAAATTGTAGTATTATCACCGTCCACAACCGTTAAGTCAAAGATAATGTTAAAAGGAAGTGAAGTTTCGTTGTTGATGGGCGCACCTTTAGATCAGTTCTTATGTAACACTGTTTTATAGATTTCCCCACGAGTGCCCCGTCTTTATTGTTGTTGTCAGCATCATCATCAGTATTTTCTCCTCTACTAATGACAACACCATCATCATCGTCTTGCGTCATATTCTTCATCCTTGTGAGAGTCGACAACACCCTTGAGAGAGATTGTCTTGAAAGGGTGCACAACATGTTCACAAATGTCAGAATTGTCGTTGGTACCTTATTTGGATAAAATGTGGTAAAGTTGTTAGGTTTTTCCAGGTTTTACAACCTATTCCTAGCTTGCAAGAATATGCATTTATATATAGGAATACTATGTTTCTTCCCTATTCTCGAGGGAGGGGTCGTAATATGTTTTAGTGTTTTGTGGTAAATAGGGTAATACAATTACCACCCTTAAAAACACCCAAACAGCTAAATCGATGATAAAACATTTTACCATATATTCCTTTGTATCCAAACAAACCCTAAGTGGAGTGCGCAACGGACGCTGCATATATAAATGTTGGAGTCGTCACCTTCCCGGTGTCCTAGGCTCCGATAAAGTTGGGTATCCACTATTAGTTGTAAGAAATCGACTGTGAGCACTCATTGCCCAGTATTTTATGTTTGATGATGGGTGCCCACCATCAATTTAACATATCTGACAGTGGTACCCACTATCATAAATTCAATTTTATAATTTTTTAGTTTTTAATTTTTAGTTGTTTAGTCTTTTTAAAGTTTTTAAAGGTTTTCGTTAGAGTTAAGGAAGATAAAAAGAAAGAAGAAGAGGGTGTTTCGGTGATATCATTGTCGTTGATGTGAATCATTCGGTTGAGAAAGAAGGTGCTCCAGTGATATCGTCATAGTTGCCACTCGTAGGAGTTGAGGAAATAAAAAGAAGTTGATGGGCTGATTAATAAATTCAATTTTATTATTTTTTAGTTTTTAATTTTTAGTTGTTTAGTCTTTTTAAAATTTTTAAAGGTTTTCGTTAGAGTTAAGGAAGATAAAAAGAAAGAAGAGGGTGTTTTGGTGATATCATTATCGTTGATGTGAATCACTGGGATGAGAAAGAAGAAGGTGCTCCAATGATATCGTCATAGTTGTGAGTCGTAGGAGTTGAGGAAATAAAAAGAAGCTGATGGGCTGATTAATAAATTCAATATTATTATTTTTTAGTTTTTAATTTTTAGTTGTTTAGTCTTTTTAAAGTTTTTAAAGATTTTCGTTAGAGTTAAGGAAGATAAAAAGAAAGAAGAGGGCGTTTCGGTGATATCATTGTCGTTGATGTGAATCACCGGGTTAAGAAAAAAGAAGGTGCTCCAATGATATTGTCATACTTGCCGGTCGTAAGAGTTGAGGAAATAAAAAGAAGCTGATGGGCTGATTAATTCCCTAAAATTCACTGAATTTACTTGTTTTAAAGACAATTTACCAGCTTTGAATTACAAAGCAATGGAAATATTTTGTCAATATGCAATCTTCAGCCAAGCAACTCTTACGACTGGCACACTTAATGCAAAACTAGTGCCTCATGCGCCTAACATGTGACTACCTCTCACACACCAACATGCAAGAAGACTCAACTAAACAGGCTAATGGCAGTATAGTGATTTCAACAGTATAAGGGAAGTGGTTTTTGTTTGCCTTGAATCAGATGATGGAGATGTTATTTTATCCCAAAATCTCCCCTACAGTAGATCTGGAGATCTTGGCCCACATGTCAGATGATTATATGGTGATTCTAAGTGACACAAATACTCAAACGTAAAGATGATAATAGGCTTGCATTGACATGGTAATGCCATTTGATGACCTGATAATGGTGTACCTGTATGAGAGGTGGGCCTCTGATTCAAGGGGTCAACTTATCTAATAATCGGAACCATGAGTTGCGCTAAAAAATCTCTGGTTGTAAAAACCACTACCCAATTGAATCTTCTACTCGTGTATCTAATTTGCACTAGTGTATTGATAGTGGGATCTCCATGGATCTATTCGAAGCAGCTTGCTGACTGGTACGAATCTTGATTGCTGATCTGCTTCACTAGTGCGGGAGCAGAAATGAGAGGACCACGCCCGCCGTCGAAGTTAGGCCTAGCCCCCATGGAAGACGAGATGGAGGCGGCTCGAGCCGGCGTCGGTGGGCTTAGAAAGAAAGGGGCCGGTGTCAGAGCCTGGCTCCTCATCGACGCCACTGGACAGGCTCAGGTGGTGGAGGCAGGGAAGCACTCTATCATGCGCCGCACGGGTCTCCCTGCTCGCGACCTCCGAATCCTCGACCCTCTACTCTCGTACCCGTCGACGGTACTCGGGCGAGAGAAAGCGGTGGTCATAAATCTGGAGCACATAAAGGCCATCATCACTGCCCAGGAGGTTCTGTTGCTCAACGCTAGGGATCCATCTGTCACCCCCTTCGTTGATGAGCTGCAGCACCGTTTAGTTCGTCTCCACCATGCAACCAGGAACCAGGTTTTCAATTATTTTCCGTATATTTATCTATGGATGGTTTGATGCTCTTCAGAGAGATATTACGGAATTTTGATTCAGTTTTTTTTTTAAAAATTTATTATTTATTATTTTAGTTTGGTCTGTAGTACATGGAGCTGGCTCATGGAGCAGAATTTTGAGGTTGCAGAAGCAACCCCAGCTTACCTGTGAAAAAAAAAAAAGGGAGTCCCTCTAATGACCAACACTGCACATATAGGCATAGTCACCAAATCGGGTTTCGGAAATTAGTCGGCAGAAGAGAATTTTAGTAAAAATTGGGTAAAAAATCGGAAAGTTCGGAAAAATGGAGAAAAGTTAAGCAAAAATTTAAAATTTTGGGAAAATATGAAACATATTAAAAAGTCGCAATTATTGAAAAATTCATAAATTAAACATGAAATTCATGTTTAAAAAGGAGTTTTTTTTTTTTTTTGGTGTGGAAAAAGTTGTGATTGAATGTGATTTATTTGTTTTGTGAATAAGTCACATTTTATTTGCGACTTTTTCAAAAAATGGGAGAATTTGGTGGCTATACATATAAGGCCATGTAGGCTGTAGCGCACATCTTTGATCAATCAGTGTGGTCCAATTTGTAGCCCATTGGCACGTCTCAACCAAAGAATCATGTCTATGAGATAACTGCAACTATATGATCGGTGCACTTTAATATGGACCATTAAAAATAGTGCACAACCGTCCATATTAGTGCATAGATTGATGAAATTCAAATCATCCAATGAGTGTTATTTTTGGGCTCAAGGTAGCTCTCAGTTGGATCTACCACTTTGATCTCTTAAAAGATGTGCCATTTCCCCAAGAATTGTGCTGTTCATGTCACAATATATAAAATATCAGTCATTTCCAATTTATCAAAAAAAGAAAAAAAGAATAGTTATCGGGTTCGATTTCTGAATGGATTAATGGGAGCTCAATGTCTGGTTTCACGCTCCCACTTTTTAGGCCATGTGGCCCAAATTTCCTACCAATCCCAAGTCATCCAAATGGCAGGTTGCCATTTGAACTAAAGTCAGTCAAACGGTAAGACCATTGGGAGATTCGATTCACCCAATCGTAGCACTTTAATATGGACCATTGTTCATATCTACTCTAGGGTCCATATTAAAGTGCCATGATCGGATTGTATGGCTCCTTTGATGGTTGTGATTTTTGGATTGAGTTAAGTTCAAATGATGACCTGCCATTTGAACAACTCAGATTGATCAGCAATGCATGCCATGTGGCACCATGCGGTTTAAAGGTGGAACGGTGAGAGGCATATCTCAACCAGACAGTGAGGAGAGTCGATCCCTTTTGAATTTTTGCATTTTCAGTTTTCTTATATACATATGTTAACATGTGGTTGGCAGTTTTTTAGAGATGAAATTATGGAAGTTTCATCTTACCTTCTTATATATATATATATATATATATATATATATATATATATATATATATATATATGTATATATATACTTGTACAATATATCAGGACATCATCACTAGATTGTGTTTGAATGTGTGTGCCGAGCCCCCCTCAATCTATATATCTGTATCATAAAGAAACTGGCAATGCGGTTTTATTCCAATCAACAAAATCAAGCACTCAATTTCAAATTATAGTTGAATCTATAAGCTCAAAATTTAGTGGCACGACCAAACCAAATTTACAGGAGAGAATCAATATCAATTTTTTCTGAAGAAAATAAACCAGACACTTTCCACTAATCAATATTCAATAACTATGAAGACAAAAGATTTCCAAATGAAATGACTATATACTATGGGGAGACCAAAGATTCAGAGAAGAAAACAAATATAACATAAAAGTCTTCGCTACTACTCATCTTCGGTTTGGATGTTGGAAGATTGAGAGATGGCCTCAAAGTTTTTCCTATTCGCTTCCATCTTAAAATAATGAGCTGGATTCTTCTGAATTTTGTGGCCTTTCTCAAGGTAATAATCTAACAGAACTTCATAATGTATGAGCAATTAATTAGACAAACTTTCCCAAGGTAATTTCAAATTAGAAACTTAAATTTATTTGGTCACCTTTAAAATCCACTCACAATAACTACCGTGTACTTCCTATGATATTTAGAAAAAAAATTCAATTTTATCCCTGACAAGTGCACATGCGGGATAAGCATAGTAACAAGGTTCTATTTCAGCAATATTTGGGTGGGGGGAGGAGGGCGTTTCGGACAAATTCGGGAACAATATTAACCTGTTTAATGTTAAAAATAATATATTTAAGCAATAAAGTAGTTGCAGTATATAATCTAAAATCCATACGCATTACGTATCTACAATCATAAGAACATTGCAAAGAGAAATAGACAGTATAAGTAGACTGTGAATCCAGCTTTATAAGTCATAACATTATAAAAATTTCCTTGAAATTTTGGAGAATTTCGCCAAATTTAGGAAAAAAATTTGCATTTTGCCGAAATAGGAGAAATTTCACTGAAAGTTTCGGCGAAATTCACAGAAATTCGGAGACATTTGTGACTATGCTAGTAACATATAAATGGAAACATATTTGAACGGCAAACAAATTATAAAAGTAACTAAAGACCAAATTTTCTAAGAATGTGTATGCACAAACTCAATATACAGGTTCATATGGCAATATTGTAATCAAACTAGTCTAATAGAAGCTCTATTAGCCATGCTGACATTGAGCCATCTTACATCAGTCCAGTTAATCTGGCCTATCCAAGAGATAGACCATCATGTGGACTTGCTACAAACCAAACTTGCATTATATTTGATGATCTTATTAGTTTGATCAATGTATTTTTGCAGATCAAATGTAGAGCCTAACCATAATGTAAAGGATAACCATAGTTATGAAGCAGTCTGCGATTAATGTGCAAAACTGCATCTGGACTACTCAGATTGGCTGCACTCATGCCTTGTGGACCTACATAGTCCTGCATTACAGAACACTCTAAACAAGTCTGACCACACTTTTAAAGATCACTTGTATGCCATGTCATGGTTGTAGCCACAAATTCTGGTGGGTCATATAAAATAAACATGAATGAGAAAATGATGACTCATTAGTAAATTTATTTTTCTTTAAATTTCTTTTATTTGTTTATGTTTTTGTATTTATTGTTCATGTATACCAGGGGATGTTGACAATATATATATATATATATAGATATAGTACTTTTATTGTATTGTATTATTTTTTGATTTGTTATTTGTTTTCATGTTGCTTGTATTGCGGTTTTATTCATTGTAAAGGAGAGTACCATCAATAGTGGCAGTGCAGACTGGAGTAATGTTTATAATTCAGAGGAGCAGCTTTCTAGGACAGTAAATCCCTTTGATTTACAAAATCTCAACTATTCTGGAGATTTACCAAGGTTTCAAGGGACTGATGAGAAAGGCAAGGCAGATGGGAGCTCCGTTTTTGAGAATGGTGTTGGGTCAAGGGTTCTTCCATTTGAATTTGTTGCCCTGGAAGCATGCCTCGAAGCAGCTTGCAGTTGCTTAGACAATGAGGTAAAAGCTGAATCTGCACTTAGTCATTTTTAGATGTATACATAATTAAAGATAGTTAATAATTTCTACTAGTACCAACTATATATATATATATATATATATATATATATATATATATATATATATATATATATATATATATATATATATGTAATTTGTTTGTCTTCCATGACAATTTTCTAAATGTGGTTTTATGTCACCCCTCGAAATCCGAAGATCTCAATTACTGATGTAGGATCACAAAGAACAAAATATCAAAATGTGAAAGCAATAAAATCTTGCTAGTAAAGTATCTCATAGGTCATTTGATTCAATAACAATGAGATATCCTTTGAAATAATCATATTCATAAGGAACTACCTTAATCAATGATTCCGATGCATTGATATTGACGGGGACGCCGACACCGTGGGCATACATGGCAACATCGTGGACATAGGCTATGGACCATATCACATGTACCAGCGTCGGAGGAAGCGGAACGGGAACCAAAATCAGGCCTGAAGGAAGGAAAACACTGCCCGAAGTCGCTCGAGCAACTTCACTTCCCGCTCGAGCGAGGAGGCTTCAGAAAATAAGGCCAAACTTTCGGCCAAATGTCGCTCGAGCGAGTTTGGTTGTCACTCGAGCGAGATATCGAAGAAGGCATAGGATTTTCTTTGGAATAAGTCGCTCGAGAGAGTCACCTGTAAACTTGACTTTTCCAGTCCTCTTTTCTTAGGTTTCTTTTGTTTTGCATGTAAGCACTTGAGGATAGTTTCATAATTATTATGTTTTAGGGTTTTCTGCTTTGAGGCCTCCTATATAAGGTCTCTAAATAAACAATGTAATTAGTTTTTGATTAATGAAAAGAGCTTATGCTTTCTGCTTGAGATGAGCAACTACGAAGAGTGAATCTTCTTCCCGAGAAGGGTTTTGTGTGAAGCCAAGGGTGCAAAGCCCACAACCTATTATGTTCTATCTCTATCTCTTTTGATTTATCTTTTTCTGTTTGCATTCCAATCTTAATCAACCCATTTCAACCGTTACCTTGCGATTCTCATGAAAACCATAGACCCTATATTCACCAAAGCCATCGAACCCATCTAAACCGTTGAATCGATCTGATTCAATAACCCTAGATCTCACATGAGCCATTAAACTATTCCGCATCAAAACACCATGAGAAAACCAGCGATCCCATTTTGATCGAACAATCACGCCCTAATCTACAAGCGGCTAGAGTCTTATCTCTAGGATCCTCCTTCCGCGAGACTAACAGATCTAACGCACAGACTGGACCCTACCCGAGCCAATACGATCGTCTAGGAGGAAAATCATGGAACTTTAAGGTACCACGATTATTTTCAGAGTCATTGCCTAATTAATTTAGTTTAATTTCGGTAAAATATTCATTTCATTATCATTCACGTAGTCTACGGTTTTGTCCCGCGCCAGTTTTCGTATCAAAGCCTAGGTTCTAGGATAGGGCATATTTGTGTGTCATTTTAATTTTCTTTGCCTTTTAATTTTCTTTGCATTTATTTCTATTGTGATCAAAAGTGTGCACGTGTAGTTTTTGTTAAAAGTCCCATTTTGCTGGTTCATAATTGCATATCATTTTAAAAATAGTACTAGTAGTCGTGGTCACCATGGATATGAGTGAGGTTGCTGATGTCATTAAAGGCATGAAAGCTGAATTGAGTGTGATCAATGATCGGATGGCTGCCATGGAGCAAACCCAAAGAAACCTTGAAACTTCCAATGGTAGGTTGTTAAACCGAGTCAATCGGTTAGATGGCTTTGATGAATTCCTTGAGATATGCCGTGAGCGTGATGGTCCACGCTTCGAACACAATGGTTATCAAAATGATCGGAATTGGAACCATTGGGTAGATCATCGTGGAGATGACTACGACCCTGATGAGAAAATCCTAAAAAATGCTCGAGTTGAGTTTCCAACCTTCGATGGAAGAATGAATCCTAAAGTTATCCTCGATTGGCTATCCGATATGTTCCAGCACTTAGAGTGGTTTGGCATGAGCGACAGGCGATGTGTTAGACTCACCAAGATGAAGCTCGTCGGCCAAGCCCGACTCTTTTGGGTCAACGTTGAGTGTATTAGAATGAATGCGGGTTGTGCTCCCATTATTTGTTGGGAGGTCATGAAGGAGCGACTTACAGAGAAGTACATTCCTTCATCATACTACCATTGCCTACTTGATCAATGGTAAAACTTACGCCAAGGTAGTATGCCCGTGACCGAATACATTGGCAAATTTGAAGAATACATTATGAGAGCCAAGGTATCTGAAGACCTTTTAAGTCACTCTATCTAGATTTCACACTGGATTGCGATTTGAGTTGCAAAAAGAGTTAGTCTCTCACCCCTTTGAAACTCTCATCGAGTGTTACACTGTCGTTCAGAATCTTGAACGATATTTGAAAATGACGGTGGTGAGGTGATTTGAGTCTCATACTGGTCAACCTCGCACCGGAGATGTGAGACTTAGTGTTGGAAACCCACCTCCCAAACCCACACAATCCACTTCAACCAATGTGCGGTTTGATAAGTGAAAAGGCGTGGCAGGAGAATCCTCGAGGGGCGGTTCTCAAATCAAGTGCTATAACTGTCAAGGGTTGAGACACTTTTCCACCCAATGTCCCAAGAGAGATCCTCAAAGGAATCTTTTCATTGAAGGAGAGGGAGATGAGGATGAGGGTGTTTTTATGGAAGAAATCTTTTGAGCTGAATGTCACACCTAGTGATGAAGAAGGTGATGACAGTGGTCGTGCTCTAATTGTGAGGTGTGCCCTTGCACAACCTCAACGGGATGAAAAGAGGATTGGTGTAGGGAGAACATTTTCCACACCTTCGCCACATATGGGACGAAAAGTTGTTGGGTTATTGTGGATAGCGAGAGTTGCACCAATGTGGTGTCAACACACACCATCACCCGCTTTGGGCTTACACCCGAAGCCCACCCGAGACCATACAAATTCGCATGAGTTGACTCTTCATCCATTCCCGTGTCTCAGAGGTGTCGCGTGCCAATTCAATTGGGTTCGTATTCAGACACCTTGTGGTGCGATGTGGTGCCAATGGATGTGGGCCATATCATCTTGGGAAGGCTATGGCTTTATGACTTGAACGTGATCATTTTTGGTTGATCTAATATTTGCACGTTCACGTATAAGGGCAAGAAAATCACTCTTAACCGCTTGGCTCCCAAAGCACCATCGACCAACGAAGTCGAGAAGAAGGGTGGTCAATTCAAGATCATCAACATCGTGAGCCCTTCAGAGTTTGAGAAGGCGTCTTCAGATGAGAGCATGGTGTACGTTGTTGTCACCATCAAGCGTACTGTCGAGTCTGTGGGCGAGTACCCCAAGGAGGTTGAGCCGATTTTAAAAGAATTTACAGATGTCTTCCTAGAAGACTTACCCAATGTGCTCCCTCCCATGCGTGACATTCAACACAACATAGACTTGGTTCCCGGATCTACCCTACCAAACCTGCCCCATTATAGGTTGAATCCGGTTGAACACGCCGAGTTAACTTGACAAATCGATGAACTCCTTCGGAAGGGGTTCATCCAAGAGACTCTGAGCCCTTGTGTCGTACCCGCACTACTCACACTAAAGAAAGATGTACTTGACGCATGTGTGTGGCTAGTCGGGTCATCAATAAGATTACGGTCAAGTAGCGGTTTCCCATACCGAGACTCGATGACATGTTGGATATGATAGTTGGGGCCACTATCTTCTCCAAGATAGACCTTAAAAGTGGCTACTATCAAGTTTGTATCCGCCCTGGTGATGAGTGGAAAACTGCCTTCAAGACCAAAGATAGTCTTTGTGAGTGAATGGTCATGCCTTTTGGGCTATCTAATACCCCGAGCACTTTCATGAGGCTCATGACCCAAGTGTTAAGGTCGTTCCTAGGCAAATTCCTTGTCGTGTATTTTGACGACATCTTGATTTACAGTTATGACCAAAGATCAAAATTTCGAGTAAAATTTTGGTCGAAAATTGAAAATTTGGCCGAAATTTCGGCTGAAATTTTGGGTCCCATACAAATTTGGACCAAAATTTTGGTCCAAATTATCGTTTCGGTGGGGACCGAAACCGATAATTTCGGCCGAAATTTTGATCCTTGGTCATGACAAGGAGTAACACCTGATCCACGTTAGGCTGGTTTGCGAAACCTTGAGGGGAGAAAAATTATACGCGAATTTCAAGAAGTGCACCTTCATGCAACGATCCGTTGTCTTGTTGGGATTCATTATCTTGACCGACAGGATGGTTGCGGACCCCGAGAAGGTTAAGGCCATTGTGAAGTGGCCCTAACCTAAAAATATTCATGAAGTTCGTAGCTTCCATGGCTTGACCACATTCTATCGTAGCTTCATCCGAAACTTTAACACCATCATGGCTCCCATTACCGATTGTATGAAAAAAGGGAGTTTCAATGGGGCAAAGCCGCGACGAGGGCCTTTGCCGAGATAAAAGAGAAAATGACTACTGCACTCGTCATGCACCTACCTGACTTTTTTATAGTCTTTGAAGTAGCATGTGATGCGTCGGGTGTAGAGATAGGCGGAGTGCTTAGCCAAGAGGGCCACCCTGTGGCACATGATTGGTACCATGCTTCAGTTCTCATCGGCCTATCATCCTCAAACCAATGGCCAAACGAAATCCACCAATAGAAGCTTAGGTAATCTCCTTCGGTTTTGTCGGTGATCATATTAGGACTTGGGATTCTACATTGCCAATAGCCGAGTTCGTGTACAATAATTCTGTCAATAGGTTCATAGGCATGAGTCCGTTTGAGGTCGTACATGGTCATATAGGCCTAGAACACCACTAGATTTAATCCCCATGTCTGCATCACATCAAGTGTCTGAGTCTCCAGATGCATTTGCACAACATATTCATAGTTTGCATGCCGAAATTAGACAGAAAATTAATTCAAGTAATGAACAATACAAAATATCGGCGGATGCGCATAAACGTTTCAAGGAATTCCAAATTGGTGATCATTTCATGGTTTGGATTAGGCCTGAATGATTCCCATCGGGAGTTGCCAAAAAGCTCCAACCCCGTAGCGCCGGACCTTTTAGGATTGTGGCAAGGAGTGACCCTAATGGTTACGTTCTTCAGTTTTTTCCTGATTCAGGGATCAACTCAACGTTCAATGTGGAGGACCTAGTCCCTTCTTTGGGCTCAACTCCACCTCCTTGCAACCCGTTCCAAACAACCCCTACCCACACATTCACCCCACCCTTGCAACCCCGACTACTTCCTTCCCCAAGCAAGCAGAGGAAAGATGTAATCGAAAGGATATTGTATGATCTTGTGGTGTCCACCCATGGTGGAGGGTATCAAAAGTATTTCGTAAAATGGATGGGCAAGCCGGATTCCGAAAACACATGGATAAATGAGGACGAGGTTCGTCACCTAGACCCCGACATGCTCGATCGATATCACGACTCCGCTTCATTGGTGATGAAGTCTTTTCGGTCCGGGAGAGTTTACAGGGACACCGACATCGTGGACATACACGCCGACATCGTGAACATAGGTTATGGACCATATCGCATGTACCGATGTCGGAAGAAGCGGAACGAGAACCAGAATTAGGCTTGAAGGAAGGAGAGCACTGCCTGAAGTCGCTCGAGCGACTTTACTTCCCGCTCGAGCGAGGAGGCTTCAGAAAATAAGGCCAAACTTTCGGCCAAATGTTGCTTGAGCGAGTTTGGTTGTCGCTCGAGCGAGATATCGAAGAATGCACAGGATTTTCTTTGGAATAAGTCGCTCGAGCGAGTCACCTGCGAACATGACTTTTTTAATCCTTTTTTCCTAGGTTTCTTTTGTTTCACATGTAAGCACTTGAGGATAGTTTCATAATTATTATGTTTTAGGGTTTTCTGCTTTGAGGCCTCTTTTATAAAGTCTCTAAATAAATAATGTAATTAATTTTTGATTAATGAAAAGAGCTTATGCTTTCTGCTTGAGATGAGCAACTACGAAGAGTGAAACTTCTTCCCGAGAAGGGTTTGGTGTGAAGCCAAGGGTGCGAAGCCTACAACTTATTATCTCCTATCTCTATCTCTTTTGATTTATCTTTTTTCTGTTTGCATTCTAATCCTAATCAACCCATTTCAACCGTTACCTTGCGATTCTCATAAAAACCATAAACCCTATATTCACCAGCCATCGAACCCATCTAAACTGTTGAATCGATCCGATTCAATAACCCTAGATCTCACATGAGCCATTAAACTATTCTGCATCAAAACACCCTGAGAAAACTAGCGATCCCATTTTGATCGAAGAGCGACCCCCTAATTTGGAAGCGGCTAGAGTCCTATCTCTAAGATCCTCCTTCCGCGAGGCTAACAGATCTAACGCACGTACTGGACCCTACCCGAGCCAATACGATCGTCTAGGAGGAAAATCATGGAACTCTAAGGTACCATGACTATTTTCAGTGTCATTGCCTAATTAATTTAGTTTAATTTTGGCAAAATATTCATTTCTTTATCATTCACGTAGTCTAGGGTTTTGTCTCGCGTCAGATATTCTTTGTCGATGGATCTGATGCTTCTAAATCTTTAGGCATTGGATTTGGTGCTTCCTCAACAATTTTAACTCTAATATGTGTGTGCATGCGGGGTGCACACACACATTGTGAGGTTAGCATCGTTCCCAGACTATAATACCCCTGTTAAAGGACATTTTTGTAAAATTATGAGGGACATTCTAGTAAAGTTGAACTAAATAATAATGAGGGACATTTTTGCAGTGAATGAGGTGCATGTAGCTGCAATAAATGAGGAGTCCTCATTTATTGCAAACATTTCATTTATTATCTAGTTCAACTTTACTAAAATGTCACTTATAATTTTATGAAAATGTTCTATAATAAGGGCATTATTGTCCGGAGACAATGCTAACCTCACAATAAAGAGGGTGAGGTTAGCATTCTCATATATATATATATATATATATATAGAGAGAGAGAGAGAGAGAGAGAGAGAGAGAGAGAGAGAGAGAGAGAGAGGGATATCTAGCTCTACCGATGATAATCAATCTTAAGTGGTCAAAATTTATGAAATGAAACTATATAATTTAGATATTCAATGCAATTCAAATAATATATCGAAAATTCAATAAATAATAGGTTCATGTAAATCAAATATTCAGGTGGTTCAGATAACTTCAATAAGTCAAATAGTTCAGAAAGAAGTCAAACAGTTTCAATAGTTCGAACAGTTCAAATAGGTCTGATAATTCAGAGATCCATCATTCAATGATTCAATGTTCAAAATTTCTAAAAGGTATCCCAAATGTTTTAAAGTGACCTGAGATGTCCACAAATATTTAAAATGATCAACAATATTCATAACTGTCCAATCAGGTTCGATAATGTTCAAAAGTATCCATTGATATTTGGAAGTGTAAAAAATTGTCAATATTGTTCAAAATGTCGAGAATTGTTGAACGGTGTTCAATAACTAAAATAACTGGACATGCATATAGATGTCCATATCTAACATATAACTAAGCGGGCATCGAATGCCAAGTGTGAAGCTTGAGGTCCAGAAGTTTTAGAACGTTCGTATAGTTCAAATACACCACTTGGCCAAGGTGGATTCAAAATTTAGGGTCTTTCACTTAACGGTTTTCACTGCCCTTCTTTGCCTGCAGGCTCACATAAAAGTATAAAATGGGATACATATTAGTAATATATGTAATTTAGATCAAAATGCTACATAATTTCGGAGTGCCACAATATTTTAAAAGAATCACTTTGTGCCAATAGTATTCAAAAGTGTCAAAGTTTGGTTCAAAAGCTCACAAGTGTTCACACAAATTATCAAATAGGTCAGTACAATATATCAAATAATATTCAAATATATAATCTATCTAAAGATGCAATGTTCAATCACCAAACTTCATACTTTATTCAATAGTAATCGTTGATATGGTCGCATCAAATCCTCATAGGCTCAACTTCGATGAGAAACAATCTCAAAGTGTGTATTGCATAGTCAATGGCATTGTCGTAATAAATGGTCGAAGAAGGGCCACAAAGTCAGCCAAGGATTTTCTTTTTGTAATTCCATAGTGCTTGACAAAACAATCGAAAGTAGCCTTTACTGGCCTATTTCTAGCTAGAAACGTACCTGGAACCCTTCTTCTAAATGTGATGGCAATCTTGTAGTTGTTGATCAAAGAAAGGACTATCAATGCCAATATAGGTTGTCGTCACTGTGTCTTATATCCTATACCAAACCATCGTACACATAATCACAATTGAAACAAGTTCTTATGTGCCCGACTTCATCGAGAAACAAGCTTACAAATTACACTTCTTTTGTAAGGGTTAAATGGTCAAATGATGGCTTAAAATATAATTATGATAGGTCAAAATATCATAATTACATTTGATAATATTTGCCGACGTGATCAAAATGAGCATTCACAGGTCTAATCAAGCTAAGCTGTGAACTGAGGCAGTGTCTAGCCTCCTAATAAGAAAAAGAAACAAGCTTCAAAGTTGACCCCATATATGAATATAACTTGTCTTTTTTTCACTTAGATGCAATATAAAACATATATAGTATAATTTAGTTACATAGTCATATAAAGCAACTTTTGTTTAATGAGTTGGGTCAAATAAGTCAATGGTTACATAAGTCATTGTACGCTGTTATTCCTGGTCGTCGATCTTTAGCTACTCATTCACGTGGCCAATTTGATCTTAATATTGCTTTATTTTATCTAAGGATCTTGTGCCACTAATTGAAATAAGTAATCATACACTATTCATTCAAATGGCAGCTCTTAAGTTAGCAACTCAAATAAAAAAAATTGTACTATTACTTTTGTTTAGCAATCACTTTCTTAGATGATCTTTGGCTACTAAGCCAAGTCAGTAATCCTACATCACTAGCTCAAACAAGCAATCTTACCCATTTATCGACCAATATTAAACATTCATCAAATTTTCCTCATCTTTAACCATTAGTTCAATGTATTAATCTCATACCTTAAAATAATTGGAGTATCTCATACCTTAATATAATTGGAGTGTCAATGCCAATTAACTATATCAAATCATAATATTTCGTTGAGGCCAATAAGTAGGGCAGTTTCACTATTATGATTGACTACTCAATCAAGTTGATCAATCTTTGACTATGAACGTAATGGGTCAATCACGATTAGACAATAATTCACATCATCATAGACAATTAATAAAAAAATAATAACCCATTAATTTCCATATTAAACACTTATAATATATTACCTATATAAATTTAGGTTCTTACATTTTATATGTTACGCATTTTTTTGGCATACATGTTCCTTGGAGATAATGTTATAACTGATTTCTGCATTTAGATTTATGAATATTTCGTTTCCTCTTGTAAAGATATCCTTTTTCAGCTTATATTGATACCTCCTGTGAAGGCTCCACATCATTTCTTTCACTTTTTCCAACTCACATTTATTTGGATATTAAGGTTTATCAAATTATTGCTGCAACTCATGATCATGCAACTGATTCTTTTAAATTTTCTTCCATGTTTGTAAGGTACTAAGGTAAACAAGATTATGCTCCAAAGTTTAGAAATGCATTGACGGCATAGCTTTAAATCCTGATTTTGGTATGGGTACTAACCTATCGATACATACCACCTAGCACAATATTTTAGACAACACTTAAGATTCAAAAAATGCATGAAGAAGAAAATGATAAAATAATCATCTTGATAATGGTCTCACAATTCCTTCATTAAAGTTGATCCTTGTGATAAAACAACCTTGAAGATGCTTTCCTTTTTCGATTTCAAGGCCAAACTTGGACCAATACTGATGCCGGTATGGCGTCATGCTAACGTCAGCTGTAAGGATGATGTCAGCAAGGTTTCACTGTTTCAGGTCCTAGAAATGACTGCTCTGATACCAAGAAGAAACTCTAAAGACTACATTTTGACAATTGCTTTAGACCATTTTATTAGGAAGAGGGACGTCTTTAAATAGACATGTTTACATTCAATCAAGATCCTAAACTATGTCTATTGATTCTAATCACATCCTAAAAAATCTTTGATGACTCTAAAGTACTAAGTATTCCTTTTTTTTCTAGCAGTAAAAAGGGATTATATTGAAAAACCAGCAAGATGCTGGAGGAAGCACTACAACAAAGCCTAAGAAAAGGCCACCAAACCAACCAAAGGAGGCAGCAACACAGAAAAAGAAAACACACACACCCCTCACAGCTACCACACCAACTCCGTAAAGTGTTAACCAGGATCCCAAGGCTCGTATGACAAATCATAGCCAACAGATAACCAAAGAGAAACAAGGTCTTTTGCTGCCTTAACGATGAACCCCACCGGTTTCTTTTTTGGCTCAAAAATCCGCAGATTCCTTTCTTTCCATATACTCCAAATAACAACGAAGAAAGTCACTCCCCACGTATGCGATAGTTGCTCCTCCAAGTCAACCGCACACTAGGATAGGTAACTATCGTAAGGACTAGCAGTCATGACCCACTTCAAGTCGTATAAATTTAAGACAATGCCCCAGATTTCGAAGGCCACCGCGCAATGGAAGAAAAAATGTGCTGCCGACTCCTCCTCCCTAGAACACATAACACAACAGTTAGTGATATTCTTCCCCCATCGGACGAGAAAATCCATTGTAACCAATTTCTCTTTGAATAAGCACCAGGCGAAGAATTTGATCTTAAGCGGAATATTACTCTTCCACAACAATGCACCTTGGAATTTGATAAGCGGTCTACGTGTCAACATCCGATAGTACGATTTGACACTGAACAAACCATTTTTACTCGGGCCCCAAATTCGCCTGTCTTGGTGCTGAGAATTCAGCTTCATCTCATATAGTTTTTGTATAAGTCTTGTCTTCTTCATCCGTGCGGAGAAAACGGCGAGTAACCACCTCCCACACTCTGGCCCCACTGACCTCGAACACATAATCAGTAATCCGACCTGTAGAATTCCGAGATATGGAATACACCCCTGAAACAGCTCACTAAGTTTCCCCTCTTGAATCCAACTGTCGTTCCAGAATTGAATCCGAGTGCCACATCCCCAGCTGAAACGGATCCCTTTAGAGAAATGCTTCCAGGTACTACAAATGACTTTCCACCAGGTAGAAGAATCTCTAGCAACATTGGTATTAACACCCTAGTTGAAATTAGCCGGACCATATTTCTCTGTCAGCACCTTCCGCCATAAGCTGTCCGCTTCATCCATATTTCCGGCATGCCAAAACCATTTCCCTAACAGGGCAATATTAGTCCATTTCATACTGCGGATTCCCAATCCTCCATCGGACTACGGAAGAAGACAAGTGTCCCAGTTGACAAGATGGTACTTTTTTCCCAAACTTGACCCTTCCCACAGGAAGTTACGTTGGATTTGATCGATCCGACGGAGGACCCCAGTCGGGCACTTTTACATAGGCATATAGAAGATAGGTAGGCTTGATAGGTTGGACTTAAGCAGGATCAGCCTTCCACCACTATTGATAAATTTCCCTTTCCAGGTTGATAACCGCTGTTGAAAACGTTCAATCACCGGCTCCCAAGAACTAACAGTCGATTTCCGCAGGCCCAAATATTTGATTGGCAGCTCTTGACTGCCACAGTTAATCGTAGATGCCAGCTCCTGAATAGTAGAATTATCGATCTGAATGCCCGTTACCTTGGATTTGTGGGAGTTAATGCATCGCCCCGAAACCGCCTCAAACACGCCAAGAATCCCCGCCAAATTTCCGAACTCTTCGACATTAGCCTTACCAAAGAGAAGAGTGTCATCAGCAAATTGGAGAATAGCGATAGAACGATCGAAAGCTCCAACTCTGATTCCGGAAATAAGATTGAGCTGACCGGCACGAGAGATGAGAGCCGCAAGCGCTTCGCCCATCAGGTTGTAAAGGAAGGGGGATAGAGGGTGATGCAGGACACCAAGATCAAGAGCCGTAGATTCGAGCCGCAACAGATTTTCCAGCCAAGAGGAAGCGGAGTGAAAACCAAAACTAGGCGTAAAGACAAGAATTCTGGAGAAGGGATCGAATATAAGGCAAATTTGATCGATCGAAGTTCTATTTCGATCGATTGAATGTCGACGGCGAAATTTCATATATGAATTTCGATCGATTGATTTTCACGTTCGATCGATCGAAATTGCGCCGAGTTAGTTTAAAATTTTCTATTTCGAATTTAAGTTTTAAGGACTTATTTGTCTTTTATTTAATATTCGTTTTAGGGTTTCTTTTATTGTAAGACCTCCTATATATGGTCTTTAAACAATGTAATTAAGAAGTTTTTTTTTTTATGAATGAAAGAGAGTTGCTTTTGTGCAGACCTTAGAGAGCTTGTGAAGAGTTTTCAACCGAGGGAGTAAATCCTTCAAACCTTGAGGAGTGAGCAATCGTTTCTCGTGGGACTTGGTGCGAAGCCAACATACAACCGTGGTGTGAAGCTTCAGAAAATCCTTAGTGTGAATAATTGGAATCTATCATTTTAATTTGTCTTTTCTCTAGTTATCAGGTATTAATTTTCTTTCTTTCCATCGATAAAAGAACAAAATCCCAAAAGAATCGTACTCCATGATGTCATTAAGCTTCCCTTTTTGAACTATTTATTCAAGTTTCATCTCCTTCAACATCCCTAAGGAATTAAATCCGATATTGCAATTATCGCTTGATGCCCTAAACTAGAACGAATTCCGAGTTCCTTCATTGGAGCCATTTTTCTAGATCGGGAAAATTTTCACGCATTCAGACGCTAAAACGGATTAATCTAATTGTTTTTATTAATTTTATTGAATTACTTTTATGTGTTGTTTGATTTTGGATATTTCCGCTATTCAAATCATTCTAAAAGTTAATCCCAAATTCGCATATTAGGATTTTAGCGTTTGTAAAGCGCCAGTTTTGGTATCAGAGCACAGTCTTAGTTTAGGGTTGTTCGTGTTATATAGATTTTAGGTTCACTTGATTTTAGTATATTTTGTCTTGCATAATTCCATCATGGATACCAGTACCTTAGAGGCCCTGATTAGAGATCTTGCATCTATGGTGACCGCTAGTCTAACCCGGATGGATGAGCACATCGCTGATTAGCAAGCCCGACATGAGGCTTTAGAGACTCGTTTCGAAGAGATCAATGAGCTCATCGCTGAGAATCACAATAGAGTTAACAACCGTGACCGTAGGAGAGATGTTCCTCCCCGACGTGAGGTCCAAACCAATCTGGACGACAAGGTCATGAAGTCTGTGAAAATGGACGCCCCTACTTTTGGCGGGAAAAGACAACCCAAGGTATTTCTCGAATGGGTCGCCAGCATGGAAAACTACTTTGAGTGGTATGCCATGTCCGAAGACCGCAAGGTCAGATTTGCCAAAGTCAAGCTTATGGGTCAACCAGACTTTATTGGTTAGGAGTGGAGCGTCGTAGGCAAATCCAGGGTCTTCGTGCTATTTCCACATGGGCTGAGATGAAAGTCCAACTGCACGAAAAATACGTTCGCATATCATATGATGAACGTATTCTTGATCAGTGGCAGCCATTGCATCAAAGAGACTCCCCAGTCACAAAATACATTGATCGGTTTGAAGACCTGATGACCCAGGCCGATGTCGATGAGCCAGCAAAAGTTACCCTCTCCCGATTCCGAATGGGTCTTCACACAGAGTTACAGAGGGAATTCATTCCTTATCCCGTTGCGGATCTCGAGGAATGTTTTGCTAGGGTCAAAGAATTAGAACGGTATCTCGACACCCCCAGTCATGGCCGATCTAAGTCTTCCAAATTTGAGCCTCAATCTAACTCTATCGAAAAGGGAAATAATGTCTTTAGTCAATCCTCAAAATCCATAATTCCCTAAGTTGACAAAGGAAAGGGACCAATGGTCGAGAGTTCTAAGCGTGCCCCGCGACAATGTTATAAGTATCAAGGTTTTGGTCACTTTGCATCCCAATGTCCTAGTAAGGGTCAAACTTTGATCATTTAGGATCATACTGAGAAAGAGAGCAACGAGATACCCGAAGAAGTGTACGAACCATGTAGCACTCCAAGTGATGACGAAGGTGCGGTTTCGGTCCGAGCCATAGGTTGCATTAGGACAATTCCCATTGCCGATGACGGTGTTGATAATGTGTCCATCTCAAGTGAGTCATTAGAGTTGGTAGGATCACATCATCATTCTGATTTGCATGGGATTAACAATCTGAATTTATTGAGCACTGGAAATACACATGATCAGACTAACACATTGAATATATTTAATGAATTTGATACTAACAGTTTTGTGTTAATTCCTGATGGTTCTGAGCATGTGGAATCTTTCTCAATCTCGGAAAGAGGTAAGGGTGAAGGTCTAGATCTTCTTCTAGACAAGGGCAATCATCTGGTAGTTGTCATAACGGATCTTACGCCTATTCTTGATCCCACTACCCCGCCCTTTGATCCATTCCTTCTTGAGCATCCAATCGAACTACCCTCATTGTCCCATTTTCTGTCCCGTATCATACCTGTGCATAATAAGAAAAGGTCGAATGAGGAGGTTATAGAATTTTCAAGCCTTTATGCCAATGGAGGTAAACATCATGAGTATCTCACAGCATGGAAAGGTAAGCCACGAATGAAGCTTCCGGAGTGTGCCATCCATGGATTTCCTAACTCATCGGAGATGAGTTTTTCTCACCCGGAGAGATTGATGCGGGATGCCAAGATCAAGAGCCGTAGATTCGAGCCGCAACAGATTTTCCAGCAAAGAGGAAGCGGAGCGAAAACCAAAACTAGGCGTAAAGACTGGAATTCTGGAAAAGGGATCGAATATAAGGCAAATTCGATCGATCGAATTTAAATTTCGATCTATCGAAGTTCTGCTTCGATCGATTTTCACTTTTGATCGATTGAATTTCAATTTCGATCAATCGATTTTCACGTTCGATTGATTGAATTTCAATTTCAATGGATCAAATTTCAATTTCGATCGATCGAAATTGCGTCGAGTTAGTTTAAATTTTTCTATTTCGAATTTAAGTTTTAGGGACTTATTTGTCTTTTATTTAATATTCGTTTTAGGGTTTCTTTTATTAAGACCTCCTATATAAGGTTTTTAAACAATGTAATTAAGAAGTTTTTTTTTTATGAATGAAAGAGAGTTGCTTTTGTGCAAACCCTAGAGCACTTGTGAAGAGTTTTCAACCGAGGGAGTGAATCTTTCAAACCTTGAGGAGTGAGCAATCGTTTTTCGTGCGACTTGATGCGAAGCCAACGTACAGCCGTGGTGTGAAGCTTCGGAAAATCCTTGGTGTGAAGCCTTGGAATCTATCCTTTTAGTTTGTCTTTTATCTAGTTATCAGGTATTAATTTTCTTTCTTTCCATCGATAAAAGAACAAAATCCCAAAAGAATCGTACTCCATGATGTCATTAAGCTTCCCTTTTTGAACTATTTATTCAAGTTTCATCTCCTTCAACATCCCCGAGGAATCAAATCTGATATTGCAATTATCGTTTGATGCCCTAAACTAAAACGAATTTTGAGTTCCTTCATCGAAGCCGTTTTTCTAGATCGGAAAAATTTTCACGCATTCAGACGCTAAAATGGATTAATCTAATTGTTTTTATTAATTTCATTGAATTACTTTTATGTGTTGCTTGATTTTGGATATTTCCGCTATTCAAATCATTCTAAAAGTTAATCCCAAATTCGCATATTAGGATTTTAGCGTTTGTACTGCGTCAGAGGGTCTCCTTGACATAAGCCACGCAAACTTTTGAAATAACCTGCCGGCGAACCATTAATAAGCACAGAGAACCATGGAGTAGAGTAGCACCCCGGCATCCAACTTCTCCACTCAACTCCAAACCCGAACTACAAAGCATGTAGTCCAGGCCGTACTAGCTGATGCGGTGGTACGCCTTTTCCATATCAACCTTCCACAGAGCTGCTGGAACCCTATCGGAGTGAGCCGAATGAATAATCTTGTGAGCCACAACCACTTGATCCACCAGATGTCTTCCCTTGACAAAGGCCCCTTGCGAGTCAGAGATTAGATTCCCCAATAATGGTCTTAGTCTGTTGGCAAGCACCTTAGCTAAGATCTTGTATAGACAATTGATGAGGCAAATCGGGCGAAAATCAGTGAGGTCCTGGGCCTCATCTTTTTTAGCGATGAGAGTGATGAACGTGGAGTTGAGGCTGCGACCAATGAAGGCGTTATTGTGGAATTCGTGGAACACTTTCCTCAGTTCCTCATTGAGCACTGGCCAGAAAGCCCAAAAGAACTCCAAGGTAAAGCCATCAGGCCTCGGCGATTTGTTCTTCTCCCCCTTCTTTATAGCAGTCCAAACCTCCTCTACTTGGAACGGGGTCTCGATCTCAACACTATCTTCAGCCGTAATCGAGTTTAAAGGGACGCCAACCAATTCAGGCCGTGAGAAGCCTTCATCCGCATACAACTTCGTGTAGAACTGGACCACGTGTTCGCGAATCTGATCGTAGCCTACAAACGACTCCCCCTCAACAGTCACTGAGCCTAAGTAGTTCTTTTTATTCCTGGCATTAGCGATAGCGTGAAAGAATTTTGTGTTTTGGTCGCCGTCTTTCAGCCACCGAACCTTCGCCTTTTGCTTCCAAGCAACTTCCTCCGCTCTAGAAATCGAGTTGTAAGCCTGATTTTTCTGATCCCGTTCCTCATGCTCACTGATAGTGAGTTCCCTACTTTCTTCCCAGTCATCGAGTTCCGACAGCCGCGAGAGAAGGGCCTCTTTGTTAGTATTCAGATTCCCAATCTCCACTTTATTCCATTCAATGGCTCTTTTTTTAATCCAATTTAATTTCGATATAAATCGGTAGACAGCCGTGCCACTCGGATTGGTCTCTCTCCACCAAACAGGAACCGCAACACGAAAGCGATCATCCAGCAACCACATATTCTCGAACTTGAAAGGGCTCAGCCCGTGCCCCCTAGCCTCACAAGTTAGCAACACTGGGCGATGGTCAGAAGTCGCCCTAGGTAGACATTCGAGCCTGGCCGCCGGAAACATTCCCATCCAGTTACCGTTACATAAAAATCGGTCCAATTTGCTGAGAGAGGGACAATCTTGGAGATTCGACCAAGTGAAACGGGATCCGGGAAGCGGGACATCCTCTAAAGCCCAATTGGAAATCCAAGTATTGAAATTCGTCATCACCGCCACATCAGGCGCCCCCCCCCCTTTTTCGTGACCCCATCTGATCGCATTGAAGTCCCCTCCCAAACAGATCGGGTAATCCCACCTGGCTGTCACCCCATCCAATTCGTCCCAGAAATCTCCCCGAAGCGATGCATTAGTCGGCCCGTAAATGCCGGAGAACGTCCAACATTTACCGTTATTTTTGTTCCGAAGAACCACCGAGGCAGAGAAAATGCCCACCTCTTCGTCAATCTTCTCGAAGAGAGACTGTTTCCACGCCACAAGAATACCGCCCGAGGCACCACACGAATCAACTCCAATCTAGTCCCAATCCTTTCTAGATAGGGCTGAGGTGACTTTGCGCCCATCAGAAGCACCCCATTTCGTCTCTAATAACAGCCGGCCGGGCAGAGTGAATAAGATCCTTGAGTCCCGCACGCTTCGATACATCACAAATACCCCTCACATTCCAGGAGAGCATCTTCATAGAAGAAAACTAGCGAGGACTCAACCAAAAACCGAGATGTAAATCAGACATCCCGCAAGCCCCTCCCGTCCGTCATCCCCCATTGCAATAGCGCGAGTTCGTGCGCACCAGACCACCGTTTCTTCCTATCGGCACTGCGAGCCACGACAATAGATCGGAAAACTTCCTGCAGAGCCTCCTCCGAGCCTTTGAAGCTCATACCGAGTTGACGACCCATTCGGATCAAGTTGTCAATGTTAGCAGAGACGACCGAGTCGTCAACAAGGCGAGACCCTCCCTGAGAAACTTCAAGACCCAGCTCCGGGGGCCCGTGGTTGTCCAAGAATTCCGAATAGATAAGCATCTCCTCCATGGGAGGGGGAGAGGCGATGTCAGATCCTAGCATCCTGGGGTTCTCCGCAGCAGAGCAAGAAGCCCCATTCCCATCCTTTATTTCCTGAAAGACCCAGTCCTCGTCGGCTCGGTTCTCCTCGATCCACTTAAGTCCGCCCATTAAGGACAGGCCAACCCGCAACCGGAACTTATAGGGTCCCACCTCCAGAACCACATACGGGGCAAATAAAGAACCCCCTTCGGCCCGGCTCATAAAATGGACAACAGTCACGTGGCCCTCCTTGCCCATAAGCCTGCCACGTATCAGATTGGGGGATAGCACAGTACCCATCCAGCTTCTAATCTTAGAGGATAGTCGTGTCACCATCCCAGCCTGACTAGACACACGAGGCCTACCACGTGTCGCCCATCCAGCAAGGCACGCCTTGGAAGTTGGATATAAGACCTTCCTCTTCTGGAGGTAAACTTTGAATCCTTTGGTCGATTCTCTGCAAATTTCCTTAAAAAGTAAGATCCCAGCTTCCATTTCCATGGGATCCCATCCAACGCCGTAGCCAGTGTACCCCATTGACAGGGAAGGCAACAGTTGAAAACGTCAACTGAGAAAGGAGGCGCAGTTGTCAGGTTGGTGGTACGGGTTGATCTCAGAGCATGAGCGAGCCAGAGCATCCGAGAGGAGGCGCAATCCCCAACCAGCGAGGCCGGCCAACGAAGAGGATCCAGGTCGGGCGACAGGTTCAAGGCCGAGCTCCCCTCACTTCCGAATAGATTAGGGAACGGTTGGACAATTACTACTGGAGAATCGGCAATGTTGACGTCGGAGATCCTGGACCCCAGAGCAGCTTCAACCGACTGATGAGTGATGACAATCCACTCCAACCAAGCGATTTCTATAAAGAGCTGACAACTCTGGCCGCCAATCAACACTTCAATGGTTCTAGGGATGCCGTCCAGCGAGTCGGCGACGACGAGGATACGGACATGGTCCGTATCCCAGAGATCAGCCGAGCGACGGTCAACCCGAATGAAGCGCCCACACCGGTTCCCGATCCCTTGAAACACCTCCGGGGACCATGCATGAATCGGTAGACTGAAAATGCGAATCCAAACCCCCTCATTCTCCCTCTGAACTTGTAAATCACCCACAGTAGGATCCCAAGGTCGACATTCAACCGGGCATCCATGAATGAAAAAATGTTTTTTGAGACAAATCTCCGTAGCACCTTCCTCCGATCCGAACCGAAGTAGGAACTTAGAAGATGTAATCGAGGATATCGTCGGTCTTTCTATAAAACTCCAGTTGTCATAAATCCATCTATATAATGAAAATGATGATAATGTGTATTTATTGGCAAAAATGACCACCCAAAAGTGACGGAGGTTAACGGCGAGTGAGCGGAACTAAGTGAGGTCAAAACTCAGTGGCCCGGAACGAGAGGGACCACCCAGGGAAGAGGGTCCACTCGGAAGCGAAACGGTCGTATGCTGACCCACAACGTTGGCGTAAGATGAAATGGGTCGGTGGTCAAACGTCTTCATAGAAGGCATGATCACCGAACGGTTGTTCATCCCAGCAATCGACCACCCTCGCTTAACGTCACATAGCTGAGACTCATTTAGTATGACCTGCAGCCCATTCCTCGACAAAGGAATCTGATCATCGGCGGATTTAACAGTCCTTCCCTGTGTTCGGGCAGCGTCGCAGCCATGACAGTGGCATACAGAGCGGCGTCAGAAATTGACGTTGCGGCACCGGCCGTAAATCCAATCACCGACCTTGAGCACAAGGCAAGGCTTCTCCACGCTGGCCATTATTACGCTTTTGATGCCCACCCTATTCTTTAGTGCTAAGTATTCCTCACCTTCCTACTTCGTAGGATATGCATCATAGATGCATATCCACCTTCAAGCTATATATGCTCTGTCACTCTCCTGCAATCACATAGTTGATTGCATGTTCTTTTGAATAAGGAACATGTGATTGGTACATTTAATATCAGTCATTGATCTCATTGATTGAATAGTTCATGTTACCAGAAAACGTTCATCGTGCTACTGGTGGTCTCCGCCTGTCTATGAAGCCTATCATTGTTGCTCATCTTAGAGTCTTTCGGAGCCAGTGGCCACTATATCAGGTTCATTGCTATCTCTCCAAAGGGGTAACAATTGGATCGTGTGGCTTGATTATCTTCCAATGGAGGTTTTGAATGATGAAAAGTAGAGATCATCGGATTGTGTATATTTATGGTGTTAAGGTAGGTTGAACTTGTGAAATAGGAGGTGGGAATTTTATTGATAAAAAAAAAAACGGCTAAGGAAGAAAGAACGAATAAACAAATAGGTAGACGAAGATGACTTGCAGAAGCCGTAAGGACTGCAACCAAGACCATGACCGGCCTGATTGTAGGATCAGAACTGACAATGGCTTTGACACCACATTAAATTGGGTGATGATAATAGGTTAGGTTAGGGTTAAGTTGAAGAAGTGAGAGGAGCAAGGGGGGAAGAAGATAGAGAAAGAGATTTAGGAAATTAGAGTTATGAGGGAGTTGCTCTCACACCCTTTATCATTAATATTTATACCTTTTACAACATAATACTAATACCCCAACTGATACTCACACTCACTCATATATAGAAGAGACTACGCACACCAACTAATTGGAGATGCTACGGACACACCGGCAATATGTAGTTATTATGTAACACTAAATTGTCTATATATAAATTAAACCACTAGACATCTCAAGATGTGGTTTGCTCTCCAAGGTCATGTATCCAAAATCCTCACATGGTTTGCTGGTTATTGCTTGCGTCCGTAGGGAGTAGTCCTTCCCTTAAAGGGGTTGAGATATCTTATGTTATCAAATATACATGCGCGCACACACACACACACACACACACACACACACACATATATATATATATATATATATATATATATATATATATATATATATATATATATATATATATAGGGTCAGGGATATGCGCCCAGGCCATGGGTTAAAATATCGGGTTACCGATACGTATCGTCCGAGCTCCAAAACGATACGTATCGGACGATACGTATCGGTACCGGTCTGTATCGGACGATACATTGAATGTATCGTTCGAGTCCAAAACCGATACGTATCGGTATCGGACGATATTTTGATCCATGGCCCAGGCGTAGAGATATCTCTGTGCCTATTGATATGGGTGTGACACGTAACACCTGTTTGTGAAGTGATGGGTGGCATGGGGCCCACTTTACTAACTCGGGTTATACTTTTAAAATATTTTAAAAGTTATATACCCTTCTAGCCGTCATTCTTGACTTTATAAAAGTCTCTTTCTTTTCTCTCTCTTCTCTCCCTTTTTTCAAGAAAGTGTCAGACTTACGTTTTCAGGTATATTTTACTCAAAAAATGTAGGCGCCTAGTAGCAAAGCGCTAGCACGTCGGTATCGAAGCGTCGGCACCCCGGTAGCAAGGCAAACACCCGATGTATGAACCTGCACCCGCGTCTTGATACCTCGTATTTTTATTTTATCGGCGCTATGTCACGGGGGCACAACCCAAAACCAGCTGTCACACTCATGTGGCACCTGGATGCCACTACAACGAGGCTAGCCTACCCCTCATCAACTTTGATACCATCCGCCTATAGGACAAGAACTCCCATTCATGGTTACCTTCTCGCCAAGGCCTACCATACCAATGCATCGTGCCTCTTCGCAACACGCATGTCAGCACCTCTGTGCCATACTTGGTCTCTTCAAGCTTTACCCTGTGCCCAACACTAGTACCTCGCCCGCGACAGTAGCATGAACCTCCTCATGCCATCTTATTCTAACATGTGTCGCCGTCATACTGAACCAAACCCACCATCGTGTGTGGCTCTTGCGAGCAACACACATATCAGCATCCGACCCTTAGCCAACGTGCACCGCAGTATCCCATGTAGCCATCGAGTGCCTCCCTCATAGCCGGCCCAAGTGTACCTCGACGCATAGCTTGGGCACATGGCAACCTCACCTTGGGTGACACACGACATTACCAAATGTCCTAAGCCCACCCTTTCAGACCTAGGAGACCACTGTGCACCTTCTAGTGCCACAAGGCCCCATGTGTATGGGAGTAGCTCCACAGCTCCCCTCCCATACATTTGGTTTAAACAACACCTCTAGCCAAATAGCAGGAGATCCTCAAACGTATTGGTTTAACTAATTGCCCATGGCACACGACCTCTGTCCGTGGCACACGAAACTCATGCAACACCAACACCTCCAAGTCAGCTATCCACGCCCACGCTCGTCTAGTCGCCACACTAGTACACCACCTAGCTTGAGTAGCCGTCCACGCCATACATATAGGGAGCATGCAAGTGGCGCAAAGCCCCATACCTCCGCGCTCGGGCGACATACATCTAGCTCCAAGGCCTACATGCCTTCCTGCTAGCCAACCAACCAGCTCCAAGGCCCCACGCCTTCCTACTGGTAAACAGAGTATTGGCCTCGTCACATCCTCCCCCACTGATGTGGGACAAACGCTAAAACCCTAATTATGCAAGTTTGGAATTAACCGCAGATTTAATTGAATAATGGAAATAATCGAAACACCTAAACACAAAATAAATTTAATGAATTCGATAAAGCAACTAGGTTAATTCAATTTTAGCGCTCACATGCGTCGATTTTCCCGATCTAGAAAAACGGATCTGATAAAGGATTCAAATTTCGATCTAGTTTAGGCATCAAACGATAATTATGGTGTCGTCTCTTGACTCCTCTAGGGTTTGAAAATAAATGCTCGAAAAAATAAATTAACAAAAGGGGTAGATCAAAGATGTAAATTTTTAGATTTGGGGTTTAGGAATTTATCAAAGCAAGGGAAGATATTACCAGATAAAAATAGAAAAAAAGATAAAAGAGGAAGATAGAGGTCTAAGGCTTCACACTAAGGATTTCGAGGCTGTACGTTGGCTTCGCACCAAGTCGCACGAGAAATGAAGGTTCACTCTTTAGGTTTTGTAAGATTCGCTCATTCGATCGAAAACTCTTCACAAGTCTTCTAGGGTTTGTACAAAAGCAAACTCTCAATTTTCATTCAATAATCAACTATCTATTACAAAGTTATAAAGACCTTATATAGTAGGACACAAAAAAAAAAGAAAACCATAAAACAAATAAATACTAAAAGACAAGTTTGCCCTGAAAAACTAAATCTCATCTTTTTATTACGTGACCACTTTTGAAGGGTCAAACGATGTCTGATTAACGTGAAATTGGTCTTATTTGAAAGCTTATCGAAATAACTTTCCAACAAGATAAGAATCACACAATTCTGACACATATTGATAGGCTTATGACCACTTTTCCGATTGTTGCGCATAAAGTGAAGAAAACTCTTCAGCCCTTCGAATTTGAGCTCTTAACCACTTTCACATTCTTTTTCTTTCTGGCTCTTCTGTTTCGACTCCCTTTTCGTTTCTTTTGCTGCTGGACAATCTCTCAGCCCGAATCCAATGCTCTTGATCTTGATGTCCCCATCACCCACTCTATAAGGTCAACGTCCTTGTTGACCTTATGGTAATGTCAACACCCATGCTGACACCAAAACCTGCATCAGTTCTTCGACCTTCGTCTTCACCCCATGCAAAGTCTCCACTAATATCTAGCCCCGAGGTCTGACACCTCCCCGTTAGTTCAACTTGGTCTCATCCGCATTCCACTCGACATACGAACAAGAAACACACTGATTCTTCATGCGGCTCCACACTAGCACTATCCATCACCATGCCATTCACCTAGCATTTGTGAGCACAACTCGCTCTAGTACCTCGACACGAAGTGTCTTCACCCAAGAGTTCGCCCACTGCTCGCTCTAGTACCTCAACACGAAGTGTCTTCACCCAAAGTCCGCCCACTGAATTTTGCCTTCGAAACACCTTAGAACCTCCGCCATGCCTTCACTCCTCTGTTTCTCAAGCTCTCCTTCGGCTCAACCTAGCTACAAGGTCCTCTCACCTTCTTGCTAGCTGATCAAATGCGGATCTCCATGCACCAGGGTCGTGATCACATCACATCCTCCCCCACTCAAATGCGTCAATGCCATCGTCAACACCCAAACTCCTACGTTAGTTCCTTGACACAAACTCACTCTTCACCCAAACACAACCTGCATCTGAATCACAACTACTACACTTCGTTGCTTCATCTGCAATTCTTTGTTAGTACATCGACCATTCTGTTGCCCTTCGAACCATGCAACTCTATCAGTTTCTCGACTGCTATCATTCGTCTTCACCTAGACATCTTCACCCAGGCACACCCACAACAGTTCATCACGACAAGCTACGTGCATCTTCACCTCATGCCTCTGCATCAGTCCCTCGATGACGTAATTGGTCTTCGCCCCATGCCTCAGCATAACATCTTCAACCACTTTTTGTGTCTTCACTCCACGTAGTGTTATGAATAATGCGGCACTGTATGTATTTCACCCAGGTATCTGACATATTAGTCCCTCATACAACTAGAAGCAAACCGATCCTGAATATCATTCCTTCAATTGCCCGAATCGACTGTCGAAACCAAGCAAACCATGCCTTTGATGTCCACATCATTGGCTCCAAGTTCACGCAACTCATCGCGCATCACAACCCTCTAGTTTCTCAACATTCTGTCTTCACCCAGAATACTAACTTTCATTTGAACTGCCGGACTCTAGCACCTCAACACCTTTGTATCTTCGCCCAAGAGTTTGACTCTCGTCTAACTTGTAGACCTCCAGTACCTTGACGTATGTTCACAACCACGCGTCTGCTACCCAAACTGTCGGCATGTTCCAATTTTGCAGTGCTTTAGTACCTCGACCATCTGTCTTCACCCAAGAGTCTGCCGGTGAGTGACCACGCTCATCCCAACGAAGCACTTGCCTTGTATTACTGTAGTCCGCAACACTGCCTGCATCTTTCGATTGTAGCAACCAACGAAATCCAATTTTTTTAGACCTTCAGACCTGATCTCCATCACAAGCCCTCAACAGTCCTGCAATGCTCTAGTACATTCACACCATTGTGCATTCACCCAAGAGTCCGCCACGAGCACCTTGCTCAATCAACGACGCTCCACGCTTCTCACACTATAGTACCTCAACCTCTACCTTCACCCACAGCGTGACCCGAGTCACCTCTTGCAACCCGATTTACGATCCAATTCTCTGCCTTGGTGTATGCTTCTAGTGTCCTAACGAGCGCCGCCCAACGCCTTCACTTTCTAGCAGCTGTCATGCCTTGGTACCTCGGACATTGATCTCCTGCACACCTTCCTGCTAACCAACCAACCAGCTCCAAGACCTCCACGCCTTTCTGCTGGTAAACAAAGTATTACCCCTGTCACAGCCAACACCTCGATATAGAGGCGCCGGCGCCCCTAAAATGAGGCACCGACACCTCGATATGGAGGCGCTGATGCCCCTAAAACAAGGCGTTGCCACCCCGACACTGACACCCCGGCATCGGGGTGCCAGCACCTTGCTATCAGGTGTCGACACCTCTCTACCGGGGTGTCGGTGCTTCGCTATTGAGGCGCTAGCGCTTTGCTACCACCGAGCGCCCACATTTTTTGTGTAAAATATACTTGAAAAAGTAAGTCTGACACTTTCTTGGAAAAAGGGACAGAAAAGAAAGAGACTTTTAAAAAAGTCAAGAATGACGGTTGAAAGGGAATATAACTTTTAAAATATTTTAAAAGTTTAACGCTAGTTAATAAAGTGGGCCCCATGAGCCTCATGCCACCCATCACTTCACAAAAAGGTGCTACTGTCACGCCCATATCAAAAGGCGCAGAGATATCTCTGCGCCCGGGTGCATTTTCCCCTCTGCCATATATATATATATAATTTAAACTTGATGATTGTATACTTTTAAAACCTGAACTTAACATACTATAACTGACCTAAGGGGTTGTTTGGCTGGCCTTTGATTGCACAAGCCATTTGAATCACGGAGTGGCTGGATCTAGTCGATATTGTTTCAGGTTCTACATGAAACAACATTGATTGTGGTCTGATACCATTTCCAAAGTCAAAACATGGCGTAGTTAGGCACTTGAAAAGGGTGACCATGTGGGCGCAAAAATTCAAACAAACCAAGAAATCATTCAAGATCATGATGCACCCTAAATCATTTTATTCATGAATTGAGTGATAGTTATGCTTCCTTAGTTAGCAAAACACGAGTTGATCTGTCATTTCATTTTATCTTTCTCCGCAATTCCCAAATGAGATCATTATACGAAATAATCAGTTTTCAATGCATTCACGAATTAGGTGGCCACAAATGAGATGAGGTGTGGATTGCGAGGGCAACAAACACCCATAAACCTTCACTTTTTCCTTTTATACTAGGGAGAGGCAAAAGAATTTTGGAATAGGGGAGTTGATCATAGAGAACGAGAAGAGTGACCAATGTGAGAAGTGGGGAGCAATGTTATTTTCCATGTTTACTGGGTACCATGGTTCAAAATCTCGGACGAAACTGAAACGTTTCGGTTTCGGAGATCACCGGGTCGGTACATTCAAATTTATCGACTCCCAATGTATCCGCCAAATTATCGGTTGTATCGGCCGATACTTTCAAATTATCAAAATTATCAGCCGATAACTTCAAAATTTTGAAAATAATTGTATAGTGATAATATCAAATTATCAGCTGATAATTTGGTCGATACATTGATTAATAGATCGGCCAATAAACGGATACATACTGCTTTGGGGTGAGTGATACGTTTCATTTTGCCAAGATTTTGACCATGATGGTTACTACCCAAGTATTTTCTTCTTTTAGTGAATATTATATGTGTTATCATGTTTTCCTCTCAAAATAATGACCTAAAATTTTCCTGCCTAGTATGTTAGAATTTATAATAGGTGGCAGTCATGTTTATGAATTATTATTTTTTATTATAAACTCTGTAAATTTTGTTCAGCCTATTTTTAATCTCTTCCCAATTTTTTCCTTATATATTGGACAAAAAATACCCCTCAGACTTAGCTGTCTAATGATTGTTTATTTTTTATTATTCTACTGGTTGATATCTAAATATATTGACTCAGTTCTTAGTTAGCACTTCATGGTTAAAGCTGTATTGTGTCAAAAACCAATGAAATATGTTTTTTTGTTAATATATTCCGCTCATTTAGCTTATCAAGTAAGCTTCGACACCAGAATCTTGATCTTCAGAAATCACTTCAAAGATGAAACGACCATCAATTGGTGTTTCATGTTGTTTACTTCATTACGTGCATTTGTTGCTAATCATGAAGGGATGCAAGCTTCAACTCTGACTTATAGGTTTTTATACCACTAATTATACAAGTTATTTCATTTTTTGGAACTGATGCATAATGGCCAAACCAATCTCCATTACTCATACATCTTATTAATGGGCTTGCATGCATAGTTTAGATTGGCAATATTTACATTTTGTGAAGCACTCTTTCATGGGTAGTATTCATCTTTTGGAAGGTTTCTGTACTTGTAATATTGATTTACTTTGTGTGTTTCTAAATTAATTTAGGCAAGGACTTTGGAGCAAGAAGCACACCCTGCGCTTGATAAGCTTACTTCAAAAATTAGCACTCTCAATCTGGAACGGGTTCGCCAGATTAAAAGCCGGTTGGTTGCTATAACTGGACGTGTTCAAAAGGTCGAGTATTTTTATCTTTGAATTTTTTACTTTATGCAGTGAAAATTCTGTACTTAAATATTTTTAGTACAATGTTAGCACTTTTCGGCCTTTGAATATTGTACATTTGGGAGTTCATAACTTATCCAGAACATATAGGGGGAGTGACTGTAATTTTAATCTGACAATAAACAAACTTCAAAGGTTTGGGATGGTGGAAAAAGTGACCGTGCTTAGGTCTGGTATATCTTTCTAAATTTCGTAAGCTTAATGTCCCGCCACATGTGGTTCATCTATAAGGCTCAATATTTTACTTGAAATTTATGAATTCTCTACTTGTTATTTTCAATAGAAACAAACAGCTTAAAAGTTTAGGATGGTGGAAACAGTAAGTTTGTTCATTTGTCAGATCTGAAATAAGTGTTTCCAATCCATTTTGAACTTTATAGATCTCACTATGGCAGATATATTCTTCTGTGCCTCTTGAGCATGACTATTTATTTTCTTCTATTTAGATTAATTGCTTATGTTGGCCTGACCAACTTCTCAAACAGAGTTTGTTTTTGTCACTCCAACATACGTGAATGATATTTTGTTAAGTACCCGATGCCTACTATTTGATAATAAGTCAGTTTTCGCATATGTTTCCTAGTCAGATCTTTGCAAAAACTCTGAACTGGAGATAGTTGGTTCTCTAGATGGATTGATTGCTGATTGTTCCTTTGATATTTGTGTGGCAGATGGCATGGATGTTTTATTGGAATGAAAGTTGTTGCTCTTGTAGAAATTCATAATCTAATAATAACTAAATATAAAAGATAAATATGCTAAAGGGAAATACCCATTGAGGGTTTATTGGAAAAAAGGGAGATGGAAAAGAAGAGGGAGAGAGAAGAGCTTTAAGGACTACATTGTTTCTATTAGATACTCAAAATGCTACAACTAAGGCTGTGTTTGGATTAGCTCTTTTGGGACAAAGAGTGGCTCTTTCGCTCTTTAGCTCCAGCGGGGAACTGCTTTTACATTTGGTAGCACAGCCCCTCTCCCCATTTGCTCTGGCAGGGACCTGTTTTAAGTGATAAAATCTGCTCTAAGGGAGAGCAGGCAGAGAGCTGCTCCTGCACTTATAAGAGCTAACCCAAACGCATCCCAAGTCTCTTTATACACATGTGGGACTAAACTATAACAGTAACATTAACAGATTTTCTCCAACACTAGCACACCACACACCATAATTAATATATTATCTCCAACACTCCCCCTCAAGTTGGAGCATCCATGACATGGATGTCCAACTTGCCAACAAATATATAAAAGGATGCTTGTCTATACTATCATCGCTCCTTGACTTGATAGGGTCATGACACAACATGGTTCAACACCTTGCACCCAGCACCCAAGCGGCCAGGAACTACCATGTGGTGCAAACACTTGCACTCACCAATGACAATGACTCGGTGCAACACCTTGCACTCACCAATTACAATGACTTGGTGCAACACCTTGCACTTTAGTGGCCATAGTACACATTCCATGGTCCAAACAAGTGGCTAACTGGTTAGCCTTCAACAATATATTGTTCTTGACACAAACAAGATGACCATAAGGCCTAAACAATGACCCAAAATCAAAGGATACGTGACAGTACAACACATACATGTACAATAAACTCAAGGTGGAGAGACACAAACCCATCATCAATATATCACCAAGCAGCTGGCAGACCCCTTTGTAAGCACGAATCCCATGGCAGCACCATTTTAAGATTTCATTGATTTCAGGGCAGCAATATTCATAGGCTCGTGGATCTCAAGGCAGCACAGATCTTGACTCTTGAGGCTTTACAAATCTTGGGGCAGCAGCATGACATGAGGCTTCATAGATCTCAGAGGACAACATAAGAGAATACAACTAAGATGTCTGTACCAGCCGATCCCATGTAGAAACTTAGGAACAACAACTCCTTAAATATAAAGCACGAAATAGAAAATACATTCTCCTCCCCGCCCCCCCCCCCCCCCGGCCCCCCCGCTACCCCTCTTCATCTTCTCATGATCCACAGAAGATATAGTCCAAAACAGCATGATCAGAGATCATACAACATCTCAGTAAGGGTAGAATTGTGAGATCGGAGAGACATTAATGGATCTCTCTCAATTCTCCACCATTAGTTACAATATTACAGCCAAATAATAGATAGATCCAAACCGATGCAACCCTAACCAGCAAAAACCTAGCTAGATCACAGAGAGCTATGGTCCTGACTTCTGTAATTCAGCCGAAAAAGAGATCTCAACATAAAAATGATCAAACACACTCGACAGTATCTGAATCATTTGTACGCAAAGTATTTATGTGAATCTTCTGAAAATCATGTGTGACCTAGGGAAAAAATGAAGCCCATGAAAAACGTGAAACCCCTGATGTCCAAAGTGGCTTTCGAAAGTCTCCCAAAACCTCATCAAATCACAAAAGTTCCTTCATTAAAGTTGTTTTTTTTTTGGGAAAATCGATCAAAACCCTACCTATTTGTCTTCATATGAGGTCAAATTTTGACCTAGGACTGACAACAATTCTAGGGCTGACATCATCATGTTCAGAGTTTTTCTCCCTGTCTTTTCTTCTGAGACTTCATGGCTACATGTAACAACAACAACCTCTTCGATCTTCACTTTTCCTTTCTGTTAGTTGTAACAACATGCTTGGGTGAACAAATTACATGGCTGGTGGAAAAAATAGCTGAAGTATGGTGAAGAAGGTGATAGATGAAGATAAAAACCATTGAAACAATTCGAGAGTCAAGAATCACTCGGTTTATGAGCGACACACTCAGAAAGTGCTATATCTGAGCACGTTACAAGTGATTCTAGCATTTGTTACTCATGGTGGAACCCATCTGCTTTCCGCCTATTTCTGAGTGAAAGAGACTGAGGGACTTCCGAGTAAAATGGTCGGAAAAGCTCCGATTCTGAGTTGCATGGAGTACCCTCTTCTGCATAGTGTCCACTGAATTATATTCCTTCCTCCTACCTTCCAACTATTTTCCCTTTGAGAAGAAATTGTGTGTTTGTACCCAAGTGAGTAGCATGCTTGGCTTCTTATAAGTGATTGAAATAAATGCCATGTCATTTGTTTATGTGAAAAAATGCCCCTATTTATTTAAAAATAAAAATATGCCCTTATCATTTGTGCAAGGGGGTTAAAACTTGCACATGAGATTTGTATTGTGGCACATGATTAAAAATAAAGACTTGTTTTGGGGATCTGTGTCATTAGGAACGCCATCTAAGTCGTCAGGTTTGAAGGCTATTACATAAAGATATTGGAGGCAAAAAAATTGGCACAAAGCATGATCTCTATCATCTGATTTGCCAGAATCAATCATTGAATCAGATGGTGGTCTTTGACATTATCGCATCAGGTGATAGAGATTTCATTTCTTGCCAATCTTTGGCCTCAAAGATCTGTACATTATGGTCTTCAAATCAGACGGTTTAGATGTGTTCCACGTGACAGATCCCATATATAACAAAGTCTTTCTTCTTAACCATGTGCTATTGTACAAATCTTGAGTGCAAGTTTTAGCTCCCTTTGTGTAAATACGAAAAAAATACCTTTCTTTATTATGAAGTAGCCTTAACCATAGCCAGACTACTATCAATGTGGAGTTACCATGCCTTGTCCATAGCTTCACCTCCTGCTTGTTGATTATCCTTTCAAGACGTGGTACTAGATGCTCGACCTGGTCGAGATGTGTGACTCTAACCGCATGCATACAACTCGCACAAAGACTCCTACAATTTGTGGTGCATAGCACTTGGAACCGCCGTATATTCTTGATCTCAAATTTTAACGTCAAATCGAATTTTTTAACTTTTTGGTAAGATATAATGTATATATCAATAAATGGTGTTCAGTTATTGCCGTTGTTTATATCGTATTCAAATAATCGGATCGATAAATGTGTTCAACCTCGCATGGATCATAAATTTGCGAAATTTGAAAAACAATTGACTATGACATGATTACTGATGCTGTGCGTGCATTTAAGTGACCATGGGATGTGCATCCAGTACACTGATTCTGAGCTTTTCCGAGAGAAACTTAAAAGCACAGGAAAATGATTATTATTTTTTTGGGAAACGCCGGGAATCAAAGTTTTTCTGAGTAACTTAAGGCACATCCTGGAAAAGCTAACAATCTGAGTAAGCCAGGAATCTGCAAGGTTCTGAGCTGTCAGGATTATGAGCTTTTCTGGGAAAAGCTCAAAATCACCCGAACGAGGCCTAAAGATATTATGGATGCAATAACACTATATCAGAACCATAGATGGAGATGAAAGGGGTTGAAGACACAAAAATATGGAACTCAAAATAATGCTCCCAATATAGAGAGAAGAAGAGAGGGACTAATCAAAGTGTTGCAACTAAGGCTCTTTATATAGAGCAACACATAAGCTTTCCAAACCAATGCGAGACTAAACTATAGCAATAACATTAACACATTGTCTCCAACACTAGACAATGTAGGTCAGATCTACATGAATATCTGGTCGGAAAACACCTTTCCACTTGCAAATCCACATGAGCCCTTTATTTAAGATGATTTACTCGAAGAAATTATCAAAATGGTACCCTGTGCGACCCAGGTGATTGCTCTGATACCAAGTCGACTTCAGGGATTACATTAGGGTTAGGATCGTTAGCGTTAGGTTGTTAGGTTAGCTTGAGAGAGAGAGAGAGAGAGAAGCAAATGGCCTATTTAGGGTTGGAGTCCCTACTGGCCATTATATTAAACCACAAAGACTAAATTGCCCTTACATTATGCAACACCCAATAAGTATTCTAACACACCACTAAGCTATATACATATATTCCAATCAAACCTCTATGGCTTCTTAGAAATATGTTCGTCTCTAATAGACTAATACGGAATTTTGCTGCTATGTTTCATCTGACTTCTACCTTGTCTTGAACATACAAATGTTTTTCATATCCAATTTTTGCTTCCAAAAAAGTGAGATGTCCATATTATATTTTGTCAATAGTTTGTGATGTGATCGACTCCATGATGGATGCATCGTAGTCTGATATTATGCTCTATGACTTTATATAAGTCTTTTCAGTGAAGTAGGGACAACTGATAATATAGGATTTTTTAGTGAAAACTTATCCCAAAATTATATTTGTATTTGTTTGTTAAAATCTTGATTTTTTTTAAAGTTTTGATGAGCAATCTATTTAACATATATAATTTTGGCAAGCTTGTTGTGAATGCAGGAAAATATGTTTTGGAATATATATATATATATATATATCTGTGTGTGTGTGTGGCTTTGACTCCTAACTAGAAAATTTTCTTTTGCAATTTTTCTGTGGAGTGAAGAAATTTAAAATGGATGCTTGCTCATATTCCATTCCACTCGGTGGAGAATATATCAACTCTTCAATCTCATGTTTCTTTCATGCTATTTTTAATTAATGACTGAAAATTGTTCTTGTTCCAGGTCAGGGATGAACTTGAGCACTTGCTGGATGATGATGAAGACATGGCCGAAATGTATTTGACGGAGAAGCTGATGCAGCAACACCTTGATGGATCTTCTTCTATTTCTTCCCTGAATGACAGAGTTGATATCATGGATGATGGAATTCTTTGTTCTGACGTGGATGATGATAGGTATGGTATTTGACCTCCTGTTCGGTAATCTGATTTTCTTATTAACTGTGCTTTCCTTTTCATGCATAATTTATGTGCACTTTTGTACAAATTTTGAGTACCTTTCTTTACATCTTGAATTCCAGGATTCCTGCTGAAATTTCATCGGAGGCAAATGATATTCCAAATAACGACTATGAAGGCAATCTCCAAAATATTGTGAACCGGGAACATTTGTTGGCCATATCTACTACTCATAGTGGAGATAGCCGTGGAACCCGTACTAGTAGCACACATAGTGGCAGCAAACATCTTGACGTGGAGGAGCTTGAAATGCTTTTGGAGGCTTACTTTGTGCAGATCGATGGTACATTGAATAAGTTATCCACTGTATGCAATCCAAACCTTACAACTTTAAATTACCAGCTATTTGAGTATTGCCTACGTAGCATTGACTTTGTCTTAGTATGTTCTCTAGGTCAAGAGTGGCACTTATGTCTGGTACGTTAGGAAATATTGAAAATTTCACCATTAAAATCTGAAATCCGACATGGGTCTTCACTCATCCTCATCGACACAGCCTTATGTCGATAATATTAGTGTCATTTGGATTGCTTCTAATCCTGTTTTTCATGAACCGACTAAACACATCGAAACTGACTATCATTAGAAAAGCTCACTCATGGTATCATCTCCTTGCCACACATCTTTACCTATAAAAAATGGCAGATCTGTTCTCAAAGTTTGTTTCTTCTACTCGACACAATCAGTTAGGTGACAAACTCTCTCTCTCTCTCTCTCTCTCTCTCTCTCATTGATATATGACAGTGTTCGAGAGGGGATGTTAGTGTGTAAGCTATCTTGTGTATAGCCTAGTATATTGGATAGGTTTTGTATCGACTCCTTTCCTTCTTAGGGTTTACTTTTCCTGTTGTGCTTTATGAGCCCAGAATACAAGAGTAACAAGATATTCACCCATTCGCCAACTATCTTCTTCTCTCATACTAAAAATAAAAACCAAACTGGACCACTGGTCAGAGCGCAGTGCAACCACGACCGTCGGGTCTGGCCGTCCGGTCTTGGTTTGAACTGTGATCTGGATGGGCAAAAAAAAAAAAAAGATAAAAAACGTTTGGAGACCATGGTTTGAACTGTGATTTTTTGTCATTAAACGACAAAAAAGTATGTCGATGACATGCATATAAACGCACATGCATAAACTTTTAAACAATATTTAAAAACATTCTTATATAGTTTATCGAGTTAGTCTAATCCGTCGAACATTGTCTAGAATCCTTTTCGCTGGTCCTTTCTCATGCACGGGTTCTTGTCTTGTGGTTCTTGCAGCTGAGGGAGTATGTCGATGACACCGAGGATTACATCAATATCATGTTGGATGACAAACAGAACCATCTGCTACAGATGGGCGTCATGTTGACAACGGCAACCCTAGTGGTGAGTGCATTTGTTGTTGTGGTCGGTATATTTGGCATGAACATCAACGTCGAGTTGTTTGATGATACTAAATCCAGCATGCAAGAATTCTTGTGGACCGTTGGTGGGGGCGCCACAGGGAGTACACTTCTGTACATAATCGCAATTGCTTGGTGTAAGCACAAGCGCTTACTTGAATGAATTCATGTAATAGGCGGTTCGATTTTGTTATTTCTTGTGCTGTAAGTATTGCCATCTTCAATGACTCAGTATGTTCTCTTAGGGCATGTTTGTTTTATTGTAATATGGACCCCGTAAAATGGAGAATGCATGTAATTATTTGATGATTGGATTACATGCATTATGCACTTTGCATGTAATAATTGGGTGTAAAATGGCTGTTCTTTTGGGTGTAATTTTTTTTTATAAAATCTATTTTTTGATGCTTTTTTAAAATTACACTTAAAAGAACAACTTATGTAATATATTTAAATTAATGTGCAAAATGGACATTCCCATTCATCGTTACTAGTATCCGACTTCATCGGGCATGATCGGTAGTGGCGCAACTATAATTTTCTTGATTGGGTATCTCATGAAGATTGATTGGGCCCAACTGCTCAGTCGTAAAAGTATCTCCCCCTCCCTCAGATAACGTCGCTCTATCACTAATCGAATGGGCCCGATCGCAAGCCTGATTAGGACTCGACCTAAACCCGACCCGTGTTTTTTTGTTAGGTTGAGTTTAGATATAGCTTGACCCGGACACGTAATCAAAATGGGTCCATAATTTAACCGTAACAGCTACGTGTATCACATATTTACCGTTTGATGTAAGATTATACCACGCGTATAAACTTGTGAATGGTGCACTATCACGGGCCGAGCACCTAAATCAACAATCTACCTGTGGCCGCTGAGTCAATGGAGGTAGTATTACTATTACTTGTCGCTTAGTCCTTATCCAAAATTTGGAGTTACTATTGGTGCTGAATCATGCACCTTTCATGGTGTCCGGATCATCGTAACTCATGATCACACGGTCAAGGTTGCATTGTTGGCCGAGGGGAGACATTGCAAATTTTCTAGATTCACAGTTTATCAAGAGAGTTGTGTGAATTTCTAATTTAGATATAAAAATGTTTTTAGGCAAGCAACATTGATCTGGGTCTAATAAATCAACGGCCTCAAATGATGGATCACGTCTTCATAATAATAATAAAAAATGTATCTCATAAAAAATCAGAGAAAGATAGACAAGACGAAGCAATTATCTATATAAAATAACATCGTTCAAAAAAAAAGAAAAAAATGAAAAGCAAACGGCTAAAAAAATAAAAAGATTTAAGTGACGTCGATAAATTCGTAGAACAGAGTGCTTGGAGGCTGGAACCATAGCCCTGACTACCTGCCAGAAAATACTTTGGCGCCGGGAAATGGAATATTTCGATTCCTTTGCATATTTGAGCGATTAGGGAGATCAGTCGCTAGACGCGACGTGATAGCTGAGTGGTACATGATGTCGTGGAACGTCGCCGTCTCCATCGTCTTCATTCGAAGCCGTTTCGCCTTCTCCTCTGTGAAGTTCGCCAGAGCTAACTGGGATCTCTCTCTATAGATACATGTGGGTTGGGGATTTTTTATAATTGTTGGGGATTTTACCTGTAAAATAATTGGCTTATGAGGCCAGGGCCTCGTAAGGCCAAAAAAAATACCTGTAAAAAGTAACAGTGTTTTACACGGCAACTTTACCTTCAACCAAACAACATACCTTGTATTTTTTCGAACTGCTAGTGTAAAAAACCCCAAAATGCTTGTAATATTAGCCCTTTATAACGAAACGAACAACGAAACAAACGTGTTAGTACTTGTTACTAGTAAGAGTTTCCCTATGCAGTGGCACACCTCTACTTGTTATTGGCGCATTTTTTCATGAGGTTTTTTACTTGAGAGGGTCTCCAACGTTTAGCTTATTATCTAGTAAGGTTTGAGACCCTCAATTTTTTTGTGTTTTTAAACCTAAGTAAACAAGGAAGTATTTGACAACTGCTGAATTTAATTTAAGTGACAAAAATAGGCTAGACGAATATGTCCTTAGGTCCCATATCTGACAAGTCAATCGGTCTCATATGGGACATAGGAGGCTAAGAGACTAACTTATTTTTTTGTTAATTGAATTTCAGCATATGTCAAATATTTGAGTCATGTTTGCTTAGGTTTTTGTAAAATAATGTTGAGGGTCCTATTAGATAATAATTGAAACATTGGAACCTATCAGGTAAAAAGTATAAATTGAGGACCCTAATTGGGTAATCTACCCAATTTACTTCCCCCCCGCCCCCTTTAGTTTTAAAACTTAACGGGAGGCATGTTAAAAGAAGACAACGCTTGGCAAAATTGTCTATCGGACTTTAACTGATTGATAGCATGCAAAATTATAACGAACACATTTGTGTCCTAATTTTTGGGGATATGAGCCTTGTGAAGCAAATCCAACTTCTTAGCAGATGAATCTATTGTGAAAAAGATTAGGAAGAAAAATAATTTCCATCGTTCATAAAATAGTGGTACCATTTTCTCCCATCTGGGTGGCAGTTGTCCAATGACACAACTGACAAGTGGTCACTATCTATTTTGAAGAACCCTATGTGCAAGTAGCTAAATAATTTCATGTACATTTGCACTCAATCATCTCTAATGGTTTAGTCTTGCTTTATTGTTATTGTTTTGAGCAATGTTTTAAAACCCAGACTGGAAGCCGAACCCGGACAGTGTTGGAGTTTATTGGTTCGGCTAAACTTTTTTTTAAACTAAATATTAAAAATAAATAGTGTAATATATATATTTAATTTTAATACACTTATCTTTTAGTAATTTTAAAATATTAAAAATAATAACAAATTTAAATATTTACTATTTCTAATTTCCTAGCAATTAATATATCTTAAGGTTGTTGATTTTTCGAAATATCTTCCAAAACTTTTTGAGTAAAGTTGTTAATTAGATTAGAAATTCATCTCTTTTTTTTTTATAAAAATATTTGAGTAAAGCATATAAGTTTTTGAACTAATTAAATAATAATAATTTCAATTCTAAAAGCTAAAAAGTAAATAAATTAAACTTTAAAATAAAAAAAATATATATAATTATATGAATCATACCAATTTTATGAATCGGGAGAGCCGAATGATTTGCTAATAAACTAAGTGGTACAGTGACTGGACCTAAAAAGATCGAAGTTTTAGGCTGCTTTGTTAGCTTTCTGCCAAAGTCGGACATACTTGCTTTAGTAGGCCCCCCTTCTCTTTGCTAACTCCTTGTAAAGCAAGATTTACCATTTCTAACAACTACCTCTCTATTAACTCCCTGCCACAACAAATAAAATGCTATTTTGCATTGAGTTAATAAGGAGAAGGGGGCCATCTTAAAGGTAACAGGGATTTAATAAAGAGAAATAAAACTTGCTAAAACAGGTAAACTCTACTCTAGCCGGGAGCTAGCGGAAAGCTATGCACAAATGTTGTCCGCTATAAGGTCCATGTGTCCAAACTGTTACATAATACAAATCTTCATAATATCTCATCTCTACCTAAAATTACATAAATCTTTTTGTAATTTCCAAAGGGTACAAGTTTTTGAAATCGAAGATTCGGTCTGCGCAACTGTTAGTTCCACCATTAATGTCATTGATTGCCTATGATGGAAATTATTTTTTGTCCCAATCTTTCATATAATAGATCCAGAGATTATGGCCCATAAATCAGACCATGATAAGAGTTCTCAGGGTCACTTTTATGGATGTGTTTCATGCCACATCAATTTTTGACCGTTTGATAGGTGGGCCATGATCTCAAGATATATTATGTAAAAGATTAGACGAAAAACTATATCCATTCATCTAATTCAAAGCAGTCAATGGGGTTACAGGTGGAAACCACTTGTACAAATCGAATGGTTAGTTACAAACCAATTGTACTTCGCACCATTTACATGAATCTTGTTTATGCTGTCGTTATCATCTTATGCGACTTGTTATTTTGTAGGAAACCAATTGTTTCGAGCTGGTTTCTGGATGCTTTTGTCAGGTGTTGATGTTTCATGATGATAAAGTTAGAGAGTTTTTCTTTTTGTAAGATAGCTTTATTTGTGCGTGATGCATATCTCAAAAAATGATTAAAAGTATGTGTTAAGTGATCTTCAGGTACTTTTATAAGACGCATGCCACTTAAAATGAAAAATTAGCTTTCACTTATGTCTCAAGATACATTTAGTGTTGAAAGTTGGACAATAAATGATCTCTATTGTCTAACTTCATGTAGTCAATGATAATTTTTAGCATAAGTGTCCTGATATATGCAAATTGAGCTACTTTTTGTAAATGCTTACTCTAGTGATTTGAAGGAGCCTATTGTCGTTGTATAAAATTTACTCAGCTAGGGTTTTTCCTTTTTTTTTTTTTTCCCTCAATCCCTTACTAGAAAATCAAGGGTTTCACGTTGATGGTCATTGTTTGCCATCTCCCTTAATCATAAACCCTAAATTCCAGGGGAATTTGAAATTGAGTACCTTTAAATTTATCTACCAAATCTTTGAGTTTACCCACGTTGAAACACATTGACTTCATTAAATCAGATGATGGAGATTATTTATCATCCCAATCTTTTACATGATGGATCTTGAGATCATGGGCGTACCATTATATGACAATTATTTTATTTCAGAGAGTGCACACCCAAAAAACTGACCTTAAAATAAATTTAAGTGTGCATGTGATGTTAAGGTCACTTTTTCGAGATGGGTGTCACATGAAATAAAAGATTGACTGTCTGATGGTACGCCCATGATCTTAAGATCCATCTTGTGAAATATTGAGAGAATAAATGATCTCCATCATCTGATTCAACACAATCAATGATGTTCAATATGAATAAACTCAAAGATTCGATGGATGGATTTAAGGGTACTCTTTGTAATTTTGTAGTTGTAGATCCCAACCTATTAAACTTCTGTACCCTGGCGTTGCTCGCGATCCCTCGTCTACCTCTCGCAATCCCCATAACCTTAAGACCTAATTTTTAGGGGTATTTACAATTTTGCAAATCTGATTTCCCAAGGCATTTCACAGAGGTATTTTTAATAAATTCACAGCCGTGATAATTTCATTTAAGATGGGTATGGGAACAGTTAGTAAATCACGATTTTATGTGGGACAAGGGCATCTGCACACATGTAGTGCAGACCCCTATTGTGCAATTTTTTAGCGACCTTAAAATTAGGCATTTCACGGAAAAATAGTCTATTTTGGTATTAGAAAATATTTGTACATATTACAATTTATTCTCACATTTAATAAATCATAGCCTTCTCTCTCCTTTTATAATATCCGGGGGGGCTCCACTAGTTGCCCCCATGATCAAGGTAAAAAAATGGGTATCAATCTCGGATATCAATTTGCCGAGGATTGATACAACTCGACTGATACCGATATGTATCGGTCTATTTAAATTTTTTTTTAAAAATTTACGTCTCGATCGAAACTGAGTCGTATCAGTCGATACGGTATCCGATAACAGAGTTGGGATACTGTTACTGCCGATTTTTGCCCGATGTGGGAGGTATAACTCCCAAAGTTTTCAATCTTTGACTAAAATTTGGTGGAGGGAGATTGGCTGGACCACCTACCGACCTCTAGTGCTCCACACATATTTTTATAACTAGACTAGATGAAGGTAAAAAATGTTTTACTTATATTTTCTTTTTCACTCCATCCACATCTCACTCTCTCACAAGTTTTTTGAAATAATCAAAATTTTAAATTTTTTTTAAACAAATGACTGTTCCTAAACTTTTCATTGAATACTCAGTTGCTTCATCTATTCTTCAAAATTTTGTCCAATTTTTCTAAATTAGATGATTTATCTTTAAAGTGTGTTAATTTTTTTTATCATTACATGTTTTAACCATACTCTATTAATATATGACACATGTTTTAACAATACTTTATCAATACATGTGCTGATGTAATATACTTATTTTATCATTGGAGGACATTATTTTTAATAAGTTAACCTATATCATTTTTATAGTTTTTATCCGAATCTTTAAACAAATTTATCCGAACTCAGCTGAAATGACACCCCTAGGTTACTATTTATTTAAGGTTTCCGTGCACCGCTCTCTCTGCACGGGTAAAGCAGCTAATACAAACTCTTCCTTTTCACTCCGCCCTAAACTAGTCTAACTCAAAAATCTTCGCCGTCGCTCATCCCCTCCCTCACCCTTAAACCCCTTAAGCCTCATATCCCTCACTTCCCTGTCACCTCCTCTTCCTTCATAACTATCGAAACAGAGAAAGATCTGGCGAGTGTTTTAGGGTTTTAGCTATGGACGCGCTTCAAGTCTACAGGAATAGGTCCATCGAATGGAAGCCCTCACCTGTGGTGGCGCTCGCGACGAGCCTCGACGATTCGCAAGTTGCGGCTGCTCGTGAAGATGGTTCAATGGAGATTTGGCTTGTGTCTCCCGGCTCTGTTGGCTGGCATTGCCAACTGGTATGGTTCTCTTTTCAATGGCGTTGGTTATTTATATGTTTTGGAGTTGTTGAGTGTGACTTAATGGTTCTAGGTTTTTTTCTTCTTCTTTGTAGACCATCCATGGAGACCCTGATTCAAGGATTTCTTCTCTGGTTTGGTGTCGTTCGGGATCGGAAGGTATGGCGTCGGGTCGATTGTTTTCATCTAGTATTGATGGATCAGTTTCTGAGTGGGATCTTTTCTCTTTGAAGCAGAAGGTATATGGTATTTACAGATATTATTATTGTTATAATATTTGTTCATGATACTGGATGGTTAGGGGTAATAAGAAAACCGGTTTTGTGGTGTGTTGGCAATTTTATTGATCAACTCAATAACTCTTCTGAATTGACTTGATGACTTGATGTACTTATAGCTTTGTGTTCAAAATCCAATTTTGTTAAAAATGTGCAGAGATGATGATTTAATCCTTAACATTTTTTATCCTCATCATTATTGACTTGCCCCATCTATTTCGGGTTGGCTTTGTGAGTCCTACTTCTCCACTCATTTCTGTTTAGGTTATGATAACTCAGAATTCAAACCTGGGAAGTGAAAGTACTATTCCATGCTAATTTCTTGAGAAATGATTCCTCTAGAAATGACACTTCTCTTGTTTGATTATCCTGTCTGGGAAATGATTTCTCTGGAATTCTGATGTGAACCTGGCTTGTTGGGACTACATGTAAGTGGATGAGTGGGTAGGAGTTGAGTCCAATGTGGCTTGTTGGAACCAACTTGCAAGTCGTGGAGTAGCAAGTGGATTAGTGGGTAAAATTTGAGTTCTTCTTTCCTATTTTCTAGTTGTTAGAATAGAAATCACGATCCCCAAACATTACCAAGTATTGAGGAGGTTGATAGGGTAGTTATTAGAATTTGAGTTGTATTTAAACCTTATCTTAGTGAAGAAGTGTATCAGATTGTGAAAAATCTCTTCTTTTATTTTGGAGTCCTAGCTAAATTGGAATTAGCTACAACAACTATCTCTTGTCCACCTACGAAAGTATTAATTGCAGGTCTAGTGTTTGATTAGTCTTTTTGGGAAATAACTTCATGTGGAATCGGAAAATGGTATTTCTGTTCAAACTGAATCATAAAAACCAAAATGGGATTAGGTGAGTTGGCCAGGTACCTGCTTCCAAAAGCAGGAGACCTGAGTTCGAATCCCCTCCCCCCCTTGAGGCCACCCTAGGGATTTATATCCTGTGCTGACCCGGCATGTGCTGAATTTGGGGTGCGCATGTGCCCCTGGGATTATGCGGGTGCTCGAAGAGGCCCGGATACCCAGGTTACCAAAAAAAAAGAAAAAACCAAAATGGCCTCCATGTGCTTTCAGTTCGACAAGTTAAGATATGAAATGACGCAATTACCCCGTGAATTTTCCACTTCAAAGGTTTCATGGGTGGAATTACAAATGGCCTATGAATGAATTGGTGGAGGTTAATGAATTCCATAAGTGGGTCCCATGTGATTTCAATCCACATCTTTAAAATGCAATCAACCAATAAATTTTGCATTACAAATCAGTTTCACCTTAAATTTCGAACTTCCTCACACCGTAAGGTGGAACTTTCCAGCACACTGCTGGCTCTGCAAGCTGGTGGGTCATATGGATCGTCAGGAATGAGAGTATCTTTAGAAGGGTTAAATGAAGCTATAAGATGGTGATTAAATCGGCTAGCGCTCTCATGATTGACTAGGTCGGAGATACAGTGGGTGATGGGCAAGACTTGAGAAGTACTATCTGGGAGTTATGGGAGAAGGTTGGCATGTACGGTCCTTTGTAGCATGTCTTCTGCTTCGTTTGGTGGGGGGACTATGACCACATTCGGCTGTTTCTCCCGGGTCCGGCATGTTTTTGTTTTTCCCCCTCTTCTTTCATCCGTTTCCCTCTTTTTTTCCTGTGTATGCCTGTGTCTTTGGCTAGCTTCTTACTAGGTTGTCATCCCGCCTGTTTTTCTTGTTGATGCTTGCTGTTTTTTGCTTATTTCCGATAGAAAAAAATCCAGCACATTGCAATACATCATGTCACGTCTCACTACTTATCTCCAAGTCTTTATTGGTTTTCATCGTCTCCTAAGTGCTACCTCCATTGGCTTTGTCCATTTTAAACGTTATTGTAGGGGATGTTTCGTGTCTTCAATGGACGTGCTCAAACCATTCCAGATGACATTTGTTAATATTCTCTATTATTATGGAAATTGTCAAACTCTCTCGTATGTACTCATACCTAACTCCGTCTTCCGTTATCACTCTGCGCATCCACCTTAGTGTATGCATGTGAATCGCATGGACTCCATCTTCTTGTTCCTTTTTTTGTAGTCTACATTCTGCGTCCTATTGTATCTTAGTGTTGCCTTATTTAAAAACATCCCTTCAGTTACAATGCCACTTGTTGGTCACATAACATACCACTCGTCTAACTCCACTTTACCCACCCACACAGATTCTATTTGAGAAGTCCTTTAAAAATCCACCGTTCAGATGTATAGTAGAGCAGAGCCTACACACTGAACTTATATGGTATGATATTATATATATATATTTTAATTTTTAACCAAATAATCCACCCTACATTGGAAGTGTATAGAATATCCTCACAAAGGTCCTTGCAAATGGAGTAAGGCTCTAATAGGTATGGTTATCTCTCTTGCATAGGGGGTTTGTGCATGCCAGGATGGCACACAATTTATGGGAGAGATTGTTGTTGCACATGACTGCACGAGGCTATTGATTTGCATCATAAAGCTAACAGGGGGGCTGCATGTACCGAATTTGAAAATATTTTCTTCAATGGGCTACTGATTCGCCAAGAGCACTTCAGCTATAACTGGGGTGTATGTCGAACATGGAGAGATTCTAGCTTCTCTTGAATAAATACTTGATAAAAATGAACATGGGTTACACATCCTATTTTATCAATAATAAGTAGGAACTAAATTAGAAAACATAGAAGAACCGACTAAGAAGCATGGACACGGGTACGACGATACTGCAATTATAAAAAAATCAGGATACGATACGGGAGGGATGTGTATTTAAAAATTATTTTATATATATATATATATATGTATATATATATATATATTTTAGGTTAATAAATGTAAAAAAAAAAGAAGAAAAAGAAACAAAGAAAAACTTATAGAGACTGAATTCAAATAGGTAGGCTGCACATTGGTAGGCTCTAAGCCAAGGTAGGATCTTTTGATTTCTTCTTCTTTTCCGAATAACCCTAAATTCCAAACTCACAGTCTGATTTCTTCTTCTTAATTTTTTTTTTTTCCGAGAAACTCCCAGGATACCCATGCAGCCGTATCCCTCAAGTATCGGTATCCGATACAGATACGATACGGGTACGTTGCCAAAAATGGAGTATTCCTTCTTGAGAACTGAAAATGTGTGATAGAGAGAGGCTAAAACACAAGGCCAAGAACCGAACTTGTGCGATAGAGAGAGGCTAAAACACAAGGCCAAGAACCGAAAATGAAAACAGGAAACGTGGCAAAAAGAAAGCAAAAGAGCGCCCATAAACCTAAAAACAAACCTAGCACCTCGAGGAGAGGAAACCCATAAATTGGGAAACCCAAAACAGACCAAGCCCATGCGAGCTCTTAACTGAGTAACTCATCCCAAACATCAACCAAGCCTCTCTATTGTTTGACCACAACATCCCTAGCAAGCGTAACCCAGCTCAAAGCCCAATCTATGGCACTTCTTACCTCAAAATCAATAGGTTTCCATACCGTTAGAAACACCCCATCTAGGACTGCCATAAGAAACATATCAAGCCTATGCGAGCTCTTAACGGACTTAACTCATCCCAAACATCAACAACCAAGTCTCTCTATTGTTCAACGACAACATCCCTAGCAAGTGTAACCCAGCACAAAACCCAATCTATGGCACTTCTTACCCCAAAGTCAATTGGTTTCCATACCCTTAGAAACACCCCATCTAGGTCTGCGATAAGTTGGCCCTCCAGAATGACCTTTTAATTCCTTTTATATACTGGGACATATCCTTTTTATAGAATTTTTTCTTAAGAAAGTCTCATAATAGGACATGAGGTTCTATGAATCAACTCTTAACAAAAGATGTCCACTTAAGAGTCCTTCATAACCGAAAATCTAACATAGATATCCTTAAACTTAAGTGAAAGACTCTTCGACACCTGGCATAGAAGGTAAAAACAATAACTAAAATAGTTTGCTACTCATAAATGCCCCATGTATCTCGAGTGGGCTCCACAGGTGGCAACCCCATGTATGTATGATCAAATGATTTATGCATCACTTCTACCCCCATTGGGATTACCTGTTTAGAGTGGCTAATCCATACTATGGTTGCCGTGACTGTTCAATATGTGGGAATATTTTGGCGTGTTGGGACTGTGGTGCAGGTATGCATCCTTTTTTACTTCGTCTTCTATATACATACCTATCCAATTCCTACGCTTCGACCCCAAGATCTGAGAGGGCTTTCTTGCCTTTATCAATAAAAAAAAATATTGTTTAGTGTTGCAAAGTGATTTTTTAATGCAAATGCGATTTCTTCTGAGAAACTCCACTGGCCTTTTTTTATTTGTAGATAAGGGTTCTATATTCAACACTAGAGTTTCAAATGCAAAAGTCTCTCTGTTCATTTGTTAGTTGGTGGAGGAGAAATCTAAGGATCTAGATTTTGTCTCTACAAGGTTTTCAGAGAGGTGTACTGAAACCTTAGAAAGTTGAAGGATCTACTATCTGGATCTCTTCTTCCAAAATTTCACAATAAACACCCAAAGAAACTCATTGGTTAAAAGATTTCTAAACTCTAATCATACCGCAATTGTGAAACCTCATATAATTGAAAATTCTAATCTAATTTAAAAAATGACCAAAGTAAAATTATCAAATACTTAAACTACCTGTGAAATTTATTTTTTTGCTGAACTGGTAAGATGTACCCCTAAACTTTATAATTTGTCTCTAAATTAAAATCTAGATGTACAAGCACATATGCCTGTAGGCTTTCGAGTTGCGAATCATGGCTAAGTCTCCCTCTTCATATCTTTTGGACTAAACAATGTTTAGATGATTTCCTCACTATTGTATGTTCTGATGGATGCTAAGTTTGTGTCGTAATTAGTAAAATAATATCTTGGTGATGTCCAAAGCCTCCTTTATTTTATCAACAAGTTCTGTCCTCTCTTTATAAAAATAAACTTATCTTAAGTTTTCTTGACTTGTGGCCAGCTTTCATCTCTAAATGGACACCTGCTTACAATCTCTTTGTAGTTTCTTCTTTTGAATATAATTGGGATAATAAATTCATTTTTGATGTGTATTTGTGCAATTTTCATATTCTCAATATATCCTCAGGTTGTATTAGAATCAATCGGGGTCTCAATCTGGCAGATGGCTGTTGAACCTTTTGATGATTCACTGCATTCGACAAAACATGATTCTGAGATTGCAGTTAATGGATATGCAAATGGTAAAGCCACTGCTAGCGATGATTCCGAAGCCAGTGAAAATGAAGATGATGATGACTCCGGTGAGCTTCATGTTCTACCTGTTGATAGTGACAGTCAGCATGTTGTTATGGGCTGCGATGATGGCAGTGTACGTTTGTATATTGCCTCTGATTCGGATGGATTTACTTATGCCAAATCATTGCCTAGGGTTAGTGGTGAGATATGCGCCCTTTGTATTTCTGAATAATATTGATGCTTAATAATTTATTGCAATTGTTGTTATTATTATTACTATTGTACCTATAAATATGCGCCTCTCGTTTTGGGCACATAGGTTATGCCATTTAAAGAAATCTTTCTTTGTGTGTTTATTGGCAGGGCGTATCTTAAGTGTTGCATGGAGTCTTGATGCAAAGCTAATATTTTCTGGGAGTAGCGATGGGTATGAATGTATGATTAATTGACTCCAGGGTGTATATGAGTTTCTATTCTCTAGCTACTAAATAGCTTTATAGGACCCCGCTCTCCTGACTGTCATTTAAACAACAAAATGGTGTTTAAATGCTCTTACACCATTAAGGGTTAAAGATGTGGGTAATCCACACCGTCAAAGTGATAGATCATACATTGAAAGGTAATAGGCCCCAAAATCAAACTTTTTGAGAGATTTTGAACCATCCGATCTCTTGACTATAACATCAACCGTTGTTTTTAGTTTTGATGGCTGATATTAAAGTTCATCGATCGGATGGATCACATCCACTTATAGGGATGTTCCTTTGGGGTGAGATAGCCAGTGATGGATTGCCACTGGGACAATTTAGATTGGTGAAGATGTGCGCCATGTAACGATAAATCACACTTCAATGGTGTGAGATAAAAATTAAATTTAATCACGTCGGATCATTTAACACCACTTTGGTGTTTAAATGTCAGTCAGGTATCTGATGCGGGACAAACACTAAATCTTAAATGATGCGAGTTTGAGATTAATTCCAGATTAAGATTGAATAACGGAAATATTCAAAATCACCCAAACACATAAAATAATTCAATAAATTCAATTAAAACAATTAAATTAATTCCATTTAGTGTGTGCATGCATTAATACCCGATCTAGAAAAATGGATCCAATGAAGGACTCGGGTGCACCAAGCGACAATTATAGTATCTTCTCTTGACTCCTCTAGTATTTGAATAAATAAGGCTCGAAGGATTAAGGCAAATAAAAGGGTTGGATCAAAGATATAAATTAATAACGATTTGGATTTTATTAAAGGAAATAGGGGAGGTATTATCAGACAATGGTGAGAGAAAAGATAAAATAGAAAGATAAGATCCAAGGCTTCACACCAAGGGTTCCAAGGTTCATACCAAGGCTGTATGTCGGCTTCGCACCAAGTCACACGAGATATGAAGATCCACTCCTCAGGATTTTGAAAGATTCACTCTTTCAGTTGAAAACTCTTCATAAGTCTTCTAGCGTTTGCACAAAGCAAACTCTCAAATTTTCATTCATTAATCATATATAATTATGTTGTTTTACAAGCCTTTAAATAGGCTAACCAGACCCTAATACGAAATTAGAAGAGTCCTAAAGCAACTAAAACACTAAAATGGAAAATTTTAACCAAAATAACAAAATCCCGTCAAAATTCACGCGATCGGTCGATCGATCGACTAAGAAAATAAATTAATTGCCCAAAGCCACTAGAGACAATCGATCAATCGATTGAGAAACATAAATATGCTCAAAACATGTGTCCTCTGTCCACCATCGATCGATCGAAGGCTGGGGTCGATCGATTGACTGAGTGTTTCTTCAGTCCTTTGAATTTGAACTGTTTTTCTTTCTGATCACTTTGATGTTCTTCTTTCGCCTCCGATATGTTACGGGCAGCTGCTTGAATATGATATTCCCATCAGTGTCCCTATAACATAACATTGATATTATCCCTTGTTGAAAATCAAAATAATACATTTGAGTTGGTTGTTATGTTCATTCTTTCAGATTCTCAATTTCCTGGTGTTATCTCCATATGTATTTTTGTTTTGCAGATTTATACGATGCTGGGATTCTAAATCAACTCAGGAGGTTTATAGAATCACAGTGGGGCTTGGAGGTTTAGGTAGCGGATCGGACCTTTGCGTATGGTCATTACTTGTCCTAAGGTGATAAGGGAATGAATAATTCAGTCTCTGCCGCTAGTTGGGCATGCGTCTAAATTCTTATTGCCCTTAAGTTTCTGATCGTTGAACTCTGTTGGTTTCAGGTGTGGGACCCTTGTTAGTGCAGATAGTACTGGTAGTGTGCAGTTTTGGGACAGTCAACTTGGAACTCTGTTGCAGACACATTCTTGCCATAAGGGCGATGTCAATGCTCTGGCAGCAGCTCCTAGTCATAATAGGGTGTTTTCTGCTGGTTCAGATGGGCAGGTACGCAATTTGTTGTTTAATAGTTTTAACCATCTGATTTCCATAGCTCTTTCACCAGAAGTGCTGCAAGTTTATGAAGTTCATATATGCTAGATGTATTGTTCCAGCATGCAAATTAGACCTGATTTACTATGAAGTAGGGTCAAAGTAATGTTTTTTATTTTAAATTTTATTTGTTTCTATTTTTTTCTGTAATAGAAATATTTTAAAGAAGAAAAAGAGGGATTACATCCATGCGCTATAGCGAGAGACTAAGCCCACAGACACCCAAAAAACAAAAAACAAGAGGACCCAAACATAAGCAAATCCTCCCAGGGCAACACCAATAAGGCGCTTTTCCTCTTCCTTCTAGCTCTTCACTGGTCTTCCTCTTCTCCTACTTTCTTGTGTTTGTTTTTTCCCAATCATTGGTACATGGACTGTTTCCGGCCTCCGATGGACATATCCAAACCATCTAAATAGCGCCATTCTGTCAATCTTTGCAAGAATAAATACTCAAAAATTTGCTTGGAATTTAATGAGGTGTTGAAACCCATTTAATTGAAACTCAATCAAAGCATTATACAGAGTCGTAAAACATGATTTACTCTTGAAAATATTTATTGAGCGGATGATGGTAGTTAGGGTCAAATTTTGGGAAGTTCTTTGGTTTTTTTTTTTTTTTGTGGGGGGAGGGGGGGGGCAAAGCTAGACAAAAGGGCATGTATGTGTGAAACGTGCGCAACGTTGCTTGGAAGTCCGTTTACGCTTTCGTTTGTAGGCACCCTTTGATCGAGTGTTATTAAACTTTTTATGGATGATTCTGGCTCTGCATGTGCCCGCATGTTTTGTTCGACTTCTGTTTAGGATAAGATTCTCACTACCTAACCATCTCCAAAGTCAGATTTTCTCTTTTTCCAATAGGCGTTCTAAGAGGACATGGAATCGTTCACAAGGAGGGAAATGCTCTGGCAAATACTTTGGCCAAAAGGGGAGTTGCGGCGTTCTCCGTATAATTAGTGTTTTTTGGGCGATTTTTTTTAGGATTTGGTTCTAAGCATCTTGTTTAGACTAACTTTTCTGTTTTCTCCTTGAACTTTTGGGCTTTTTTTTATTAATCCATCGTTTTTACTACTGATTAAAAAATTAAACTATATAATAAGTATCCTGAAATAAATCTGCTATAGTATTTAGACTACAATTTATATGTATTTTCATAAACGAACATAATTTATACGCATATGTAGTAGCATTCATAATACAAATTTCAAATTATATATTATAGCGTAATATAGTTTATATACATGGATATATACCCATTGTACCCTACTGGGGTTGATCCAGCATGTAAGTTTGGGTTTCAACCTGATCCGTTTTCACCCCAATTCACTAGCCTCCTTTGGTAACACTTTACATTATGATATTTTCATGATCTTTTTCTCTCTATTTTTATTCTCTTTAGCTCCAAGGATAAGCCTCAGGAAAAATCTCACAAGCCTTGAGATGGGTTGGCTATGTGAAGAGAAATCCCCATGCACTGTAGGAGTTGATAACGTAGGAGTTCGCACGTTGACGAGGACGTCGACACATTTAAGTGGGGAGGATGTGACATGGTCACGACCCTGGTGCATAGAGATGCACATTTGATAAACTAGCAGGAAGATGAGAGGGCCTTGTAGCTAGGTTGAGCCAAAGGCGAGCTTAAGAAACAGAGTTGTGAAGGCATGACCGATGTACTAAGGTGTTTCGAGGGCCGAATTGGTAGGCGAACTCTTGGGTAAAGACACGTGGTGTCGAGTAACTAGAGCGAGCCATGGTCACAAATGCTTGTGCATGGCATAGTGACAATTAGCTTTGATACCAACTGTCACGGGGTAACTTTTTTGACACCCGTGCGGTGCCTCGCTGCCGCTACAGCGAGGCCAGCCTAACCATCAATCACTCTAATACCACCTGCTTAGATGACGAGAACTCTCGTTCATGGTTTCCTTCACTGGAGGTTAACCATCTCAACGCATCAATGTGTTGCGATGGGCCAGGATCGAGAGTACAGTTAATCGGGTTGGTCCGAGAAAGCTAGATTTCGTTGGTTATTATAGTCGAAAGATACAAGTAGTGTTGCGGATTTCAGTATTGCAAAGCATAGTGCTTTGTTGGGTTGAGCGTGGTCGCTCACCGGCAGTCTCTTGGGTGAAGACACGTGGTGTCGAGGTACTAGAGCTGCAAAATTGCTACAGGCTGAGGCAGCTTGGGTAGTAGGCTCGTGGTTGAAAACATACGTCGAGGTACTGGAGTTCTACAAATCAAACGCAGGTCGAACTCTTGGGCGAAAACACAGAGGTGTTGAAGTGCTAGAGTGCAACAGTGCAGATGAAAGCTAGATTGCTGGGTGAGGACGAACTGTTGAGAACCTAGAGAGCTGCGATGCGCAATGAGTTGCGCGAGCTTGGAGCTGACGATGTGGATATCTAAGGTGCAGGCTTGCTTGGTTTTGGTAGTCGATTCAAGTGGTAACAGAAAATGGTTGAGGTACTAACACAAAATGCCAGATGAAAGCAGTGAAGTGTAGCAGTTGTGATTCTGACGCGAGTTGTGTTTGGGTGAAGACCGAAATTGTGTTGAGGAACTGACGTAGGAGTTTGCACGTTGACGAGGACGTCGATGCATTTAAGTGGGGGAGGATGTGACGTGGTCATGACCCTGGTGCATAGAGATGCACATTTGATAAACTAGCAGGAAGGTGAGAGGGCCTTGTAGCTAGGTTGAGCCAAAGGCGAGCTTAAGAAACAGAGTTGTGAAGGCATGACCGATGTACTAAGGTGTTTCGAGGGCCGAATTAGTAGGAGAACTCTTGGGTGAAGACACGTGGTGTCGAGGTACTAGAGCGAGTCGTGGTCACAAATGCTTTTGCATGGCATAGTGGCAATTAGCTCTGATACCAACTGTCACGGGGTAACTTTTTCGACACCCGTGCGGTGCCTCGCTACCGCTACAGCGAAGCCAGCCTAACCATCAATCACTCTGATACCACTCGCCTAGATGACGGGAACTCTCGTTCATGGTTTCCTTCACCCGAGGTAAACCATCTCAACGCATCGTGTCTACTTGCGACACGCATGCTAGCACCTCAGTGCCTCGCTTGGCCTGCCCAGCTTTACCCTGTGTCCGACACTAATTCCTCGCTTGCAACAGTAGCATGCAGCTCCACATGATCTCCCATTCCATACATGTCTCGCCGACATACTGAACCAAGCCCACCATCGTGTGTGGCCCATGCGACCAACACATATTTGCATCGGGTCCTCAGCTACTGTGCACCACAGTGTCCCACGTAGCCCTCGAGTGCCCCGGTGAAGTTGTCAACCCATATACACCGCGACAAGTAGCTCGAGTCATATGGTAACCTCGCCTAGGGTGACACACTGCATCGCCGCAGTGACGTTCTAGGCCCACCCATCAAGACCTAGAAGACCCTTTGTGCCCTCCAGCAACGCAGGGCCCCGTGTGTAGGGAAATAGCTCCCTTCCTCCAACTATGGTCTAAACACCAACTTGGTCATCCAGCAGAAGAACCTCAAACCTAATGGTATGACATACCACCGTGGCATACAAACATCTGCCCGTGGCACACAGTGTCGTCCTCCATGCCAGCACACCCTTGAGGTCCCGCATCATCTGCTCATGTGACCGTGTCGCGACTATGTCGCGTCTGTGTTGCGTCCGCATCGCGAGGCCATCATGGCCTCATGTCGCGTGCCCTCTTGGCACCACATGACGTGCCTTCATGGCACCAGAGTGCCGCGTGCCTTATTGGCACTATATCGCGTGCCTTATTGGCACCACATCGCATGCCTCCTGACACCAGATGTCGCGTGCCTCGTGACACCACATCACGTGCCGTCATGGCACCGCCTTACGGAACCTCAAGGACGTCTTGGTGCCATGAGGCACCTGATGTGATGCCATGAAGGCACGCGATATCCTGGTGCCATTAGACACGTGATGTGTTGCCATAAATGCACGCGACATCCTGGTGCCTTTAGGCGCGTGATGCGGTGCCAAGACGGCACGCGATGTGGTGTCACGAGGACACAGGACATGTAGGAACTATCAGCTGCCATTTCCTCTTCTTGTTTCTCGTTTTTGTTGTCCATGTTGAACATCTATAAGAGATTCCATACATTGTTTACTTGTCCATGCCAATACATTTTTTATGTGGTTGAAGTTTACCTATAGTCAGATTATATGAGTGGTTTTTTTTTTTGGTTATCATCTATAATTGTTTTTTACAGTTTAGTTTTACTTTTAGATTGGTCTATGCTAGTAATCTGATTATGATATTACTCAGTTAACATTTGTTGAGTTGGAAGTCTCATCCTTCTTTGCAGGTCATCCTATATAAACTCTCTTGTGATACACTTGGGTCTGGTAGCGACAAGTTTTCTACCGAAGTAATAAAGAAATGGGTATATGTCGGTTACCTAAGAGCTCATACCCATGATGTCAGGGCTTTGACAGTGGCTGTGCCTATCAGCAAAGGTTCGCCCAAATGAACATTGGTTTTATGGTTTTGGTCTTCTGGGTTCTTGGCCAATTATTTGAAAAAGTTTCGCCATCTTTTGAGTTGGTTTTTCAATTATATATTTCCTCTTTGACAGATTCATTGCCTGATGAAAAGGTAAGTAGGCTCCGTCGTCACCAGAAACCCATCACTTACGATTATCATAAGTGGGCGCATTTGGGAGTCCCCATGCTCATCTCCGCTGGTGATGATACAAAGCTCTTTGCATACTCTGCCAAAGAGTTCACCAAGTTCTCTCCACATGATATCTGCCCTGCGCCACAGAGATTGCCCATACAGTTGGTAGCTAACACAGCCATAGATGGAGCTTCTGTGATTCTAGTACAGTGTGCTGGCTCTTTAGATATTTTGTCTGTTCAGTTAAGGAGTGATTCTGGTTCTGATACGGTTTCTAGGAGGAATGCATCGTCACGATTGCTCTTTCAAGTTAAGAGTAAGGCATCTCGAAATATCACTTGCAGCACCATATCTAGTACAGGGGTGTTGTTTGCTTACTCGGACCGTGTGAAATCCAGTCTGTTTGAATCGAAGAAGTGCAAAGCTGGGAAGAGCGGGTGGGAAGTCAAGAAAAGGCCACTGCCTCCTGGACTACCATTTGCACATTATATGGTTTTCAGTACTGATTCCTGTCGCTTGATGATAGCTGGGCACGATAGAAAGATATATGTAAGTTCTTCAATTTTTTTTTACTGAGTATCAGCCATAGTTGCAGGAAGTTATTCCCAAGGGCATGCACCTGCTCCCACTTCAGAGCTTCTCCTCCTCCTACTAACTTCTTCTGCCGTGATTCCATATAAAAACACCCTGTTTCTTAATTATTATAGTTCTATCTGTTGTTTTTTAATTACTTCATTTAAATTTTTAGGTTCTCACAAATAGTTATTGTTGTTAAATGTAATTGCATTTAAAAAAGTCTGTAATACTATTTTATAGACACTTATTAGATGCTTCCACCACTTCCTAAACTTTCAAGCTTCCTTTTTCCGTTCCTCATCTGTTCGTTCCACTCTTACTTTGTGGAATTATGGTTCTGGCTTAGGATTAGAATGAGCACCAGCTGATAATCGGCACCCTATATTGGTTAGTTTGAAACCATTTCGTTCTTCTAGTTCTTCGTGGCTGGGTTGAGTTTGGGTCCTGTCTTTTGTTTGCACATTAGCGAACACGTATATATTTATATTTAAAATAGTGACCAGTGAATTTATTATTACTTTTCAATGGGTTTATGGGAGTCCCAGTAATGTGCTTTTCCTTTTTTCACCTCTTCATGTGTGATGTAGGTTGTTGATGTGGAAAGGGCAGAACTGTTGCATACTTTCATACCTTGCCGGAAGGACGATGGTAAGAATTTGCTACCAAGTGAGCCTCCCATAACAATGATGTTTACTAGTTCAGATGGGCAGTGGTTAGCTGCTATCAACTGCTTTGGAGATATCTATATATTCAATCTGGAGATTTATAGGTGAGAACTTTTAAGTTCGTCTTGAATTTGTTCCCCTGATTATTGTCTACTCATTCATATTATGATGCAAAATCTTCTATATCGTATGAAAGAATGTGCACTCCTGGAATTTTTTGATTTGCTTCAAGTAATATTGACATCATCTTGGGCAAGCTGTTCTCTAGTCGATAATTTGATTGTAATATCATCATCTGCAATTTTTCCAAGTGGTGTCTCTATAAAAACATAACTTGATGGCATTGTGGAATATTCTATTACAAAGTTTTGACTTCATTAAGATATTTTCTTTATTTCAGACGTTTATTAAGAGTGAGATAAGTCAGGGAATGTAAGTAATGATGCATGTTTAACACCCGCCACCCAGCCTTGAGGCTTATTTTGAGAGTGAGTTTATTTATGTTTGTGTTTAGAGTTATACAAACTCATGTTTATTACCCTTTAGGTTACACATAAGAAACTTGGTTTATTATAACTAAACCCAAGAGAGGATAAAATTTGAAACAAGTACATAAGAGGAAAGTTGAGGGTGACACTTATATAGGAAAAAAATACGAAATGCCCATCGAAAGCCAGAAACATATCCTATATGAAGGGTTGAGACACCACAAGCACAAGGAAGTAGGAGATGAGGAAGACCAATGAAGACCTGGAGGGAAGCAGTGGGAAGGGACATGAAGGATTGCAAAGTTACAAAGCGCTTAGCGTTGATCAGAAATGAGTTGAGAAATAGGACTCACAAAGCCGACCTAAATAGATGGGGATAAGGCTGTGATGATGATGAGGTTGCTTTTATTAAACATGGGGCATTTTCCATTCTTCGGTTGCATTTCCCATTATGGTGTTTCAATTATTTTCCCCAAAATATTTCTCACTATGTTTTACATGTTGAATTGCATGTTTCCCATTACCTTTCCTTCTAATCTACGTTTCTCACAATTTTTCCCTTTCCTGGGACATCTTTTTGCATCAGTTTTCCGAACACATTTCCCTGTAGATGCCTAAATGCATGGGAAATGCATTTCTCTACAACCATGCTAAAAGCACAACATCTTCAATTTGATTGGTTTCACATTAGAAGATGAATCCCATATTTTTTTAACGGTTATCCGGCCTCTTGGAGCACCCAACTAAGTCCCCGGGTACGTGCAATACCTGCACATCACACAGACCAGTTAGTAGGGGTGGGATTCGAACTCAGAATCTCTGTTTCTGGAGGCGTGGTTCTGGCCACTGCACCAACCCCATTGGCTTGATGATGAGAATCTTGGGGTTGTCAATTATGAAAACCAGGTGAGGACTAAGATTTGTAATTCACTTAATGCGATCAATAACAGTTTCGAGTTTTTCTTCGTTAATCTTTCGTCCTTGACACCCTTAAATATGGATTTTGTGTTGATAATGGTGTGACATGTGGATCAAACGGACACCATAAGTATCACTTGCATCTCTATCACCGAATAATGACAAGATATGCCTCAATGCGGCCGGACTTGCTTTTTTCTATGATGGGAGTGGCATAGGTCATGGGCTAAGTTGATTTATTTCCCTGTTATTCCTCTTGGACATATTTTTCAGGCATAATTACCAAAACAGGATTGGGAATATAAAGTTTTGTAGTAATATATTGAAACGGAAAAGTTTTGCACCCTATTCTGGTGTCCTTGAAATCCATGAATACTAGTTTGAAATTCGTGAATACTCAAAATTTTGAACCTAGAAAATTCGTGCAGTCCTGATTACTTCAAAAGTTTTTGAAGTAGTATAATAGTGCCAAACTTTTACAACATGAATCCTCTTTTCGCTAAGTACCCTTTTTTTCATGATCCATTTCTGGAACTCAAGATTCCAACAAGTCCAACACAATGGTTATGTGAACTGAGCTAGGACTTAAATATGGAATGGTTGTTTAGGTTATGGTGAATTTTTGCTTTAATTACTTATTTGGTGTTTGTTAATCTTTAGAAGCATAATTGGTTAGAAAATGTTTGCTCGATTAGATTTTCTTTATTTTGGATGTTTATCTAGATTTGCTATTTGTCGAAGTTTGGAATTAAGAAATTCAAGTTATTGTGCATATTAATACCTATTCTTGAGGCTTATGCTAGCAACTTTGCATATGGGAAATGATGTAGGCCAGGGTATAAGTAGTAGACGTGCTTTCAATTTTGCAACTTGATTTTTTACTTTTTAGAACATGAAAATTTTATTACCTCAATTACAAAAGGAAAAAAATGTTGCTATTAGACAAATGGTGCCAAGTGTTGGCCAATGTATATACATTTGGATAATACATTCCATAAAAGTAAACAAACTACATGTTAAACTATGTTAATCTTTATCGGGATATCACTTGGACAAACTTCTGCATTTGCCGACTTGTTTGTCTGAGTTTCCCTTCTTGTGCACATGAGTATCCACTACTCATCCAAATCCGAGAGAACCGAAACATCTCTCTATATTTCATCACATGATTCAATGGTGTCACAAAATCATTTTTTATCCAATGGGTTGTATATAAGTTCCAAAAATTGGTAGGAACACATCAATGGAGTGAAGACACTTTAGTCAATAATGCTTCGAATCTGCTGCCTGTAGCATCCATGTAACCTGCAAAAGCTGACAAAAGCTAAATTCTCATTACTGAACTCGTTAATGAAGGTACCATCTGTGCCAGTGTGACCCAAGTCACCTTTACTGCATTAATTGCAAAGTTACACAGATTAAGATTTTTAAATGTGCCAAAATTTAAAAGAAATAAAACCAAATTTGTTTAGTCCATTTACAATGTAGAAGTTAGTAATTATTAGGGTAATCACAAACTGCAAGTCTCAGGTAAAGATGCTTAGTCATTGTTAATAGTTTTTATTGTTATAATTTAAGAAATGGAAATTTATTTTATTAGCATGTTTCCAACAAAAAACACCCACTACATTGAAAGGGCATCCATGCAAAATACATGTATGGCCAAAGGATTGGAAAAGGATAATGATAACATTTGACAAAACGCTTCAACTTCTCCTCTAAGTAAATCCATTGGCAGACCCTCCTCTTTAGCTAGACTATCCACGATGAATATTCTTCCATGTCAATTCGGGAAGCCCTTGTCTCTATCGCTTGGAGCTTTCTGTCCATCGCTTTACATCTTTTCATTTAGCAATATGCTTCTCAATCCTTAATCTAACGTCGTCTTGGGTTTACCTTTTGTAACAAGGAAATGCCAGAACATAAAGCTTCTAGTGCTGCATTTGTTGCATTAGCCTCGCAAATGGCGTCCAAATTGCATAAATGATCTTATCAACGAGATCATCAACAAATATGCCCTCAATACCTATTGGACTCTGTTCATCTCTATCGCTCCCATCAGTTTTAACTCCCTTCAGCCCTCTTTTAGTCTCCATGAATCTAGATTTCTAGATCACACCACTATGTAAGAGCATGCATGTCGTCAGTCCGATACCAGATCTTAGAACAAAATGTGCTGAAACAAGCTTGTAAGAGCATTCTTGTCATTTCAATAGTAATTTCTTTGACAGGGATGTTTTCATTGCAACTTCAGTCGTTAAAATATTGATTATTCCTTTGCTTCAAAACTTTCCTAATGACTATAAAAAGCAAAATATAGCACAAACATCTTGCTCGAGTATTCAAATTCATTTTTTTAGCCGTTCAATTAAAGAACCTGCATTTAAAATTTTGAAACATTAAGAAATTAACATAATGAACTAAATATTTCTTGCTCAAGGACTTGAGGTAAAGAGATGAATCACATCCTTAACAAGATAACCACTTGAATAACAAATGATCACTGGGAAAATATTTCATCTTCTTGCCAACCCCTATTCAATATCCTACCCTGAAGGCAAGCCATGCTAAAGCCTACGCTCTAGAGGAGGGACCCCAGCTCCACATTCTTGCAAAGGGGTCTGTCCAGGAGAGAGGTATTGATGAAATATTTATCACAAAATGCTCGTGATGTCTTAATAGACCTACCACTGAGTCCAACTAATCAATGTTGGATGCAAGACAATTCTCGAGGATAATTTGAAGGTCTAGGAATTCTTTGAAATATTTGTTGGATTCCGGCTTTGTTCTACTACTTTTCAAACCTCTTGGTTCCAAGGCCTTTCTTTATAATTCTAGCTTATCATTTATTTCGTTTCTTGTTTGGGTAATCAATACTATGCTGTGTTACCTTGGCACGACACATTTCCCTTTTTTTGTCGTGCCGACATGGCTTGGCATGGCTTGGCACGTGCCACTGCCTTGCCGTGCTGATGTCATCTTAAAGTGTCGGCTCGTGACACGTTATAACCTCGTGTCCTTTGAAAAAAATAATTAAAAAACGATTTCTATATGTACTTTTCAGAAATATAGGAAAAAAATGAACTAAATATAGGGGGAAAAAACTAAATGTAGGAAAAAAAAGGAAAAAGCAAAATGGTTATTTATGTATGTACTTTTCATAAATAAAATAAAACATTAATCTAATATCTTATTACCTTAGAAAATCAATTGCAACAAGATATCGAGCTAGGGTTTCTCTATTTGGGTTTTGCCTCTTGGAGCCTTTGACTTCATCTCTTTTGTTGATCTTATCCGTAAGCAAAATCGCAACGACAATTGGAAGTTAAACCATCGCAAGCGGTAAGCTCTCTCTCTCTCTCTCTCTCTCTCTTTTGATCAGTAAAGGAAATATATTGATGCGCAGCAAGATGTTGAAAAACCAATACAAACAGTCGACCAAAAACATAGTAGAAAAGTAGAACATAAACGGACAGACGTCCATAGTAGCACCCTGGACAAACCAGGGGTGCCACTCCTTCCACACCGAACTTAGCCTGGGTCCCAGAGGAAGGACCCCTCTTGAGTACTAGGCCATCCAACCGAAACCCAACTCCACAACAGCTCTGTTATGGACTTCATGATCATCCCCACTGGCTGGCGTTTATGCTCGAAAATGCGTAAATTCCTCTCACGCCATCTGCCCCAAAAGACCGCAAATGTTGCTGCTTCCCAATATTCCCTAATGGGACCCTCCATTTCAATGGCCTCCTAGATCTGGTACAGAGAATACGACTTCTCCGGCATCACCCACTTCATACCGAAGGACTTTAAAACAATGCTCCAAATCTCCTACGCCACGTCACAATGAATCAGCAGATGGGAGGCAGTCTCCTCCCCTTTGTTACACATAACACAACAGTTTTGGATCTCCTTCTCCCTCTGAGTCAACTGGTCCAACGTTAGGATTCTATCTTTGAATAACGTCCACACAAGAACTTAACTTTTAGAGGAACGACTTTCCTCCACAAACCAGCCCCTTGAAAAGTGATCAACGGACACCTTTTGAGCATCCTATAAAAGGACTTAACTGTGAAAATCTCATCTTTATTCGGAGCCCAAACCCTCTGATCTTACCCGCTATGATACCGCCTAGCCTCATATAGCGTAACCAAAAGATTAGAATAAGAGACCACCTCCTCCTCTCTCAGTAGCCTTCTTGTAACCACCTCCCACACTGTACCGCCCTCCGAACCCGAGACAAAGTCAGTGATCCTGCCCATGGGATTCATAGCAATGGCATTAATGTTCTGGAAGGATTCAGCAAGGGGCCCACTCTCCAACCACGCATCCTGCCAGAATCGAACACGGTTACCACAACCCCACCTAAAGCAGACCCCTTTGGAGTAGTTCTCCCACGTTTTGCATATGCCCTTCCACCAAGGAGAGGTACCTCTGTGCACCACATGACTGATACCCCAATCTCCAAAGGCCTTCCCATACTTCTCCACCAGCACCACCCACCACAAACTCTCCTCCCTCCCCGCCTGCCAAAACCACTTTCCGAGGAAAACAATATTGGTCCATAGCAGGCTACGAATACCAAGGCCCCCATTACGTAAGGGCAATTGACAAGTCTCCCAATTAACAAGGTGATACCGTTTGTCCATACCCGACCCTTCCCACAAGAAGTTCCTCTGAATTTGTTCAAGGCGGTTGATGACACCCCTCGGGCAATGAAACATAGACATATAAAAAATGGGCATCGAATAGAGGACCTTGACCAACACAAGCCTTCCTCCACTGCTCAACAATTTATCTTTTCATGCCGACAAACACTGGTGGACCCGTTGGATTACCGGTTCCCAATCTCTAGCAGCCGGTTGCCTGAGTCGGAGGGGTAGCCCTATGTATTTAATTGGAAACTTTTCGATCGCACAATCGACTGTCTGCGCCAACTCCTCCATCAACCTATCCTCTGTACCAATACCTGTAATCGTCGATTTAGATAGATTGATACGTTGCCCTGATACCTCCTCATAAATGGATAAGACATCCACTAAAGACCTGAATTCCGAGATCTCAGCCTTTCAGAAAATAATCGTATCATCCGCAAATTGAAGATGCGGGATAAATCGACCGTGGCTTCCCACCTTAATACCTGATATCAAGTTAAGACGACGAGCTTGCAGTAATAGGCCGGATAGAGCTTTGCCCACCATGTTTAACAAGAAAGGAGATAACGGGTCCCCTTGACGAATACCTCTTGAGCTTTTAAAATACCCCGCCGGAGTGCTATTGATCAAAACCGAGAACCAGACCGGAGAATAGCAACCCCTTATATAGTTCCTCCAGCTAGTGCCAAACCCCAACCTAGCGAGCATATAATCAAGACAATCACAACTGATCCGGTTGTAGGCTTTCTCTATATCAACTTTCCATAGGGCAGTCGGTCGGCGGTCATAATGCGTCGAATGAATGGTTTCCTGGGCCAACGCAACCAAATCTACAAGTTGTCTACCTGCAACGAAGGCTCCCTGATAATCCGAAATAATCCGACTCAAGACCGATTTTAGTCTATTGGCAAAGGACCTTAGATATAATCTTGTATAAGCATTTAGTAAGACAAATAGGCCGGAAGTCCGCAATATCCACAACCCCTTCCCTTTTAGGAATGATCGTGATGAAAGTAGAATTAAGGTTCATTCCAATGCAGTCGGATGTGTGAAACTCGTGCACAACTTCCATCAAGTCCTCCTTAATGGTAGCCCAAAAGAATCTAAAGAATTCCATGGTAAACCCGTCGAGTTCTGGAGCTTTTTTTTTTGCCCCGCCACTAATCGCCCTCCACACCCCGTCTTCGTAGAAATGATGTTCTAGGCTCAACCGCTCTTCCTCATCGATATATTGGAATTGAATACTGTCCAATTGAGGTCGACTCCACCCCCCGTCAGTATACATCTTGTAGAACTCCACAATGTGCTGACGGATGTGTTCCTTCTCCGAGTAGGTCACCCCCTCAACGACGACCTTGCCCATGTAATTAGTCTTATTTCGCGCATTAGCGACCGCATGGAAATACTTTATGTTCTCATCCCCCTCTTTGAGCCATCGAGCCTTCTGTCTCCATTTGATCTCCTCAGCCAGGCACATAGTATTAAATTCAATCTTCCTCCTGTATCGTTCTTCTCTTTCCTCCTCCGTCAAATTCCGCGCTTCCTCTAAATCGTCAAGCTATTTAGGCCGCAACAACAAAGCTTCCTACTTCTCATGAACCATCCCGTAAACCTCCCTGTTCCACTGTTTACACTTCTGTTTCACCCGCCTTAGTTTGGATAAAAATCTGTACTCAGCTGTCCCCTGCGATATCGGTTCACTCCACCAAACCGGAACCAACTTCTAAAAATCTTTGTCCAACAGCCACAGTTCTCGCAACGAAACGGAGTTGGCCCACCCTCGCACGCTTCACAGGTAAGAATGAGAGGACGATGGTCCGACACAGCCCGGGCCAAACATTCCAGCCTGGCCTCCGGAAAGATATCCATCCGCTCAGTGGTACATAAAAATCTGTCGAGCCTACTTATCGAGGGATTGGATTGGAGATTCGACCACATAAAGAGGGTCCCGGTTAACGGCACATCCATAAGTTCCCACTCTGAAATGAACGTATTGAAGTCCCGCATAACGCTCGAGTCTGGCGGTCCCCCTTTTTTCTCGTTAGACGTTCTAATTGCATTGAAGTCTTCTCTCAGGCGAAAAGAGAAGTCCCATCTAGCCGCAAGTGCCACCAATTCCAGCTAGAAATCCTCCTTTTCCCTATCATCAGTCAGACGGAAGTCGAATAAATACCCAGCTCCTCATCCACTTTGTCAAAGAGCCGGATGTTCCATGCCAGCAGGATGCCTCCTGAAGCACCATAAGAATCCACCCCAACCACTGCCACTGCTTTCCACCAAGCACCGAACTGACTTTTCTTTCATCACAGCAGCCCCACTTCATTTCCTGTAATCTATTTGCTCCTATCGCATATCCCCTGCACGTTCCGAGAAAGCATCTTCATAATCACACAATAGACCCTCGGCCCGAGTATAGCCAGCCGGAGTTAAATCCCTCTTCGCTCCCTCCCATCCGACATTCCCCACTGTAATCTTGCTAATTCCCAGGCCCCTCCCTTACGCCTCGCCTTTGACGGCTGACTAGGACGGATCGTAACACCTTCCGAAGCTCCTCATCGAACCGTAAAAGACATCCCGAGATCAAACCCGATTCGGATTAGTCGGTCAATATCGAATGCCAAGCATAATTCCTCCTTATTCCCCTCTCTCCTGTTTCTTACCGAAATATCGTCATACGAGAGTTGAGAGTCACACTCTGTTTGCTGAATGATTTCCCTGGCTAACGATGTCCTAGTATTTTTCGAGTCCCATCTACTATGCGCTAGCCCAAACCCATTATCCGTCATATCCTCGTTAGCCCTCAAGACCTGAGCTTTAAAACCAATAGATCCGGGCCCAACCACACAGAAACCGTAGGGCTCGGAGATCCATCCGCCAGGTTAAAATACAAGCCCCACGGGTCGCCCATGTAACAGATCCATGCATTACCATGGGATTGCCACGTGTCAAGCAGTCACGTGGAGCTGTCGATAAAAAGAACCCCCTTTCGCCCCATTTGAGTTGGCGCGAGTCAAACCCCTCAGAGAACCCCTCCCTCCTTCCAGAACCCTCTGCCAGCAGAACACGTGTCGAGCCCCCAATGCACCTCACACCTCGAGATCCCTGCCATCTTCCTTTTCGGATATAAACCCTCCACTCCTTTCTAGTTCCTACAGTAGCTTTCCTTAATAGACCTCCAACTTCTGCTTCGGTCGCCATCGGATCCCAGGTACGTACACTGACATCCTCCCTTACCGCTCGCATCCCCGACAACTCACCAACCTTCCTCGTTTGCAGGTCTCCATCTGGCATGTTGTAGTACAGAACAATCTCGGCTGTAGAAACCATCACCGGTGAGTTCTCCCTTTCGGCATCCACTGCTCGTTCTAAACGTGAGATTTTCGCTTGAGCCGTAAAACATACCGACGACATCCCCTCCTCCCTTTGTTCCCGTCGATTGCCGTCAACTTCCCCAACAAAAGCCCCATCCTCTTCTAACACCGTAACTAACTCTTCTTCAAAATGGTGCGAGAGTTTATACTGCGCCCCTAGTTTGGCCCCAGGCGACCACTGATGACCCTCGCCACACAGCTTCGTGGCCCCAAAAGGAACGTCGAGTATGAGGGCGAGCCATTCTCCGAGCAACTCGTCACTACCCTACCAGTACTCACTACCCAGCCCCTAACTGGCTCGGAGACCGGCTCAACTTCTTTTGTGGGACTCCAACTGAATATGTCTACACCGGTCAGTCGGGACCCCTAGGCTTCTACACACGCTTGATACGACTTGAACATCCTCTCCAACAGCGCCAGTTCTATGAAGATTCGGAATACCTGGCCGCCGATGTAGATTTCACAGCATCGAGGGATGCACTCCAGGCGGTCGACCGCGACCAGGATCCGAGCGTAATCCGTAACCCAGAGATCGTCGGTTCTTCGATCAACGAGGATGAATCCCGCATCAGTCTTCGAAAGACTTCCAGGGACTAAGCATGGATCGGTAGGCCACGCACCCGGATCCAGCGACCCCCTTTCTCCTTGTCTTCCAATAGAGTTCCCACAGCAGAATCCCAAGCCTTGCAATCTACCGTGATGCCAATAATGAGTATAGTTTTTTGGCTGCATAATTCTCTCGCCGCTTGCTCCGACTGAAAGTGAAGAAGGAACTTGGATTCAGAGATAATAGATAGAGGAGGCTTTTTTGTAATATCCCAAGTCTTTTGTATCCATCTATGTAATTGCAACAATGACAATGTATCTTTGATCGCAAAAAGAACCACCCGATAGTGTTTTAAGTTATTCGCAAGTGATAGAAACTGAGATGATTCAATCCTAATCATCTCAATAGTAGTTTCTGACAACTCCCGGTCAGAACTACTCCCACCATCAGTGACAGATGGGTTGGCCTGACCTCCGGGGCCTCTCCCTTCCTTCCTAACAATCTCAGCAAACGAGACCGTGACACGTCTACGCGGCGAGGGGTTGGCCAAAATCTGGTTGCGTCTATTTCCCGCAATAAACCATCCCTGACGGATATCCCTTGCTTGGGCTTCATTAACCACTGCCTGGTTTTTGCTATGCAAACTGGGATGCCAATCCCCCGCCTTCACCGGTATTCCCTCGGATCTGGTAGAGATGCACCCCTATTGGTGGCACCTAGACCGGCTTCGGAAGTTGACGTTACAACACTAGACACAAATCCAATCGCCCTCCTTAAGCACTAAAGCCATGTCCATGAGCCTAACTCAACCTCACAAAACTAACTTGTCAATTTTAAAACGCATTTGAATGAATCTTGGTCGTCGAGATTGTTAGGAAGGAAGGGAGGGGCCTTGTCAAATTTTTAACAATCTTGGCAAACTCAGTAGCCTGGCAATTTGAATGAATCTTTCCTGAAATTTTCTTTATTTTTGTCTCTCTCTCTCTCTCTCTCTCTCTCCTTTGAAAATTATAATGGGTTAGGTGGTCCCGCAAGAGGCTTTATAATGTGCAAAGGGTTTGCTTTTAAAGGAATTTTGATTTATAAGCCCCAGATTTATAAAAGCTTGCTTTTACAGGGATTTTAATTTCTAAGCCCCAAATTTATTAAAGCCTCTCATTAAAGGGACAGGGTTTACAAAATCAAAATCCTCAAGCTTTTACATCTAAAACCCTAAAATGAGGGTTTTGAATTTATAAACTCTGTTATGGGTATTCTCTTGACAACCAAACTTTTGTAAAGGTTGGTCGTCATGTGCTGACAACCAAACTTTTGATTTTATAAACCCTCTTATGGGTATTCTGTGTTGACAACCAAAATTTTGTAAAGGGTTTCCATTATACGCCTAGATTTTATTTATCATCATATGGTCAGATTTTAGTTCCACGTGCTACGTAGATCATGGCCTACCATCATACAGTCAGGTTTTAGTTTCACATGACACGTAGATCGGGCCTATAATGATGCACGTAAATTTGACTTGACCGTCTCAAGATTATTTTGAAGTGCACATCAGTGAACAATCTAAACTGCCCAAGCGCACAATCATACAGTCAGATTTCTCAAAAAATTATGCTTCTAAATGAATGTGTACCATCCGATTGGTAAACATTAATATCAACAAAATTTTGTAAAGGGTATTCTTTGTTGACCTACTACAATTACCATCGTACGGCCAGATTTGAGTTTTCCATTATACTCCCAAATTTTTGTTTTCATTATACGGCGGCCAAATTTTATTTACCATCATATGGTCAGATTTTAGTTCCACGTGAAATGTAGATCATGGCCTACCATCATACCGTCAAATTTTAGTTCCACGTGACACGTAGATCATGCATGGCCTATCATCATGCACGTAAATTTGACCTAATCGTCTCAAGATTATTTTGAGGTGCACATCGGTGAATAATCTAAACTGCCCAAGCACACAATTATACAGTCAGATTTCTCAAAAAATATGCTTGTAAATGAATGTGTACCATCCGTTTGGTGAACATTAATATCAGCCATTAAAACATACCAACGGCTGGTATTAAAGTGCACAACCGGATAGTTAAATCCCCAATATAAGTATATCTTTTGGGCCGACTGCTCACTAATGTATAATCTATTCCCAATGATTAATATAGTTATATTTTAATTTTTTAAATATTTTAAATATTCTTTGTACGGCCGTGCCGCCGTATTGGGTTTTTTAGAAGTTGTCGTGCCAACACTTTAAGGACACCTTAGCACTTGGCACCCATGCCGCGTACCTAGGTAACACTGATACTATTTCATCTGCAAATAGCATGCACCATGGAATCTCTTCGTCTATGTCTTAATGCATCCATGATCGTAGCTAATAAATAAGGGCTCAAGGAAGATCCTTGATGTAACCCAACTCTGACCTGGTACTCACTCGTCTTTCCACACATCGTTCTTTCACAAGTTACCACCCTCTCATACAAGTCTTGGTTAATCTCAATATATAAGTTCCATACGCATTTGTTCCTCAGGTCTACTAGATAATTTGTCTCAACGTTAGCGTTCTCCAAATCAATAACTACCATATGCAAGATTTTTCTTTCTCTCTCTAAACTTCTCCGTAAGTTGCCTAAATAGGTAAAAGACTTGAATTATTGATCTTCTCGACATAAATCCAAACTGGTTCTTAGATACATTTAATTCTTGTCTGAGTTGTTGTTCTAGTAATCTGACTCATTAGTTTAATGCCTCAATAGTTGTCTCAATTTTGGATGTCTCCTTTGCTCTTATAGAAAGGGACCACAATGCTTTTCCTCCATGCCTCGGGCGTTTTCTTCGTTTTTAGTATCTTATTGAATACTTGGTCAATTAATCCAGGCCACTCTTTCTCAACACAATCCGAACTTTTATCAGTATTCCACTTGGTCCTATACTCCTATTACTTTTCTTCGTTATCTTTACTAAAACTGTTTTTACTGCAACTTCCGATATTGTGTTGATTATCCCTTTACTTGGTTTTTGTTGATCTACTTCCTTCTCATATTCCATTTTAAAAAATCTTTAAAAAGTATTTTTGCCATCTATTTTTTTCTCATCCTCTTTTACCAAGATCCTTTGATCTTTGTCTCTAATGCACCTTACTTGGTCTAGATATCTTGTTTTCATTTGTCTAATCTTGGCAAGTTTAAAGATTGCTTTCCCTCCTTTTGTTCTTAGCCTAGTGTATGAATTGTCATACGCTTCATACTTCACTGTACTCGCAACTTCCTTAGCTTCTCTTTTGGTTAGCTTATATTGTTTAAGATCATTTGTAGTTCTTATTCTTTTCCATTCTTAAAACACTTCTTCTCAGCAATTGACTTTTGAATGCTTGCATTACACCACCATGTTTCTTTTTGTACACATTTTCTTCCTTTAGATTTCCTAAGAACCTACACCATTTGCTCCCACATCTCATTTGAATCCCCTTCCCACCACCATCCTTTTTGGTCACTCATTTTCCCTTTAAAGGTGTCTATTGTCTACTTTTATTTCCCACTATTTTACTTTTGAGGGGATCGTTTGTCATCTTTTTAGCACTTGGCTTTTGATCAAAACATCCAAAACGATCAATTTATGTTGCGTCGTAGGACTCTCTCTTAGGATGACTTTGCAATCCTTGCATTTTGTCCACTCTCTTCGCCTTAACAAAAACAATCTATTTGCTCCACTTTTGAGTGTTCTAAGATACTCGGTCTTCTTGCAAAAAAAATATTCACTATCGTCAGGTCAAAAGCTACTACAAAATCAATGATAGCTCCCACATTGCAGTCCTTTCACCAAAATCATGTCCTCCATGTATCCTTTCAGCAGAGTTGGCCTCTAATGTTCAAAAAATGTTGGAATAAAAGAGATCATGCCCTATGTATTGATAGAAATCAACTAAAACAAAAATGAAATTTTATTTTAATCAAATTTTTTTTTTTTCAGGTCACAAAATTTCAACAGTGATGCTTGTTATGTAGGTTGTATACATTAATTTATATTTCATACTCAAATTTTGTATCTTCCTTTTCTTCGACCTATCCTTGTTGCAATATCCTCTTTTCCAGGTTTGGTCTTGGCATCTTGCTGTATTTTGTACATTCATTTACTTGTTTTGAATTTTACAGGCAGCACTGGTTTATTTCCCGGTTGAATGGAGCTTCTGTTACTGCTGGGGGATTTCCTCCGAGAAACAGCAATGTGATTATTATTGCAACATCTTTGAATGAGGTCTATGTATTTGATGTGGAAGCCAAACAATTAGGTGAATGGTCAAGGCGCCACACGTTTCATCTGCCTCGGAGATTTCAGGAATTTCCGGGGGAGGTTATTGGGCTCTCCTTTCCGCCCTCCTTGCATTCAACTTCTGTTATTGTCTACAGCGCCAGGTGCTCCTTACACTCCTTGTTGCACTTATAGTGAAGGTCACTTATGTTGGATCTTTCAGAGATTTGGGTTGCGTTTCGCATAGCTCTTTGTCAGCTCCCTTCCAGAGCTGGATATACTTCCTTTAGCAGGCCCCCTTTCTCCTTGCTAACTCCTTGCAAGGCAGGACTACCTCTCTACTCTCTGCTAACTCCATGCAAGAGCAAATAAAATCTGCTGTAGCAAGGAGTGAGCGGAGAGCAGGGGAGAATTGCTGGAGCAGGTAAATCCTGCTATGCAGGGAGTTAGCAAAGAGAAGGGGAACCTGCTAAAGCAGGGATTTAGCAAAGAGAAAGGGAACCTACTAAAGCAGGTAAACCCTGCTCTGGCATGGAGCTAGCAGAGAGCTATGCCAAACACAGCGTTGCTCCCTAGTATCCCTTGATCCTGGTACTTCTTATTTGTTCAGATCACCGAAATGTCCTCCCCTTTCCCTTTTCACAATCAAGAAACTGAACCGATTTAATATTCCTGAAGTCCTCTTAAAACTTGTTTTCCTTCCTTTTACTTTTCCAACTATGTTCAAAAATCAAAACTATCTTGCCTTTGGATATTTTGAAATGAGTGACTCTCTGACCACTTGTACACAGCTTGGGGCATGACTGCCTACTCTTACACCATGAGCCACACATCTTTGAGCAATCCAAATACTCCCAGGGGGTCTTCCATCATTGGGACGTGTTTCAGCCAAAGAATCATGCCTTTAAAAGGATGTGAACATAGGATTGGCACACTTCCATATCTATCATTAAAAAAATACGAACAACCATCCATATTGGTGTGCGTTGGTCGGTTGGTTCAATTCTCCCAAATGTGTAAATATTTTGGTTCACTATTGTTCATTATATGAGGCGTCACTATGCTGGTTTAGATTGCCCAAAAATGCTTGCCAGATGGCCTATCAGAGAGGCGGTAAGGCTATAATCTGTAAGAGTGGGGGGGGGGGGGCGTCACACTCATCCTCATTTTTATGGAGATATTGGTAAATTTGATCATTGGAGTTAAATTGTTGAGAAATATGGTGGTCTTTCTACTTGCATCACTTTTAGATAAATATATCTTAGGGTGACTCCATTCTCCCCTACCAGATTACTAGTGGGTGTCTACACTAAAACCTTGATCGCGTTGAATCTGACGATGGTGATCATTTTCATTTCGTTCTTCCAGACAAGGGATCTTGAGATCATGGGCGTTATGAGACGGTTAGTTTTGATTCCACCTAGGACAATTCTCAAAAAAATGACCTTTAGATCACATGACACGCATTATGCTTCAACGTGATTTTAGGGCCACTTTTTGGGATATGTACCACATGGAATGAAAAACTTGACCGTCCAATGGTATGCCCATGGTCTCAAGATCCACTGTGTGGAAGATTGGAATGAAAAACAACCACCACTGATTCATCGCGGTCAATGGTTTGGAGTGTAGGCGTGCCCACCAGTAATCTGGTAGGCACAAAAAGGTACTCTATATATTGTTGTAAGATTGATGGTTTTAAACATGAGGGTTCTGATTCCTCTGACCTGATTTCCTGTGTTTAGGGCGATGTGCTTGATTGACTTTGGGCTACCAGTGGATCGGGATGATGGCAACTTGACCAATGGCTTTGATTCGTCATCGATCAAAGTTCCAGATTCTTGCAAGAAAATGAAACTAAAGCGTAAGAGGATCAACCCTGATCAAGAACACATACTCAGCGGTAAAAAGAATTTTGATTTTAGTACTTTTAGAGATCCTGTACTATTTGTTGGGCATCTGTCAGAAAAATCTCTGTTGATCATAGAGAAGCCTTGGATGGATGTAGTTAAGACTTTCGATGCTCCGGTGCACAGACATATTTACGGGACGTAATTTGCTCTTATCAGTCATTTGATTTGACAAATCAGGGATTCCTGCTGTTCCCATGGATTATCCCTTCTTTTTTGACTAAAGATCACATTCCGAGTGCATATATTTTCAGAAAGCTATATTCCATGGTTATAAGCACAGATTGTGTGCGTCACGAAAACAGAAGGTTCGTGATTGTGTTTTTGATCTATCAGAATTTGTGGCCTTAGCTATCATATATATCTTTTGATAATATATGTATTTTACTACTGATCGTCAATTTATTTATTCTCTGCAGAGGCCGAAAATATGTTGTATAAATATTAATTGATAGTTGGAAAACTTGTTTCGTTTAGTGTTTTTTCTTTTGTTCTTTTGTTTCGCCTGTTGGAGTTTGTATTGGTGAGTTTATAAGCTTCAGCTGCTCTACGAAATACCATTACTTTCATTTTCTTCTTCAGATGGTATCAGGTTGATTGGTCTGATGGGTACATGTGGCATGCATCTTCAATAATCTAAGATGTCCCAGTGGCTGGTGTTCTGTTGTAAAAATTTATTGTACTTGCAAGTGTACAAATCGTGATATAGTCCGTGAGTGCAGAGTACGAGATCGTTTCCACGAGGATTGGTTAGATAAATTAAAAGAGGAGATAACAATTAATCAAAAGAATTATCACAGACCTAGTACAATATTTAAATTAATTTTATGATTCTGAGATGTAGACACCTAAATTTGGCCCAAGGCCTGATTGACACACATTTTGAGAGAGGCACGTTCCTAAGTTTTTGATGGCATGTATGGAACCCTTAGGAATCACCCCAAACCTTTAAGAATCACCCTAGATCCCTTAGGAACCTACCTCGAACCTTTAGAAACCAATCCCGATCCTTAGAATCTCTTCCAAATTTCAAACCTAATCGTCTCGGATAATGGATGAAGAGGGGTGCCCCGGAACCGGCTATGGCCCTCTACGACGATCGAGTCCCATATCATTGAAGAGTAGAGGTCGTCAGCTTTTTGACGGTCCAAGAATCGCCCCAATCGAAGGTATACATCAAAAGATATAGTAAACTGAGCTCGAAGGGCATAAATGTAAATTCATGCGGGCCCCTAGGGATTTGGCGCAACTAATAGTTGCGCGAAGGTTAAAAGTGGGGCCACCCTCGCGAGGCAACTTTCAACACTATTTAAAACACTGTTTTACTGTACATTTGTCTGGCGCAACTATTAGTTGCGCTAAGCATATGAACAATGACTGTTGAATTTTGTCCCAAATTTTGTAAGTGGGGTTTGACTTGTTGACCACTTCGACCTTTGGGGTGTGTTTTGATAGTTCTGTTGTATCCATTCACTGCCTATTTGCAACCCCTTAAGTGGCTTAAGGCCTCACCCCATCATTCACCATTGGAGGATCCTTTCACACATTTTAAAGCTCTCGAAATTCTAGGAAACCTTAGATTAGAGATTATCTAATTGCTAATCCTAATTAGCATCTAAGTAGCTTCCTAATCCACCCATTTCCTATAAATAGAGCCTCCCTCTCCTTGGTTTAAGGGTTGAGAATTTTGGCCTAAGAGAAAGATTTTAAAGGGAGAAGATCTTTCTCCCTTTGGTGCACTTCTCATACAAATTTTAGAATTTCAAAACCTCTTTTGAGTGATATTTTTCACCTTAGATCCCTTAGTTTAGGTATATGCTATCCATTCACCTTCCCTCTCTACCTCTTAGTTAGCAAGCTTTAGAGGTTAGAACCTCTCTTTCCACCATACAAGCCTTTAAAAGCTCATCAAAGCAAGCCAATGCAAGGCTCTCCCACTGTGCTATAAGGGCCCGAGGGCTCCGGCTCTCTCATTTCTTCTCTTATCTCTTTCTAGCTCCTTTCATCCTCTCATTTGTGTCGTTATGTCGCCGACTTTTCGGTAGGAACGGAGGGACATAAATAGGATTCTAAGCCCTTTTTGGCTATAGGAAGCTATTTTCTTTTCTTTTACTTCATTTTATTTTTGGTTATTAGTAGAGACTGTGTTAAGCGGGTTGATCGAGTGCCTAACACCTTCCCGATCGATAACCGAAGCCCTTACTCAAGAGCCTTTTGTGTGGACCGGATTCAGAGTCATATTTTTAGCACTTCGGTGCTCATAAAAATGAACTAGGTATCCTGCGCCACCGAAAGCTTCGTGTGGCGACTCTATATTTTCGTTAGAGAGCGCATCGTCGTGACGGGATCGTCTCGATTCCCACGGTTGCACAGATGGCGACTCTGCTGGGGACTAGCTAGTGAGCTTCCCCTTGAACTAGGTCATTTTTTTTTATTTTTGTAACATTTTATTGCTGTTTTTTAATTTTATTTTTGCTATTTTTTTCACTCACCCCTCCGATTAAGTTACTTTACTTATCCCTACTTTTACGTCATTTATGAGCCTTAGCCGATTGGCGGGCCTACTTGCACATAGTCTTTAAATTTCTTTACTTTTTCGTCATTTTAAGTGCCTTAGTCGATCGACAGGCCTACTTGAGCATTGTCTTTTAATTCATTTAATTTTCTGTCATTTAAAATGTCTTAGCCGATTGGCGGGCCTACTTGTGCAAAGATATTCCGACAATGGACGCCAGCCCATAGTGGCGGCATAGGATCATCACCCCCGGTCTTTGAACTAAAGAAAACTTTCAAAAAAATAAGAAAAACTTTGAAAAAAATTAAAATTGAACCAAGTTATGGAGCTTAATTAATTTGCTTTTACGGGATAGATTTTAAAGGGGTTGGGATTAGGCAAACACACAACCACTCGAGTCTTAGTATGGCGGCAGCCCCTAGTGGTGATGATCCAGAAAAGTCTCAGGCCACCTAGTATTTGAGAAGGCGCTCGCACTGGAGGTATATCGGGTGGGTTCCCATTCCAAAACTTAAAACCCTTGGGGAGCGCGCTAGCGAGTTATACCGGACTTAAACCCTTTAGGTGCGGTGAGGAGAGAATCGATCACCAAAAAATAGCTCAGTTCCCGGAAGCCTAGCTTCCACAAAAAACCAAAAAAAGAGACTCATTTCGGGTGTTGGTGGTTACTGTCATCAGTTTTTGCCTGGTGCAAGTATTAGTTGTGCTAGTGCAAAAAACTGGAATTTATAACTGGCACAACTAATAGTTGCGTCAGCTTTAAAATTCAAAGTTTTACCTTGGCGCAACTAATAGTTGCGCCAGTGTAAATCAGTCCCTTACAACCTGGGCGCATGTATTAGTTGCACCAGGTCTGTTTATCAGCCCACCAGCCCGAATCCTTGGTCCTTTTCACATCCCGAGTTCCCCGATTAGTGTGCTTAGTGCCTTGTTTGGGCCCCGCTATCTCCGACACCCAATACGCCCCCGCCCGTCAAAAGAAGGCAACTTCTTTTTGGCTCATCTTGGAGGATCGGGTTGTTTGCCTCAATTCCTGTGCCTTCAATAGATCGAAGGTTCTCCTTCGATTCTTCTGAAGTGCGTCGGAATCGTTGCCGCGGGTCTTGAATTAAGGTACGAGGGCCACCCAAAAAGGGAGTTTCAAGGCCTCGGAACCTTTGTTTTCCAAAAAACTCTTTCAAAAAATTCAAAAATATATATATATAATCAAAAACTAAAAAAAAGAGAGGGGTTTTTGGTGCCGGCATAACGACATCATCTTGCCCTCCGCCGTCCCATATGGGAAGAAGGAGGAGGAGTTTTGGGCCTTACCCAAGGCACCCTTACCTAACCCATTCCCGTAGAATGTCGTGGGTAGTGGACCCGGCTTACGCCGATCCTGACTCATCCCCGCCACATTCTCCAACTCACTCCCATTCGGGAGAAGTTCTTTCAACCATCCCCCTCACCCAACCCCCCTTTACCATCACCGGCCCATTCGGCGCCCCCATATTTCCAACCATTACCCCCCAAAATATCCAAAGTCCTACCTCTCATTCTCCATATTTTGCCCAAACCATGCCCATGCCAAATCCGACCAATTTCCCATCCACACAAAACCCAAACCCATTTTCCCAATCTACATCCATGCCCCAATTCTCATCATCCCTCCTCATCATGCCCCCCATCATCTCAAAACATACCAAATACATCCAATCATTCACCCCATACCCCCCACCTACCATAGTCATCCCCGATTATACCGGGGCCATGCCCAATTTTTTCGCTACCTCCATCCCATCTATACCCCATCATCCCTTAAATCCCCCATCCCCATCCAACCCTCCCTCCACGACCATGATGGAGGAGATGTTTCAAGCCTATTTCATGTGGAAGGTTTCTCAAACCTTCCCCCCCCCCTCCTCCTTCACACCCCATGTCCCTAAACCCGTCTCACACCCTAGCCAATCTCCATGCCTCACTCCCCCATGACCCCCATCAACCCCCCATAATTCACACCACCCAAACCCCCATTACCCACTTACGCCAAGGCCCATTGGCCTAAACCCCCTTTTCTCGTATATCCCAGGGGCCCATGGTCCAATACCCCACCACCCAAACCTACTTAGGGCCCATGGCTCAGACCCATCAAGGGCCATTGGGCCAGACCCACCAAAGGCCCATGGCCCAGACCCATCAAGGCCCATTGGGTCAGACCCACTAAGGGCTCGTGAGTCAGATCCATCATGGCCCATTGGGCCAAACCCATCAAGGGCACATGGCCCAAACCCATCAAGACCCATTGGGCCAACCCCCCCCCAAGGGCCCTTGGCCCAAACCTACCCAGGCCCACTGGCCCACACCCACCAGTGGCCCGTGACCCAAACCTACCAAGGGTCCATGGCCCAAACCTATCAATGGCCCGTGGCCCAAAATGGCCAAGGGTTCATGGCCCAAACCCAAACCCCACACTCATACCTTCCATAATACCCCCAACATTTAACCCAACCTTCACAGCCGGGTTAAACCCATGCTATACTTCAAACCCAATTCTCCTATGGCCCCATACCCCAAGGCCATCTTCAAACCTTCCCCCATATCCAATGGCCCTATCAGGCCCCACCTCAAAACCAAATTTCCATCACCCAACAAATCTTTCTTCACCCCCAATGGGCTCACCCAACCCCCACTCATGTCATTCTCATCCAACCCATGCAACAACAACAGGAGAATCCCGCCCTCGCTGCATACTATGCCGACTAGCAATATGAAGATGACGAGATTAGGAATAGCGGGGCCTATGCTGGGGCTTTGACCAACCTCAACCCTCATCCCATAATTGCCCACCCCCTAGTGGCCCAGAGTGAAGTCCAACTGACGGCCGAGAAAGCGACCCTCGTATCAAAAGAGTCAGAACAGCTGAAAGAACAGTTAGACAAAATACAAAAGCAGTTGATGAAAATGGGTGGTGCTGAAATCCACGCCACTGACTTCACAGACTTATATCTGTTCGCTGAGGTCCCCCTGCCCCCCAAATTTAAAATGTCAGCCTTCGATAAATATAATGACAATGGCAATCCTATTGCGCATCTGAAGTCCTACTGTGGGGACATGTGCCAATACGGGGAGGACGAAAGACTACTAATAAAAGTCTTTCAAAAAAGTATGACCGGGCTGGCTTTAAGATGGATCACATCTTTAGAACCGTCTATGATGAAAACATGGAGGGACTTGACGCATCTCTTTCAAGAACAGTATGTCTACAATATAGACATCAAGCCGCGTAAGTTTGACTTGGCCCGTTTAAAGCAGAACCAGAACGAGACCTTCAGCGACTACTTGGGGCGATGGAGAGCATTGGCAGTTCAGGTCAGGAACAGAATACCTGATGATGAACAGATAGAGATGATTTCAAAGAACACTCTGCCAGTGATTTCGAACTTTTTGGTATATCAGCAGCAGACCAACTTTGCTGATCTGGTGAGAAATGTTAACCGATGTGAAGACGCCACCAGGGAGGGGCGTTTGAATAAGAATATGTCGAGTGGACCCAGTGGGGTTAGAAGATTTTCAGAGCAAAGAAACGAGAAGAGAACATGGGGCAATATCCAGAACATAGTCAATACCCAGCCCAATAACAATACAACCTCGTTTCAATTTCAGGCTACCCCACCAGCACCCGTTAGGCCTGAGCAGATGCAAAGAATGGAGAATGGGCAAGGAATGCAAATGACCCCGGAACAGAGGAGAGATCGCTACGACCGAGTCTTCACACCTCTGAGGCAATCATTGAGTGTACTTTTGCCCCTGTTAGTAGAAAAGGGATTAGTGGCTATCCGCCAACCACAACCTCCTCCTCACCCGATCCTAAGGAACTATGACCCAAATACCTACTGTAATTTTCATCAGGGTCCGGGTTACCCTACTGATCGCTGCTTCCCATTGAAGCACACTATCCAGGATTTGATTGATGTCGGGAAAATCATTCCCCCTGTACCTTCTCAGCATGCTAATATTCACCAAGTGCCACTACCCCACATCCCACCGGAGGAGCAGGCCCCAGACCCACCGTCGGAATGATAGAAGATGAGGAGGAGTTTGAATTTGACCCATCTGATTATACTAGTGATCGGGAGAGTTATGTAGCACCTTTGTCAAGAAACATAGAAGAGGGGAACGTAGGGGTAATTGAACCCCTAAATTTGTCAGAATATCTCCCCAACCCAACTCCGCAATTTGAACCCGTGAATCTCTGGGCATACTTTTCGTCCACCACACCCGTCAATTATGTAAATATCAATGTATACCAACCATACATCACAACCCCCATCAATTACCTTATAAGCCCCCAGGCCCCCAATCCTACACCCGCACCCGCTAGTTATCAATGGCCTGTGCCCGCCTCATTTCAACTACCACTATACACCACAACCCCCATCGATTACCCTTTAAACCAACAGGCCCCCAATCCAACACCCGCACCCATCAGTTATCAATGGCCTGTGCCCACCCCATCACCCCCAAGTCAGCCACTGACAAATTCCACCGCCCCGGTCAATTACCTAACGGCCCATCAGACCCCCCCATCTGTCGCCAGCACCCACCAGCTATCAATGATTTACTTTTACCTCTTTCCCTCTAATGCCACCACCCTCAAGCTTCACTACCCCCATTTGACCCAATCTTTCCACCCAACCCGCTACCACCGAGGTGAATCAAGTATTGCCCACACCTCCTGAGCCGACAGTACAAGTACCTCAAGAACCGACAACCATACCTTTTCAGCTCTCGGGACCAACCTATGATCCTCATCAGGTCCCGTTAAGCTACGAACAAATAGATGTCAACATCGGCAGCAGCAGCGGAGAAGGGGCAATGGACTTTGTCACCAGGTCAGGAAGGATATCAAAGCAGCCAGAGGCGCCGACAGCACCACAGGCCCAACCAGAGTGGAAGAAAGACAATGCTGTGAACCCTTTCGAAAAAATGAGTCGAGAACATATATTAGAGACTCAACTAAGAAGAATGCAAGCCTATATCACCGTCTGGGATCTGTTGATGATGTCCCCACTCAATTTTCAAGCATTAATAGGGGCATTAAAAAATGCGCATGTATCACTCCAAGTTAGCCTAGATGAAGTCGGGCAGATAATTGGGCAAGTGATGGCTCCGAATGCCATTTCATTTTCTGATGCTGACTTGCCAGAAGAAGGGGGTAGCCACTCGAAGTCTTTAAATATAACAGTCGAGTCTGGAAACATGGTAATCCCATTGGTACTAATTGATAATGGGTCTGCATTGAATATATGCCCATTAAGAACTGCCACCAAGATCGGGGTTGATCCATACATGTTAAGGTCCACCAGAACCAGCGCTAGAGGGTTTGACAATACCAGAAGAGAAATAATGGGAGAAGTTGATCTTGAGCTATTGGTAGGACCAATGACCTTTTCCATTTTGTTTCAAGTCATGGATATCAAATCCTCATTTAATCTATTATTGGGGCGCCCATGACTGCACGAGGTCGGAGCTACACCTTCCACCTTGTACCAGAAACTCAAGTTTGTGTCTGGGCACAAGATCGTTACAATCATCGGGGAGGGATACAGTGAGAAAGAAAAGGCCGCCAATAGCATCGAAAGACCCAATATGTTAGATATATTGCACACCGCTGAAGATGTTGACCTTTACAGTTTCGAATATGAGGTATCAGCGATACTCCCAAAACCCATTGAGGGTATCATGCCTAAGACGGGAGGCGGTATGGTAGCAGCGGTGGCTATGTTCCAAAGATGGAGCTACCAGAAAGGCCGAGGACTTGGGCCCAGATTATAAGGCAGAAGAGAACCAGTTGTGGCTAAGGGACAGAAGGTGAGATTCGGGCTAGGATACAAGCCCACAAAGGAAGAGGTCCGAGAGGCCAAAGAGAAGGTCAGGGTTGCCGCAGCAGCGAGAGCTCGAGGAATCAACATAGAAGAGAATCCTCGCCCTAGGCCGCACATCAAGGATTCCTTTGTCAGCGCAAGGGTCGTCAAGATCGACCGAAATGGAGTAGCCCATTTGACCCCCACACAAACCCACAGCCCCAATCCATCCCACCAATCCCCAGATCTCCCTTCCCAGCTTGGAAATAGATTTGGCCGCGTTATCCCTTTTCGAGGAACGACGGTTGGTACCTGAACAAACTCCCCCTGTGGTAAATTACCATAAAGTCGAGTTATCGTTTGAGGACATCATCTCAGACGAAATGAGGATCAATATGATGGAGGCTAACTCCAATGAGCCATATCAGTCAGCACCCTCCATCCCAACAAGTAAAGCGGCCCCTCAGGTACGCAACTGGGCATCTTTGTCCCAAACTCTGAAAGTGGAAGTGGCCTAACATTTGGCACCCGTTTCCAAAAAAAAAACAACCTATAAAAAGTGAGAGAAGCCCTTGACTAACAATACCTTGTGTATATAGCAACCCGCCTTACCAAGGGTCCGTCTCCGAAGAAAATAAAAATCTCAAAAACATAGAAAAAATACAAAATCCCAAAAACATTGAAAAAATTTAAAGTCCAAAAATATTGTCATTTAAAATTTCAGAAAATGTCCCACAAAATGATGCCTTAATCAAAATGCTCGTCCCACGTGAAATTGGCCCCTTCCCTGTAGAAATACAAGAAGAGGTAGGGATCACGAGTCTGGACGAGGATGTCCCCTTCGAGGAGCTCCCTAATGAGCTCCTTGACCGATTTACCGACTTTGAGTATGACCCAAAATCGGAACGTCACTGTCTCCTGAGGAAAGAAAAAACATGATCGACTTCCTTCGGTCATACCAAGACGTTTTTGCCTGGTAGTACGAGGACATACCTGGTCTGGATACTGATTTGGTTGAGCATGAGTTGCCCCTCTACCATGATATGAAGTCAGTCAAGCAGAAGCTGAGATGTCTCCGACCCAAATGGATGCTGAAAGTCAAAGATGAGGTTATCAAGCAATACGATGCGGGGTTTCTCATGGTATCCAAATATCCGCAGTGGCTAGCCAATATTGTGCCCGTACCAAAGAAGGATGGAAAAGTCCGCATGTGCATCGATTTTCGTAATTTGAACAGAGCAAGCCCAAAGGACGATTTCTCATTGCCACACATCAACATCTTGGTTGATAACACAGCTAAGCACGGGATGCTTTCTTTTATGGATGGATTCTCAGGATACAATTAGATCAAAATGATAGAGGTTGATCTCGAGAAAACAACGTTCATTACCCCCTAATGAACCTTTTGCTATCGAGTCATGCCATTCGGGCTGAAGAATGTCAGTGTAACGTACCAGAGAGCTATGACTGCACTATTTCATGACGTGATGCACAGAGAAATTGAAGTGTATGTCGACGATATGATAGCCAAGTCACCGGAGCGAAGCGACCATCTGGTAAACCTTCAGAAGCTGTTCGAAAGGCTGAGGAAATATAGACTACGTTTGAATCCACATAAGTGCGCATTTGGTGCTATGTTAGGGAAACTTCTAGGGTTCATCGTTAGCAGGAGGGGGATCGAGGTCGACCCAATCAAAGTCAAAGCCATCACTGAAATGCCACCGCCGTCTACTGAGAAAGAGGTTAGAGGGTTTCTGGGCCGAATACAGTATATTAGTCGGTTCATTGCACAACTAACTCCAATCTGCACGCCGATCTTCAAGTTACTAAGGAAGAATTTGCCCGTTGAATGGAACGACGATTATCAAGCAGCGTTCGAAAAAATAAAAAACTACCCCCTTAATCCACCTGTTTTGGTACCACCTGAGCCAGGGAGACTACTCTTGATGTATCTCTCCATGACGGAAGTTTCGATGGGATGTGTCTTGGGGCAGCACGATGAAAAGGGAAGAAGAGAGCGGACAATTTACTATATGAGCAAGAAGTTTACTGATTATGAAGCGCACTACTCTGGCTCTTGTATGGGCTACTCAAAGGCTCCACCACTACTTGCTATCTTAGGCAGTTCTGCTCTTGGCTCGAATGAACCCATTGAAATACCTATTTGTTCAATAATTAGAGCTCGGTGAGAAGAGAAGAACACAAGTGTTTTGTTCAATTATTTTTTAAGTATTTTTTTGGAAGTTGAAAAACCAATATTTGAGATTCAGGTAGCAATTTCTGGGTTCTGAGATTCACCAAAAATAAGGTTTTTTGATCTCTGGTTTGGGATTTTTTATGTAAAAGAAAGAAAGAATTGATTTCAGTTTTTGGGTCTTGGGATTCATATAAAAAATATGGTTTTTGAGAAGCTGACTTTGTAGCTTAAAGGGGTCTTTCTAATTTATTTTTTCTTCAGTTTTTTGTGAGTTTTTGTGTCTAATTCATCAAAGAAACATGGGTTTTGAGCTCTGAATCTGTTTCACTAGGGTTTTATAGGAAACAAAAGTATCAGGTTCAAAATCCAGAGTTCTGAGTAGCAGTTGTTGGGTTTTTTTCTTCATAACAAAAGCTATAAAATTTTGAGTTCTAGATACTAACTACAAGCCCAATTACTATTTTGGTAAGAAAACAGAAGTCTCAGATTCAAAATCAAAGATTTGGGTCTCAGTTTCTTGATACATGTCTTCATAAAGGCTTGGGATTTTAGCATTGAGTCCATTACATTATAGCATTTTTCGGCTTTTTCTTCATCAGAAATGCCATAGTTTCTTTTGTTTTGAATCAGCCCGATTAGTTTTGCTAAGAAATTAGAAAACTCAAATCCAAATTCAAAGATCTGGGTATCAACTTTCTTGATACTTGTATTCATAAAACCATTATTTTTTAGCCTTTAAATCCTTTGAGCATAAGAATAAAGAAAAGGATTTTTTTGGCTGCTAGGGCAAGGAATTTAGAACAAGTTAAAGAGATTATTCATGATTCTAACTCTAATTATATAAAGGACTTGGTATCACAGGGAAACCAGAATGGTGAGATTGCAATGTATGTAGCCGCAAAAAAAAGGCACTCGTTGATTAATGGGCCATGTGGGTGAGCATCTATATATGATCCTAATTGTACCTCGATTCTTTATGAAGTTTTCATTATGCATGTAACAAATGAATATTCAAAATATATTGATTTCAATTGTTTTATTTTTTTTTCCCCATTAATTGATATAATACATGAATTTTCTTGTTATGCAGCTTTGATGATCAATTGCTATGTGCTAGAAATTTTGTAGTGGCTATAAAGTTTATGGATGTAAGAAATCCCATCATTTTAAATTTGGATTAATGGGCTCTCACCTATGGTTTTAAATATCGGCCTATACGTATCGGGTTTTGCCCCACTGGATACGGATATTATATGGGCTCAAATTTCTGGTATTATTGTTGTTAATGCCGTATGACATCATTAAAAAAATTAAAATATTAAAAAATAGAGTATGATTATTGTTGTTTTTATTAGTATTATAATAATAAAAATAACGTAGTGTATTAATTCTAATTTCATAGAAATTAGAAATTAGCATCATCACTTATTTTTTATCATATCGGTCACTTGTGAATTGTTTAAATAAATGGTCTCACGTGCATCGTATATATATATAAAGACACTCATATATTGTACCTTTAATTCCACCCATGAAATCTTTGAGTTCACCCACACTAAAACCCATTGACTGATTATAATTCGATGATGCAGATCATTTTTCATTCCAATCTTTCACATAATGGATCTTGAGATCATGGGAGTGCCATTAGACAATATATTTTTTATTTCATGTGGTACACATCCCAAAAAGTGACCTTATTTGAGCGTGATGAGTTCCACGTGATGTTAATGTCACTTTTTTGGAATGGATAGCATGTGAAATAAAAAACCGATGGTGGATGGGAAGAGAATGATCTCAAGATGCACTATGTGAAAGATTGGGATGAAAAATGATCTGCATCGTCGGATTCAAAGCAGCCAATGGGTTTCAGCGTGGCTGAACTCAAAGATTTGATGGGTAGATATAAAGGCATTCATATATATATATATATATATATATATATATATATATATATATATATATATATATATATATATATATATAGGGAGTTGGTTCCCTCCTCCACTGTCCTCCGAAGTTCACGTGGAGGTACACATGCCACCCAAAACACTCTTTGGTTGCCACGTGGTATACATGTGGATGATTTAGATCAATTTTTAAAAAGAAAATTTTCAAAAAAACTTTTTCAAAGCATAAGTCTAGTTTCAATGGTCTACATTTTACAACTTAAAAAGCACATGGTGGAGATGAGTTTTCAAAATTATTTTTTTTTAAAATGATCTAAGCAATGCACCTGAGGTCCATGTGGCATTGAAACAATGTTTTGGATGACACGTGAACCTCCACCTGAAACCTTGGAGGATGGTGACCATCCTCCTATGGGGGAGGGACACCTTTATATATATATATATATATATATATATATATATATATATATATATATATATATATATATATATATATATATATATATAAGCGGAAAGTGGGTCTAAGTTTTGGTCCGTCATTTTTCAGTTAGGACACAAAGATTCCAACTGTTTACTCATATCTATCTTAGGTTGAAGAATCTGATTATTCGAAATAAAAAAAATTCTAAGGTCATTTGTTGAACATTCAACATGTATTGCCCCTATGAGATTTCAATTTTCGTGCTATCTCACTTTATTGTTGAGTGATTTGGTGTTTCTTCAGGGATAAAAATGCCATCAAATGAGTGGTCGTAACTTGAGATAGGTGTTGCTTGCACACATTCCTCTACATTAAATAAGTTGCAGTGACATGAGCATCAAAAATAGTAATTTTCTTAGAGAGTACAACATGTATACTTGGCGGCCAAGAAAGCTTCCTTGTTGGCCTTATGTTAGAATTTTTTTTAACGGGACCAAGTCTCCTTATTGTCATTTAAGCATCAAATGGTGCTTAAATGATGTTACATCATTTATTAGCTTATGATTTTGGAAATCAATACCGTCGAAGTGATATGTTATAAATTGAAGGACTATAGGTACAAAAAACACACTTTTTGAGAGATTCGAACCATCCGATCCGTGCACTCTAATATCAATGATTGTTCTTAGTTTTGAAGATTTAATGATATTATTTTTAAAGTTGATATGCATGCCTTTTATGTAAATTATTAGAAGAAAAATAGAAAATATGAAGAGTAAGTTTTGGAACACCCAACTTGAAGTCATAGTGACAAAATTCGCAAAATTCACCGAAATGAGAACGAAAATTTTGGAGAAATTACGGTCCTTTTCGACGAAATTTTGATATCTTTTTTTACATGTTTAATTAATTAATTATTTTTTATTTTTTTGGAATATGTTAGTAATTTAGTAGTAAAAGGCAACTCACCAACTGTCACCAATCACCACAAGGCTGCGTGGATTGTTTAGGTGAATGGAGAACCTATTATATAGGTGGCTAGAGTGTAAAATTCTTCTTGCCTCAACGACATCATTTTGTCACTGGGTACCATTATACTTACGCCATACTTACGCCACTTGGCTGCTTTCTCACCCCTCTTCGGCCGGCATGCATTGACCGCCCTTGAATCAAATGGTGGAGGTCGTTTTTCATCCCCATCTTCTACACAATGGATCTATGGATCGTGGGGGTGCCATCAGACGGTCGATTTTTTATTACACATGACACGCATCTCAAAAAGTGACTCTAAAATCATGACTCCATTTGTAGATACTCTAATTTTGCCCTCTCGGAGTATACAAACATACTTGATCAACCTTTGGCCTTGCCCTGACCATATACTGAAACAATAGTATATGGTTGAACACATGCTGAAATAATAATTTTGTAGCTCAGACTCCACAACCCTGATACGGGGACTATATGCTGAAACAATAGTATATGGTCGAAGAACAAGCTGAAACAATAGCCCTGTGGTTCAGACCCGAGTAAGACCAGGAAGAATCCTGAATTGCGAGCTCTATCCACCATGCGCAATTCGATTGAATGCCACATAGCTGATGCACAATTGGTCAATGTGGACCAGGACTCACCTTTTCGCGAACCGACTTAAGAGACGATTTCGCGCCTGTGATAGGGCGCGCAATCGATTACGCGTACAACCACCGACGCATAATTGGTCCAATTTGGATTGGACTCTTATTCCCTAGACCACCTAAACTCCCTTATTAAGCGCCCTAGAAACAATGCTTAATCGGATTGCACGCACCAAGAAGGGCGCGCAATTAGTTCTATTATAATAGAATTAGGATACCCGGTTGAGCCAGTCAGCCGGTCACTCACTGAGTCGTGATTGACTCAAAGTGTATTAAGCGCCTGGAACATAGCGCGTAATTCAATTAAGCGACCTAGACATGACACGTAATTAAATTTCACCGACCAATTAAGCGTACCCCATAGGGCGCACAATTGCCGGAATACCTATAAATAGACCCCCTTACCCCGAATACAGAACACACAACAATTTGAGAGATCCAACAATTGAGCTTTCGAGTTCCTTCCTTTCTTCTAGTTCTAAGTTCTAGTTCTAGTTCTAGCATTTAGTTCTTAGCTTCTAGTCTTAGATCTTAGGTTTTAATTGTAGTTCTTAAATTCTAGTTCTAGTCCCTAAAACCAGTTCATAGTTTTTTCTCAATCATTAAATTCCAAATTCGAGTTCTTAAAATTCCAAATTCTAGTTCTTAGTTTCTAGGATCAGTCCTTAGATTTTAGTCCTTAAATTTCAATTCTAATTTTTAATTTTTGATTCTAGATCTTAGATTCTAGTTCTCAATTTCCACTCCAAGTTTTGCAATTTCAAACATAATATTTAGTCCTAGTTTATAATTCTTAAAATCTACTATTTTGATTCATCACTTTTTCAATCTATATCATTTTAAAAATGATATCATTTGTCGATTGATTTGTCCAAGGGAGCTTATGGAGGGTACCCGAGAACGGGACCGATCCTCCTTAGCATAGCGAGCCCGAACCCCTTTTTTTTAGATTCCCAGTAAAAGTAGGAGACCTAAAATAAATAGATTTCTAGTATAAATAGGATATTTACAATAATTAGACTCCTAATATAATTAGGGCATTTAAGTTAATTAAACTTTTAGTAAGAATTAGAATATTTAAATTAATTAGAGTTCTAATAAAATTAGAATATTTAAATTAATTAGAGTTCTAGTTGAACCACTTATCGTAGACGAATTCTTCTTTTCAGTTCGAAATTGTAATTCAAAAAATTAAAAGGCCCAAATTCTAGCCTATGTTGGATGTACTGTTGCATTTTAATGGACTACAAGCATAGCACATATTATTTAAATCCGTAGACCGTAAGATAGGATTCTCATGATCTCAAGATCTATTTTATGGAAGATTGAGACCAAATTAAGATGATCTCTATCATCTAATTTGAAGCAGTCAACATAATTACATCATTGTGAAGAACTCATGGGTGCAAATTGCTCATGTGCAACGCACATGCTTTATATATGGAAAAGCCACGTGTCATGTGAGTTAGCAGGTTTTAACCCTAATTATCCTTACTTCTATATAAAAGTAAAAATAGTTTATGTTAATTTCTCATGCTAAAAATGTCCCTAACTCTTGAGCACCTATATGGCAAGAGTCCTAAACATTCCCATGCCTAAAATGCCCTTAACTCTTGAGCACCTATATAGCAAGAGTCCCAAGCTGTGTGTCACATGAAATAAAAAACTACAAAAAATGATCTCTACTATCCGATTCAAAACAATCAATGAGTTTCTATGTGAGTGAATAGAGCTAATCTTTAATAATTGTTTCTTAAATATGACAATCATACCCTTATGATTTGAATTTATCAAGGTAGTTCAATTTTATGGTCTTTTGCAACCATGTTCTCCTTATATAACATATATCGATATAGTTGCTATTAGAGTATTACGTGCGCTTGCATAAGTATTATGAATCGTGTTCATAAGCATTAAAAATATAGGTATCAACCGATACTAGTAACTCATCACCAAATTTGGGGTTCACCCAAAAATACCACTGATACTTGACCACCAAATGTAGTGGTCATCCATCCATTTCGATCTATATTTAAAAAAATATAGAGATATATAGTATTAGTATCTATAAAAGATATACATTGTATATAGTATGCTACTTGATGTTTTTACTTTTTATGTTGCTTGTTATTGGAGACAAAGAAGAAAGGTCTTTTGAATTTTTTAAGTTTGGTTTTCACCAAAAAGGCTCTGAATGATTTATAGAAACTAGGTGTTTAGTGTATGTGTGAAAATGGTTGGGGCTATTTATTACTCCCACAACATTTAAACAAAGAAAAGATTGTTGATTAGTGTCAATCACACGATGTAGGCCTTTACCATCCCAATCATGCATAAAAAGATCTTGAGATCATGGGTCTTGCATCATATGGCCAAATATTGATTCCAAGTGACACACATCTAAAAAAATGAACGTGATCATAGAGTACCATCAAAAGTGGTTCACGTTTACGATTTAGGATGTGTGCCACATGGAATCAAAATCTGACTCTTTGATGGTAGGCACGTGATCTAAAGATATGTTGTGTGAAATCTTGGGATGAAAAACGTTCTACATCATATGATTAAAATCAGCCAACGACATTTTTATTGTTGAAGTGGTGTGACAGTAACTAAAAAGGTGTGGCAGTAACACTTATTTTAAGAGGTGTGGTAGTAACATAAAGTGTGGCGGTATCACTTCTTTTAAATGAAAGTTAAAGGAAATTGAAAGAGTGGTTTTCAGTTGAAGAACCGATTTAGTGAGACCCTTTTGTGTTCCATTGTAGCCAAAACTCAGAAAATGAGCTTTCCTGAGCAAATTCCAAAGAAAATAGGAGGTCGCTTTCTCAAGAAAATGGGCTGAAAACCCGCAGCCCAATAAAAACTCCCGAATGTAGGGAAGGCTCAAAAAGTCTTAAGAAATGCCATTTTCTGTAGAAAATCCTCAGGAAAGTGGGTTTTCTTGGCTCTCGAATGAGGCCTTAGTGTAATAATATATATTTTATTATTTTAAAAATAAATTTATAATAATTATTATATATATAGATAATAATTCAATGACAAATTTGTAAATATAATCCTTCTCAAAAGTGTCTTTTTATATTTGGATTTATCTCTTCACTGTAAATATGAAAAGACACTAGTCTGACATCTTTTTACAATAAATCTAAAAAGACATTAGTTAAATTGATTTATCTTTTACTGTTATCTAAAAAGACATAACTCTGTTATCCGAAAAGGCTCAACTCTCTGAAAAGACACAAATGAAATCGATTTAAAAAAATCTTTTTGTGTATCAAAGGCATGTTCTTTCTCTAGAAAGTGCAATCTAGAAAAGAATGTATGGTTCATAGTATGACCAGACTCTGTTATATCCTGAAGGTAGATTCGCTGGGAACCTATTGCATCTTCATTTATCCGACGGAGTGAGGGACATCTATTGTCTTTAAGACAACGTAGTAAACAATGTGCCTTGGAGCGGCTATCAATATCATTTTTTATCAACACATCTACGGTCCAAAATGTAGTCAAACAACAAAAAATTCAATGCGCTGTGATGTGTGAGGCAGTACCTAAACATTGGTTGAAGTTTAGATCACAAAAAATTAATTTTTTTTAATGAATGACATGTGATATTATTGCACACGATCCCAAAAAAAATATTATCATTGAATCAGGTGTCACGTGACATATGATAAGATTTAAATGCATAAGTTTATCCATACATTAAAACTCATCGACCTTTTTCATTTTATAAATCTATTATTATTTTTATGATTATATAGAGGAACACGTGCTTTACACGTGATTGTTTACTAGTTATATTAAAATAGTAATGAAGCAACATTAAAAACTAAAAAAGAAATGAGGACCTTTAAATTCACCCACGAAATCTTTGAGTTCATCTAGCTGAAAGACATTGCTTATGGCGATGGAGATCGTTTATCCTCCTAATCTTTCACACAATGAATCTTGAGATCATAAACATACCGACAAATGGTCGGGTGTTTTATTTCTCATGACACGTCATATACAAGTGACCTTAATATCAGGTCACCTTTTTGAGTGAGTACCACGTGAAATTAAAAACTAATGTGAATGATGGAAAGCCCATGATTTGAAGATCTACGAAAGATGTAATTGTGCTGTTTGGTGGCGTCCGTGATCTAAAGATTCGGTGAGTGGATTTAAAGTTACTACGAAGAAGAAATAGCGATATCTTTTATTTCTCTCCCTTCTCCCAGATTTTATCGTTCCCTCTCAGTTTTCTCGCAACGACAGTTTTTCTCTCCAGAGTCCAGACGACTGTGGGTACTCAACGAGAGTTTTTCATTCGCTCTCGACCAACAACTGTGGACTATCTTCCCCGAGTATGCCACTAGACACCTAATGGACTATCTCTTCTAGCCTTTCTAAATCCAACGCCCTCTCTCTCTCTCTCTCTCTCTCTCTCTCTCTCTCTCTCTCTCTCCGTAGATCCCCGCTTACATCCAGTGAGCCAACAATGGCAGAACTAAAACTGTCGGAGAGCCGAGACCTAACACGAATAGAGCGCATCGGCGCCCACTCCCACATACGCGGCCTCGGCCTTGACTCCACCCTAGAGCCCCGCTCCGTCTCCGAAGGCATGGTCGGCCAGCCCTCCGCCCGCAAAGCTGCCGGCGTCATCCTCCAAATGATCAAACAAGGTAAAATCGCCGGCCGCGCCGTCCTTCTCGCCGGCCAACCCGGCACTGGAAAAACCGCCATCGCCATGGGCATGGCCAAATCCCTCGGCCAAGAAACCCCTTTCGCCATGATGGCAGGCAGCGAACTCTTCTCCCTCGACATCTCCAAAACGGAAGCCCTCACTCAAGCCTTCCGCAAAGCCATCGGCGTTCGAATCAAAGAGGAAACCGAGGTCATCGAAGGGGAGGTTGTCGAAATCCAGATAGACCGTCCCGCATCCTCTGGTGCTGCATCGAAGACCGGGAAACTCACATTGAAGACGACGGAAATGGAGACGGTCTACGATTTGGGGGTTAAGATGATTGAGGCGTTGGGGAAGGAGAAGGTGCAGAGTGGGGACGTGGTTGTGATCGATAAGACGTCGGGGAAGATTACAAAACTCGGAAGGTCGTTTGCACGGTCGAGAGAATATGATGCGGTTGGACCGCAGACGAAGTTTGTGCAGTGCCCTGATGGAGAGCTGCAGAAGAGGAAGGAGGTTGTGCATTGTGTGACGCTTCACGAGATCGACGTTATTAACAGCAGGTGATTATTTCTGCTTTGCTTCGTTTTTCTTGGTCTAAATACTTAATTGCTGTTTATGGTTTTTAGATGGTAAGAGTAATAGGCGAATTTTGTTTCTTGGACTTCATGTTTTAGGGTTAACTCTTCGTTTCGTGTTTGTTGATAGTTTTCGATGGTAGTAACTAGTAAAATGCTCTCTTTATTGACAATGGGTTGTTACAGGGATGTAATGACTATTATTTACGCATAATTGAGATTTTGGTTATTAGGAAAGTTTCTATATATTCTCTTTTTTTAATGATTGAGAATTGGGTTTTGACAACCATATCTGCTTTTATGAACTCAATTATTTTATTAGCTTTTTCTGAGCTATCTAAGTAGCTAAATTTTATTTCTTTAAAGTTTTAGGGTATCTTTAGTTCATATGGGCAATCACAATGACATTGTTTTTGGGTTCTAATGCCACTCCTTTGTATGACAACAATCTTTTACCTTTGGGCCATTTACTGATTATCAATAAATGTATTTTTTTCCCCCTTTTATTTATTGGAGAAGGATAGAATGAACACAAATGAAGTAAAGATGCAGTAAAGAACAGAAGTACTTCACTGGAGTAGGAATGTAGGATATTGCTTGAGGGAAGTATCGTTTGATTATTTATTTTTCATACTAACCCCATAATTTCATTAATAGCGAATGAAACTACAATGGGTTAAAGAGGCGTTTCATTGGGCAATCCATCTCTTTTTTCACAACACGAACACTAGTCCGTACGATGTGATTCTGTTGCTTGACGAATGCGGACTGGTTGCTCCATGCCATTTTCATGAGATTCTGATCGGTAGCTGGGAAGTCAGCCGCGAGAGATGGCCGGACTTTGTAACAGAAATGCTTACTGACCATGAGATGCTTGGTATCTTGGAGAGTGCCGGTTTGGTTGATGCCATCATAGTATCTGTTGTGCATATGCCATTTGAGATGGATATACTAAAACGGTTGGTAGAGAGATGGCATATTGACCTGCAAACATTCCATTTTAGACGGGTCAGAGGTCAAATTTACTCTTCTTGACTGTCAGACCCTAGCGAGGGTTTCAATTTTGGGGATGAGGCCAGAAGAATAGAACAAGGAACATCAGGTCCCTTGGAACATCGCTGGCAATTGTTGGTTGAAAAGCTCGCTGAGTTAAAAGAGCACCATGATTTGGAACATGGGTTGTGGCTATAGCACGGGAGCCAATTGCATGATAACAATCGGCCGAAATTTCTCATTGTCGTGGCTTATTATCTCAATGTGTTCTGCATCAGTGGCTCCGGTGACATCCATGTCGACGAAATGGCATTTGCATATGTTGCTCATGTGTTTGAAAAAGGCATATTCTATTGACATCCTTGATTGTTGAAAATCTGTATAGAGATTTGTCTTGGATATATTGATGCCTGGCATTCCAGACAATGGTGTAAGGGATCCCCGATGGAGTCCCTTTGCTGAAATAGAGGAGAGACGGTGATGGAACCATATCATTTGCAAGAGTCAACAAAAGAATTTATTGCCACAGATGAGGATGTAGCCCCCTGGCTGACAGAATATGCAGCAGCCCTTCATGGCCAGACACTAATGTCAGGTCGCAAATTGGATTATGGCCCGTGGGGAAGGCCACTCACTAAATAGGTCGCATACAATCCCACAAACAAATTGTATTCCAGCTAAGCAATTACCAGATAGAACAATTTGATTTTAGTGCCCTAGCCAAAATAAGGCCCTCCACTTCATTGGGACGATCTGCACATGCAAACATAAAGTCCTCAAATGCCGAGTTAGACATAAACAACCATTGGATAACAATGGTCTAAAGGCCAACAATCCATTAGGATGAAAGTAGTGAACAACTTATAAACCTCGTGTACTCGATGGCATGAATATGGAGCATTGAGAAGCCAAAATAAAGCTCTCTGATTCATTGGGGCGATCTGCACATGCAAACATAAAGTCCTCCAGTGCTCTGAGTTAGACATACACAGCCGTTGGATAACAATGGTCTTAAGGCCAACAATCCATTGGGATAAAAGTAGTGTGAATGACCTATAAAAGTTGTGTACTCGATGACACGGATATGGTTCATTAAGAAGGCAAAATAAATCAACCCACACTAATGTTTGACACACACTAATGGCACGTGCAATATTAATGTGTTTGTATCCAGATAAACTTGGTTGCGCACCATCTCTCCCAATCAAGTCAGGTAGGGCATATACCATATACCCAAGTCAGACTCTTTAATCTGATTGAGTCTCTTATAACCCATTTGATTCGGTAAAATTAGGGAAACGATCAAACACTCGGGGGGGGGGGGGGGGACATTTTTGCCAATCAAGGATAAACTTTCATGCAATGTTTGAATCCAAAAACCTGTGTCTAATTCTTCTTTGATCAGAGAAGTCCTTGCCATTCACCGTCAAACATTCTCTAGTAGCTAGCTTAGTGCATAAATCGTCAACCCTTTGACTCAATTATGTGGTATATTGTGTGTTTAGTTTAGCATGGGAAGTGTGGCATAGTTTTAATTTGAAATATGCTGAAGGATATAGTAGTAATTTAATAATAAATATATATTAATTATAAATCTTAGGTGAATCTTAGCCATTGATTTTAATTTTAATTTCAAGGAATGAGATTTATTATGACCCTACAACTACATGTAACCCTAGATAAGTTTGACTAGGTGGACCTACACCATCTATGAGGACATTTGGACATTTGAATATGTGAAAGCCCCACATGGACCCATCTAAGGGGACTATTTTGAAAAATTCTACGAATTAGGCGGTCTGCCATTTTTTTACCTAATATTTTCTTGATTCATCGATTTTATGAATATTTCTTTAATTTTCTGAATTTGAATAATTTTCTAAATTTTTACGATTGTGGTTCATGTTTCTATCATATTTTATATTGCTTTTTTATAATTATAAATTATTAATGTATGTCGACTATGTAATATACTTATCTTATTATTTCAAAGCATCATTTTTCACTTTAAATAAGATAACATATATATATATATATATATATATATATATATATATATATATATATATATATGTTAATAATATTACTTTTGTAATCTCCAAAAATATTCCGAATTTCCCCCCAAAATTTTCTAGAACCGAACTGACACCTCACCTAATGGTTGCTTGAATATGAACTTGGTTACTATGGGGTATGGCATCTTACTCCATGCTTCTCTCAACTCACACAATGTTCTTTGTTTTATTTAAGTATTATACTTATTGCTTAGTCCCTTGGGTGTAACTTTCCCTTTGATTTCTCTGTGCTTTGACCAACATTGTTATTATATTTTACTATATTTCTAAGTGGCTCCTTCCTAATTATTTGTAGAGCATTCAACAAAAATGTATTCAATCTTCCTTTGCTAAAAAGTTATTATTATTATTTTTACTATTATTCGAGTGTAAACAAACAAAATTAATATAGGACAATTTGTCAAATTAGATAACACCTATAGGGCGTTAGAGGCATCACCTATTAGCCTCACAATCTCAGCAAAAATTGACCGATGTAGGCCGCATGATCTTAGCTAAAGTTGTATGATGTAGATTTTAGTGCTCTGAAATATGTGCAAGTCAGCGTTTAAAGTTACGATGCTTCGAAGTGAGTCAATCTCTAACGATTAAATTTACTTTCTCATAATGCACCACTATTTTATGTTGGTAGCTGTATTCGTAACTTAAGATTCTTCGGGTGCAACTGATGGTTCCACTGTTGACACCATTGACTGCCTTGAATCAGATGATGGAGATCAATTTTTTGTCTGAATCTTTCACGCAATAGATCTTGAGATCATGGCCTACCTATCAAACAGTCGTATGCTGATATCATGTGGAATCAATATCTATTCATCAACATCGATAAAAAATAAATAAATATCTATTCATCATCTGATTTAAGGCAGTCAAGGGTGTTAACAGTGGAACCATTGGTTGTGCCGAATGAATCTTCAGTTGCAAATGCCGATACTCTTTTATGTTGTGATTTTGTAAATAGATGTTAGTGAGGGATTGAAATTTAATCTGATTCTTATTGTTATCCAGAGGAAATTAGGATTGAAGTCCATTGATGAGGGGCATCATTTGGCTAAGAACTGACTCTCCTGTTGTGGTAAGCCAATCTCCAACAGAAGAGTGCTTATTGGGGATTGAAATAAACCCTGTGTATCAACATTTAAATTTTTTAGCGAATACCACTGCTTATAGGCTCTTGGTGTTTAAATGACGGTCTGGAGAGTTGGTACCTATAAAAATACTGAGATTCTATTTTTGCCCGACCCGACCTATTTAGTCAATTTTATGTATTCGACTCGATAAATCATTCTGGTTGGGTCAACTGAGTGAAAAATAGAGTTAAGGTAGGCTTAAGTTAGGGTTTAGGTATGAAGGAGGAGGAGGAAGAAGAGGATAGAGAAAGAAGATTTTAGGGTTAAGTCAATGTTCCTCAAACACCTAGGAAAAGACCTATTTATATTATTCTCAATATTCACATACCTTACATAGATTTCAAAAAACCGTGAACATTATAAATTCATGGTTCACTTAACTACGCACACACCCAACATTTGTACACACCAACACGAACAGTAACATCTCCAACACTCCCCCTCATGTTGGAGCATAGATGTCAAACATGCCCAACTTGGAAGAGATGTCACATAGTTTCTTCTCGCCAATGCCCTTTGTCAAAATATTGGCTCACTGATCCTCTAATCTCACTTGAGGGATACAAATTTCCTTAGATTACACTTTTTCTCGAATATAATGACAATCACCCTCAATATGCTTTGTTCTTAATGGAAGATGAGACTTTTAGCAATATGATGGGGAACCTCATTGTCTCCTTATAGGATCATTGAAGACAAAATATGGACACCAAGGTTGGAAAGGATAAACTTGAGCTACATGCCCTCGTAGCACCTTAGGACATGCCTCTTTACTGCCCCTCAACACTGAAATTTGAAACCATGCTACTTCTTGAACTTCTATGTAAACAGATTTCCTCCCAGAAATGTGCAACAACCTGTGGTGGAACTTCTATCATCAAGAGATCCAGCCCAATCAGCATTTGTGAATATTTCTATATCCATGTGACCACATTTTTTTTAGAGAAGTCCTCTGCCACGACTTCCTTCTAAATACCTCAAAACTCTGTAAATTGCATCAAGATGAGTGGTTCTTGGTGAGTGCATATACCGACTTACCACACTGACATCATAGGCAATGTCAGGCCGTGCCATGGTTAAGTAAATCAGCTTCCCAACAAATCTCTCGTAATTATGATGATCCTTGAGAGGTTCACCATTCTCTCCATTAAGGCGATGATTCTGCTTATAGGGGTTATAGCGGGCCTACACCCCAACATCTCTGTCTCATGTAGAAGATCAAGTGTGTACTTTCGCTGAGAGAGAGAGATACCCATCTTTGATCTAGCCACTTCAATATCGAGGAAATATTTCAATGGACCCAAGTCTTTAATCCCAAATGTACTGCTCAGATAATCTTTTAGGTGGAATATCTCCTCACTATCATCTCTAGTGATGATAATATCATCAACATGTACCAACGCTGCTGTAGTATGAGCTCCTTTTTATGAACAAGGTGTGATCATAAACTCATAATGACTCCTTCGGGACCCATAATTCATAGTGGCATCACTGGATTTTTGTAACCAAGCTCGAGGCGATTGCTTTAGTCCATAATTTTTCTCGAGTCAACACACCTTTCCATTCCCTCCATTTCGGACAAAACCAGGAGGAAGATCTATATACACCTCTTCTTTTAGATCTCCATGAAGAAAGGCATTTTCACATCAAGTTGGGAGAGTGGCAATCTTTATAAGCAGCTAGGGATAACAACACTCTGATAGTGTTGCCACCAGAGGAAAAGTATCTTGGTAGTCAACCCCTTGGGTCTGAGTATATCTCTTTGCAACTGACCAAGCCTTATAGCTTTCAACGGTGGTCCCTTAATTTACAGATCACTCATCTTTTCTTTTGGTATAACACCTGAGCAACAATATAAGAGAGAGAGAGACCGAGTGTTCTCTTCTTTTTTCTTCTAATGGATGAGCAACAATGCAAACGAGATTTAAGGACTCTGGTAGAGATGAAAAACCAAGAGAAGATGCAAAACTAGATCTAACTAATCGTTTTGGTTCTCAGGAAATAAACTTTTACTCATTTTAAATGTTAAATTTCTTATACCTATAAAGTTATATCTTATAGCTTGTATAGCTTATATAATCTAATAATTTTATAAGTTATATAAGGCTTGCAATCGTTTAAGCAATGCATAGACGACAAGTTGGGGAAGAGCGATCAGCTTGAATTTTGGCCTGATCCCTGCTTGGATGAATTCGCCCCCCCCCCCCCCCCCCACGAGATGTACCCGAATCAGTTTCAGCTTTCTCTAACTAAGGAAATTTCGGAGCAAGACAGTGTTTGTTACTCTGCGGGTCAAGCTGTTTGGGCCATCGAGGTAAGGCGTAATCTGATGAGGGGCACTGAGTGAAATGATTGCAAGATTGCTGTGGAAATTACACTCTTTGCCCAGGTGGAATTTTAAGGAAGATAGCAGGCTATGGAAGGCAGATCCAAAAGGCAGGTTTACTGTTAATTCTTTTCACAATCATCTGGGCAGAAGATCATTAATCATCTGGACATAGACGGGGCTTTGTTAGGTTAAGGCTCCTCCAAGGGTCTTAATCTTTTCTTGCTGTGCTGCTTGGAACAGCATAAAAACTGCAGACATTCTGATTCAGAGAGGTATTCTGATCCCAAATCGATGCATTATGCGTTTCTTGAATATGGAGATGGCAGACCAAATTCTTATTCACTGCTGCAACTTTCATTTGGAACATGTTCAAGAGATCGCTAAAGCTTCTCAGATGTGGGATACATGCCTACCTCATGTAAGAAGGTCATTTCTAATTTTTTCAACTCTGCTTCCAAAAGTGTGTCTACTAGGATGCTACGCTTCTGTGCTATCTTTTGGACCATATGGAAAGAGAGAAACGTGAGCATCTACGAGGGCGCTACGCTTCTATCCATTCCCTGATCGATGAGATAATCAGGTGTGTTCTTTCCTGGGTCAAGTTGCATAAGGACTTTAGGGGATGGCAGGCCCCAGGTATTGGGGACTACGGGTTTAGCGTGATCTATGATTTCTGAGTTCATTGTGGACCAGCCTCTCTTGGGGTGCCTGGTTGTGGTCTTGTTGCTTCTTTTTCTTCTTTTTTCTTTTTTTGAGCTCCTTGTTCAAAGGCCCAAGGAAGAAATGTAATTTAGTTTTCTTCATGAAAACACATCTTTACTGATCAAAAAGAAAAACGCCACTTACTGGTAAAGATCCCAATTATGATTGTCTAATGTCATTTTCTTGTTGCCGTGCTAACATCTTTCTTACCAAAACAGCAAGAGTGGGATGGAAATGAACATAATAATGCATTGCTCGGTTGCAGCCCTATGTATAATCGACGAATCATTCCTAGCAAACATCAAAAACCATATATATATATATATACTAGTAGGCAGTGGACATGCGTTGCACGTGGGTAAAATAAAAAGTTTAATCATTTGACAAAACTATGTTAAATATCTCAATGATATATTTAATCATTTGAGAGCATGACATAAAAATCATATATACATCGGTATTGACCAAGTTTTGATACCATGCAAAGGATTATATTCTCAGTTTGAAATATATGGACACCCAACAGACCCCAAAAAGATCTGATTTATGCCAGGGAGATGATGATGATGATGATGATGATGATGAAGACAATAATGATGATTATTACGGACATCATTATCTCTTCAGAAGTCAAAGAAAGGAGGGATAGAGCGCAGAATGTTACATCGCACAAATATGATTGAGCTGACACAAACTCAAGATTCCATTTGCAAGATGATCAGAGTAAAGTTTCTAAGTTTAACCAGAGTTGACAGAAAAGTAGACACAGTATATTTACACACATTTGAGTTAGATGATTAGAGTAAGGTTTCTAAATTTAGCCAAAGTTAATAGAAAAGTAGGCAGTATTATCTACACACATTTGAGTTATAGGCCAACTCACAATCAAGGCAGATCTCCGTAGCATTCATCCTTCAGCTTGAGCTGAATGTAACATTCTGGAAATGCCAATGGGCCATGTTCTTCAATATATGGATTGTCAATTTCTCCGTTACCTGAAATGCGTCAGTCTCTAATAAGATTGATAAATAGACAAACACAGACACACACAACTATTATATATATACCTTGTATATTAAAAGAAGATATAACTCCCTGCGTTTTTTTTCACTGCAATGCAATGGTCTGATTTTCATAACTACCTCCCAAAGAAGTAAAACATGTTTATGACCCAACTAATTCCATCAAAATATGGATTGTTGGCATTAAAAACAGCACATTCAATTACAAAGGACTGACATCATTGGTGTGCCTTTTCTCATAAAAATATTAGAAGACTGAATAGAATCAATTTGTGCTCATACCCCATGATAGCATCAAGATACTAAAAAATCTGTTTCCCCTTGCGAGAGAGTAGCAACATTCAGTGAACATTTGTGTCCTGTCAGAAAATGGCACAAATTACGAAATTAAGCGTAATGCAGGGAAGCATAAAGTCTTGAAAATAACCATGCATAAAGGATAACCTCGAATAACTGCAAAAAGATCATTTTCCATGGAAAAAGTATCCCCAACTGAATCCAGAATTGACTTTCCCATGCCATTTCCTGTGCCTGCATTCAAATTGTTATTATTTTTTTTAAAAATTCAAATCAATAGGGCAAAAAATTGTTACCCAGCTACTAACCCCCATCTTGAGTTAAAAAATGAACAAGGTCATATTGAGGAAAACAAGAAAACATTTTGATTAAAAGGATTAAGTGAGAAAGCAGAGAGAGAAATAACCATGTGACAAGGAGCAAGAGTGGCATTTTAGCTCAATGTCATTTTTTTTTGTTTTATTGAAGCAATGCATTTAAGTTACATAATCTTTTTTTTTTTTTTGATCAGTAATATGAACTATATTGATATGCAGCAAGACGCTGAAAGACCAATACAACAACGACCAAAAACAGGCGAAAACGAACATAAAAGAAGATGGGCACAAATGTCGAACACACTACACACATCAATTGGATCTGGCCAACTTAGCCCGGATCCCAGCAATAAGAAGCATGACCAGATCCATCCCCGCCTCTAGCCACCCAAAACCACACTAGCTCCGTGATCGATTTTATGACCATCCCCACTAGCCTACTTTTGTTCTCGAATATCCTTAAATTCCTCTCCCGCCATGAACTCCAAAAAATGGCGAACACGGAAGCCCTTCAGTACTCCCATCTCTCACCCTCAACCTTCACAGAGAACCAACTCATCAAGTGTAGATCAGGTGTAGCCGACATAACCCAGTTCAGGCCGAAAGATTTAATGACAACACACCAAATCTTGTGAGCCACCTGACAATGTAAAAAGAGATGTGCAGCGGTCTCCTCCCCGTTGGCACACATCACACAATAATTTTGAATATCCTTCCCCCTGCGAATGAGCTGATCCCTCGTTAGGATTCTATCCTTACACAGAGTCCACCCAAAAACTTATCTTCAGTGGTATAGGCTCTTTCCACAGCCATTTTCCTTCGAAGCTGACGAGCGGTCGATGTGACATCAACTTATACAAACTTTTGACACTAAAATTTCCATCTTTGTTCGGGGCCCAAACTCTCTGATCATACCCTTGTGAATTCCGTTGCACCTCATATAACCTTTAAATCAGATTGGAGAACTCGATCACCGCACTGTCCCTTAGTAACCTTCTGGTAGCAACCTCCCACACAGTACTCCCTTGAGTAAGTGAGACAAATTCCTCAATCCTCCCACCCGAATTCAAGGAAATGGCATAGATACCCGGAAAAGAGGTCTTAAGTGGTCTACTATCCAACCATACATCATCCCACAACCGGATACTGGTGCTACACCCCCAACTAAACTGCAGCCCTCTAGCAAAATTCGCCCACGTGCTACAAATACCTCTCCACCAAGCCGAGGTGCCCCTGTGGGCTGTGGAGCAGATCCCCCAACTACCAAAAGATTGCTCGTATTTCTCGACCAACACCAACCGCCAAAGGCTATTCCTCTCTTCCATCCTCGCTCTCCAGAACCATTTTCCAAGCAGCGCTAGGTTGGTCCATCGCAAACTACGAATACCCAAACCACCACAATTGACAGGCAGTTGACAAATATCCCAGTTTACAAGGTGGTATCGCCGGTCCGTCCTCGACCCCTCCCATAGAAAAGATCGTTGGATTTGCTCAAGCCTATTAATAATTTCCATCGGGCACTTGAACATCGACATATAGAAAATGGGCATGGACGAGAGGACCGCTTTAATAAGCACCAACCTACCTCCACTACTCAGTGGCTTTCCTTTCCATGACGACAACCGCCGTTCGAACCTTTGCACTACCGGTTGCCATTCTCGAGCAGTGGGCTGTCTGAGACCAAGCGGCAAACCGAGGTTCTTAATAGAAACTTTTCAACAACACAATTGACCGTTCGCGCAAGCTCAGCCAATAAGGTCTCCTCAACCCCAATCACTGTGATCGTGGACTTAAGAAAATTGATACGCTGACCCGACACCGCCTCATACATCGAAAGAACATCAACCACAACACTGAACTCCATAACATCAGCCTTCCCAAATAAAATCGTGTCATCTGCATATTGTAAGTGTGAGATGGATTTGCCTTGAGCTCCCACCTGAATCCCGGTAATCAGATTTAGCTCCTTGGCACGCACTATTAGCCCAGATAACGCCTCGCCCACCATATTGAAGAGAAAGGGTGAAAGTGGTCCCCCTGCCGAATACCCCTGGTGCTCTTAAAATACTCTGCCGGAGTGCCATTAATCAGGACTGAGAACCACGACGAGGAATAACAACCACGCATCCATCTCCTCCAGGTAGTACCGAACCCCAACCTACCGATCATATAGTCAAGGCCCTCCCAACTCACCCGATCATACGCTTTCTCCATATCCACCTTCCAGATCGCAGCAGGACGGTGATGATTATGAACCGACTGGATAGTCTCATGTGCCACCACCACCAGGTCAACTAACTGTCGACCTCACACAAAAGCCCCCTGATTACCCGAGATTGTTTTGCTCATCACCAGTTTAAGTCTGTTAGCTAACACCTTAGAAATAATCTTGTAAAGGCAATTAGTGAGACTAATTGGGCGGAAGTCGGAAATATCGTCGCACCATCTCTCTTGGGAGATGGTGAAACTGAAACATAACCTCCATCAGGTCCCCCTTTATAGTCTCCCAGAATGATCGGAAGAACTCCATAGTAAAACCATGCGGTCCCGACGCTTTATTCCTGCCACCCCTGATCACCTGCCAAACCTCCTCTTCCTTAAATTGTTGCTCCAAACCCATCCTCTCCTCTATCGAAATAGCATTGAATGGTAGCCCATCCAACTGCGGTCGTGAAAATCCAGCATCTGTGTACATGCGTTTATAGAACGCGACGATGTTCTCCCTGGCCTTTTCGTCCCCCGAATACCTCACCCCATCAACCACAATGCTACCTAAATACTTAGATTTGTTACGGGCATTGGCGACTGCATGGAAGTATTTAGTGTTGGCATCCCCCTCCTTGAGCCATCTAACCTTAGCTTTTTGGATCCAACACACTTCTTCGGCCCTGCAGGTACTGTTGAACTCCAGCTTTTTACAATACCTTTCTTCTCTTTCATTTGCCGTAAGGATTCTATTCTCTTCCAAATTATCCAACTCCTTCAGTCTCATGAGTAACACCTCCTTCTTAACGTGAACCAGCCCGTACACCTCCCGATTCCACAACTTAATTCTGTCTTTAAGGTGATGAGTTTGGATATGAATTTGTAAGTAGCAGTCTCAGAAGATACCGGTTCTCTCCACCACAATGGAACTTTCTCCCGAAAGGACTCGTCCAGTAGCCACATGTTTTCGAATCAGAACAGAGGCGGACCCTTCCCCTTAGAATCGCATGCTAGAACTAAGGGCCGATGATTAGAGACAGCCCGAGCTAGGGCTTCTAATCTAGCACCCGAGAATATTTCTAACCACTCCAAATTACAGAGGAACCTATCCAACCTGTTGAAAGACGGATTCTCCTGAAGATTCGACCACGTGAATCGCGCACCCGTTAATGGAACATCCATGAGCACCCAATCCGAAATGAAAGAGTTCAATTCTTGCATGACTCCTACATCCAGCGGTCCACCCTGCTGTTCAGACCCCCATCTTATGGCGTTAAAATCTCCCCCCAGGCAGAAAGGAAGGTCCCACCTGGTTGCAAGGGCAGCCAATTCAAACTAGAAGTCGCCCCTCTCTTTATTAACAGAAGGACCATAAATACCTGCAAACATCCACTGTTTCCCAGAATCCTTGGTTCGAAGCACCACCGAAGCCGAATACAACCCCACTTCCTCATCCACTTTGTCGAATAATAACGTGCTCCAGGCCACCAGGATACCACCAGAAGCCCTAACGGAATCGACACCTAGTGCCATCTATCTCCACCAAGCACCTATAAAACTTTCTTCTTATCGCAGCTGCTCCATTTGGTTTCTTGAAGAGTGACGACAACCGGTTTAGCAGCTGCAATCACTTGCTTAACCCCGTTTACCCCCATCGCAGATACCCGTCACATTCCAAGCTAACATCTTTATGATCAAAACTGAACTACATATCGCCCAAACTAGGAGTGAGGATTAAACACCCCTCCGTCCCCCTCCCATCCGACATCCCCCACTGTAGTTGCGCAAGTTCCCGCGACCCACTACGGCGCTTCTTTTTGTTAGCCTGTCGATTGACCAGAATGGGCTGGAACACCTCCAGCAAATCTGCCTCAGACCCTTTGAAAGACATCCCGAGATCACGACCCAGACATATCAGATGATCAATATCCGCCAAATTTCCGGACTCCTCAACAGGCCCATCCCCATTGATGCCATCACTGTTCTGGTTAGGCAAAACGCAGCCCTTTAGGGACCTCATCTTGCCCCCAATGTGCTCTGTCAATCTCCCTAGCTGCCGGTCCGACACCACACACTTAGTGAGCTGCTTCGACAAGTCCTCCATTAGGATGAGATTGCGTAGTCAGGAATCCTCCATCACATAACCCTTCAAATTAGAAGAGAAATCGAGTTGCCGAGTTACGTTAACCCGTAGAGTCACCCCACCCCTACACCAAGTCGACTCTTGTTCCTTCATTCCTCCCCACATACACGGTTCAAAGCCCAACAAGTTCAACCTGACAGAGATACGGGCCATCCTCACCTTGGACCCCGGACCCGATACCAGATCGTACCCCCACGGGTCAGCCGCGGAAAAAACCCAGTGGATCCACCTCGTCAGCTGTCCACAACTTGGATTGTGCGCATCATCTATCGTCCACGTGCCAACACATGTAGGCCCCAAGGGAGTGCCCATCTGATGGTCACGTGATCCGTCAATATAACTTGCCTTTACAAACCCCCTCGAAAGTAACCACTGGTCAACCTTCGTCAGCAGCACAGATGGGAATCCAGACGCTTCATTTGGTTGGTGACGTGTCAGCATCCTAGCACCTCTCACTTCCCGAGAACCCAAATAAAATCTTCTCATTCGATGAAATACCCTAAACCCCTTTTTGAAAGCAAGTTGGTTCTTCCTCAAAAGGCAACCTACAACTTCAGCCTCCATCGGATCTCAGGTACGGCCACTGACCTCATCCTTCCTCTCCAACATCTCCATCCACTCGCCCACCATCTTCCTTTGCAGGTGTACTTTGTCGGCTTTGTAGTACGAGAAGATCTCAGCCGTAGGAACCGTCGACGGTGGGAGATCCAGATTGACGCACCAAGACACCCTGGGATTCGTGAACTGTGGCGATCCGTGGTGTATTGGTAGCTCCGGTGACCGAGAACGACCAAGAGCATCCCCATCACTGATCCCCACGCAAGAACCGTCCACAGTCGAAACCTGAGAATCACCCACAATTTCTCCTTCCACCTCCCCAACAGCGCAATGACTCGCCCAATCACCCCCCAAAGGAGCAATCATCTCTGTTAGCGTGGGCGACCGCGCGTGTACACCGAAACGTCGAATTCGTGGACAAGCCCCCCTTCGGCTGCCGCGATTCATTCCGGTTGGACCTTGCTACCCCGTCCCTACATGGTTTGATCGCCGACGAGCCTTCATCTGTGGTACAACCGAGTATGTCTACCCCGGCGTCCCGGTGCCCCGATGATTCATCTCTCGGCTGTTTCGACACGAGCACCCTCTCCATGAGCACCATTTCTATGAAGATCCAATGTTCTTGGCTGCAGAGTCGAATCAGGCACGATCTGGGGATGCGCTCCTAGGAATCAACGACAACGAGGATCCTAACGTCGCGGGTATCCCAGAGGTTGATGGAGCTCTGGTCTACGATAATGAACCTACCGCAGAGATCTCCGATCCCCCTCAGGACCTTGGTGGTCCAAGCGTGAATAGGGAGGCTGATCAAGCGGATCCAGGCCCCTCCCTCCCACCATTGTAGCTGCTGATCACCCACTGATGGTTCCCATATACCAAACTCCACTGGGGCTCCGTCAATCCGGAAAGATTTTTTGCGACATAGAGCCAAGCTGTCTTCCTCGGACGGGAACCTTAGGAGAAATTTAGTCTTTGTAATTATGGATAAGGCAGGCCTATTAGAGCAATCCCAATAATTCTGTATCCACTTGTGAACATTGAATAGAGATAATGTATCTTGAACAGTGTGCAACACCATCCAATATTGTTGTAGATTATAGGCAAGGGACTCAAACTGTGGGGAATTAAACTCCCGCGAAAGACTACGCGGCCCCCGTCAGCGCTAGGGGAGGCACATTACTGGCGAGGATATACGAGTTGCCCATCAATTCCCTGTCCTGCCGGTGATGTTCGTCTTTCCCCACGACCTCGGCAAAAGAAACGTTGTACTGGCGATTCGCTCCCCCCGCCATGTATTGAGATACCCGTTGAAACCGCTTGCTAGCGGCCGACCATCCGTCTACAAGATCATGACCCTGACTTCCCTTTAGAATCACATGGTGGTTTCTATTCCACTTGGGTGTGGGATCCTCCAAAGATTTTACCACCACCCCCACCTCCATGGTGGAAAGACACCCTGACTGATGACAAACCTTCTGCCGCCGGAAGTTGAGGTTGCGGCATAGCTTACAAAACCAGTCCCCCACACGTAAAACCAGAGGAGCACTCATATTTATTTATTTTATTTTTAAGTTACATAATCTCATCCCAGTCCTAGGCCTACTGATCAAACTTAGAAGCGGGTATTTTCCGAACTGAAAATCGGACCATCAAACGAATAGAAACCTCTTTTTAAGTAATAGAATCCATAAAAAATATATAATCTATAAATACTTTAAAATCATATTAAAAAATACATAGCCTATAAATTATTCTTTAAACATTTAGAGAATTATAAAGCCAACCATGGGCCATTCATAAAGTACTACACATTCTTGCATGTGTTATTAGAGTTTGGTGCCAAACTATAAGTGTAGCAGCATAAAGCATTCAACTTCATTCATAAATGATGATTTTTCTACTCAAAGAAAAACAGAAGATGACAAACGCTACACATGCTTGCTAATATTATACACTTTGGTTCTAAAGTAAGAGTTTAGGAGTGCAAACCATTCAACTTCACTCATAAAAAAAAATGACACTCCCTAATGAATCTGGGAAGTCGATGAAATTTTTTCCATAATTAACAAACAGAGTATGATGAATATGCATACAAGTAAATTTTCTAACAGTTTCGAGAAATCCAAAATTTGAATGATTGCAATAAATTGCTTGAGAGAATGGTGTTCAAGATTGGTTGAAAGCTGTTATATTCAGTCATTCGAATTGATAGTAGAGGAAAAAGTAGACGAATCCGTTTAGTATCAACTTTCAAGATGCTTCTTATGCCATGAAGAGGAAGAACGACCCCAAACCCGATTTTTGGATTTCAAGGTGGTAAAGCAGGTTTGGATTGATCTATCTTCTTTATTATCTATTCTGCTTCAATTCTGAAGTGGTTGAAATTTGTTAGCAAATTTTAGCTATCACATGTTAAAAGATTTGTTCGGTGGCTTATTTTTGGGATAACCTGGTTGGATAGGAAACATGTGAAGCATAATGAAACAAATTTAGTTTCTAATGACATCTCCTAATCAAAGTTACCAAAATCGTTGACTTATTGAAAAAGTTGCGATTAAATCACATTTTTTTGGTTTTCCAATAAATTGCGACTTTTTCAAAAAATTTGTGAAAATTATGATTAATTCATCATGACTTCTTCAATAAATCTCGTGAATTGTTAATATCATTTATGTTTTTCATATGTTTCAATCTTATTAAATTTTTTTTTTTTCTATTTTCTATTTTCCCTTATTTTATCTGAACTTCCCGTATTTTTACTAAATTTTTTCAAATTTTCCTCTTGCCAACTTATTCCAGAACCCCAACTTGGTGACTATGCACCTAATTATTTCCCTATATTACAAATGCTATGCTACAAACTCTGACCATATTAAAGCAAATATAGTAATTTACAAACCAATTGACATGAAGGTCACACAAAAACAAAATATTTAAGGCCAAAATATAAAATAAACAAACTAATTATCACTTCCTAATTGCTACTCGTTATGAAATCTGAATACTATGTAAGATTTTACCATCTGGGCTATCATAGATCATAGAATCTTCTAAAACCTAGATCTGTGACCGTTGGATTAAAATGGGCGGTTTTGATGAACCTATATATGTAGGCTATTTTGTACCTCTGTTATATAAGAATAATTCCTATACACGTGTGTGTTTGATTGTGTTTCTAAATGGTTAGTGATAGGTGGACCATTTGTTGGATAAAACCCAAATTAGCTTAGGTACCTACTCTCGGGACAAGAAAAACGACTACAGATCCTATCATTGGTTGTATGGTGTGAAATAAGTGGGAGAGAATAGAAGGCCTTAATTGGTTGTAGAAAATCAAAATCAAGCAAAAAGAAAGGAAAAGATCCATGGCACAAGGTAGAATTAAAATTTATTTATCTTATTATTATCACAAGAGTTATGTGGGTTTATGCATCTTTTGATATCATATTATGCTACATGCTATTATCACAGTCCACAGTAGAGCAAAAATCTACAAGAAAATGCAGCAATTGGCACAAAGGTCACCAATAGATTACATTAAACATATAAAGGAGACCAAGAAAGAAAGCTACAACTGAAATTTGATTGTAACAAGTAACTTTATCGTTCAAAATCTGATTATTGCACTTAGATCACAAGATGATGAACCGATGGTATCGTATTATGCTCTGTGCGACCCATCTCATTTTGTTATAAATGAAATCTGGGAAGAGGGAAAAAATGATGAAACCCTCACTAAACTATAAAAAATGTATTCATAATTTAAAACAAGAGGGAAAACCATTTATAATTAAAAATTAATAAAAAAAGATAAAATCATGATTACATTAACTTACCTCGGAGAGAAGCTGATTCTTGGAGAGCAGCTAGGTTATTTCAGGAGGAAGAACAATTAACTTTAGATTGTAGGAGGAAGAACAATTACAAAAAAAAATTGTAACCAATAATATTTATCTTATAAAAAAGAAAATCCAAAAAAAAACCCCTAATCGAAAAACTTAAAAACCCAAAAAATATTAATTCTCTCCTTGCAAAGAATAATTTGTAAGAGAAATTAATATTATAAAGCAAAACCCTAATGCTTTATGACAGAATAATAATAATAATCTTTCAAAAAAATCTAAAATGCTCCACAACCCTCGAAATGTATACCTCAGGAAACATAGAGGAATTTTTTTCTTTTTTTAAACGAAAAAAAGGATCCTACCTAACAATCCACACCAAAAAAAAAATCCGATTTGATTGATTTCATAATCAGAAAATTATAATCCGAAAATCCCCCTTCTGATGTGCTGGATCTAAAATCCAATATCCAAACTCAAATAAAACCAAATGAATCAGATCTTCAAATAAATAACCCCCTCAAAATAACCATTTGCAGATCTCCCCAATTCATGAATTATATGCATCTCTGAAATCTTCGAATTAAAAAAATAAAAATATAAATAAAACGACTTAAGAAAGGATTTCAGAATTAAGAAAAAAAAAAAATAAATAAAAAAAGAAATAAGAGATAATGCACCTAAATCGCAGCCCATATAGAAATCCTAGAAAAGAGTACGGCGATGACGAAAGCTTCTTTGTTCGGGTGTATATACGTTCTTTGTTTTGCTGAAATCTTCTGCACGATCTTCTTTGATTGAAGAAGATGGAAGACTATGACGATGGAGAGATGATGATGAAGGGGTGGTTCTTCTTTGATTGAAAAAGATGGAAGAGGGGTTTATGGTTTGGTCAAATCTCAAGAAAAAGGGAAAGATAAACTTCAGTTATCATGTTAGGGGTATTACGGGGATTATGAATTAAAGTTGTCAGGGGTATTACAGGGATTATGAAAATTGGACCATTGCATTTTGCAGCGAAAAATAAGCAGGAGTTATATTTTCTTTTTAAGTAAGGGTGTGTGCGTGTATATATATATATATATATATATAAAAGATTTGAAGCCTTCTACAACAGCTTATTGTAGAGTAGCAAGCTTTCACCCATCCCCGCCATCTATCGCTGAACCCAAACCTTTGCATCATATAGTCTGGAAAACCCCAATATACACGTTCATAAGTCTTCTTCATATTAACCTTGCTAATTATTCCCGGATTCTTGCTCTTTTGATTAGTGTTGAAATATGATTATATTTCACACTTTAAGATGTACAGTTAGCTGTCCGATGAGAGTAATCTAATTGTTTCTGTAGAGTTTTAATGATTTCAGGAGATTCTGACCCTTGAATCAATTCAATAGTACAAAGGAGCATAAGGACGACATACACCCAAATGTGGACCCAAGGGAGCATTGAGCACAGAAATCGTGGAAAAGCGATTGATCGACTCTGGAATCGATCGATCAAAACCTAAAGAAGAAATTGCGTTGTTTACTCTGCCTTAAATCGATCGATCGAATTTGAGAATCGATCGATCGAATTTGAGTGATTTGGAATATGGCGAGACTGTCTTAAATTGATCGATCGAATTTGAGAATCGATTGATTGATTTTAGTGTTTTGGCAAGGAGTTAGGGCTTCGAAATAAGACCCTATATAAGCTAGATTAGTAGTTTTTCCTTTGATAGCCGTCTTCATTTTTCTATCGTCTTTTACCACTTTCTAGCTTTTAGAAGGTAGAATAGCGATTCTTTTTGGAGCAAGACCATAGCGGGTAGATTAAAGCTTTCGTGTGGATTTACTTCGAGACTCAATTATGGTATTTTAATGAATCATTTGCAGTTTATTTCAATTACTTGCACTTTTTATATGGAGATGTGTGGCTAAATTCATAGAGTTGTAGGATCTAATGAATCCCATTTGAGAGATTCATCCATGGAATAGATCTGTGGTTGGAATTTTAGTAGACGCTTGTGTGGTTTTTTTATCTATGTGCTCTTACCGTTTTAGGGATCTAATCATCAATCCGAGATATGAGACTTAGTCATGCTTTTCCCATGATCTTAGATCTATGATTAAGAACTCTAATCTTGTTTTTAATGCAAAAAAATTAGATTCATTAATTCATTGTGATTAGGTTTATTTTAATACAGTGAATGTTTTCTTTTCATTAAAGGGTTTGGAAAGCATTACTTTTGTTTTTTTATATTGATTTAATCGATTTATTCATCCATAAAGTATTAATTGATTTTAATCTTTATATAGTGTTGCGTCTCTAATATTCCACCCTTTAGATCTATAATCATGGTTGATGAGCCAAGGATGGGAGGATTTAGCATCCTAAACCTCGCTTGTTTTTCTTGAGTAATATCATACTGCTTAGTTTATTCTTCGTTTAAATTCATCGTATTTGATAGGCTAGATTAATATTGTGATAATTATAGGGAACATTGTGATTGGTATTTTATTTCTTCTTAAAATCTATTTAAAATCCTCGTGAGATCGACCTCGTACTTTGCACCCGTTTACTACGATACGACTCGTGCACTTGCGAGTATCACTTTTAAATTCACATCATCGTTCGACGGGAATCCGTAGCCTCATGTGCCACCAATGGACATCGAACATTTGCCAATCCTTGAATAAAAGTGATGCGGGGAACTTATTAAATGCAATGCTAGGGGTGAGATTAGGATTAAAATTAATTTAATCAATTAAAAATAACAATTTCTCATAACAAATTACCACATTTTTTTTAGAAATTCAATTAGGTGATTTAATTTCGGTCCAAAATAGCGTTACTTTAGTGTGCATTCCGTATTGTGGATCTAGAAGACTAGGGTTCTTATGAACGGCTAGATCTCTGATAGTATTAGGGTGTCGAACAAACTCGCAAGCGAGTTCTCTCGATACCAAACGAAAATAAAAGGCTAATAAAGTTAATGATGAACAAAAGGTTGATTTTGGGTTTTTATGAGATCAATAGGCTAAATCTGAGATTTAATGAATAAATAAATAATTAGGTTTAAGCTACTTACGTAAATCGTAGATCTAAAGAAAATAGAGATGGAAGAAGAGTTGGCCTCGCACCAAACCGCAAGTGGGAATTGAAGAATCGCTCTTCGTTTTGAGTCACGAAAGTTTAGAACTCTCAATTTTGCATAAGCAATTTTCATTAACAAAAAAATAATACTAAAAGTGTTTACAAGCCTTTAAATAGGCAAACCAATTCATAAAATTAGAAATCTTAGCATAACTCTAATTCCTAATTCAAATAAAAGAAATATCCTAATTCTTCTAAAATTAGAAATCCTAGTATAACTCTAATTCCTAAATCAAATAAAAAAAAATCCTAATTCTTCTAAAACAATAGAGTCCTAAAACAATAAGGAAACTAATCATATTTCTGATAAAAGAAACAACTCTTATATTCTAAAATAAAATAATAAAAGAGACTAATCCTAATTCAATTAGGATTCTTGAAATTCGTCACTTTCTGTGCAGCTTCCTAAAACTGACTATAACTTCTTCAATACTTGTCAGAATTGCTCAATTTTTGGCTCGTAGGAAAGCTACTTCGATAAGGTTTCAAATATGACCAATTTCGCATCAATCCGACTTCGTTTGACACTTCAAAATATGCCAAACATAAAAGTGACGGGATTAAAAGTTACTCTTCTTTTGATAAGTTACTTTTCTTCTTTCTGATCACTTTGATGTTCTTCTTTCGCCTCTGATATGTTATGGACGGTTGCTTGAATCGGATGTTCCCATCAACTCTCCTCGGGTTTGACGGATTTTATCGCCGATGAATGCTGGTTGTGATAAAGGTCCAAAAGATCCAAATCAAGCTGCTGAAATTCCTCCTGTGTAATCCAAGTATTCTCTGTGTCGGCCTTGTTCTTCCACTTGACCAAGTATTTCTGAAGTTTCCCGTGGTTGGTTGACACAATCTGATCTTCCAGCACATCTTCGATGATCTCACGGATTTGTCGAGTAGGTGGGGGTAACGGTGTGGGAAGGGGAATAGTTGGGTCATCGGATGTAGAAGGCTCACAGGGGTTGGCAGGGATGGTTGAAGGGCTATGGAATGGAACAAGGTCCTCCACATTGAAAGTCGTGCTAATCCCTAATTCTGGCTGAAGATCTAAAATGTAAGCACTAGAACCGGCTTGCTTCAAGATCTAATAGGGTCCAACACCACGAGCTCGTAACTTCTTTGCAACTCCTTGCGGGAATCGCTCGGGTCTATTTCGAACCATCACAAAATCACCCTCTTGGAATTCTTTGAACCGTCTATGAGAATCTGCGGAGAACTTGTATTTTTCATTCTTTAAATTAATTCTTTTCTTAATCTTAGCATGCAACTCATAAATGCGTTACACCAATGTGGATGCAGACTCTGATGAATGGACATTGAAATGAGATTTATTGGTGTCCTAGGTTTATACTCATGCACAATTTGGAACAGACTCATGCCTGTGGTTCTATTAACCGAATTGCTATATGCAAACTCAGTGACTGGTAAGATGGAATCCCAACTCCTAATGTGCTCTCCCACTAGACACTTTAACAGGTTTCCTAAACTCTTATTGACAATCTCGGTTTGCCCATTAGTTTGGGGATGATAAGTAGATGAAAATTGTAGTCGGGTCCTCATTTTGTGCCATAGTGTCTTCCAAAATAACTGACAGATTTAACGTCACAGTCAGACACTATCGTCTTAGGCAAACTGTGTAGACGAATGACCTCGTTAAAGAACATGGTAGTAATGTGACTAGCATCAGAGGTCTTCGCATACGCAATGAAGTGAACCATCTTAGAGAAACGGTCCACAACAACGAACACCGAGTCGTGCTTTCGGAGGGTTTTAGGGAGGCCTAACACGAAGTCCCTTGCCACAGGGTGTGTAGTACCGGTAAAGGTGTATACAATCCTGTGTTTTGCTCTTTTGCTTTGCCAACTGGCAAACATGACATTGGCTGATAATTTTGGCAACATCTCTGGTGAGATTGGGCCAATAGAATCTGTCTTCAGCCAATGCAACAGTTTTATTGCGACCAAAATGGCTAGCAATCCCTCCGACGTGTAATTCTCAAACGAGAAAATCTCGCAAAGAAGTGCGGGGAATACACAATCGGTGTTTCAAGAACAAATACCCATCCTGTAGGGTATATTTACTCCCTCTGAGAGGTTGTCCACTCACAAAAATCCGGACATGTGCGGTAATCCTCCACGAGACGTTCGAATCCGGTTACCTCAACACTTAATGAGTGCAACTCGCCATTCTATGGCTAAGCGCGTTAGCCACTCGATTCTCCACACCGGCCCTATGTTTCAGCACGAAGATAAACCCTTTAAGTTTAACCCATTTCGCATGTTGTGGGTTTAACTTTTTTTGAGAATTCAAAAATCGTAGGGCTTCGTGGTCTGAGAACAAGACGAATTCATGTTGTAGTAGATAGTGTTTCCAATATTTAAGGAATTGGACTACCGCGTAGAATTCTTTGTCGTAGGTCGAATACTTTTGCCTGACCTCATTTAGCTTTTCACTGAAATAAGCTATTGGATGGTCCTCTTGGCTCAATACTCCTCCGATACCTACGCTTGACGCGTCACACGCAACTTCGAAGACCTTAGAGAAGTCAGGAAAGCTCATGACAGGAGCTTCCGTCATTCAAGACTTAATCTCCTTAAAAGTCTTAGCCGCAGCAGGTATCCATTTAAACTCCCCCTTTCTGATGCAATCGGTGATAGGGAAAGTTATCGTACTGAAGTTACAGATGAACCGCCTGTAGAACGTGGCTAACCCATGGAAGCTACGGACTTCGTAAATGTTATGAGGTTCGGGCCATTCAACGATAACTTTGACCTTTTCAGGGCTTGCAGTCATTCCATCAGAGGTCACGATGAACCCTAAGAAAACGCGATGTGACATAAACGTGCACTTCTTTAGGTTCTCGTACATCGTCTCTCCTCGGAGAGTCACACAAGCTTGCCTTAAATTGTCAAAGTGTTGTTCCTTGTTGTGGCTGTAGATGAAGATGTCGTCAAAATAAACCACAAGGAACTTGCCGATGAAAGGCCGTAACACTTGCGTCATGATACACATATAAATGTACTCGGGGCGTTCGAAAGTCTAAAAGGCATGACAAACCATTCGTACAAACCATCTTTGGTTTTGAAGGCAATTTTCCATTTGTCCCCGGGACGAACTCGGATTTGATGGTACCCACTCTTCAAATCGATCTTTGAAAAAATTGTGACACCTACCATCATGTTTAACATATCGTCTAATCATGGTATCAGGAAACCGATACTTGACCATGATCTTGTTAATTGCGCGACTATCCACACACATCCTCCAAGTTTTATCTTTCTTGGGTGTGAGCAATGCTAACACGACATAGGGACTCAAACTTTCCTTTATGCAGCCCTTTTGGAGAAGCTTATCAACTTGCCTTTTTAACTCCGAGTGCTCAAATGGATTCATATGATAGTGGGGCAAGTTGGGTAAGGTAGCTCCAGGGACCAAATCGATGGCGTGTTGGATGTCCCGTAGAGGTGATAATTCATTTGGAAGGTCTTCGGGAAAGACATCCGTAAAGTCATTCATGATTGATTTGACCTCTTTTGGAACTTCAACGCCTGATTCTTTGAACTTTTCAACTGTGACAAGGACATAGAAAATGTCCTCTGTATTAGCGCCTCGTTCAAACTCAAGAGGGCTAACGATGTGAGCGACCTTAGATGTCTTCTCTCTCTGTAATAAGCCTTTATCACTTGACTTTGTTGACTTCACTGTGGGTGCCTTGGGAGGTAGCGGATCGAGTTGTATTTTCTGTCCTTTGTGAGTGAAGGAACACATGTTCGAACGCCCGAACAGTGTAATATCCATGTCATACAACCAAGGCTTCCCGAGGATGATATGAGGCACAACATCACACCACAAGGTGTCTTTATACGACCCGAATTGTATAGGAATCTGACACCTTTGTGAAATAGGGATGGATGATGAATTAACCAAGCAATCTTATAGGGTCGTGGGCGAGCTATGGGCGTGAGCCCCAAACGAGAAACTGTACTTTCAAAAACCACATTGGTACAACTTCCACTCTCAACAAGAACTCGACAGGCTTTCATCCCACACGTGGCTATGGTATAAAAGATATCATCCCGTTGCCAATCATCACTCTCCTTTGATTGGGCTAGAGCACATCTAACCACAAGAGCCCGCGAGGTATTATTCTCTCCAACGGGATAGGAGACATCCATAAGACACGCCATTGTTCGTTTCCCTACACAATCTTCTTCATTACTAGGGAACGACTCAGGCTCGTAAACTTCAATAGTACTTTCATCATGCTCATTTTCGGTGTCCTCAGCTATGAACAGATTTCGGGATGGGCATTGTGCTGCAAAATGCCCGATGCCGTGACACTTTTAACATTTATTTTGACCACCACTCTTGGGGCCTTCGAGCATTGGACTCTTACCCTTATCGACTCGAGTTACCGGTGTAGTAATGGGGTTGAACCTAGCATACAGGGCACTAATGTTGGGTTTTGACTCGGGCGCATTGGATTGATAATTAGACTTATAATTAGATGGAGTACTAGTTTTGAGGTATCGCTCTAGCTCTTCGACTCTAGAGAAACATTCGTCTAGATTATCAACAGGGTACGAAATAAGTTTCCTTTGCAGTTTTGGGCGAAGGCCCATTTGAAATCGGGATAGGGTGACTTTTTCTGGTTCAGTCACATCGGCCTGGGTCTTTAGTTTTTCGAAATTATCGATGTGTTCAGTGACCGATGAATTTCCTTGATGCAATGAATGCCACTGATCAAGAATGCGTTCCTCGTAGGATAGAAGAATATATTTATCGCTCAACTAGTCCTTCATCTCTTCCCAAGTGGAAATGGGAGTAAGACCGTTGGACTGTCTTCGACGCTCTAAACCCATCCAATAAAGTCGAGCTTGGCCTGTAAGTTTGACCTTTGCAAAGCGGACCTTTCGCTCTTTGGACATGGCATACCACTCGAAGTAGTTTTCCATACCGGTGATCCATTTAGAGAAAGACTTTATGTTGTTTTTTCTTGTCAAAAGTAGGGGCGTCTATTTTTACTGATTTCATGATTTTATCGTTCTGTTCGGTGTGGATTTCGCGACGATGGGAAACTTCCCTCCTACGTTCATGGGTATGGGCTCTATTGGGGTTTTCGGCGATGAGCTCATTGATTTCTTCTATGCGGGTTTCTAAAGTTTCATGTCGGGTTTGTAGATCTTGTAACTGTTGTTGCACCTAATTGTGGTGTTCATCCATTCGGGCGGTCAACTTAGATGTAAGATCTCTAATTAGGGCTTCTACCTTGTTGGGATCCATGATGATATAAGAAAAAATTAGACAAAAAAAATTCAGTCAAAAAGCTAGAAGAAACTTTAGACAAAAGATAGACAACAATCAGACAAAAGAAGGCAGAAATCAGGCGAAAAAACTAGACAAAAGCAGACGAAAAAACCAAACAAATGTCAGACGAAAAAACCAGACAAGAACTAGACGGGAAAAAATCAAACAATCTAGACACGAGCTAGACAGACGCTAGACACATATGAATTAATGACAAAATAAACCCTAAAACCTATATGAACCCTAAAACCCTAAAACTAAACTGATGCATTGATACCAATTTGATGCGAGAACTTATTAAATGCAATGCTAGGGCTGAGATTAGGATTAAAATTAATTTAATCAATTAAAAATAACAATTTCTCATAACAAATTATCATGGAATATTCTAGAAATTCAATTAGGTGATTTAATTCCAGCCCAAACTAGCGTTACTTTAGTGTGCGTTCCCTATCGTGGATCTAGAAGGCTAGGGTTCTTATGAACGGCTAGATTTCTGATAGTTTTAGGGCGTCGAACGAACTCGCAAGCGGGTTCTCTCGATACCAAACGAAAATAAAAGGCTAATAAAGTTAATGATGAACAAAAGGTTGATTTTGAGTTTTTAAGAGATCCATATGCTAGATCTGAGATTTAATGGATAAATAAACAATTTAGGTTTACGCTACTTACGCAAATCGTAGATCTAAAGAAGATAGAGATGGAAGAAGAGTTGGCCTCACACCAAACCGCAAGTGGGAATCGAAGAATCGCTTTCCGTTTTGAGAGAATCACACCCTCACGAAAGTTTAGAACTCTCAATTTTGCTTAAACAATTTTCATTAACAAAAAAATAATAATAAAAGTGTTTACAAACCTTTAAATAGGCAAACCAATGCATAAAATTAGAAATCCTAGTATAACTCTAATTCCTAATTCAAATAAAAGAAATATCCTAATTCTTCTAAAACAATAAAATCCTAAAACAATAAGGAAACTAATCCTATTTCTAATAAAAGAAACAACTCTTATTTTCTAAAATAAAATAATAAAAGAGACTAATCCTAATTCAATTAGGATTCTTGAAATTCGTCACTTTCTGTGCAGCTTTCGAAAACTGATTATAACTTCTTCAATACTTGTCGGAATTGCTTAATTTTTGGCTCGTTTGAAAGCTACTTCAATAAACTTTCAAATATGACCAATTTCGCATCAATCCGACTTCGTTTGACACTTCAAAATAAGCCAAACATAAAAGTGACGGGATTAAAAGTTACTCTTTTTTCGATAAGTTATTTTTCTTATTTCTGATCACTTTGATGTTCTTCTTTCGCGTCCGATATGTTATGGGCAGCTGCTTGAATCAGATGTCCACATCAAAAAGCACCTTGAGATAATGAAATGATAGTTTGCATAAGAAGCCTCAACCTATTGGCAAGCACCCTCGATCATATCTTGTACACGCTACTAAACAAGCTTACGGGTCTAAAATCGTTAAAGTTCCTCAGCCCCCTTCGTCTTAGGAAAAAAGGAGATAAATGTGGAGTTCATCATTCGCCCCATATGGCGGAGCACAGGGAATTCATAGAAGGAAGCCATCAAATCCTGCTTGAGGATCTCTCCGAAACTCCTAAAAATTTCATGGGAAAACCATCTGCCCAGGGCATTATTTTTTCTCGACTTGTGTATGGCTCTTCTAGCATCTTCCACCTCAAAAGTCATGCCAATCTCGTATTTATCACCCTTGGAACTGGACTCAAATTCAAGCCCATTAATGGTGGGCCGCCAACAACCCTAATCTTTTTACGTATCTTCATAAAACCCCACTATCTCTGGCCCGATCTCTTCACTATCATCAATTCTCTTCCCTCCAACCATGATATGTGGCATACCATGAACTTTCCTCGTACTTTCCACCAAGTGGAAGTACTTAGTATTGTTGTCGCCCACTTTAAGGAACTTATCCTTCAACTTTTGCCTCCATGATATTTCCTCCTCAAGCACTACTATACCGAGATTGTCCCCTTCCTCTCCTCCCATCTCTTCCAAGGAGAGGGTGTTTTCAGTTCCTCAATTAAATCAAATTTCTAAATCTTAGAAAGAAGCTCCTCCTTAACCTTACCCACAGCTCCAAATTGTTCATTGGCCTATCATTTTATCTTGTCTTCCAAATTATTTAACTTGGAAGCCAAACAGAATGCCATTGTTCCTCTAATCACATCTTCCCTCCACCAAGAACTAACAAAAACCTTAAACTCCTCGTCCTAAGGCCCCATATTTTCAAAGCGAAAGGGTGAGGGCCCCTTTCCTTTTGAAGCACATTTCAAGCGAATTAGGACATGATCCGATATGGGCCTCGCAAGGCCCTCTATCATCACATTAGGGAACTGAGCATCCCAAGGGACAAAGAACTAAAGACCTAAGCTATAATGACTACCTGAAACATAGCTCTCATTGAGTAGATATCTAAGCACATTCATTAATGATGAAATGAATGCTCGGATTCAAAGTTATGGCCTCTCGAAGGAATGTGTGGGGTTGCATCATTCTCCCTTGGTTGGAAAAAAACTCCCTCAGCTCGAACGAGTTCGATTTAGTCATCCATTCATGTGTGGTTGCAGCATTCATAGTCCGTCTCTTCCTACATCAGTTTAATATAGGGAACAGTCACCACCAGACTCAGTTTTTTCCCTAATGCAGTTGGTATCTATCAGGACAAAGTCAAAATTGGATCATTGGGATGGAAATCAGCACAGACAAATAGCTCCTGCAAAGTTTTCTTAAGAGGAAGAGTCCATAGCTCTTGAAATTTTTTCTTAAATGATAACCTTAAAGCTAATGGATCTAACAAGTTTGATCGACTAGGAATGTGCAGGTGCAACAGTGAGTAAGATCTTTTCTGATAGACAATGACTGGCGCTATGACAGGTTGGATCTACTTCGATCGATGATAAGAGTTTTTTTAAGAGAGAAATTTATGGCTCTTGCAAGGGTTTCTTAAACGAAAACCTTAAAACAATTGGATCTGATCAATTTTTATAGACTAGGAATGTGCAACAGCTAGTCAGATCTATTCAGACAGACGATGAATGGTGCTATGACAGAGTTGGATCAACTGTTATTGATGAAAAATGGTACAAAGATGGATCGGATCTACCTTAAAAAAAATGAATGCTGTGTCAATGGGTTGGGTCTGCTACGAGCGATGCAAAGAGGGAGTGCTTGAATCAAACAGTTGATGTTTACATGAAAATATTAAACCAAGAGTGGCATGACTTTATAGGAGAAAACATCTGAAGCTTGAAGATCCAGACATTGTCTTTTACAAGTTCATTTCCCCAACATTGCTCTATATTATCTCACATAGTAGTTATTAGAAAGGGCAAGAAAGGGGATGTGAACACAACAGAGGAACTGGTGACTAATCACAAAATAAGCTGATTTATGACGTGAGGTATCAAGAAATCAGATGATGCCAAAGCAAGTGTTTTACTTAAATAGTCATACTACATTATTAAGCCAATATTGGCATGACTTCGTTAAGGTATAACATCTAATGCTTGAAGATTTGAGCGCCTGTCCTACAAGTTATTTTCCCCACTGTCGCTTATTAAGTTGTACGAAGTTATCAAACCAGTATTGGCATAACCCATAAAGGTAAAACATGCTGTGCTTGAAGATTTCTACACAGTGTTCTCTAGATTATTTGACCGACATTGCTCACCAAATTGATTTTGCATGTCTAATCTTAGTTGTCAAAAAAAATGTGAGAAGTGGAACCAAGACCAGCAGTAAGATGAAAACTAAAGTACAAGACGAGTGGGCTTGTAGCACAATGGAAGGTTGACAATATTGCAACCTCAAGGTCGCAGGTTCGAGCCCAGCTTACCAATAATAATAAAAAAGGTAAAAACAAGCTATTATATGACATGAAGTATCAAGAAGTTGCAAGATGCTGAGGCAACAGTGGCCATAAATTGAAATTTTATGCTTCTACAGATATATAACAATTTTGATATGAGGTTTCATACTGTATTATCAACATAATGGAGCAGAGGAATTTCACCGAACTGTTAGAACAACATTGCAACGGCTTGGGAGGAAAAAAGATGTGAGATAGGATGGACATTACAAGCAATAGATAGAAGATGGAAGACATTTTTTGATGAGGTGACATAGGGGAGTGGTTCTGAACGTATCAGCAAAGCAAGCATGAGAAACGGTTCCATTATTTTCTTGATACAGATGGACAGCAATTTCCCTTCATATTGCAATATGTCATTTCAAAAGAATGGAGAAGAAAATCTGCAGAAGAATCAGAGGTACAAATGGAAGAGTTTTATTTTCGAGGTTAGCATCATAGTTGGAGATGGGGAATTGACGGCAGTGGAAGTGGAACAACTGATGGATGGTTGTCATTTCTTTCTTTTCATACCTGAGAAAATACAGAAAGTAAGCATTACTGAGATTGTTGAGCTGTCACGCACACAGGTAAAGGTCTTGATAAGCCCAAACCAGAAACTACTGGCATTGAAATGCATAAAGAGGAAATTACTGCCAGTAGCAAGATCTACGGCATATGTTGTAAAGAGTTTTAAATGTCTGAAAAGGAGAGGATTTATTTTTTTCAATGTCATTTAATAGGAAGGTATAAGATAAAATCATGCCTGGGTTTCTACAAAGATAGGTCCAGAGATACCAGATCGATTTCCTATATATGTAATAGTCAGAAAGATGGGAGATGGTCTTTTCCTATTCCAAATTAAATTGGAGGAAGAGGATGGAGAACAATTTGCAATTTGTCCATGAAGAACAGAAGAAATGCGTTTAAGTTTTAAGTGCTGGACACCAGAGATGTGGGCAATTGGCGGGAAAAGTTTTTTATATTGATCAAGGTGTATAGAGAATTAGAGACCCTTTACATACCTTGTTGACGCTTTTTTCAAAGCATTAGGCGATAGATTTGGAAAATTACTTGTCCTCGACCCACCACCACTAAGATGAGAAAGCTTAAATTACACTAGTCTATTAATTATCTTTCAATAAAACCTACAAACTCGATAAACTCTCTCAAGCATGATGTGGTGCAAACAAATATCGGTAGTTCTATTGAGTTCTGTAAGCAGATACAACTCGGTAAGACCAAGGTATCAAACTTGGCATTTATCTTTGGTAATCGATCCCCGAAAGACTGATACGTAACAGTAATGGTCGACACAGAGCTTTTTCCTGTTTTTTTCCAAAAAATTCTAAAAAATTCATTATATATATATATATATATATATATATATATATATATATATGTATGTCTGTATGTATTGATAAAAATATATAAATTATTCATGACTGAGTGGCTCTACAGTCTCGATCGATATGAAACAGTATTGGGCGATACGTGGATACTGATGAAAGATGGATACCGGTACTGGTTTCGGAATTGGTATCAGTTTGGTTGGAAACTGATACATAGTAATATTGGACGAGTTTGGGTAAGATTCTAAAAGCAACTTTTCTATTAGAAATTTTGAAGAGAACTCAAACTCTACATTCAACCTTTTAATTCCAGAGAGAGAGAGAGAGAGAGAGAGAGAGAGAGAGAGAGAGAGAGAGAGAGAGAGAGAGAGAGAGAGCAATGAACTAAAAGATTTCCAATTCATAAGTTTGCTAGGATGCATTTATAAGATTCTAGCACAGACTCTTCTAAATTGATTGAGGCCCCTAATGGGCATAATCATAAATTTCTCTGATATTCAACGAAATTCCACAAATGGGGGTCCACCGAAACTTCCGGCAAAATTCTCCTATTTCGCCGAATGGCCGAAATCTACCAAAATTTGCTGAATTTTTTTGAAATTTTGGAATGTTATGATTTATGAAGTTGGATTCACAGTTTAATTTCTTTTGTCTCTTTGTAATATTCTTTTTACAATTGTTGATTGGTGATGCATGTTGATAGTGGTATATATAATGCAACCCATTTTATTGCTTAAAAAATATTATTTTTAACTTTAAATAGGTTAATATATGTTTTATATTTTTAATAATTTATATTATCTTCCATATAATAAATACAGATATATTATTATAATCCCCGAATTTTTCCCAAATCTTTCCCGAATGTATCCTAATTGAATTGACACAACCCCTCCCAAAATACTGTTGAAACTGAAACTTGTTACTATGGTGATGGGTGAAATTGAGACACTTCACGGCGTGATTGATCATGGTCAACATTCTGGATAAAGCGGTGGTGGCTCATGGATGCATCGATTCATGATATCGTATAACAATCCCTATTTTATAGGGGGAGGGATTATATAATGGGTTGAGTGGTCTCAAACTTCAATTGCAGGAAACCATATAAGCACATTACAAGTCACCATAGTTTTCTACGTTGGTTGATGGACCCATGAAATATTACTTTAAAAGCCCCAAGTTTTAAGGTAAAGTGATCCTCTATCGCCTTTTCTATTTGATATAGTGATGGTGGCTTAAGTAAAATTTTCAAGCAAGCAAGCCTTTTGGAGAAGATTGAAGATTTTAAAGTGGCAGAAAGAAGTCTGTAGTCGCCTTTCTACATCATGTTGATTAGAGTTTGTAGTTTTGTGGTGCATTGGTATAGGAAATGATCAACGTTAATGCAAAGTTTAGAAGTTATGAGATAATATCCAAGCAAAAAGTAAACATTGCAAAGAGTGGGATTAAGTTGAATATGAGTCATACAAGTGGCTACAATGTTTTACTGGACGGAAAAAGTTATCGAGGACTGTGAGCGGGGCTCATTTAAAGGATTATGGGACCCAATAGTAGAGAGGTTTGAGAAGAAACTAGAGTTATGGTAAAGCAATATTCTCGTGACATGGGATAATCGTGTGATCTTTGTTTCTGATTCTAGCATCGCAGCTAGGTCTGTGTCCATCAAGCGCAGATGCCTCAGGACGTACATCATTTAGGCATTCAGCGCAAATAGATTCATTCACAAATAGATTGCAACAAATTTCCCCTCGCTAGGAGAGGGTTTTATTAATAATGGTGGACTTAACACTTCCGGGTATCGCCTTTGATTACTCCGCTAATTACACCAATAATAAATACCTTTGATTAAAAGCTATGAAAGAAAACAAAATATTTACATCTCTGAAAATACACAAAAATCCTAGAGTATAGGCCTTCATCAACATCATCATCGCCTCCATCTTCATCGTCAGTTTGCTAAGAGATAAACACTTTGCACATTATCTTCGTCTGAAACTCACTCGATGTGGAATAAAGGACGATGGATATATGATCCTTTGCACTGAAAGTCGGACCCGCCCGATTGATAGGCGGGGAGAATTATGGGTCTTGGGTGCAAGGAGCTCATGGAAAATGATTGACACAAGTTCTTGATGTCGAGTTTCGAAGATGACTTTCAATACCGGAATGGTTAATATTTTCAATCATAGGGAGGCTAGACCTTGGTCAAAACTACTGAATTCCTTAGAATTAAGGCTTGATTCTCATAATGGACCTTGATCTGGATCCAAACCTTTTACCGTCCAATTGTGATTGATTTGAACCTGGGTTCGAGAATCCATATGGATTTTGGTCATATTCGAGAATAACTAGTAACCATTTTGACCTTAAACTCATTATTTTATTTATAGTTGATGATCGTACCGTTGGATTGAACCAAATCTCTCTCTCTCTCTCTCTCTCTCTCTTTTAGAGAAATTTCCAATCTCGAGGTTAAGGTCCAAATCCTTAATTTAAGGGAATGATGACCCGAACCGCAAGGGAAATCCCACTATCAAGGGTTTGATCGCGATTGATCAAAGTGATGGCGATGATTGATCATGCGATTCAATGGTCAATCGGAGACAATCAAGATCGATGAAAATAATGATTGGTTGGTCATGATCGCGATCGTACGATGTATGGATCGTGTGTATTGGTGATGTTATAATTGCATGAAGTGATAGTTATTATCCGGATTTGTCCTTCAAATTCGTAGTCACAACCCTTAACATATGAGGGAACAATTTTAAATTGATAGTTGCAACCCTCACGTATGAGGGTTTTAGGCATGGGTGTCATAACCCATATCGCCTACGCGTAACCCAAATATACGAAGGTCTTAGGCATGGGCTAATAATAAGGCCACATAGGCTAAGTATGACCCAAGTATGCAGGAGTCTTTAGGCATGGGCCAAGTATAGGCCCATATAACCTAATTGTGATTTAAGTTAGAATAACTTAGAGATGGGCCAATAGTAGGCCAGCACAATCTCGGACCCAAAGTGGAAGAAAGGCTTATAAAAAAGGAAGAAGAGAGAGAGAGAGAGAGAGAGAGAGAGAGAGAGAGAGAGAGAGAGAGAGAGACCTTAAGTAAGGTATCTCGTAGGATCTTCGCACAGAATTTCAGCGGAGGTTCAAAGCAAAAAAATTTGATTCCTAAAAATGATTCGGGACCTGCTATTTATAGAGTTACTGCAGTAGTTATTGGAAGTTGTCATCTGACGGTCTCCATATCTCTTAATGAGATTTGCGGTAAAAATGGGTTGCATAAGTCTCAAGTGTCACGCAGATCGATAAGGTGAGAAGGTTATTGAGGTAGGTGGTGAAGATTGTCACTACTCAACCCTCAAACCAATGAGATTTGAGGGACGTGGGTTAGACTCATGCAACATGAGAAAACTGGGCCATTTCAGCAATTTGGGGTGGTTTATAACGAATTTTGAGAAAAAAATTCGTAAGAGGACAGGCTGCAGAAAAGCAATTTCCCTCTTTTTCTTTTTCTTTTAATGGACCTACACAAGAGGAGGTCTACATGGCCCATGATAAGAGAGAAAGAAGAGAGAGTGGGGTGCAAAGTGGGACCCATACAGGTGACCCTGCGTGGGTCTTAGAGAGAGAAAGAAAGAAAGAAAAGAAGAAGAAGAGAGAAGAAAATAAGAGAGGAAGTGGAACCCACACAGGTGACCCTGCGTGGGTCTCATTTAGAGAGAAAGAGGGAGAGGGACACACGCAGATGACCTTGCGTGGGTGTCTTTTAGAGAGAGAAAGACAGAGAGGTGGGTAGGGACCTATGCAAGGGTGACCTTGCGTGGGTCTCCTTAGAGAGAGAAATAGACAAGAGAGAGAAGGAAAAGACAGGGAGATAAGAGAGTGGGAATGGGAATGAGATCCACGCAAGTGACCCTGCGAGGGTCACACTTAGAGAGAGAAGAGATGGAAGGAGAGTGGGACCCATGCAAAATGACCTTGTGTGGTGACACTTAGAGAGAGAAAGAACCAAGAGAAAGAAAGAGGGACCCACGCAGGTGTATCCTGCGTGGATCATGTGGAGAAACAAAAGAAGATAGAAAGAAAGAAAAGTAGAGAGAGAATGGGGACCCACCCGCGTGGGTCCCCATGCAGTTGGAAGAGAGAGAAAGAGAAAAGATGAGAGAGAGAGGGTCTTTGGGACCCACACAGGGTCAACCTGTGTGGGTCTCCTTTTTTGGAGAGAGAGTAGAAGAAAGGAAGAGATAGATAGCGAGAGAGAGTGGAAGTGGATGGGACCCACGCAGGGGTCAACCTGCGTGGGGCACTTCTACTTCAAGTAGGAGAAGTCATACATTATAAATATGGCCCCACTGTTATTTTTTATTCAATTTAATTTTTGTTCGTGAGCTCTGAAATTAGAAGAAGATTTTTGGCTAGTAGAAGATCTTCTGAATCCTAAAAATCCGTACTAACAGAAGTATGCACGGATTTTCCAGCTTATCGCCAAAGCTGAACTCATGAATTTTCCTAAGAGCAAACCATGTTACACCTGCTCTAATGGTCACGATTTCCCAGTTCAAAGTCAAATTGGTTGCTTTATTTGCTTGATGGATTAGGAAGAGTGTTTTCCTAACTTTATCACTAAAGGATTGGTCAACACTATTTCCGATCATATTCTGGTTATCCTTGTGGTGGGATGTGCAGGAATTCCGAGGAACAGCGGAACATATTTTCTTATCCCAATTGGGAGGAGGGCTGAAAAATGCTCTCAAAGAATGGAACCGCATAATGTTCAGGAATGTCTTCAACATCAAAGTTGATCTGCTAAATTGAAACGGAGGCCGTAATTTAGAGGAAGAATAGGCCTCGTTGATGACTTCTGAGCTCTCTGAAAGAAACGACCTTAATGGAAAAGTTACTAAATGGCAGAGGAAAGGATTTTGTGGCGTCGAAGATCCCTCGATAAATGGAGAACAGTGGGACCTAAATTCTAAGTACTTTCGCGCTTTAGCCAATGACAGGTTTAGAGGCAACAAAATTAATTCCATACTAGTCTGTATAAGAGTAAGAGATGCATGGAGAAGGATGAGATTAAAAAAGAAATTGTTGTCCACTTTCACAATTGATATACCAGGGAAATTTCTAAGTAGCAGGGTCTTCAGGAAGAAGGGAAAACCTTTCAAATTCATTCTCAGAGATACTAGAGACTTTGTTATTAGTTGGGGTGCCTCGGCCGTCGACGATTCTCTAGAGGAGATGTTTCGGTTCCTTGCGATCTGGGACTCTTTCCTGCCTAACCTCTTTTCTTTGCTCCTCATGTTCAGGGTGACGGGGAGATTGGGTGGTTTCCTTTCCTTTTCTTCATCGGTGCCGGGGTGAGATCCTTTGTTTTTTGGGGGTTATCTTCTTTTTTAGGGTAGTTCCATAATACCTGCTCAAGTATTTTTCTTTTCCTTGTTTTTAATATATTTCCTTTGCAACTGTTTCAGGAATACATATATATATATATATATATATATATATATATATATATATATATATATATATATATAACCTTGTGTTGGAAGCTCCTTTCAAGATGGAAGAAGTCAAAGGGACTAAGAGAGTTGTGTTTCAAGGGCCTGATGGCTTCCCTTTGAAGTTTTCCAGCAGTTTTGGGGCCTGATCAATGAAGATTTAGTGCACGTTTTTATCGAAGTCCACAGGAAGCCTTGCATTAGTAAAAGAATGAATACTACCTTCATTGTACTCATCCTTGAAGTCTCGGTTGTGGAGAAACTTGGTGAATCCTGCCTCGTAAGCTTGGTGGACAGCTTATGCAAAATCCTCTCTATAGTTTTAGCCGATTGGTTCAAGCCCGTATTGGCGTGACTCAAGGCTTTCATTGGGGTAGGCAAATTACCGATGAGGTTGTGCTTGCTCACGTGTGCATACATTCAGAGCATCAATCTAAAAAGTCGGACATCATATGCAAACTTGATATGGAAAGAGCCACATGATAGGGTCATCTGGTCCTATATCAATAATTTTATTTTATTTTATTTTTTCAGTAACAAATATATCAATTTTGTTTTGGATAGAATTGGGATTTGGAAACAAGCGGAGAGCCTGGATATTGGCCTGCATTTCATCGCCCATGTATTCGGTGAATATAATGGATCTCTTAACCGTTTTTTGGTGGCTACAAGGTGTCTCAGAAAGGGAGATCCCCTCTCTCGTTTCTTGTTCAACCTAGTTGGAGAGGCTTGGACAAGCTGATTGAGAAAGGAATTTCCCTGGATAACATTGAAGGTTTTAAGATTGTGAATCATTTTGGCCCAATATCTCACCTTCAATTCATGAACGCACTACAATTTTTTGGGATGCTATAAAAGAGAGCCTTCTTTATTTAAGATGGATTCTTCGAGGCTATGAAGTTTGCAGTGGGTCAAAAAAACAATTTGGAGAAATAAAAAATTATGGGTATTCGAACAAAGGAAGCTTCAGTGTTGACTGAATATTTCGGGTGTGAGGTGGACCAGCTCTCTTCTCGGTACCTGTGATTGCCTCTTTGTTTAGGAATCCCTAGAAAGTCTTTGTAAGACCCAATTGTTAAAAAGGGGGAGAAGAAGCTCTCTGTTTGGAAGGGGAAACTCTTATCTGTCGTTGGCCGGGTTCCTCAATTAAGAGTGCTCTCCAAATATCCCAGTGTACTACTCGTCTTTGTTGGTGTCCGAAAGGGGTGTGCAATCAGTAAGAAAGCATAATGAAACACCTTATATGTTGTGGTGGGAAAGAACGAAACGAATCCCATTTAATTATTTGGGACACTGTTTGTTTGCCTAAAAAGGAAGGGACTTTGTGTATCCTTAGAATTAAATTATAAGCTCTTATTTATCTTAAAAGAACTATATTTATAAGTTGCCCAAAAGGGCTGCTTTGACCACTTTTAAGCATGGAATGCTCACTTCGAAACAAAAAGCAGCTACTTTTTACATTAGCACCTAAAGCAGTCGGCGCTAGGCGCTAGACATGCCCTAAGAGGGTAAGCAGGGCCTAGACGGGGCTTTTGCCAATAGAGCCACTCTTTCTGTAAACTCTGGAAATCTGATGTCGGAGTGGGAGCTGAAGTAGCAGGAACAGTGAGACCTCTCGGAGGGATAGAAGTCTCCTCTATAGATGATTGAAAGGCATGGTTAGGAGGGAACTTGGGTTTTCCATGGAGATCCCAACATTTTTCCTTAGTTTCTCCCTTCTTTCCACAATGCGAACATACTAATTTTCCCGTTCTACGCATGAGAGGCCCCCCCCACCACACACACACACACACACACCTCCCCATGACAAAAGGAAGGAAAAGATGGCGAGGAAGATCAATCAGCTCCATCATTTCTCGGAACATGCACCACCTGCTGTCTACTCTCTTCATGCTGGAGAAGTGAATACACAGTCCCTAGAGGAGGGCACTCCTCTCTGCCCAAAATATTGGACCTCACATTTTCAAACTCAGGACGAACTCCTGTAAAAAAAACCTCAAGACGAACACCTCTCAAAAGATCAAAAACATTCTTTCTCTCATCATTCTTACTTCCCCTGCTCACACAAGAGATGCATAATTCTTCCTATTGATGTTGAGCCAATTTGTCCCACAAGTCTCATTTGGGTATAGTACTCCCAACTGTCTTGTCTCCTTGCTTCATGTTATCTGTCACTGACTTGATACCTTTTTGCAAGATTTTGTTTATGGGAAAAGGCATCTCGTACAGAGTCCCACAACTTTGGCATTAGTGGCATCCATAAAGGCGCCACTGATATCAGGTTGCATAGAATGAAGCCACCAAGTCATCACAGTTAAATTTTCACTCTCCCAATCTCAAATTTCGGGTCATCATCCTTCTGCTTTGTGACCGTCCCCATAAATATACCCCACTTCTTCATTCCCAAGAACATCGTAGCAGACCTTGACCATGAAAGATAATTGGTTCCATTAAGTTTTTTGGTAGTAATTTGTAACGTATGACTTCAAATATAAAAATATATTTAGAACTATGAAAATATGTTATGGCAAAGTCAATACTATCCCTTTCTTTTGATCAGTCAAATCAATACTATCCTGACATTCCACACCAAATTTTATTGAATTTATAACTTTCCATTACACACATGTGAATGAACTGTGCGTAGAGTGCTAGCGAATGAACCATGGGATGGAATTCAGTTTTGTAACCTATATCACTCAGTTCATTATATAAACTAAATATCATTTTCAACCATAAAACTAATGACATTCTGTTTTTGAGTGAATCCTAAGGTTCATTTGCAATCCTTCTGAATTTGGATTCATATTGAATCCTGAATTTTTCATGAAATTTAAATGGACTTTTGCAATTTACAATTTTGTAATATTAAATTTTGTCACCACTTCCTCTTTCCTCCAGATAAATGATTTGACTCACTAGAAAATTTCAATTTGTGAAATATATTTAAATTACCAAACTGCCATTGTTTACTTGCCTCCTTTGAGGTATACAAGATAGCAGTGATTTGTTCATGGAAAGGATAGTGAGTATTTGCATTTATAAATTCCCTGGAGGGTACAATTTTCTTATAATTGTTAAAAGGGAGCCATTACTTGCACTTGGAAAGTTGGCCCTTGCACCGAATTTCAAAGAAAGAGTTGCAAGTTTGGCGACCTGTGCTATGTGAAAATACCATCTAAGCTGTTTGATTTGAAGGCCATGATTTAAATATATTAACTGCAAAAGCCTAGCATGAAATATAATCTTCATCATGTGATTTAATGTAGTCAGAGGCTATTATCCAATTCAAAAATTGACCGCAATAGACCGATAAAAAAAAAACAATTGACCGCAATAGATCATATGATAAGTGTCGTGTTTTGCTCCAATCTTATGCACTGGAGATCTATATATCATAATCAGACTGCCTAGAGTGCTTTTTCACATGCCACATGCATGTCCCTAAAATACCAAGTCTTTCTTTAAATTTGGTGCAGGGCCAACTGATGCGGGAACTTACTAAATGCAATGTTAGGGCTGAGATTAGGATTAAAATTAATTTAATCAATTAAAATAATAATTTCTCATAACAAATTATCACGAAAATTCTAGAAATTCAATTAGGTGATTTAATTTCGGTCCAAAATAGTGTTACTTTCGTGTACGTTCCCTATTGCGGATCTAGAAGACTAGGGTTCTTATGAACGGCTTGATCTCCGATAGTTTTAGGGCGTCGAACGAACTCGCAAGTGGGTTCTCTCAATACCAAACGAAAATAAAAGGCTAATAAAATTAATGGTGAACAAAATATTGATTTGGGGCTTTTATGAGGTCAATAAAATAATTAGGATTACGCTACTTACGCAACCCGTAGATCTAAAGAAGATAGAGATGGAAGAAGAGTTGGCCTCGCCCCGCAAGCGGGAATTGAAGAATTGCTCTCCGTTTTGAGAGAATCACACCTTCACGAAAGTTAAGAACTCTCAATTTTGCATAAGCAATTTTCATTAACAAAAAAGTAATAATAAAAGTATTTACAAGCCTTTAAATAGGCTAGCCAATGCATAAAATTAGAAATCCTATTATAACTCTAATTTCTAATTCAAATAAAAGAAATATCCTAATTCTTCTAAAACAATAAGGAAACTAATCTTATTTCTAATAAAAGAAACAACTCTTACTTTTTAAAATAAAATAATAAAAGATATTAATCCTAATTCAATTAGGATTCTTGAAATTCGTCACTTTATGTCTAGCTTCCGAAAACTGACCATAACTTCTTCAATACTTGTCGGAATTGCTCAAATTTTGGCTCGTTGGAAAGCTACTTCGATAAGCTTTCAATTATGACCAATTTCGTATCAATCCGACTTCGTTTGACACTTCAAAATAGGCCAAACATAAAAGTGACGGGATTAAAAGTTGAAGACCCTAATAAATTTTGGATTTTCTTCTTTTTGATCAAACGGGTCTTTAACGACCCTTTTTTTAAAAACCCATTCATGGGTCCACTTTCTATTTTGACATTTCCTCTTTATCCGACGACGATTCAAACATGTGGATCTAAAATTCGCATCACCAACTTTCCGGGTGCAAGTAATGGCTCCCTTGTTAAAATGATTTTTTGGTTCTTTTTTTTTTGGTTTGGATAAAGTACTAGGAGCTGGATCCACTTATTCTCTACAGTGCTAGAAATGTTTCTACAAAGTTGTTACCATCAGGAAATTGATTGCTTTGTATGATTTTTAGTAAGGAGCACTATCCATGAGAAAGATGAAGCTTGCGCTTGGTAGAGAGGCCTTATACTTTTGAGATGATAAACAAGGCTAACCACTGTTCCTACCCAAATACCAGTCATGCCAAGATGAACTTGAATATTGCACAGAACTTGACCCTTTGGATAATGTTGAGTTTTAGGCTGAGAACCGAAGGGAAACTTTGTGCTCCATACTGTTGGAGGTTACATGTCCAAAGCCTAATGAGCTATCAACAGAAATTATCTGTAATTTCTTATGCAAGAACTCTGTACATAAAGCATGGTCATGCCATGATTCTGACATCAAGATTTGCAAATTCTATGGCAATTATTAGACTGGTTTGAGGATGTGGTGGACCTCTTGGAAGGTCTTTTGGTCTTCTTTTCTGATGTGCATCAGGAGGAGGGTAATGGCATAACAGATGGCCTCACAAAAAAATGTAGCTTCATGAGTTGATTTTGTTTCTTGAAATGGCATTTTCCGCCCTCAGATATTCTATTTATGATGTGTCGTTGCTCTGACCAGTTTCTCGCTCAGTTGTTTTTCTTGTAATAAATCCTTCAATTATAAAATAAAAAGGTTCAATTAGGTTGTTTCTTTTGCTTTCATTATGGACATGATTCCCAATGGGGAAAAGTATTGGATTTCAGAAGGTTCACCAGTGGGATTCCTTGTTTTAAGAAATAGAAGATTGCAGCACAAAATATGGTTTAGCTTAAAAAATTTGCACTTATCTATACTGGATCATTGAGTGGTTACCATCTGGCAAATAGTCCAGTCTTCAGCAGCTTCAAAATCGTGTGGTGTTTATTTCATTTACCAATAGGGGGAAATCCCATTTAACTAAACAGAAATCAGTGCACAGGTCCCTTGAAAACTGAGCTTACTCTTTCTTGGTGATATATGCCTACAATATGCATCAGAAAACCACCTAAAATTCACAAGGACTTCCAAATGCTTGCACTCATCATCATCTAAATTCTCTCTCTGGAACTCGTTTATTCACTCAGTCCGACTGTTTTTGAGAAACAGCTCGTCTACCCGAGCAATCTATAGTGTCTAAATGTTTATCTCATTCGCCTTTATTCCATTTTTTTCCCTGATTATAATTTTCTTCATTTCCAGGACGCAGGGATTCCTAGCTCTCTTCACTGGCGACACTGGAGAAATCCGTGCCGAAGTAAGAGAGCAGATTGATACAAAGGTGGCAGAATGGAGGGAGGAAGGGAAGGCTGAGATAGTCCCTGGCGTCCTGTTCATTGACGAGGTGCACATGCTCGATATCGAGTGCTTCTCTTTCCTAAACCGTGCATTAGAGAATGAGATGGCACCCATCTTGGTTGTTGCCACCAACAGAGGCATCACGACCATCCGAGGAACAAACTACAAATCCCCGCATGGGATCCCAATTGATCTTCTCGATCGCCTGCTCATCATCTCAACGGAGCCATACAAAGAGCATGAAATCCGTAAGATTCTTGACATCAGGTGCGAAGAGGAAGATGTGGAGATGTCCGAGGATGCCAGGGTCTTATTGACGAGGATTGGTGTGGAGACATCTTTAAGGTATGCAATACACTTGATCACGGCAGCAGCACTGGCTTGCCAAAAGCGCAAGGGGAGGGTGGTGGAGATGGATGATATCAGCAGGGTGTACCAACTGTTTATTGACGTTAAGAGATCGACACAGTACTTGATGGAGTATCAAAACCAATACATGTTCAACGAAGTCCTGAGAGAAGCAGATGAAGATGAAACCATGCATTCTTGATTTGGGTCTTTAAGCAAATGTCGCCACTGTTAAGAGGTGATGGGTTTTCTCTTCAGTTTTTATTGTGTACAATGGATGACTAAAACTAAATTATGAGCAGTAGTATCCTTGACCGGCCCAAGTGGAACTGAATTTTGGTAAATGTTTTGTAGATCGGATGTGTCAACTGCTATACGCGCTCACGTTTTAGCCATTCTAACGGTTCATGTGACGGGTCTATATCACATGAATGGTTTTCTATATAACTTTGCACATCATTGTTGCAGCATTTTCTGTGATTTTAAGAGAGGGGGAAGCAATTTTGTTGAATTTGTTATGATCTCAGGAAGTTGATCAAGCGGTTCAAGCTTTACCAGAAACGAATCACACAGTTGGGACCTTTTTGAGTTTGTTTTGGCTCATAGAAATATTGGAGTAATTCTTATAGCGTATAAATTCACCATCCGATTGATTGGGCCAACTCTTATCTTTGCCCAAAATCTTCTTGGGTTGAATGATCCTGAACCGTCTGATCAAATGCCTGCTTTTGGACAAGGAACATATTTAGGGGAGAGGGTCCACAAATTGAATGCTAAGGAGCATCAGACTCGTTTGTTTTTGATGCATGGTGCAGCATGGGTGAGGGATGGAGAATGAAATATTTTATGGGCAATGGTTCACAAATTGGATACGGAGGATCACTTTGATTTGTTTTTTTGGGTCTATGGTACAATGCATTGGTACGGGAGCTTGTTTTATAGATCAAACCACATGCATGTGGCAGGCTATAAAAAATATGTAACCCCGGACAAAAAAAGAAGGAAAATGGAAGGGAGATGAGAGCCAAGTAGCCCATATTCTAGATTTGCAAGAAGACTGGATGTCTGAGAATTGGGAACAAAACAAGTCAGAAAATACATGAAAGAAAAAGGTCACTTCCCTGAAATACCCATCGTTTGCCTTTATTCCCAATCCCCAAGGGATAAAGGGTCGGGGTTGTTGGGAACAAAATATTTTGATTCCATGCCTCTTAGACCCCTTATCCAACATGATGGAGTTCAGGGAGGCAGGCCTTCTATCAATTTTTTTAATGGTAAATTTTCCTTTATTAATTTTTTCGAGGTAGGATATAATTAAGGTGCTGTGCACCATCATGGTACACTTTTTTCTCTGTCAAATAAGGGGTTTTGACGATAGCTGCTCTTTTCTACTCTCCCAAAGAGCAATGCCAAATACAACTTTAAACACCATTAAAATGGTGCTTAAATGATCTTATACCATTAAAGTATACTTTTGATCTTACACCATTAAAGTACACTACACTAAACTTTGTTGTTATGTCACATTGTGCATATATGCGTTCAATCTAAATAGTCTAAGCGGTAGTCCATATTAGAGTCATCAGACAAAGAATTTCGCTTATAAGTAGATGCGAATCATCCAATCGGTGAATTTTAATATTAGCTCTTAAAAAATAAGAACCACAGTTATTAGAATGCATGGAATGATCGGTTCAAATATCCCAAAATTTGCGATTTCCGAGCGCACCGCCGCTTGATGCATGATGATTTATTGCTTTAGCAGCTTAGATTGGTCACGTCTTACACTTTTAACGGTGGAAAATCAATTAAATACCAAAATAGTTTTTAAATCACGGTTTGGAGAATAAGGCGCTTTTATTTTTACAACCTAACAAAATGGTCGTACCCACTGCATAAGGCTTTCGCTTTTAGCAGGGTTTGGGAGACGGATATGGTAGGCTGCCTTACCACCATTTTGGAGAGGTTAGATTCCTAGGCTTGAACCGGCGAACACATCAATTTGAACGGACAACCCTTACCATCGCAACAAGATTCGATTTCTAAAATGCATACAGATGAATAATTGAGCTGTTATCAGGTGCTCAGGCTAATTGTGCACCAAACACAGATGCTCCCAGATTTAGAGGTTCCAAATATCTGTCGGTTTCAACAGTGCATCATTGACCCATGCTCCCTACCATTTGCCATTTTCAATTTCTTAATTTTGGCCTTTGCACAATGATAGGAGGCTGAACAACCGACAAACTGCAAATGCTTCTTTTATGGTACCTTTATTTACAATCATAGATTTTTTCTTCATAACAAAGGTTTACTCATGTGAAATTGTTTTTCGTCTAAGGTTTTAAACAATAATAGATTTTCGTCTAAGTTTTTATACAATAATAGATCTTGACATCATGAGTCTATCATAAATGTTGATTCCATATGACACACATCCCCAAATTATATTTGTTGGTATGCTCATTAGGGTATTCACCTTTTGAGATGTTGTGCCACATGGAATCAAAATATAATCATTTGATAGGTACACCTATGACTTGAAATCCATTGTTTGAAAGATTGGTACAAAAAGATTTCGAAAGTCTGATTTAAAACAGTCAAAAAGTTTTTGCACTGCAAACCACCACGAAAATATGTGCATGACACATGGAGTCCAATGGCAACTTGAAATCAGACAACCAAAAAGAAAAAAAGAAAAAGAAAAATGAAACATTAAATTCAAATTCAGTTTAGATGTGAGATCATAATAAAATATTAAATTGGGAGGTGGTTTACGGGTTCTTATAGATCTGAGGCAGGATGGCAAGCTTAAAAAGCCTTGACCAATCAAAGCATATATCTTATCACATAATTAAAAGCAGTCCTAACTCATAAGCAAATTGACCACTCTTAATCTCATGGTAGGGAAATCTTCCGAGCTAGATTGAGCTATTGATCTAACCGTGGTCTACTTTGCATCCACTTGTCCACATGATAAAATCATAGTGCCACACTTGGACAAAATAGAATGCAGATTATGCATACGTCGGTTACAACTCAGACATATGTGTCCACTGACCACCCATATAAATGCACTCAGTTGCCCACTTGCTTTTGCTCCTTTTTTTTTTTTAAATTTTTTTTAAAATTTTTAATTTTTTTTCCTGAAAGGAATACGCAATTACCCACTTGCCAATAAGCAAATAAAAAGCTTCTCAGATGCAAGTATATAAAAATGGGTGCTTGTACGCATGTATGCAGTAGATAATAGAGCATGGGCACCTTCCAAAAACTGAGATATGCCCTGAGAACAGGGCTGTCACAGGTACCGAGGCGGAAAAACAGAAGCCATAGGACAACATATTTCAATTAAAAAATTATTTATTTATTTCTTTTTTTGCTCAGGTTGTTTCCCATAGCATGGACTGGCAAAATACAGATCTAAGATCTCTTGGAGATCTACAATGTTACATTTTCAAATTAAAAAAAAAAATCTCTTTCAGAGAAGAAGCGTTGTTGAGTTTATCCCCATATCTTCTTCTCTCTTTCTTCCCTGCAAATCTAATAGCCAAGAACAGAAAAAAAAAATCATATAAATAAAAGAAAAAAATTTCATATTTAGCATGGAACCAGTTATAAGCATTATTAGCACCCAAACTTACTGGTTTTGTTGTAGCTGCCTTCAATGGAGGAGAAGACTGTAAGAAACCAAAGTGTTTATCCAATGCAGCTTTACCCTACAGGATTTCATAGGTGGCGCACGTAAAAGAGAGAAAATACTCAAGAAAAAAAGAAACCCATATAGAGAAAAAGAAAATTACATTAAAATGAGTTGCAGAGAAGCCCTGTGAGAAGTCTAAAATGTCCTTCATTGAAGCCTTTTTCTTAGAGAGATTGGAACTGCTCTGTAGAAGAGTCAACAAACCAAAAGAAAGTGGACTCATTCAACGACAATTTTTTTTAAAAATGCAAAAAATCTATATTCATCTGCCTACTTATTTTGTTCTTCAGTAAACGTACCTTGGAAATGGCGAAGAGTGGAGAACTAGCTGTATCATCAAGTAGAGAAGAAGAAGCATGTTCTTGTTCATCGGTTTCAACCTTTCTTCTTTTGCTACTCTTATCCACCAACCCATGCTCATCACAGTACTCATAATCTTCTTCATGAAACAATAATGGAGGCCCAGAAGAAGCATCAGAAACCATAGATAAATCCTCCTCCTCCTCTTCTACTTCATCATCAAAACCACCATCTTCTTCTTCTTGATCTACAAAACCACAAGTGGGTTCAACAAGAGACTGGTCCAAGTACATAGTCCAACCAGAAACAGCCTCACTACTGCACTCTAAAGGGTCTTCATTTTCTCTCAGCATTCTTGAGAACAAGTGGAGATATGAAAAAATCAAAGTTGGGTTGGCTCTTTATTGGGTTCTTGTTCTGTCTTTCTCTCTCATAGTTAGTGAGGTAGCAGAAGAGGGTTCTGAGGAGAGGAGATGGAGCACAACGGCTTCACATGCATTACAGCAAGGCACTGTGTACGCTCTAAACAAAACCGGGCACACTTCCATTATTTCAAAACCCCGTGAACAGAAAGTGTATCAGATTTGGGTGGTTTTTTCCTCTTGCCCAATTTTGTCCTTTGGATTTTTGTATATTTTTTGCCCTTTTGTCTTCAACTTCCAAGCGTGTGTTACATTGATTTTTATTTTTGAGCCTATGGCCTATGGGTGGGTTGGGGATTTGAGTATAATGGTGTTGGGTTTGAGGGGATCTGGGTGTTATTGTTAAAAACTTAAAAAGAGTCTTCTTCCGTGTCTCTAAGGGTATCATTATTTGAAATTATAATCTCACCCACCTAAAAAAGTAATATCACAATTGATTGGTTTGAATCATTCAATTGAGATCATTTTTTGTCTTAATCTTTCACACAATGAATCTTGAGATTATGAATATACCATCAAACTATTAATTTTTTATTTTACATATAATATATACTAAAAAGTGATTCTAAAATTACATTTGATCGTGCTGTGTTTCACATATCTTTTGAGTCACCTTTTTTGGGATGTGGGCGGAATCAATAACTGTCCGTCTAATGGTCCCTCAATAAGTTCAAGATCTATTATATGGAACTATAGAGGAATGGGATGAAAAAGGTTTATCTAATTCAAAGCACTCAATGATGAGGTAGCGTTTTCAAATGGGGTGAGATTACGATTTCATGGAGCACAAATAATGATATCTTATGTCGAATTTGGGGGTAAAGAGTTATCAAAATCAATGACAAGGAGAGAGAGAGAGAGTGTGAAGTTGTCCTCGAAGGTGGAGAGACCACTCTCCCCACTCATGTGGTTGACTCGGAAATTGGAATTAATGAATCCACATGCTATCACGTTTACCACCTCCCTAGCCTTTTTTGGAAAGAGTTTATATTAGGTACACGATCACTGCTTGAAATTTCGGATTTCTGAGTTGTCTAGGACAGTCCTGATACCGAGACATCTCGTGTTTCTATAATATGGCCTGAAAAGATTATAACTTTTTAAGTGGTCATACACCATTAAAAAATACTTCACTCAGGGCCATAATGGATTTTCATCTGGTGGAGGCTAGAGACGGTCTACAAATATTAATTATTATTTTACCACATATATGGGGGGCTTATACAGTACAGCTTTGGGGTCTTATACACAGAACAAAGCTGTATGGGAAACATATTTTATAAATGTTTCCAAACCCACTCTACTATATGTGGTTACTCCACAGGCTTCACTATTATGCCATGTGGCAGATATATTAATCTAAACAGTTCAAGTGATTGTCCATGATTAGAACATATTCCACTTAAAGAAATACACTTATAAATGCCAATCATACACTTATGAATCAATTGTATACTCCAATCATACACTTATAAATCAATTGTATACTGCCGATCAATGATCTCTAATATTCTCTAATATAAGCTGTTAAAGGATAAGAATAATAACATATATTATAGTGCACAAATTTGGACACACCATAATAATGATTGTCTATGATTGGAACATATTTCACTTAAAAAATTACACCTATAAATCAATTGTATACTGCTGATCAATGATAAGAATAATAACATATATTATAGTGCACAAATTTGGACACACCATAATAATGATTGTCTATGATTGGAACATATTTCACTTAAAAAATTACACCTATAAATCAATTGTATACTGCTGATCAATGATAAGAATAATAACATATATTATGGTGCACAGATTTGGACACACCATAATAGTTGTTCAAAAAAGATCATCACATAGTTGGATATGGTAAGGAAAAATAGCGTCACATATAAAGATGATGAGTAGTATGCTTTTAATGGTGTATAAGCCTAACATCATATATAAATTAAATTTAAAACCTAAACCTCCATAGAAAAAAAATTTAATCTACCTCTAGTCAAACCTTGACAATTGCCCAAATATTTATAGACTCAAAATCTCCCTCCATTTACCTAATGAAAGAGATGGAAAATATTTAAGAACCCAACCCACACCTTGTAAAAACAAGGATGAGAAACAGCGTGAAGGACGAGTATCAAATCTGCGACCTACTCCCTCAGAATGGAGGGAGTGTACCAACTGGGCTAATACCTCTTTAGTTGGAAAATATTGTTTACAGTGGAGCAGTTGATTTTTGGGAAATTCACTAAAGGGTACCAGCATTTGCATATATATCTTGAAATGATAAGTGCACCCCAGTTCACATATGTTTTAAAAAATGTTGGCATTTTTCCGATGCAGCAGTAAATTGTGTAGATGACATAACACCGTAGCACTGACTACCTATTGCCATTTATATGTAAGATTGTTGCAACCCAGATGGAGGAAGGTGGTGGAGGGTGTTGAAGGTGATGGTGGTGAGCAAATGGACATGAAGAAGGTGGTTCTGGTGGTGGGCTACAGAGGAGGTGGTGGCTGACGAGTGTCGTGTGTGCGTGTGCACAATGAAGAAGTAGAAGATGGAATCATATCTTCTCTAGAGAGGGGTACACATGAAAAAAACGGTGCTCCCAACGTATGGGAGGGGTGAAAATGATAAAAGAAGGCAACGCCTAACTAATCCCCAACTTATGGGGTGTAACCGTGTAACCCCTGTGCCTGTGTTTGGGATTTGTCACGGGAGCATTACTCCCCCACCAGCCCACCCTACTTTTTATTTTTTTTGGGAAATTTTTTAAATCGATCTAGTTAGATTCACCTTTTCTGTCAGAGCCACTATATTTTCACTTTTTACAAAATCGACCAACTCCAAGCCGAGCCAGTTCCAATTAGAACAAAAAGTCTCAAATACCCCTTATACTTTTTTTCATTCTACATAATTTAAAATTTTAAATATTTGCATTTTTTTATATTTATGCGATGTGAAGTATCATTTATGCCGTCTGATTTGAAGGCCACAATATAAAGATCAATGGTGTCAAAGATTGAATAGTCTCAAATACCCCTTCTTACACTTTTTTTTTTAAACGGTTGATCCCGACTGTCTGAATAGTCAATCAACAGTCGATTTTTTTTTTTTTTTTTTTTTTAATAGGCGGTATTGCCATTTTTTCGTGTCAATCTTTGGCATCATCGATCTTTATATTGTGGCCTTCAAATCAGACGACATAGATACTCTTTCACATCGCATAAATATAAAAAAGTACAAATATTTAAAATTTTAAACTATGTATAACGAAAAAAAAGTGTAAGTAGAAGTATTTGAGACTTTTTCTGCTAGCTCGACTTAGAGCAAGGTGGAAATATAGGGTCTCTGATGAAAAAAGTGAATCTGATAGGGTCAATTTGGAAAATTTTCCTTTTATTTTTTATTAGTACCTGGCCATCGTAATTTAAGTAAATGGAATAATGGATTATTTATTTATTTACCAATACCTCTATTGCAGGTAGAGATTCTTTCTATGTAATCAAGTTTTTGGAGTGTGGAAATAGTTGACTGCCTTGAATCAAATTTTCTCTCAATCTTCAAAAAGACAAAAACAATAGAATATATATTCCACGTGACATATCCCAAAATGTGACCCGATAATCAGGTCTATAATCACATTGACTTTTTGATATATGTGCCACGTTGAATCTAGCTTTGACAGTCTAATGATATTCCCATGATCTGAAAAATATTCTCCATCATCTCATTCAAAATAGTCAACGAATTTTACATGTGCAAGATGAAAATAAGAGTTCGCTTTATTATTTCTTTATTATTATTATTAGTTAAAAAGACCCAAAACAGAAAATGAACAATATTATGGGCAGCAACGTTACCTAAAAGTGTCGGACAATTGTATCTAGTTAGAACCAACCATTTTCTTAGGATCGACTACTAGGTTCACCACAAAAAATAATACTATTAGCAGCAATCCCAAACTACCGCTATTAACAAAAAAATTGTCGCTAATAGTCTTAATAATTTTTAATACTTTTTTGGTTAATAGTACAATTTTTGGCTGCAAAAAACTGCCGCTAATAGTCTTATTTTTTATAGTGGGGCCATCATCTTTTGGGAAAACCAACACTTTAGATATGACGATTTCTCAGGGATGGGGTGAGAATTCTGACCGGCCTTATATATGAATGTTCTTTGTCATCTATGGATTGATACTGGGGGAAGTTTAGTTCATGAAAATGCCTCTCATGTAAAAGTCATTCGACAGGCAAAAACATACACGTTTTTTACTTGCAAAAATATACAATTTTAGTATAAAATGATTGTTTCAGCATAAGACCAGTATAAAATCCACCTTAGATGCTATTTCAATTTACTGTGAAGTGAGTGAGTTGGTCACAGCCTATTTCACTTTACTTTCTATCTTCATCCTATTTGAGAGTTGCAATTTTTTGTTTCACTTGTATTTTAAAGTTTTACAGGTCCAGACCTTGGTGAGTAAAAAATAAAATAAAAATGCAGGTAACATGCGCAGTATTTTTACACCCCTATTGTACATTTTTACAGTACTTGTAAAACAACATAATTTTGGCGTAAAATGGTTGTTTAGTTCATTGTAAAATCTGGGTGTAATCCACTTTAAATGCTATTTCACTTTATGGTGAAGTGAACGAGTTGTGCAAAATCTATTTCATGGGCTATTTCACTCTACTTTTCTTAAATATTCAACATTAATTTTTTTACTTGGCATTTTATAAGGCCAGACTTTAGTAAGTCAATAAAATAAAATAAAATACAATACAGGTAATGCGCACAGTACTTATACCCCCACCCCCATGTGAACCTATGAAGCCAATGAATTTCCTTTTAACAATAGAGTTATGTTGAATACTGGCTTCATGAATATTTGGGGCCCTGATATCTGTGGATGACAGCTTTTTATTTTGACTCCCGATTGATTAAAAGGAGCTTCTTAATGCTCATAATTATGGGTTAAAATCTCAGAAAATCGATATGTATCGTCCAGCCCCAAAATCGATACGTATCGGACGATACATTCCAATGTATCGTCCGAAAATTTGAATTTTTATATGAGAGGCACCGATACGGTACTTTCAAAGTACCGTATCGGTGAGGTTCAAAACCGATACGTATCGTTCGATACGTATCGGTATCGAACGATATTTTGACCCATGCTCATAATCTTTATGATGCTGGCGACGCCCATAGATCTGTACTTTCATTTATGTCTAGGTGTCTCCACCATGTGCACATTTTTCATGGTAAGCATAGAGAGGAATCTAAAATAAGATGCCAATTTAATGGCTTTGTGTCCTTCTTTTATTCTCTTTCGATGCATTATCGGCACAATTTAAGTCTTTAGTGTCCCATACCCACCTCAGGGGGACGTACCATTGCTTCCACAAATTTTACAACAAAGAAATCGCTTTGAATACATTTTTTGTTGTCATACTAAAGTACCCTTGTTTTTCAAATATTAAAAAAGCATGACTTAAAATTCATCCAAATGGCATTTTGAGTATTATATTATTCATACTTGATATATATATATATATATATATATATATATATATATATATATATATATATATATATATATATATATATATATATATATATATATATTGGCCTCTGTGAACCCATACCAATATGATATAAATATCAATTATCAATTTGTGTAACCCAATATTTATATTCATGTATCTTTTTTGATAACTTAGGGTAATCCCAAGCTTACGCTTGAACTAATCCTTAAAAATAACAATTGCTTGAAAAGACAATTGTTGCACAATGATTATAACGTAATATATAATTATCGGACAATTTTTACCGTTTGACTGCTTTGAATTAAAAGAGATCTTTTTTGTCCAAATCTTTCACACCACCTATGAAACGGTCATATGCATTCAATCGTGACACATCCCAAAAGTAACCGCTATCATGGCAAAACTTAGACAATCTCATTTCTTTTCCTGCCAAAGCTTCTATTATTGTTTAGTATTAGTGTTCACTACTGATGCTGACCGTGATTATGCCGTATCATAAGAAGGGTTCTCGTATCACTTTTTGGGATGTGTGTCATGTAAAAAAGGTTATCACATCACTTTTTGAGATGTGTGGCATATGAATCAACATTCAATTTTACAAGTCAACAACTATCGCATGTAAAAACTTTTTCGTAGGTAAATAATATTTGATTGCAAATAAGGTGCCCATATATCTACTCTTTTGGCCTAAAAGTTTAACCGAGACAGTGTAACTCAGAGCATCCTCAACCTTGTTCTGACGACAACTGGTTGAGGACAAGTGTCATTATTTTTGTAGTACAAAGGAATAAATAAGCATACATACAAAAGGCAAGCATGTCTAGCTGTATGAGTTAACATTACACGATAAAAGATCTCTCCCTTACTTGTAAGAATCTATTACTTCTTGTATAAAACTACAACTCTAAATGCAAGTAATGTTGTAACTTTGGTACGACCTGGGGCTGTAAATGCCTCGGGTGGGGCAGGAGGGTAAAGGGCATTTTCCTGATCTAACCTGGTCCATCCCGTCCCGATGAGCCATGTATATGCCCGACCGGACTGGACACCTGAACCGGAAACTTGACCCGTTAAAAACTCCCATTTTCCCTTAAATTTAGATAGAAAATATCAGTCTGAGTTGGGTTGTTCTGGCTGCCTCATGCATCGGGTCCAGTTTAATTTGTTTGCCCAACACAGTAGAAAATCCGAAGTGGCGGGTCTAGTACTGGGTCGACCTTACCCGTTTGGCACTTGACAGTTAGGACCACAGTCAAAATAAAAGAGTTTTACTTCTACAGCAACATTTGTTTATCATACACCAATTAATGAAAAAAACATTGCACAACACTTAACTAGAAATCTCTAATGACACGCCAACTAATACTACGTGCATATCATGTTATTAATACAACATGTTTTTAGTTGGCGTTATATGAGTAAATGGTTATGTCGAAATCAAGGATCAAAATTATCGGTAAATTTTGGTCAATTTGTATGGGGATCAAATTTTCGGCCGAAATTTTAATTTTTATCCCCTCCGAAACCAAAATGAAACCCAAAATTTTGATCCTAAGTCGAAATAGCAGCCTTCAAAGAGAAAAAGTCATAGAATTAATTGCAACACAACACAACACTTCTAGACACACCCACATGCTTCGTCCACACAAATGCAAGCAACGACATATTGGCGAAGAAGACCATGTGATACAACAAACATAATGCTACATTGTATTTGTGAACACCCGTACTAGGTTGAGATATATCCCTAAACGCCCTCCCAAAAATACTCATTATGTAGGGAAAAGAACTTGTGTTGCGCGGAATCTCACAAACTAATCAACGATCTCACGATAAACGATCAAATCAAAACGTAAAATAGAAGAAAATCAATCACAAACACACAAGAGAAAATTCTTACGTGGTTCGGCAATATGCCTATGTCCACGGGCAACGATAATCCATTATATTGATGATCACATAAGAATACAAAAACACTCAAGCCTTACCAAAGCTTTCCTCAAAACCTTAGATAAAATTTTCAAAGCTTTACATCTCAACTCCCTAATTTTGCCAAGAGTTTTTCCTTTATATAGAAAACACATATCCTACTTTTAATTTAAGAGAAATTAGCCTTATATAGAGTTTGAACGTAACTAATTTTGCACAAGTTAGAGTCAAACTACAATTCAACCTCTAAGTTAGAGTCAAATTACAATTTAACCTCTAAGTTAGAGCCAAATAACAATTCTCCACTTGGCTCTAAGCTTAATCATGTACTTTTTCTTTCGATTATCGCTATTCTCATAGTACTGCTGCCACCAACACCCCGAGGGAGCTCAAACCTATAACTTGTACAGTTGCTTCTTGAGATATAGACGACTTGTCAGAGTTTTCGTCATATAAAGACTCTCAAATTTGGCCCAAAGCGAGGCCGCCGAGTTCTCCCGTATCACATTATACATAGTCTCCTTCACTAGACATAGCCGAATCGTACTATATGCCTGAAGTTCGAATTCTTTCCAATTATCATCGGACATATCCACCGGTTTACCCGAAAGCCCTTTTAATGCCTTATGCAGCCCTTGTTAAATCAAGATGTCTCAGACTTGTACTTGCCATAATCCAAAATTGATCTTTCTGTCAAATTTCTCAATCTCGAACCTCGCGTTTGAAACTTTTATGGACTTTAATACCATCTTCGATTGTAGAACAGAAACCTAATAGCTCTGATACTAATTTGTTGCGCGGAAGCTAACAAACAAACTAACGATCTTACGATAAACGATTAAATAAAAATATAAAATAGAAGAAAATCAACTATAAATACATAAGAGAGAATATTTACGTAGTTCAATAATATGCCTACGTCCACGGGCAACGATAATTCACTATATTGATGATCACACAAGAATACAAGAACACTCAAGCCTTACCAAAGCTTTCCTCAAACCTCTAGATAGGTTTTCTAAAACTTTACATCTTAACTCCCTAATTTGACCAAAAGTTTTTCATTTATATAGAAGACACAAATCTTACTTCTAATCTAAGAGAAACTAGCCTTATATAAAGTCTGAACGTAACTGAACTTGTATAAGTTAGAGTCAAATTATAATACAACCTCCAAGTTAGAGCCAACTTTCAAGTTCGAGTCAAACTACAATTCAACCTCTAAGTTAGAGCCAAACAACAACTTGAGCATTCGAATTAGGGCTGTCAACGAGTCGTGTCGGGTTAGCTAAGGCCAGAGTTTTGGCTGCCTAATAGGAAAATGGCATATGCTTGATTTGACGGGTCAAGGGTATATTCACAACTCAACCTGAAAACCCGACCCAATATGACGCCTAACCCAACCTGATAAAACCCCCTGGTTTTTTGATGACCCGATGGTCAAGTTTATGTGCCTACCTAGTAAAGAATCTGGGTCGGGCAGGGTGGGTATCGGGTCAACCCGACCCGTTGATAGCAGCAAATCGAGTGGTCCAGGCAAATGCGTAAGGTATGTATTAATAAATTGTTTAGGGCCAAACGGTCAAGAAAACGGTTTGTTCAAAAGTCAGAGCGAGAATGAAACTCAGTTTAAACTGCCAAAGACTGCATAGTATTTTCAAAGATTATTTCAAATGGTTAAGTTCCAAGTTCCAACATTAAGAAACCATTTGAAGCAGTAGTTGAGCGATAGATCAGCTAGTATCCTCTTACCTTTTTGGAAGCGACAGGTCCAAACAGGTCATGCGTTCTAATTATCCCCATACTTGCTCTTGCCCTTTGTGCAGTCTCCTCCTGTCAAATACGAATCATTTGAGGAGGTCATGGGTTCTAGTCTGGGCTGTCTATGACATTCTCAAAAGAAGAAAAGAAAAAGAACAAAGAAACCATTTAAACCTTTATAAATATGCTAACTGAATAGTGAATAATCATAAAATAGAAGTTAAAACATTAGGCGTTGATAGATGTGGTTTGGGACCTCACCAATAGATGATTAAATTCACTTATAACTATTGGTCGATTACATATATGATTAATCACATACTGTTATATATGATTAATTATATGATTAATCACATACTGTTATATATGATTAATTATATGATTAATCACATACTGTTATATATGATTAATTATATGATTAATCACATACTGTTACATAATTAATGAAAATTATTTCTCTTTGAAATAATAGAGTTGATGAACTCATTTGCGATATAAAAAAACCATAATGGTACACAAGGATCTAATGGTCCAAAATCATAGATTTATGACGAGGAAAAACTTGGCTCAAGCTAATCACTAGCCTTACAACATTCTCTCATAGGCATAGGATCAACAATAGGATTGCAAAGCCCAACATTAGGCACCAACATGCCTTGGGTGCTCGTTGTGAGAGAGCAGGTGACTAGCTAGCATTCCTGACACCTTGTCTATTATGTAGAAACTCTAATGACTACATTTTGACAATAGCTTTTCTTGATCTTATAGGAAGAGTTGTAAAGAGGTGCTTGCATTCAATCAAAATTTACTAAACTATTTATGATGCTTCTATAATTTCCTTAGACTACATTTTGACAATAGTTTTTCTTGATCTTTAATAGGAAGAGTAATGCTCGCCAATGCCATGTTATGCAAATGGCATTGGCGAGCATCTTCTAATCCCAATAGCATTTGGTGACAGATTTTAATGGATAAATATAGTAAAGGAGACTCTCTATGGGAGATCAATGATAAGGCTGGTAGAAATGTCTCCGGGGTTTGAATGACTACTTTCGAAAGAAAACATATATACCATCTTGGCACTGGTATAACCATTAGTGATGGATCAAGGACCTCTTTTTGAGACGATGTCTAGCTGGATTCTCAACCTCTTAGTATCAAATTCAAGGTTATCTTCAAGTTGATGGTTAATAAGAATGCGACTATTAGGGAGGCTGCAAATTTTGGGGATTCTGACATCTCCTCGTGGAACTTGCAAGTTTCTCGGAGGCTCTATGATGTGAAATCAGAGAAATCATCGATCTCATTGAGATATTAAATGAAGCTAACATATCCTTTTCTAATTCTGCTGATAAACTAATCTGGCGGCTTGATAATTCTGGATCCTTCTCCTCCAGATCTATGTACAACCTCCTTCCCTCTGTAGTTTACCCCGAGTTGCCTTGGCTATGGATCTGGAAGGCCCGTGCCCCTATTAGAGTTGTTTCTTTCGTTTGGTTGACTGCTATGGATAAAATCCTCACCGTTGAGAACCTCCAACACCGAGGCTTCCAACTCGCTAATAGATGTGTTTATGCCTATCTAATATTGAAGATGTCAATCACCTCTTCCTCCATTGTACTTATTCGTCTAAGGGATGGAGCCTTTTGTTATCCTGGTATAATCATAGTTGGATTAAGCCATTCTCGATGAGCTCTTATATAGGGGCGTGAGATATAAGTCGTTGCTCTAAAAGAAAGAATGGGTGCTGGAAGCTTATCCTCCTCGCTGCTCTGTGATTAATCTGGAAAGAAAGGAATAACAGGATCTTTAAAGATAAAGGTTCTCATCCGACTCTCCTCACGAATCGTATCAAGATTAAGGCTTTGCAATGGGCCAAAAGTTTTAACCTTGTAGGCATTGATTCCATTCAAAATGGTCTCAAGGATTGGGATAGTGTATGGGAGATGTAACTTTTCTGGGTTCTTTTGGAGATGTAAGGTCTAGATTTTCTTTTCTAGGGTAGTTTTTGGCCCTCTGATGATGAACTCCTTGCTCATCCTCATCCTCATCTTGTAGTTTTTTTTTTTATTGAATATATTTTGTGATTGATTCATAAATTAAAAAAAAAAAAAAAGAAAAGAGGAAGAGTAACCTCTTAAATAGACGTGACTGCCTTCAACCAAAAATTATTAAACTATTTATGATGCTTCTATAATTTCCTAAAATACTTTTAACGAATATTTTTTAATCACACCCACCCTAAATCATAGCATGTTTTTTGAAGAAGGAAAATTTTGATTAATTAGCTTTATTATCAACCATTAATATCATGGATTGATTACTGGGAAAACTAGGGCTTTCAATGGGCCGGATTAGGGCCGGGCTAGGGTTCAACCCGACCCTAACCTACCCGAGCCGGGTTCTCAAATTTTTTAGCGCGGCCCTAACCCGGGTTGCGATATACTCAGCCCAAGTTGGGCTTGGGCGTCTTTCTGGGCTTTTTTCTGCTGACTTTTTCTAAAAGAAAATTTGGTTGGGCTTGGACTATGTTTTTTCAAATAAAAGTTTGAAGAAGGTTAAAATTTAATTAAATAATTATATCAACATTATAGAGGCTCAGGTACATATTATTCAAATATTTCATTTTAGTTTTGTTGCACAATGGTTATAATGGACAACACAATGGTTAATCTTGGGGCATTTAAGTAAATTTAGTAAATTATATTTAATTAAAAGACTTTTTTTTTAACTTTTAAATGATAAGTATATATATATATATATATATATATATATATATATATATATATATATATATATATATATATAAATCAATAGAAAATACATGCGCATATCGGCCCAAATCGGCTGATATAGCATAATATCGGCTAATATGACTGCTGTATTTATCATTTATCTTTTAAAAAATTTACAAATTTTTTCGTTTATTTCTTATAACAAAATTTGTCATTTATTTCTGATAAAAATTTGGGCCGTTATGCATTCCATATCCACCCATATTGGCCGCCGATTTGGGGATATGAATCCGTTTTAAAACTATTCCTACTAAGATACGTTGGAAGGTCACACCTGATATTTACCGAATAATAATAGGCTGGTCACCAGCCGCTGATGTTAATACCAGACCACCTTTTGTTAAAGCCACCTCATTTATGAGGATTAAAAATAGTTGGCACACATCTCAAAAAGTGAATGTAACTCAGCATATCATGAAAATATGATCCACGTTCACTTTTTGGAATGTGTGCCATATGGATTCAACATCTTTCCTTTCATCTGATGGTAAGCCATAATCTCCGGATCTATTGAGTGGAAGCAAGGATCAAAATTTCAGCTTTCGGCCAAAAATTTTGGCTTTTGTCTCCAGACTCCCCACTGAAACGAAATCCGAAACTTTGATCTTTGTGTGGAAGATTGGGACGAAGAAAATAATCTTAATTGTTTGATCCATAGCAGTCAACAAAATTTTCGTTTCGCTTAAGTCAGGTGGCTTTAACAAAATTCGGTGTGATAGTAACACCAGCCTACTAAAAGGAGAGGCAAAGGGAAACGCGTGAGCCCACAAAATAAAAGCAGTGGCCGTTGCCGATGGTCACGGCGTACATGTTGCCCACGCTGCATTTTTATTCTTTCTGTTGGTTAATATTTTGATCTATTAATTCATATCACAGCTATAAAATAAGAATTAAAATTTAGAATTTTAGATGCAAAAATATAGTTGTCATCTACTAAGCTGCATTTTCACTTATACTTGTTCATGCCGTTTAATGCTCTACCCAAAAGAAGAAGTTGAGAGACGCCATGGCCATCCTCATCAAAATTTTCAAGTTTCTCTTCGCCCCTCTTAATAAAAAGGATCAACTTCACTCAAGAATGACTCCCCTTGACAGGCTCCTTTTCTTTGTAAGTCTAGTATCAAAGAATTCTCCCTCTCTCTCTCTCTCTTAAAAGTCTAACCAATATGCCAAAAGGTCAAATTATAACCTCACCCCATCTCCTCCTCCGGAATGCATTGATTAGTTTAAATGAGACGATGGAACTCATTTTGTCTCCCTATCTTACTATTAGACAATTAGTTTTTAATTCTACGTGACACACATCTCAAAAAGTAACCCTAAAATAAAGTGACCTTAAAGAATCTAACTACGCTAAAATGCCTAGGCATCAATTTAGCGAAAAAGTAAAGCCTTATAACTTTGGGGTATCGTGGCTTTTACTTTGGTACTCTTTTTGTGGGACCCTGAATATCCTTCTCTCTCAATCACATTTTCCAGAACATGGGCTGGTGGATTACTCTATGGAACCTTTCACTCTAGTATTTTTTTAAAAAGATAATTTAAAAGTAGTAAAAAAGTTTTAAAATAGAAATGAGCCAACATTATTAAGAATGAGTGGGAGCTCTCCCCATAAGGTTAAGCTAAAACCCTAATGGTTACACACGTTTTAAGCCCTATGGCAGACTATTTTGACCAATTAAAGCCCTCTGAACAGTTTAATATGGATGTTTGTTCTTCTCTTATCAAACATAGGGTCCATATTAAAATACTCAAATTCTTTTGTACAAATCCTTGATGGGCATGTTCTTTTGGGCTATGTGAAGTTTACATTTATGCTATTTGGACGAAGCAAATTATTAGGGTAAGGGCGATAACACCTAGCGCCATGAGTTAATCTTGTTAATCTAAAAGAACTTTCCCTTGGGTGGAGCAGTGAGGAGCCCAAAAATGGGCCATTGTGTTAGCTATAATAGGAGGCTGCTTCCCTGTCCAAAACGTAACAAAGCACTGAAAGAGGCAATGCTCATTAGCCTTTAACCATAGTCACCATAGTCACCAACACTGATTACATGAATAAAACCACAAGGGAAATATTTAGATATTTGGAAAAAAAAAGAAGGAAAACAGAGAGTAGGACGAGAATGGCAAGGGAGAAATTTTGGAAAAGGGGATTAGGGTTTAAGAAAAAAAATGAAAAATACAAGAGAAAAAGAAAAAACTATATTTAATTGGATTAATTTTTTCCCTTTAAAATGTGTTTTATACGGAAAAAAAAATATAAAACACTAATGAAAAAGTGTTTACACGTTTTTGGATATAAAATGCCTTTTTCTTTTGTAGGTTTGCTAACAGAAAGCGTTTAATTTCTTGTACCCAAATGGAGGACTAAAAATAAAAATAAAAAAAGACCTAGTTTGTGATTATATGGATAACCAGAAGTGGAGTACTAACTATACACTTTCAAATAACCCTTTGGCATATCAAGGGCACATTCATTTCGCAATAAAATGTGAATATTACATGCAATAGCTCCATTTTACCACTAAAAGTACAATTTTATATTCTCTTTTCTATGTAATTTCTTGTGTTTTGTTATCAAAATATTACCTGTAATATTTTTAACTTACGAGACTATTGCTTGTAAAGTTCATTTATTGCGGGTGAAATTTGCAACGGTCAACTTATATTCGGACTTAAAGGTATACTAGCTAATATTAAATGGGTACCTTTGTCTAGAACCAATGAAAATTGTAACGTCAACTCATCTCCTCCAGTCGACATCCATTGATCGCCTTGGAATCAAATGATGGAGATTGTTTCTTCGACCAATCTTCCTCACAATGAATCTTTAGATCATGGATGTACAATCAGGTCACTTTTTTAGTCCAAGTGACACACATCCCAAAAAGACACTCTAAAATCATGTTTGAGTATGATATATGCCACGTGATTTTATCATGCTCAAACATGATTTTAGTGTCACTTTTTTGGATTTGTGTCAGGTGGAATAAAAAATTGACCGTCTGATGATACATCCATAATCTAAAGATACAAAAAATGATCTTTCTCGTCTGATTCAGAGGTGATCAATGTATGCCGGCTGGAAGAGTTGGGGTGAAATCACAATTTTATATAGTGTGCAATATTACACAAGCCGTTCACTTCAGTGTAAAATGAATAGTAGCCCATAAAGTTAATTTTACACCCTCTTTTTAAGATGAAGGAAACAATCATTTTACACCAATTATGTACTTTTTTACAAGAAAAATAAGTGTACTTTAATACATGTAAAGTGAATATTATAGGAGAAGGGATTACCTTAAAATGAGCGTGCCCTAAGTTTCTTAGGCCCCGTTCAAGTGTTTTCTAATTTTTTCCGGAAAAGCTCAGATTCTTGAACTCTCAAATTCCTAAAAATTCTTAGCAGACCTAGATTCTTGGCTTTTCCCATATGCATTCTTAAGTTACGCAGATTCATGACTTTTCTTATAAAAGATAAAAATCCTCCGTTTTTATATTTTTCTAAAAAAATCCTCAGAATCAATTCAAATGATTATGCTATGACCGTAGAAACGTTATCTAATCATCGATTTATGCTTCGTAATCGAATTTTTCTCAAAATTTACGGGCAACCAATCGAGATGGGGCTAAACATATTTGACAATTTTTTTTCGAATATGATTTAATGACCATTACTTTTAAAATGAGCGTGCCCTAAGTTTCTTAGGCCTTGTTCAAGTGTTTTCTGATTTTTCCCGGAAAAGCTCAGATTCTTGAACTCTCAGATTCCTAAAAATTCTTAGCAGACCTAGATTCTTGGCTTTTCCCATATGCATTCTTAAGTTACGCAGATTCATGACTTTTCTTATAAAAGATAAAAATCCTCCGTTTTTATATTCTTCTCAAAAAATTCTCAGAATCAATTCAAATGATTATGCTATGACCGTAGAAACGTTATCTAATCATCGATTTATGCTTCGTAATCGAATTTTTCTCAAAATTTATGGGCAACCAATCGAGATGGGATTGAACATATTTGACAGTTTTTTTCGAATATGATTTAAGGACCATTACTTTTAAAATGAGCCACTAATACCCAATCGAAAAATTAGTCAATTTAACGTCCTATAAAAAACATTAGCAAAAATTTAATGTCTAAGCTAAACTAAAAGGGACAATATCTACAATAAATAAAATAAAATCAAGAAAAAACCCAAAACTCATGCAAATTTTGCATAAATCTCTACTATTTCTCCCAACCTCAACCAAACCCCAAACAAAGTCTAACAACTGAAGAATAAGTTGTAACTATTTAGAATAATAATAAAATATACATATAAAATATTAAACTATAAAGAAAAGTAATTTGATGATTTTCAACCAATACAATCATATAGGAATTCCAAGGTATAGTAATATTACTATTTAGAATAATAAGGTATAGGCGTAAGTTTCTTTCGAAAAAAAAAGGTATAGAAGTAAGTAAACAAAAATAAATTAGAGAAAATTCCAAAAACCATTGCCTAATTAGGAAAAAAGTTCACACTCAACGAAATTCAAATAAAACCCATGAAACTATCAAATACAGAACACAATAAAAGTTAGACACCGGTGAAGTGTAGGAAACCTCAAAAATTCAATAAAATGCATAACCATGTAAATTAAAAAATTAAAAAATAAAAGAAGAAGAGGAGAGAGAGAGAGAGAGAGAGAGAGAGAGAGAGAGAGAGAGAGAGAGAGAGAGAGGAAATCAAATGACCCTTTACACAATACAACTTAAAAAAAAAATAAACTATAGGGAACTCATCTTCCGAACAGAAAAAAATAGTAACATAAATTAATTAATTAAAAATTTAAAAATACACTGAGAAATTTCTGGAGAAAAATGAAATTACTTGAAACTTTCACTCACAAAACAACAGAAACAACACAAAAACAAAGGAGATTTAACAGCCCCATTACAATACATCTATACACAAAACCAAACTACAAGGAACCCATCATCTTTACTGAAAATAATCAATAGAAAAATCGGATCGCACATAAAATTTAGGAGAAAACAGGGGGTTATTTCAAATTTCTTAGAAAAAATTGAAATAAAAAAGACTCATAATTTTAAAATATAGTAAAAAATAAAAGTAGAAAAATACCTTGGTGGGTTCATCCTCCTAATAAGCTTTGCATACTCATCATCCATTTCTTCTGATATTATACAAAAGAAACCCAATAATAAAAGAACCCAGAAACTAAAAACTATAAATGAAAGATAAAATACCACTTGTGTTTAGTGAGAGAGAGAGAGAGAGAGAGAGAGAGAGAGAGAGAGAGAGAGAGAGAGAGAGAAGATGAAGAAATACAAAAACTTTACCGTTGGGATCACTTCAGTGACGTACACATTGCAGCCCACAATCTGAGAATCTGACTTTTTCCGAGCAAATTGCTTGGGCGAAGTGACATCGTTTTCACTCAAAAAACCTCTGATTCTCAGTTCCCTATGCTAACTCTCGAAAGCCAAATTCACCCAGAAAATCTCAGAATCTTGCTGCTTTCTGAGTAAAAACTCAGATTCTGAGTTATTTGCAACTCTCGAACAAGGCCTTAAAGTGCAGAATTGCCTCCCATAATCCTACTTGAATGACATGATAGCTAACCATCTGACCACATTGACTTCTTTGTGGACTCATGGTAAATTTTACTGTCCTTTGATGAGAAGGCAGTGGATCAAACCATTCCGGTAAGCTGCTTTATCAATATCCTTCCGCCAGATGGTATGCTCATGATCACTTTCTAGGATGTGTGCTAGGTGGAATCAACATTTGACTGTCTGATGGTATGCTCATGATCTCAAGATCAATTGTGTGAAAGAGTAGGACGAATCAAGGGCGGAGTTGAGATTTTTGTCACGGGTATGGGGTTTTTTGGGATGTGAAGTGATGGTCGGGAGATGTTTGCAATAATTATTTTATCGCAACACGAATTATATTGTCCAATTCAAAGCATTCAAACACCATCTAAATTAATAACTACCCTATAAAATTAATACTACCTAGCTCCTCTGACAAGACTTTGTGAATGCGAAAACCGGCACCCTTTCTTTTATTAGTTAGTGCATTACTGCATTATAGATCAAAGAGGGAGTCTAATGAGGGAGTTTAATGTCATCTCAGGTTGTTCATTTTATAGACAAGCTAGGAATTTGGCATAAGCTGCCAGTTTTTCTAGGCGTTTTATACCTATTCGCGAGGAGGCATTTGCACCACAATTACAACCTCATCAACGTTGGGCCCTCACCATCTTATCTTCGCTCAAGGCATAGCCGTGTAACTCCACCATACCGAACACCCGACGGCAAGTATAATGATCCCGATAACCCCCTCGCCGGAAGCGAAGGGACATTTCTCGGGAGGAACATGCCTCCTTCTCCGCAGAGAGACAAGGTAAAAGAGAAGAAACATTTTTCTCCTTTTGTATCGGCCGATAAGAATCTTTCTTACCCAAGCAATCAATCATCTCTTCGGAGATGTATAGGTTCGGGTTCAGGCCGATATTCCATTACCATAGTGTATCATCAATAAGTTCTTATTGTTTGGTTTTATTTCCACTGATTGAGCAGGTTATGAAGCCAGACCCTGTAGTTGTGGCAACAAAGTTACTTGCAAGGAGGAAGTTTAAAGATACAGGGAAACAATTTAATATGGTAGCTGCATCATGGATACAGTTCATGATACATGATTGGATGGACCATCTTGAGGACACTGAGCAGGTTCACCTTCTTGACATTTGATGTTAGTTGAAAGCATTGGTCAAAATCTCGCTAAACCGATACGTATCGTCTGAGCTCAAAACCGATACGTATCGGACGATACGTATCGGAACAGTACAATACCGGATGGTACATTGAATGTATGGTCCGGGTATATACATACAAATGAACGATACGGTACATTGAATGTACCGTATCGTTCAAGTTTGGTACCGATATGTATACAAAATTTTGACCCATGGTTGCAAGCAACACCTTTTTTTCATAGAAAAGTACGAAAGCGAGCCCCATTTATATTTTATCACAAAAATGGTAAATTTTTTTTAACGAAAATGCGCCCCATACGGGCCAATAGGAGCTCGTTTTGTACGCCTTCTCCATGCACGTATTGGTGGATGCCTAATAAAACAAAAATAAAAAAATATTTAAAAAAAAAGGGAATTTGTTTGCAAGGTCACAATTATAATTATTGGTTTAAATTGACTATCCTATGTGGGTTGATATGTACGGCTGCCCGTTTCAGGTAAGCGGGGTCGCAGTTTAGGGAAAAAATAGGCATTTGATTTTCTTAGAATAAAAAGTGGCACAATGGCTGTTTTGTAAAAATTCCTTTTTTATAGTCATGCTTTAAGCATTGACTGACCCAGTCACTAGTCAGGGCCGGCTTTGACATTTTGTGGGCCCAATGCGAGTTTCTCAAATGGGGCCCCTGTTTCATATTATTTTATAATATAAAAAAAATTCACCACAAATTTTTTTTGACAAATAAAATAATACTCATATTCTATTTTACTATATATAATACATATATTAGCATATAATAAAAACAAGCAGAACAACCCATGGAAGTTAAAATTATGGCCATTCATCTCTTGCTTCCTCTATATTTTTTGTTTTCTTGGTTCAGGCGACCCTGACTGCTAGATCAATCGTGAATACCAGTTGTTGTAACTTTTTTTGATAAGCAACCAAAGAGAAAGGGGCACAATGATGTTGCTTTGTGTGTGAATGTGCTTTTTTTTTTTTTTTTTGAAAATAATGCCTCTTGGGTTTGGGTTTACAAATGATTTGTAAAGAATTCATCTTTCTTTTACACTACAATGGTGGACAAATGACATGGATCCACCCAAATCCAAGTCTGATGCTGAAAATCCCAACCCAAAAGTCAAATCTAAATTCTCCTTGCTAAATTCACAGTCCCAAACACAACCCAAAAGTCATCCAGTAAATTGTGATCATTCTTGGGGGGTCTTAAAATCCCACACCAACTTTCCAAAAGTGACAAGTAACCAAGTGAGTTCGAAACAAAGTGACCAAGTAACTGTAATAGACTCTATAAAGCTTATAAAAAGTTGGGTTGGTGATTTCCTCACTCCCAAGGTTTTAAAGTTGACGCCCTTGATTGAGTTGTGAATAGAGAAGAGAGAACTTGTCATATTTTGCAAGCAATTGAAAAAGAGACTCAAATTCCTCATCTCTTAAGATTCCACATAAAGGAGGGAGCCAAATACCTTCCACCCAATTTATCAAAGTACTCTTTCACCAAAGTTTGTTATCTACAGCTGAAATAAAAAGGGACAACTGTATCAATTGTTCAATCCCAGACCACAAACCTGGTCAGTAGGGATCCCGTATGCATATATGTGAGGCAAGCTTAGGCACATTTCTACACCTTGTGCCTAGGTCTAAAAGGCATGCGCCTAAGTGTGCCTCCCTGCGTTGCACTTAAATTGCAATTCCCAGGCATAAAGGTGCATCTAGCGCCTACACACACTATTGATGAAATTGTGAATAGGAACAATGAATGGGGGTTGTATTGCTTTATGGATTCATAAACTGATGGAAATTCCGTTGTCTAACTTATAATAGTAATATTCATAATAATAACAATAATACTGATCATGAAAAATAAAATAATAATAATAACGGTGATAAGATACACTGTTTAGTCCATATTCTCATTGGTTGCTGAAATCAATAGGATTAAGCATATAATTAAGGAAGCCCCAATCAGCATAATTGTTGAAACCTATGCACTTTTCTAGATTAACTTTCGAAATGATGTCTAAAGACCCACCTCTCTTCCTCGAGTCTAAATATTCAACAACACGTGACCCATCCAAGGCATGCTGACCATGAATGAAAGCGCCTTGAGAAGGGGAAATCATTTTGGCAATCACTTTCCTTAATGTTTCAATTAACACGTTTGTAGATGTTTCAAATCAAATTGATTGGGGTATGGTCTTGGCCTACTTTGGCTTGCTTCTTCCCAGGAATCAAGGTTGTAAAAGCAACATAGTACAAGTAAATGACACCAAAAATTTCTTTGTAAATAATTAAAAACATCAAAGGAGTTTATAATTAAGTCAATCACCTCATAACTAAAGTTACTAATTCGGAAAAAAATAACAATTACAACTAAAATAAAGTAATAAACAAAACAAAGCAAGCAAATAATAACAAAAGGGAAACTACTATTATTCAAAGTACATGTGAAAAACCACATTCAAATTAAAAAGAAAAGATTTTTTTTTTAAATGGTTCATTAATACATTAAGCACACTTCTTCTCCATCATTAAAAAAATGAAAATTTTATATCAAAAACGAAAATATAAGTATGCAACCTAAATACAGACACAAGCGTATACACAAATGAGAGAGAGAGATTAAATATGATTCAAATAACATAAAAAGCAAAAAACTCAAATCAAACTTATTATCAAATAACAAAAAAAATGAAATTATGATCAAAACAACATGAACAAAGTATATACCTTTCAAGAGAGGGAAAACCCAAGTCTGTGCAACAGAATTGCTGTTCAGTGCTGACCCAACAAAGAAAGCAAAGAAGAATAGCCAAAGACCCAACTTTCTTATCCAGGTAAACAAAACACAGTGAATATATGTAGGTAACAAGGAACCCAAGATTCATAAATCATAACCAAGCTATAACTATTCTCAAATGAAAAGAAACCGATTTGATGAGGGAGATGAAACAGAGTTGGAGTGAAATAAAGAAGGATTAGACGGGCTGGAGAGAAGAGAGGGATTGGAGAGAGAGAGGCGCAGGGCAGGAGAGGGTTTGGAAAGAGATAGAAGGGCTGGAGAGAGAGGGGGGGTTTGGAGAGAGACGATGGAGCTTGGAGAGAGGAGAGAGTTTGGAGATACCAGAGAGAGGCGTTGGCTCGAGATGGGGGCCTTTGTAAATTTTTAATTTTTTTAAAACCTAATTTTTAAAAGAGTTTTTATTTTTTGGGGCCCCTGAAAATCGGGGGCCCAAGGCAGCCACCTGGCTCGCCTTGGTTCAGGGCCGGCCTTGTCACTAGTGCACGGCATACACCACCCAATCTAATATGCATACGTGCTTTCATGCTCTATATGAATTCCATACACATCTCAAAGTCCATGCAGTGCATCTTGGAAATAGGGATGCAAACCCTAAACCAAAATCCGATATTGAACTAAAAACTGAGGACACCCAACCGGCCCTAATCACACCTAAAACCGAAAAAATAGAACCAAACCGAATTCAGGGCGGAAAAAGCCGAAAACTATGGGGGTAGGATGAGTAAACCGAAAAATATGAAGAAAAACCAAAAAAAAAATCAGAAAAACCGAGAAAATACATAAAAAAAGAAAACAAAAGTAGGTAAAATACCCACACCAAACCGAAAAAATCAAAATATTTCTATTTCGGTTTCAGTTTCGATCGGTTTCAAAAAAAAATGCTATCGAACCGAACTGACACCGATGGGTTTCGGTTTGATTTCAGTGTGGGAGGTACCTAACTGAAAACCGAAAATATCGGTTTCGATTTGGTACACCGAATTTGCGTCCCTACTTGGCAACAACGTTGGTCAGCTCTGTACACATTATCATACATATGCATAGGCAACAACGTTGCTCAGCCCAGTTACACATATGCATAGGCATGTGCATGAGTGCATCCCATAATCATATATCCATGCACCACATGGAGAAGGTAATGTGGTTTAGAACTTTATATCATTTCTAAACAAATCAAAATATGTCTCCTGCTTATTTTTTGTCACTTAAAATATGAACTATTGAGTTCAGTCCAAATTTGACTTTTACTTTTAAAAACAGTCAAACCTGCTGGAACTTTATAGCCTCCAGTTGGCTCTAAAACAATGTTTTTGCTGCCTCTAGTGCTCTAACATGTTTTATAAAATAACCAAAAAAAAAAAAATTGAATTTAAGAACTTAAAGCCACAATTTGATTGTGATTTGACGATCCAGAGAAGAGACACATATTAGTGAATATTTAGGATTAGATTAATTTAGATTTTTATGGTTTTATTAAAGTTATTTACCAAGATTTAGTTGGATTATTATTCGATTAAGCAAGAGTTTGATGTTGATTAGAATCATAATCTCTTCTATACAAACAAAAAACAAAAAAAAACGAGGCTACTGGAAGAAAACTTTAGCATATCATGATATTGCATGTTATGATTTCCAAGGTTCCCAAAAAGTCAACCAATTAATGTGTGAGGGAAAGGGTGATTGGAAATTAGGAAAAAAGGCTTCAAAAAGTCATTTGGTCAATGCATGATAAAAATATATAGTTAAAATTACGAAAATGACTTTCTATAAAGTGTTATATATTATAACACTGAATAATGCCCTGTATTTAACTACGAAGAAGGGTGATTAAGAAAAATTTATAGTTAAAATTACGAAAATGACTTTCTATAAAGTGTTATATAATATAACACTGAATAATGTCGTGTATTTAACTAGGAAGAAGGGGTGATTAAGCAATTTCAACTATAAATGTTCTCAGCATATTGACCGAATGTCTTATTAATTAGGAGCCTAAAAATTTGTGACAATCCCTTTTTTCTATAACTTTGTGATGTAGGATAAATATAGTACACTAAAGCTTTTTTAAAATAACCTCTGTTTTCTAAAAGCTGAAAAACGAGACTACTTGAAGAAAATTTCAGAAAATTGTTGCAAAATTCACAATGTAGCCTCACGGCTGTCTCTCTCACTCTCTCATCTTTTGTAGTTCTGTAATAGTTCCACATTGGATAGAGAAAAGTCTTGATTCTGGGCTATATATGATTGCGGGTACTACATGTCATGACGCGTTTTGGGTGGGGACTTTAGCCCATGCCAGAAACAAAACCTGGGCGGGATCTGTCAGCTCCTTCATTGGTTCTTGGGCTTTATCCATGCCCCTGCTAGAGAGAAGGAATGCTGGTCACTCTCCCTCTTTGCTACTCTCTTGCTTATTTGGAAAGAAAGAAACAGTAGAGTTTTTGAGAAGGAATGCAACCCTGCTGTTCGGCTAGCAGATAAGATCAAACTCACTACTCATTCTTTGGGCAAAAAGCTTAAGGCTAATTGGCTCCTATTCGATTTCAGATTGCGTTAGAAATTGGGAGGTAGTCTGTAGGGGCTCTTCTTTTTAGATCTAGTCTTTTTGGGAGTCGTTGAATATTTCGGGCTGTTGTAGTCTTCTTTTGGTTTTGTTTGGCTAGCTATGGCTGAGCTCCTGGCTCTCCTTGCTTACCTCTCAGAGGAATTTCCCTGTCTTTCGTGTTTTGCTGTAGTTTTGTTTTGTGCTTCTTTGTTGGGCTAAAGGGCTTAGGGGTGATGGCAATGCCAAAGCTCCTCCCATCTGTCTTTTTTTATCTATCTCCCTAATGTTTTGTTTTTAATGAGAAGGGGTGAGGTCCCCTACAACCTCATGATATTGATAAAAAAAAAAAGCCTGGGCGGGCCCTAAGCCCAGAATCGGACAATATTGTGGCATGTGGGTATGAGTCGTCACATAATGATATCAAAGCCGATGAGAGCTCTTCTATAAAGTGGGAGGTTGTAATAGTCCAACAGTGGATAGGGAAAATCCCGACCATGGGCTATATCACGTCTTAGATTTTTATCTTCTTTCTCTCTCTTCTAAATGTTATAAATAATTAATTTCTGATGAGGCCTTGTATTTCCAAATGCTACAGAGAGAAATCACAGCCCCCGAAATAGTTGCGAAAGAATGCCCACTAAAGTCGTTTAGATTCTACAAGACAAAAGAAATCCCCACTGGTTCTTGCAAAATTAAGAATGGCCACTTGAACATTATGACTCCATGGTGGTTAGTGTTCTTAATTAAGTTCCTGTAAACCCTCTCTTTTCCTAGAGTTGTTTCTCAAAATTTTCAGTTCTTAGCTTAGTCTACCACAGGGATGGTGGTGCAATTTACGGAAGCAATGCACGGGAATTGGCGCGAGTTCGTACTTACAAAGACGGGAAACTCATCATCGCTGATGACGGCCTACTTCAACATGACGATAACGGATTTTTAATTTCCGGCGAGATTCGGAATAACTGGGCTGGTGTTTCAATCTTGCAAGCTCTCTTTGCCAAAGAACATAATGCAATTTGTGACATGCTCAAGGTGTGGTTAAATAATAATGGATTTTCCACTTTTTTTAAATAACGGGTATTCGACCTCTTAGAGCACCCGATTAAGTCCCCGGGTAAGTGCAACACCCACACATCTTACTTTTTTTTTTTTTTGATGAATAGCGATGTTTTCATTAAGGAAAATGGAGGAGCAGAATAGCAAGATGCTCAACTGCAGCCCCGACACAGAACAAACAAATAGAGCCACTCATCTGATGCCATAAGGGATAGATTCCCAAGAGTGGCCAACAAGGGGGGATTTAAACTTAAAATCTTCGCTTCTTGAGGCCCCCCCCCCTGGTTTTGAAATTCTACGGTAAAATCGAGAGATTAATTAGGTCAACTAAAAAAGGTATTTTTCAAATCAAATAACAAATATACACAGTAGTGTAGCAACTTGTGGAGGTGGGCCTAATGGGAAATGGCTTATCACGTAGATCGAATAGTGTTATATGGCAGGCAGATTTTGTGCAGGCGGCTGACGCGGCGCGATGCAATTGGCTGCAAGTGCAGTGAGGCCCATACAATGCAGGTCGGGGCAGGCAGTCATGTAGCTCCACATCAGCCGCAAGCACTTTGCCTGAGCAAAACCTGGCTGCTGTTTGCAATTTTCACACGTTGGCCCGGGCTCAATCAATTTATTAAGAGGGCTGCTACGAAGACACCACTTTTTTTCTTCATGTGTATCTAAACACACAGCAATATTAGCTACTTGCACACTAATTAATGAGAAAAAAATTAAATTTTATTTTGCTGTTGCTCACAAAGATCCCAAATACATATTTTAGATAAAATTGAGTTTATGGAAGGTTTGGGTCCACATAAACTTTTCTTATTTTTATATCTTTTCATTGAATACAATAGTTTTTCTAGTCGTACACCTAATTTACTACACTACGCAACTTTAGTTTCCTTTCTTTTCTTATAAGAATTGCCTGAAGAAATAAGTGGTGTGCTCATAGCAGCTCTCTCTTTATTAATCAAGCATAAAATTTGTCAACCCAAAACTCTAGCGAAGGCTCCCGTAGCCCATATGCACTCCTAGCCTCCTACCTAAGATAAATGGGGTTGCAAATTTGCCAGGCTGAGCTAGATTTGGGTCAAGCTTTAATTGGCCAATTTAGGGCCCTAAATTTTGGCTCACTCCTTGCCTAGATGGTATTTGGATGTAGAAATGATGCGAAGAAAGGGATCAGACCTAGAAAAGTAAAATAGATTCAATCCTAGCTTATCCATCCGATAAAAAACAAGAAATTAGAAATATCTGCAGGCTTCACCCTCTGACCCCACCTCAGTATAAGATTTTCATTGAGCCGGGAGCACCACCTGACTCGACCCGGGGCGGGGTTGAGCATAAGTGGGTGAGGCAGCCGCTTTGGCTCCCATAATTTTGGGCCCAAAATGGGGTTAATCAATTCTTTAAAGGCCCGTGGCCTAAAATAATTGATTTTTTTTTTTTTTAAGTAGGGTCCCATTTAAGTTCTCTATTACTAATTTAGCCTAGGGCTCTGAAAATCTTAAGGCCGGCCCTGACTCCACGTTCATATTTTACAATCAATTTTTTCTTGGCAGAGCAACCACCCTGATTTCAACGATGAAGAAGTGTATCGCCGTGCTCGTTTAGTGACTTCCGCAGTTATAGCAAAGATTCATACAATTGACTGGACAGTACAACTGATTAAAACAGACACTATCCTTGCTGGAATGCGAATCAATTGGTATTTAATCATATATATATATATATATATATATATATATATATATATATATATATATATATATATATATATTAGTGGCGGACCCAGTTAAGGCCCAGCAGGGGGCACATTCCCCTGCTAACTTAAAAGAAAGCAGAACAATTAGTTTTGTGTGCTGTTTTTTTAACAGTTGTGAGGTTACCCAGATATGTATGCCAAAACTAATAGCGGAATTGCTCTACATGACATACATGTTGTGGGTCAAAGTTTGTTACTGGGAAAGTACAGTGGATTGGAACGGTAAAACAACAGTCAATAAGTTGTGTTTAGGGACACAAGTTTGGTGTACCAAACTGAGCCGAACCCGAAATTTTCAGTTTTGGGTTTGGTACACCCCAAACCGAAACCCATTCGATTCGGTATATATATATATTTTTTTTTTTCCTGAAACCGAAACCAATTCAGTTCGGTGTGGGTATTTTACCTACTTTTATTGTATTTTTTGGTTTTTTCATTAATTTTTTTTTTTTTTTTTCTAGTTTTTTCGGTTTACTTATCCTACTCACAGAGTTTTCCGTTTTTGCCACTCTAAACCGAATCGAATTGGGATTCGAATCGGTTCGGTTTTAGTCGATTTTTGGTGCAGTTCGGTACCCTTGATTTCGGTGTTCAATTCAAAGCTTGCATCCCTAGTTGTGTTAGAATGTGTGCAAGCTTACACATTGAGATGGTGCTAGCAGTATCTACACCGTCGGATTGGTGTACATGAGTTTAAATTAAGCGTGACAGTAAAATTTGGTTATAGGTGTACATGAGTTTAAATTAACCTTGACAGTAAAATTTACAATCAAAGTTTCTTTAATTTCTTTGCAACCAGGATTTGCACTTGGTGAAATCATTGATTGCTTTGAATTATAAATTTCGTCGCAATCTTTAAAAAATAGTATCTTGAGATCATGTCAAAGGATGAAATATTGACCCCACATGATCCACATGAAAAAAGGTGATAAAAAACTACGTTTATGAGTATTTCATATTCATTTACACTTTTTATGGATGTGTATGAGGTGGAAATAAAATCTCACCGTCTCGGCCGATATCGATACTGATAGGAATCGACCTATTAAAAAAAACTAAAAAAAGAAAAGAAAGGAAAGGTCTACGTCTTGGCCGAAACCGAAACGTATTGGCCGATATGGTATAGGATACCCGAGTTGGGATATCGAAACGTATTGGTTTGCCGAGAAATTGATATGTATCGGTATCGGCCGATATTTGATACCTTGGTTCTAATCTACTTATGGGCATGATTATTTGTCTAAAATAAGCTCCATTAATAAATTGCCATTGGGACAATTAATATTGATAAAAAAATGTGTGCCACATGACTTAATAATAAAGCACATTCAATGATGTACGATAAAAAGTCTGGTTTGATGGTGTAAGATAATTTAAAAACACCATTTTAGTATTTAAATATCGGTTAGGAGATCATTTTAGTATTTAAATGTCGGCCCATAAAAAAAAATCTTGAGTCTGCCACTATATATATATATATATATATATATATATATATATATATATATATATATATATATGTATATTAAATTTAAATGATGATTGAATTTTGTGTGCTTCTTATTATCTTAAATAATCAAGTTCAGGTATGGAACGCTTGGAAAGAGATTTAAGGACAAGTTTGGACACATTGGGATTGATGAGCTTAGTGGTTACATAGGATCTAAAAAACAAAAGAACCATGGAGTCCCTTATTCACTAACTGAGGAATTCACAAGTGTCTACAGATTCCATTCACTTCTTCCAGAAAAGTTCCTTCTCAGGGATATACATTCTCCTCCCGGAAACAACAAATCTCTCCCTCTTCTACAAGAGTATGTTATTTATTTATTATTATTATTATTTTAATTTTTGAAAAAAAGTTTGACCTTGGTATGATGGTAAATGCTGCCCACCCAATGATAGATCGCGGGTCGAGTCCAAGATTCCGCCTCTCCAAAATACGGTAAGGCTGCCTATCATTTACCACTCTCAGACCCTGAAGACGGCTTATTATTATTATTTTTAAATTTTTTTAAGAGGTTAGACCTTGGTGCGATGGTAATTGCTGTCCGCCCAAAGTGATTCAAATAGACGAATCCTCCTCTCCAAAAATAGGGGTAAGGCTACCTATCATCTACCTCTCTCAGACTCTGCTGAAAATGAAAGCCTTGTGCATAAGCACGACCTTTTTTTTATTTTACTTTAATTTTTTAACAAACCTCTCTATACATAAGTGGGAATAACCCTTCTCACCTCCATCACAAGCTTATCAAAAACAACGTCTAGTTATGCAATATGTTACTTTATATCCTTAGGAAATAAATTACCCTACGGTGAATGCCGCATGTGTTTTTTATGGCATCACTGATGTTTAAAATAATGAATTTGCCTCATTTAGTAAAATTTCTTAAATAATTATACATTTTGAAGAATGATGAGGAAGAGGAATTTTGGCCGTTGAAAGTTGACACATACTACACATTTGCAAGGGAGGCATTGTTTGGTTTATAATTAACCATAACTAGGTATCGTGTGGTGTTTTCTGATAGTTATGGTATGAGGTAATATATTTTATAACTAAACATTGTTTTGGTAAAAATCCCGTTACCAAGGTTATGAAGAAACCTTTACCCTTGAATCCTAATAAAAAATTGATGTCCGCATATATGAAGGCCCCTAAAAATAAGTGAGCATTAAATTTTGATATATAAAAATTAATCACTAAAAGGTGCTTAACATGGATATGATGCTGGTGACACCCCATTAATAGGGCTCTCAATGGGAAGGTTTAGAGTTCAACCTAGCCTTGCCCTACCTAGGCTGGGTTAGGTTTTTTTATATCCTGTCCGTAACTTGGGCATGGAAGTACTCAGCCCAAGCCCGACCTTAGCAAGCCTTGTTGGGTTGAAAAAATCAAACCTTTTTAGCTAGAATATTTTTTAAATCAAACTTTTTTATAATAGCCACAAAATGAAAATCACTATTTAGGATGTGTGTCACTTGGAATGAAAAACTGACCGTGTGATGGAAGGCTTACTCCCAAGATTTGTTGTGTGAAAGATTAGAACATAAAATGATCTCTATCATCTAATCCAAAGCCGTCAATGATATTCAGTGTAGATGCCCCCAATAAGTACAAAAGAGCTGCCCAAATTCTCTTCTGTCGAGTGGTAGAGCAACAAAAATATATATAGAGGAGACATGGACATCTGCAATGGATCCAAAGGTGGAGAAATGGATCCAAATTCCCAAGATCCGTTGTGTAACCGTTGGATGCAATGGATCCAAAGGTAGATGTTCACTTCTGAAAGTTAAAGTCCAGATTCCCTCACATCCCATAGTTTTAAAATCATTTGAACTACATTTAGAGTTCAATTAGTTGTACCTGGCCAAAACCCTCATAAGATGTTTAGGATAAGTTGTATTGGCCTAAATAGTCTGCCACTTGTCCAAAAAGTAGGACGGTAAGAGCTTTATCTTAGACCTAAGGTGACCTTGATTAACCCATATGTGGGTAATTTGTTACAGGGTTCCCATGGAGGAGTTAAGTGGGCTCAAAGGGGCGAAGATTCATCGGAAAATCGGCTTCGAAGCAATGCTAGTGTCAATGGGACACCAAGCGTCCGGTGCCCTCGAGCTTTGGAACTACCCTCAATGGATGAGATATCTCATACCCCAAGACATCAATGGCAAGGACAGGCTTGACCCCGTTGACCTGCCCGCTCTCGAAGGTAATCGTACGTACCCGTTGCCATGTGAACAGTCAAATAAGACAAGGATAGCTCTATTAGCACCTTCATAAACTCTACGAGTACCCACCTAACACTATTAACATGTGCACCTTAAGTTGCAGGTGGGTGCTCTTAGAGTTTGGATGGTGTAAATAGAGCTATTTTAGCATCTTTGCACTCAATGGAACTCTAAGAGCACCCACCTGCACTATTAACACGCGCGATCCTAAAGGTGTAATGTGGGTGCTTTTAGAGTTTCCATTGGTGCAAATAGAACTATCTAGAACAACAATTGGCAGGAAGAACAGCTCTTTTTGCACCCTGAATCTCTAAGAGCACTCACCTTCCACTACTAACATGTGCACCACTAAAAGTGAAATACAGGTGCTCATAGAGTTTCAGTTAGTGCAAATTGCACATCTTACAATAAAAGCACGAAACTCGGGTATTGGGTGCAGACATTAAACATCGCACCCTCTGGTAGAAAGAGCCACTTGATACTGGAACACATGCCAAAAAAGTGGCAAAAACATTGACAACCATCAAATCTGGTTAATAGGGTTTAAAATGAATAGGAAAAAAACATTGGCCACCATTCAATTTCGAGCCGTTTGATTGGAGGAGATTTAAAATCTTAGGTGCTGGGTGCGGGTGCGGGTGCTATGAGGGACACGTGGCACCCAAAGATGGGGCTGGACAAGTGTAGGGTCTCTGGGGAAGGGACCAGAGACCGTTTTTTCTTTACAAGAGCTGCAAATGCCTAATGGGTTGGGCCAACCTGCTGCAACCCCTGTGAGGTCCCTCCAACATCAAGTGCCAATTATTATTCATCAAAACAAAAAAAAGGCATATGAGCTGGAATGCAAGGATGAATCCGTGCAATTCAATCTCAGATCACGCGCTAAGTGGCAGGTGGTCTCAAATAACACCCGTTTTCGTTTTCGAATCATGTGTCATATTACATGTGATTTTAAATAAGAAAGGTTACTTATTTTTAGTGGTTAAAATCATGATCAAAGTTTGGGTACCAGCCCCATATATTTTGGTGTATTGAATTTTTCCCTTTTGACCACTTATTGGGCGGTAGATATTCATTGAATTATACCCAAGTTTTTTGAGTGACCTCTGATCATGTATGAACAACTTTCAGTGTCTCCCAATGCCCTTTATAGTTTCCACATGAACCCCATCTGATTGGAATGCATGGATTATTTAAAAAAAAAAAAACCTTTCATATGTCAGATTTTTAGCGATTATTTTGACTCTGACTGTTTTGACTCCGACGGGGCCTCAAATAAAAAGATCATACGGGCCTGGATTCTTAACACCATGAAGCTTCCCAAAACATGTATGAACTGTGGGGAATGGCCAAGTCCTACCAAGAAGACCGGATTTCCAGTCCTACCCTATCCATTGCCTTTGGAAATTGGAGAATCTTGACTTTCTTGATTTTTACTTTTTATAGCAAAACGTGCAGTCAAGATTCTCCTATTTCCAAGGGCAGCGGATGGGGTAGGACTGAAAATCTAGTTCTACTTAGTAGGACTTGACCATTCCCCTATGAACTATAACTGTATGTTTCCTGTAGAGTTTTTACGCAAACACATCCTAACATTAACACTTAAACAAAATGGGTACCAAACGATGGAGATTGTTTTTAAACCACTTTTTCACTTTATGGATCTTTAGATCATGGGCGTATAATCAGATGATGATCAAAATTTTATTCCTCAGGACACAAGTCCTAAAAAGTGATCCTAAAATTATATTTGAGCGTGATGTATGTCACATGATTTTATGGTCACTTTTTGAGAGGTGTGCCGCATGAAATAAAAAAGCGGCCCTAAAATCATGCATAATGGTACCAATTTTATACAACTATCCTAACACTAGACACTTATTCCATCCGGCACACATTCCAAAAGGTGACCTAATTAAAATTCATGTGACACAGATCACGCTCAAACATGATTGTAGAATCACTTTTTGGGATGTGTGCACGTGGGATAAAAAGTGGAACGTCTATGGTACGCCCATAATCTAAAGATCCAGAGGCAGTACATGGATGTCGGCTAGAGGAGAACGGGTGAGGTCACAGTTTCATTGGGTGTAAATATTGGTATCCTATACAAAACACCTAACCTTTTTATATTCCAAAAAACACTATCAATGTTCACATCAACTTCACATCATTACTTGATTATTGAGGGCCCTCTGACCTTGTGCATTGATGAAAAATCCAAATGGTCGATTGAAAAATTAAGACACTGAATCCCTTTAAGAACACAGAAGTATGGACATTTGAGATAAATTTTCAGGCCAAATTTATTTCTGTTACACGTTTCTAACCACCAGATCAAAGAACTTTTTTTTTTTATCCGATCAAATAGCTTTTTGTATCTCAATTATTGCACCATTGTCCATATTGCACCTAGCCTTCCATATGAAGGCTCTTTTATGCTCTTGATCACACAGTAAAAGTGATTCAATAACAAAGATCTTTCAATATGTATATGACATGTGAACAGATTTATGACCAATGCACCACAAATGGTGGATAATACTAACTCTTAAATAACTTAGTCATCTCGCTGGTGGTCTTATAATGCATCCCCTAGTATATAGAGACAGGGAGAGAGAGGTTGCAAGATACAACCAGTTCCGAAGGAACATGCTAATGATACCCATCACTAAATGGGAAGACCTCACCGACGACAATGAAGCAATCAACACCCTACGCGAAGTTTACGGAGACGATATAGAGAGCTTGGACTTGTTGGTTGGTCTCATGGCCGAGAAGAAAATCAAAGGCTTCGCCATTAGCGAGACATCATTCTTCATCTTCTTGCTCATGGCAACGAGGTGTTAACTTATTAATATTAGTCCTTCCAACAGCTATATTAATTTTAGTTTGATCGAGACACAAATCATATTTAATACTGTTAATGTATTACATTTTATGTTATAGGAGATTACAAGCTGATCGCTTTTTCACGAGTAATTTCAATGAGGAGACGTATACAAAAGAAGGGCTCAAGTGGGTGAACACCACAGAGAGCTTGAAGGATGTGTTGAAACGCCATTTCCCTAAGTTGGTTGATAAGTGGGTGAATTCTCCTAGTGCGTTCTCAGTTTGGGATTCAGAGGCATCACCCAAAAACTTCATTCCGCTCTACCTCCGCATTCCTAATTAATTGATTAATCAATCATTGTTATCTTGTTAATGAGGTTTCTCTCTGTCGCATTCATTGATCCATAGTTTACCTTTGTTCTTATTGGACAACATACAATTCATGTATCGGCCCTACATTTTTATTTTTATTGTATGTACATGTTGTTGGAAGTTTCTATTTTGGTGGTTGTCACTATAGTCAATCTGTTGACCGATTAATGGTGTAAGATGAATTTTGTGATGTGATAGTTGTTAATTCGGTGAATTTGAAGAGAATAAGTAACTAATAATTAAGTCTTTTAGTTAAGATATGATTGTGAGCTCCAATCATAATATAATTAGTAATTCAAGCCTTTAATAGGAAAGGACTCTTTGGTTATAAATATAAGGGGTGCTTGGTCCCAACGATTGCTCGACACACTTCAACCCTCCCTATTAGCAAAAGCATCCCTATTGTGCTAGAGGTATTGAGAGCGAGGAGATCGTTGAATATTGGAAACCCACCTTTCATGGTTCACACTCAAGGTGCGTACATATATTTTAATTTATGGATCGCTGATTTATTATTTTGATTGATCATGCGCCTAGATCTTAAGGCATATATTTGGATGATAGGATCGATAAATCCATCACATGCATTGCACATACATGTATAATGTACGTACATTTTCTATCAATCAAGTAACCTTTACTAATGAAAGAAAAATAGACACGAAAAAGAAGAAAACAACCAACTAAACATCACATGAACCATATTTTGTAATGGTGTCTCTTGGGCTTAGGGATGACAGTGTATCTAAGACTTTGTTGGATCTTGCTATCTGATAAGAGCAAAGAAAAGGTGCCTGTGGATCTAGGTGCGACATCAATCAAGATATCATGTAATTAATATTTAAACGAAATACAAACCAATTCTTACCTTATCATGCTTTGAAGAAAGAGGGAAACATTTATCTACAATTGATCTTCGATGAAAATCTAAACTTGCCATCTCAGCTTTTCTTGTGAAGAAGATGAAGATGGAGAAAGATGGCTCTAATAGTGCCTCTCTTACAATCTCTTGACGGGAAAGCTGCTTCTAAGGCTTAGGCCCTGTTTGGCAAATCTTCTCTAAAAAATACTTTTCAGGTGTTGTGAAGAGATTATTTACATGCTACATCTCAAATATTACTTCTCAAAAAAGTCTAGAACATGTTGAAAATGATGTTTTATGAGAAGCATTATTGGGCAGACTTCTCAATACAACATTATTTTAAGCTAGAGGTGGTGAAATGTGCTTCTCAACAAACAATTTCTCCCTTGGAAAGTGCTTTTTAGAAGAAGATTGTCAAACAGGGCCTCAGCGTGTGGAGACACTCTATTTATAACAATAGTTATGTCCTATTTAGAAACCAAACCTATTATGGAAACTAACAGAATAAATAAATCATATATGCATTTGGAATGACGAACCACCAATCACTTCTAACTAGGAATCTATTATGCCGTTCAAATATTGTCAATCATATTTTTATTAAAATAAACAATTTCAATTTAGTTTTAATCAAGATCTAATATGTGTAGGGCTATTTTTCAAAACTCCAAATTATGATTTGTTCATTGTATTGATTGTACATGTTTTCCCTACCTTCGCCCATACAATAAGAACAAACTTGAGTTTCGTTTCAAAATAATGTGTGCTTTTGGGATACTCTCTTTAAATCAAGGGTATACTTGGTGCCTTGATTTAGAAAATGGAGGGGTATATCTTTCGCGTCATGTGGTGTTTTATGAGTCTTCATCTCCTTCCAATTCTCGTCAGTAAACATTTATGCCCACCTAGCTTGCTCTTCACCTATACTTCTGCCTCTAACTCACCTTTACTGCAACCTATTGAGCTTCCATTACATGAACACGTAGCTCGATTAACTAGAAATTCAACCACTTCACATTCCTCTCTACCAGAACCCATATCAGTGCTCGAGCCCTAATCGGTACCCGAATCCACCTCTATATATACTCGAGCCACCATCTTTACATGACACCTCTGCTAGTCCAATTCTTACTTCCACAGCAACCTCCCATCGGGAGTTTCGCCACCCACTTCAATCTTTACTACATCTTCATTCACGACTCATGTCATCCACCCATCCCACGGTAACTAGGGAACAAATTGGCACTCCCAAGCCTAATTCCAATTATGCTTTGAATCAAGGTATCTACTCGGGTATCGGTCCATGGAGAACCGATACATATTGGCCAAGATGGATACCAATACACCTTTATTCAAAAATGAAAAAATCAAATAAAGTATATTATAACAAAAAAATAGTGACCAAGTCGGGGGTTAGGAATAAATCGGATTGGAAAAATTTTGAAAAAATCTGACAAAATTCGGAAAAAATAAAATATATTATCAAAAAAATTTAAAATAAAATAAAAGTTTGTGATCAAAATCGAAAATAATTCTGGAAAATGTTATTTAATTCACACATAATTCATAAAATTCCCAAAATATTCGGAAATTTTGGATTTTATTCAAATAATTCCTTCAAAAAATCGCGAGTTATTGACGACTTTTTGAAAAATTCGAGATATTCGTTACTATGATCGAAACTTTCAGTCCAATTGTCAAAAGTACAAAATTTCAAATAATATTGGCGGCAAAACTAGTCCATTAAACAACTTGATAATCTAAGACACTTTTTACATAGCTTTCTCTATGAAGAGCTTTACGTGCATAAATCATAAGGTTTCCAAGGTCTTGCCTATCAACATCAAATTTGTCAACTCCATAAATCTCAGGTTGACACAGACCCCAAGAACATGGTTCCAACGATTTTCTAATTATTGGAGGATTTGGGCTCTCATTAATCCAAAGCTAATTACACTCTTACCATAAGAGTGGTGTAACCATATATATATATATATATATAGGAAAAGGCCTTCATCCTCCATGGAGGACGCTGACCTCCAAGCTTCCATATGGCACCCAAAATATTATTTCGATGCCATGTGGAGCACGGATGCATTACTTAAATCATTTTTGAAAATAAAAATAAAAATTGAAAACTCATCTCCACTGTGACAGCCCGGATTTTTGCACCCAGAAATTCGTGCCATCAGGATCATACTCTGGATGATCCCTAGGACAAATCACGAAGTGTCCGTCAGAGTATAAGCGAAACCAGCATTATCGTTTCGATAGATTGAGTTATCACAAGGCATTTAAAATAGAAAGAAGCAATAAAACAAACATGTATTTAAATATATAAAAATATACATTCCCAAAAAGGAACCAAGAAGAACCAATGGTGATGGACATCCATCACCCAAAACAATGGTTCCTAATAATGGTTTCAATAGAATGTATAGTAATATTATAAAAGGAAGAAAATATCTACAGAAAGTAAATATAAAAGTGGCCACCAGGCGCACAATAATCCAAAGGTTTACACAAAATTCCAAAAATAGCAGACTGGTATACCCAGACTAAGGATAAAAGTCGTCCGCCTGGACGTCAGTCTCCTCGTCCTCGGCCTCAGCCTCTGGATCAGGCTGGAAATCTGGGTCACTCTCAGTGCCGGGAAGTACCGCTTCAGAACCTAAAAGTGATTTAGAAAGCAGGGTGAGCTACATCATAGCTCAATAGAAGAATTCCAACTAAATGAATTGAATATGCAGATCATGCTATCTCATAACAGAAATCAACTCAGAAACGTACAATCATGACGAATCAAATCAAATACTGAGCTTTTAGATAAGAAATCAGATGTTATGCAAGTATATTATCAGAGAGCTTAAATTGTGTACATTTAACTTAAGAAACTCCCGTGACTATATAGCACGGAGTAAACAGGAATGTCCGATAGGAAACCCCAACCAATCGTCGTTCACATGAACAATTTTGAAAGTGCAACAATGCCTCATCTATGGAGTGCAATTACGCCGAGGATTACAAGCAGGTGCACAAGTGTGCCAGGCATCGGATATACCGCCGGGTCGGTGGGGATCATCTGGTTTAAATCATCAAATCACATACATATATACCTCACAGATCAGATAGCAGAAATCAGAAGCGATTTGGGATACGAATCGAAGCGAAATCAAAGATAGCGAGAATTTATGATATGCATACATGCTTGTTAAAAAGCAATCGAGCACGGATATAAAATAAACATGAAATCATACTCAAAAGCAGTTTAGGTTGGTTTTCCCTACCTCGGTCGACCTCTTTCTAAGCAAATCCAACGCCGCTCTAAAGCAGTGCAAAAGTTCTTATCTACAGGGTTGACTCTTAGTCTACATCACACACATAATGATGTATAAAAATTGATCCTAATTATTAATAATATTGATGTATTTAAGTGTTTTCTCAAAACAGAGACCAAAATGGGTAATTTCGTGTTGACTCAAAACTTGACCCAACTTCCTACTTCATTTTGACCCTCAAAACATTTGATTAAAGATTTGGCTAATTCATAAAAGAGTTATATCTCGTCTTACTCTTTCCAACGCATAAAGAATCGCGTCAATTGGAGTTCGGGACAAGGTGTTATGGCCAAAATACCGAAGCTATATCGATACTTCAGTCAAAACGTGCTAACTTAGAACTTAGCCAAACTTCCAGCTCAATTTTGATCATTAAAATAATTTATTCATTACTTAGTTAATTCATAAAAGTTGTAGATTTAGTTGTCCTCTTTCTAATGCCGTAAGAATCGCATCAATCGGAGTTTGGAGTAAAACGTTATGACCAAAACACTAAAGCAGTGTTGGCACAGTCAAATTGATCGATCAATACCACATTGATCGATCAATTTCACCATTGATCGATCAACCATCATATTGATCGCTCAATTTCACCATTGATCGATCAACCATCATATTGATCGATCAATTTCACCATTGATCGATCAATGCTGTCGGGAATGAACCTCCAGCAACCTAACTTGTTGTTTTTATCATTATATATATAATTTGATCGATCAATCACTTATATTGATCGATCAATACAAAATTTGATCGATCAATCACCTATATTGATCGATCAACACCCAATTTGATTGATCAATTACCTACATTGATCGATCAAAACCTTCAATGCTGACCATAAGGTTTTATCATTTTTATCTATTTTCATCCAAATCTTCTACGATCTTCATCGTACATTATCACACCTCCATACTAAACTAAAACAAGGATTTATTCTACTATCTAAACTATTAAAATCAAAGAAAAACTAACCTTTCTTGATCGATTTGGCGCCTTTAAGGATCGTTGTCCAAAGGGTTTGAAGCGAATCTTCAATTCTCTGGCGATTTCACCATGATTGATCACCACGAATTCAAGATGAAGTCGTCAATGATCCACGCATCGATCTTAACCTCTTCAACACTTGGTTAGCGATCACGAGGTGGAGCGTTTCTTAAAAAAAATGGGCTTCTAAGGAAAAAGGGGTTTGAATGGCTTGTAGTTCCCGGATCTCTAACGGTTGAAATTTACCAACGGCGGACACTCAAGCGAGGCCGTCGTTATGTGCTTTGCAAAGGTTGCAGAGATTATGTGATTTTCGAAATCTCACGGTTTCTCATGAGGGTTCCATGGGAAGAAGCTCTCTCTCTCTCTCTCTCTCTCTCTAGAACTCCCAAACTCTAAGGCTTGAACGTGAAGCTTCTTTGAGAAGCTTTGCCTTTTAATTAAGCTAAAGGATTTGGTTTTCTTGACGATAACCTTTGCAAAAGTGTGTTAGGCTTATCCACTTGAAATAGAGTTTGGTTTCGGTGTTGAGCGGCACACGATGCGTCGGTGTACGGCTTTCACACTAAAGGCCCAAACACACATTTAAACCTTAATCCGTCCGTACAAGGTTATTCTAATATTATTTAAATATTTATTATTATATAAAAATCTATGATGACATCGATTTTCATGTCGACCACACACTCAAGGTCAGTCGAGTTCGAGTCTGAAACCAAACCCTTTAGCTAATTAAAAGGCAAAGCTTCTCAAAGAAGCTTCACCCGGTTGCAAGCCTTAGAGTTTGGGAGTTCTAGAGAGAGAGAGAGAGCTTCTTCCCCATGGAACCCTCATGAGAAACCGTGAGATTTCGATTGCAACCGCGCCGCAATCTCCGCAACCTTTGAAAAGCACATGACGACGGCCTCGCTTGAGTGTCCGCCGTTGGTAAATTTCAACCGTTAGAGATCCGGGAACTACAAGCCATTCAAACCTTTTTTTCCTTAGAAGCCCATTTTTTTTAAGAAACGCTCCACCTCGTGATCGCTAACCAAGCGTTGAAGAGGTTAAGATCGATGCGTGGATCATTGGCGACTTCATCTTGAATTCGTGGTGATCAATCATGGTGAAATCGTCGTAGAAATTCGGAAGATTCGTTTCGAAACTCCTTTGGACAACGATCCTTAAAGGCGCGAAATCGATTGAAGAAAGGTTAGTTTTTCTTTGATTTTAATAGTTTAGATAGTAGAATAAATCCTTGTTTTAGTTTAGTATAGAGGTGTGTGATAATCGATGAAGATTTCGATGAAAATAGATAAAAATGATAAAACCTTATGGTCAGGATTGAAGGTTTTGATCGATCAATGTAGGTGATTGATCGATCAATTAGTGTGTTGATCGAACAATATAGGTGATTGATCGATCAAATTTTGTATTGATCGATCAATATAAGTGATTGATCGATCAAATTATATATATAATGATAAAAACAACAAGTTAGGTTGCTGGAGGTTCATTCCCGACAGCATTGATCGATCAATGGTGAAATTGATCGATCAATATGATGGTTGATTGATCAATGGTGAAATTGATCGATCAATGTGGTATTGATCGATCAATATAATGTGTTGATCGATCAATTTGATCGCGCTTAATCGCTTTTAGTGTTTTGGTCATAACGTTTTACTCCAAACTCCGATTGATGCGATTCTTGCGGCATTAGAAAGAGGACAACTAAATCTACAACTTTTATGAATTAACTAACTAATGAATAAATTGTTTTAATGATCAAAATTGAGCTGGAAGTTTGGCTAAGTTCTAAGTTAGCACGTTTTGACTGAAGTATCGATATAGCTTCGGTATTTTGGCCATAACTCCTTGTCCCGAACTCCGATTGACGCGATTCTTGATGCGTTGGAAAGAGTACGACGAGATATAACTCTTTTATGAATTAGCCAAATCTTTAATCAAATGTTTTGAGGGTCAAAATGAAGTAGGAAGTTGGGTCAAGTTTTGAGTCAACATGAAATTACCCATTTTGGTCTCTGTTTTGAGAAAACACTTAAATACATCAATATTATTAATAATTAGGATCAATTTTTATACATCATCATGTGTGTGATGTAGACTAAGAGTGAAGGCTGTAGATAAGAACTTTTGGACTGCTTTAGAACGGCGTTGGATTTGCTTAGAAAGAGGTCTGTCCTGAGGTAGGGGAAAACCAACCTAAACTGCTTTTGAGTATGATTTTATGTTTATTTTATATCCTGTACGATTTCTTTTAACAAGCATGTATGCATATCATAAATTCACGCTATCTTTGATTTACTTTCCGATTCAGTATCCCAAATCTTCGATTTCTGCTATCTGATATGTGAGGTATATATGTATGTGATTTGATGATTTAAACCAGATGATCCCCACCGACCCGGCGGTATATCCGATGCCTGGCACACTTGTGCACCTGCTTATAATCCTCGGCGCAATTGCACTCCATAGATGAGGCATTGTTGCACTTTCAAAATTATTCATGTGAACGACGATTGGTTGGGGTTTCCTATCGGACATTCCTGTTTACTCCGTGCTATATAGTCACGGGAGTTTCTTAAGTTAAATATACACAATTTAAGCTCTCTGATAATATACTTGATAACATCTGATTTCATATCTAAAAGCTCAGTATTTGATTTGATTCATTATGATTGTACGTTTCTGATTTGATTTCTGTTATGAGATAGCATGATCTGCATATTCAATTCATTTAGTTGGAATTCTTCTATTGAGCTATGATGTAGCTCACCCTGCTTTCTAAATCACTTTTAGGTTCGGTACTTCCAAGACCGAGAGTGACCTGCAGATTTCCACCGATCCAGGGCCGTCGAGGCCGAGGGCGAGGAATGACGCCCAAAGTGACGACTTTTATCCTTAGTCTGGGTATACGAGTCTGCTATTTTTGGAATTTTGTGTAAACCTTTGGATGATTGTGCTGTGGCCATCAGTATTTACCTTCCTTTTATAGTATTACTATATATTCTATTGAAACCATTATTAGGAACCATTGTTTTGGGTGATGGATGTCCATCACCATTGGTTCTTCTTGATTCTTTTTTGGGAATGTATATTTTTATATATTTAGATACATGTTTGTTTTATTGCTTCTTTCTATTTTAAATGCCTTGTGATAACTCGATCTACCACTGCTGGACAGTGTCTGCTTGGTTTCCGCTATACGAGCAGACACTTCGTGATTTGTCCTGAGGATCATCCAGAGTATGATCCTGATGGCACGAATTTCTAGGTGCAGAAATTCGTGCCATCACATCCACCGTCTGTTTTTTGAATCGTGAAATGTAGACCAATGAAACCCGTCAAACTTTGACTTGTTAAAAAAGTTTTTTTCATTTTTTTTTTTTAATATTGATCTATACCGTCCACTTGTGCTCCACGTGGCACCCAAATACTATTTTGAATGCCACGTGGAGCTCCACGTGTATTTTGGAGGACGGTCACCGTCCTCCAATGGAGGACCTAACCAGCTCCCATATATATATATATATATATATATATATAGGAGCACTGCCAAATATTGTTTCGATGCCATGTGGAGCACGGGTGCATTGCTTAAATCATTTTTGGAAATAAAAATAAAAATTGAAAACTCATCTCCACTGTCTGTTTTTTTTCGTGGACCAATGAAACCCGTCAAACTTTGGGTGCCACGTGAAAATCGTCAAAGTTTGACGATTTTCATTGGTCTACATTTCATGGTTCAAAATATACACGTTGGAGATGAGTTTTTAATTATTTTTTTTTCAAAGATGATCTAAGCAATACCCAAGGTCCACATGGCACCCAAAAAGTGTTTTGGGTGCCATGTGGAGCTCTACGTGGAAGGTTGGAGGACGGTGACTGTCCTCCCATGGAGGACGGAGGCCTTTTCCTATATATATATATATATATATATATATATATATATATATATATATATATATATATATATATAGGGAGTCGGTTAGGTCCTTCAATGGAGGACGGTGACCGTCCTCCAAGATCCACGTGGAACCCAAAACACTTTTTGGGTGCCATGTGGAGCACAGGTGGACAATTTAGATCAATATTGAAAAAAAATAAATCAAATTTTGTTTTTTAAACCCACAAGTTAAAGTTTGACGATTTTCATTGGTCCACATTTCACGGTTTAAAATATACACGGTGGAGATGAGTTAATTTTTTTTTTTTTTGCAAAGTTGATCTAAGCAATGTACCCAAGGTCTACGTGGCACCCAAAAAGTGTTTTGGGTGACACGTGGAAGATTGGAGGGCGGCATGGAGCCTCCGTCCTCCCATGAAGGACGGTCACCGTCCTCCAACCTTTCACGTGGAGCTTCACGTGGCACCCAAAACACTTTTTGGGTGTCACGTGGGCCTTAGGTGCATTGCTTAGATCATCTTTGAAAAAAAAAATTAAAAACTCATCTCCACCGTGTATATTTTGAATCATGAAATGTGGACCAATGAAAATCGTCAAACTTAGACTTGTGGGTTTAAAATTTAATTTTTAATTTATTTTTTTCATATTGATCTAAACTGTCCACCTGTGCTCCACTTGACACCCAAAAAATGCTTTAAATGCCACATAGAGCTCCATGTGGATCTTGAAAGATGGTCACCGTCCTCTGTTGGAGGACCTAACCGGGTCCATATATATAAATATAAATATATATATATATATATATATATAAGTCGCAATTTTATTGGGAAAGTTGTTATTAATTTATATCGTTGAAATTCTTAGAACCAGCAACTGTAAGGATTTACTGCTGATTTGGTCACATCTCACCCAAACTTCATATGCTTAGATCTTTCAAAGATACGGCATGAGTGGCTTTAAACTTTATTCTTCTTAAACAATTAGTAGCAAGAAAAAGGTATCATCCGATGGTGATCCACTTGAAGGTTCATCTAAAGTGTTGTCGGGGCTCTTCAATATTTGATGTTGATACGATCCACTGACATTTTTGGTCAATCAAGTTTGTCAATTTATGCTCGTTTATCCATAAGATCGCCGTCAAATGCACCCTTCAATATACTAGAGTACCACTGATCAATGCTTATTCGCTCAACCAGACATTCACAGATAAAGGCCTATTTCATTGTGGGTTATGTTGGTCAGGGCGTAGCCAAGAATTTTTGGCAGTGGGGGTTACAAATGATAAAAAAATCATACTTAATAGAAACTCTAGAGTTAAATGGGGACTTGAGCCAATTTGGGGGCTTCTATATTATAGATTCAGGAGTTTATATACAAACAAAGGTTATATAAGAATCACACTTAATAGAAACTCTAGAGTTAAATGGGAGCTTTAGCCCCCACACCCTTCTATATGACTACGCCAGTGATGTTGGTATCCTTCAAATCATCGATCCAAGGGTCGGGAAGTCCGGCTTTCCACATACTAATTCCCGTATCGCTATTATATGTTTTTATCGGGCATTCCGAGGCATATGATCAGTAGCTTTTTTACTATATAAAACACAATTTTCAAAAAAAAAAAAAGGTGGACTTTGTGTTCTTAGGCTAAATCTTATTTCTTGGAAGACTAAAAAGCAAGCCACCGTCTCAAAATCCAGTACCGATTGTAAACATCATTAGCTAGCTCATACAACTGCCAAATATTTCTTGATTCCAATTGTTGCTCATGGATTTACAAATTTATCTCTATTGCACTTGTAATTTGGTATGATATGTTAGCTACTTCTTGCTCGTCTCCAATCCTGTGTTTCATGCTGGTACGAAGCACTTGAAGGTTGTGCATCGTAAATTAAATGTTCACTATGTTTCAACCATCAATCAAGTAATGGATATTTTCACCAAAAAGCTTTCAACTGCTAGATTTCTAGAGTTACGGTCCAAGTTTATAGATCGGTTCTGCCCCATCTACTTAGTGGGGTGTAATAGCTCTATGCATGCTCTCTCACCAAAAAGCTTTCAACTGATAGATTTCTAGAGTTACGGTCCAAGGTTATAGATCGGTTCTGCCCCATCTACTTAGTGGGGTGTAATAGCTCTATGCATGCTCTACATGTTATCCTATCTCCTTTCAAGATTTACAGCAAAAGATGATGCTTTACTGTAGATATTTAAAATTGTCTTAAGGATCGATTGACCCATACTTCGAGAACGGCATACTTTCGAGCTTTCAAAAGTATTCCTCGACCCGTAGAACCCTTTTCAGACCCTTTGAATCCATACTGGACTCCTAGAACCCATACCGGACCTTTAGAACCCATCAAAACCCTAGTCACCCTTGGGAAGTTTAGTTCCCCCCCCCCCCCCCCCGCCCCAAAAAAAAAGCATTTTACGGATCCATGATGTTATGTGGCCTTCAACAGCAAAAGAAACTTTCAATGGCTATAACTTTTGATAGAAAATTTCGATTGATTATTATAATATATCATTTTGGGGTAGTTCGAGGTGATACATCCAATGAAAATGAGAAAAAAAGCAAAATTTACTCATGAGTTCATAGTATGCACGCATAGCCAATTTAGTTCTTCTCCAGCACGGGTCTGAACTTCTTTATTCCAAAAATGAGATTTTTACCTTTAGGGGTTTGACTTGTGGACTATCCCAAACCTCGAGGTTTGTTTCTTTAGGACCTTAGTATCCTTAGTAGTTTAAAATATAACCCTTTTGCCACCCGTACCCATCACCCTATCATTCACCATTAAGCCCAATTCACACTTCTCCAAGCTCCCAAAAGCCTAGAAAATCTTAGATTTTTTAATTACCTAATTGTTAAACTAATTAGAACCTTAAATATCCCTTAAACCACCTCTCCATCTATAAATAGAGAGCCACACCCCCCCTTTATTTAAACAATTTTGAAATCCAAGAGGAAAAACTTTAGAAAAATAGCATTTCATCTCTAAGCTTTGAAAATTTTCAAGCTTTTAACCTTAATCCATCTCATACCATCACCCTTCCTCTATCATTTCTTCCAAGCTTTAGCCTTAGAGAGACTTTAGCTCACCTCTCTTAATCCCTCTTTTATGAGCCTTAGAAGTTAGAACCCTTCTCTTAAACCATTTGCTTTCGAGAGCTCATCGGAGTTTGCATTGATGCCAAGATTCGATAACTGTGCTAGAAGGGCCTAAGAGCTCCAACTCTCTCATCTTTTCTTCTACATTTTTTTTTATTTTTCCTCTATCCTAGGATTTGAGTCATTATGTCGCAGAAATTTCGGTGATTGCGGAAAGCTCAATAGGATTCGGGTGCCTTTGGGCAAGGGGCAATGTTACCATTTTTTATATTTTTTCTATACACTTGGCCATAATAGAGACCGCTTACGGGCAGGTCAATCGAGTGTCTAACACTTTCCCGATTGATAACTGAAGTCTTTATCCAAGAAGTTTTAGCTTTAATCGGTGATTCGGAGTCTTATATCACACTTCGGTGCTCACGATATTGATTTTGAATATTTCGAGATACCAAAAGTTTCAAGTGGTGACTCTATTTTTGATCGCATCGTTGTGACAGTTTCGCAAAGTCCACAATTGTACATTTACCTTTTAAATTTTAAATTGAAATGTGGATAACTTAGAATTATAACCTTTTTATACATCCACTAGAGACGACTAGTGGGTTTGACTTACCTTGAGGTGTTACGTTTAATCCGAGTTTACCTATTAAAGATTGAAAACTTGCTTACCATAACCTAATAAAAAATGCCTCATAATCTTGTAATCTTGTGACACTTGTGACCCCCAATAACGTTATTATACTATTAATAATCTTTATAGTCAAATTTTCCTTAATTTAATGGGATAATGGAAGAAGTTTCTTTGGATTTCAAATTTAAAAAAAAAGGGTACTTTTATTTGTAATAGGGAATGAGGGCATCAGGTATGCCGAAAAACAATTGATTACTTTAAATTAAACGGATGGAATTATTTTATTGTATAATGAATCTTGACATCATGCGAGAATTATTAGATGATTAATTTTTTTATTTCATTAGACACACATCTCAAAAGTGACTTCAAAATTATGTTATAAAATTTTATTTTAATTAAAAAGTTGTGAAGGTCCATTAATTAACATGTGCTAAAATTCAACTTAGGTGAAAAAATGAGTTAGACGAAAATGCCGGCCTTGTGAGACCGATCAATCAGTCCCATATGAGACCGATGAATCAAATTCATATGAGATCAATCAGTCTTAGAGATTAATGGCGTCGGTCTCATATGAGACCTATCGGTCTTATAAGATAATGGTGGGTCTCATATAATTAGCCTGATCGATCTCGTGTGGAATGATTGATCCCATATGGAACCAATCAATCTCAAATGGCTCCTGACTCCATCAGTTTTAAAATGGACAAATCACTCTCATAAAAATTCGATTGGTTGGTGTTATATGGGACGATTGATCGGTCCCATATGAGACCATAAGGCCATATTTGTTTAACTCATTTTTTTAACTTAAGTTGAATTTCAGCACACCTTAATTAATAGACCCTTACAACTTTGTTAAAATAAAAAACTAAAAAGTTGAGAGTTTTAAACCTTATTAGGTCATAAATAAATTGGACACGGTCAAGTAATTAGCGCAAACTTTGGATAATTTGTCATTTTCTTATTTATAAATGATAGATAGAATCAAGGTATCAAAAATTGACCAATATCAATACGTATCGGTGATATATATTGGTTTTAGACCAAACCGATACGCATCGGCCAAGCCGATACATTTTTATTTTTATTTTTGATAAAATTGACCGATACGTATCGGTATCGGCCGATTCATATCAGCCCCAGGGAAACCGATACCCGAGACCCATTCCAATTTTAATACCTTGGATAGAACCCTATCAAGTGGTAATTTGGTCTTTTTAAGTATGCTACCTATTTTTTTTATTTTAGAAAATGAGCTCTGCAATGAATGAGGTAAGTGTAATTTGGCCTTTTTTAGTATTTTTTTTTTGCTGAATAAGCAAATATATATAAAAGAAAAAAACAATAAAACAGATACAAGCTCGGCTATTGTGGAGCTTCGGCATCGCCATCACCCCACAATTTTAGAGCAGAACAAAAAATAACTAAATAAATTACAACCTGATAGATAAGTTCGGGAGACCTAGCCTATTATCATGAAGACAAATCCGAGTCTGAAGATTGCACTCGTTAATATCTATAAAATCTTGCGAAATACCATGGATATTACCGAAAGAGGCACGAGCATCCGCCACTTTGTTGCCGCCTCTACAAATATGATGAATCGACTATGAGATAGATTTAAGAAGCAACCAACATTCACGCAATATTCTTTCGATTGCCTAAGGATTGTTAGCGCCACCAAAGCATTGAACCAAAAGTTTTGAATCAGATTCAATGTCAATAGTCACTATACCCAACTTGAGAGCTAATTTAATACCATCTAATAGAGCCCGACCCTCAGCTTCATTGTTGGATCCGGCCCCATAAAAACAAGAAAAAGCTCTGATAAAACGGCCTGAGTGGTCCTGAATAATACCACCATCGGACGAACGGTTGGATCCCATAGAACTTGAACCATCAATGTTCAGTTTCTAGCCATTCACAGGATGCCTCCACTTGGTCCAAATGATTATGGGAGCAGGGGTAGTAATCAAATGAATGCCCAAGCCTAATAAAATATCCTCCTCTCGACAAAGGAGTTTTCTAGTTAGGTTGACCAAAATTCCAAGATCCCTCACCCACTTTAAAATATTAGAAGAAATAAGCTCAAAATTAGCATTTTCATCCTCAAATTTAACACGATTTCTAGCAATCAAAATACACCAAACCACCAACCAAGAAATCATTCTCTTAATGAGGTTAATCTAAGACTTCCTGCCAACAGGAAACCAAGCCATGATTTTATTTTTTAAGGTATTTCCTCCACGAGGAATATTAAAAATCTACTCTAAAATCTTTCATCCCATAGTGGAAATTTGCACAAATTAAAAAGGTGCTCCATGGATTCTTCAGCACAACAACATAGCAGACATTGAGACGCTAAAGGAATTTTGCGCGATTTCACTACGGAGTCCACAGAAACAGCTTTATTCATAATCTTTCATCCAAAATTTTTAACTTTCTTGGATAAGTTGGTGCTCCAAAGCCATTTCGAGAAAACATTAGGAGGATAATTAAATCTTAAATTGTTCCAAGCTGAATTAGACTTGAACGACCCATTCGTACTAGGGTTCCAAAATATTTTATCATTCCCTTCAGTCCAAGGCTTAGTGCACATAATACTAGTAGAAGCACTAGGACCCATCACATCAATACGACTTTCGGCATTCCAAGTATAATTATGAGAGCAATGTAGAATCAATTTGTCAGAACTGATCCTATCAGGCATACTCCCAATAAGAGGAGTTTCTGAAAACCAAGGATGTTGTAAAAGCATGGTATTTGCTCAATTACCAACCATCCAATGACAATTTTCCATAATAAACTTCATTTTAGATTGCATAAAAGCCCAAATTTTCGATTCCCCAATCTTCTTACAACAGTTCCAGAGAACAGTTTTGGCACAATATTTATTGAAATGAAATTCCGTCCACACCCCGTCTTTGTTGATCATTTTCCAACAAAGCTTAGTCATTCCAATTTGATGTATATCAGTAAGTTTTCTCACCCCCAATCCACCCTCATGAATCGATTTAGCAATTTTATCCCAAGAAGTCCAATGGATTTTATTTTTGCCATCCGTTTGGCCCTAAAAAAAATTTGCAAAAATTTTCTCAATGGCTTCCGTGACATACTTAGGAACCGGTAAAATAGATAAAAGATATATGGGTATACTAGCAAGGACGTGATTCAAGAGGGTCAATCTTCCACCATCAGAGAGTAACTTTGACTTCCAACCTTCCACCTTCTGGGCTATATTATCAACCAACTTCCAACAATACTCCTCAGTAAGTCTACCTTTAAAAAGAGGAACTCCAAGGTAATTAGTGGGAAGAGCTCCTTGATTAAATCCTATAAGAGAATTAATCAAGTTGATTCTATTATTGGGAGCCTTTTCCGAAATAAAGAAGGAGCTTTTCTCAAAGTTTATTTTTTGGCCCGATGCTTTCTCATAAAGAGTTAAGAAATTTTTTAGATTTTTCAAGGAATTCTTAGTGCTTTTGGTGAAAATTAGAATGTCATTAGCAAACAAAAGATGGCTTATGGACTATGAATAAGGATAAGTATGAAATGTCTTCATTAAGCCACTTTCTCGCATGTAATGGAGCCCTTACTAAGCACTTCCTCGGCCAAAATAAAAAGAGATGGGAATAAGGGATCACCTTGTCATAACCCACGAGATCCTTTAAAATATCCGTGAGGTGTTCCATCAACAAGCACAGAGAATCAACAAGATGAGATACACCCAGAGACTAGTTTGATCCATTCTTCAGAAAAACCAAACCTCTTTAAAACTTCAAATAAGAACGGCCATTCAATATGGTCATAGGCTTTTGACATGTCGATTTTCAGGGCAATATTACCCCCAACAGGTTTCCGATCAAGATCCTTAATGAGTTCATGAGCAATGAGTTCATGAGCAAGAATGATGTTTGATGTGATATTTTTAATGTAATGTTTTACTCGCAAGTGCACGAATCGGTTTGTATATAGTGGGTGCGGAGTACGAGATCGTTCCCACGAGGATTAATTTTGAAATACCTAAAAGAGACAAGCAATTCTAGAAATCTATTAAGATCTAACAGTATTCTACCAGTTTTATGATTTAAGTGGTTGATGGTAATTAATGACTACAAACTAAAATTCAATTGATGATTCACAAATAAAAGTGAAGATGATGATAAAGATGAAGATACTAAATCCTCCCATCTTTGGTCCGTTCTTCCTATAATATAAATCTAAGGATTAAATTATGAGATATTTCATTAGTAACAAACATCTTTTATGGAAGATCAATGGTCAACACCCTAATAGGTTCCATGTTGCATCCCTGCAATTAGGACTTAGATGATTTTCATATATAGATCTAGGATCAAGGGCACGGCTAGAGACACATGATCTCAGGTTCAAATAAAAGTCATCCCCAAAGTGGGTGAAAATTCCAACAAGAATACCACTTACAAATCTGAAATCAAGGGCATGGCTCGGCACACTTTATTCAGATTAGGGATATTTAAGATAAAATTACCATTACAGAACCAAGATCCAGGGCATGGCTCGGCACACTCGATCCCAGAACATAATCGTAATTAGATCCACACAATGAAAACACAAAGACCATAACAATGATAGGGTAAAATTACCGTCACAGATCTGAGATCTCGGGCATGGCTCGGCACACGCGATCCCGGTTAGTGGCGGGGATTTCATCCATTCATGATAGCACAACAACCATAAATTAAAAATCTCATATTTTAATCCCTAATTTTATATTATTAAAAGTACATCCCTCGGATGGGAATCATTAGATCCCCATCCCTATAAATTTAGCCACACATATTGTAAGTAAATGACATAAATAAATAAAGACGGGAAAATAACATTAATTAAAATTACCTCAAACTTCAAAATAAATTACGTTGATCCACACGGATGATAATCTTCATAAACGAAATAAATGCAGGAATAAACTTTGAACAAAATTTATAAACTGAAGGAATGAGTACTGAAAAATTAAAGGGAACAAAGCTCTCAAAAAAAAATAATAAAACTTCCCTATTTCTAGGTCTAACTATGAAAAACAATGGCTAAAAACTAAGAACACTAAAAACTAAAACTCTCTAAAAAAAAAAACTCTAATTCTAATCTCCTCTTCCCCGAAGTGTTTGAGTCGCTTTAAATAGACGTAAATGCGAGGTCTCCTAAGCCTACTTTTAAAGATCGATTAATCGACCAATGGATGTCGATGCATCGAGCCGACCAAGAGTCCCAAAAAATAGACTTTTAGTGTCAGATTCGTGTCAGACTGAAATTCTGGCTCGATTAATCGACCTGTAGGGTCAATGCATCGACCCCAGAAATCCGTGAAATTCAGCACTTCTTGTGGTTCAGACACTGCTTCGATATTTTGGCCCTAACGTTCTGTCCCGAACTCAGATTGAGACGATTCTTACGCCGTTGGAAAGCTGACGAAAAGATCTACAACTTTCATGTTTTGACAATTTCGTAATTCGGCCGTCTTGAAGGTCCAAATTTAGCCGCAAGTCGCACCAAGTTCTTGATTACCCGAAGTTGCAGTGTTTTGGCATTATATTCAGAATTCTTGTACTGGTTTCTATACTTGGCTTGTATTTACCTGAAACACTTCAAATCTAATCAATCTCATCAGATAGCCTTCATCGGACAGCTAAATATAGGTATTTAGGGGCGAAATATCCTCATTTTTTAGTACTCATCATACCCCCAAACCTACACTTTGCTAGTCCTCGAGCAAAGCAAACTAAAGAAAATAAATGCCACTTTCGTAGGGAACAGGATTGCACTTAGCATGTGCAACAAGCCTTTAAACCCCTAGGTGATCCTAGTGGAGGAGTTATGTCTCCTGAGGGTTTACAAGTGAAGTTACCCCCAAACTTCAATACATTTTTGAAATCATCGATAAAATTGAGTTTTCAAAACATGATTTTGATAACATATATACCATTCAAAAACAAAAATCATTAATCAATTCAACATGCGAATCCTCAATTTTAAATAACAATGTTATACTAATCATACTAATATCCATTCCAAATAGTCTAATGCTCAAATCATAAGATAGCTCATCCATTCATGCCTAACGTGAAGTGTGTGCATAACCAAACCAAAATTCATTCATCTCGAACTAGTTCAAACGGAAAATCGTTGGATCATTGTTTTGACTCAATCCTCACTTTAGGTATACTCTCAAAATATAAAGACACCGATAGTGGATAAGTTTTCGCACATGTGAGAGGTCAATACAAAGCAAATAAAAGGTCTCACATGATAAATGAAACACGATGCAATCAATGAACAAAATAAATCTCATAAGAAGATACTTGTATATCCTAAGCATGTCATATCAAGTGTCATAAGTATCACATATTTACTCTCCACAAGGCGTTACTAATGCAAGATCGGATCATGAAGGTCTTTTTAGGGTTGTAATGGGGCTCGTGAAAGAGTAAGAAAGAATTGGAAGTTGGGATTCAAAGTTTAGAAATTGGAAAAAATTTTGATTTTTTCTATTCTCTTCTTTTCTTTTCTACTCTCTCTCAATTTTTCTATTTTCTCAACTCACTTTTCTTTTGAATTTCCTTTTCTTGAAGCACCTCGGATTTTTCATTATTTTCACAATTTTCTTTTTCTTTTCTCTCCCTTTTCTTTTATTTTTACCATACACTCTCGATAAACACCACAACTCAGATCTCTCCACTTACTCTCTTTCGCTCACTCTCATCCCTCGTTCCTAATTTCTCGAAATAAGAAGGGTAAAGTCAATTTTCGAAATGGCGTTAAAGGTTAACGTGGCTTATCAAAGAATGTATAAAGGTAAATTTTCAATAGGCTCAAAGGGGTACTAGAAAGATAAATTTATTTGAGGTGGGGCATTTTAAGCACAAACGAGCCAAAGATGGCCTTCAATCATGTCCTTAAACGATAGTAACTTTGCCTATTTGTCTTGAGTAGATATACAGTACATTCTAACATAATGATATGAATTTGATTTCATGTAAAGTCACAAGTCAAAATGAAGTGTATGAGATTATGCAAAATAAGTCGTATTCAAAGAAAACTCCGAGTTTATATATTCACTCATCAATGACGGGAAATTAGCTCTAAAGCTCACTGGGTTTAGTCTCCACTGAAATCCTAAGATTCAACATTCAAAACAGTTCATCGATTTCTAAGTCTTAGCTTGGTATAAGTGTAAAAATTCTAGGCATGAATATCAAAATTATCCACAACATATCACATTAAGCTTCATCATCTTAGATACAAGTAATCAAAATATGACACTAGTATTCTCAAAATTAAATTCACATGCATCATCAACTAAAGTTTGAAGACAATCGTAAAATAATGTGCATGATGACTTCAAAAATAATTTTTTTTTTTTTTTTTTTTTTTCAGATAAAACATATAAATGACGTAAAATAATTAAACATACCCCCAAACCTAAAGATGACAATGTCCTCATTGACTGAAAGAAGTAGCGCACCCCCAAACCTGTTTGAAAAAAAGTACCTCAACACATAGATCAGGTGCAGAGAATATGCGTATCAAATTGGAACATGACAAAAAATATATTGAAGGGAATATGGTTACACTATTGAGGGAATGAAAAAAAACAATCCAAACTAAACACAACAAAACAAAAAAGAAAGAAAAAAAACTAAAAAATCCTAAATCCTAAACCAAACGAAAACTACACAATTGGGTTGCCTCCCAATGAGCGCTAGTTTAAAGTCGATAGCTCGACCTTGGAAATTGCTCAGTCAGGGTGAGCCAGTGGCTCACCCAAAGAAATAGTGTCAGAGAATGCAATCGCATTCTCAAGGAACGGTTTCAATCGCTGACCGTTAACTCGAAAAACATTCCCATGTTTCGGGTTTATAATATCTATTGCCCCATTGGGGAGTATTCGAGAGATTTTGAAAGGACCACTCCAATGGGTTTTTAGTTTCCCCGGAAATAGATGAAGTCGGGAATTGTAGAGTAGAACTAGTTGACCAACAACGAACGATTTCCGCAGAATAGATTGATCATGAACCCGTTTCATACGGTCCTTATCTGATTTATACGGATCATATGCATCGACGAGTTCCTCTAATTCATTTATTTGGAGACCCCTTTGGGTACCAGATTTCAGGAAATCGAAATTCAATGACTTAACGGCCCAAAATGCTCGATGTTCCAATTCAACTGGGAGGTGACACCCTTTACCAAAGACCAACCGATACGGCGACATGCCAATCAGAGTTTTAAATGCGCTTCATACGCCCATAGGCGTCATTATTCAATTTTAACGATTTGGATTGATTGTCTTTTCTAAAATCCGCTTAAGTTCCCGATTAGAGACTTCAACTTGGCCACTTGTCTGAGGGTGGTATGGTGTAGCAACTTTGTGTGTAACACCATATTTCTTCATTAATTGGGTGAACACTTTATTGCAAAAGTGCTTTCCACCATCACTGATTATCGCCTTTGGAATGCCAAAGCGTGAAAACACTTGATCCTTGAGAAATTTGATCACTACTCTGTGATCATTAGATTTACAAGCCACGGCCTCTACCCATTTCGAAACATAGTCAACGCCGACAAGAATGAACGTATTTCCAAACGAATTCGGGAAAGGACCCATAAAATCGATCCCCCAAACATCAAATAACTCAACTTCTAAAATTGGATTGAGCGGCATCATGTTGCGCTTTGAGATTCGGCCTAGCATTTGACAGTTGTGACAGGATTTGCAATGTTGATGGCAATCCTTAAATATCGTCGGCCAGTAAAAACCACTTTGAAAGATCTTAGCTGCAGTCTTTTTGGAACTAAAGTGACCTCCACAAGCTAACTCATGACAGAACGAGATGATTTGTGGTTGCTCAGATTCAGGAATACATCGTCCTATGATTTGATCAGGACAGTATTTGAATAAGTACTGATCTTCGAAAAAATAGTGTTTCACCCGAGCTAAGAAAATAGATTTCTCATTCTTTGACCAATGGTGAGGTAATTTCTCGGTGACTAGGAAATTGACAAGATCCGCATACCAAGGTGGGCAATCAATCCTGAACAACTGTTCATCCGGGAAGTGCTCCAAGATCTAACGGAGCGTCAGTTTCTCAATAATTATTCGTGACAAGTGATCGGCCACCACATTTTCGAACCTTTCTTGTCCTTGATCTCCAAATTGAACTCTTGCAACAACAAGATCCACCTAATTAAGCGTGCCTTAGCCTCTTTCTTAGCGAGCGAGTAGCGAGCGTGATCTGTGAATACCACAACTTTAGATCCTAATAAATAGGATCGAAATTTATCCAACGCGAAAACTACCGCCAAAAGTTCCTTTTCAGTGGTCGAGTAGTTTAACTGGGCATCGTTGAGAGTGCGATTCGCATAGTAGATTACATGCGGTAATTTTTCTATTCGTTGCCCCAAAACAGCTCCAATTGCATAATCAGAGGCGTCGCACATAATTTCGAACGGGAAGGCCCAGTTCGGAGATTGAATTATTGGAGCTTTTATTAATTCGGCCTTAATGGTTTCAAAGGCCCGCAAACATTTATCATCAAAGATGAATGGGACATCTTTGGAAAGTAAGCTGCAGAGCGGTCGTGCTATCTTACTGAAATCTTTAATAAAACGCCTGTAAAAACCGGCATGGCCCAGAAAAGATCTGATTTCCTTCACTGTCCTTGGTGGTGGTAGGTCGGCAATTAAATCAACTTTAGCCTTATCGACCTCAATACCCTGGGACGATATGATGTGTCCCAAAACAATGCCATCTTTAACCATGAAGTGACATTTCTCCCAGTTAAGAACAAGATTCTTCTCCTGGCATCGTGCAAGCACTAGCGACAAATGATTCAAACAGTCAGCAAAACTGTTTCCATGTATCGAGAAGTCGTCCATGAAGACTTCCAAGAATCGCTCGACCATATCCGAAAAAATACTCAGCATACATCTTTGGAATGTAGCTGGTGCATTACAAAGCCCAAACGGCATTTCGGTGAGGGAGAAAGTACCAAAAGGACATGTGAAAGTGGTCTTCTCCTGATCCTCCGGTGCAATGACTATTTGGTTATACCCGGAATAGCCATCGAGAAAGCAATAGTACTCATGCCCGGCCAATCTTTCTAACATCTGATCGATAAACGGAAGTGGAAAGTGATCTTTTCTTGTCATCAAATTTAACTTCCGATAATCAATGCACACTCTCCACCTGTTTGAATTTTGTAGGGACCAGATGTTTTGTTCATTCTTAACCACGTGATTCCGATTTCTTAGGGACCACTTGTGTGTGACCCATTCTTGTCCGAGATGGGGTATATGATTCCAGCACCTAAAAGTTTGATTACCTCATTTCGGACCACATCTTGCATTATAGGGTTCAGTCTCCTCTGTGGTTCCCTAGAAGGCTTAGCATTGTCTTCCAAATGGATTCGGTGCATACACACCGTCGGACTAATGCCTTTGATATCTTTTATCGACCAACCGAGGGCACTTTTGTGCTCTTTGAGTACATTCATGAGTTGGCCTTTGGATTCGATCCGATGTTGATGATATGATAACAGGTTGAGTTTCATTCTCCCCCAGGTAGGCATACTTGAGATTTTCCGGAAGAGGTTTAAGTTCTAAGGACACTTTCTCCTCCTCTTTCGGCTTTTCCTTGATTAATTCAATTTGAGTTCCACACTCTATTTCCTGTTCTTCACCCAGACGTGGTGTGGAATCCAACATGTGATTTACTTCTTGGATTAGGTGATCCACATCGAAATTTTCTCCAAAATGCGCAAGGTAAGCAATTACAAGATCGTCAGATTCAGATGCATTAAATATTTCCTTTACAATTTCATCGAGTATGCATGCTTGTGCATGTTCGTCATCCTCCATGGGCTGCTTGGCAATATTAAAAATGTTGAGTTCCACTGTCATATTCAGAATGTGATTCATGATCTCATTTCGACAATTGATCAGCGCATTGGAGGTTGCTAGGAATGGTCTTCCTAGAATCACTGGAATATTATTCTTCAAATTTGATGTTGGTTCAGTGTCTAGAACAACAAAATCTACAGGAAAGTAGAAAGAATCCACCTTGATGAGGACATCTTCTGCAATTCCTCGAGGGATCTTTACGGACCGATCAGCTAACTGAAGGGTCATCGCAGTGGTCTTAAGTTCTCCCAATTCGAGCTCCTTATACACAGAATAAGGCAACAAGTTGACACTTGCTCCTAAGTCCAAAAGGGCCTGATCAATACGGTTATCGCCGATAATGATCGAGATTGTAGGACAACCTGGGTCCTTGTATTTGATTGGGAGCTTTGCTTGCAACACTGAACTAACCAGCTCGGCTAAGAAAGCCTTTTTCGGAATATTGGTCTTTCTTTTGATTGTGACCAATTCCTTCAAAAATTTAGCATAAGCAGGTACTTGACGGATGGCATCCAGAAAGGGAATATTAATTTTTAATTGCTTGAAAATCTCATTTATTCCTTCCACATCGCGATTTCTCAGTGGTGCCATCAATCTTTGCGGGTACGGTGCTTTCGGAATTAGACTTTTCTTCTGTTCACTCTTGTCATCTGATATTTCTTTTGCTTGTACTTTGTTATCAATTTCTTCTCTCTCTTCAGATTTCTTCTCTCCATCAGACTCTTCCTCCTCCTCTGGCAACACTACTTTGTTATTGACCTGCTTTCCAGATCTCAACGTTGTGATCGCCCAAATTTGTTGTTGATTCTCCTCTTGTGTTGAAGTTGATGTTTGTTCAACAACCATTTGGCCCCTTGGGTTAGGAACATGTTGGCTTGGAAACGAACCTTTTTCTCTCTCACAGAGAAAGGATGTCAATTGCCCAATTTGGGTCTCTATTTTAGAGATTGAGGACGTGTGAGAATGGATGAGTTTCATCAGATCCTCGTGAGAAGGGTTTGTGTATGAGGACGTTGGGCAGGATTTCTCTGTGGGTTGTTAAATTCAGGTGGTGGAAATGACGGCACAAAATTTTGTTGTGGTTGGTTTTGATAACCTCCCATTGGTCAGTAAACCTGAAAATTCTCGTTCATTTGCCGTGGTCGCCAACCCGATTTTGATTGTATTGAAATTGATTCGGTTATTGAACCCTTTCTGAAATTGCCCTTGGCCGTAATTCTCCAGGTCCTTGATTGAAATTTTGTTGGGGATAAAAGTTCGTCCCTGCTTCTGGGTGCATTCTTTGATTATCTTGTTTCCATGAGAAATTTGGGTGGTATCTCCAGCTATTTGGGTTATTCTCATTGAAAACGTTTCCTTGATTCCGCCCATAATTATTCACAACATTTAACTGTTCAGATGTGTCTTCATGATAGTTCTGCATTGAAGGACAATCATCTGCCATATGCATTGGACTTGCACAAATTGAACATGGCTCAGGTTGTGTATTGACCATATGCACATTCTTCTTTACTTTCAATTCCTCCACTTGTTGGGTGAGGAAATCAAGTTTAGCCATCAGATCTGGGGAATCCTTTACTACATATAGTCCTCCTTTCTTGGTTGAACTCCCGGCTTGATCACGGGCTTTGATTGCTTGTTCCCGAGTCTTTGTGAAATCCCAGTGCTGAGAATCCTCAGCTAGCTTTTCTAAGAAAGCATAAGATTCGGTTTCTTTAAGGCTTAGGAATCCTCCGCCATTCATTGACTCCACCAGATGTCTATTTGGTTGATTTAGTCCATTGTAGAAACACTGGACCAGTCTCCACTTTGAGTATCCATGGTGCGGGCATTTGAGTAAGAGATCCATGAATCTATCCCAAGCTTCATATAATCTCTCATCTTCCTCTTTCGGGCAATCCGTGATTTCACGTCTAAGACATTCTTCGCCATAGGGAAGAACTTTGACAAAACTTTTGACCATCCGATCCGGTGGTTATGGATCCCGATGGTAGAGAATTTAACCATGCTTTTACTTTATCCTTTATAGAAAAAGGAAATAAGCGCAGCCTAACAGATTCTTCGCTGAAATTTTGGTAAACAGATGAGCAGACTTCGACGAAGTCTTTAACATGCTGGTATGGATCTTCTCGTTCCATGCCATGAAAGATTGGAAGGATTTGGATGACATTTGTCCGAATTTCAAACCGGCCACCAGGTGTGGCGGGGTATACAATGCATGATGGGGTATTTGTAGTTATCGGAGAAAACAGTTCTCTCAATGTTGGTTCTTCCTCTTGTTCGAGTTGCCCATTCATGTTGTCAGTCATATTGACTTCAGTGGATGATTCACTTAAAAATTTCTGCCTTGATCTAGCGTCCTTACGATTTGACCGACAGGCACGTTCGATCTCAGAATTTAACGGTTCTAAATTTCTTTCTTTAGAAGACCTAGTGCGCATGCAAATAATGCACAGAGTGGAGGTTTCAGGCAGAAAAACCTCAACAATTTTTTTTTTTTTCTAAAAATCGATTGATCGAGTCACACTCGATCAATCGAGGCCAAATCGATGCATCGACAATAGGGGTCGATGCATCGACTCCAAAAAATTATTATTATTATTATTATTATTTTTTAAATTAAAATTTTTAAATTTGAAATTTTCGATTTTTTTTTTTTTTTTTTTTTTTTTTTAATTAAGCAGAAATACTATTTTAATCCTCGAAAATTCCTAAAATTTACTGTCTACCAAAAATTCAGATTTTCTCAATTTGATCCCCGGCAACGGCGCCAAAAACTTGATGTGATATTTTAATGTAATGTTTTACTCGCAAGTGCACGAATCGGTTTGTATATAGTGGGTGCGGAGTACGAGATCGTTCCCACGAGGATTAATTTTGAAATACCTAAAAGAGACAAGCAATTCTAGAAATCTATTAAGATTTAACAGTATTCTACCAGTTTTATGATTTAAGTGGTTGATGGTAATTAATGACTACAAACTAAAATTCAATTGATGATTCACAAATAAAAGTGAAGATGATGATAAAGATGAAGATACTAAATCCTCCCATCTTTGGTCCGTTCTTCCTATAATATAAATCTAAGGATTAAATTATGAGATATTTCATTAGTAACAAACATCTTTTATGGAAGATCAATGGTCAACACCCTAATAGGTTCCATGTTGCATCCCTGCAATTAGGACTTAGATGATTTTCATATATAGATCTAGGATCAAGGGCACGGCTAGAGACACATGATCTCAGGTTCAAATAAAAGTCATCCCCAAAGTGGGTGAAAATTCCAACAAGAATACCACTTACAAATCAAATCAAGGGCATGGCTCGGACACTTTATTCTAGGGATATTTAAGATAAAATTACCATTCTAACCAAGATCCAGGCATGGCTCGCACACTCGATCCCGAGAACATAATCGTAATTAGATCCACACAATGAAAACACAAAGACCATAACAATGATAGGGTAAAATTTCACGGATCCGAGATCTCGGGCATGGCTCGGATTTCATCCATTCATGATAGCACAACAACCATAAATTAAAAATCTCATATTTTAATCCCTAATTTTATATTATTAAAAGTACATCCCTCGGATGGGAATCATTAGATCCTCATCCCTATAAATTTAGCCACACATATTGTAAGTAAATGACATAAATAAATAAAGACGGGAAAATAACATTAATTAAAATTACCTCAAACTTCAAAATAAATTACGTTGATCCACACGGATGATAATCTTCATAAACGAAATAAATGCAGGAATAAACTTTGAACAAAATTTATAAACTGAAGGAATGGGTACTGAAAAATTAAAGGGAACAAAGCTCTCAAAAAGAAATAATAAAACTTCCCTATTTCTAGGTCTAACTATGAAAAACAATGGCTAAAAACTAAGAACACTAAAAACTAAAACTCTCTAAAAAAAAAAACTCTAATTCTAATCTCCTCTTCCCCGAAGTGTTTGAGTCGCTTTAAATAGACCCGTCGTGCGGAGGTCTCCTAAGCCTACTTTTCCGGGTCGATTAATCGACCAATGGATGTCGATGCATCGAGCCGACCAAGAGTCCCAAAAAATAGACTTTTAGTGTCAGATTCGTGTCAGACTAAAATTCTGGCTCGATTAATCGACCTGTAGGGTCGATGCATCGACCCCAGAAATCCGTGAAATTCAGCACTTCTTGTGGTTCAGACACTGCTTCGGTATTGCGGCCATAACTTTCTGTCCTGAACTCAGATTGAGACGATTCGTGCGCCGTTGGAAAGCTGACGAAAAGATCTACAACTTTCATGTTTTGATAATTTCGTAATTCGGCCGTCTTGAAGGTCCAAATTTAGCCGCAAGTCGCACCAAGTTCTTGATTACCCGAAGTTGCAGTGTTTTGGCATTATATTCAGAATTCTTGTACTGGTTTCTATACTTGGCTTGTATTTACCTGAAACACTTCAAATCTAATCAATCTCATCAGATAGCCTTCATCGGACAGCTAAATATAGGTATTTAGGGGCGAAATATCCTCATTTTTCAGTACTCATCATACCCCCAAACCTACACTTTGTTAGTCCTCGAGCAAAGCAAACTAAAGAAAATAAATGTCACTTTCGTAGGGAACACGATTGCACTTAGCATGTGCAACAAGCCTTTAAACCCAGATGGGTTGTCAACTTTGGGGATGAGAGAAATGAAGGTAGAATTTACTGTTTTGCGTATAATCCCTTCCTCAAAAAAATTGCCAACAGCTACAACGATATCAAACTTAATGATATCCCAACATGCCAGAAAAAAACATCCCGGATATCCATGGGCATTATCACTATCCATGCTTGATATACTCTTATGGATTTCCAATTCATTCAGTTTCCTTATCAGCTCTCTATTTTGATCATCAGAAATTTTCTTTGGAATGACATTAAGCAGGAAAAAACCAGTATAAGAGCTCGATGAAGAGAGAAGCTCTCCGAATTCCTTTGCAGCAACCTCACCAATTTGATCACTCCCTTCAATCAATCTACCATCGTTAGCAGTGATGGACAAAAAAAAATTTCTAGGAGCTCTCACTTTTGCAAGTGTAAAAAAATTTAGTGTTATTATCACCTTCTTTTAGCCATTTCACTCTAGCTTTTTGTCTCCACATAAATTCTTCATCTTTTAACAAATTATGAAAATGCGCATTCGCGTTTTTAAGCTCCTCCTGAAGTTGAATAGACCATCCTTTATCAATCATTTCTTTTTCGATATTCATAACACATGCCTCAGCTTTCCTTATGTTGTTATTCATTCACTACAAAATATAAGACTATTAGCGGCAACCAAAAACTGTCACTATTAACAAAAAACTACCGCTAATAGTCTGAATAGTATTTTTATTAATAGCGGCAGTTTTTTGGAGTAAAAAGCTGCCGCTAATAATCTTATTTTTCGTAGTGATTAGACAAGTTGTTACTTGTTATTCATTAGACAAGTTGCATGTTTTAATATCCAAAGTCGCGTTATCCGTTTTTATCTATGCATTTGTCTACAACGACAGCTCCTTCGGAAAATGAGTTGTGCGATGAATGAGGTACGCGTTAGAACCTTTTATTGTCGCCTTTCAATTTAACGAGGAGTACCGGTTTACCGTTTTTTGCAATCGAAGATTTGGTCTTCGCAGCATATGGTTCAATCGTTAAAATTATTGACTAATATAAATCGGACGATGGAAATCATTTTTTATCACAATCTTTTACAAAAGAGATCTTGAGACCATGGGACATTCCCAAAGTGACCGCAATCATAGCGTGCTAGGAAAAGAGTTCTCGAGTCACATTTGGAGATTTTCATGTGGAATAAATATTTGTCGGCTAGGTAGGCCATGATTTGAAGATATATTGTGCGAAAGATTAAGATGGAAAGCAAGCGATATCTACCATCTGATTCATAACAGTCAACAGTATTAATGGTAGAACCATCATTTTTGGAGACAACATCATCAGTTGCAAAATCTCGTACCCTTTCGTGAATTTGTCTCCACTATCCCGACAGGATTGTCTCCTGAGTGGTAAGAAAATCAATAATTGAGATGCCCCTTGAAACGATAAGAAGTTGTAGGGAAAACTGTAAACAGCAGGTAGGTTTTGTGCAGGCAAGTGCAGCTGGCTGATGCGATTGGCTGTCCTCACCTAACTATATTGCTTGGGCCCCAATATACTTGCAGCCAATTGCGTCAGGTCATATCAGTCATCTGTACTTTGCCTGCACAAAACGTGCCTGCCATATAATATTGTCCAAGTTGTAGCATACACATGTTCTAGCCAGTTCATCAGTTGAGACCGATCGATCAGTGGCATATCAGTGTCATATGAGACTGATCGGCTTACTATTAGACTGATTTGTCAGTCCCATATAGGATTGATGGTCAGTATTATGATAGATTGATCAGTCTTACAGGGGATTCACTGGTATATGAGAGCGACTTATCTGTCTCATAGTGGGCTAATCGGTCTCATATGGGACTGATCGATTGGCTTCATCTGGGACCGCTTGACCGGTCCCATACGGGACCCGAGGGCAATTTCATTTAACCTATCTTTTCACTTATAATTAGATTCAGCCCATGATAAATATTTGGACCCTGTTTGCTTGGGTTTTTTTAAAGAAAGGAAAAAAGTTTAGAGCTGAGACCCTCATAGGTAGTAAGAACGTTGGACCCTAACAGGTAAATATGGAGTAGTTTGAGCCCCTCTCAGCTGAAAAACTCTCGAGATTTTCGAGTAGCATTGGAACATATAAATCGGAGACAGCTCAATATTCATGTTTGCTAAATGTTTCTAACCATCCGATCATTTAGCTTTTTATGCCTTAAATAATTTGCTATCAGATTCAGGATGACCTTTGAAATCAACTATAAGCTCTTCATCAAATGGTAGAAATAGTTCAATGTCATAAGTTTTGGGTTGGATCTTATTTAAATTAAGGCACGTGCATAGTTACGAAATTCAGCATTTTTTGAAAAGTCATTCATTTCACGATTAATGCATTTTAAAAAAAAAATGATTAATTGAAAAAAAAATGCGATATTTGTGGTTTAAACGCATTTTTTTCGTGATAATTTCAGTAATAAGGATTGGGTTAAGAGTTTTAGTAAACGGGTTAGGTTGATCCCTCAATTTTTTCTATATATGTTTTCATTATTTTTTCCCGTTTTTTCGTTTTTACGTTTTTTCTTTCCATTGCCGATTTTTTCCTGATTTCCGACTTGGTAATTATGCGTGTATCATATATTACAAAATTGAGGGGATCAACCTGTGAAGACCTAAACCCACATGCCACAATATTATCCGATTCTGGGCTTAGGTCCCTGCCCTAATTTTGTTTTTGGCATGGGCTTAAGTCTCTATCTAGAACGTGTTATGACATGTAGCATTCGCAATCACATATAGCCCAGGATCAGGACTCTTCAATATCCGATGTGGGACTGTTACATTTCCCCTACCTTATAGAAGAGTCGTCCTTGACTCTAATATTATTTTGTGATATGGAACGCTACATGTCATGATGCGTTTTGGGTGGCGACTTAAGCTCATGTCAAAAGTTTGGGTCTTCACACAACCTGCTACTAAGACATCCAACTTTATTTTGTCTGGTAAAAGGAAATGACTTAGGGACATTTGTAACATGGATATATCATTTCTCATATATGTTAACAGTTATTCCCACATGATCACATATCGAGTGGTGCATGGTCTCAAATCATTCATGAGATTCCAGATTCATCCTCAGATGCCCCAAATTCAAAAGTTAAAAATATAAAGACACCATGTAATCATGTTAAGGCACCGGTAAGTACAGTCAAATATTTTACATTTGCAACCAACGGTTTTGCCCATCAAAACCGTTAAAATGGCTTGAATCCGACTATTGAGATGATCTTTCATTCCAACGGTTTTAATAGCCCTGAAACCCTTGGTTGCAAATATAAAATTTTTTACTGTAAATACCAGTATCCATCGTGTTACATTCCTTTTAAATTTAATTTTTTATCATTAGTGATTTAGTGGGACTTAATGAATTCTCTAACTGTTTTCAAAACATAAAAATAAAATAAATAATAGAGCTATAAGGGGAAATGCATCGGGATGTAGTCTTAACGGGTTACACTCCCTGATTTGGATTCTCTGGTTTAAAAAAATTATTATTTTTGAGCTTTTTTGGTCCTTATTTCATTGCACAAAGATAAGGTGGTGCCTAATAAAACTAGGCGTGCATTGAATTTGGGGACGTTTACCATATTTTAAATGATGGATATATTTCAGATCAGGTCTAAACTTTTTGGGTGGTGTCTAATCGCTGTTAGCTAAGTTACCGTGGCACCCTATTCTTGAGACGGGTTCCACGTGGTGCCTAGTTGATCAAAATGCAACCCTTAAATAAGGCAGCGGCCATACGCATAGTCCTGTGCCTCTAAATAATAATAATAATAATAATAATAATAATAATAATAGGGGGATGCTACTAATCCTCACCATATATAGTGAATACCTCTATTAAGCATTGTTGAAAATCGTTTACTGCTTTGAATCTTATGATGGGGATTATTTTTTGTTCCAATTTTTAATAAAATTGATCTTGAGTTCATGGGCATATCATCATAGGTCATTTAGTTATTTCATGTGATACACATCCCAAAAAAATTGACCCAAAAACTACATTACATACATAATGCTTGCAAGTCACTTTTGAGGTTATGTAAAACATAAAATTAAAAATTGACTGTCTGCTGATATTTCATAATCTCAAAATCAATTCTGTGGAAGATTTAAATGAAAATTGACCTCTCATTATAACTCACAGCTTGTTTATTGTCTGAAATGTCTCATTGATTTGCTTAGAGGTCGACCTCTCCTATAAAATGATCACCATCTAGGCAGCTACAACCTAACTTCGCATGTGCCTTTCCATAACATGGTCACAATCTACACAGCTACAACTTATTTTCATATGTTGTAAGCATGGGTCAAAATATCGTCCGATACCGATACGTATCGGTTTTAGACCTCACCGATACGGTACATTTAAGGTACCGTATCAGTGCCTCTCATACAAAAAACCAAATTTTCGGACGATACATTAGAATATATCGTTTGATACGTATCGGTTTTGAGGCTGGACGATAAGTATCATTTTTCCGATATTTTAACCCATGATTGTAAGCTCAAACTACCGACGCATTAATTTAAAGAACCTCCGTTCGTGCCCACGCACTCTCTGAAAGCGCCCACATTCAAGACCCTTTAAAATCGTTGATTGTCTTGGATCAGATGATGGAGATCGTGTTTCACCCTGATCTCTCAAAACATGGATCTTGAGATCATGGCTCATCTATCAGACCAATAGTTTATGATTCCATGTGTCCCAAATCCCCAAAAATGACCCTAAAATCATGTTTGAACATTATGTGTGCCATATGATTGAAGAGCTTTTTTTTGGGATTCTGTGACATGAAATAAAAAACGGACCTTCAAATAGGCGCGCCATAATCTTAAGATCCATTATGTGGTAGATTTGGGTGATAGATGATCTCTATCATCTGATCCGAAGCAATCAATGAATCTAAGACACAGGAGCTTTCAAAGAACACATGGGTATGAAGAGAGATACGCATTAATTTATTCAAATTTAATGCCAACTAATAATCACTGTATTCTAGAAGTAATGGAGGATCACCTTGTTTTTTTTTTTTTCTAAAACAGTAGTTAGTGCCGAATTTCTCTCTACGGTACCTCTGTTAGCGCCTATAGGACTTTTTAGGGTGTGCACTACTTGAACTTATTGTCTTCTTGGAATCAGACAATAGAGATCATTTTTCGTCTTAATCTTTCACACAATAAATCTTGAGATCACAAGTAAATGAATTGATCAATTTTTATTTCACATGACGTAGACGTACAAAAAGTGTCCCAAAAATCACATGGAATAAAAAAAATGATGAAGCACATCGTCTCCACACCCATTGTGTGGAAGATTTGGAGACCCTGAGCTGGATCTCCAAATCATAGGTGCCCTCGATACCTGTCGGTTTGAACAGAGGTCTCTTTCACATGAGATATGTGCCATTGAGCGTATATAGTTTAAAAAGAAAGTTGTTATTATTGAGACCTCGCGAACTTATATCATATGAAACCTCATTCTAAGTAGTATGATTTGAAGGCAATAATTTAAAGATCATTAATGTCAAAGATTAGAATGAAACATGATTTCTCCAATTTAGCTCAACACAATCAAAGCCCATCATCTGATTCAATGTTGACTGTGTTGAATCACATGATAGAGTTTGTCTTTAGGCCTTGTTTGATAATATGGAAATGTTATTTCACTGTGGAAATGAAATTTAGTTTTTAATTGTTGTTGTTTGATAGGTATTTAAGGAGATGAAAATGAAATTAAGTTGCCCCGCATAAAAATTGAATTTTCATACACCAAATCATTTTAGGAGGAAATCATTTTAACCTTTTAAGTAGGTTAAATTGAGTTTCTTACTAACAAAATAATAAAGTTTTGTTATTGCAAATCTAAAGTAACTTGTAAAAAACCTAAAAGGAAAAAAATTATTTTTTGACTATGAAAAAGTAACTTTAATTTCTATGACCATCATACCAGCACGATCACTATGACCATCACATTATCTACATCATACTCTTTTCAACAAATATTTGACTTTGGTCAAAGTTTGAATTTAATTAATCTTTAATTGAATTTATAAGCTATATAAAGTTTTGACTTTTGATCAAACTTTGACTACGGAAACATGATAATAAGTTGTAAGCTAGTAATATATTATCAAAATTTTAGGGGGTCAAACTTTGACTTTTAATTAAAATTTTACTTTTTATTAAACTTTGACTCTAATAACTTGATGGCGAAAAAACGATACGGCCGCATTAATGTTTAATTTAATACTAGATTCTCAATTGTACTAGTCAATAGTTTGACTTTTAGTCAAACTTTGACTTTTACACAAAATTTAGTTTTAGTCAAACTCGAAACTTGCTTATAGATAGAGTCTGCTACTACATAAATTTATACCGTATCAGTGCAAAGTTTTTTTTGTCAAAGTTTGACTTTTGGTCAAAGATTGATTTTCTTTAAAACGTTATAAATTTTTATTAGTAAAGTATTATAATTAAAAATATTTATCATTATTTTTATTTATAACTTGAAAATATATTGCCTCATTTTTATTAGTCAAAGTTTGACTTTTAGTCAAATTTTGACTGTAGTCAAAATTTGAGAAGTGTATCTTGATAGTAGATAGTGATTATTACTGTTGTTATTTGTATTTTGATAATGTAAATTTTTATCGGTCAATGTTGGATATTTGGTCAAACTTTGACTTTAAAACATAATTTAATTTTTCTTGAACTTCTGTATCCTCAATGAGATTATTATTTTTTTAATTTATTATTTTGTTGTATATTATCAAATTTTATTTTACTTGTTTTTACATTTGGTCAAAGTTTGACTTTTTTAAAAGTTGATATTTAGTCAAATTTTTTACTAGTGTAACTTTGCGATGGATACGAATACTGTTATATTAATTTGTAGGTTGGCGGTAGGTTATCAAATTTTTTATTGGTCAAAGTTAAAAATTTTGGTCAAAGTTTGATTTTTTTTTTAAATTGAATTTTCTTTGAAGTTTAAAAATTGAATTTTGTTTCAACATGTAACCTTATAATAGATACTAGCATTTACTTTATAACTTTATACTTTAGTCTTAAAATTTTTTATTAATCAAAGTTTTACGTTTGATCAAAGTTTGACTTTTATTAAAAGTAGATATTTGATCAAATTTTGACTAGTGTAACCTAACGATGTATATGAATATTGTTATATTAATTTACAGTTGGACTTTTGTAATTTGTTGGTACATTATAAAATTTTCTCTTGATCAAAGTTTGACTTTTATAAAAATTTCATTTCATTTCAACGTATAAACTTATATTAGATACTAGCATTTATAACGTTGTTATTTAACTTTACATATTTTTTTATCAAAATTTTAAGTTTGGTCATAGTTTGACTTTTTATTTGAGTTTGACTTTTCAAACTCTGATTTATGTAACGTAGTAATAAATAGTGATTACCATGGTATTAATTTGTAACATAATATAATATCATTAAAAAAATTATTGGTTAATATTTGACTTTAATTATGATTTTAATAATAAATTATCAAAATTTAAAAACTCATTTTCAAATTTATTTTTAAAGATACTAATCAAACAAGAGAAATCAATTTCTAATGAAATTCATTTCTCAAACACACTAATCAAACAGTGGAAAATCCATATCTAAAGGAAATCATTTCCCTTGAAATCAACTAAGAAATTGATTTCATTTCCTCTTTAGAGTTTCATTGCTATCAAACAGGGACTTAGTTGCAATTATTGGCAGATCTTCACATCATAGCCCTCAAATCAAACGGCTTAGATGATATTCTGCATGACATAGGTCCTAAAAATATCAAGTTTTTCCTTTTGAACTATGTGCAACGGTACAAATGTGTGTGCATGAAGATGCTCCGAAAAATAAGTAGTTCTATTCGTGCTTTACCAAATTTCTGAGGGCGCCCACACCGTAAACCCATTGACTATCGGTTTTGATTCGAATCTTCCACCCAATTGATCTTGATCAGACCCGATATGGTTTGACTATCCTTAAAATCATGTTCGAGCTTGATCTGTATGTCATTTTTTTAGTCATTTTTTCGAGATCTATGCCACATGAACTAAAAAACAATCTCAAGATCAATTGTTCGATTGACAAAGACGAAAACAAATCTCCCTTAATATCACCGTAGGAGCCAAGGTATCAAATATCGGCCGATATTGATACGTATCGGTTTTTCTACCAACTGATACGTATCAGTCCCGATATGGTTTCAGTATTGGTAGCAGATTTAGCATATTGGCAAATCAAATTTAGCATTTTTGATAGCATATTTGTTAACGTGCACCTTATTTGATGACTACCACACGTCAGATATCTAAACCAATTGATGTAATCTTATTAATCTTATCTATCTAAACCAATTGTAACCGCTCACGGTTATACTGAAAACAACAATGCATTGTATACCAATGTAATCAATTTATGGAAATTTGTATGTTCTATATTTCTATCTTTCTTTCTTCTTCTTCTTCGTGTCTTATAATTTTAACATGGTATCAGAGTCATGATTGCCTCCGTGCGTTCAAGTCGGTCATGGTCCTGACATTGCTTCCGTTATCATATTTTCAATTTTTTTATCTCTTCTACAAGAAAGAAGTGATTCTTGTAATTTTTATTTTTTATTTATCTTTTCTACATAAAAGAATTGATCAGGGCAGGCCTTGGACCAAGGCTAGCCAAGCGGCTGCCTTGGGCCCTCGATTTTTAGGGGCCCCCAAATTAGTTTTGCATATAGAAATCTAGGTTTAAAAAAGAAATTTATATAGGCCCCATTTCTCTCTCTCTCTCTCTCTCTCTCTCTCTCTCTCTATCTAGGCTCCAGCTGTCCAGCGCCTCCCCACTCTCCAATGCATTTGCAAGAATCTCAACCATCTCTGTAGCAGCCCCAAAGCCTAACTGTAACCCTAAATACCCCATCCGGCAACATTGTCCGACCAACCTTCAATATCTCCAGCGATATCAGTCCTTTTGGTGTATGACTCCGACAATCACAATTTGGAGATTTTGGGCTCTCTGGTTAGTGGTTCTCTCCCTCGCTCTCTCTCTCTCTCTCTCTATTCTCCTCTTCTAATGGAATATCAATTTCTGATTTTTTAAATCAAGTACATATTTTTAAGCTTCGTTTCTTTACTTTTGGTGAATATGGTTAATGGGTGTTCACATTTTTACTCATTTCTTTGTCTATTTTTTCCCTGCATCCAAGTTTTCATAGAGTTTAGATTTGTGATTGGATTTCATTGACACAGTGGGCCTTTGTTTATACTTTGCTGCTCTTGTTGTGATCATGATCTGGATTTTTAACTGAATCTATGGATATAGCAACTAATCAATCTATGTTTCTGCATTTTTTGGGTGTTGAATCTTTTATATAATTGTTAAAAAGATTCAATCTACTATTTTTAACAAATTCAATTACTATTTTGAGATTTTTGGTTCTCTGATTCTCTCTCTCCCCTTCGCTCTCTGTGCTAGTCCTACGTCCCATGTAAGACTATCCTTCGATCTCCTATTTTTTATTTATAAAATACTCGTTTGGTTTAAGTTATTTGTGGTCTTTGATTTTTGATGGATTGGGTTCGATTGCTAGATTGCTAAAAATTATGTTAGATTGCTAGAAATGTAAATTCAGAACCGGCAACATAATAATCTCATCATGTTAGATTGTTAGAAATGATATGAGTTATGTTTTGATCGTAATCATCAAGAGAAAACTTTGGAATTATTTTGTCAAAATGGGTAGAGTCTAAATGCCTTAATCGTCTGATTGTATACTGTATAGTCATGATCCCAACTCCCAAGATTGATTATGTGAAAAATTAGGACAAAAGGAGATTATTTGGGGATTAGTCATAATAAAAATAGATTTTTTCTCTGTGGTGAAATTGTAATTCTGATTTCCTCTCTTTGTGGTTGAGAAATGAGTTGTCTTCTATTTATTAAAAAAAAAAATTATGGTAATTTTTTTAGGCTAATATGGAGGGCCACATTTTAGGAACTTGCCTTGGGCCCCTAAAATCTCAAGGCCGGCCCTGGAATTGATTCATATAATTTTCATTGTTCTCTTCATCCCTTTTACAATTAATAAGAGATGCATTTTTATTCATATAGATGTATTTTTCACATTGATTTACTTAGTGGATGTATTTCCTACAATAGTCTTCATTGGCCTTTTATGTTCTATGTCGAAGTTTTTTTTCCACGTTTTCTTTGGCTTTTTATTTTCATATGAGTGTCTTTTATCATAATTTCTTTGATCTTTTTAAATTTATGTGGATGTTTTTTTCCCATATTTTCTTTACCCTTTTATAATTCATGTGGTTGTTTTTTTCTATATTTTTTTTTGTCTTTTATAATTCATGTGTTTGTCATTTCCCACAATTTCTTTGATTTTTTTATTATATATAATTTATGTGGTTTTCTTATCCTGCATTTCTTTGGTCTTCTAATCACATGGATTTCTTTTCTGCATTTCTTTAGCATTTTCTTATTTAGATGCATTTTTTCTCGTATTTTTTTTTTACCTTTATGCATGTGAATCTCATCGTTCACATTCCAACTTAAAGGTTCACAGGGGTGTGTTTGCGTGCACTTTATTTGATAAGTACACACGTCAATTATCTAAATCAATTGTTGTAATTGTTAAATGTTTCTATTTTGGTGGTCGTCACTATGGTCAACCCGTTGACCGGTGAATGGTGTAAGATCGAACTTGAGATGTGTAGTTGCTAATTCGGTGAGTTTCAATAAATAAGTAACTAATAGGTAAGTCTTTTAGTTATGATATGATTGCAATTTCTAATCACAATATAATTAGTAATTTAAGTCCTTAATGGGAAATAATTCTTTGATTATAAATATAAGTGGTGCTTAGTCCCCATGATTGCTCGACACAATTCAGTCATCTCTATTAGCGAAAGCACTCCCATTGTGCTAGGAGATATTGAAGACGAGAAGATCGTTGAACATCATCAACCTACTATTAATGACTCACATTCAAGGTATGCATATATATTTAATTTATGGATTATTGATTTACTGTTTTGGATTGATCATGCGCCTAAATTTTAAGGCATATATTTGGATGGTCGGAACGATAGATCAATTTGGATCCAACAATAATCTTAATCTTATTTATCTAAGCCACAATTTGTGATAATTTATTTCTTTTATATTTCTATCTTTTTCATTTTTTTATTTTTTTGTATTTTATAATTTTAACAAACAAATCAATTAAAAATAAAGATAACAAAAGTCAATCAAATCAAGCTAAGAGAATAAGTGACAATACGCAATCAGATGAATACAAAGATGGCAAGAGCCAGCTAAACCAATGTGGTAATTCTCAACGGGAGAAAGATGGCAAGAGACGCTAGCAAGCTGCAAGGAAACTTCCACGTTGAAACGCATGACGGCTTATATAAAATATGGCACGATCCAATCAAAATCGAATAAAGATGGAAGACTGCAAAAGTATCACTCCACCCGAATTTGTTAGGCAATAAATCTGCCCATATCATACCCGATTTGACTCCTTGGTAGGCGCAAAAATTTTGCAAGAGGCACGTTCCCGTACTCGACTCACGAGGGTCCGCCCTTACTTTAAGTATAAACTACTATTAGTAAGCATTCGATTCCTTCCATAATTTCAACTAGCGAGGCGCTCGGGAACCTATTTTTGCAGCCGAAAATTTCCTCTCATAGCCAGGTTTATTATATAAAAGATTCAGCCAATAATTAAATTGAGTAAACCCCTGGCTGCTTCGGCTGCAAATACTGGTACCCTCACGTTTTGTTTGTTGGGCAGCCACAACAAGATGTGGACGGATTTCTACACTACTTAACTCCGTGTTTGTCTTTATATCAACTCATTTGATAGGTGAGCAGACGTGCACGGCTTCTTTCAATGAAAATGAATCCCGCTGCCAGTTTTTGAATAAATAATTTTCTTAAGATTTTTTTGAATAATAAAAATGAATTCCACTGCCAGTTATTGAATAAATAATATTCTTCAGATTTTTTTTGAAGAATAGAGAATACAAAATGCATATGAAGTGTCCTCTCGCCTTCTATATATATATGCCTACCTCCATTCACTTGATTCGACCATACAGGTTATTAGTTTTCTAACACAAGTGCAGAGAAGCCATGGCCATCAGCAGCCTCATTGACTTTTTCAAGTCTCTTTACTCTTTTGATCAAGAAATGGATCAACTTCTTGCAAGAATGACCCTCATAGATCGCCTCCTCTTCTTTGTATGTTACCCACTACCTACCTCTCTCTCTCTCTCATGCACACACAAATATATGTGTATCTTATTTTCTCTTATGTGTTGGATTGGTGCAACTCCCATGCACTATGGCTGACCTATGAATTGGATGGCTCAGATTGGTGGGCATATGTTGATCGTGCAGTGTTAACATTCACATCAAACACTAGTGCTTCATTTTAGATAATATAATTGTGATGACGGCCAGACCCATACACCACGATATTGTCCGATTTCAAAGGGATCTAATCATTGGATTAAAGCCAATGCCAGGAACGATATCGGAGAGGGGACTTAAACTAGAACTGGACAATATCATGATGTATAAATGTGGGTAGTCACAAACTCACAATATATATATATATATATATATATATATATATATATATATATATATATATATATATATATATATATATATATATATATATATATACACTTTGTTATCAACGAGGGAATCTTATGCTTATTTTCATTTGTATCTCAGGTGGTTCACTCCATGGATAAGCTAGGAATTTGGCACAGATTGCCAGTGTTCCTAGGTCTGGTGTACCTAGCCATAAGGAGACACTTGCATCAACAATACAACCTGATCAACGTTGGAGGGCCAGAATCCCATGTTGGTTTGAGGCATAACCCTGCAACTTATCCCTACAGAACCGCAAATGGCACCTATAATGACCCCTTTAACGCCCGAGCCGGTAGTGAAGGAACCTTCTTCGGGAGGAACATGCTTCCTTCTCCACAGAAAGATGAGGTAAAAGTAGATCAGTGTTTTAGTTTTGGGTCGGCTGAAACGTATCTTTTTTCTGGTCTGGCCCTAGCAACGAAATGTCTCTTCTGAGATGTAGCGTTTCGGGCTCAGCCCGATATTCCACAGCATTGGTGTATCATCAATAAGTTTGTTTGGTTTTATTGTACTGATTGAGCAGGTTATGCAGCCGGATCCAGTAGTTGTGGCAACAAAGTTACTTGCAAGGAGGAAGTTTATAGATACAGGGAAACAATTCAATATGATAGCTGCATCATGGATACAGTTCATGATACATGATTGGATTGATCACCTTGAGGATACTAAGCAGGTTAGTACTAGTGCACATGGCTTCAAATATTGGAATCGGTCAGCCCAAAACCGATCGAATCGGTATCAACGGATTTGATCGGACTATCTCAATGCAAAAAATAGTTTAAGGGCGAAAATTAGAATAGGCAAATATTTTTTAGTGTAAGCTTTCAAATAAGATGCTCAAATCAGTCGTTGATGATTCCAATTTTATGTAGTCCATTGGCCATACATTAGGACAAATTCCAAAAGAGGTAAAGTATACTACAAAAAATAAGACTATTAACAAAAAAAACTTGTTGTTATAGTAGCGACAGACTAGTAGGGGCAGTTTTTTTGTTAATAACGGCAGTTTTCGACTGCCGCAGAAACACCTTATTTTTGTATATACCCCTGAGCATAGAGATTTCTTTATGCCCACTGTCAGGTGACGTCCATCGCGAGGATCGAGTGCCACAACATCTTAAGCAAGGCCAATTAGATCTCATTCAAACAACTTATCTTTGACCCATCAAACGGAGCAAATAGTACTACAAAAAATAAGACTATTAGCAGCAGTTTTTGGCTGTAAAAAACTACCATTATTAACAAAAAAGCTATTAAGACTATTAGCGGTAAGAGTATTAGCGGCAGTTTTTGGCTGCCACTAATAGTCTTATTTTTTGTAGTGAAAAAAAGTATATATATATATATATATATTAAAAATCATGTCTTATGGCAGATCAACACAAAACGTGATTTTTTTGGGTTGATCATGCCACATGGCATGTGATCTGGCCACCGGGTGCACGTGTCATCCTATGCGCTTGGAATTCTTTGAACCATTTAGATAATTTTATGCTACTGAATCCCCCATTCATTAGGGTTGTGCAGAAAACTGACTGAATCGACTTAACTGATCGAAATTTTAGTTCGGTTTCGATTTTAGGGCATATTGATTATGTTTTGGTTTTGGAAAAGTGGCTTATCGGGTGATCCGATCGGCTTCTGTTTTGACGTAAAAAAATCCGAAACCAAACCAATAAAAAATCGACAATGAGGTTTTACGTAGGTGCATACAAAAATAGCTTGCAATTAAAATTTTATCTTTTAAAACCTAAACTTAAAAAGTTAAAATTTAGAAACTAAAAAATAACGGATAAACCTTAAAACTTAAAACAAGCAAAAAGCGAAAAACCCTTGTCCCATATCCCATTCGTTTCCACTTTCCAATTCCCATCGGCTACCGTCGGCCGTTCGCCGTCCGCTATCCTTTCATTGGCCGTTGTCAGCGCCGTTCATCACAAGCCCACACGACCACACTCCACCGCAGACAACTACTCTCTCTCTCTCTCTCTCTCTCTCTCTCTTTGTTCCTCTATTTTTCACTCTCTCTCCTTGCAATTTTTTAAAAAAAAATTTACAAATAAAAAAACTAAGATTTAGAAACCAAAAACTGACTGAACCGACTGAACCGATAACTATAAGTTTAGTTTCAATTTGGAGGCTTATCAGTTAGTTTTGGTTTGAGATACTAGAAACCGATATTTATTGGTTCGGTTTCGGTTTAGCACGAAAACCGACCTGATAACACCCTTAGCATTCATCATATATATTAGGGTTTTTAAGATAATTTTGTTATTGTTCTTCACCACCTTTTTTCTATGAAATTTGGTGGTAAGAAGTTTGTGCAAAAGAAAGGACACGTCTCAGAAGATGGCCTTAGGCTAGGGCTTTAGTGGATTTTAGTTACTTCTTTTGTTACTTTAAAATTTATATACTGTATATGAATTTTCTGTATCGGTGGATCGGCGATCCAACTTAAATATCGCTTGGAATCGGCCAATTCGGAGCGATTCAACTGATCATCAGCCGATACGCTTGTAAAAAGAATACAGCCTATGGAATTGATATCGTTTGGGCCAAAATCGATCTAGATCGGGCAATCCGGATCGGTATCGGCCGATATTTGAAATCATGCTAATGCACATGGTGACAAATTTTGTTTTCGACAATATTTCGGTTGCAGTTCTTTTCTAATAAAATTGGGGAAATATTAATTTCCAGGACTACAAAAATTTAGGGGCTGCAACTAATCCCTGCTAAATACTGAATATCCCCCATTAAGTATTGCTGAAAATCGTTTACTCCTTTAAATCAGATGAATGAGATCGTTTTTCATGCCAATATTTTACTTTCCAATGTTGAGATGGGAATATCATTAGACCGTCAGTATTTTATTACAAGTGGCACACATCCCAAAAAGTAGCTTGTGAGATTATGTGTTCCATTTAGTCTTTTGGTCGCTTTTTGGGATGTGTGCAACTTGAAGTAAAAATCTGACCATATGATGAAATATGCCCTTGATCTCAAGATCAGTTGCTTGAACAATTGGAACAAAAAACTAATCTTATAGTCTGATTCAAACCAACCAACGGTTTTCAAATGTACTTATTGGGAGATCTTCAATATTTAGGCGGGTTAGTAGCAACCCAAAATTTTATGTGGGGACATTTATTTGGACCCACCAAATCTTTGAGGGCAGCTACAGCAAAGACCGCTTTCTTTGAATCAGATGGTAGATATCATTTCTAGCCTTAGTCGAACAAAAAATTGAATATATGTTTGTACACTCATAATGTCTTTCTTTGAATCAGATGGTAGATATCATTTGTAGCCTTAGTCGAACAAAAAATTGAATATATGTTTGTACACTCATAATGTCAAGATCCATTACGTGGAAGATTGAGACGAGAAATAATTTCAATCATATGATTCAATGCACTGAATCGTGTTTGGCTTAGGTGCCCTCAAAAATTTAGTAGATGCAAAAATAAAGATACTCTTGTAGATCAAAGATATATTTAATATTTTTAAAGCTATTTAATATTTTTAAAAGAAGAACATTAATAAAAAAAAAAAATTTTAAGTCAAACCTGTTTTTTTATGAACAACTAGGGGACTCACTGAACTGAACCCTAGGAAGATGTGTAACTCCATCACATGCCAGATTTTTATTTATTTCCGAAATGATACAGATAGAGATCACTGCTCCGAAATCAGTTGCCGCGGAATGCCCACTCAAATCATTCAAATTTTACAAGACACGGGAGTTGCCAACTGCTTCTTACGATATTAAGAGCGGCCACGTGAACATTAGGACTCCATGGTGGTGAGATTTCTTAACCAAAATTTTCGTAAACTCTTTACTTTTTCTTAATTAAGTTGTTTTCCTAATGCTTAATGAGAGTAATTAACTGTAAAATTGGATATTACTTGTTAGAAATTCTACCCACACTACGAACTCCCTATCACGATGAATGCGAAAAAATAAGAAGATTCAGACAATGAAACAATCACACATACAATAAAAAGATTTACATGATTCATCCAGTCGAGTGAAACGTCCACGGGAGTATATGCACTATTGATAAATGTTTATAACGCACACACTCTCTTCTCTCTAGTGCACTCTCAATCAAGATCAAATACGATCTTACAGAGCCAACACGCTATAAAAATCAATGACGCAGTCCTTCAAATAACAGATAAGAGATCTGCGGGAATATATAACAATTCCGACGCAAGAACGGCTTCAATCGAACCTTCAATCCCCAAGTAATTCTTCAATACTTTTTCTCTCTAAGTATTTTCACCAGTTTTCTCTCTTAAAAACTTTCTCCAACAATACATGAAACCTCTAGAGAAATCTTCTGCAAATAGGCTTCAACACTTTTGGAAACTTGACTAAAGAAATGTTCTAAACTTGTCAAACATTTAAAACACTTCTCCTAATAAGTTCCAAACTATACTAGGAAAAATTTGGCTAAAACAATATTCCAAAATAGTCAAATATTCAAACCTACGGATCTGAATCCGCGATTGATTTCTCAAACTCAATCAATTGACACTTGTGATTGGGATTAAACCTTATTCAACATTAACAATGCTTAATTAGAGTAATTAACAAAGCTTAATTATTTCAGGGATGGAAGTGCAATTTATGGAAGCAATGCAGAGATATTAGCAAAAGTTCGCACTTTTAAAGATGGGAAACTTGTCGCCTCTGATGATGGTCTTCTTCCACATGATGATGACGGAATTTTGATTTCTGGCGACGTTCGGAACAGTTGGGTTGGGATTTCTGTTTTGCAAGCCCTCTTCGTTAAAGAACATAATGCAGTCTGTGACCGTATCAAGGTGTGCTTCAATAAATATCATACCTAGTTATAAGAAAAAAATTTCAAAAATAAAAATGAAAATATTTGCATCTCTCCGTCATAGTGATAAATTTATTTTTCGGCAACATTTCGGTTCATTTAGGATAAATTTTGAAAAAAATTCGAAAAGTTTCAGAAAATTTTCGGAGAGTACAAAAAATATTAAATATAAATTATATTTAAACTTCATAAAAATTTTATTTATTATTTTAAAATGATAAAAATTAGAAAAGATCTATTAATTTTGGTGAAATTTCATTAATTTCGCTAAAATTAATGAAATTTCAGCGATTTCAAAGAAATCATCGAAATTTCGCCGAAAGTTTCGCCCAACCCCTGTTTCGTTAAATTTCGGAGAAATTTGGTATTATGATCTCTGTCAAATGAGTTAATTTATATAAAAATTGATCAACCCGCAGCCCGTCCCAACCCGACCCAACATGAGCCGGGTATAGGCTAAGGTAACCCCCGATTCATAATTAAATGGGCCGGCCTGGCTCGAACTGATAAGTAATTGGGTTCCTTTTTTTTTTCTTCAAAACCGAAACCAAAATATTTCAATTTTTTCCGTTCGGTTTCAGTTCGGTGTAGGTAATTTTACTTTTTATTTTATTTTATTTTCTTAATGTATTTTTTTGGTATTTTTTAAATATTTTTTGGTTCTCATCCTACCCCTCGGTTTTTGGTCTTTGCCACCCTATACCGAAACCGAATCCGGTTTGGTGTTTTTCAGTTTTTGGTCCAGTTCGAGCCAGTTCGGGATCCTCTGTTTCGGTTCGGTATCGGGGTTGGGTGGTTTAGGGTATGCTTCTCTAAGAATGGGTTAAAAAAGAGGTTTAAAAAAAAACAAACACAACCAAACAAACAGAGCCCACCAGCAGAAGAGGCGCCTTGAGCAAGGCGCTCAAAACAGACAAAAACTACACTCCAAATCACTACATTCACAAAGCCTGAAGCAACCCCAAGAGAAAGGAAGAAAAATAAAAATAAAAGGAGAAACTAAAATTGTTAACTGGTCACTACTTAATTATAAAATGGATCCAACTCTTCTAACCGTCTAAACACGTGTGAATTATAATATTAACTATTATTTTTTATTTTAATGGCTGATCTTGAAGTTTATCAATGTGACGGTATACACAGTGTTTCAATGATTAATTGTCACTTGGACAATATAAATTGATCATAAATGTCCGGCATAATAATAAATCACATTGAGATAAAATATATATATATATATATATATATATATATATATATATATATATATATATATATATATATAAAATTTTAAAGGGATAAGATTATTTAAACACAATTTTTGTGTTTAATGTAGGTCAGAGCCATTAACCCATAAAAAATGTTTACTTTATCTTGTTTAGAGTGATATATTATGTGCGCACCATTTTTTCTTCTTTAATAATGGTTGAGGTCCAAATGCTTCCATGTATATATTTTAATAATTAATATCTTTGCAGAGGAAACACCCGCATCTTGATGATGAAGAATTGTACCGGCATGCACGATTAGTGACGTCTGCCGTTATAGCGAAAGTTCATACGATCGATTGGACGGTAGAATTGCTTAAAACAGATACTCTTCTTGCTGGAATGAGAGGAAACTGGTAACTTTCACATGCTACGATTTAATTAAACTAACGGGTGGAAGTTTGGTTAAACGAACTGAACCGAGCCGATTTATTTATTTATTATTATATTTTTTTTTGTTTTTGGTTTTTTTTTTTCAGTTTTCAGCTTGGTTTAGGTTGAACCAAAAAAAAAGTTCTATCGCATCCTAATATAATCTATTGCAGGTATGGTTTGCTTGGAAAGAAATTTAAGGACAAGTTTGGACATGTTGGAAGCTCTATACTTAGTGGTTTTATAGGGGCGAAAAAGCCAGAGAATCATGGAGTCCCTTATTCTCTAACTGAGGAGTTTACAAGTGTCTATAGAATGCATCCGCTTCTTCCAGAGAAGCTCCTTCTAAGGGATATACATTCTACTCCAGGGGAGAACAAGTCTCCTCCTCTTCTCAAAGAGTAAGATTTATGGTTGATAAAAAGAATAAAAAAATCTTTTAGGGATTAGTCAAAGTGTAAGCTTGTGATACCCTAAGTTACTAAAAAAAGAAAATAAAAAGCTAGTTTTGTTTTGCAACGAGCAAGTTTAATGGTGTTATTGTGATTTGATTCGCTAATCATTTTAGCTGTTTGAGGTATATAATTACCGGTATAACTTATTAAACACCGTTATTTTTAGTTATATCACAACAGATAAAAGTCATTATAACAGTTGATTATTTGGATTTTAACAAATATTGTCTTTTTAAATAAATTTTTTGCTAAAATACAAAAACATCAAATAACATCTTTATAACAATGGCCATTATTCTTATAAAAAAAAACAATGGCCATTATACCATTACAAAGGCATTTATAATGGCCTTTATAATATGTACGTAACAATGATTGAAAAAAAATAAAAAACCTTATCAAGGCTTTATAAACTTTTTCAATCGATATAATGGTCTAAATTTTTTCGTTACAGTCGTGTTTTTCTGCATAACTCTGGAAACAAGCGTACTATAGTGAGCTCTACTTGGACTCTTAGACTGCATTGGCTTGTGCAACTAAACATAATAAAAACATGGCTGAAACTTTTGATAGTTGCAACTTTTGTTAGTAAGGCAAAATCCGCTCTGTCTCATTCCGAAAGTGGTGCCGCTACCCTATTTGGATGACTGCTAATTTTCTTTAATATATAACATATGTATGACTTGATCCACACGAAACGAACAAAAAAATGATACAACTTCGAGACCCTCTTTTGTAACTGCAAAATCGGATATTGGAAATATTGTTCATGAATTGAGGTGATGGACTTGGTAGGTCAATAGAACATGGCCTGATTCATCATTTGACACCTCAAATAATGAAATTTAGGTGATTCACAAATTGTGTCAAGTGTCCAAACAAGGCGTATGCCAGAGAATTTTAGAATACACATTGTCCTTGAGCGGTTACATAAATTATGTTAAAGTAAAGGGCTCTTCACCAAATAGGATATGTACCTCATGCTATTAAAATTATATATTTACCTTGAATTATTTATACCTAACAAGTTTTTTCATAACAGTAATCTAGTCATTGTCAAAAGACGAGGTACCTCGGAAGATAAATACATTCTAAATGTTCAAGGGGGGTATATTAATTCTCTCTGTAAAAAATTTAAAATTAGTATAAACATGACATTATTTTTAAATAGAGAGCTGTTTTGATAAATAGATCTAAAGTAGAAGTGGTCATATTCCTTGTAGGGTTTCTATGGTGGACTTAGTTGGACTTGAAGGGGAGAAAAATATCTCTAAAATCGGCTTTGAAGCTCAGATGGTGTCCATGGGGCACCAAGCGTCTGGCGCCCTCGAGCTATGGAACTACCCTCAATGGATGAGAGATCTCATAGCACAAGATATCAATGGAAAGAACAGGCCAGACCATGTCGATTTGCCGGCACTTGAAGGTAACTATAAAAAAATGTTCAGCCACATGATGAAAATAAATCGATTGCTTTAGATATTTAGCTCTCTAGTATCCTTAAAATGCATCATCGTACATGTAGTCGCAGAAAAACGTCGTATTTGGAAAAATATGCTTTTAATTTGCACATTATTGGTACGACAAATTAAATCATATTATCCTCGTATTTTTTAAACAAAGCGGATATTTTTATTTAAAACATGTACTTGTTCTAAACACAAAATATGCTAATTAAACTTGTTTTCTCATTTTTTCCATTTTTCCCTACTTATATGTTTTATATTTTTTTCTCATTTTTGGATTCTACTTACTTTTCTGCTCATCATATCAACCAGAATCCATATTTTTTCACTTTGATCCTGCAGTATTTCGGGACAGAGAGAGAAATGTTGCCCGATACAACCAGTTCCGACGGAACATGCTAATGATACCTATCACCAAATGGGAAGACCTCACAGATGACATCGAAGCCATCAATGTGCTGCGCGAAGTTTACGGTGATGATGTAGAGAGCTTGGACTTGTTGGTTGGTCTCATGGCAGAGAAGAAGATCACAGGCTTCGCCATTAGTGAGACGGCATTCTTCATCTTCGTGATCATGGCATCGAGGTACTTACTTATAACATATATAGGGCACTTTATAATTTATGTAATATAACATCATTTTGGTTTTCACAGAGAAACGTTTCGGGTTTCGAGTTCCAGGTTTAGTATTATTGATGCAATTTTATTTTGGGTTTACAGAAGATTGGAAGCTGATCGTTTTTTTACAAGTGATTTCAATGAGGAGACGTATACGGAGGAAGGGCTCAAGTGGGTGAACACAACAGAGAGCTTGAAGGATGTATTGGAGCGCCATTATCCTGAGATGGTAGATAAATGGATGAACTCTTCTAGTGCCTTCTCAGTTTGGGATTCAGAGCCAACGCCCAAAAGCCATATTCCACTCTACCTTCGCATTCCTAGTTAGTCATTAGAAAAAATAGTCTCTAGTGTTGCTAATGCTATTCTTGCTTTCAGACTACAGTTCTTGTAATTCCAATGTTTAAATAAAACTTTAATTTGCTTGTTTTCAGTTTGATTTCTAAGTTTGCTTACTTTTAGTGGGAAAACGATATAAAAGAAGCAAAATTTTGGATCTCTCTCTCTTTCTCTCTCCACCCCTTTTGAGCTACTGAATCCCATTTTTGTCATATTTTGGAGCTCAAAATATTGCGATGGTCAATTTTTAATGGAATTCGATGGCTAACAGGTGTTTCATCGTAATTATGGCGTGCCATTAATCCATATTTTAATACCAAAAGAATGTATGTCATATCTCTTTATTTGAAAAATAACTGCTACAATGCATTGGCTGATGATGATGAGCTGGCATGCTATAACCTTAAGAGAGTAGGGCTTGGGTCGGTAGCACAATGGATGGTTGACAATATTACAACCTCAAGGTCAAAGGTTCGAGGACCCAAACGCATCCCTAAGCTATGTTTGGGTTAGGTCTCTTGGGGCAAAGAGCAGCTCTTTCACTTTTTGGCTCTGACTGATAATTACTTTACATTTGGTAACGCAGCTGCTTGCCTCATTTGCTCTGGCGAAGAGCTATTTTAAGTGATAAAGTTAGTCTATGCATGTTCTATCTTAAAGCAAATTTTCTCGCCTCTGACAAAGAACAGACAAAGAATTGCTTCTGCTCTTATAAGAGCTAACCCGAATATAGCCTTAGTGTCCTTAGGAAACATGCAACCGACATTTTGCTATTACACACCACTGCGGTTCCTCGCTACGCTTCTGTGAGCGCCAGCCTATCCAACTATCACTCTGATTTCACCTGCCTAGAGGATAGGAATTACCGTTTACGATTGTCTTATCTCCAAGGCTAACCATATCAACCCATCGTGTCTCATCGCGACACGTATGTCAGCATCTCAGTGGCTCACTTGACCTGCCCAACTTCATCATGTGCCATGTATTAGTCCCTAGCCCGCGACAGTAGCATGCAGCTCTTCATGCTGTCTCATTCCATACATGCATTGCCGACATATTGAATAAAACCCACTATCATGTGTAGCCCACGCGACCAGCGCATTAGCATCTGACCCTCAGCTAATGTGCACCACAGTGTCTCACGTAGCCCACGAGTGACTCTCTCATAGCTGACCCATATGCACCGCGACACATAGCCCGGGGCTATATGGCAACCTCACATTGGGTGACACACGGCATTGCCGCAGCGACGTCCTAAGTCCACCCTTTCAGACCTAGTAGACCATCATGCACCCTCTAGCGTCACGAGGCCTCATGTGTAGGGAAATAGCTAGCTTCACAACTCCCTTCCCCTAAGTATGGATTAAACACCACCTCAAGCCAAACAGCAAGAGAACCTCAAAGGTATTGGTTTGACATACTATCATGGCACACAAACTCGTTTCGTGGCACACGAAACCCATGCAACACCAACTACGCCCCTGAGACTAGCTTTCATGCCCTCCGCGCGTCTAGTCGCCACACTAGATCCTCACCTAGCTCGAGTAGCCATCCACGCCATACATACGGAGAGCACGCACGCGCCGTAAGGCCTCATGTCTCCGTACCCATGCACCACACAACTAGCTCCAAGGCCCGTCCACCTTCCTGCTAACCAAACGCCTAGCTCCAAAGCCGCTATGCCTTCTTATTGATACCTAGATTAATGATGCCGTATACTTAGTCTCTCTTTCGAGGTATGTGGCCCCTAATTCATTGTATGTGTTGTCTGATTTGAAGACCGTGAACCGTAATATCAATGACGGGGACATAAATCATTTTTACCATTGGATTCGAAGGAATCGGTGTCATTTAAAGATTTATGACTTGAGAGATTTAAACGGGAGCAGATGATTTTGAAAAGCGTTGACCACTTTGAATCACCAATTGAGGTGTAAAATGAAATGAGTTTGGATCATCTATAAAGCGCATATATCATTTTCCATATACCTAACAGTTATTGCCACATATTAGGTGGATTTGTGGCTACAATGGAGCTATATAAAGCCATAAATGGGTTATATTAAATTTGTCAAAAAAAGAAAAACATAAAGACGTGGGGTAATCATATCAGGGTATTGGTATTTACAGCCGAATATAATATCCCATTCATAATAAAAGGTTTTGAGTGCTTTTTTCGTCCCAATCTTCTATATAATAGATCTTGAGATCTTCGGCCACCTATAAGACAATCATATATTGATTTTACATGAATACATCCTCGTAAGTGTTATATTTATTTATTAGTTTAGAATATAATAAATATATTAAATAATTTTAAAGAAAATAAAACTTGTTTTTGATTTCTTTCTTAGTTTTGTGAGTTACTTTTTAGGCAATAAGTATTCTCATTTTTGTATGTAAATGAATAGTCCCACATTAGTAAAAGTAAAATGTGTCTAAGCTATATATAGAACCTTTCACCTTCTATTATTGTTTGACAATAAGAAGAGAAGAGTGTGCCTAGCGGCAAGCCGCCGCGTTCGCGCACACGTGTGCGTAGCGTTTAGACGCATTGGCGCTTTAGGCGCGTGTGCGTGGCGATTGACGTTTTGACTTTTTGACTAGGTAGATCCAACTGTCAAATTATTCATGAGTCGGGTCGGGCCTAATGGGCCACAAATTAGTGGGTCAATTCAGTTCTATTGGGCCAAACGGATTGGTCAAATGTTAACCGTTGGACCCAACCGTTTCATAACCGCTTATAAAGGTGTGCAACCGTTCGAATTTAAATTCGAAAAAGTTACAACCTTTCATACAACTGTTGGATGAAACGATTGAGATCTTTGACAGATCTGAGCCGTCCAAAATATGACTGTTGGTTCAATAGTCATATTGAAAATTCTATAAAAAAAGGCCTTAGGACACAGATTGAAAGATACTCTGAAATCCACCGGATTCCTTGCATAAACTTAAGAATTCGTCTTGCTTTCTTCTTTTGGTGGTACTTCATCGGATTGAATTTTCTGGGGCGATCTTCTACTATTGCAAAATAACGGATCGCATCCAAAAGATTGGGCTCGTTGTATCCTGGAACCGTCTCGCTGGAACCCTTTTGCAAACTCGAGAATTTTTTCGAGTAAAGAGTGAATAGCGTTTTAAAGACAACGATTACGTGCCTCGAGTCTAATTCTCTTGCCCATTTCATCATTTTCGGATTTCTCTTCCTATTGATTTCTAACAATAAGTGACTCAAGAACCTTTCTTATAATACACCTATGATCATGATCTCTTTGGAGATGTGTGCCACATGAAATCAACATCCGACAGTCTGATAAATGAGCTATGATCTCAAAATATGTTGTATGGAAGATTGGGACGAAAAATAATCTTCATTGTTTGATTGCAGTCAACTCTTGTAATGGTGAAAACCCCTACTTGCGAAAGTAGAATTTTTGGCTGTAAATTTCGGTCGTTTGTAATTTATTTGTTAGATCAGTTGTTATCTTTAATGAATTCTTTACTATTTTTCCTAAAAATATATATAATGATAATAATACATTAATAATAATAATAATAATAATAATAATATCAACAAAAACCGACAACTTTTAGTTTATGTCAAATGTCTCAGTAATTTAGTTAAGACGCCCACTTCTATTCCTTGTCAATAAATTCTATCGTCCGTATCGTTCGATATGTATCGTATATCGTCTGATACATTTAATGTATGGGCGATACATTGAATGCATCGTTTTGATAATTTTTTTTTTTTTTCAAAAAATTCATAAATCAAATCATCGGACAATAATTTAAAATTATCGCTCGATAATTTAAATGTATCGTCTGATACGGGCGATACATTGCCCGTATCAGACGATAATTACCCTATTTTTTAAGGGGTACGATACATAGGCAATGTATCGTACCACCCAGGTTCAAAACCGATACGTATCGGACGATACGTATCAGTATCGGACCATTTTTTGACCCATGCTCATGACTTCCGCTTCTTGAGTCGTGATGTGCATCACTCGATACATATCGATTTTGGAAATGTGCGGTACGATACGTTGCCTATTTATTGTACCCCTTAAAAAATAGGGTAATTATCGTCCGTATCGGACGATACATTCAAATTATCGGGCGATAATTTTAAATTATCATCCGATGATTTGATTTATGAATTTTTTGAAAAAAAAAAGTATCAAAACGAATACATTCAATGTATCGCTCATACATTGAATGTATCGGACAATACGCGATACGTATCGTCCGTATCGGCTGATACGGACGATAATTTGATTTTTTAGATTTTTTGAAAAAAATAATAATAATAATAAATGTATTAAAACGATACATTGAATGTATCGGACGATACGCGATACGTATCATCCTAAACTTCAAGACGATACATATCGAAAATCCGATATTTTAACTCTTAGTCATGAGTTCGAGTCATATCCCTTAATTGCCACTCAGAGATTTTTCCCTATTGAGCAGTATGTGCCAGTGCTGCACGACTCTATGAGGTCGGTGCTCTATCCCTATTGAGCAGTATGTGCCAAATGTCTCAGTAATTTAGTTAAGACGCCCACTTCTATTCCTTGTCAATAAATTCTATCGTCCGTATCGTTCGATATGTATCGTATATCGTCTGATACATTTAATGTATGGGCGATACATTGAATGCATCGTTTTGATAATTTTTTTTTTTTTCAAAAAATTCATAAATCAAATCATCGGACAATAATTTAAAATTATCGCTCGATAATTTAAATGTATCGTCCGTCTGAGTATATTGCCGTGTCGGGCGATAATTACCCTATTTTTTAAGGGGTACGATACATAGGCAATGTATCATACCACCCAGGTTCAAAACCGATACGTATCGGACGATACGTATCAGTATCGGACCATTTTTTGACCCATGCTCATGACCTCCGCTTCTTGAGTCGTGATGTGCATCACCCGATACATATCGATTTTGGACCTGAGCGGTACGATACGTTGCCTATTTATTGTACCCTTTAAAAAATAGGGTAATTATCGTCCGTATCGGTACGATACCAAGCCGGAGAAAGCCCAAGAGGAGGGTGGGGGTGGGGGGGGGGGGGGGGGGGGGTGGAGGTTTAAGCACACCCTATGCTTATCCTATGCACCTTCAGGTGGGCTTTCTCATAACCCTTAATCAAATTTTCCTTTTCAAATGTATTTCTTAAATCCAAATTGGGTATCTCTAACATCATTCTAGATTCATGAGAACAAGCTTTTCATTGATGGGTTTTTCACTGTTTGGTTGAATTCGGTTGATTGATCGCGCTCTCCTTTTTAATTCTTTCCATTATCCTATGCACCCCTTGGTCCGCCTTCTCATTAAAAAAAAAATCGACTTTTTGGCTTTCATTCCAATTAGGTATCTTTGAAGCCGTCTTTGATGGGTTTTCCACCGTTTGATTGAATTCAATCGATTGATCTCAATTCTCATTCTTTGTAAAACTTAACACCTTTTTCCTTATCAACCCATTCCCTGGTTTGCTCCCATTTCAATTCTTTTCTTCTTTTAATACCAATTGGGCATCACTGAAACCATTTTAGATTCATATAAGCAAGATTTTCTTTAATGGGTTCATTCGAATTCTGTCGTTCAATCACTATTCTTGTTGGGTGCCCTTCTGGTTTATGAGCTTTCTAATGCAAAGAGGGTTCTCGTTTTGTTTACCGAGAGATAGATGAGATCAAAAGTTTGCTAAACTACAGGTCGGATAAATTAGAGTTTAATTCAAATTTTAAGGATTTAGAGACATTTAGGAGTTTGAATTTTGAGATGTTCTTCTCAAAGATCGTGGAACAGCTGTTTTCGGAATTTGCAGAGATATGAGTTAGGGGTATTTTTGGTATTACAAAATGTGACAAAGAGATATAAGTTAGGGGCATTTTTGGTATTATAAAATGTGACATAAACTATTTTTACTTTTATATAGTAGTAAAGATTAATTGAACATGTATTTCATTTAAATAATATTAATTGAATATTAAAATATTGTGCTCATTTTTTATTATTTTTAATTAATATATTTCATTCTAATTCCTTGTAAATTATATTCCTTTTTTTTTAGTTTAAAATACTCCATTCCTTGCAAATTATATTAGTTTAAATTTAAGTCGACCTGTTCTTTCATAAAAAAATTAAAAAAAAAACAAAGTCCACCCTTTGGGTAGTTGAAGGATAAGGAAAAAAATTGAGAAAACTAATGAAAATATTTGAAAAATATTAAAAATAAAATCTGTTTTGATAAATATAATGAAAATTTCCGAAAGAATCACAAAAATGCATTTAAAATGTAAAATCGTGAATTTTTTCTCCAAAAAAAATGCTGATTTTGATAATTATGCATATAATGGTGAATTACACATGATTCTTTGATAGGCTTCGTTAGTTAGACTTATTTTAATTGTTTAATGCAATAGGCAGGTAATACAAGCTAATTGATGTTATTTTGGATGTTGTGATTGGTCCGAACTTTTTACCATAAGCGTACACTGATGCAATCCGGCAATCCACTATTAGTTAGATGGGCAATGATCAGGTCAAATTGGTTGAACCAGAAATCGTGTTGAACAATTTTTACAACCATCGGATAGCAAGGAATCTGTTAAATATTTTTTATAATTTATGTTTTTTTAAAGTGATGTATCTTTTCAAGAGAAGTGTTTTTTAAAGTGGAGTGCCTTTTCCGAAGAGATGCCCATAGCATATTTAATTTTCATAGGAAAATGATGTATTAACACACCACTTGATTTTTATTTAAGGAATCTAAAATTATTATTTTAATACAACGCATTGGAGTCTCTCTTCTCATTGGTTTTATTTTTTAAGGTATTGATCAGATCATTCTTACAATATTTAGTGTTCGTATAGCGTGAAAGGATTCGCCAAATCCTTCACAAGAATACACAGCCGATTCTTTATATCCCGAAATCAGTTTGCTGGTAACTTATTGGTGACTACTTTATCGAAGTGGTGGGGGCAAATATTGGTTTAAAAAGAGCGATATTTCTCGTGCCTCGGACCAGTTTCCTGTATTATTTTAAGTCAGCATTTACATTTTTTCCAACAATTTAAACCAATATTTTCGAATTTGTTCCAATGGTACATTATGGATGGGTGTTGATGTCATCGAATTTTGAGATCAGCTGCAATAAGAATTTTTATGGCATTGTAGTATGTGATGTCAAAGGTCATACAATGGGACGACCATGACTTTGCCATTGTATGGTGAAAGTCCAAATATTGTTTGAGATTTTGTAAAGGAGCGACCAAAATTACAGAGTAGTCTTCTTTCCTTAGTCGCATGAAAGTTTTAATGCTACTATTTTTCGCTTGGCACGAAGAAAGGACGCGCAAGACATTAACAATATCAATTTTTAGAAGAGATGAATCAGATTTGACATATAAGCATCAATGGGAATCGCGGATTGCAAATGCGGTAGACCCCAACGCTTTCATTATGAAGGACATTGTCGTGCCGATCTGGGACGTGCTTCTCTTGGCATCACAGCGGTCATCAGGTCTAGTGGGACATCTTGACTTCCCAATTAAGAGATCACTTATCTAAATAAGTCAATTATCTTAAATTTAGTGAAGTTCTAGATTCTAAAAGGAATATAGTGAAGGTGATTCATCATTGAAATCCGGCTTCAAAATCATCTGGGTAGGTGTGTTTTTGACATTATGGATGATATTGATTGCATAAAGCCTTGTTGCGTTCATGTGACTTTTTTAAATTGATGTGTGATCATGTTTTTTTTTCACCATCAACTGAAAGCATTTGCCAAAGTGTTCGTGATCATGCCATGATGATTTAGCAATCATCATAGGTTGGTGATGAGTGGTCACGATCAAAATTTGCAATCAAGAACCCACATGATAAGAAATATAATCAAGTCAGTTTGAAGGCTAAGATTGCATGACTATGATTTATTGAACACTTTTATTTTTACATTATTTTCTTGTGATATTTTTTTTATGTAGATGTCCTTGTCAAGAAGGGTAAACTTTGACACTCATGTGTTCAGATGTGATTATGTTTGTGCGGCTTTGATTATGTTACCATTCTTCGTTGCTAACTATTTGAGCATGATCAAACAGTTAATTCAGAAGCCTCATAACGGGCTCGACTCAAAGGTCATGCTTGTTTCATGATTAATCGATTAATTGGACTCGATCATATGGTCATTAATTGCCCTTAATCGAGTAGACATGGCTTGAAATCATTATCAATAATTTGGCCATAAAATTCTCGTAACATTGAGTTGTCATGAAAAGATTGTTAGAATCATTTTGAGATAGTCAAATGATTTTGATTGAATTATCTTAGAAAGATAATAAATTTGGATTTGAAAATTTAATAAAATGATTTTCCATTAATAAAGAGAGTCATGATCTCACAAGAGATGTTAAGAAGCAACTATAAATCTGACTGAGTGTTTTACTTGTATGAAATATAGGTAGAGAAATATAGTGACTTAAGGGTCCATTGGTAGACGAACCAATAAAGATTAAGTTATAACTTCTAAAATTTTCTATAGAACTTGTTTTGTTGTTAATGCACAATAAAACAAATGATTTGTGGATCCAGACGGAAATGTCCGAAGAAAAACTTTATATGTTGATAATTGCAATTATAAGCAATTATGGAAAGCATTAGTCTAAAAGAAGAATTGGGATGAGTTTAAAGTCATTTATCCAAATAGTCACTTACGATGGGAACTCTACCTAGTATTTATTTATTCAATGTTTAGGTTCAAAGAGAAGAATAAGTCGTAAATCCGTGATTGATAAAGGGGCACTATATTGATGAGAATTAAATTCTCATAAATATCCCAGGAAGGGTAGTGTTTTACCTGTAATGGATAAGGAGAGATTAAGCATTGCTCTTAATATACGCTATAACACAAGGTGTTGAGATGTTAAAATTATAGGGGCATCTCTGATAGGTCTACCTATATAAGTGTGAGGGTGGAGTCGCCTTCAATGAGACATGACTTTATCTCATAAACACTAATGAAAATCAGGATACTAGTATATGATCTAAATGTGCTAACCAATTTATTGAACACTAAATATATGAAATATGTGTGTAGAATAGTTTCGATTTGTCATATAAGATTGTTAGTTCAAGACTTAGTTTCACTAAAAATCTTAACAAACTTTAAGTTTTTTCCACTAAAGTGAAAATTCAAGGTTGTAAGACATTTGCATTTATGTATATATTTCTGACTTTACTCTGATTTTAAAAATTTTAAATAGTGGGGGATTATTGAATATTTAAAACTTTTAAGTAGTGGGAGATTGTTAAATATTTAAAAGTTTTATAATTTATGTCTTTTCAAAAGAAGTGTTTTTTCAAAATGGTGTGTCTTTTCAAAAGATATATTTTCCGAAGGGATGCCTGTAGCACCGTTTCGTAGGAAACAAGTGTATTAACACACCACTTTATTTCTATTTAAGGAATCTAAAATCATTATTTTAATATAATACATTAGGAGTCTCTATTCTCATTGATTCTGTTTTTAAAGGTTTTGATCAGAGCGTTCTTGCAATATTTAGTGTTCGGATAGCATAAACGAATTCGTCAAATCCTTCACAAGAATACACAGCTGATTCGTTATATCCTAGATTCAGTTTGCCGGTAACTTGTTGGTGACCACTTTGTCGAAGTGGTGGGAGAAAATATTAGATTAAAGACAATGATATTTCTCGTGCCTCAAACCAGTTCCCTGTATTATTTTGAGTCAACATTTCACATTTTTTCTAACAGAATCTTGACTACACGTCATGTTGGAAATCATGGAAGTTAATGTTCCCTGACCGCTTTACAACGGCCAGGTTCAAGGGGATGGACTTAGATCGTCTCCCTAGTTAGATTTACATGATCGATAGCAACTTGTACGTACTTAGCGTTCCATATGTTACTCTCTCCGGCATTGAAAGATGTCCTTTCACGTTGCGCCATCTTTTAAAGTGCTCGAGAAGGGGCCGAGCAAACGTTCAACTATAAGCCTTACGGCGAGGAGAACAAGCATACAAGCATAACATACATGCTGATATTATGTACGAGCGAACCTAGTATTCGCATGGTCGCTAAATTAAAGAATAAACCTCATACCTAATTGAAAAGCAACTAAAGATAAAACAGAGGTCATGCCACGAGAAGCTCGAAGAGAGGGAAAATATTAAGGTTGTGTTTGGGTTAGCTCTTAGGCTGCGTTTGGGTTAGCTCTTTTGGGGCAAAGAGCAGCTCTTTCACTTTTTGGCTTCTACAGAGAACTACTTTTACATTTGATAACAAGGCTCCTCACCTCATTTGTTTCGACGGGGAGCTGTTTTAAGTAATAAAACTATTCTATGCCTGCTCTATCCCTAAGCAGATAAAATATGCTCTGATAGAGAGCAGACAAAGAGCTGCATCTGCTCTTATAAGAGCTAACTCAAACACAGCCTTATAAGAGCAGACGGAGCTCTCTGCTGGGACGGAGCCAAAAAATTTTATGGGAGGGGGCCAAAGTATGAACAAGATATATATAATGTTATAAAAAATAAAAATAGCATTCATTTACGGTTAACAAATTTTTTTAAGAAAAAGAAATCTTTTGTTTATATATATTCGTGCGCCTATCAATAGGCATTAGGGCTAATCTGCCATAGTTGGTAGCCATATTAATTGGGTTAAGCCTCATTTTTAACTTTTTAGGTTTGTTTGGATAAAAAGTAAAAAAATGACAAATTTGGATTTATAAATCTAATAAATTCACACGTTTTCGATAGCCTAATCATGTGTCATAGATACTAAAATAGGGTATTTGGTTGAGACGCTTAAAAGATAGGAGAGAGAGAGAGAGAGAGAGAGAGTTCAGTTGTGCATTTATTTAAACGGGGTCAAATCATTTTGATGCCTAACAAATAGGTAAGATAGATTAAAAAGAAAGAGAAAAAACTAAATAAACGGAGGTGGTCGTGGCCCCTGTTAGCCCCCCTTGGCTCCGTCCCTGGCTCTCTGTTTGCTCCACCAGAGCATAATGGGGAGAGGAGTTGTGTTACCAAACGTAGAAGCAGCTCCCTGCTGGAGCCAAGGAATGAAAGAGCAACACTTTAGCCCGAAAGAGCTAACCCAAACCCAGCCTTGGCGTCGTCACCTGCTCTGTGGCATCCTTATTTTCAATGGTTGAGGAGGTCACCTAGAACATGGGCTCGCATTGCGCGATTGAATGGGGCATCTAACATACTGGAATGCAATCATAAAACACCTATCATGTATCATTTAACAGATAATATAATGGAAAACCAACGGCTACCATGCTCCATGCATCAGGACTGAGGTTGGTATAAGAAATCATGCCCATTTCCCATAGTAATAAATATGCTCATTACCTAATAATAAATCATGGAAATAACAAAAAATTACAACAATCAAATAGCACTCTCAAAATGCATTAAAAATTATGGCTGAAACCGAAACGAAAACTCAAATTTTGTGGAAAATTTCAGCCGTAATTTTGGATTTCAGTTTCGGTCTCCACTGAAACTGAAACGAAATCTAACATTTTAATCCTTGATTGTAACTGTCAAAATTTCCTTCGCCTAAGCTTATAATTGGGCAAATACTTGGCCATAGCTTGTAACTGTCCGCGTTAAATAGCATCAAATAAGAGCAGCTTAGGCGATATAAGAGCAGCTTAGTTTGCAAAATTGTAGAGCCTTGCATCCAATCTCAAGCCTGATATTATAGACGGAAAAAAGCTTAATCAGAGACTTAAGGTGGATTTAAATCATCGTGGCCATGTCGGAGTTCGGAAATAAATCAGCTTGGGATAGAATCGGCAAATTTGGGAACAAAAGAGTAAAAATTTTAAAATTTTTAAAAAATATTATAAAATATATTTTAAAAATTAGGAAAAAATGGGAACGGTGGAAAAATTTGCAAATTAATACAAAAACTCACAACTTTTTCAGAATATTGTGAATAATTCAACTTTGATCTGCTTTTCTAAAATTCAAAAATTATTTGCTAACTTTTTAAAAAATTGGACGTATTTGGTCACACTAATTTAAATTACTAAGCATAGACAAATGAGTATAGATGACCCAGTTGAAACTTCCCTCACGTTAGCAATATCTATTGCTGATAATATATATATATATATATATATATATATATAGGAAAAGGAAAAATGCACTCAGGGTAGAGACTTCTCTAGGCTCCTCCAATGGGGAGCGGACACATGAAAAGTGCTTTTTCAGTAACCCGGGTTAGCCACAGCGGGGGTTTATCAATGTTAGGTAAAGTAGGGAGTAGGAGAATACTATCAGCTATACCGGAGAGAGGAAGGAAGCGATGTTCCCGAGGGGAAGGTCTTGTCGAATATAATGACGGTAAATCAATTCAAAAATTGGTATAGGTTCATTCTTTTCCCCTCCTTATTCAGATTTATGCTCTCTATTATTTTATTTCCTTTCTTTGACTTGCAACTTTCTCATTTTTCTTGGAGCTCTGATTGGATAAAAGCGCAAAGAGATAACTTTCTCCTTTTTCCTGCAAGGACGTACTGGCTAGAAGCGCAGAAGATGCATATAGAAGCGCAAAGAGACAACTTTCTCCTTTTTCCTGAAGGGATGTACTGGATAGAAGTGTAAAAGAGACATATAGAAGCACAGAAGAGACAAGTTTCTCTATTTTTCTGGAGCACGTACAGGATAGAAGCGCAAAATCACGATGTTAGACATGGACTCCCAACGCCTCGCCAGGAAAATGATGGATTGTCGCATCAGCTACAGAGGCGCTACGTGTCGAGCTCCTATCAATATGCACAGAGATATCTCTACGCCCGAGCGCATATCCCCGAGCCTCTCTCTCTCTCTCTCTCTCTCTCTCTCTCTCTCTCTCTCTCTCTATATATATATATATATATATATATATATGGGAGCTGGTTCCGCCCGCCATGGGAGGACGCTCAAGCGTCTTCCAAAATCTCGTGGAAATCAATTTGACATCCAAAACACTATTTTCGTGCGACTGAGAGCATAAGGGAACGGCTTAGATCAATTTCCAAATAACAGATTTCAAAATTTTTAATGGTTTAAATTTCAAGGCTCAAAAAATAAATGGTGGAAATGAGTTTCCGATTATTATTTTTTTGCTAAATATAATCTAAGCAATGCACCCATGCTCTGTGTGTAATCAAATTGGTGTCATGCTGCCAATTAGAGGTTTTTCCCAATCTTGGAGGACGCTTGAGCATCCTCCACACCTTTTCCTCTCTCTCTCTCTCTCTCTCTCTCTCTCTCTATATATATATATATATGGAAAAGGCCTCCGTCCTCCATGGGAGGACGATCACCGTCCTCCAACCTTTCACGTGGAGTTCCACGGGGCACCCAAAACACTTTTTGAGTGCCACGTGGATTTTGGGTGCATTGCTTAGATCATCTTTAAAAAAAAAGATTAAAAACTCATCTCTAACGTGTATATTTTGAACCGTGAAATGTGGACCAATAAAAATCGTTAAACTTTAACTTGTGGGTTTAAAATTTATTTTTTGATTTTTTTAAAAAAAATATTGATCTAAATTGTCCACCTGTGCTCCACGTGACACCCAAAAAGTGTTTTGGATGCCACGTGGAGCTCCACATAGATCTTGGAGGGTGGTCACCGTCCTCCATTGGAGGACCTAACTGGCTCCCTATATATATATATATATATATATATATATATATATATATATATATATATATATATATATATATATATAAGTACCTTTAAATCCACCTACCGAATCTTTGAGCTCACCTACGCTGAAACACATTGACCACGTAGAATCATAAGATGGAGATCGTTACTTTATCCTCCCAATCTTTCACACGATGGATCTTGAGATCAAGAGCGTACCATCAGATGGTCAATTTTTATTTTACGTGACACACATCTCAGAAAAGTGTCCTTAATATTACCTGCACACTCAAAATTAAATTTAAGGTCACTTTTTTAAGTGTGTACCACATGAAATAAAAAACCAACCGTCTAATAGTATCCCCATGATCTCAAGATCCATCGTGTGAAAGATTAAGACGATAAATAATCTCCATCATCCAATTCAATACAGTGAATATGATTCAGTGTGGGTGACCTCAAAGATTCTGTTAGTCGGGGAGGGACATTTCAAGTTCTAGCGCGCAAATGCATTTTTAGCACTCACCACCAATTTATTTTGGCATCCCGCACCTTCACATATAGGTGGTACTCGTGGCCATCATTTAGATTGGATTTTGCACCAAAAACTTCATAATTGATCAGAAGTTTGGAAGCCTCAGATATATAAATCCTGGTTTGTGTCCCCATATACATGTTGGTCTCCCACCTGACATCTCACTAGATGCTCTGGGCTGCGACAATGTATCAATCTACATAGCCAGTGCACCAGAGGTGGTGCACCGGCCAGTGCATCCAATAGCTACCCAACTCAAGAAAGCTGAAATCTGGTATTTGTCTCCCAAATGAACAGTGTAAGATTGCAACCTGTTTTAACCAATTAGTGATGGGACATACATTCCCAAGATCAAGCAGTGTTCAATCATAAATTGACGGTGATTGATTCATTTACATCTACCTTACATATTCCATAGTAAACGATTTTCCTGCAAAATTAATAGTTTTACTTTTACAACTTAACAGCCTCATTTTATTCAAATGATCAAGCAGTAGAATTTGCCACAGCATCTGCTAGTCACCCACCCCATATCTCATCAATCTCCTGTGTCCTCCGTTGATAACCCATTTCTGGCACTCTTTAACATCCTGCCAGGTCTCTCCACTTTAGGTAAACCAGCCCGGCACGATAGTGTGTATATGCACCCGCAACAACCAAAACATGAAACAATTGATGGCTGTGCCCAGCGATGTCGAATTTCCCAGGCATCCACCGCTCCGGAACCCTCGTTGCATAAACCAAGGCTCCAAGCCCATAGAACACGCCCATCAGGATCTCGTATCCTGTTGTATGGATAGCCTCAGGCTGGTCCCTAAATAAGATCAGTTTGTGAAGTATGGGCCCCACACCCGAAACGCCCATGCCGAAGAAGAGGCGAGCTCGCATGGTTCGGTACTCGGGGTTTTGGAAGACAGGTACAAGAGAGACCAAGACAGTAGCAATCCCAAGGATGGTTATGAAGCCTAAATATAGGTTGAGGAAGAAGGGGTTACACATAAAGGAGTAGTAGACTGGGGGGTAGAAGGAGGTGCAGATGAGAGCGGCAATGCCGGCATAGTCAAGTCGGAGCATGATGTAAGAGAATCGTCGGGAGTGACATGAGAGGAGGTGGCATGTGCTGCTTGCGAGGAGGCAGAACATAGCCCCACCGAGAAAGGCATAAAAGGGCCAACGTGTTATCGGCCTCACCATTATAGGGGCTATCATGTTGGCCACGTCTTCTTTCACATTTCGCTGCATTTACCAGGAGAGGCAGAAAAAAAAAAAAAAAAAAAGACAATGAGTTAGCCTTTGGACTAAAAATAATAGTAATAACAAGAGTAGTGATTATAGATTTATTTATTCTGATAACATATGAAGTCCAGCCCTTTTGAGGGAAAGACGATTCCCTATAGGTACAGCGTGTTTACCACTTGCACGTGCCCGGCTAATTCTCGGGAGGGGTGATTATTCTATAGAATAATTATAATAAGGATGGCAACATGATTGTGATATGATGATGATGATAACAATAAAAATATGAACGGCAACAAGGAAAAAATTTTCATAGATGTTTCATATGCAGAGACTAGCTTTCATTTTCTTAACTCAATCAAGTTGTGATGTCGTGTAGATGACCTGGTCAACTCGATTGACTGATTGCATTGTAAGGAAGTAAGTTTTTTTTACTTTCCGCTTCAAAAAAGTGCTTTATTTTTATTCTATTTTTTTTAATCGGTAATAGTATATTTCATAAAAAATCCCTGTCCACTGAAACAGAGAAACAGGTAGGACCGATTAAAGCGAGGTGCTCACATCAGGTTCAAAACACAGTGCAAAAACAGAAGAACAAGATAATAGCCCATTACAGAGCAGTTACTGTCCAAAGCATGACCAATTACTGGAACAGGCGTCCCATAAATCCCCTTAAGTCTGCAATTGCAAAGGCAGCAGATGATGAGGGCCATGAGGCCATCACCTACCCTACAAGATGATCATATATTCTATTCTTGAGTCAGTCCAAGGGCAGGATTTCTCATTGAAAATTCTCTCATTCCTTTCCAACCAGATGGTCCACAGGGTAGCAATAGGCACAAATTGCTATACTTTTTCCCAGCCTGGTCAAACCATCCATCTTCCCATTGTGTAATAACCTTGTCGCAGTACTGCAGAAGGGCCTGTGAATTCCAGACAGTCCCAAGAAGTAATCTCAAATCTGTTTGGTCTCACATGTCTAATGCCCAGCTCTTCCTCCACTCTACACATGGTAAATCTGTTTGTCATGCATCTCTCTGTTCTGGTTGTCAATCTTGAGAGCTATATCCCCTTTTGTATTACTTTTACTTTTTGAATTATTTTTATTATTTCTCAATCAAGAAGCATATTTATTACAAAAAAAGGGCAAAAAGGGATAACATACCTATGATGCAGGGAAAAACTAGGGCACAACAGAATGCGAAACCTCCCACCCCTTGTTGGCCACTCGCAGGGATTTATCCCTACTGACTTGAACGTGTGATGTGCAGGTGTCGAACGTACCTGAGGACTTAGTCGAGTGCTCTAAGAGGCCGGATACCCCGTTATCAAATATAAAAAAATAAATCAATACAAAAGAAGAAGAAGAAACCGAAGCCTGAGACACCTATGCAGCTAAGCCTTAAAAAGAAACAAAGAACCACACAGAGAAGCAAAGAGAGCCCTGCATGCCTGCCCAAACGCCTCATAGGCAACTGAGGCCATCCACAGAGAAGACTAGGCATTGGAACTGAGGCCAGCCACGAATGGCCCATAGATGACTCAGGCTACCTTTCATACAGGTATGTGCCTGTACCATAATATTGAGCAATGCAGGTCTATATGTGGTCTTCTACACAGAAACTAATAAAATGACTTGACCGAGAATAACCCTTACCCTCCTTGCAATGGCGGAGCCACGTTATCCAATGGGTGGTCCCGGGATCCCCATCCGTAATTTTTTGTTTTAAGGTCCTTAAGGACCGATCTTCCAGCGCACATGGGTTTTCACGAGGACCCCCCATCTCAAGTTCTCGCTATCTACGCTCTCTCTCTAGGAGTCGATTGCACAATCCCACGTATTGGCTCCAGCTCTCTCTCTCTCTCTCTCTCTCTCTCTCTCTCTCTGTTCCCCAACACATCTGCCCAAGCCATGCATTCTATCACTCCCACAAGGCCATAACAATCTCTCTCTTACTCTCTCTCTCTCTCTCTCTCTCTCTCTCTCTCTCTTCCCAAACATCTATTTCTCTCTCATATTCTCACAACTCGTTCCCGCTATTTAATTTCCAACAATCTCTCTCTCTCTTAGAGGAACACAAGATCAAAACCCAAAACCAACAGACATCCTACTTGAGCATTAATTATTACTAGTTGTTTTGATTTTATTTCTTTTATATAATCAATTTGTAGAGAGCAGATGGCTAAAGAAACTTCTCGATTTATAGATGTAAGGCTTGCCCTGCTAATCGATCAATGCAAATGACGTAATCAAAAACCATGTTTTGTGTTGCTCTCTCTCTCTCTCTCTCTCTCTCTCTCTCTCTCTCTCTCTCTCTCTCTCTCTCAAGATTTGAGATTGTGTTTTTTGAGCTGAATTTTCCCATCGCGAAGAGCTCAAGTTCATAGTATAATTTTTGCATCGATCGCAAAGAGCTCTCAAAGACCATTGATTTTTGTGCCAAATTCACAGATATAATATAATTTTCTTTTATTTTTTTAATAAGAAACAGAAACCATAATATGTTATTCATAGTATAATTTTAAAATATTTTAATTTCTATAATATTTTTAGAACCCCTAAAGCCCTAACTTCTATGATGTCTCTTAGAACCCTAAAGCCCTAATTTCTACAATGTTTCTAAGAATCCTAAGCCATAATTTCTATATTGTGATTGTCATTGATAAAAGTGAGTGTGACAAAACTATTACTATCTGACGACTATTAGGGACACCCCCCCCCCATCAGAAAAATCATGGCTCTGCCACTGCCTCTTTGGCTCCAGTGGTGGAGCCACATTGTTCAATGGGGGCTTCTGGGATCCCCATCGCAAATTTTTTTTTCTTTAAAGTCTTTTAAGTTCCATCTTTTTAGGGGCAAGATCTTTTAATAAGGATCCTCCAAATCTCAAAACTTCTTAAGATATTTTAAAAACTTACTTTTTTATCCACAATTTTTTTTAACATAAATATATTCCCAAAATTCCCTCTCCCTCTCCCTCTCTCTCTCTCTCTCTCTCTCTCTCTCTCTCTCTCTCTCTCTCCAAATCCCATCCCAAAATTCTCTCTCGGTTCCCCAAGCCCAGCCATTCTCCAAGCTCCATCTCTCTCTCTCTCTCTCTCTCTCTCTCTCTCTCTCTCTCTCTCTCAAATCTTAGTCACCCATCTCTTTCTATGACATCTCATTCACTCTCCGATTGCCAACGCCAAGATCTCTGATTGTCGTCGATTTTTCGCTGAAGTCAAAGGTATGCTATAATTATTATTTTTTAATAAAAAATAAAAGTCCTAATTTATTATTTTTTAGTGGGAATTGCTTCTTTTTTAGAGTTACTTAATTATTAGTATTATTTTCTATTTTGTGATTGCGGTTTGATAAAAGCGAGTGTGACATAATTATTAGAATGAGTTAAGTTTTTTTTTTCCTAGGTAGAGGTTAGTCTTATCTGTAGTCTACAAGTATTAATCCAGAAAGGACGTTAAATTGCCATAGTTTTAGGATTTGAAAGATTTTGAAGACAAAAAATGAAGGGTTTTAATTGTGTTTAAATTCCCATTTCAGTCCCCTATTTTTAATCATAAAATCTTTTGTATGTTTCATGCAATAACTGATCATCGTTGCTCCATGCTTGAAATATTCTGTTCTTCCATTAAAAGTAATCACAGATATAGGGTGTCTGGGGAGCTTAAAAAATACTGGTTTCGTGTGAACTGTAAATCATAAGTTCTGGCACCTCTTACATTTTACACAACAATCTGCTAGTGCCCTAGCTTTTCAACATGTAGAGTTCCTATATATATATATATATATATATATATATATATATATATATATATATATATATATATATATATATAAAACAATCCAAAGGACAATCATGATACATCGCTCATCCTTTATCCTTTATCACTCATACAAGAGTAAACCTCTAGATGTACTCGTCCAACTTCCAGAATATGAGAATCATCAATGATACGAATTTAAAATTATAATATCTGGAGTTTCTATTGATTGCTCCCATCACAAAAAATCTGTTAATTGATAATGGCGTAGTTAAAAAAAAAGGAGTAGGCATTGAACTTTAGATGTACCGAGTGATTGCGAATGAGAACAATCAATCTGAAAAAATCAGTGATCTGATAGCATCCATTTTAACCACAGGGTAAACATCTCACTACAGTGTAATCCTTGATCTTTTTTTTTTTCATGAATTCCTTGTGCTAAATAGTAATGCCTCAACCCCAAACTTGACATTACACAAAAAATGCTATTTTTTGGTCTACGTAACAGGTTCTAGAACTATTATTTGCAGTCATCCATGAAAATTTCCATAAACTTAGCTGCTTTTGAGGCCAGCAATTCAAGAATCTTACCAACCCGACTCAAGAAAAAATGATGTCATGATAGGTGATTGTTTAAAAACATGACCAAGTGGTTGAAAAGCTTTACAAATTGACTCAGGACTATAACAGAGCATTATACTACAAATAACTAAGGGATGATTTTTTTCACAATATCAACTTGAAGAGAACTTGACAGGTTTTTTCCAACTCGCTTTGAGTTTCTGTAAAAAATATTAGGGCAGAATCTGAGAACATATATTTTTTTCCTGGGTTGTCTATTTTCGTTAGAATTTCTAAGGCTTGGGAAATTGGACTATTCTATCTTAATTCTAAACTCTCCATCTTCTTCACAGCAACTCACTATATATTACAATATACTAATATTTGCGTTTGGTTCTGAAAATGCAAGAAAGAATCAAAATCGAAATGAGTACATAAGAAGCTCAATGGTGGGCCAAATAAAAGAGAAAATTAAACATTGTGTCTTTAATAGATGGTTTGACCATTCTATAGGAGAGTTGAAACAGCCCCTGTAAGAAGGATTTAAGAGTTACTCGTCTTTTGAACCAAGCGAGTTCCAGGCGGGATATATTTTTCATTTCCCTAGTACAAATTAATAAAGTCACAACATGCCTTCTAAAACTTAAATGGAGAGGACTTTCTCAGATCATCACAAGATTCATATAAATTACAACAATCAAAACTCTCTGGATGGCCCTACAGAAAGAGTACTTCCAATCATGTCAGAGCAAAAATTGGTCTAGCCGGCATAAGATGGGATTCTTTTAACAATTTGAACAATGGCATTCTCCTAAGAGTATTAAATTCACTGAAAAGTGAAAACACACCAGGATCAGATTAATCATACCTAAGTCTCCATAATAACTACCATTAGAGGTTGAAGCCATGTTTCTGTAAGGAGCCAAACCATCATCATATGCTATGGACAACAAAGTAGAGATCGAGCTTGAGACCCTAAAAAAGTTATGATTAATTATGGAGTTTGGATTCACTGTTTTCCCCTTCCCCATTCTCATGGGGAAACACAAAGTAACAAAATATCTAATGATGCCCTTTCAGAGCTTGAAATAGATCCTCTTGGATATTTATCATAGTTAATAAAGAAAACAAGACTTGCCAGTTCTCTTTGGCTTTTCTTTTCTAGTTTTGGTTGATATCGTTTTTAACAAGAGATGATGAGATTTTGCTCACCTTCAGGCCACTTTGGCATAATATGTCTAGCTTAGTGGTGATTTCCACAAAGATCGCTTAATTCGTCCAGATTTATGTTGTCCAAAAGAATAGGAGGGTCAGATGTGGCCTCAACCCTCAGGAAAATGAGCGACGTCCAAATAGAACCTCGACTCCTCACATAGGCAAGGCATTACCATGCACTATGAGAAAGATGAAGGTGTAAATTTATCCTGAGCCCCATGTGTTGGCAATAACAAGGGAAGCCATTGTATAATTGTGCGTCAAGCCCATTGGTTGTTTCACTGATGTCGATAGTATAGAACAATGACCATGTGAGGGATCCGTGCTCTTCATAGATTGGTCTCGGGTCCAAAAAACCAGATACAACCACTCAAGGATCAAAAAATCGGATTTTGTTTCGGTTTCGGTGGGGACCGAAACTGAAATCTTCAACCGAAATTTCGGTCGAAATCTTCCCCACAGTACATTAAATACCAAAATTTTGAGTTTTCGTTTCGGCTTCGGTGGGGACCGAAACCGAAACATTTCGGCTGAAATTTTGAACCATGCAACCACTACCTCCCTTTTCCCTTATAGCATCTATTGGCTCTCAACAGAAAGCATTTGTGTACTTTATACGAGTAATTGGCCCAAGAGACTTGAGTCGGGCTTCTAACTCACTGTAAGCATGGTTATTGTTAGGATATGGGACCAAGCAATCCAGCCTAGTAAGCTCATTGGACTAACCGGCGACAGTGGACTGACCGCCATGAACACAAGGTTAAGCACAAAGCTGAAGCCCTCCCTAACACTAATTAGTTTTCGGCGAACTTGTGGAAGCTGGGATTTACAAGTGGTGTCAGAGCATCAGGTCCTGTGTTCAAGTCACCAAGGGTGGTTCAAGCAATCCACCTTAGTAAGCTCTACGGACTAACCGCCGACAGTTGATTGACCGCCACGAACACAATTTTAAGCACAAAGCTGAAGCCCTTCATAAGATAAACGGTACTATGGAAGATGATATCAATTGATTGCATTGTTTTCTAATCATATTGTATGATACATAATACGATACAGACATACAGTATGATATGATATGATGCAATACCCGATGCAAGTGATAGATGTGACTTTAATTATTACTTTACTTTTTTATAATAAAAAATTTTAAAAGAAGATTTATTACTTATTTATTCCCCACCCCTAACCCCACTTATAGACACCATTCATATTTATCAAATGAAAAAAATAAATAAATAAATAAAATAGATGAACAAAGTTGAGAGAAGAAAAAGAGAAAGAAAAAGAGGAAGACGACATTTCAGTAAGGTTGAAGAGGCCTACGAGGAGGAAGAGTGAGAAAGAGAAAATGGTGATCATTTAACAAATGATGAAGATGAAGATGACAGTTGATATTGATGATGAAGTTGAAGAATGAAAACTTGAATTTTTTTACATTTTTTGGAGCTTACAAATTAGATTGTCAAGAAACAAGTACATGGATATATATTGGTGGGGATTGTGTGTGTGTTAGATTACAAATTAGATTGTCAAGAAACAAGTATAAGGATATATATTGGCGTGTATTGGGTATGTGTGTGTTAGTTATGGGTGTGTGAGTAGGTATCTAGATATGTGTGCCACTTATGGTGTGCGTGTAATAATTCTTGGTGTGTATACTGTATATTGCCTCTATTAGTATATTGGGTATCTCTAATTAGACGATTCTATTCTCTAACTCTTGTCTCTCTCTTCTCCTTCTCTCTCCTACAAACCCTAACCCTAAAATCAAGTATATGTAGATATACTTATAGAACTATAGGATTTCTTTTCGATAGTAGAAGTTGGAACTTGAAATACACATATCATGCAAATATACAATACAAGTATGTAATATACACCTACACTGCACTTGTACAACTATAGGGTCTCTTTTTAGATAAGGAAAATTAGAAAAGCTCATGACTTTATTTGACTAGATTTTTGTCTACACTTTATGAATCAATACCCTAAAATCTCATGTCTTGTTCGATTTGTTTGATCTAAATTTTAATATCCAATGTAGCATATGATGGAATGAATGTCTTCGACACTTGTATTTCATGGAAGTATTTCATGGAAATGATCACAGATTGTAATATATTTCATTTTCTAATTTCCAATATAATATGTGATGAAATGAAAGTAGTTGATTCTTATATTGTGATATTTTTCATATTCTAATTTTTATATTATTTTTTTCTATATATTTCTCTATTTTCCTCAATTTATTTATAAAATTCTAAGGACATACAATACACGATAGGATAATTCCTAGAGAAGATACACAATATGACACACAATTTAACAATGTTAAGCATAAGAGATGAGATCCATGGCCCGACGCTTTCTTAAAATTTCATTCATTTCACATGTGCCAGCATAAAGGGTCAGTGACCTATAAACCTTTGAGAATCTTCTTTCTTTTCTTTCTCTTCTGTCCTTTTGTATGCAGCTCCTGGTTGGCAGGTCCCACTGTAGGTGGTGAGTTATCAACCATCAGTTTGCATAGTCCATTAGGTGGTGAGATATCAACCATCATTCTGGACTGGTGCTGGTATGTACTGGCCGACACAAACCGATATGAACAAAGATACATTCTGGCCTCTGCAAATGGCTCCAATATATCTCTGACAGCGCCATTCCTCTTTCCACTATTCTCAATTTTTTATATTTCTATTATCATCTCTAGTTCTCTTTAACTTTTTCATTGCTATTCTCTCTGAATAGTGAAGAAGGCATCCACTGGGTTATGGTTGTACAGCCACCAGGATGGGGATATCCATCACCAATCGCCCGATTTCAACCAAAGCCCAAGTATCAGGAGGTCACCTGAGATTAACTGTGTGTGGATCCAGTTTGACCAATGTGCCCACGCAAGAACATAAGAACTTGAAAAGGTAGTAGATCCTAACTTTGCATAGGTAGACACGTAATCTTGAGTGGACAGTTGACCCGTCTTAAGTCAAGCGTCTCCTACTTGACCCCTGAATCCTCTGACCACCTTCTGACTGAGAGGGTCTGCATCTGATGAACCAGTCCTTTTTTAGGTTACCCTAATGCTGTCATCTTCGGAGGGGAACAACATGAACACAGTTGTGATGTCGATTATAGAGATATGTGGGCATTTCATCAAGGCCCACTGTTGGAAGTACTTGAACTCCAGTTGACACGATCCAACAGTTCCAATAACGCATATTTTAAATTTTATCATAAGATTTGCATAGGTTTCATCGGGCATAGTGCAGGGGATCGGCCATTCTCAGGCATTTGGAGGAAGGCCAGTTCGTGATGTAACCATCACAGTTGCAGCTTGCATTTTCTTCGTCAAGGTGTCAGTATCGGTATCGGGTATCGGCCTATACAGGTACAGTATCACCGATCTTGAATCGATCGATTTTTATTTTTTTTGAAAAATAAAATAAAATAAAGGTTGAAATCGGTCAATACCGAGAGAGTATCGGCCAATACCAAGACATTATCGACCAATACTGACCTGTATCGATCCAACACTGATATTGATACCGATACCACCCCGATAAGTGTATTGGGGTGGTATTGGTATCGGTTCTCAATGAAACTGATATGTATCGCTGGTACATCTCGGTATCGGCCGAGTTCTCTTTTTGGAGGACTCGGGCTGAGGCTCATTCCATCACCTCCAAATAATACGTGGTGCTACCCCATGCAGAGAGACGAGAAATAAAGTTTTGTATGAAATAGCTTGCAGGGGAAACGGAAGTTCGCAAGTTAAATTGCAGGGGGAGGTGAGGTTCTCTGGCAGTGTTATTATCCAATGTGTATCATTCTCTTAAAAAGTAAGTTGATGCAGTCTCTCTATGAACTAATTTTTCCTCCCCGGTCATTTATTTATCTATTTACTCGAAATTGCAACCATTTCAGGTAAGGGTGGGGTGGTCTAAAGGTCGAACATATCTGATTATTTTTCATGCACTTTATTTCAAAACGTTCTACTAAATTAGAATCAAGAACCAAGTGGGAACAAGAAACCTAGAAATTACCAGAACGCAAACATCTGTGTGGTTGGCATGGGAAAATCTCACAGGCAAACAGTTTGTGAGGAGTTCGAGAAGATGCCAGCCAGATAATGATGGAAGCAAATCCATAGAAGGCAAAGAGGTTTTCAGTTCATCTCGTAATCGTTGCAAATCAGACAAATGAGGTACCGAAGGAAGGCAAGTCATGAGTTCTGACTGTAACTTGTGCAGATCAGCCTTTTTCAGCACATGTGCCAGATGCTGCAGGGAGTGGAGATCCACAACCTTTGGAACCTTAACTGCAGTGTATATGGTCAAAGAAAGAAAAATGAAGAATCCAATCAAGTGCCTGCCACAAATATAAAGAAGAGTAAGGGAGAAAACTTTCAGTGTTGGCCCAGTGTAAAATTTCCAATTAAACGGGTAGATAACTTTGCATCAGACATTGCAGTGTTCAAAACTCACTCATAAATATGACAGAGAAAAATGAAAATCCCATCAAAATTTCTCAACTAAATACTATAAAAGCATGAAAACAGATGGTCAAGAAAACAAGCACTGAATTCTAAGAGAAAAGCATTTTATGCTTTAACCTGTAAATAGGATATCGGCCCATAAAACCGTTGTCAAATGTTCATTGACAAAGCTGTATCCCTGATTTCCTCAGACGCTGCCACATTACCAATGTTTTCTGTTTCTCTTGTTTGTAAGATGATTATTTACAAAGTTAGTTACAAATGTTTCAAAAAAATTAATTTTGTATATATATATATATATATATATATATATATATATATATATATATATATATATATATATATATATATATATATATATATATATATATATATATGTCTATTAGGCCTCATAGCTGATGCCAATGTTATCAAGGGCAATCTTCGAGGTGCCCTCTGAGCTTGATTAAGCCTACATGATGGCCCAGAATTTCTAGGCCAATGTTTTTAAAGTCATTGGGCGGGTTCAGGCGGTCGGGTGGATGTTCGGGCGGAAGTCGCCGGGAGGGCCCAGGCCAGCGCCCCAAGATCCGAGCGGCCCCGAAGTACATATGTGTGTGTGTGGTATATATATATACTTTATTTCAACATAAATGTATATAACATTCAGATCCACTTATAGGCTCATCAATATATGATTCAAATCCACTTATAGGCATGTTTCTTTGGGCTAAGACATGTTTTAATGATAGATTCCACTTGGACAATTTAGATTGATCACAGATGTTCACCACGTGGCATAATGATAATCACACTTCCAAGAGTGTGAGATAAAAGTCTTAACTTCAGTGGTATAAGATCATAAAAACACCACTCTGGTGTTTAAATGTCGTTGGTAAGGAGCCATTTTCCATAGGCAGTAAAGGCTTTAAAGTTTAAAGGTCGTTGACGGGTCGGGTTGGGTAGTGTCCAATAAAAAAATGGCATATGCCTGACTTTTAATAATTCGACCCGACCAGCAAAAAGCCCGTTACTTTATAAATCGCCCTGCCCCGACTTTAAAACACCTCCGCCCAGACGGACGCCCCAGACTCAATCCGCCCGGGAAGCTGCCCAAGGCTAAATCAGGTGCCCGAGGACCCAAACAGCACGCCTTTAAGAACACTGTTCTAGGCAATCGCCAATTGGACCGCTTGGTCTTCCTGGCACCGTATAGGGTTCAAGCAACTACCCTAACATGAGGTGGCAACTTTTGCCACGTAAGGTTAGACAACTCATGCTTTTCTCTCTAGAGAAGGAAAATTAGTTACGGCTTAGGCGTATTAATACCCCAAAGCCTGGCAAACAATTCTTTTTCTTTCATAGATCAAACAAATTGAACTCTTGTCAATTTTGCATCAAAACTTGGAATACATTCATTTTTGGTCATTTCGAGTTATTCATTATAAATCATTGGAAGGTGTTTTCAAAGGAAAAAGGAAGAAAAAGAGGAAGAAACAGTGAACAACACAAACACTATATATAGTTGTTCAATTTGTCTAGAACGATCAAGTGTTTTGTAATTTTGGCATGTTCTTTATTTTATAGTATTTCTGCAAGTTGATGTTTTTTATAAATGTCTCATCCAGGTTGGTAATGACTCTCTCTAACATTGAAAAATGCTTAGCAATTCTTAAATTTATTGTAGAATTGTGATATACTTTTACAGAGATATCATTTGGTGTCTTAACATAGACAAGGACCTGATATGGCTAGACTCAGGAATGTGAGATACTTTTACGGGGATATCATTCGGTGTCTTAACATAGACAAGGACCTGATATGGCTAGACTCGGGAATATGGAATAGTCAAATCGAACTGCCACTTGTTGGCTGATTCACAAAAAAGGAGTCAATGAAGGCTCTTCTAGTTTCCAAGAATTGAAGTGACTAGACTTAGAATTTATGAACAAATACAGTGGTCAATTCACAAAAAAAGAGGCCCTTGTGGGAAACAAAATTCTGTAAGGGCCTGTTTGGTAACTTGAATTTAAGATACAAGCATTCTTCCAAATTCTTGTATTTACTTACAACGTAGAATCCTGTATTCTACACTTTACGGGATCTCTGTAATGTTGTTTGTTTAATAGTATTTTAGAGTTGTAAAGTGCATAATACCAAACGACGGATTATGAGTGAATGAAAGGCTTTACTGCCTGAGAAATAATACAGTGACAACTGACAAGAATCCTGTATTATGGGTGAAATAAAGGATTTTTTTTTGTATTATCAAATAAGTCAGAATTATGTATTGTTAAAAGTTTTTGTAGGGCCCACCACAGTACCAAACAATGGATTGTTGCTACTTTACAGGAAAATCCTTCATAATCCTGTATTTTAGGTAGAATATAAGTTACCAAACGGACCCTAAAAGTAGGTCTGGGACTTCAAAATGGTCTAATCCACGTATCGATTAAAAAATAAGGTCTTTTGGTTAACATGAGTTGATGCAACATGTGATCAGACTTGTTATTTCATAATTGTCCAATCCAGGAATTGGTTTACAAAAAATGACGTAATGAAAGTAATTCTAGTAGAAGAGGAGAAATGAATACTGGTCTACCTAATATTAGAAGTTGATATGAAAATGTGTAAACTAATGCAATCACAATATCATCTGTTAAGGAAGATAATTTTAATGTTTGAATATGTCAGTGTTTAAGTCGCAAGATATGTAGGTGCATAAGCATGTTTTCCTTGTACTGCTATTTTCTACAAATTATAAAGTTCAAAAGTAGTGGGGTTATTCCAAGATAGTTACTTCATGTGAGAAGTATACAAGGAATGATAGTCAAGACAACACTATAGTGAATAGCGGCAGAAAACGCCACAGAACCCAAATAGCCAGCAGAAACAGATATGGCAACGCCGTGGCAGTGAAACTCCATAGCGGCGCTATGATCGCTATTTAGGAATGGATATACCGAGTGTTGCAACTAAAATAGGGACAAATGTGTCATTTAATAATATTTGTTAGGGCATTTTAATCCTAAAATTTATAATATAAGCTAAACAAATTTTTCCTATTACAAACCCTACGACGATCAACTCTCTCTCATCTCTCCTCTCTCATCTACACTCGACTGTCGACGACATGGGTCAAAAAAATGGAAAACTGATACGTATCGTCCAGCTCCAAAACCAATATGTATCGGACGATACGTATCGGTTCTGGATGATACATTGGTATGTATCATCCGGTATTTGATTTTTTGTATGGGAGGCACCGATACGGTACCTTGAATGTACTGTATAGGCGAGGTCCAAAACCGATACGTATCAGACGATACATATTGGTATCGGACGAGATTTTCAACGACAACAACTCTCAGTCTCTCACAATCAACAACGACGAAGACGGTATGTTCAATTTTTTTCTCTCGCTCTCAACATTTTCTCTCTCTCTCTCTCTCTCTCTCTCTCTCTCATAACTGACAGAGCTTTCTCTCTCTTGCAGCTATCGTGACTGACAAAGCTCTCCCACTCGATCATCTCTTTCAGCTTCAGCTATTGGGTAAGTTTATTGTTTTCAGCTTTCGGAAGATTATCTCTTTCCCATCTTTCAGTTAGATTTTCATCTCCGTTCTCATTTTGTGGATTGAATTCCTGGAGTTGTTAAAAGCTTTAAAGTTTTACATGGAATTGAATCAAAGGTCTGTGGAGGCGATTGACCCATGTAGATTTGTTGCACGGGTTGGGCTCCTCATACCAACTCTTCTATTTATTTTATAAAAGAAATTATAAATAAAAATACTTTATTGTGCCAAATCTTGTTATGCTCGTGATTTTTGGGTTCCATATATGTTAAACCCACTGACAAAACGTCACCTCTGTCTGACTACGTCATTAGTATGAGTGGAATTTGCTTACACTGGGTGGGGCATGTTTTAAGATAAATAATGCAATCGGCAGCCGTTAATCTTAAGTCCTTATGCCAGTAAGGTCAAATCTAAGAAGTTCACAGGTATTCTGAGCATGCAAATCATTGAAAATATCTATTTGACCATTTTAGCACAAGGAGAGTGACCATTTTAGCACAATAACTGAATTTCTGCAATTTGTTGATATTTCAAATTTATTAATATTTGCCCATGTTGAAAATTTGTTGATATTTCATATTTTATAATCAGTTTTTTATTTTTTATTTATTGATATTTTTTTATGTCTAGAACCTGAAATCCTCAATATTAGAATGATGCCTAATAGTTTAATTTTTATTATTCCTCTATAAAGAATATTAAAAACAAAAAAAATAAAAAAGGAATACTAATGAATAAAAATAAAAACAGCCTCGCCATGGAAATGGTATGGCTAGCAAGCCTCTTAGCCATGACATTGCCGCACTGTCGTGACACCGCCGATAAAATGGGTAGGATTTAGGAAGGGTGACAGTTCAGACTATTTGAAGTCTCAATTTAATCTCGTATACTAGTGAGCATAACCACTTGGAGGGGATGATTAAAACAGTGAGAACCAACACACCATGGAGAACCCATGGTTCAAAATTTTGCCGGACATAAATGTCTCATGATTGGGTATGGATGAGACAACGATGGGCAGAGCATATATTTCTGGGCTTACCTATCTTGCCCAATGTAGACTTGTCTCACATGAAATGAGGCGTCTCAATTTAAATTGAAGGGAGAACCCCAATGGGTTTATAATTTATCAAAGTACTTATTAGATGATGCCTAATAGTTTAGTTTTTATTCTTCCTCTATAAAAAATATTCAAAACAAAAAATATATAAATAAAGGAATATTAATGAATAAAAATAAAAAACAGTCTCACCATGGAAATGATATGGCTAGCAAGCCTCTTCGCCATGACCTCACCGCACTGTCATGACACCACCGATAAAATGGGTAGGATTTAGGAAGGGTGAAGGTTCAGACTATTTGAAGTCTCAATTTAATCCCGTATACTAGTGAACATAACCACGTGGAGGGGATTATTACAACAGTGAGAACCAACACACCATGGAAAACCCATGGTTCAAAGTTTTGCCCGAAATAAATGTCTCATGATTGAGTATGGATGAGACGATGAGCAGAGCATACATTTCTGGGCTTACCGATCTCGCCCAATGTAGACTTGTCTCAGATGAAATGAGGCGTCCTAATTTAAATTGAAGGGAGAACCCCAATGGGTTTATAATTTATCAAAGTACTTAACATACAAAATGAAAATAATACCCTTACAAGCATGACTACAAAATATTTTTTTATGGTGAACGTGAATTTAATTAAAAAGGAAAAGAAATACAAATTGAACATAGTATTGTGGCAAGAGGCTACGTACTAAAGAACTCAAAATGACTACACACACATGCACACACACATTTGCATGGAAAAGGAAAACATAGATGCTAATCATGTGTAGCTAGTCCAATATACTCGAAAGTCTACTCCTACTTGAGTAAATTGGTGAACATGGTGGCCAGTTGATCTTAGAATTTCATGTATGAGAAATAAATTTCCTCGACAAATATGTCGAAAAAAATTATGTTATTTTGTAGTAAATATAGAGGTTCATCTAAATTCCCACTCGATAATTTATTTATTTTCATTTACAAGGTCAAACTACTTAGACTAATCAGTCGCCTTGTCTATGAAAAAGGTGACACAAGACAGCTCTTAAGATTAGAATTTTAACATGATTTATAGTAGAACCCGACTCTCATGACCGTCATTTAAACATCAAAAATGGTGTTTAAATGATCTTACACCATTAAGGGTTAAAGATGTGGGTAATCCACTCCGTCAGTGATAGATCATACATTGAAGGGCAATGGGCCCAAAAAAACAAATTTTTTGAGAGATTTGAACCATGAGATCTGTTGACTATAATATCAATTGTTGTTTTTAGTTTTAATAGCTGATCTTAAAGTTAATCTATCGGATGGTTCACATCCACTTATAGGCATGTTTCTATGGGTTGAGATATTTTCCAATGATGGATTGCCACTTGGACAATTTAGATTTGTCAAGATATGCACCACATGGCATAATGATAAATCACACTTCAATGGTTGAAGATAAAAAAAATATAAACTTAATGGTGTAAGATCATTTAAACACCATTCTGGTGTTTAAATGTCGGTCATGAGCCATTACCCCTTTATAGTATGACGCTGACACGTGTTCTGAAAATTAGTGTATGATGATAAGTTTGGAACTGTTGGAATCCTGAAGGTCAATAGACTGTACACTTATTAGTACAAAGAGACATTTTATTGGACAAAAAATGCAAGTGAGAGGCATTCTCAAATCTAACATCATCATTTCAGGAATGGATCATTATATGGTGTTGAAGACATGAAACCTTTTTTTTTCAGTACATCCACCGTTGTGATATGCCATCCACTGGTTGTAAACTTGTAGTAGGCATTCATCGACCAATCCACACAAAAGAAGGGCCCACAAGTCAAGGAAATGGTGTCGCTAGTTAGTTGGTTTCCTAGTTATTTTTAAATATCTCCTCCTATAAAGAAAGAGTACATCATTCTCTATGATAACAAGAAAGACCAAACAAATATGTGTCCTTTCCTTGATCTAGTGTCAAGGACTCAGAGAAATGATGGATACATTTTTTTCTTTGATGGGGAGAGATGATGGATACATAATTTCATGGAGTGCCTTTAAATTACCCACCAATTCTTTGAATTCACCCACGCTGAAAGTCATTGACTGCTTTGAATCAGACAATGGAGATTGTTTTTCATCCCCATATTTCACACGATGGATAGTGAGATCATGGGCATACCATTAGATGCAGTTTTTTTATTTCAGGAGGCACTCCTCCCCAAAAAGTAACCTTAAAATTAGATTTGAGCGTGATGAGTTCCAGGTGATGTTAAGGTCACTTTTCTGGGATGTGGGCCACGTGAAATAAAAAATTGAGCATCTGATGGTATTCCCATGTTCTCAAAATCCATCCTGTGAAATATTGGGACAAATAATGATCTCCGTCCTCTATCTAAACAAAGCAGTCAATGGGTTTTCAGCAGGGGTGAACTCAAAGATTCGGTAGGTGAATTTAAAGGTACCCTTTCGTGAATATGACTACGAATGGTGATTGAGTCACCTACATTCTTGTAAGTCCCCAAAAAATTACATATTCATTAGTTCATGTGTAGAATGCCAAGAAATGGTGATTGAATGACCATGCCAAGAAATGGCACTTTTTAAAGTTCCCTTGCAGTAATTTTTTTCCCTAACGGATTAAGCAATTGTCAAGGAAAACTTCTGAGTTCAGTCCATTTCATTTGAGCTCCTTGGTGGGGACTCTCGGGATGGTTTTATCTACAATCCATATGGATTAGATCCTTAGCTTTCCTATCAATATCAGTAGATAGGCAACTAAATTCTTACTATATACTAACAACATAATCATCTATGTTGTATCTACCATGGATCAACATCGGTTTCGGTGCATACCAAAACGAAACCGAGATGTGAAAATTCGGGTTCAGATATTGACGCAGGACGGTACCCTAAACTACGTGAATGATATGATTGAATTTTTGCCGAAATTAAATTGGAATTAAACTAAACAATGAAACTGGCAAAATATAACGAATACCTCAGGGTCTCGTAGTATTCCTTGGGAGAATCACGTATAATTAAGGCAGGGTTCAGTCCAGGCGCTAGATCCGTTAGGTTGCAGCGCAGATCGATCCTAGAGATAGAACTCTAGGTTTCTTTCCAGATTAGGGTACTCACGATTCAATGATGGGATCACTGATTTTCTCTGATTATCAGATGCGGAAGGTTTAATAACTCTACTGGGCTCTACGGTTGTTGAATCGGATCGATTCAAGAATTTAGAGAAATTTAGGGTTTAGGATTTCATAAGAGGATGGTCGATTTAGGGTTGTAGAATCACGCAAACAAAGATCAAAGAGGTAGATGAAATTGTAGGCTTCACACCCTTGGCTTCGCACCAAACCCTTCTCGGGAAGAAGATTCACTCTTCGTAGAGGCTCATCTCAAGCACACATAAGCAAAAGCTCTTTTCATTCATAATCAATCTCCTTAATAGAGTGTTTACAAGGCCTTTATATAGGCTAAGAAAACCCTAAACGAAATAAAACTCGCACTAAAAGAGTTCTAAAATAATAAAAGACAAAAAAATAAATAAATAAAAGAAATTTTCGATCCGGCCCGTTCGGCGAGGCTGCCGAATGACTTAAGTGGCGCTCGAGCAAGGCCCGCTCGGCGAGGATTCTAACCGCCGGCGAGGGCTTGTCATGCGGCACTTCTCCTTGCGGTTTCGAATGTCCTCTCGCCTAGTTTTAATTTCCATTCCTCTTCTTGCGCCGACGCGAAAAGGTCCATATCCGATGTCTCTACAATGTAGCGTCGTCAATTCTCCCGGTAGAAAAAGGCTTCATCACCGATGAAGCGGCGTCGTGATAAGCGCTTCGGTATGTCAAGTTCAAACGTCGAACTTCGCGTCTTCTACCCATGAGTTATCGGAGTCCGGCTTTCCAAACCACTTGACCAAGTACTTTTGAATTCCACCATCATGGGTGGATATCGCCATATCATCTAGTATTCCTTCAATCTCCTCTCTGCGTTGCTTGTGTGGGGAAGGGAAGGGTAGGGGTTGTTTGGAATGTGGGCTCGGGCATGTGGAAGGGGTTGTGAGGGGTGGGGTGAGACTCTGAGGGAACCAGGTCCTCCACATTAAATGTAGAGCTGACCCCTATATCAGGTGGAAGCTCGAAAACATATGCATTAGTAGCTCCTTGCCACAATTCTAAAGGCCCCAGCCACAGGCGTGAAGTTTCTTCTTGACTCCCAATGGGAACCGCTCGACCTAACCCGAACCATGACGTAATCTCCAACACAGAATTCCTTGAAGCGCTGTCTTGCATCCGCCGATATTTTGTATTGTTCATTGCTAGCATTAATTCTTTTTCTAATTTCGGCATGCAATTCATGTATATGCTGTGCAAATGAATCGGCTGACTCGGAAACTCGATGAGATGCAGACATAGGAATTAGATCAATTGGTGTTCTAGGCCTATGACCAAGGACGACCTCAAAAGGACTCATACCTAGGGACCTATTGGCTGAATTGTTATATGCAAACTCGGCTAAAGGCAAAATAGAATCTCAAGTCCTAGGGTGATCACCAACAAGACAACGGAGAAGATTACCTAAGCTCCTATTGGTGGACTCCGTTTGGCCATCTGTTTGAGGATGATAGGCCGAAGAAAATTGGAGCATGGTACCCATCATGTGCCATAAAGTTTTCGAAATGTAATAAATTTCACATCTCGATCCGACACAATCGTCTGGGGTAAACCATGTAGACGCACAACCTCCCCGAAAAATAATTTGGCTATGTGAGCCGCATCGGAGGTTTTAAAACAGGGTATGAAGTGGGCCATCTTGGAATAGCGGTCCACTACCACAAAAATGGAATCGTGCTTCCGTTGAGTCTTTGGAAGCTCAAGCACGAAATCCATAGAGACGTCTTGCCACGGGGTGTGTGGCACGGGTAAAGGGGTGTACAAGCCCGTATTTTGTTTTATATGCTTTGCAACTTGGCATGTACGACATTGTTTTACAACCCTAGAGACATCTCTCACAAGGCTAGGCCAATAGAACCTATCCTCAACAAGCGCACTGGTTTTATCACGCCCAAAATGTCCAGCATGTAACTCCCAGATGAGGAAGTCACGCAATGAAGTGCGAGGGATGCACAAACGATTCCCTTTGAACAAATACCCATCCAGTAGGGTATATTCGGAGTTATTGTTGTTCGAATTTTCAAAGAAAGCAGTGTATTCTGTCCCGAAATCTGGGCAATCAGGATAATCTTGCTTCAACTGCTCAAATCCGATGACCTCGGTGCTCATAGACTGCAAAGTCATGACTCGACGACTAAGCGCATCAGCAGCCTTGTTCTCGGCACCAGCCTTATGCTTCAAAACAAATGTGAACCCTTGAAGGTACTCGACCCACTTCGCGTGCCTCGGGTTCAACTTTTTCTGGGAAGCAAGGAAACGTAAGGCTTCGTGGTCAGAAAACAACACAAATTCTTGCGGTCTCAGGTAATGTTTCCAATACCACAGAGATCGGACGACCGCATAAAACTCCTTGTCATAGGTGGAGTATTTCTGCTTTGCCTCATTGAGTTTCTCACTAAAATAGGCCACAGGGTGGCCTTCTTGGCTTAAGAACTACTTATGCCTATGCACTACACGGCGTCACATGCTACTTCAAAGACTTCAGAAAAGTCTGGTAGGCGCATGACAGGTGCAGTAACCATTTTCTCTTTTATCTCGGCAAAGGCTCTCGTCTCGACTTTGCTCCACAGGAACTCCTTTTTTTTCATGCAATCGGTAATGGGAGCCATGATGGTGCTAAAATTTCGGATGAAGCGACGCGGTAAATGTGGCCAAACCGTGGAAGTTACGGACTTCATGAATATTCGAGGTTCAAAGCCACTCCACAATGGCCTTAACCTTCGTAGGGTCCGCAACCATCCCGTCTCACCGAGACAATGAATCCCAAGAATACAATGTAATCGCATGAAGGTACACTTCTTGAGATTCACAGATAACTTCTCTCCCCTCAAGGTTTCGAAACCAACCTTAGGTGGATGATGTGTTGTTCCTTATCCGGGTAAATCGGATGTCATCAAAGTATCGACAAGGAATTTGCCAAGGAATGGCCTCAACACTTGGGTCATGAGCCTCATAAATGTGCTCGGCATTGGAAAGCCCAAAAGGCATGACCATTCACTCATAAAGACCGTCTTTGGTCTTGAAGGCGGTTTCCATTCATCGCCAGGGGAATACGCACTGATGGTAGCCACTTTTAAGGTCTATCTTGGAAAAGATAGTGGCTCCAACCATCATGTCAAGCATGTCATCGAGCATGCAGATAGGAAACCGATATTTAATGTTGATCTTATTAATCGCTTCTATCCACACACATGCCATATACCATCTTTCTTAGGCGTGAGTAATGCCGTACAAAGACACTGCTCGGACTCTCTTTTATGAACCCCTTTTGTAGGAGCTCGATCGACTTGCCGAAAGTCAACTCGCATGCTCAACCCGATTCAACTCGTAGTGGGGCAGTGTCTTAGAATGTCGATCCGAACTAAGTCAATTCTGTTGAATGTCACGCATGGGAGGGAGCTCACTAGGTAAGTCTTCGGGGAAGACATCCGCAAATTCATTCAGGATGGGCTCTACCTCCTTGGGGTACTCACAGACTGACTCAGAAGTACTCTCAACAGTGACAACGACATACACAACACTCTCATCTTTCGATGCTCTCTCAAACTCTGAAGGGGTCACAATATTGATGGCCTTGGATTAACCTCCCTTCTTCTCAACTCTATTGACTGATGATGCTTTGGGAGCCAAAGGGTTAAGAGTGATTTTCTTGCCCTTGTAATTGAACGTACAAATGTTAGATCGCCCAAAAATAGTCACGTTCAAATCATAGAGTCATGGCCTCCCTAAGATAATGTAGCCCACATCCATTGGTACCACATCGCACCATAGGGTGTCAGTGTATGAACCCAACTGTATGGGTACACGACACCTCTGAGATACGGGAATGGATGAAGAGTCAACCCATGCGACTTTGTAAGGTCTCGGATGGGCTTCAGGTGTAAGCCCTAAGCGGGTGACGGTATGTTCTGACACCACATTGGTGCAGCTTCCGCTATCCACAATTACCCTACAACTCTTTGTCCCACATGTGGCAAAGGTGTGGAAGATGTTCTCCCTTCGCCAATCCTCATTTTCATCCCGTTGAGGCTGTGCAAAGGCACACCTCACAACTAGAGCGCGACCCATGCTATCACCTTCCTCGTCACTAGGTGTGGCATTACTCAAAGACCTCTTCCTCATAAACTCCTTCACTCTCTTCTCCTTCCTCACAATGAAGAGATTCCTTGTGGGTCTCTCGTAGGGCATTGGGCGGCAAACTGTCCCAACCCTTGACATTTATAGCATTTGACATGGGACCCACTCTTCGAGGATTCTCCGACTACACCCTTACCTTTGTCAAACCTCACATTGGTAGATGTGTGTTGCGTGGGTTTACAAAGGGTTTCAAAGACTAGATTTCACTTCGCCAAAGACTGAAATTGACTAGTGTGAAAATCAGATCGCCTAGTCTCATTATTTTCAAATATCGCTCAAGGTCTTGAACGACGGCAGTAACACTCGGCGAGAGTCTCAACAGGGTGGGAGACTAACTCTTTCTGCAAGTCAAATCTCAATCCGATACGAAATCTGGATAGAGTGACTTGGGGGTCTTCGGATACCTTGGCTCTCATCATGAACTCTTCAAATTTGCCAATGTAATCCGATACGGGCATACTACCTTGGCGCAGATTTTGCCATTGGTCAAGGAGACGATGGTAGTATGAAGAAGGAGCGTACTTCTCTGTAAGTCGCTCCTTCATGTCCTCCCAATAGGTAATGGGAGCACAACCCGCATTCGTTCTGATGCGTTCAACGTTGACCCAAAAGAGTCGGGCTTGGCCTATGAGCTTCATCTTAGCAAGTCTAACACACCTCTCATCGCTCATGCCAAACCACTCAAAGTGCTGGTCCATATCGGATAACCAGTCAAGGAAGACTTGAGGATCTAGTCTTCCATCGAAAGTCGGGAACTCAACTCGGACATTTTTGAGGAGCCTCCCTTCCGGGTCGTAGTCATCTCCATGATAATCAAACCTATGATTCCGGCTCCGATTATGTTGGTAGCCATTTCGTTCAAAACGTGGACCATTACGCTCACGGTGTGGTTCAAAGTACTCATCACCCTCGTCTAATCGATTGGCTCGGTCTAACAATCTCTCATTGGATGTTTCGAGAGTCCTTTGGGCTGCCTCTAAGACAGTCATTCGATCGTTGATTGATTTTAGGTCAGCCCTCATGCCGTTAAGAGCTTCGGTAATCCCACTCATGTCCATGGTGATACAGGTCACTACTGACGGGTTCTAGAATGGAATGCAAGATGAATACTTTGGCCAAAACAGAAATAATATGTGATGAAAATAAAGTGCAATGAATGCAATGCCACACAATATTCCCTAGCCTAGAACCTAGGGCTTTGATACCAAAACTGACGCAGGACGGTACCCTAAACTACGTGAATGATATGATTGAATTTTTGCCAAAATTAAATTGGAATTAAACTAAACAATGAAACTGGCAAAATATAACGAATACCTCAGGGTCTCGTAGTATTCCTTGGGAGAATCACGTATAATTCAGGCAGGGTTCAGTCCAGGCGCTAGATCCGTTAGGTTCAGTTGGTCGATCCTAGATAGAACTCTAGGTTTCTTTCCGCATTAGGGTGCTCACGATTCAATGATGGGATCACCGATTTTCTCCGATTATCGATGCTAAGGTTTAATAACTCTCTGGGTTTCATTTGTTGTTCGGATCGATTCAAGAATTTAGAGAAATTTAGGGTTTAGGATTTCATAAGAGGATGGTCGATTTAGGGTTGTAGAATCACGCAAACAAAGATAAAAGCGGTAGATGAAATTGTAGGCTTCACACCCTTGGCTTCGCACCAAACCCTTCTCGGGAAGAAGATTCACTCTTCGTAGAGGCTCATCTCAAGCACACATAAGCAAAAACTCTTTTCATTCATAATTAATCTCCTTAATAGAGTGTTTACAAGGCCTTTATATAGGCTAAGAAAACCCTAAACGAAATAAAACTCGCACTAAAAGAGTTCTAAAATAATAAAAGACAAAAAAAAAAAAAAAAAAAAAAAATTCGTCACTGGGCCCGCTCGAGCGAGGATTATAACCGCTCGAGCGAGGGCTTGCTACGGCACTTCTCCTTGCGGTTTCCAGAATGTCCTCTCTCGCCTAGTTTTAATTTCCATTCCTCTTCTTCCGACGTCGGTACACGCGAAAAGGTCCATATCCGATGTCTACAATGTCGGCGTCCCCGTCAGATATGTACTGGAGTGAAGTTACCGGCCGACCGAAACCGAAATTTTGAACTGAAAATTTGATCCTTGGTATCTACTAGAGTTGTGTTGTAAGAACTTGTGTTGACAAGCAAGCAGACCATATCTCATATAATGTGAATTTACAGGGGAATTAATAAAAGATTATTAACATATGAAAAACTTGAACGGGTTTATGTTTTGTGATTTGCTTAGAACATACATGCATGTGAGAAGATGGCATGTCATCATAGGAAGCGTCATCTAAAGCCAATGATATGAATCCACCACCTTTTGTTTGAGGTTTCAACCAAGTGTCGATATAATTCACTCAAAAGGTTTTATTCCAAAAGAGGGAGTTGAAATTCCATAAAGGCAAGAAGTTTTTATTCCATATGGAATGACCATAGTCATTGCAAATAACAAGATGGTTCATGTAACTCAAAGATGCAGATTTGGTAGCAGAAATCTTTGATCCAACATGTTGTCCCGCTCCCACTTTTGGCCAAGCTTAGTTCTAACTTTTTGTCGACACTCCTGCTTCCACACTGCTCCTTCCTTCTTGGCACTTTTGGGGAATGGAGTGACAATCACTCCTTGCGAAAATGAAAGCTTATGAAATATTTTCCTAAGTTTGATTGTTTCCTAAATTTTATTAAGGTCATATCCTAGATCCATTATTATTTTTATTGAATAGAAGACGCAATCATTATTATTACTTTGTAAATCTTCTTGTTCTATTTTATTCTTCATCTTCATTGCTATCTTCAACTTATTTTGTCTATTTCCTTTTCTTTTGGCCTTTTGTTCACATGTTTTTTTATCTCTATGCAATTCAAGCGTATCATATTGGAGAGAGAAACTCAAACTCAATCAGATGTGCAAAGCTCATTCTCTAAAAGTACCAACATACATTGCAGGTTCATAGGAACACCTAATATTTTTGTTGTATTGGGTATGTGTTTATAAGTTACTAAACATATTTGTTGTTTGTATGCAAAGCCCTTAATTTCTAGGCATGAGGGAAGTGGAAAATTTTACAGTTTAAATAACCACAAAGCTTTTTGGTATCATCTAATATTATATGTGGTAGAAACTGCATGTGTCTTTGTTAGGCGGTTTATAAAAACCATGATTTTATTGGCTTACAGCAGAAACCAGATTGAGACTGATAAAGTCAGGATTTGATTGAATCTTCAAGAATCTGCTCTTGCAATTCAACCTTTTGTTCCCACTCCCCTTGCACTATTTCGAAGACTTCTACTGTAACCCCCCGAAACCACGTGCCAAGATATTGTCCTCTTTGGGTGACTCCACTTGGTCCCACTAGCCGTCCCTGATCGCACCAGTAGCCCTTTCCCTTCAAGGTTTTGTTTTTAGCATGGGTCGACCGGACACATGGCCGCCGCACCCACCCAAAACGCGTCTTGCATGTAAGAGTGGGGCCGTTACGTATGTCCCAGGGTCGGAAGAACTGTTTACACGATGTAGGACTTTTCATCTACAATCTTCAAGAAGCTGCTCTGGCAGTGCGCCTCCAAGTCTTGCTCCATCCACATATTATGTAAAGGGATAATTAGAGAAACATGCCTCAAAATTCGTGAAAGCACGGTTTTCTGAAGTTCCAAAATCTGTGAAGCACCATTTTTCTAAAACGTTTGAAGTCGGATATTTTTTGCTAAAAAGTTTGTTTTTGAGGCATTGTTTTCTAAAGTGCCGTATAATTTAAGGGGTTTAGATTTAGGGCAACTCTCCTTAAGTTGATAGGAATATCCAAGTGTGCGTACTTCCATAAAAGGAATACACGACTACTCGAAAGCGAATTTATTTTCTATTTTCCTACATCGTAATTCTAAGATGTCCCATTAACTCAATGATCAGAGGACAGAACCAACTGACAAACTATGAATTGATTCAAGCAAACTAATTGTTTTATTATTGTGAATTCAACCAATTTTAGATAATTATGAAGACAACATCCTAGCCAGATAAAATCAATTAAACAATGAACCATAAAAAAAACCATAGAACCCATCTCGATATCCCAAAAACCAAATAGAATTCATATAGAAATCTTACGTCCAGACATTTAAGGTCTCATTGTGAATGGTGAAGATGCTGAGGAAGACCTGCTTCAGCGGCCACTCGGATCGATAATGGCCGATTATAAACTCGTTGTCCCTCAAATAACCAGGCAACGAATGGTATTCGACGAGCTGGTATTTCACTTTCTTCCACAATCTCTTCGTTTTCCCCCCTTTCAATGAAGTTCGATTCAAATCGACCTCTCTTTTGCAGCAATTCTCGAACGTATCAGAAGAAGAACCCATCGATTTCTTACTTCTATCCATATCACCACCCTTCATCATCTTTAAAAAAAAACAAAAAAAAAAAACAAATACAGAGAATCAGATTAAAAAACCCCTAAACCCCATGTAATAATCTTCAAAATTGAAGAGGATAACATGAAATTATACCTGAGATCACAGAACATGAAATTATACCTGAGATCACAGAACCTGAAATCGAATCCCAAGAATTCGGATAAAGGGTGTGGCGAATTCGCTTAATTTCAAAAAATCGAAAAAAACAATGGTATCGATGACCCCTGAGTTCGCATTTTTCGTTGGGAACGGGTGCGACTCTTATGTACCGATGAGAACGATGTGCAACAAATTTTAAAATTTTTATTTTATTTTCCTATTTTTGGAAGCTGTCACATCATAAGATATTTCATTTTCTGCTAATAAATCGTGTGGAAAATGACTGTACTGGTTTAAAGAACATCGAACTATGTGTAAGTAATCCTTTTGGAAGTTGAATGGTTTAGAAGCTATTCATGAGGTTTATAATCTTATGAGGTTGGTGAGGAGAGTGGAGACCCATTTGTTTTTATCTGCGCAAGAATCCTCGATATGTGCCACGTGGATGTGAACATCTCGAGGTCTTAAAGCCACGAATAACTAAAGGAACGGCGATTTATTAATGTGTAATTAAAGGACATTTTGCATGATCTCTTACCAAACTATTGAAATTAGCAATATCCTATTTAGCTATTAGAAGGACAGTATTATTATATAATGGACATTTGGCAAGATCTCTTTCCAAACTTAGGCTGCTTGTAAAATTCTCCATAAAAAATTATCTACTGTTTATAATTTTCCCTATTAGAAGCATAGTCACCAAAGTCGGGTTTTGCTAATAATTTAGCAAAGTTAAAAATAAAAAAATCCAATAAAATCTTGCAAGTTTGAAAGATATTCAAAGAAAAATCGATGAGAAAAAATTATTTTAAAAATTAAGATTAAAAAATAAAAAATATTTAAAAATTAGAAGTCATGATTTATTGATAGAATTATTCACGAATAATTACCAAATTCGCTGAATTTTAAAAAAAATTGCAAATAATTCGCGTATTTGGAGCTCTGTGAAATTAATCTCAAATTATCCATGAATTTTTCAAAGATTTTATTTTAGGTTTGCTGACGACCAATAGGAATATTTCTCAACCGCTCGATCGATCAATCTCCTGATAGACTGTCCACTCAGTGGAACAAGCAATCAATCAAGCTCTCATGTTTTAGATTTATAGGCAACTAATATTCTTATTAATTACATGTTTGATTGATTAGTCATCTTGTCAATTGTCCACTCGATCGAGCGAATAATTGATCAAGAGACCAGTCGATAGCTTTATCGATCACCCACTCAATCAAGCAAAAAACCAACCAATGAAGTGGGAAAAGGAAGGGCATCTTGGTATTTTGAGCGAAACATTTAACTTGCATTATTAAACGAAAAAAGAGGGGAAATTCTTGGTATTTTGTGATGGAAGGATAGTTGTTGACAGTTCTAGCAATTTAGAATCGGGATCATGCTAATTTCAATAATTGAACTCGGAACTTGTTAATTCCAATAGTTTCGTGGGGGATCTTGGAGAAAATCCTTTATTCCTTCCTTATAAACCACACATTTATATCTATTAAAGTAAAGACGGTGACCATCTCAAAGAAAAAGTAAAGACGGTGACGTGGGAGCAAAATTTGCAGACGTCTCTTAAATTTGCAGGCGTCTCTTAAATTTCTACGGCCACGAAATTCGCAGACGTCTCTTAAATTTCAAACGTATTTTATTTGCAACCCAATAATCAGATTCCAAACAATTGTATTTTTATTTTTTTTCTATGATATGAGATTCCAGACAATTGTAAAGATTGAATCTTAGGCCATCGGTGGTTGGAAAAAACCAGAGGATCGAAATTTTGAGTTTCGGTTTCGGAGGTGATCGAAAACTGATAATTTGACCGAAATTTCAATTGAAATTTTGAATCCCATAAAAATATGACCGAAATTTCGGTCCAAATTATCATTTAGGTGAGGACCGAAACCAATAATTTGGACCGAAATTTCAGTCATTTCAGCCAAAATTTTAATCCTTGGATAGATCAAATCCCTTTATTTTCAAAGGAAGTTACTGCCACCTCATCCCCTACTCCCCCTAATCTTGTCCACACATCACAACTCATGAATCGTGTCATCATGTATTATGGGGAATACACGGTATCTGATAGCCCTTGTCATGCATGAGTTCTCCGCCACTATTAGACCACTATTAGAAAAGATCGAGAAAACGGAGGAGCGGACAGTAACGACTGGGAAGTGGAAACGCCGCGCTCGACATACGACGAGTCACAAAAATTTGGCTGATTTGTTTCCATCTGACTCAATGGTGGACCGAAAACGTAAAAAAAATGTTGTTTTGCATAATCAGTCAGTAGATTGTGTGGGTGATGCTGAAGCTACTGATGACAATAGGGCACTCAAATTTTCAAAACTCGATGCTGCTACTCTATCAGCGGTGGTTGCCTAGCAACCCCGCCGGTCACCATAAAAATTTTAGCTTGGACCTGTCGAGGGCTTGGGAGCCCTCGTACATTTCGTAACCTTCGTCTTCCTGTGACGAAGGAAGATCCTGACATTTTGTTTTTCATGGAAACCAAATTGAGTAGCAGAAGTATTGAACGGATGAAGTGGAGACTTCAACTCACTGCATGTATAGCAATGGATTCCATTGGCAGATTTAGCGGAATAGCGATGTTGTGGAAAAGTAACCCTCCAATCTACCTCCCTGTACCATATTGATGTCACCATATTAGAAGAAAACCTTATTAAATGGCAGCTCACAGGATTTTATGGCAAACCCAATCTTCAAAAAAGGGCTCTTAGTTGGTCTCTGCTCCGAAATCTTCATCATGAGTCCAATCTTCAATGGGTGTGCTTGGAGGACTTTAATGAGATATTAATCCAAAATGAGAAAGAAGGGAAGCTCAATCGTTGCCAACACCAGATGAACGCCTTTTGGTCTGCTTTGAACGACTATGGCCTTGTTGATATTGGGTATAGTGGAGCAGATTTTACTTAGCGTAATGGGAGGGAAGGTAAGGAATTTGTTAGGGAAAGAATGGATAGGGTTGAAAGAATGGATAGGGTTGTTGCCTCAGTTGATTGGATTTCACAATTCCCAAATGCTCAACTCAATCATATCTTTGTGATTAAATTGGATCACATCCCAATCTGTCCATGCACTTCTCCTCCTGCAATAAAAGGTTTCGCTAGTCCTAGACCCTTTCGATTTGAGGCGATGTGGCTTAGGGATGAAGGATGTGAAGAAATAATCTGCAAAAGATGGGGAAACAATACTGCGACTATGCATATTCATGACTTCCTCAGCATGTTAGAGGCCACTTCAGGTGAGCTACAAGTTTGAAATAAAAACTCGTTTGGACATATACATAAGTCCATTTAAGCAGTTTCCACTCAGCTGAGTCACCACTTTAACTGCCCTATCAAGATCGAGATCTAGTTATGGAGAATTCTATGAAGAAGAGGTTTGATGAGCTTTTAGACCGTCACGAGATCATGTGAACCAGCGAGGTAAAGAATTATGGTTAAAGGAAGAAGATCGCAATACCGATTACTTTCATTCACGAGCTTCTCACAGACGCAAGAGGAACCGGATCAATAAGCTTTGAAATGGAGAGGGAGTTATTTGCCCGACAAGAGTGGAGGAGGCAATTCAAGCAGTGGAGTGTAAAGATACTTTTGATTAAAATGTGGTGCTCAATAAACCTTTTACAGTGTTGGAGATTCACTTGGCGTTATTCTAGATGCGCCCACTAAAATCCCTCGAGCGAGATAGTATGTCTCCCCTCTTTTCTCAAAAGTTTTGGGATTTAATTGGACATTCCATTGTGAATGTTGCTTTGAGTTGTTTTAATGGAAGTGCTTCTCTTTCCGAACGTAACAAGACCTTTATCACCCTAATTCCTAAAACCAATCAACCCAAGAATATAATCGATTTCTGCTCTATTAGCCTTTGTAAAGTCATTTATAAAATTATAGCCAAAACATTGGCTAATCGGCTTAAACCCCTCCTTCCATCCATCATATCCAAATCACAATCGACTTTTGTTGCGGGTCGTGTTATTATGGATAATATACTTTCGGCTTTTGAAATTGGGCATTTTTTGAAAAATAAACGGCGTGAAAAAGTGGGGGATTGTCCTTTAAAGCTTGATATAAGTAAAGCATATGATCAAATAGAGTGGATTTTAAAATAATAAAAAATATTTTTAAAATGGGTTTTAGTGCTAGATGGGTGTACCTCATTATGGAGTGTGTTTCTTTGATTTCTTATTCCTTCCTCATGAATGGCTTTGTTGTTGAGGATGCTACACCATTTAGAGGGCTTAAACAAGGTGGCCCCTTAATGAGCAGTAAAATATGATGATATTTTACCCCTAAATATTTATATTTAGCCATCTGATGAAGGCTATCTAATAAGAATTACTAGATTTGAAGTGTTTCAGGTAAATACAATCCAAGTGTATAAAACAGCCAAAGAATTCTGAAAATAATGTCAAACACTGCAACCTTGGGTCATTGAGAACTTAGTGCGACTTACAACTCAATTTGGACCTTCAAGACGTCATATTCGTAAAATTGCTAAAACATAAAAGTTGTAGAGCTTTCTGCCATCTTTCTAATGTCACAAGAATCATGTCAATCCAAGTTCGAGATAGAAAGTTACGGCCAAAATATCGAGACAGTATCTGATGAAGAGTTGGGCTGAAGTTTACAAAAATCTGGGAAGGTCGATTGATCGACCTTTCAGTCAATCGATCGACCGAAGTGATGGAGTTTGAGACGGAAAAGACTTCTAATGCAGATTTATAGGGAGTCGATCGATCGACTTGCTTTAGTCGATTGATCAACTCTGACAGTTTGGGTTAGGAAAGCTGCGAGACTTGGAGAGTATTTAAAGCCAAAACAAATAACACATTGGGAGATTTTTATTTTTTCATAGAGGTAGATAAACGCAAATATAGAAATTTTATTTTGAAGAGCTTTGTTCCTTTTACCTTCTTGTTTCAGCATTCCTTTCTTGAGAGAATATTATTTTTGTTTAATTAATTCCTAGTTTAAATTTAGAGATTAATAGAGAGTATTTTTAATTTTGTTTCAAAAGATCATTAGACTCGTGGATACCCCTTGGATCAAGGAATTGCTATTGAAGATTGAGGTATTTTTAATTAATTAGATCAATGCTATTTTTCATTTATTATTTTTTTATGTCATTTAATTACAACATGTGTGACTAATTTCTTAGGGATGATGATCTAATGATTTCCATCCGAGGGATGTACTTCTAATAGTATAGGTCTAGGATTAAACTTTGAGATTTTATTTTATGATTGTTATGCTATTTCGAACGGATGAAATCCCCGTTACTAACTGGGAACCAGTGTGGCGAGTCATGCCATGGATCTTATATCTGTGACGATAATTTTACCTCGATTATTGTTATATGATCTTTTTATTTTTATCATGTGGATCTACTTGCGATTATGATCTGGGATCGAGTGTGCCGAGTCATACCCTGGATCTTGGATCTGTAATGATAATTTTATCTTAATTACTCCTTAATCTGAAATCGAGTGTGCCGAGTCATACCCTTGATCTCATCTATGGTGGTATTCTTGTTGAAAATTTTTACCCATTTTGAGGATGATTTTTATTTGTATCTGAGATCAAGTGTGCCGAGTTATGCCCTTGATCTCAGATCTATATATGAAAATCATCTATGAAATTAAGTTCTGATTGCAGGGATGCAATGTGGAACCTATCTGGGTTTTAACCATTTATCTTCCATAAAAGATATTTTTCAATGATATATCTCATAGTTTAATTCTTAGATTTATATTACGAAAAGAACGAACCAAAAATGGGAGGATTTAGTATCTTCATCTTTACCTTTATTTTTGAATTATCAATTAAGCTTTATTTTGTAGTCAGTAATTATCATCTCACAAAACTGCATGAATCATAATATTGGTAGGGCACTGTTAAATCTTGGTAGATTTTTTGAGTTATTGTTTTATCTTTTTAAATCTTTTAAAATAGTCCTCGTAGGAACGATTTCACTCTGCACCCATTATCTACAATCTGATTTGTGCGCTTGCGAATAAAACATCACAATTAAAATCACATCACCCCTTGTCCCCCTATCTCTTTATAATTTGCTCGGAAGTCTTCCCCTGCTTGATCAATCGATCAATCATCAATGCCCACACTACAGTGAGGAATAAGTGCAGGAGATCATCACCAAACTTATTTAGAAATGATATATGTCATTCTTTGAAGGTGGAAGCTTTGATAAGAAAGACTTGTATACCCAACGGAGATAGAGAACAAATTCTATCAGCTACATCGCATTCCTTGAGAGCATGGATGGTAGACTCCCCATCCTTATCATAGACCACACATTTACCATTAAAGTTACTGATTTTTTTACTAAGCACATGATTAATAGGCAAAATGTTGTGGCACGCCTTTCACGTAAATACTTTTACCTTATTTGGGATCTTACAACGCCAAATAAAACTTTCACCCATAGTGCTAAAGCTGGCCAAATTTTGATTGTTCTTCAAATTAGAAGTCGCTACATGGTAGGCGCTACGCACTGTAAAAGCTTCATTGGAAGAGAAAGCCCATGCGAATTTGTCCCTGTGCTACTCCATACTAAGGAGAATACTCAAAATTGCTTCAACGCCCTCATTAAAGAAAATGGCTTGGATTAGATTTTCATTCCATCTTCTTCCCCCTAGGTCAATGAGATCAGCCGCCATCAACAGTCCCGACGCTGGTCTCAGAGTAACCGCTTTGAAAGTAGATGGTTTGGGAATCTATATGGGCAAACTGGAATAAATTTTATTTTGAAGGGATCGTTACAACTCCTTTGAATACTGCCTTATTTGCCTCAAGGTTGGCCTACGATTTTCTAGAGGTGAATACAAAGCCAAATTCTATCCAACCCCCTCCCAATACTGAACGTTGGCTGCCCCCTACCAGTTCTGATGTAAAAATTAATGTTGATGGTGCTTGGTGTCAAATCACGAAGAAAATTGCTATTGGAGTTGTAGCTCGAAATGCATCGGGTGAGATGCTTGGTGCTAATGCCTTAGCGGACAAAGGGGGCCATAATGCTCTCTATAGTGAAGCATTGGTGGCTTGTCATGGGGTTCTCTTTGCTTGGGAGATGAGATTTTCACATGTTATTTTGGAAAGTGACTCTCTTAAATTTATATCCTCTCTTTCCAATGGTAAGGAGTGGTTGGAGATAAACTTTATTACTAGTGATTTCAGGAAGATCTACATGGGTTTTTCTTCTATGTCTTTTAGACATATTTGTAGAGAAGCTAATGAGGCAGTTGATCTGTTAGCCAAATCTGGTTTAGATTGTGTTTCTAAATCTGTATGGCCGGAGGACATTCCCCCACTCATTTTTGATGTAATCGCTTTTGGATCCTCCTCTTAATGAAATACTTATTTCTTATTAAAAAAAAGAATCTTAGGCCGATTTCACTTATAACCCGATATGAGATGAGATATGGCCGATTTTAAAACCACTATCCCATGCATTGCATGGGTTATGAAGATAGAGTCATGAGACTCATGGCAGCCTAACTTTCATGTCATTTTAATTAAGGGTAGCTCTATATGCACCCACCAAAATTCTAAAAGCACCTACTCACCCTCACTGTCATTCAAATCATCTATGGACTATGGGTGGGTAAGCTTTATACACCGACCAAAATTCAATCATGTACAAAAACAAGAGTAAATGATGTGTAAATAGAACAAGTTAGTGTGTAACTAATAGATCATGGAATGGAGTGGTGGCATTCCCTTCTCCGATAAATAGATGCCTTGTAGGGTATGTAAATCGTGAAACTTCAAGGCAGGGGCGAGGGTATTCCTTAGGACTTGTTCAGAAGTTTTTAAGCTTTTCTCGGGAAAGTTCAGAAAATGACAACCTCAGTTTCTGTCCTGAAAGTTAATTTATGAGGAAAGTTACTTTTCGAGTGGGTTGTTCTTGAGTTGCTTAAATATTCATTTTCTTAGCTTTTTTATCTTGTCTTATGTTCACTTTCTCAGGAAAGTATAAAAAAGTGCATTGTATTCTTTTATACCCTATAGCAATTCTTTTATACCCTATAGCAGCATGTATTTATGACTCTCATTAAAACGATTATATTGATCGAATGATTGTCAAAATCTATAGACATTCAATGGGCAATGTGTTGAGAACTTCTATCGGGCAAATTATGAGAAAATCACTTTAAGAAGGTATAGTAATAGGAGCTAGCAACATGACTGAGTGACTGCATACTACTATAGCCATTGAATGAAGATCCAAGGGTGCTTAAACTTAGCATTTACATAAAGCTTTAGGAACCCTTATTTGTACCAATTCGATTTTCATCATCCAACGGGCATTACAATTGGTCAATATTATATGTCAACAAATGGTCAACAAGTGAAGACCATTTTATTATAACAAATGGTCAACAAGTGAACACCACTATATTATAATGGTAACTAGTCACTATCTAATCAACTCTCGAATTAAAAAATTAATAGCAAATCACTATCACTAAAAAGCAACAGAAAGAAGAAACCCTATTATCTAGGATTTCTTTGATGCGTTTCAGATGGCGAGCCTGCCATCGAAGTTATTGACGATCACTCTGCATTTATCTAGGGTTTTAGATGCATCAACTCCAGTAGTTATGAGAAATTGAGATAGTTCTATAAACGACGAAGCGATCTGGAAGCGACTCCACAAAGCAGGGTTCGATGAAGAGACAATCCAACAGAGGGATAAAGCCAGTCTCATCTCCTACATCACGAAGCTTGAAACCGAGGTCTTTAGATTCGATTTTTTTTTTTTTTTTTTGAATTCGATTGTTTACTGAGTAATTAAATGACAAATAACCATTTTAAATGGCAATTAACTGGTAAGTACCCGTTGGCTGGCACTTGTTACATTAGCAATGATAATAATGAATCCAGTGTTGTTTTCAGAGTGGAGTATACTTCAACCACCTTAGAAACTAAGGTTTCCTTTAAAAAATAAAAATAAAAGCTCCGTTAACCAAATGTCACTTTTAACATTAAGTTCTCGGAAAACACCAAAACCGAGAAAAACTCTCTGAACACAAACAAACCTCAAAAAACACTCAGAAAACCCATTTTCTGCAGAAAACTCTCAGTTTCTTTTACCAAGCATAAGCTTGGGATTATCCAAAGTTAAAAAAAAAAAAAAAAAAAAAGTTAGTGTGCGCCTACAAAGAAATTATTTTATTTAACCGAAAAAATAAAGGAAACCGAGTGAAACCCATTGACTATTTGGAATCAGAAGATGGAGATCATTTTTTACCCCAATCTTCCTCAATCTTTCACCCAATGGATCTTGCGACCAGGATCATCCCATCAAACGGTAACTTTTTTATTTCACGTGCCATAGATCCAAAAAAAGGCCATAAAATTTGACCGACGTTATGTGTGCCACGTAATGTTGGAGTCTTATGCGTGCCACATAATATTTTTGGCTTTGTGCCCCGTGGAATAAAAAAATTAATCATCTAATGGTATGCTCATGGTCTCAAGATTCGTTGTGGGGAAGAACAGGGTGAAAAACAATCTCCATCATCTGATTCCAATAAGTCAATCAGTTCCATTGGGTTTCGGATGTAAGCACTTTTAGTAAACCTCTAGAGGCCAACACAAATACCCAAAAATAAAACTAAGAAAACTTTGTGTCACCCTAAAGCTGCTATCAACACATGTTTTTGTTAAGTAATAATGTTTTAGATTTTTATTAGCCACATCAAAATAAAATTTAATAATATTATTTATTTCTTACTTAATGTGGAGATAATAAAACTTTTTAGGGTGCCTCTATTAGCGCCCACGTGTGCAACCCCTTCAAAACCATTGATTGCTTTATATTAGATGATGGAGATCTTGTTTCACCCTAATCCTCCACATAATAAATCTTGAGATCAAGTCGCGCCTATTAAACAGCCAATTTTTTATTCCACATGTCACATATCCCCAAAAAATGCCTTTTTGAATCTTATGGCATACATCACGCTCAAATATGGTTATAGAGCCATTTTTGGGGGATCTGTGACATGAGGAATCCAACAGAGACCGTATGATAGGTGCGACATGACCTCAAAATCCATTATGTGAAAGATCAAAGTGAAGCAAGATCTCCATCATCTGATACAAAGCAACCAATGCACTACAAAAATAAGACTATTAGTGGCAGCCAAAACTACCGCTATTAACAAAAAAACTGTCGCTAATACCCTCGTCGCTAATAGTCTTAATATCCTCTAATAGTGTTTTTGTTAATAGCGGCAGTTTTTGGCCGCCGCTAATAGTCTTATTTTTTGTAGTGATGGTTTTGAAACACGTAGGCGCTTTCAGATTTTGCGTGGGCGCTAATAGAGGTACCCAACTTTTTATGGGACTAAAAAATGTGCAAGAAGGAAAATGTGTTGAACAGCAAGCCCTCTTAGTTAATCTAAGCATAGTCACCAAATCGGGGTTCAACAATAATTTGGCAAGGTTAAAATTCAGAAAAATCCGGTAAATCCGGAAAGTTCAGGGAAATATTTAGAGGAAAAATTGGTGAGAAAAATTTTAAAATAAAAAAATTTAAAACTATAAAATTTTTACTAAGTCAACTTTGTAAAAAAAAAAGCTGGAATAATTCGGGAATTATTCGTGAATTTTTGTGATCAAGTCAAATTTTGAAAAATTTGCAGAAATTTTCGAGATTAATTCGGGAGACCTTAAATTCCAAAATAATTCGTGGCGATTTTTAGGACTATGAATCCTAGTAATCCACTGGAACACGTGACACGTCTATGGTAATGAATTGTTAACACATGACAAAAGTGAGGTTTCGTTCACTTCGTTGTAACATGAATGCAGTAAAATCTCACTTTGCAGGTAAAATGGGGTACACATAATGCGGAAATATTGAAATCTCCCGCGTAAAATAATGTGTTCTCTTCACGGCATTTTTGTTGTGTAAAAACTAATTTTTAACATGAAATTACTTATATTGTAAAGTGAACGATACTTGTAATCCTAGCAGTTCCTTTTGTAATCATCACCTCCACTATTGGGAAAACGCCCGAATTTGATGAAATTTTTACACATCATCTATGCTATTATGATCGACCCTAGTGGTTCGTATTTTGAGGATCACAGTTTTTCGACCATTGATTACACGGTCGACTATATAGATGAGTTGTATTATACCTTCCAATAAGCACATTCATCGTTTGTTTCATCGTCTTCTTCTTCTGCAACTTCAACCTCTTCATCCTCTACATCATTCATTTCATGTTGAATTCCATTACTTGGATTGGTAAGTTGTCAAATTTTTTTTTAAACTTACTCAAAAAAATTAATTCCATTTTTTGTATGACCCATGTTGACTCCCGCATTGTTACTTGCATCTATTTTAATTTGGGAGATGGCATTATTGAGGTTTGGCCTACAATCCAAACCGCCCTGGATTTTATCATTCTATCCTCACCAACTTCTCTGGTTCATAGTAATTCTATCCTTGGTAATTCATAAAAAAATTAAAAAAATTATCCTTGGTAACTAGTTGGTTCTTATTTAAAATTTACCAGTGATTTTTACCAATTACTTTGATAAGCTGCTGACTGCAATCACCTGATATATATTAGTGTCCGATAACCTATTAGGTCCATTATCAAAAAGTAAAGATTCATATATGCTTGTTCTGCTTATATATATATATATATATATATATATATATATATATATATATATATATATATATATATATAAGAACCCGAGTTTTTGGACTTTATTTTAACGGTGTTAGATGATGTATCATATCATGTACGGTGCTAAAGCTTCACACCGGAACCCATCATCATTTAGGAAAGTTCTGATTTTTTTCTACATCAATATTAGACTCATCGCGAAGTGCTCGTCGATACGAATCCAACAATATATAATTTGTTGATTTTCGATAAGAATATAAAAAGTTACGCCCGTTTTAAGTGATGAAGCAAGTCAAAGGGTATAACTATAATTTCGAGAGAGAAACACAATTTAGTTTGATGCTTACACAAAGCACTAGAATAAAACCTTTTCTCAAGCTATTAAAGTAAAAACTTATATTTTATTAAATCCTTTAAGAAAAGTCTTAATTATAATTAACCTAAAACTTTCTACCATTATAAATAAAACTTTAAAAGCTCCCTACTCTCTGTAATAAAAAATTATTCTCTCTCAAGACTTAGACGAACCGACGCCTTGGACATCGAACTTTTCAACTCGAATCGCTGTAGATCTACCGTTCACGCTTCAAGAGGTGGGTACCTATCAATCCATCTTGTTCTTCTCAAATTCCGTCACGTAGAATGCGTTCGATCGCATATCGACGGGTTTAAAATTTTTATTTAAACCCTAATATCTCATAAATTAATAGATCTGCATCTTTAATATTATGCTTTCCCTTGAAAATTATATATTTTATAGGTCAGTTTATATGCTGTTTCTCTTTTCTTTTCAAACAATCACTTTGTTTGAGCTATTAATATTTTACCTTCTATTAGGTTTGCATATTTAATATATCTACTTCCTCTTAAATCTACTTACTAATTAAATATGAATATCTTTAAGTATGATAAATTTGCATATGTGGTATTTTATTTTCTATTAAAGTTGCATAATTTGTAAGTTGGATTTATATTTTGTTTCTCTTTTCAAATAACCCCTTGTTTAGCTATTTAATATTGTACTTCTATTAAGTCTTTATATTTAATATTTTATCTTCTTTTAAATCGGTAAAATTAATTAAATTCTAATATTTATAAATCTGATAGATTAACTTAATTAGAATAATACCATATGATATTGTTTATTTCTAAATCTATATAGTTAGAAATTTGCTCTTCTACTAAAACTATAATGATCTATATTATTGTTACAAGTCTATATTATTATTTATTTAAGATTAATCAAGCATTAAAACTAAATTATATTTGTATTTTATTTAAAAGAATAATAGATTGCATCATCTTGAAGTTTTGGGTCCGAACTTGCGACTTCGAACCTAAATTTGCAGTCATGAACCCGAGCTTGCGACCATTGATGCACCTATCTCGATATTTTGGTTATAACTTTTTACTCCGACCTCGGATTGATGCGATTCTCGCATTGTTGGAAAGACGACAAGGAGCTTAACAACTTTGTATGAAATAGATATTTTACGAATTTGACGTTTTAGAGGTCAAAATAGAGTAACAAGTCGGATTTAATTTTGAATGACCCAAGGCTACACGAATTTGATGTTATTCTCTAATTTTTATGACCAAAATTCCTATGTATATTATATCTTACTTAAGGTCTTTCGATTGATGATTATGATAAATCATAACTTAGAAAATATAAATATCTTTCAATTTAATTATTCAATTATAATACTATATATATATCACTTTTATTGCTTCAGCGCGACCTCTTCGATACTACGAAAGGTTAGCAATTTGATACCTCATGAAAATTAAATTCTGACCTTAACGTTTTTAAAATCACCATAATAACTACCTTATTCTATATTTGTATTGATATGAATATAAATAAATATATGTATAAATATAACTAAATCTAAATATAAATCTATGTTGTGTGTATGATAATTTTGTGCCTTCATCTTGATCATGTTATACGAGTTATGAACATATTAGGTTATATATACGTGAGTGTATGAGATCATGCCTACACTTAAATGTGGTGATTCGCCAAAATGGTATCAAAGCGAGGAATACATCACATTCACATGCCTTACAACTCATGCTGGCATCGGACATCATGACGAATCGAGTGAGTGCGAATTTAGTGTAATCTTGTATACAGTGACATATGCGGCAACCCTATCACCCCGAGTTTTAATATGATAAGATAAAATATGAGTTATGATATGAGATTTGGGCCTTGGGACTCAGGCCTCAGTTGTAGTAAGGTTATCTCACTACAGCTCGTCCTAAATATAAGTATAAGATAAGATATGAGTATAAGGTAAGATATGTTACGAGTACGATAATAAGACACCGCTGTATAGGCCAACAAAAGATTAAAAACTTAAATCTCTGTACGTGCCGTTCCTTGCACAACCACTCTAATGACAACAATATCTTACAGCCAAGATGGGTCTCTGGAAGACAGTATGAGTATGACCGAGAGTATGAGTAGGTTGTGAGTATGTGTGACCATTTATATCTCCCCATTGGACTGGATGGAGGAGTATGAGTGATACGAGAGTATTATGTTATGGTGGTATGATATTATAGTAACCCTCACATGGTAGCTCGAGTCGCGACTCTGGCACAAATCGTTTAGGATTTATGAGTATATTAGTTACGCTCATGCGATGTACAGACATATGTGCGAGAATAATAAAATATAGTATGTTATAAATTATGGTGAGGTACGTTTGGATATGAGTGTCTAGATCATGGTCATGTATTTATGTTATGATATGAGTTTTACATTATGCACTTGGTTTTGTCATGCTCTTTCTGATTTCATTGTTATATTATATTTATCACTCACTTGATGCACCCACAATGCACTTGAGTAGAATGGGATAGATTGCTGGTGTATCCACTGAGTTTACGTGACTAAGTAAACTCATCCCACGAAAATCTAACAGCTGCAGGTGATTGCATTGGCGGAGGAGACACCGGCTATCCAGATTCTGCTGACGTTGACTTCGTTGACCCCGTGGGCACCGAGTACCAGGAGCCTTTGGAGGGTGACGTTGCTGATTATCAAGAGGACTTCGGTGCTGACTTTGATCCGAACACTGGTTATTGATAATTTTAGACTCGATATCGCATTTCATTTGATACTTTTGTGCTGCCTCTATGCTTTCTTTTATCGAATTTGTCTCCAACTTTCATTATTGTCTTATTGGTGGATTACTTGGATTCATCACTTTCGTTTGATTATTTATGACATCTTTTATGTTTTTACTTTATATGTTGGTTTCATGGATTTCGTGGAATCAAACTTGCGAGATAACTCTGAATAAGTGTATGCCTGCTTAGCATATTCGGGATATATGCGAGTCATAACTTGAAATTCTAGGCCCTCAAGATGGAGTAGAATTTTAGGTCGTGACACACACACACATATATATATATATATATATATATATATATATATATATATATATATATATATATATATAAGTCAAATGGGTGGTTAACAATTTGGGCACAATCATGTTTTCGAAATGTAATTCTCAGTATATTGAATGTTTTTGAAATGACTTTTCTGAATTCCTTTTGTCCTAGTATGTAATTTCATAAGCATTATATTCCCATTTTATTCCCTTTGATTTTCGGGAAATGCAATTGTTTTGTGAGTGATTATCCAGTGTATGTTTAATCACAGCTTTGTATATACATTATCTAAATATGTTATTCTATGTCTTTGAAATATGTGTTGATCTTAAAAGTAAAAAATGAGTATTGTGTACAGTGGTAAGCGAAATTTGCCTTATCTTTTCCTCTCATTATTACCATCCTTGGATTGACGCAGCAAAACCTGCATTGTGCCACCTGAAAAAAGAAGTATAAGTGACATGCATTAGTCTTTATGGCAGGTAATAAAAAATTTATAATTTTCTAATGGCCTTGTTACTACCATACTACTATGGTACTACATATTTCAACCATCTGACTTAGAAAAAGGTAAAATTCGTTGACAATATCGCACCGTCGGACAGTAGGCTCGTCATCTTGAGATCTATTCTGCAGAAGATTAGAAAGAAATTCAATCTCTACCATCCGATTAGAAATAGTCAACGGGCTCTCCTCCGTTTAAGGTAAAAACAATGTTTATCGTTAGTAATTTTTTAATATTGTTGTTACTATCATACTTCTATATATTTCTACCACCTCACTTACAAATAAGTAAAATAAGCTGACGAAATCTAACCATCTGACAATAGGCTCATGATCTTAAGATCTATTCTGTTGAAGATTACAAACAAATTCAATCTCTATCATCTGATTGCAAGAAGTCAACGGGCTCTCCTCCATTTAGATATGGCCCTTACAACATAAAGTGGTGTGGTACCAACAACCGCTGATACTAGATTCAATGGATCGGATGGTTCGAAACTCCTACAAAATTTGATTTTAGGACTCATAGCCCTTTAATTGATAATATATTACTTTGACGATTTCAATTTTGAAGATCATAAATCAATCAATGGTTTAAGTTCGTTTAAACACCATTTGGTGTTTAAAGGACGGTTAGCACAATATATTTCCTTCTCTTTTTCTCCATTAATCATTCCTCCAACGCAGTTAAGACCCAAAAATTAAGGGAAATTTACGGGACCGACCCTATCAGATACACCTTTCCCGTCAGAAACCCTATATTTTCAGCTTTACCCAAACCGACCAGCACCAAGCCGAGCCAATTCCAGCTGGCACAAAAAGTCAGAAATACCCCTTACACTTTTTTTCATTCTACATAGTTTAAAATTTTAAATATTTGAACTTTTTTATATTTACGCGATGTGAAACGGGATCTATGCTGTTTGATTTGAAGGTCACAATATAAAATTGTTGGCGCCAAAGATAGACACGAAAAAAAAGGCGATATTGCCTCTTAAAATAAAAAATAAAAAAATAAAAAATCTGCTTAGGCGATAAACGATCCCCTAGACCGTCGTTATCAAGATAGACAATCGTTATCAGATAGGCGATGTTATCGACACTATAGGAAGTCGATAACGACTGTCCTAGACAATCGTTATCGATTGTATAGGCAGTCTTTATTTATTTATTGGTTAAAAAAGCGATTTTCGTCTATTTTTCATGCTAATCTTTGGCACCATCAATCTTTATATTATGGCCTTCAAATCAGACGCCATAGATGTTGCTTCACATCGCGTAAATATAAAAGAGTGCAATTTTAAAAATTTTAAACTATATAGAACGATAAAAATGTAAGAAGTGGTATTTAAGACTTTTCCTGCTAGCTAGAACTGGCTTGGCTAAAGGTGAAAATATAGGGTCTCTGACAGGAAAGGTGTATCTGACAGGGTCGATCCTGTAAACTTCCAAAAAAATAACCATATCAGCTTTATCGTCTCCATATTCATTTGCGAAGAGTTGAAGAAAATGCTTAATTGGGGGGCGATTTCAGCTCACCACCATTTCATCTTCGTCCTTCAAATCTTTTATCAGGAAGAAATGATGATGCATTCTATGCTTGAATGCCGAGTGGAGCGCCTGAGTTGGGAAAGAAGGGTGGCTATGGAGGAGATGATCTCCATAGCCGCCTTTCTTTCTACCCAGAGATGGTTTATAATAACCCCCAGCCCCCCTCAAAGAAACTCTACCTTCTCACCTTCTTCTCCATTTTTCTCCCTTTCTATCAATTGAAGAAGAAAGAAGAAGAAGAAGATTCCTTGGTATATATTTTGTAATAAATCTGGTATTTTTCTCTTCGAAAAAGAGAGGAGATTTTAACATGTTAATCTGATAAACCAGTTGCAGACGTGGGGCATTGATTCGTCCAAGATTGATCCTAGACGTCGCTCGATTTCGGCTACCTGAGGTGTTTCCTTCTCTTCTCTATATTTTGCATATATGATTTATCTCTTCCATCTATATATATATATATATATATATATATATATATATATATATATATATATATATATATATATATATATATATATATTTTTTTTTTTTTTTTTTTTTTTTTTTTTTATTTTTTATTTTTTAATAGCAATATTTCCATTGGATTGGTTGGAGATTTGTCTACTTATTGTTGAAGTTAAGAGAGTTACTAATTTAGTAATATGTCGATTGGATTGGTTGAAGATTTGTCCGTGTTTAGGAATAATTGTTGTTACATGATATTAAATATTTACCATGTTATTTTATATTATTTATTTATTCTCTTCCTGTTCAATGATCTTGATATTATTTGTTTAAATTCATATTGGCCGATATGCATTAAAGAGTTACTGATTTAGCAATATGTGCATCGGTCAGTTGGAGATTTGTTTGTGTTTAGGGATAATTGTTATTACTTTATAACCATCAATAATTTAGCTTTGTACTAAAATTACCTTCTTTTTTTTTTCAATTTTCTTTTTTCCTCTTTTGGGTCGGTTTTGGGTTTCAGTTCAGAACTTGCACCCCTATGTTCAACTCACTTAAGAAGACTTTGATAGATAAAAATCTTGACTACACGTCATCTTACTCTTTTATGCATTTTAATGAGGTTTATTTATGGGGTTTTCCCCAATGAAATTTGCTGACATTTTTTGGGAAATTTTTGTAATGGAGTTCAGAATTATTGGAGTTCTCTTATTAGTTTTTTATTTTTTGTATATCTTTCTTTTAATATTTAAAAAAAAAAATTTCTCCCCCTAAATTTCCGTGAGTATTTTTGGGGTTCTCAATCAGTAATTCGATGGGTTTTTTTTAGCTCTGTTTTATTTGATTGTTCTTCTTCTCTCTCCCTCTACGTCCATACTCAAACGACGGTGATGAATGACTTACACCTTACTACAGATATGTCTCCCAATCTCCATTCCATTTTATGTAGCATAAGAGTATAATAGCATTTTTATTATGATGGAATAGTGGTGTTTAGTTTATTCATTGAAGCTCTGCAGGTGGTGTTTAGTTCATTCATTGAAGCCTTGTAGGTGTTTGTTGAAGGTTTGATAGAAAATATATTTCATGTTTATTTATTTCCTCTTTTCTGGATTGTTTAGATTCGTGATTAATATAGATGTCCATCAAATACTTCAACTGCGTGTTGATCTGATAGAAAATATTATTATTGGCAACGATGAATAGTTTTTGTTTTATAATATATTTAAAAAATAGTAAATAAATGTTTAATCAGGAGAAATGTGAACTGATTAAGATTGGGTACTTATCACCATAAGCTGCATTTACTGATAATTCAAGAAAGTAAAAAACATACACAATAATCCACAACTCTTCACGTAAATATCCTTTGGTTCAGAACAGTCCAGAAGGGTTGCAGCCATAGTAACAAAAAAAAATCCCTAGCTTACCCATCAAAAAAAAAAAAAAACAATAAAAACAAAAGAAAGGCCATATTTTTTATAAAATACCCAAGTGGATAATAATTTTTTTTATTTATATTAGCTAGCTGAGATTACAGGGAAGGTTAAGAGTGCTCATTGTTTGGCAACTCCATTTGGAAAAACAACTTAATATAAACAAATTATCATTGTTTTCTTTCTCTTTTTTTGGATACATCTTAAAGCATATAGTTTTCCTTAGATCCTAAATTTGCATTGAACTATTTTTTTTTGCTTCTAGAAAAACTCGATACTTATTCCTTATTGTGTTTTATTAAATTGCACATTTTTATGCATGTCAGAGATTGATTAGAATAGGAAGATTTAGGCTGTGTTTTGGATTGCTCTTTGGAGCCAAAGAGCAGCCCACTTAAAAGAGCAAATTTAAATTGCTCTTTTAAAGAGAGACCCAAATTCATCTCTCTCTCTCCGACAGAGCTGAGAGCATGTATAACGAAACATAATCCTATACGAAAGTACTCTGAGCCAGAGTAGAGAGCTGCTCTTTGCCTCAAAAGAGCAATCCCAAACATAGCCTTACTACTGATCACTAGACATGCAATACAAATTTAGAACATTATGACTCTAAGCAATAGGTATTGTTACTCTAAATTATGGATAGAATTAATTTTGAATATTTGACCATTGTGTCATCAGTCTAGCCTAGTAGCTCAGTAACATATGATTCTAATATTTGAGTCAGATTTCTTTTTATAAAAAGTCACCATTAGAGACTTAGTGATCATAATGATTGGGCTCTGTACATTCCAGCAATGTGCAACCTTTAATGGTGTCTCCTTCATCTAATCCCCTGCTGTATAAACAAATACCTTTAAAAAAAAAAACTGTCTTATGAAGCTAGCCATGAAACTCCCATGTGATTCACCTCCTTACTACCCACGTAACAGTTGGACCTTCTCTCATCATGGGTGTATAATAGCACATACCTCATTTATTCATGTGGACAGTCTTTAGCATACATGCAACAGAGCCATTCCGCATTGCCAACCATCCGAACCTAAAAATAACTTATATGATAGGCAATTGCACATGGACCATCTACCCCTTAAATTGAGGGGCAATCACATGGATAGCATCTCGAAAACCCAATCTGATGGGAAGTTCAACAATTATTAATCCATTTAATACAGTTGCAAAGTGAAAGACACCCGCTAACCACACTTGAAGATTGTAGTGCATTCTTCAGATTTCACTAGCGACAAGTTTTCCATCCCCTAAACCTGTGAATTCCTAGATATCAAGTGGTTATCATGTTGTACAGATGTAGACTTGTTCTAACATCAAAATCGTTCCTAAATTAGGTTTTGCATTAATACAAAGAATATGGTTTTTTTTTTTCAAAATGAGGTGTCCAAGTTGCCCCTTGATTTTCATAGAGATGTTAAAATGTAAGTGTCTACGGTTTGGGAACTAAATGACTTTTTTAGTTTGTATGTAATAGAAAAAAGACAAGGAGATCCTATTGATTCTTCTACACTGATTGTTGTAAACTATTTTGAAATTTATAAAGTCAATGTCATTCTACAAGCTTTAAATTAGTTGAGAGAAAAACAAAATGATATCAATACAAAAGATTACAATTATATGAAAAATAAAAATACTGATGGCTGGGGATCACGCTTTTAGCAATCTCTTTCTGTGGTGTATGATGGTTAAAAATCAACGAGTTTAGCCCTGATTTTCTTTTCACCATCATTTAGCCATGAAAAAATATTGGCAGTTAGACCTAGAACATACATCCAAAGACCAATCGTAACAAATATTTTAACATTAAAAATTGCCAAGGAAAATAAAACAAAGATATTTCATAATTATATATACAAATTTAAGGAAACACTAATAAAAAAGCTTATGCTCTAATGCTATTTATTATTACTATTTTTTTATTTTTATGGGAACATGAGAATATGATTCATTCATTTCAAAGGAAACAAGATCCCAAAATCTTTGGTGAGCTTCTTCCACCCAAATACAATCATGAGGAAAAGGAGCAAACTTTGCTATTGCATCGGCCGCATGATTTACTTTGCGAAAACAGTGAGAGAAATGCGTGGTTTGAAATGCCTTTGCCAGTTCTTTAATATCGGAGATTATTCCACCAATTGAAGGGAAATCCTCCTTGTGATCATTAACACTATTGATCAAATTTCTAGAATCAGCTTGAAAGAGAGCGTCCTTGATCCCAATATCCATCACTAATTGGCCTCCCATTAGTAGAGATTTTGCCTCGCAGTATTCAACACTTGAAATCTGATCAAGACCTGTAGCCCTAGCCGCGATCACCTCACCATCAGAGTTTCTAATAACGATTCCAGCTCTTGCTGTGCCATCTTCTTTACACCATACCCCATCAGAGTTGCATTTAAAACTGCCAACTATAGGTTTGGACCATTTCTCTCCTCTTCCAAGATTGCTCCCACCCCATTCAAATCCGAGTTAATCATGTCAATCTGCATTGATGTTATGTTATAACTCTTGTAATGTTACGCAGCGCTTTAATCTCCTAAATAAAGAACATAATTAACTCTTTTAACTTAATTTCTCCCTAGTTTCCTCCATGTGATTCCACTTTAAAATAGCTCCCCATTTCTTTCCTCAAATGACAATATTCTCTTTTCTTTTACTCATAAATCTCTTATTTCTTCTCTGATTCAACCCGCATGTGATCACTTAAGAATCACAGCACTGAGTAATCAAACAATGTGCATGTGATCACTTACGTAATAACATGTTTACTCAGTTTTGTTTATAACACTCCTATCTAACACTCTGCCCGGAAAATTATAAATGGTAGACAGCTTTTGGTAGACAATTTTGTATGAAGCTTATGCAGTGCAGCTTGATTGGCAGCAGCACTTGGGGCCCACTTATATGTGCAGCCAATCATGTCACTCCACATAAGCTGCGTATAAAATTGTCTACAAAAAATTATCCACTGTATAATCACTATCCCACTGTGTCCTTTTCCCGGCAGCCAACGAGTGAAAATACAAAAGAGAAACTGATGGGATCAAGTTACTTTCTTGGTGGTCCATATTCCATATGATCTAAGAACTGCACTCCTTTATTTCTTGTTATTAGCAATAATGAATCATTTGAAATAAGTAATACTTTAGACTTCATTGACCCAACTATATGTGATAAGAAGATGATAGCATTTTCTGGAAAATGCAGTCTTAAAAGAGCTTGTGAAGTTGCATCTTTTGAAGTTTCAAGTTTTATTTGACTTAACAGATTAGATTTTGAGATTTCAAAGATCACGAAAATCATGACTTTAATCTCATAATGTCGGTGGTAATTCCATCCGATTTTATATGCTTCAGCTCCTCTCAACCCCACCGAACAAGAACATATTCACTGTAGACTAGAAAGCAGAGTGCATATTAGGTACAAGAGCTCTATATTTAGGGCTCCCATCTGTGCTGTTAGGCATGCAGATTTTGGACTACACACATATTTATGGGTTCTACATCTGTGACACAGTGAGCAGCAGATGCCCCATGCTAAATACAAACTCTATTATCCCCCATTTACTCCGATTGGAGTTGTTTTAAGTGATTAAACTGCTTTCTACCAGAGCAGATTTTATATGTGCTTTTTGAATTTTTCTGATGCAAAGTAAATTCAGCAGTTTCACATATTTTTGGTGCCTCTTATCTCTATGAACTCTTTTATAATGGATTGTTGTGAAAGGGCAGATCGGTTTTCAATATCTTTCATATGCTTCTTATTTCGTGTGATTTGGACAAGATTTAAAGGCTCAATGTCTATTTTCTTTCTGTTTTGAGTTCTCTTTTTTTAAGCAGTATCCGAGTGTCGTATTTGTGGCTGTTGTGTAGCAACAAAATATTATTATTGATATATTGTGCTGTTTTATCCTTCTGTTGCAATCTGTAGCAACTTGTGCTTATATCTGATCTGCTTTCTAATGACACTATACTCCAGCTGTATTAGATCTCTTTTTTCTGCTGCATCTGTGAGATCTACAGCAGTTGCCTTCTGAAAATAGTTCATGTTTATGCTGATTTGATGCATCTTGTGGTTGTTGCAATGGTCTATGATCCCGTGAATAGCATATAAAAGTCTGGGCTTATAGTGTACTGGTTGATGCTGTGGTCTGTGGAGCATCTTAATTGTGGTGTATATTTGCAGTTGTATAGCTTGCATTGGAGTCTGTATGTCGTCATGTATAGCAGTGTCCAAACGAGGCATCTCGACTTTTAAATTTCTTTGGTGCTTGTGTGGCTGGGTTTCATTTTTTCCTTCAACAATAGTGTAGTGGGGAGTAAGTTGGTCTCACTTTACTTATATATTTATTCACAAATCCATCTTCATAATCATAGGTATAGGATGCGAGCTAAGATTGGTGATGACAGCAGTATAATTTGGATTGGTATATTTGACAAAGAACTTGAAAAGGTGTTAGGGTATACAATGGTGGACCTCCAAGCATTGAAAGTAAGTTTTTTGATCACTCCTCTTCATATATTTACAGCATTCATTTTAGAATTTTTAAAATCTATACTTTCCCTCCACCAGGATTCCAGCATCTCCGACTTCGTCAAGTGCATGTCACGATGTATTGGCAGGAAATTCATTTTCACCATCGAAGTTAATATTTGGGGAAATGATGTTGAGAAAGCGCAATCATATACTTACATTGATCTCTCTGAGACAGTTAATCTGAATTGATGTTTTTATTATATTGTGTATTACTTTTAAGTGCTACAAACATTTTCTCTTACTCAACTGCTTCATATAAACTCCAAATACAAAGTGTAACCTCTGTAGTAATTCGTCTACATTTTCAGGTTGCTCTATATTTCTATATTTATATGCGTCATGAATATAAATTCTATAATCATCATAGGGGAGAAATTAAATTGACTAACTTCATTAATTACCATAATCTCAAACTTAAGTGTCGGACGTGTGCATTTAACTAGTGTATATATATATATATATATATATGACTTATAATTGGGAGTAACTAAGCTTTCGGTTTTGATCTAGTGGGTACTGGCATACATTATATCCTCTTGTGTAACTCTCTAGCTGTAATATTCAATTATAAAAAGTAACCATTGTAACTTTTCAGTGATTTTTTTTTTTTTTTTTTTTTTTTTTTTTTTTTTCTCTTCTTCTTTACGAAGGTACTAAGTTAAAAAAAAAAATACAAGGAAAGAATCTTCTATTTTCAAAAGTGATATTACCGTGAAAAGAACAATGGAAAAAGTGAATCTCATGTATTATTCAGCACTGTTTTACCCCAAAGTGAATGTGCCTTGAGAAATGAACTTTCTTTTTTTTATCTTTTATTTGTGATGATGCCATAGACATGTGCCTTGAGAAATGAACTTTCTTTTCTTTATCTTTTATTTGTGATGATGCCATAGACATTTCAGATGTAGTGCATGTGCAAACTACACAGGGAAATTGATTTGGCTCAGCACAATGGAGAAAGATCCACACAAAGGGCACGAACAAGCATAAGGATTAGAACCCATACACATTTTATTGAATCCTACAAGGCATTCAAAGAGCCATGTAACACTATAATACAAGGAAATCTTGACTCTCACGACTGTCATATCTTCATAGGTTGCCATGGAAGTACTTTCCATGTGAGTTTCCCTTGTAGTTGTATCCAAGGTTTTTAAAACCGATTGAACCCTATGTGTTGTTCAACCGGTTCGACTTGACCAAAACAACATGAGACACGTGATGGTGGTGGTGATGGTAGTGTTAGTGATAGTGATATGATAATACAAGAGAAAAGGTTATGGGTATTCCACACCCACCAACCAAATCTAATCCCTTCCCCCCACTTACCAATGAGGCTTTAGGCTGTGTTTGGATTAGCTTTTATAAGAGCAGAAGCAACTCTTTACCTGTTTTATGTCAAAGCAGATAAAACCTGCTCTGAGATAGAGCAAGCATAGAGCAATTTTATCACTTAAAACAGCTCCCGCCAGAGCAAATGAGGTAAGAAGCTGTGTTATCAAATATAAAAGGAGTTCTCTATCGGAGCCAAAAAGTGAAAGAACTGCTCTTTGCCCCATAAGAGTTAACCCAAACGCAGCCTTACAAATTAGTATTGCACAGGAGAAATTCATTACGCTAGTACAGTTACAACAGTTCTTTATAGACAAACGTCCGAAACCACTACACTAGTATCTCATACATCCATAGCAAGCCATTCAATCTGAGGTACCTCTGTTCACGCCTACCCAGTATTTGGCCACACTAAAAACTCATTGATTGTGTTGAATCAGACGATGGAGATTGATTTTGATCTCAATCTTCCACACGATAGATCTTGATACCATGGGCGTACTATCACACAATCTATTTTGTGTTCCATGTGGCACATATCCCAAAAAGTGATCCCAAAATTTACGTTTGAACATGATGTGTCCCATATGAGTATGTCACTTTTTTTGGCATCTGTTCCGCATGGAGTACAAAACTGACGGTCTAATGGAATGCACATGGTGTCAAGATCAATCGTGTGTAAGATTAGATTCAAGATCGAGTTCCATCATTTGATTCAAAGTAGTCCAAATAGTTTTTTTGTGTAGGCGCCCTCAGTAATTCGGTACAAACGTACCCTTCAGTAGGGCTGCAACAGAACCGAGCCAGCTTGACAACTCGGCTCGGCTCGACCCGAAAAATAAGAGCTTTTCTCTTTAGAGCTCGGCTCTCGAGTCGAGCTGAGTTGGACAGTTTGTAGCTTGAATAAACAGAGCCAAGCTAGAGCTAAGGCCGGCTCGGCCCGGCTTGGCTCTATGGCTCGGTTTATATATATATATATATATATATATATATATATATATATATATATAATTAACTTTGAGAGGTCTATTAACCCTTCAAAGTAACTTTTTAAGTTTATTCAATGGGTACTATGAAGGATAAAATAGGAACTTTTGGCCCCCACTTACCCTAATTTTCACTTTATATATTATATAATACCCACTGTTACTCCGACTCACGATTCTCAATATCACCTTCCGTTTGAGAGTAAATTGAGATAACTAGTGAATCAGATCAAACTAGTGAAGCCATTTTTATCATTTTATATTTTTAAAAAATAATTAGTATTTTTATCTACAATATTTTTCATCTTGACTTATATATTTTATTGAGGGAATACAATAGTTATCAAATATATTTCAAGAGTTCAAATTATTATAAAAATATATTATTTTTCGTATATTTTTTAAAAAGTTATGCACTCAATTGATCTCACTCAATTAATCTAATTTCATCAAAGTTCATCGTGCTGCATAAGTCTGAGAAAAATTTCAAACCTATCGCTTGACCAGTAAATTAACCAACAAGGAGATAGACAACAAGGAGATACAAATCAAATGATAAGTGCTATTCAAAAGGATATCTACTAAAAAGGTACGCGATTTTTATTTTGAGTTCATTTTTTATAATAGAACACACTTGGCTAGAAGCTCGGCCCGAGCTCGGCTCGAGCTTGGAGAGTCGAGCTAGACCTTAAAATTTTTGAGCTCGAAGAGCCTAGAGCCGACCCCAGCTTGGCTCGTATAAGGTAGAGCCGAGCTAGAGCTGACCCGAGCTCGGGCTCGGCCCGACCCAGTTGCCGCCCTACCCTTCAATGTATTTATCCCCAATACTACTTGCACATATATACTTAGCTTAACCAAAGCTTAGCAATATCCAGTGACCTCTTCCCTTGCAGCGGACTTGCTCCAAAATAATGCTTCAAGTAGTCTTTAACAGCAATTCTCTTATACATCAACAGGTCCCTCTCACAACTAGCAATGAGGCTGATCATAAAATCCATAGGAGGGCTATAGAATAAGGCAATTGAGACCCTATCTTTCTCCTTGTTGGTCACAGCTCTGTGCACTGATCTCCAATAGGTCTCCAATGTTAACTACAAGCGCCTCTTCGAGGACCGGGACCGGAAGCTAGTGTCCGTCCTACATCACTTGGAGAGTCCCACTACGTTGTCGCGTGGTAAGAGCACCGTGAGCCCACCACCATCTGCATGTGGGCTCAGCCCTACTGCACGGTCTGACATGGTGGGTAGTAATTGCCCTAATGTTTACTATGCCATCGGCCACGTTGAAGTGGCGTACGTAGCAACTTTTTTCTAGCCCTACGGTCTCTGCTAGCAATTCGAGTACTTCATTAGCGACCTTCCTTGTCTCCTTGGTATATCTCTCCCCAACTCCCCTTCATAGGGGGTTGTATATGAGTAGCTTGCTTACACAGAAAATTAAATAAGCTTTGGGTAGATGCATGCTTTTCTATCAGGGGCAACATGTTAGGTAGCTAGGGCTGTCAACGGGCTGCCCCGAATCAAGCCCAGCCCGTACCCATTTTGGGTCGTGTTTGATCTAAAATAAAAAGCTGAGTACGAAAAGACCCAGCCTAAGACCAGCCCAATTTTCTATTCGGGTCGTGATCGGGCCTAGCTTTTTGGTTAAAACCGCCAGCCAAAAGATCGACTCAAACCTGGCCTAGCGCATTGGCATCCCAAGTTGCACCCTTATGTTCCATGGAAATTTTTACATAAATCTTAACATGATATCAGAATCCATGACTTCTTAGGGACAAAATTTCTATGAATCCCACGATACACCTTTCTGAATGAGAGGGTCTACCTAGTGACCAACGGTTATAAAGTACTAGAACAGAGAAACTTGAGAAACCCGAGGTCTTCTGGTTTGGACGACCTTATCTGAAGACCTCAACTTCCCCAGCTCCAATGTTCTAATAAGCCATTTTGACCTTTTGTCCTTATATATGATGGTACTTCTAAAAAGTGGGTCCAACCAAACTTAAGGATACAGAGATCAACGATAGCTAAGACCTCTTACTTGGTGTTACTTTGAAAGGAAATACTAGGGACCATATTGGACAAGATATCGAATGTATTTTTACACTTGGCTCAAAAACTGAGGTTAGTATTAATAATGATAAGCTTAGAATGGATGATATAAATGAGGTAAACATTGACGATGGTCCCACCGTCGCCCCAAAGGGCCAAGTAATACCTATTTTTAGGAATCTGGTGATTAACTGTCTTGAAAAGGAGTTTAGAGCATTTAATTCTACAGAGTTGGGCGAATGTAGAAGAAAGGGATTTTGGCCTTGAGGTGGAACCGACTAAGCCATCAGAGCCAGACACGATCAACATCTTGATCGAATTGGCTAAGAATCTCGAAATGACCTTTCAAGGATTCGATAAGAGACTACAAGCGGTGTTTGGTGACATTATTAAAAATAGAAATAACCGAAAGGAAGATTTCAAAGTTAGAAAAAAGGGGGCTCAGGAAATTAATTGATTGGGGCTTCTCATATGACAAGGCCAAAATCAAGTCTAAAATGGAGAGACGAATAACGAAGATTTATGATGGGAGCTTCTTGGTGGGTGGCATGTGACCGTCTTCTCTCAAAGGCGTTGTTTTGGGGGTTTCTCAACGCTTAAGAGGTTTGGTCTCTCATTGTTCCCGGGACGTGGGGGGGAGGGGAGAGGGGAGCTATAGTTGGAACCAATGGGAGTGTTTTTGGGCCTAATCGGATTCTGATAGATCCTTAGGGCAGCACCCTTTCTTGATCGGGCCCGCTCACTTGTGATTGAGCCCGATTTTTGGAGGGTTGTGTAGTTTCTCACTACCTCTCTCTCTTTTCTCGGTGTCTGCTCCGATTTGATCATCGTGGTCCATGATATAATTTTGTAACTTGTGTTTTTAAATATATTTCTTTGTTATCGTTTAAAAAAAATAAAATATATACAAATAAATAAAAAGCAAGAAGAGAGAGATGTTGCTCAGCCCCGATGAGTAGTCATCTAGTACCTCAAGATCATCAACTTTGTAGTCCACGGAGCCTATCTAATCAATAATTCAGTCACTTTGGACCGCACAATGGAAATAGATTGATGCTGCCAATGGAGGAATCAAAATTTGTGTGCCTTTCGATCCAGGGAGCTCTAAGAACCGCCACCAGCAAAAACAGCCGCAGGGTACCCCCACCAAGCCATGACGCAACCCAATTGATACCAAATAAGGACAAAAGGCCAAGAATGAGCAACAGAGAAAATGATCAATCCACCCACCGTCTCATGACCCCAAAAGCAAAGGTGGTACCGTAGATAACAATAGCTCTCGATCACTTAGCAGGGATCGATACTCCGCATCTCCATTTTAATGCAAACTTATGCACATCTTTAGTTGTTTGATGGACTGGTTTTGAGATTCCTTTCAGCCTTCACTCTCATATTATATATATATATAATATGATGTGAGACAACGATCCTAAAATTCGTGAATACCTATGATATATTAATTTATCGAAATTAAGTTAATTAATTGAGCAATTTAAATTACAAATTAAAGCGATATTTTATGGTTTTGTGGGATTCTGCTTAGGTGATCATACTCGATTCACATAGGGTTCAATCCCATGCTGGAGATCCGTTAGGATGGTGGAAGAGGCGATTTGAAAGATAGAACTCTCGCTTCGTCTAAGTCGGGGCGTTAGATCGCAGTTCTTCGTGGAATCGGTAGCTCCTCGCTAGGGCTTTGAATGGAAGTGATTAACGACACAAGTTGAATACGCTCAAGCCCAACAACGGTCGTGGATCGACGGTTAGGGTCGGATTCAATCCATGGGGATGAACATTGACGGTATTCTAGATCTATGATTTGGGGATTGAAAGAATCAAATGAAAGGAAAATCGGATGTAAGAGGAGGTTGAAAAATAGAGAAATCAAACAAGTAAAAGAGATAAGAAAGAAGATCAAAGATAAATAGGCATCTCACCCTTGGCCTCACACCAAACCTCAAATAGAGAAGAAGACTCACTCTTCAAGCTCCTCGCGAGCCAAAATGTAATGCATTCTCATTCATTAATCATCAAGTGCCAAAAATGACTTAAAGATTAGGCTTTATAGCCATTACAAGGGAATAAACGTAAAAATAGAAAAATACTATATTACCCTTAGTAGTAACTTACATTGGACATCTTAAAAGAAATAAAGAAAATGACTGAAAGGACAAATTATGTCACTAAAAGGATAAAACGCGTCACTTAAGTCGCAGGGTGGAGATCTTCACGGGCGTTCGTCTTGGAGCTCACGGACGTCAGTCACTAGTAGCACCCTTTATTTGCAGACGTCTGTTCAAAAACTTACGTATGGACGTCCGTCACCTGATGGCAGATTTACCCTTCTTTTCTCCCTTTAAGTTATAATACTCAGCTTCCTCATCGCTTCTTCCATCGGTATATCTTATACGGCTTGAACCCTAGATCTTCGATGTCAGTGTCCTTATTTTATATATATATACTAAAAGAGAAAATAAGAACTAAATTTGACAATGAAACTTTCAATAAGACTAAGAAAATATGTATATATAAATTCATTTGGTCTAAAAAAATTTGTATCTTCTAATGGAAGTTTTAGAGATTACTTAAAGGACACTACGTGGAACATAGTTTTAGAGATTACTTAAAGGACACTACATGGAACATATTAATAGCCCTATATACCACGTTTTAAGTGGAAGTACACTATCCGATGTATTGGTAAACTTTAATATTGGTTGTTACAGTTAAGAAATGTTGGTCATGAAGGTTGGCACCTGAGTCGGTCTCCTTTCACACAATGGTCAGTTTGTGCTAGGAAAACCATATGTAAATTTTGCAAATTTGGTGCAGGAAGATTAACGTGAATACTAACTCGTAAAAAAATAGAGTTGGTACATAGTGTAATATTTGTTCACAAAGGGCATCAGTTAAGAAGACCCATGGTAAAAAAAGAGAGTTGGTACATGGTGTAAGATTTGTTCACAAAGGGCATGAGTTAAGAAGACCCATATCTTTATTAATAGTAAACTAGTCTCTTAACATATAATTGGAGAGAATTTTGAAAATAAGTTGGTTTAGTGTAGAATAGCCGTTGACAGTCTAAATTATGAACAGGCCACCAATTTTATACACACTAATAAATTATACTATTTTAGCATATTTTCCAATGCGAAGGACACAATATGCAGAGTCAAAAAAAATAGAATTGAAAAATTCTCTCTATTATTTCATTAATAACAATCAAACACATTTAAAGTGAATGCTTGTCATTTGAGCAAAAATGAATTACATATTACGTGTTGTGATGACTGACTGAATGAGTCAACTTTGCTACTAAATTATGAAATTTGTCATGACTGAAATTGAAAGGTGTTCTTCCTTATTCTTTTAAGGGTTTTCCCATGCTATAGAGAAAGCTCACTGGTTAAGTTCGGACAAAATTTGTCCAACCAAGAAGAAGGGGGTTTGAGAATGAAACGATTACCCGATCTGAATAGTTTGGAATATGATGAATCTGAGCAAGGAGAGTGCTCTCTGAAAATTTCCAAAAAACACCAGTAGAAAGATTGATGCATTGGCTCAAGCCTACCACATCTGTTAGGGTTTGGCTCGATTTTCGGTTCCAACTAAAGTTACTTATTGGAACTTGGTATGGTGGATTGTCAAAAGATCTTATATTAGTTTGCTTTTATTTGAGGAAAGTCACTTGTTTTGAAAACTTGTATTATTCTCTAATATAGGATCCTATTATGTAGGATCTAAAAGATAGGGAATAATAGAGAGATTTTTGGGTTTTAGTTTTGATAAGAGAGTTTGAATCTTGGATTTAAAAATGAGGGATTTGGAGAAAAGGATTTTAGTATTGGTTTTATAAACCCTTTACAAAACCCATTTAAGGTTTTTTGGGTCTCTCTTATGGGGAGAACTTGGGATTCGTTTTAATTGTGTGGCTCTGTTGTTAGGTTTTGGTGAGAGTACACTTGAGTATTTGTTTTGAACTTTGGGGTTTTGTAGTTTGAGCTTAGATCTTTGTGGTTCCTTTGGTTTAGGTAAGATTGGAGAATACGATCTCCATTGTTTTGTAGTCTTTGTGCATCTTCATTTTGATAGTGGAAACACTTTGTTTGACTGCCTGTGGACATAGGTTTAGGCTGAACCACGTAAATCTTGTTCTTGTATGTGGTGTGATCTCTTTCTCAATCTCGTATTTTATTTGTTATTTGATTTATTGATTGTCTTCTTCGCACGTGAAAGCCATTAACGAGATTAAACGTGCAAAGGCCATCTAGAGGGATTTTTGCACATCAATTAATATCAGAGCCTAGGTTTTGATTTGGGCATCGCTTTGCTTCCGCGAGAAATTTTTTGCTTCGGGGTTATTGTTGGTGGTTTTTTACGATTGGCTGTGTGAAGGATTAGATGTGACTGAGAAAGATTGAGACAAGATTAATCGGTAGACTTGTGGCACAAATCGATTGTATTTTGTGAAAGATCAAAAATAGTTCGTGATAAAAGGCACTAGTTGCAAAGAAGCACTATGCTAGGTGGAACAGCCATCGTTGTTGATATGAAGATTGGTACTGCAAATAACCTTGCAGACATTTACAGTTTGGCACTTTCGGGTGTGGTGGAGCCTACAGGAACATTTGACACTTTCGGGTGTATTGGTATTGGAAATTTGATACTTTTTAGTGCAATGACAGTTTGCACATTTTTGTGTGCATTAGCAATTTAGCACTTCGGTTGCATTGGTAATTTTGGCACTTTCTGGTGCATTAGCAGTTTGGTACTTTCGGGTGCTTTGACAGTTTGGCACATTCAGGTGCATTGGTAGTTTGGCACTTCGGGTGCATTGGTAATTTAGGCACGTTCAGGTGCGTTAGCAGTTTGGCACTTTCGGGTGCTTTGGCAGTTTGACACATTCAGGTGCATTAGTAGTTTGACACTTCGGGTGTATTAGTAATTTGGGCACTTTCGGGTGCATTGGCAGTTTGACACATTCAGGTGCATTGGCAGCTTGACACTTTCGAGTACACTGACAGTTTGGCACTTTCGGGGTGCATTAGTGTCGGTGGGCAAGTTTGAAGACAGTTTTGAAGTTGAAATTGAGGATGCTTGATTTATTTAAATGACATGAGATTTCATGTCGATGTGGAGAATTATTGTTGGTTTGTAAATCTCGCCAAGGTGGAGATTGTTAGTGTTTGGCTTGATTTTCGGTTGCAACTAAAGTTACCTATTGAAACTTGGTTTGGTGGATTGTCAAAGGATCCCATATTAGTTTGCTTTTATTTGAGGAAAGTCACTTGTTTTGGAAACTTGTATTATTCTCTAATATAAGATCCTATTATATAGGATCTGAAAGATAAGGAATAATGGAGGGATTTTTTAATTTTATTTTTGGTAAGAGAGTTTGAATCTTAAATTTGAAAATGAGGGTTTTGGAGAAAGGGATTTGGTATTGGTTTTGTAAACCTTTTGGAAAACTCATCTAGGGTTTTTTGGGTCTCTCAAATGGAGAGAACTTGGGATTTGTTTTGGTTGTGTGACTCTCTTGTTAGGTTTTGGTGATAGTACACTTACGTATTTATTTAGGAGAACCTTGGTGTTTGTTTTGAACTTTGGGGTTTTGTATTTTGGGCTTAGATCTTTGTGGTTCCTTTGATTTGGGTAAGATTGGAGAATACGATCTCCATTGTTTTGTAGCCTTTGTGCATCTTTATCTTGATAGTGGAAACACTTTGTTTGACTGCCCATGGACATAAGCTTAGGCCGAACCACGTAAATCTTGTTCTTGTATGTGGTGTGATCTCTTTCTCTATCTCATATTTTATTTGTCATTTGATTTATTGATTGTCTTCTTCGCATGTGAAAGCCATCAACGAGATTAGACATGCAAAGGTCATGTAGATGGGTTTTTGCACAACAATTGGTATCAGACCCTAAGTTTTGATTTGGGCATCGTTTTGCTTCCGCGAGAAATTTTTTGCTCCTCGTTTGTTGTTGGTGGTTTTTTACGATTAGCTGTATGAAAGGTTAGATGCGACAGAAAAAGATTGAGACAAGATTAATCGGTAGACTTGTGGCACAAATCGATTGTGTTTTGTGAAAGATCAGAAATAATTTGTGATGAAGGGCACTAGTTGCAAATAAGCACTATGCTAGGTGGAGCAGCCATCGTTGTTTATATGAAGATTGGTATTGCAAATAACCTTGTAGACATTTGCAGTTTGGCACTTTCGGGTGTGGTGGAGTTTACGGGCACATTTGACACTTTCAGGTGTATTGGTATTGGCAATTTGACACTTTTGAGTGCATTGACAGTTTACACATTTTTGTGTGCATTAGCAATTTAGCACTTCGGGTGCATTGGCAATTTGGGCACTTTCGAATGCATTAGCAGTTTGGCACTTTCGGGTGCTTTGGCAGTTTGGCACATTCAGGTGCATTGGTAGTTTGGCACTTCGGGTTTATTGATAATTTGGGCACTTTCAGGTGCCTTAGCAGTTTGACACTTTCGGGTGCTTTGGTAGTTTGACACATTCAAGTGCATTAGTAGTTTGCCATTTCGGGTGTATTGATAATTTGGGTACTTTCGGGTGCATTGGCAGTTTGACACATTCAGGTACATTGGCAGCTTGGCACTTTCGAGTACACTGACAGTTTGGTACTTTCGGGGTCTATTGGTGTCGGTGGACAAGTTTGAAAGCAGTTTTGAAGTTGAAATTGAAGATGCTTGATTTGTTTGAATGGCATGAGATTTCATGTCGATGTGGAGAATTATTGTTAGTATGCAAATCTCGCCAATGTGGAGATTGTCAGGGTTTGGCTTGATTTTTTGTTGCAACTAAAGTTACCTATTGGAACTTGATTTGGTGGATTGTCAAAGATAGGGAATAGTGGAGGGATTTTTGAGTTTTGTTTTTGGTAAGAGAGAGTTTGAATTTTGAATTTGAAAATGAGGGTTTTGGATAAAGGGATTTTGGTATTGATTTTGTAAACCCTTTGGAAAACTCATCTAAGGTTTTTTGGCTCTCTCTTATGGAGAGAACTTGAGATTTGTTTTGGTTGTGTGGCTCTCTTGTTAGGTTTTGGTGAGAGTATATTTGAGTATTTATTTAGGAGAACTTTGGTGTTTGTTTTGAACTTTAGGGTTTTGTATTTTGGGCTTTAGATCTTTATGATTCATTTGGTTTAGGTAAGATTGGAGAATACGAACTCCATTATTTTGTAACTTTTGTGCATTTTCATCTTGATAGTGAAAACACTTTGTTTGACTGCCCGTGGACGTAGGCTTAGGCCGAACAATGTAAATCTTATTCTTGTTTGTGGTGCGATCTCTTTCTCTATCTCGTATTTTATTTATGATTTGATTTATTGATTGTCTTCTTCACACGTGAAAATCATCAACAAGATTAGACGTGCAAAGGCTATCTAAAGGGGTTTTTGCACAACACACATTATCTATAAAATGGATTTATGATCATTAATAAAAGTTAAAAAGAAATAGAAGTAATAAACAAACAAAAAACATTAGTCATTTGATCTATGATTGTGAAATTAAAAAAAAAAGATCGTGTCTAACATGCTGCAAGATTTAATGTTATGGTTGGGGGATGCACATATATTCTTACTGTTGTTGTCGAGAGGGTATTAAGGCAACGATTCAACTCATCGAGATTGTATTAAGGCAACGATTCAACTCAATTTCACAGATTAAAGGATTGGTTTCCTGGTTTATTACACTGGACATGATGAGCCTAGGATCTTGCTATTGTGATTAAGCTCAGGATTTCAAGCCTTGGGTCAGCCTGTCAGGACAAACATTTCGCGGAGACCCAGCCTACGGTGGCTTTGATTCGGCTGCAATCGGGCCTCTATGGCCCAGTTGCACCCCAACATTTAAGGTGTCAAAGCAAATGATGCATGGGAATGAATTCAAAATATTAATATTTGGCGCGGGGGGGAAGAGAAATGGGCCAACCGTACATGGATGCTACATCCGGAGATCAACCGTACATTATTAACCAACTAAATGAAGAAAGGTACTCAGATACATGATTCATGCATATATTGACTTTAAATGCCCGGGCCCATCATGGAATCCACCGTATATGCCATATCTTCAAAGATCCTCTAATATTACTTTTGTTTTACCAATTTTTTTATATTTGAAGATACAATGGCCATGGGAGCTAGCTTTTTTTATATTTTTGAAGATTTATAGTCCCAAAATAGGTGACTTAAAAATGCCTATAATGCCTCTTTTTGGCCATTTATGATGAGTTACATCTCCTTATAATACTTGTTTTTTTATCTTATGTCATTGAAATTTGATTTATCAGCTATCAATCTAAATTGTCCAAATAACAATCTATCATTGGAATGATAATCTCAACCTAATGAAATATACGGATAATTGGATGTCAACAGTCCGATTGACAAACTTTAATATCAGCCATTAAAACTAAAAGCATCTAGTGATATTATAGTCAATGGATCAGATGATTTAGATCTCTTTAAAATACTATTTTTAGGCATGTTACACTTTAATATATGATATGTCACTTTGATGGTTTGGATCACCCACATCTTAAATCATTGATAGTGTAAGATCATTTAAACACTAATGACGGTCAGGAGAGTCGGTCCCTTAAAAATTATGAATTTCAATTTTTAAAAGCACAACCCATCTTAAACCAATTTTAAAATACCTTTATGGCCCATCTGGAATCATTGATTAATGGTCTTTAATATCAACCAATTGAAAACAATGGTGGATATTAACTCCACAAATCATATTACTTAAATTTTCTTAAAAAATATTTTTGGACCCATTATGACTGAAATCAGATAGCTTAAATCTCCCTATTGGAATGACAATCTCAGCCCAATAAAATATGTGGATAAGTGGATGTCAACAATCTGATTGACGAACTTTAATATCAGCCATTAAAACTAAAAGCAACGAGTGGTATTATAGTCAATGGATCGAATGATTTAGATATCCTTAAAATACTATTTTTAAGTATGTTGCACTTTAATATATGATATGTTACTTTGATGGTTCGGATCACTCACATTTTAAATCATTGATGGTGTAAGATCATCTAAACACCAATGATGGCCAGGACTCGGGAGATTCGGTCCTTTAAAAATTATGAGTTTTAAAGCATAGCCCTTCTTAAATCAATTTAAAAATGTGTACCTTTAGGGCCCATCTTAAATCATTGATTAATGGTCTTTAATATCAACTATTAAATTAAAAACATTGGTTGATATTAACTCTACAAATAAGATGACTTACTCCATATAAAAAAATTCCCTAACTCACATTTGGGCATGATCTGTCATATGAATTTAGGGTCACTTTTGGATATTTGTGCCACGTGGAATAAAAAAATGACCGTTTGATGACACCCTCATGGTCTCAAGATCCATGATTTAGAAGATCGGGGTGAAAAACTATCTCTATCATTTGATTCCTAGCATTCAGTGAGTTTTAGATGTTTGCGATTTCAAAAAATTAGATAGTACTCACACCACAAACATTGGACTGCACAAACAGCAATCATGTGCATTCTAAACACCATATCATAGCTATTTCTACTATTAGTTTATAACCCCACCAAAATATAAGAAACAAATAGCCGAGTTTAAAACCCCAGCAAAATAAAAAGACTAGGAGAAGAAGAAAAAGAAGAAAGAAAGAAAGAAAGGAGTCAGGTATGTCCTCTTTTTTATCTTTTTTTCCCTTTCTTCTTCTTCTTCTCCAATTTTCCTCCCATTTTTTATATTTTTGAAATTAAAGAAGCAAGCATGAGAAAAAACATGGGAAGAAATATAAAATCCGGTGAGATCCTGCAAGTCTCCAGTGAGAAGAAGAGTTGTTTGGGGAAGAGCAAGAGGAAGGAAGAAGAAAATAATTTTAAAAATAGGATAATTTTTGCAAAAACATGGGTTTTATATCCTTTAAAAACTTTTAAAAGTGCAAATCAGCTCTCGGCCGATAATTTCAAATTATGGCCGATAATTTGATATTATAATTTGATATTTTCATAGGGTGGCAATAATTTATAGTTTATTGTCTTGGTTCAAACCAAAATCGAGACATCTCGGCCGAAAATTTAAAATTTCGGCCGAGATTTTGATCCACGACTAATAGACGATATGTATAAATTATTAATTTTATTTTAACATATTAAAAGAATATATAAATATAAAGCCTTAAAGAAAAGGAAATCAAGAGTCATATAGCAAATGTAGTATTAAGTCCGGTTAATATCAATTCATTTTGGCCACATTGGCCGATTCGGGCTAATATGAACCGTTATCCGTTAAAAGCCATTACCCAATCCCTTTTATGTACAGCCAAATTGGGCCGATATGATATAAAAATCGGCCGTTATTTAGGCCGATTTATATACCCACAAGTCATATCAACTCGGGTGTCGATAGCAACCAAATCAGATAAAGGCCAATAGGCCCAATATACAACAACCGATATGTACCAGTCTTGGCCAATATTTAAGACCATAGTTTCATAATAACATTAATATGCCTACAGAAAGCTTTTAACCTTATCAATTTTGTCAAGAGTACCTTTAAATCCACCCTCCAAATCTTTGACTTTACCCAAAGTTGAAACATATTGCCTGCATTGAATCTGAAAAATGAAAATTGTTTATCATCCTAACCTTTCACACGATGGATCATGAGATCATGAGCATATTATTAGACGATTAGTTTTTTATTTCATCCGGTATACACACCTATAAAGAAACCTTAAAAGCAATTTTGAGCGTGCAAGTGATGTTAAGGTCACTTTTCTGAGACGTGTGCTACATGAAATAAAACACTAACCATCTGATGCTGCTCCTATGATCTCAAGATCCATAATGTGAAAGATTGGGGGTATAAACGATCTCCCATCATCTAATTCACCATAGTCAATGTGTTTCAGTGTGAGTGAATTCAAAGATTCCATTGGTGGAATTAAAGGTATTTTATTGTCAAGGCTGAATTTCACATATGTTAGGACTCTGAAGGGCCTATTTGGATATACAAAAAGCGTGGTAAAACGTTTTACCGTAAATTTAGTTGTTTGGGTATCATTTACGAGTGTTAAATAGATTACTACCCATCTTTACAGCAAAACTCTAAAATAGATTGAGAACTCCCTACCCCTCAAGAATAGGTGAGAAATGAAGAGGTCGGTCTCTCCCCAATCAACTTTTATTTATTTTTATACATATTTTTATTAAAAAATCTAATTTTGTTTCTTTAGTAGAGTCCATCTCAAGGATAGACTCTATCTAAAATCGTTTCTTCCTTTGCTATGAAGAACTTATCTCAGGAGATGGACTCTTCTCGAAACAATTCTTTTTTTCTCTCTAGTGATTTAGAAATTGGTACATTATTCTCAACGATTTTCAAAGCAAGTGCCACACAATTTTTTCATGGGCATCGACTAATCTATTTCAGAGGATGGAGATTTCTTTATCCAATTTTCTCCGGATAGATAGGTCTTGAGATTATGGCATGCCTATTAAATGGTCATACGTCGATTCCATAACACATATCCCTAAAAGTGACTTTAATCTCATTTTCACTCAATTTTAATGTATTTTCTTTATATCCAAATATTAGATTTTGAATATTCTTACATTTCTCACGTAAATAAATTGTTATTTCACCACATCCTTAGGAATATGTGGTGAAATAAAGTAAAAAAGCAATAATTTTATTCTATTTTACCGGATTCCATCAAACAGGCACTAAAAACTAATGAGGGTCAAGCTTCTGACGTCATGGACCGAGAACTGTTTTTAAACATGATAATCATATAATCCAAGTGAGGGAAGTTTATCTACATTTGTGGTGGCTTATAAAAGCCAAATGTCGCAGTCATTTTCACCCATGACAGTTGAAATAGCTCCTAGGAGGTTAAGGTTGACGCTTGGTGATTAACATTACATTAAATACAAACCTAAAACATAGGTTCAAGGCTAAAACAAAAGAAACAGAGAAGATTAATATAACATGAGTAAATACTAGAGTAGGTATTTACCCCACTAAAACTTGACATGCATTCTTTGTGCACTAAAATCAATGACGATGCTATCTATGACCAATCATTTTCGAGCAGCGTCTTTGTAAGGACACACTTACTCAATAAACCAGTAAAAGCAGAAAAGAAAAACAAAAGTCGCCTATTTTTTTGTTTTATTTAATTTAATATTAACTGAGAGAGGGCTCAACTCCCAACCTCTGCAATGCTCTGTAAGGCTGGCCTCCATTGCCCATGCTTCGACGTAACCCTTTTGCTTCCCAATCCGTAAACCTCCTGCTCCACCTGCAAAATTATTTTTTTTTTCTTCAATTAATTTACCACTAAAATAATTTTTTGAAAAAATGAGACGTTGGAAATAGGAACTGCCAACATGTGAAACCTTTCGACTTTTACTGGAAAATAATCTGAAAGCGCTCAAAACCGAAAAGTGAAACCACTGTAACTGTCCAACGGGTAATTTATAGTCTCGTAAAGTATTTGAGTAGGCCATTTATAGTCATGTCATATGCTTTTCATCGCCATATAGCCCACAAGTCGATCATTTATTTTTTAAATATTTTTATTCTTGAATTTAAAAGTCAATCTTGAGAAGACAAAATAATGAGATGCCTAACTACCATTTCACTTGACAGTGAGATAACTTATGACCAAAACACTTCACTTTAGCTTTAAAATCTTGTTGTTACCCCAGCAATCTGACATATTAGACAAGAAAGGAATAAGAGAATCTTTGATGGTGAAATCACTCACAAAAAATTCACCCCTTTTGCAAGAATTATTGGTAATACAAGATGTCCTCCTGAAGGCCTTAAGCTTAAAGACAAAAATAATGTAGATGTGAGATGGATTGCGGAAAGATGGAATCTTGATTTCATTCTTATCTCTTAATTCTTTTTCTTTTTCTTATCTCACAACTGAAGAGTGTGAGATAAAAAGTCTTTTTAAGTTTAGTGGTGTAAAATAATTTAAACACCATTTAGTATTTAATTTAAGTTTAGTGACTAATCTCAGTTTCTGCAACCAAACCTTCGGATGCTCACAGACTTCCAGTCGCCGTAAAATTCGTGATGGTACATCTTGAGCATCATACGGACTGAATATCAGAATATGTACTGGCAGCGGTACACGGCCCCGTCTACGTAATCCAAACTCATATACCATGTAGCATTTTATGAGTTATGAAATACAAATAAGACACGTAACTCATTTATTCCGAGAATCCCTGTGTCCTCTATTAGATAAAATGCTAATATCTATTGCTAAACACATATAGTAACCAAAATAATGTGATAGCTATATATAGTTGATTACTATATACGGCTATGATCATCGCATATTACGTACTGAAAATACGCGACAAAGAAGTAATATGCACTAGAAATTGAGTAACGAAAATACCTTTCAACTTTTATAAAATTACGGGCTTACCTTAACCGAGCTTTCGGACTGAGAACAAGCCTTCTTCGAAGTCGAACCACTAGATGTTTCTGTCCTTTTATCTCCACCGTTCCCTCTCTCCTTTTGCATCGAAAGCAGTTTACTCAGCTTCGTGTACTTCTTCGCTGCGAACTCCTTCAACACCTCTGCAACAAAAGAGAGTAAATTTCAAAAATACCAAGGGTGAAATCGTAATAATCAGATATAACGAAATAAAAATCACCTTCGAAGCTGATGAGACGATAAACATGGCCGATATGGAGCGTGTCGTCGGGTCTGAGAAGCTTTAGCTGCTTCAAAGGCGCGCCCGTATCGGACTTTGCCGATACAGAAGTGATTACGACGGCGACGTAGTGGCCGGGATTTGAGTTCATGACCTCGTTGGCGCTTACTGACCAGTAGACTCTCTCTAACTTGCCCCCTGGGTGTTGAATCACCACCGTTGCCGCTTCTGCAGCTTGACAGTTCCCCATCGTCAGATCTGATCTATGAGCGATCGAGACTCTAGATCTCTCTGAACAAGAACTTTGATCACTTCAAACCACCGTGTTTAGGTTTAAATGTCAATTGAAGAGCAAAATCGAAGGTTTTTCTTTTGCTTTAAAATTACAAGAACTTAAAAGAAACTTATCATTTATTAGAGCTATAAATCTCTGGAAACCGAAACGTATACGCTGAGAAGAGAACAGCGACTATAAAACCTACTATTTTTGTTCGTTTCAACTCTTAAGACCTAAATTTGAAGAATTTGAACAGTTTCCTTTTGGCATTTTAATTCTTATAACGTGAGAGAAACTTTTACAGATGATCTAACTTTATATCTCACGTAACCTCGATCTCTTTTCTTCTGTATCTGCTTTTAATGAGAAAGCAACGACTCTTTCGGCTTCAACTGCTGTAAAATCACCAACATACACACACAAAAATAAAATTAAAATCGCAGAAACGAAGAAAGCGTTTTCGACTCGTTCGATTTCGATTTTTCTAAATGATAAGAAAAAAGATCGATAGAATCTGATCGCGACCTAAAAAAGAAGAGCAAAATTTTGCAATTTTGGGAGAAAAGAGAAGAAAATCCTGCGTAAATGCTATGGATTTCGGGGAATTATTTCGATCTGCCAACCACCTGGCTTGAGTTGAAGAAGGGACCCTGGGGCCTTCTGTGCATTCAATGTCCGATGGCCTTTTCCCTGCTTTTATACTTAGTCTAAATCGGTGAACCCTAAACCCTAACCCTAATACGGGTGGGTCAGTTGCACGCTACATGGTGCAGTTACTTGATGACGTGGTTACCATTATAGATGTGACTTGAAGAAGACGTGAGATTCCACGGCGTCCGAGTGGGACCCACACTATTTTTTTTGTTTTTTTTATATGAAATTGATTGATTATATACTGTGTAGTGTGTACGGCGGGTAAAGTTTTGTAAATACCCGGCTACTGGACCTGAATTACGATAGAACCTTCCACAAGATCAAATGAGGAGCATTGGAGCACTTGTAACTGCTGAGAGCCTCAGATATTTTGCATGTGACGGCCAGAAATGTTGCTAGAAAATTTTCTGTGACCATCTAATATATTCAATCAATTGGTTCTCTACCAATAGTTCGCGCCTACGCAATTACTGATGAAAAGTACATTGAAACCGAGGATGGAAATTGGTTCTCTCCCAATATTTGGAATAATTGATCTTGACTCCGTGAGCATATCATGATACTGAGCGTGACATCAAAGTCTTTTTTGTATCTGTGACTCGTAGAATACAAAATCATCCTAATTAAGAAAATGACCGTTTGATGGTATGCCTTAATGGCAAGATCCATCATGTGAAAGATTGGGATGAAATAGTCAATGACTTTTCAACGTGGGTACACTAAAAGATTCAATGGGTGATTTTAAAAGTACCTAATTTTTCATCCAATCTTTTGCCCAGTGGATTTTGATCCAACTTGACATTATCACAAAAAGGAACCTGAAAATCATGTGGCACACATTACGCTCAAGTGTTATTTCCAGTAGTGTTGTCAATGGACCGGGCTTAGCTTGAATCCTTACTGACTACCCTGCCCGACTTAGTCACATTGGAGTGGGCCGACCGGACTGGGGTTGAGCCCGGCCCGATTTTCAATCGGAGGCAGGTTCATGTCTCATATTTTGGATAAAAAATATAATAAGGCCGCTTAAAGCCCGGCTAGAGCCCGATTATTTTAAAGGAAAAATTTTGGGCTGGTTCGATTCCTGCCCCAGCCTAATTCAGCTTAAAGGAAAAACTTGAGCCTAAATAGACCCGGGCCGAGTCCCGCCCGAATTGCTATTCGGGCCAGGCTTAGGCTTAGCTTTTGCGATGAAAACAATGAGGCCAACTAAAAACTCAACACGAATCCGCCGAGATTTGTTGACATCCCTAATTTTCAACTTTGGCACTCAGATCAATCTCCCACCAAGAAGATTTAAGGAATGTGCAGATATCTTACACCACCAAATTAACTAATGAAATGAAGCACAGCCGCAGTGGAGATTGAGTGATTGATCAGTCTCGTGGGGCACGTAATACCAACTGGTTATTGAAGTTGGCGTTGCACCGTGTCTAAAATTAGTGGCCAAGTCTTTGGAAAAGTTGAGCATTTGGTGTTTCTCCATAGATAGCGAAAGCAGAGATTGATGGGAAGATATATAATAACTATAAAAGCACCGCCACTGGATTCCTCGGCCAAACTTTTTTGTGTTGTTTTCCACCAAGATAGGAAGCTGGTCTAAAAGCTAAGCATCAGTACGTAGGTGTTGCCATACTGAAACCCAAAGGAGAAGTTAAATGGGTTTCCAACCTAAAATGGTCACTTTGGCCATCCAACAAGTTGCAATCATAATTATAAAATATTGTGTTTGAATGTTTGACCAGCACACTTAGTCAAAGTAGGATATACCGCACTAGGGCATTCTTGTGAACCTCTAGTAGTGCCACAACACCAAATCTTTACTCTTTATTAATTAGATCTCCTACTTAATCTTATAAATTTTAAGTAGAGGGCTGCTAGAGGATATGTATTGGGTTAGGCCCTATGCAATATGATAATTTGGCTGAGTTTTAATGGTTAGTAGCCAACCTAAACCTAACTCTTTTCCAACTAGGTTTCAGATCGAAAATGACAAAATTATGCTAATAGCACCTCCCTTATACTATGATCCCCTAAATGTGTACGCATGGCACAGCTAGAGTGCATTTTGATGTTGTCCAAGTGGAATCCCGACATTTCGATGAACTCAACCCAAAACTTATGCTCTTTTAGAAGTATATTAACCATATGATCAATGACTTTTTACGCCTCAATCTCAACCATTGGCCTTATACTTTTAACTTTGTAGGATATTGATTAAATGATATAAATTATTAAATGGCGCAATCTTTAGGCTAATTAAATTCTAAACAATGGTCACCTCTAGCAATTGCTACAAAAGTAATTAATATGTATTAAATTGTACCAAGGCACCTCAAATATTACTTAGGTGCTCCATTAGAGTTTTGTATTAGGTGACCGATCCTTGCACGCCAAGGGTGGTGCACAAGTCAATCGCCATGCCAAGCTGTGATTATAATAAATTCATGCATCTTCCCATCTTTGACAGGTTTGGTAGAGAGATTTGATACGCAGGATCAAAATGGGTATTGGTATAAGGTATCACTCTAAATCGAATACTTATCGGCCGACACTAATACCGTATTGCTGATATTAAAATATTATTTTTTTGAAAAGAGAAATTAAAAATAAATAAATTATGGTATCAATCAATATCAACCTACATGAAAATAATATTAGCCGATATTGACCCATATCCACTCAACACTTATACTAACAACGATAACTATATAGAGGTGTCACTACAAAAATAAGGTGTTTTAGCGGCACTTACTGTTAAGGCAATTTTTGGTAGTGGCAACACTAATAGCGGCAGTTTTTTATAGCAACAAGATTAATAGTAGCAATTTTTTTAACGCCGCTAATAATCTTATTTTTATAGTGTGTGATATCAGTAACAATTCTCGTCAAAATCGATATATATCAGTGTAACAATTCAGATTTTTTGACTTTATTTTAACGGTGTTAGATGATGTACCACACCATGCATTGTACTAATGCTCCACACCGAAGTCGGAACTCGCCCTCTTTTTAAAAAATTATAACTTTTTTCTTTATCAAAATTAGACTTATTACGAAGTGCTCGTCGATACAATTCCAACGATATATAATTTGACGATTTCTGACAAGAATATAAAAAGTTACGTCTATTTTAAGTGATGAAATAAGTTAAAGGGTATGACTGTAATTTCAAGAGAGAAAACGAAACATGATATCAAGCTATTCAAGTCACGTATGAATTATGAATTCTTCTTGTATGTAAAAACTCTTATTTTATTAAATCTTATATGAAAAATGTTAATTCGAGTTGACCTAAAACTTTATACCATTATAAATAAAACTTTAAAAACTCTCTATTCTCTATAATAAAAAATTATTCTCTCTCAAGACTTAGATGAACTGACGCCTTGGGCATCGATCTTTTCATCCCGAATCGCCGTTGATCTACCGTTCACGCCTCAAGAGGTGGGTACTCATCAATCTATCTTGTTCTTCTTAAATCCCGTCGCGTAAGATGCGTTCAATAACGCATCGACGACTTTAAAAATCTTATTTAAACTCTAATATCTCATAAATTAATAAATCTGAATGTTTAATATTAGGGTTTCCCTTAAAAGTTATATAAATTGTAAGTCGGATTTATATTTCATTTATCTTTTTAAACAATTTCTTTGTTTGGGCTAGTAATATTTTACCTTCTATTAGGTCTGTATATTTAATGTGTCTACTTCCTCTGAAATCTACATATTAATTAAATATGAATATCTTTATATATGATAAATCTGTATATTTGATAATTTATTTTCTACTAAAGTTGTATGATTTATAAGTCGGATTTATATTTTATTTTTCTTTTTAGATAATCTCTTTGTTTTGCTATTTAATATTATACTTTTCTATTAGGTCTTCATATTTAATATTTTATCTTCTTTTAAATTTATAAAATTAATTAAACCTTAATATTTGTAAATCTGATAGACTGACTTATTTGAGATTTTCTATTGATATTGTTTATTTTTAAATCTATGTAGTTAGAAATTTACCTTTCTACTAAAAATATAATAATATATTATTATTGCAAGTCTATATTATTAATTATTTACAACTAATTAAGCCCTAAAACTAAATTATGTTTTTATTTTATTTAAAAGAATAATAGATTGCATCATATTAAAGTTTCGGGTCCGAACTCACGACTACGAACTCAAATTCGTGTCCACGAACTCGAGCTCGCAACCATTGATGTATTGGTCTCGGTATTTTATCCATAAATACTTTTAAATTTAATTATCTAATAATAGTAATATATATATATATATATATATATATATCAATTTATCGCTTCAACACGACCTCTTCGATAACACGAAAGGTTATAAATTCGATACCTCATGAAGATCGAACTCTGACTTTCACGTTTTCGAAATCACAATAATAATGACCTTATTCTATATTTGTATTGATGTGAATATAAATAAATATATATATAAACATAACTAAATCTAAATATAAATTTATGTTGTGTGTATGATAATTTTGTACTTCATGTTATACGAGTTATGAACATGTTAGGTCATATGTACGTGAGTATATGAGATTATGCTTAAACTTGGGCGTGATGATTCGCCGAAATGGTATCGAAGCGAGAAATATATTATATTCATATGTCTTATATCTTATGGTGATATAAGACATTATGACGAGTCCGGTGAGTGCGAATTCAGTGTAATCTTGTATACGGTGGTATATGCGGTGACCCTATCACCCCAAATTTTACTATAAGAGGATAAGATATGAGTTATGATATGAGATTCGAGCATTGGGCTTTAGCTTTGGTGAGATTTTTCCACTATAGCTCATATTAGAATTAAGTTGTAAGAGTATGATATGAGTACGAATATGAGATAAGATATATTATAAGTACGATAATAAGAAATCGCTATGTAGGCAAGCAAAAGAATAAGAACTTAAGTCTCTGTCTGTGTCATTCCTTGCGTAGCCACCGTAAGGACAACAATATCTTACAGTCAAGATGAGTCTCTGGGAGACAGTAAGAGTATGACCGAGAGTATGAGTAGATTGTGTGTAACCATTTATGTCTCCCCATTGGGCTGGATGGAGGACTATGAGTATGATACGGGGGCGTTGTGATATGGTGATATGATATTATCGTGACTCTCACATGGTTGCTCGAGCAGCGGCTATAACACAAGTCGTTGACGATCTATGAGTATGCTAGTTACGCCCATGCGATGTACAGACGTATGCGCGAAAATAATAAAATACAATATGATCATAGTCCTACATTCATGATTATGATATAAGTTTATGATATACACTTGATTTATCATATTCTTTTTGATTTCATTATTATATTATGTTTATTACTCACTTGATGCACCCACAATGCACCTGAGTAGAATGAGGTGGATTGCTGGTGTATCAATTGAGTTCACGTGACTGAGTAAACTCATCCTATGAAACTCTAAATAGCTGTAGGTGATTACATTGGTGGAGTAGACATTGGCTATTCAAATCTCATTGATGTTGACTTTGTTGACCCCGTGGACACTGAGTATCAGGAGCCTTGAGAGGGCGACGCCGCTCTATACCAGGAAGACCTTGGTGTTGATTCTGATCCTAGTGCCGATTATTGACAATTGTAGATTCGATACTGAGGTTTTTTAATATTATTATTATATTATTGACTTTATGCTTTATTTATCGGATTTGTCTCCGACTTTTATTTCTCTTTCATTGGTTGTTTATTTAGATTTTATCACGTTTATTCAGTATTTATGATCGTTTTATATTCTACCTATATGTATTAGCTTTCACGGATTTCGTAAAATCAGATTTGCACGAGAATTCTGATTAAGTGTAAACCCACTTAATATATCCGAAATATCTATGAGTCATAACTCGAAATTCTAGGCTCTCAGGATTGAGTGAAATTTTGAATCGTGACAATCAGTAAAACCAATAAGTATTTACCTATACCGAAAGGAATGCGTTTCGATAGCATGCGTAGTACACTCGATGCCATTGCTACCCAATTTACCAAAAATTAATGGAATTTTGTGGCTCTCTATTCTCACTTTGGGTGATGGGTGATGCCTATTTTACCATGCTTGTAATTATTGTGCCAAAGCGATGATGTATGGCATTTCGTGCACCATCGTAGCACGAAACTGGTTAAGATAATAATTATTAAGACACTGTTATTTACAACCCCACATTCTTTCATCTCTTTAAATGTAGAGATATTTTTTCTCCTTATCTCTCGAAAATTGGATCTAGAGGTCAGGGGCGCACAGGTACATTTGTATTTTGATTCCATGTGCCATACCTCCCAAAAAAATATCAGAATTATCTTTGATGTATGCCTATAAGTATATTTTCCTTTTGAAATGTGTGCTAGGTTGAACCAATATCTGACCATCTGGTGATAGATTATAGTATCAAGATCTATTTTGTATTTGATTGGAACGAAAAAACTATTTTCATTGTCTCATTCAAAATAGTTGACGGTTTAGCACGTGAAATCACAATTAGAAAGAAAGAATATTAGACTCTAAATATTACTTTAAATATCAATCATATGTGATATATATATATATATATATATATATATATATATATATATATTGGACAGTGTGTATTGGTTAGGCCCCTTTCGAGATATACACTTTCGATTTTGTAAGGTGTTAACATTAAGTCAAACAAGTCAAATATCAGCTCATATACTTTTTTTGTGAAAAAAATTATATAAATTATATTTATATATATATATATATATATATATATATATATATATATATATATATATATATAAAATATGATTTTAGAAATTTAAAAAAAAAAAAGTTGCTTGTACATATCGGCTTGGAACCAGCCTATGCGCATATATATTGGACTTTAGATTCCGAGTTCTAACTAAATGTACCCTAATTAGTATGGATAAAAGAAGCCTTGTACTAAGGACCAAGTAACTTATCTGGTTCTACAGTAGTTTACTATTAAATAGCACCCAATCACAGGTCATGTGCTTGGATTGATAATCATGTGAAAAATTAATAATTATAAAATGTATACAATTGACGAAGTCAATTGTGGGGGGAATATGAATGGTTAAAATAAAATGTGATTTTAGCGTTGATTTTTCATGCAATTTCCCATATTAATCACATAATTTTATTTATTTTATTTTAACTTTTTCTTTTCAAAGCAGTTGTGAACATGACTCCCGATCCTGTGATTGGCCATGGATTCCCAAACAAGTGTAGTAGCAGGTAATATACCTACCTCAACCAACATATATCAACAACGGACTGCTTACGTGTGACACGTAATGCAACTGATTGGCCCAAACTTGCATTGGTGGGACCCATTATGCTTGCATGGCGCCATGTCAGCGATGCCTTGAATGTTCTGTGGACAGTGTCCCCCAAGATAAATGGGTTACTCTCAAGTCTCAATCCTTTCTGCACTGATAATGCATATTTTATAAATTTGCACGCATCCCAAAGTTTATTTGTGCAAGACTGGTATACGGGCCGTGTACCAAACAGCAACTCAATCAAAATCCCAACCTCGAAAGTTGGAACTTTGAGTCTTTGGATTTCCAAAGCACTGATTTTGTTTTCAGTCAGCTTTACAAAATGGTGATATTGTTGTCGTTTTCCACTACCTCCTTCAACAAGTTAGGAATGTTTACCACCTTACTCTTTCCCATATTTTCTCACTCTTCCTTTTTAACTTTTATAAATTTTTGTATCGAGGCATGCGCATCCCAAATTTTTTTTTCATGGGCTATGGTCCTAAGGATAATAGATGCTCTGCCGGTTTTAAGGGTACACGCAAGATTTGACTATGAGTTTGTGTCACGGGTCTTCAAATATGTCCGTTCATTTGATGTACTTGACCAAACGCGGATGCAGATTCTGAGACTGAAAATTTTGATTTTCAGATCGCTTTGGTGTCTATTTGGTTAAATTTTAAAAACTCAATACCGAAAACCAACCGAAACCGATACAATTCAGTACGGTTCCATTCATGTTCAATTGCTTAATTTTATTTTATTTTAATTGGATGCAAGTTCTGAACTGATATCTGACAATTCAACCTGATTGGAAGATCAGTTTGTCGAATTGGACTGCAACTGACCCAAAACATAAAAACTGAAAATAAAAAATTTTCAGTTTATATGGTTATAGCGAGCGATTTATTTACCATGTAATTAAGGGTGCAGTCGGGCCTTATTAAACTGGCGGGTTTTTTAAATCCAGCCTAATAAAGGTCGGGTTCAAGTTTAAAAAGTTGGACCTGTTGGGTGGGTTCCAGTATGGTCGAAAATCTCGACTAATTACATAAATAAGTCAGGTCTAAGTTAGCCTTGAACCCAGCCCAACCGGAAGTGCTACCTATTTTTCTATAAGACATAAATACATGATAATTTTTAACAGGTTCAAGTCTAGGCCAGGTCCAAAAGCCAATAACATATTCAGACGAAACCTGCAAATGCAATTAAATTACATAGTCATCTAGGTTCAAGTCAAGCCTAGGACCGGTTTAGGTTGGGTTAGGTTCAACTAGCAATTGGGTTCAGTCGGTCTGGGTAAAGATTTTTTTAACATGCTGGGTTCGGATTCAGGTCAAGTCTGGGTTAAGATTCTCTTAACAGGTCTGGTTCAAGTTTAGACGTAAACGGGTGGGGTGAGGTTGAGGTCAGGAGAAGTAACAAGTCAAGTTTAGGTTGACCCTAACCGTGTCTCAAACTCAACCGGTGCAATTTCAGGTTGACCCTAAACCTGTCTCCACCAAGCCTACAATTTTAGGACCCATGCACAAATCTCCATGACAACCCTCACGGATCAATCTTCTTCTGCAGAATTTGCACATATATGATATATGTTTAAAAAGTTTAAAGCATACTTTTGATGACTTGCATGTTTGTAAATAATTGACCACTTGACCATAAGGAGGTTGACCCAGGCACTATCCTTGGTGCAAAGGTGGGCTTCCTTGATTAACTTCAACAGTTTTAATGTCAAAATGTGTCCTCACGATTTTTTATTTTTTATTTCATTTGAACCATTTACTAAATCCACTCCATTTCTAAGCTCAAATTATGTATTTTATTAAGTGCGATGCGATCATGATTATGTAGCATCTTTACTGAAAAAGAAAAAAACGAAAAACAAGAGCAACGCATAGCTTAGAAACTTAACGTTGTGTTTCGAGCTTAGAAACTTAAGGTTGTGTTTCGAATTACTCTTTGGGGGCAAAAAGCATGTTTAAATCACTTTTTTATAGACTTAAATTCTGCTCTCTCGTGATTTTGCCCTACAAAAGAGTTGAGAGTATTTTTGTGAAGACCCAAACCCACATACCACCATATTGTCGGGTTCTGGGCTTAGTTCTCCGCCCCGATTTTGTTTTTGGCATGGACTTAAGTCTCCACCCAAAATGCGTTATGACATGCAACGTCCGCAATTACATATAGCCTAAGGCCAGGAATTTTCCATATCCGATGTGGGACTATTATAATCCCCCTACCTTATAGAATAGCCATTTTGGACTCTGATACGATTCTGTGAAGACTCAGGCCCACATGCCACCATATTGTTCGGTTCGGGACTTAGGTCTTCGCCCCGGTTTTGTTTTTGGCATGGGTTTAAATCCCTATTTAAAATGCGTTATGACATGTAGCGTCCACAATCACATATAGCTCAGGGTCAGGACTTTTTCCTTTCCGATGTAAGACTATTACAACTTTCAACCAAACACACTTATACTAAAAAGTAAGGATCAAAATTTCGGACGAAATGACTTAAATTTCGGTCCAAATTATCAATTTTAGTCCTCAGCAAAACAATAATTTAGACTGAAATTTTGGTCATATTTTGTATGGGACTTAAAATTTCGGTTGAAATTTTGGTCAGATTATCAGTTTTCGGCCGAAATTTTGGTCCAAATTTTCAATTACGATCTCCTCCGAAACCGAAACAAACCTAAAATTTTGATCCTTGTACTAAAGCGCTCTGCTACAAAGGAGAGAGTTTCTCTTTACATCCAAAGAGAAATCTCAAACACAGCCTTAGAGCTTAGAAACAGCACAGATTTTGTAGCATAACTGATTCATTTTGGATTGCCTTAGGAACTGGGATTTAGCCTGCTGGGGGAAGCTGTTGTGACTTTTGTTTTGTTTTTTTTTTTTTTTTTTGTGGCTGTCTGGAGCGGATGGGCCTCGAACCAGCCACTTACTCATTTGAAGATGTCTTTGGGCACATATGATTGCCTTTTGAAACGTGTTTCATAGTTATAATTGTGGCGTTGATCGTGAAAATTGTTTGATTAAGCAGCTGGTAACGCGTTTCGTCGCCCTTTTTAGCTTACGGTTACCGAAATGGAATATGAGGAGCCACCCTCGTATCCCCTCGTAGCGACGCGTAACGACGAGGAATGAGAAACGCGTCGCCCATCAAACATGTCCATTGTATGTCCTCTTCTTTGATTAATACAAGGTCCTCCGTGAATATAAAAAATACAAAAAATGATAACCCATCAAAATCTTTGAAGCTAGAGCCTAGATCTTGGAGGATGACGATAACTTGTGATCATGTGTCATGGGAGAAGTGATCTACCATTTTAATATACGGATCATGCTGTACGTTATATATATATATATATATATATATATATATATATATATACAAGAAGATGTGTACGAGATCTCCAAATTTTGACACTACCAAAATAAAAGAAAATTAATTTTTTCTTTTATAAATAACATGTCACGTGTCATATGATCAAACTCATTGTCTTATTTGTTTAATAGACAGTATGCGGCTGACATGGCGGAATGCAATTGACTACAATCAGTCATGTTGCGCCACATAAGTCACTTGTACTTTGTTTCCTTCTTTAATATGATGTTGGAGTAACAATAATAATAATAATGATAATGGTCTATCATTACCAGCTAAGGTTTTACCCTAGATGACTCCACTAATCATCAATTCCTAAATAATTATTTAAATAATAATAAAAAGGCATGCCAGGTGTTGCCTTCCTAGAGAGCCACGCAGTAACCTCTCACGCATAGAAATATAAGGCTAACACCCCAACTACACCAATTGCAGAGAAGCGATGCTAACTTTGGATGTGACCTACCCTACTTTAGCTGGTGCTTAATATTTTATCGAATAATATACCACAATGGGTACCTTTTGCCCCACTTTCGAGGAATAAAATCTAGTAAAGTTTCTTCATAGCTCGTGCACCAAACAAAAAATTATATATAGATTTGTGCTCAAAGTAAAAGGTGGTCATCACAGACACCTTTCATGTGACTCTTTTTACATGAGTAATGATTCCATGGCATTGGTATCACTATATTACGTTGTATCAATCTTAGTTCTTCCCAGGTCCTGTGGCAGATCCCTGTACACTGGGACGGAGCCATAAACTTTCATGAAAAGAGGCCAAAGTATGAACAAGAAATATTTAATATTATAAAAAATAAAAATAATATTCATTTACTGTTAATAAAAAAAAAATTAAAAAGAAAACTTTTGTTTATATATATTCTTGTACCTATCAATAAGCATTAGGGCCAATCTGCCATAGCTAAGAGCCACATTAACTAGGCTAAGCTTCATTGTTAACTTTTAAGGCTTGTTTGGATAAAATAGTAGGAAAATGATATTTCGATGGCCTAATCATGTGTGAGAGAGAGAGGTATTAGGATATGATTTAAGAAGATAAGTTTTAGGAGGGTGGTTAAACTATTGCTAAAAGATAAGAGACGCCTAAAAATAAGAGAAAAATAGGAGAAGTCTAAAAGATAGGAAAGAGGGGAGAACTAAAAGATAGGAGAAAGAGAGGAGACACCTAAAAGATAGAGAGAGAGAGAGAGAGTGACACCTAAAAGATAGGAGAGAGAGAGAGAGAGAGAGCTTAGTGTGCATTTATTTAGACGGGGTCAATCATTTTGGTGCCGAACAAATAGGTAAGATAGATTAAAGAGAAAGAGAAAAACTAAATAAGCGGGGGGTAGCCGTGGTCCTTGTTAGCCCCCCTTTGGCTCCGTCTCTGCCTCTACATCTATGTGTGCCGTGTGGAACCAAAATCCGACCGTCTCATGGCACACCCATGGTCTCAAGATCCATTGTGTGGAAGATTGAGGTAAAAAAATGTCCACTGTCCGATTTAAAGCGGTCAATGCATCCCGATTAGAGGAGATGGTTTGAGGTTAAAACTTCAGAGGGTGTAGATAATAGTACCCTAAAGAAGAGAAGAATAGGAAATATTAGCTAATAGGGACTCCGATAGAAAAGTTTTGGCCTTTTATACCCAATGTAAAAGTTTGGGGTAAAAGGGATTGCACGAGTTTTTAAGTTCCTAAAAAAAAGGTTTGGTCAATATCTTAGGAAAGCTTCACACAAAATTATTGCAGTACCCTTCTTCAATCGTTGGTTCATCTTCTTCAATCGCTGGTTCCATCTGGTTCATCTTCTCCAATCGCTGGTTCATCTTCTCCATTTGATTCGTCTTCTTCAAACGCTGGTTCATCTTCTTCAATCGCTGGTTCCATCTGGTTCATCTTCTCCAATCGCTGGTTCATCTTCTCCAATGGTCGATTTAGTAAAGCAAAAATATATTTTGGATTCTCTCTCTCTCTCTACAAAGAACTCCATTATTGATACCTCCTTTTGGGTCGTCTTCTTGATTCGTCTAAAAATCTGTAAAACTCCATTTTGGGTCTTTTTATTCGTCTGAACATCTGTACAACTCCATTTAGTGATCGTCATCTATTTCGTCTTCTCCAATGGATCACCCATTAATGACTGCTCTACAAATACTTGGGAGAAGAGCATTTGTGATATATTTAATCGAGATATGGAAAACCCTAACTACCATTTGCATATCGTTTAAAAGTGGAAGAAGATCCTTGTAAATGGATCACCAAGGACGAAGAAATGAACTTAGATTTTCAGAAAATCCATTAACATGTTTTTGGGAGCAACCATTAATGACTGCCCTGCAAATATTTGGGGAGAAGGGCATTTGGAATATATGTAATAAAGAAAAGGGTTTGTTCAGTAATTTCAATCCCAATCTCTTTCTCCAGCGTGAGCTTTGCGTCACGCTTTGTGTCGGCGGGATCCGAATACGACAATCTCACATCGGAACTGTCGCAGGTGATTACTGTGATAGAATTGGATAATGTTAGAAACCTGTCGCAAGGACAATAGGGTTAGATTTTCAGAGTCTTTGGGATATTTGAGAAAGAAAATAGCACTATAGGAATTTCAAGTCAAGTGTTTTCTTGTAATAGACCAAACAAATTTTTGGAAACTTAGAAAATCATGTCAATTATTTCCAAATTTTAACCTCGCCAAATTATTACCCAACCCCGATTTGCTGACTATGCATAGAGGAAGTCTCAAATGCTATACAGCCGACGGATGAACTGAATAATAATTTGCAAACAAAATAATCTACGTCTCTAGTGCTTTTTTATAATGATTTTTTTACTTGAAAGGGACGCTAATTATCCCATATTTACTTGATATGGGTCTCATCATTTGGTTATTACATAACAGGCTCCCAAACTGTCTACTTTTTCTTTTCTTTTTTAAACCGACAACTCAAAATATTTGACATGTGCTAAAATTCAAGTTAAGAGGTTAGATGATAATGCCCTTTGGTCCCAATGAGATTGATCAGTCTTATATGCGACCGATCAATCCACCATAAGACTGATCGTTTAGTCTCATATGGGACTCAACGGTCTTATAGTGGATGGTCGGTCTCATATGGGATTGATCGGTCTCATGGTCGATTGATCGATCTCATATGGGAACTGATTGATCGGTCCGATCACATATGAGATAGACTAATCACTCCAGTAGTTTTGTCCAACCTACTTTTTCACTTAAATTGAATTTCAGGGCATGTCAAATATTAGGACCCTTTTTGCAATGGTTAAAAATAAATAAAGGGTTTGAGACCATGTTTGGTAATAACCGAAAGGTCAGAGACTATCATAAAAAGTAAACGGTGTAGACCCTGTTGGATAATGCAGTTAAAAAATTCCGTAGTTTAAAAAGTCCTTTCAAGTATGTTCTAAAACTCTTCAATCAATAATTGGGCGGTGTCCTTCATGTACCCACCCCCACTAACAAAACATGAGGCTAGGTCTAAGGTTTTGGGGTGGGTCCAATGCTTATTTTCTTTCATATAGGGCTCCAAGAAAGATCAGAATAAAAGAAGATTCACTGCTTGTTGTCCCCCCGTTGTGGGGTGGGGCAAGTGGTGGCCACACCAAAAGTGCTCTTATTTTGGTCTCCACCCATAAAGAGAAGCTTGCATAGCTGTATAAGATAGACAAGTCAATGGTGTGACCGTGTGAGGACATTTAAAATCAGAGACTATAGTGTGCCATATTGATGATGTGATTCCCCATTTACGTCTCGGACACAAGATAGATGATCCAAACGCTCATCACCAGATACAAATATTTCCAATGAGAAGCACTCATTTAGGCCACATGGCACATCTTTTGAGAAATCCAAGCTATCAAAGTCATAGTTCATGTTGGGTGTTACCGTGGGCCCACAAATTACGTTCATTGAGAGATTTGAACTATCTGATCAGTGCATCTATTAGGACAATTGTGCACTATTTTTTAACAGTCAATATCAAGTGTACACCAGCTGGAATCACACAAAACAGCGTATGGTGAAATCTATTTTGGTGATGGGTCCAACCTGTCATTACCATCCAATAGAGATTTTATCAAACAACGACTAAACGGCATTTGAATCAAACATTGGTATGCTTGGTAACTGATTTTTGTCTTACTTCACATATTGAACAAATTAATCCATGGAAAACCATGTACTATATACAGTGAATCGGATTGAAAGCAGAATCTGAAAGAGCATCTTTGCTTGAATCCAAGAACAAGATCCAAATCTGACATTTTTTTACTAATATATTAACTTAGGTAAGTAAATCAATCGTGGCATTGCAAGAACCTTAATGATAAACTATAATTCAATGGTAAATCTGTATAAAGAGTTGATAATAGGTTTTGCCACCATATCACTGTTGGTTTCAGAAATCTGACAATAAGAACCATGTTGTATTTTTTTCTACAATGAGTGAAAAATACGATTGGGTGAGGGTAACACTGACCTCAATGTGACACTTGACAGGTGGCGGACCAAGATTTTCCAACTAGACTGAGGGGAAATGCTTGTTGAGGTTGAAAGGGAGTGAGTAAAACTCTTCACTCCTTGTATCTGTCTTGAAAGATCTGAACTTTTCCCACCAATGCCAACCTCTATCCCTTTGTGTTGCACTGTCCGCACGATGGAGAGTGCAGTCCAAGAAGAAAGCAATCATGGCTGCAACTGTTGCCGGTGAAGAAAATATTACGTCTACCGAGTCATTGAACTGACACAAGACGAAAAAAATGTCATCAAGAGATTAGATTTAAGACATGAATAGGAATAAAAATATTAGAAAAACAGGGTGGCTCAGTATCAGAGCTCGGCAATATAAACTCATAACAGATACAAACTGTTAAGCTCCATAATCATTCTGTATGGTACGATACAAACTCATATTGGATGATACCAATACATATGATATGCACTAAGCATGAGCTAAATGACTCGGGACATACTGAGATTTCAAAACCCTACATCCAATCAAAGGACCAACTAGTAGAGACATACCTTGAAAAGTACATCGGTCAAATGTCCTAATCATCTGATCCATAATTTAATTTTGGATGGTAAACAGAGCCTAGGCGAAGAGAGTGTGTAGCATAGATTGATAGATTTTCTAGTCAAGAGCCAAGTGACTAAAAAGATGACAAAGGATCCCTCAAAAATAAAATGGTGTGAATTAAAAGGAAACAAAATAATATGCTTCAAGAAGAAAACGAAGGATCAAGAAGTATAGTGGTGGGAAGGGGGTCCAAATAAGAACGGAAACAAATGGTGTAATGCCTTAAACAACTTGCTAAGGAGGTGCTTGGGGAGTCTAAAAGAAGAAAAGGTGTATAAAAGAAGCATGTAGAATGTAAACATTCAAAAGTTGCCGAGAAAAAGTGTTTTAAAGACTGGATACAAATGATATTGAAAGATATAACCTCGCCAAAAGAGAAGATACGAAAGCCATGAGTAAAGCTAAGTATATAGCATTTGACAATTTATATATGAGGAAGGGACGAAAGGAGAGAAAGAAATCTATAAACTTACCAAGATAAAGAGAAAAGAAACTATAGATCTCGAACATGTATGGTACATTAGAGACGATCAAGGTTCAAAATCTAAATTTTCTTGTACAGTTGTACGTATCGACCAGCTCCAAAAATGATACATATTGAACAATACGAATCGGTTTTGGACAATACATTGGTATGTATCGACCAATTCACACTAATATAAATGGATCAGTACGTTCATTACATCGACTGCTCATGTTTGAAACTGATACGTAGAGGTTTGAAAGATATTTTGAACCATAAAGATGATTCTCAAAGAGTCTTCGTAAAAGAGTATAAGATGGAAAATAAATGACAAGAATACTTTAGAAATCTATTAAACACGGAATATGATCCAGAAGAGAACCGACATTAAACTAATGATTCAGACTATAAAAGTTTGAGAGAGAATAGTAGAACGACTAAGGCAAGAATCAAATGTATCAGAGAACCAATTTGGATTTATGTCAAGCACATCAACAAAGGAAGCTATTATTAAGGCAACTTATGGAGAAATCCAGAGAGAGAAGGAAAAAACTGCACAGCCTTGATTGATTTGAACAAGACTTATGATAGAGTGTTGAGGCAGATATTTTGGTTGATGTGATAAGAACGCATTCTGAACTTATATATTGAGACTATCCAAGAGATGGATGAATGGGCGGTAACTAGTATAAGAGTGATGTGGGGAGAGACAAGTGAGTTCCCTATCAGAGTTGGACAGCATCACCGATCTGCTTTTAGCTCTTATTTGTTTGCCCTGGTCATGGATGGATTACCATAGGCATACAAGAAGAGATTTCATGGTGCATGTTATTTGTGGATGATGTAGTATTAATTATCCAAACAAGGAAAGAAATAAATTATAAGTCGGTATTATGGAGAAAAGCTTTGGAGTCAAGGGATTTGAAAATTAGAACAACAATGGAATACATCGAATGAAAATTTAGTGAACATGATAACCTAGAGGAGGATTTAGTTAAAATAGAAAATCATTTCGTGCCACATTGCCATGGATTTTACTATTTAGGATCTACTTTACAATCTGATGTTGGATTTGAAGAGGACTTTTCAAATAGGATTAATGCGGGATGGATGAAGTTGAAGCAAGCAAATGAAGTATTGTAGGACGCAAGAGTTCCACTTAGATTGAAGTGACATTTTTATAAGATGGTAATTAGACCTGCCATATTATATGGTAAAAAATGTTGAGTTACAAAAAGCGACAAGATAGAATATATGTGATTGAGATGCATACGTAGAGATGAATGTGTGGACTAACAAGAAACGAAAAAATTTGAAAAGAGTACATACAAGAAAATATGAGAGTGGCACCTATAAAAGAAGAATTAGAAAATATCAATTGAGGTGGTTTGGGCATGTTCATCAGACGCCAAATGCAAACCCTGTATGAAAGGTTGAGATGCTAAAAGCACAATGAAGTAGGAGAAGAGGAAGACCAATGAAGACCTGGAGGGAAGGACGTTGTAAAAAGGGACATGAAAGATTGCAAAGTCACAAAATGCTCAATGTTGATTAGAAACGAGTGGAAAAATAGGACTCACAAAGTCGATCCCAAATAGATGGGAAAAGGCTGTGATGATGATGATGCCTAGGTGATGATCCACAAAATAATTCATTGATCAAATAGTTAGAATCAATAGATGGATGCAAAATTTTGGGCTATTGAATGGTAATTTATCATGCACTGGTTCATGAAGATTGGCAAAAAGATAGGATACACGCAAACTCTAATGGTGAACCATGCTGCAGCAAGGTTTAAAAACTCAGTATCTAGGGCCGTATCAGCCGCCTCTAGGGCATCAATATCAGCGATATGTATATTGGCCATTGGTGTTATTTTTTAAAAAAAGTAGAAAAATTCCTAAATATAGATAAGATATTTTTATGCTTCTATATTTGATTAATTACTACTTATATGTAGAACACTACAATGAGATTTAATATATAGCTGACTAGTAAATAAGTGAATGACTTAATGAATGATGCATTTTTATTATATAATGCTTACTACATGCCAATACAAATAAATTTATCCCTAACGATATTGAGCATGATGATGAGTTGATATGTCACTAGTACAAATTCATGATTCATGAATGACAGACTATATCAACAAGTATACAACATACCATAGTGACCAAGTCTGGGAACAGTAATAAAACAGTTCCGGAAATATTCGGAAAAAAACAATGGTAAATTTCGGCAAACACGGGAAAAAATAAAAAAATTTACAAAATTATAAAAATATATTAATGATTATAAAAAAATATAAAATATATGTGTATCATATATTGTACATTTATCATATAGGGTACCTTCATTTACAACCCAGGATTCTTCTCTCTTAACCCAATTTTACATGCTTAAACCGTTAAGTACTTTGAATCAGTCGATGGAGATCACTTTTCGCCCAATCTTTCACATAATGGATCTGAAGATCATGGACCTACCATCAAACAATCAGATTTTGATTCCACATGGCACACATCTCAAAAAAAGAACATGATCATGGGCCCATTATCTCGGAATGTTTGTTGTGTGGAATCAAAATTGGACCATTTGATGGTAGGTCCATTATCTCCAGATCCATTATGTTGAAGATTGGGGCGACAAACTATCTCCATCGTATGATTCCAAACAGCCAAGAGTTTAAGCACTTGAAATGTGGGTTGAGAGGGAAGAATCCTGAATGAAGGTACCCAATCATATACGTTTAAACATGGACGGGCAGTGCTGGGCTATGATGATGAGTGGAAGACACGTTACTTTGTTTTCGTTAGTCTCACATCGAATAAATAAGGAAATGGCAGTGAGACGGTTGGCTATATAACGAGAGCGGAGGCGCTTGGTCAGCATACTTATGTCATTATCTTAAACGTGAAATATGTGTTTTTTTTTAAATGAATGCAATTTTTTTCAATAAACGTGAAATAATAACATTTTAAACGTTTTTCCCAAAAAAATCGAAAAAAACGTGTGTTTTCCGAAATAAACGCGTTTTTGATCACTATGCAACATACAATGATCCATTACTACAACTCTACAACTACAAAAATATTTTCTCTTCAAACTTCTGGTATAATCAACCTGAAAATCATTAAGTTTATAAAATCAAATCAAAAGACTAAAAGAAAATTAAAATTAAATAGGAAGCACAAAAATGTGCTAATTCATAGGGTGAAAATTCAAAAGGCTAAAATATGAGCCTAAGAGCCCAAGATTTAAGAAATATCCATTTTGTGCCAAATCAACATGAAACTCTTGCCAAAAATCCTGAATTAACTTTTATGTTAACATTTAAGTTCGTTCTTATAGATTTAAGAAATATACGAACTTACCTTAAACGTTTTAATATAGAGTTACTATACCACTACAAATTTTAGTATGGATGTCTAAATAATATAAATAATTTTTCAAATCAATTAAAAAAAAAAAAAAATTAATTCATGCCGATACATACCAACTTATACATTGAGGTATCTCCAATAGTGGCCGACACATCGATACTCGTAGGTATCAGCCGGTAGATAACTGATTCTGATACTCATACGTGTCAGCAATATATATTGTTATCAACTGAGTTTTTAAAACCATTTGTCATAATTCCTCAAATATTAAATGGGTCAGAAGTGCATTGAAAGGTAAAAGAAAGTTAAAGTTCATTAAAGTTTTAATATACCCATTTGGCACGAGTATTAAGGGGACCGTGGCCAGAAATTAATGCATATTCTTTGAAGTATTGTGGCACTGATAAACCCATGAACAAAGAGAAGCCTAATATGAAATTTGTTCTGAAACTGTCGAGGTTGCAAAACTGAAGTAAACCAATCCCTGCCGAAGCTGCATACAGCATAATACACCATGATCCCAAATTACATAACAGTAGGGAAAAATTAGACGAGCATAATAAAGTAAAATGAAAACAGAAACAAAAATAATTGTAATAAACTGAAAAGAAAGAGGCGACATTAGTGAGTAGCGCTAGTGTGTGCGATCAAAGACCAGTAACGGCATTTAATTATGTCTTGTTGAAGCATGAGATGAAGAATACATGGGCCCACCCTGTGCTATAGATATAATCGGTAACTAAAATATGAAACCAAACTCATATGGTGCTACTAAACTACTAGCTAACTTATTTCTGTCAATATTTTTTACATAAAATAGTTTTCTGGTAGCAACTGCTATAGTCCAAATTGTCAGTTTCTGAATCACAACTTTTTGTTCAGTGCCTGAATCAATTATTGCAGCCATTTTAATCTCATGCTGCGAGTAATCAATCTTATAAAAGCAACAGCTATGAATCGTAATTCGTAAATCCTACCAAACTAACCACATTTCCCACAGCATGGTTCAGCCCTCCATTAAACCCATCAATGGCTTCTAGTCATACAGAATTTCTATAATTAATGATCACTGCAAGGAATCAATGTAACGATAGATGTGAATCATAAATTGTAATATCCCGAAAACTTTAACGTTTAACTTTGACCTCGGGAACCGTGCCCGATTAGTCATAGGGTTGACCAAGTGATGGTCAAACAATGCACTCATAAAGTGATAAACTAATGTGAGGTCAATACGACTTAAGAGTAGTGTATAGTGTGAGTTAGTGGTCACATACACCTACCTCTGGTGTATGTGTTTAACACACAAGCAGGAGAGTGAATATAAGGGTTTAATAACCCTATTTCCCTTTTGTTTTGGGCTATTGAAGAGAGAGTTAAGAAGAGAGAGAGAGAAATAAAGAGGAGTTATGAAGGCTAGAGGTTAATGCAAATTAAAAAGAGGAGTTAGCATTGATTGCCGGATTCAAGCGTTAGGATCGTTGAAACTAAAAGCTGTAGCCCTAGCCATTCCAACCTAGATCTTGATCAATTTGAGGATTGATTGAAGGTGAGTTTTAAATTAATGTTAATGCATAGGTTGTAGATAATTAAATTCGGTCAAATGTACTTAAAAGAGTAGATTAAAGGCATAGAAAAGAAAGGAGAAAAGATTTGGAAGAACAGCCAGAAAGGGGGCTGAATCGGACCAAATCGATCAATCGAAATTGGGATTCGATTAATCGATTTTGGTCTGGAAGTTGAAAAGTCAGGTAAGTCCGATTTCGATTAATCGAATTTGATTTCGATTAATCGATTTGGAAATCGACTAATCGACTGAGTACCTCCAGTGGCTGGAGAAACATGACCTGGGAAAATCGACTAATCGAGTTGAGAAATCGATTAATCGACCTTGGATTTCGATTAATTGATTTGGAATCGACTAATCGATTTCGGATTTTCGACCACTTGATTTGAGAATCGACGTTATTATGTTAGAGATTTCAATTAATCGATTTTGGATCGATTAATCGAATTTGAATCTCGATTAATCGATTTTGGGAATCGATTAATCGATTTGGGTTTCGATTAATCGATTTGGGAATCGATTAATCGAATTGTGTTTCGATTAATCGATTTTGGGAATCGATTAATCGACTTTGGAAATTTTACCTAACTTTATAGTTTTACTTTGAGATTCATGGAGAGTCTAGGGCCTTCTTTATTACATCTTTAGTGATGTATTGCACTTGTTGTGATGTACCATAGGTGGTACGTGTGAAAGCGAGCACAAGGAGCCGCGTGGGACCTTGATGCTTGGACCTTCAGAGAATTGAGGTAGGGAGCACCCTAAATATGTACTTTAATTTCAAGAGCATGTATGTAGTGATATATTTATCAAAATTGAAAGTGTTTTAACTATGAAAAAGCTTTGTGAAAATGGGTGTGTGTGTGACACTAAGAATATGATAAAGGCATCTGTGTGATGCGAGTAACTAAGATCAAGTAATTTAACAAGAATGAGACATCCCCAGGGGATGAGAAAGTAATAAAGGCATCAGTGGATGCGAGTAAGTTATACATCCTAGGGATGTATATCTGATTGAATAATTATTGTTGAGGTCTAACAGATATAAGATAACACGTTACACGGTGAACAAATATATGTAAAGCACATGTTATTTTTGTTATTTGAGGTTTGTTTAGGATACCCCACCGACGCGGCGGGATACCCACGACTGACGTGGCAGGATATCCGTGACTGGTACGGCGGCTAATCCGTACACTAGTGCGGAGGTCTATCCGTACACAGTAAGGACATCCCAGGGATGTTGAGATGAGTTTTAACCCCGCCGCCTAATGAGAAAGGGGCTTGGGTCGTATTCCCAGGGAATACATTTTAACAACTGTCTATTTAGACGACGATGGAGGGTATCTCATTGGGGCGATGCTATATTGCTCGGGGATTACTTAAGTTGAATATTTAAGTTTTACTTTAAGCCTGTTCAGTGTCATTCATGATAAATCAACAACAAAGTAAGACATGTAAAGTACCAGTAAACTTGAATGCAAATCATCAGCTTTTAAACCGTTTTTCTAGCAAATGCATAGACTCATCATGCTTAGAATATCATGGAATATATGTGAGATTTTAATTTATATGTTCATTGTGCTTGTTCCCTATTGAGCTAGGATGCAGCCCACCCTTTAGATTATACGTCGCAGGTCCTTTGTTAGCAGCAGCGGAGGCTTCGGGAGACGTAGATCCGGGTGATTCGGATTACGTGCCTGGAGACGAGTTTGAGCCTCCTCCCGAGGACTGCTTCTAGGAGACTCTGTTGTGCACTTTGACAGAAAGTAGTTTTGAGAGCAGATTTGTACGGCTTGGTATGTCAAGCCTTTATTTTGTTAAAACAATGTAATTAAATTGATTTATTTCTTTTGGCGAACCATCTGGGGTGATCTGTTTTTCACCGATGGTTCGGATCGGTTCTTTGTTCATGCAGTGGCATGAAAGTAGAACTATCTTTTGTTATGCCAGATGGGCATGTTACTTTTCCGCTTTATGCAATTAATTGCTTATTTATTTACTTGTGCTTGTTATACCAATGTTCCGTGCATGGTTTTGGGGCACGGTTTGGAGGATCGTGCTGATGGCACGGGTTTTGATCTTAAATCCGGTCATCCGATTGGTATCAACGCTTTTCTTTTAGAAATTCGACAATCATTCTTTTCTCGAACATAGGGACTTCGCTAATGGCTCAACAGTAGCATCTTTGGCGGCTCATACGCTCTGCACGACGATCGACCATCGACACCTCCGTTGGCTCAAATCTTGATGTCTTGACTTTTACCGAGTTTAGGAGGATGAGACCTCCTAGCTTTTCAGGACAGGCAGACTCTATGGCAGCTGAAAACTGGTTGAGTGAGATGGAGAAAGTTTTTAGTGTACTCATGTGGCTTACATGTTAGGCGGAGGTTTGGGCCTTGGTGGAAGTCCGTTACATGGACTAGGGCTCAGGAGACCCCAGACATGCCCTGGACTTGGGACGAGTTCGTCGAAGAATTTAATAAACAGTACTTCCCTGAAGTGGTGAGGAACCAGATGGAAGTTCAGTTTTTGCAATTGGTTCAAGGGAAGATGACAGTGAGAGAATACGGAGTGGAGTTCATGTGACTCGCTCGCTTTGCGCCCGACTACGTCATCACAGAGATGATGAAAGCAAAGAGGTTTCAGCAAGGTTTGAAGCCGGACGTTAGGGGAGGAGTAGCACCATTCCAACTGAGGACCTATGGTGAGGTCATGAGCAAAGCGCTCGTAGTAGAGGAAGAGAATAATAATAAATACCGTCAGAGAGAGCAACAAGGAAGGTGGAATACGGATCAGAGCAGAACGGGGAATTATGAACCGGTGAACAAAAAGCTAAGATTCATACCAAACAATCAGAAGACATTGTTCCAAGGAGGCTATGGGAGACCGGCGCAGCAGAGCAATCAGCAGAAATTCCCTTTGCTTGCGTCGGGGAAACCGATACGCTACGAGAGCCCTGCTATTACTACCGGAGCGACAGTTACTCAGGGGTTCTCGCGACCAGCTTCTTCCACACCACGGGAGACTTGTGCCAAGTGTGGCAAGTCTCATAGGACATCGGACTGTAGACAAGGAACTCGGGGTTGTTTCCGATGTGGCAAGGTAGGCCACTTGATCAAGAATTGCCCTGAGATGAACAAAGGGAAGACGACTTCAGCACCTATTCCACGACCGATACAAGCAAGGAAGCCGATCGTTCAAGGGAGAGCCTATGCTGTTATCGTTCAAGAGGCTTAGAATACAAACGATGTCATTCAAGGTGAGCTTTCTTTTAATTAGAAAATTTCAATTCTTGAAATTTTAGATAGAGAAGGTGCATCTGCATATAGAAAATATAAGAAAATCTTGCATGTGATAAATTCTAGTATGATGATAAACACGATATATATGTATATGTATGATTAGGTACACTGCAAATTTATAAGAAGGGAAGCGACGTGACATACGAAGCTCGAGTGTTGATAGACCCGGGGTCTACCCACTCATTTGTTACCCCTTGCTTCACAAAGAGGATGAAAGTCGACCCAGAGGAGTTAGAATTCGTTTTAACTGTGACTGTTCCTACTGGGAAAGCGATTGATACCGAAAAGGGTTGCAACTTTGTGATCGTGAGGGTCATGGATGGAGATGTCTTTGAGCTACCGGCGAACCTAATTCTATTAGACATGCAAGGATTCGACGTGATCCTTGGCATGGATTGGTTATCAACTCACTGTGCGACGATAGACTGTAAGAATAAGGTCGTCATCTTCAGACCTAACACGAGGAGATCATTTAGATTTAGAGGAGAGAGGTCGACACACCTACCACTTATCTCGGCAGTCAGGGCCGAGCGATTGATTAGAAAAGGGTGCAGTGGATACTTGGCATTTTTGAAGAAGCATAAAGAGGAGAAGAATGTTATCTCCGAAATAGCCGTGGTGCGAGACTTCGCCGATGAATTTCCGGAGGAGTTACCCAGACTTCCCCCAGAGAGAGAAGTAGAATTCGCCATTGACTTAGCACCAGGAACGGAGCATGTTTCTAAAGCACCATACAAAATGGCTCCTGCTGAGTTGAAGGAGTTGAAAGAGCAGCTACAAGAGCTAATGGACAAGGGGTTTGTTAGACCGAGCGTGTCTCCATGGGGAGCACCGGTCTTGTTTGTAAAGAAGAAAGATGGATCAATGCGTCTGTGCATTGACTATCGACAATTGAACAAACTTACCATCAAGAATCGATACCCTTTGCCTAGGATAGATAACTTGTTTGATCAACTGCAAGGAGCGAAGTATTTCTCTAAGATCGATCTGAGATCTGGATATCATCAGTTGAGAGTCAAGGCAGAGGATATTCAGAAAACTGCATTCAGGACTCGTTACGGACACTATGAGTTCCTAGTGATGCCGTTTGGGTTGACAAATGCCCCGGCGTCATTCATGGATCAAATGAATAGGGTGTTTAAACCACACCTAGACTCTTGTGTAGTAGTATTTGTCGACGACATCCTGATCTATTCAAAATCAAAAGAAGAGCACGAGAAGCACTTGAGAATAGCCCTACAGACTCTACGTGAACACCAGTTATACACCAAGCTCAGCAAGTGCGAGTTTTGGTTAGAAGAAGTTAGCCTTTTGGGGCATGTCGTCTCAAAGCTTGGTGTCACTGTAGATCCAGCAAAGATCGAAGCAGTAGTGAATTGGAAGCAACCAAACACCGTGACCGACATCTGCAGTTTCCTTGGATTGGCGGGTTACTATCGACGTTTCGTTGAGGGTTTTTCAAAAATATCAGGACCACTCACGAGACTTACACGGAAAGATGCAAGGTTTGAATGGAGTAAGGCATGCGAAAAGAGAACTCAAGAAGAGACTCACTTCAGCTCCAGTGTTAGCTATTCCTTCAGGCAGTGGAGGGTTTGCAGTGTATAGCGATGCTTCGTGTACTGGTTTGGGCTGTATGCTTAATCAACACAAAAAGGTGATAGCGTATGGGTCGAGACAGTTGAAAGAGCATGAGAAGAATTATCCGACGCATGACCTGGAATTAGCAGCGGTCATTTTTGCGCTCAAGATTTAGAGACATTACTTGTACGGTGAGACCTTTGAGATCTTCACCGATCATAAGAGCCTCAGATATTTGTTTACACATAAGGAACTAAATATGAGGCAGTGCAGATGGATGGAGTTTCTCAAGGACTATGACTGTTCCATACAGTACCATCCAGGCAAGGCTAATGTAGTGGCCGATGCCTTGAGTCGGAAGAATTCAGCTCAGTTAGGTAGTCTAATTTTGGGTATGCACCGATGGAAATTGTTTGAAGATCTGGCATTATATGATGCAAAAATTGAGTCACAAGCTACAGGAGCCTTCTTAGCTAACATCTCAGTGAGACCGGTGATATTTGAACATATCCATGAACTACAGATGAAAGACCCGGCGCTAACCAAGATTCGTCAAGATGTGATTGAAGGCATTACATCTGAGTTTTCGATCAAGGAGGATGGTTCCTTATTGTTTAAGGGCCGTCTTTGCATTCTGGACAATGTTGATTTACGGCGAACAATACTTGATGAATCTCACAAATCAAGCTATGCTATCCACCCGGGAAGCACAAAGATGTATCAAGATTTGAAAAAGAATTACTGGTGGAGAGGCTTGAAACAAGATGTGATAGAGTACGTGTCGCGGTGTTTGACGTGTCAACAAGTAAAGATCGATCATAGACATCTAGCAGGCCTATTGCAGCCTCTACCTATACTGGAATGGAAGTGGGAATCGATCTCTATGGATTTTATTGTTGGGCTACCGCGTACTGCAAAGAAGTACAATGCCATTTAGGTAGTGGTCGATCGATTGACCAAGTCAGCGCACTTCTTGCCTTACAACACTATGTACACGGCGGGAAGACTGGCAGAGCTGAATATGAAGGAGATCGTCCGTTTGCATGGGATTTCGAGCAGCATTGTCTCAGACCGTGACCTATTGTATACATCAAAGTTTGGAAGAAATTTCAAGAAGGAATGGGAATGCGACTAGATTTCAGTACGATATTCCATCCGCAAACTGACGAACAAACTGAGAGGGTAAATCAGATCATCGAGGACATGCTTAGGGCATGTATGTTAGAATTACAAAGATCATGGGATCAACACCTACCGTTGATTGAGTTTGCATACAACAATAGTTTTCAGACGAGCATTGGGATGACACCATATGAAGCACTTTATGGACGGCGATGTAGATCGCCCATCAATTGAGAAGAAACAGGGGAGAAATTTGTTTTGGGACCCGAATTGCTTGAAGATAATGCCACCTATGTTCGGATGATAAGGGTCAAACTCAAAGCCGCTCAGAGCAGACAGAAAAGCTACGCTGATATCAAGCGGACTAGTGTCGACTTTAAGGTGGGTGAACACGTATTCGTGAAAGTATCACCTATGAAGGGGGTGATGAGATTTGGAAAGAGAGGGAAGCTAAGTCCCCGCTATCTTTGACCATTTGAAGTTTTGGGTCGAGTAAGGGAAGTTGCTTACCGCATTGGATTGCCACCGTTATTTGATCAGGTACACAATGTGTTCCATGTATCTATGCTTAGGAAATACCTTAACGACCCTGATCACGTGTTGAGCGGTCAATCATTTGAGATGCATGAGGATATGACTATGATCGAAGAGCCGGTGGAGATTTTGGATCGAAAGGAACAAGTGTTGCGAACAAATGTGATTCCATTAGTACTTGTTCGATGGAAGCATCATCCAGCCGAGGAAGCTACATAGGAACGAAAGGCCGACGTGAAAGAATAGTATCCAAGCTTGTTTGCGACAGCTTGAGGGTCAAAATTGTATCACCGCAAGCATGTTTGTGGATTTAAACTACATGTGTAATTCAATGTCGATCTTATGATCAATTTATTAAGAGAACGATTTTATCCACATAGAGTCTCAAGTGCGGTGTTGAGCGCGAAATTGAAACTCATCATGATCACGACATGGCCGTGATGTTATATTTTGTTGAACCAATGACCAATTGGTCATCTTTTATAAAGGAACCAAAAGAGACTGAAAAGTTTTTAAATCTGAAGAATCTGATCAAAACCGATTAATCGATTTTCAAATCGATTAATCGATTTGGGAATTCGATTAATCGATTTTGGTCGATTAGTCGACTGGCTTGCGCCAGTGAGTGGAAATTTGATAAGGATTCAGAAAAATGACAAAGTGGAATTTCGATTAATCGATTTGGGTTTCGATTAATCGATTTACGATTTCGATTAATCGATCTGGGGATTCGATTAATCGAGTAACTTAAGAAATTTAGAAAAATTTTGAAGAATTTTTGCGATTTCGATTAATAGAATTGGAGGTTCGACTAATCGAGTCACTTCATGAATTTGGGAAAATTTTGAAGGACCTTACGATTTCGACTAATCGAAGTAAAATTCGATTAATCGATTTTAGAATTTCGATTAATCGACTGGTTCACACCAGTGAGCTCCAAAACTTAAAAATTTAAATGACCACGATTTCGATTAATCGAAATGGTTTCGATTAATCGATTTTGAGTTTCGATTAATCGATTTTAGAAATTGATTAATCGATTTCGCGCGACTTAACCTAATTTTGAAACTCGATTAATCGACTTTGGAAATCGATTAATCGAATCGGGGCCTATATATATAAATCGAAGGGATTTTCTCCCCATTCAAATTCATTTGGAAAATTTCCTTGCGCGCCTTCTTCTTCTTCTTCTTCTCCAACCGACCGAGCAACCTAGGGTTTGAGCTTTTCGGATCGATTTCGGATTGAAATTGTGTTACATCGGATCAAAAACCTAAGGTAAACCCTAGTTTTGTTCAATTCGAGCTATTAAACCCTAGATTCGAGTCTTTTGTTTCAAACTGAATTGATAAACCCTAGTTTCTTGAACTTTTCACCAAAATGCCGCCAAAAACGCGATTGTCTTCGAAGAAGGCAACCTCCAAGCTTTCGGTCCGGCGTAAGAACGCCGCACCGCCACCAACTACCCCATCACCGATGAGGACTCCGTCACCGTCGGCATCAAATACCACTTCCGGGGCGACGAGCGCGTCTTCGCCCATGCCACCACCACCCACCAATGTACTCCAACCCAACGAGTGGTGGGCGGCTAAAACCTTTGAGATCGAGTACATTATCGATCAAACCCTATTTACAAACCCCGATGTACCGGGCGAGACCCAATGGGCACGTAATTACCTTCTAAAAGTCGGCCTCGGCAACATTTTGAAACCAATCTGTGGGTCCTACTACCCTAGGTTGGTTAGACTATTCTACCAAGGGCTGACGGACGGCCCTACTGACGACATCGTCACGACCAAGATAGAGGGTCATGACTACACGTTCACTCATCGCCACATCCACGAGGTGCTTGAATGTCACCTCGATTTTGTACCCGAGACCACCCTCTTCCCACCCTTCGAGGAAGAGGTGAGATTTGAGGAGATCATGACCCGGATGACCAACGGGAAGAAGGGGTCGGGATCCTCCATTAGGAGGGTCGACCTTCCCCATTATATGTGGATGCTTGATTCTATAATCAAGTGCAACCTCTACCCGTTGCGTCACGACACCGAGCGGGTGGAGATGATGCAGCAGGCACTCTACGCGGCCTTCTGTGGCCATTGGTTTGATGCCACTATGGTCATCCTCGAGGGGATGAGATACATCAAGGGCAAGTTGATGAAGGGCAACTTGAGGCCCAAGGAGAAAATGCCCTATGCTCGGCTCATCTCGAGCATGCTGGAGTGCTATTCCGACGCTCCAGAATACGTTATATCGCCTCATGAGGAGAGGGCTACGGACCGAGTGAAGACTTTCTCAAACTCTTCATGGAGCCGTAGCTTCAATCTACTTAAGCGGACCCTACCGGCTCCAGGTCCCGCACCAGCAGCAGCACCACCACCACTAGCACCTCCACCACCTCAGGACCCACCCGTGGGTGGAGCACACCCAGTTGAGCCACCAGTTGAGGGGACACCCTCCCATACCACCGCCTCACCTACAGCAAGCGATCTGCTGGCCACACAACGTTTTCTTACCACCGTGACGGCTGCCGCGATGTCGAGGATGTGTTGGCCCGGATGGAGGCCAACAATGAGAGGATGAACCGACGGATGGACTTTTTGATGTTTCATACACTGCGCTACATCTATCCGTTGGACTACCAGCAGTGCCTCGCGCAGGAGGCGGAGTGGACAGCAGGTCGGACCGCCTTCCATACGGGTCCAGTCTTCCACGTTGGTACCTCTACAGCCGATGCATCTGGCTCGGCGCCCCAGCAGCCCGAGCAGCTAGCTGAGACGGGTCACCCACAGCCTACGGAGACGACCCAACCACCGCATGAGCCACCAATCCCGTCAGAGCAGCCCGCCCCAGCATCAGATCAGCCAGGAGAGGGGACGGCGTGAGCACAGGATGATAGTTTATTTTGTAGTTACTTTTTCCATATTTTGTACTCTTGTAATCAAAATTGTAAATTGTAGTATCGGCAACAGTTAACCAAACTTGTAATTTTGGAAATTTAGTGAAATACAGATCAATTTTTGACGTACTTACATTAGATTTATTACTCGTACTGTGTAATGTGTAACTACCTTCGGGTGTGGGTACGTGACACCGCTATGTGTGGGGTACCACACCAGAGCGCCCTTGGGTTATTTTCGAGGACGAAAATTCCCAAGGTTTCCCAAGGTGGGGAGAATGTAATATCTCGAAAATTTAACGTTTAACTTTGACCTTGGGAATCGTGCCCGATTAGTCATAGGGTTGACCAAGTGATGGTCAAACAATGCACTCATAAAGTGATGAACTAATGTGAGGTCAATACGACTTAAGAGTAGTGTATAGTGTGAGTTAGTGGTCACATACACCTACCTCTGGTGTATGTGTTTAACACAAAAGCAGGAGGGTGAATATAAGGGTTTAATAACCCTATTTCCCTTTTGTTTTGGGCTATTGAAGAGAGAGTTAAGAAGAGAGAGAGAGAAATAAAGAGGAGTTATGAAGGCTAGAGGTTAATGTAAATCAAGAAGAGGAGTTAGCATTGATTGCCGGATTCAAGCGTTAGGATCGTTGAAACGAAAAGTTGGAGCCCTAGCCATTCCAACCTAGATCTTGATCAATTTGAGGATTGATTGAAGGTGAGTTTTAAATTAATGTTAACGCATAGGTTGTAGATGATTAAATTCGGTCAAATGTACTTAAAAGAGTAGATTAAAGGCATAGAAAAGAAAGGGGAAAAGATTTGGAAGAACAGCCAGAAAGGGGGCTGAATCGGACCAAATCGATCAATCGAAATTAGGATTCGATTAATCGATTTTGGTCTGGAAGTTGAAAAGTCAGGTAAGCCCAATTTCGATTAATCGAATTTGATTTCGATTAATCGATTTGGAAATCGACTGGGTACCTCCAGTGGCTGGAGAAACATGACCTAAGGAAATCAACTAATCGAGTTGAGAAATCGATTAATCGACCTTGGATTTCGATTAATCAATTTGGAATCGATTTCGAATTTTCGACCACTCAATTTGAGAATCGGCCTTATTATGTTAGAGACTTCGATTAATCGATTTGGGATCGATTAATCGATTTGGGTTTCGATTAATCGATTTTGGGAATCGATTAATCGAATTGTGTTTCGATCAATCGAATTGTGTTTCGATTAATCGATTTTGGGAATCGATTAATCGACTTTGGCAATTTTACCTAACTTTATAGTTTTACTTTGAGATTCATGAAGGGTCTAGGACCTTCTTTATTATATCTTTAGTGATGTATTGCACGTGTTGTGATGTACCATAGGTGGTACATGTGAAAACGAGCACAAGGAGCCGCGTGGGACCTTGATGCTTGGACCTTCAGAGAATTGAGGTAGGGAACACTCTGAACATGTACTTTAATTTCAAGAACATGTATGTAGTGATATATTTATCAAAATTGAAAGTGTTTTAACTATGACAAAGCTTTGTGAAAATGGGTGTGTGTGTGACACCAAGAATGTGATAAAGGCATCTGCGTGATGCGAGTAACTAAGATCAAGTAATCTAATGAGAATGAGACGTCCCCAGGGGATGAGAAAGTAATAAAGGCATCAGTGGATGCGAGTAAGTTATACATCCCACGGATGTATATCTGATTGAATAATTACTGTTAAGGCCTAACTGATATAAGATTGCACGTTATACGGTGAACAACTATATGTAAAGCACATGTTATTTTTGTTATTTAAGGTTTGTTTAGGATATCCCACCGACGCTACGGGATACCCACAACTAACGCGGCATGATATCCGTGACCGGTACGGCGGCCAATCCATACACCAGTGCGGAGGTCTATCCGTACACAGTAAGCACATCCTAGGGATGTTGAGATGAATTTTTTAACCCCGCCGCCTAATGACAAAGGGGCTTGGGTCGTATTCCCAGGGAATACATTTTAACAACTGTCTATTTAGACGACGATGGAGGGTATCTCATTGGGGCGATGCTATATTGCTCGAGGATTACTTAAGTTGAATATTTAAGTTTTACTTTAAGCCTGTTCAGTGTCATTCATGATAAATCAACAACAAAGTAAGACATGTAAAGTACCAGTAAACTTGAATGCAAATCATCAGCTTTTAAACCGTTTTTCTAGCAAATGCATAGACTCATCATGCTTAGAATATCATGGAATATATGTGAGATTTTAATTTATATGTTCATTGTGCTTGTTCCCTATTGAGCTAGGATGCAGCCCACCCTTTAGATTATACGTCGCAGGTCCTTTGTTAGCAGCAGCGGAGGCTTCGGGAGACGTAGATCCGGGTGATTCGGATTACGTGCCTAGAGACGAGTTGGAGCCTCCTCCCGAGGACTTCTTCTAGGAGACTCTGCTGTGCACTTTGACAGAGAGTAGTTTTGAGAGCATATTTGTACGGCTTGGTATGTCAAGCCTTTATTTTGTTAAAACAATGTAATTAAATTGATTTATTTCTTTTGGCGAACCATCTGGGGTGATCTGTTTGTCACCGATGGTTCGGATCGGTTCTCTATTCATGCAGTGGCATGAAAGTAGAACTATCTTTTGTTATGCCAGATGGGCATATTACTTTTCCACTTTATGCAATTAATTGCTTATTTATTTACTTGTGCTTGTTATACCAATGTTCCGTGCATGGTTTTGGGGCACGGTTTGGAGGATCGTGCTGATGGCACGGGTTTCGGGGTGTCGAAATCCGGGCTGTCACATAAATCCAATCAAACTAACCAGATTTCCCTCACTGACGAGTGACGACATAACAAATACACTGCTTATTTAAGAGAAAGAGGCAAATCCTCTGCCCATTATATTTGATGTGTCAGTCAACCAGGGATGGTACAAAACGTGTGCCAATCTGCAGTCTATATATTAGTTACCATAATGATCAAGAAGTGGGTGTGGAAGCAGAACGAAAAGAAGTGGAACAAAAGTAAAAGTATTCATTTTTGGCCCAAATTATAAATTGGGATATTAAAAATAGGGGTGGCACCCTCAACAGTAAGTTGTTTGGAACTATTGTACCATCCAGTATATATTATACAACCCATCAAACACCTACCTTTCAAGGACCATGACTCCATACGAATAGCAGACTACATTTTTTAAATTGCCGCAGTTAACCTATCTGCAGGAAGTAGCATTCTGCATATGTCACGCCAATGTCCACATTGTATGGACAGGCTGTACCATACGTACACTATAACATTGTATGTTCTATAAGAAATCAGATCATCATATATTTATGGTTCCACTGAAATGGTTCGGATCATACCTTGTGGCATGGAATATAGATCGGCTGGTGCTCAACTGGAAATCGTGTGTGTGTGAGTTGGTGTGCTTGGTGCTCCTTTCTCCTTTCCAAAAACTTTCAATATCTCGTGTTAGATGGAATGCACATCCAATGTGCTCTTATATTTACAGGGTGATTGGGAAAAGAACTAAAATATAATCCAAATATTTTAATACAACTTAAAATTGGAAAGTCTAGAAATATGGACACATCACAGTAGATAACTCTAACAATCAAATCTATGGAAATGTTTCATTGAGATTACCGTCACATTATTTTATGGATACTCATAAGGTTATCCAATTTTGGGGAATATTTCCAATGGGCTTCAAGCCCAAATGTTAATACATGGAAATGTCTACTTTGGTTTATCCTCTCTTTAGAGGCTATATTTTATGGGCTCTGAACCTATACTCAAATCTATGAAAATATCTTATTAAGGATAATGCCTATGGAGAAAGTTTTTTGGGTTTTATATGAACATCTCTCTAAGAGTGTTTTCATAAGCACATTATTTATGTGGATATTTTATCAGAGGAAGTATCCTAGCGATATAACCAGAAGTGACATTAGTAGATAAAAAATATCCTCTCCATGAGAAATTTGTCCCAGTTTATTTATGTGAATTTCATTCTACACAATTTGTTGTGAACAAAACACACACACACAGACATATAAATCAAAGAAAAGGTAAAGCAACATTCCTTGACCAATTCACCTTGCATATCTCCCATGGGAGTAAGGCATGCCACATGAAATATTTTTGATATTTTCATATGAAAATTTGATATAGAAAATGTAGAGAGCAGATACTATCTTTAACTACAAAAAAAATAAAGGAATGCATTCAACCTAAGAGATGCATACCCAGGTAGGCAAAGAAGATGCAGTACAAAGCCGCTACAATAGGAAATGGAATAGAAGCAAAGAAAGCTCCAAATTTTCCTGGTTGAGGATAAAAACTACAAGCTCAGATTTGCCAACAAAGTAAGGACCATGAGTCAAAATTTCAGACGAAGGCGATACGTACTGTCTGATACGTATCGGTATCGCTGGCCACCGATACATGATACCTTTGGTATGTATCGGCGATACATACCCAACATATGTCAAATTTTAATTTACCGCCGATACATTGAATGTATTGGCGATACCAATATGTATCGTCTCGGTTTTGATGGCGAACGATACGTATCAGAAAACCGAGATTTTGATCCATGTAAGGACAGTCAATGTTTCAGATCAGCTAGCAAGAAAAGTGTGCCTAATATAGAAAAGAAAATCATAAACCCAGCAGATATTTGAATAACCCTTCGACTTCCAACTCGTGTCAATGCCAATAGACCTGCATTTTCACTGGGTAAGTGAAAGAATAGTTAATTCTTTTGTCACAAAATCTGTTAATGATGGCAATCATAATTGCTAGCAATGTTATCTACATAGCTGAAATTTTCATATTTTTCAACCAAAGCATTTGGGTTTTTTAGTCATTACGATGATGCCGTAGAGCCATTTACAGAACCAAAGATCCCATCCAGAAAAATCCCAATCCCCTAAAACATAGAGAATTATGCTTAGAAAGCAAGAAGGAACAAATTTGAACAATAATTGAGAAGCACTGTTAAAGTGGCATGATAGAACTCTTTTACCTGCCACCCAACACCACGACTGAGAATGGAAGGGGGTACAGGTGTGGCACTTGCATATCTTGACACCGCAATGAATGTACCAGTGGACTGCAAGAAAAGAAATATAATTCTAGACATGGAAAACTTAATGCAAACCAAGCTTGCTACTTTAATTGTAGATCCTGCTCAAACTATTCACAAACTATATATTCAAATATTTTAATATTTTAATACTATCATAAAATATATTTTTTTATCGATACTATTAAATATATTAACCGAGCCCTTTTATGCATCAATGGCCCCGGACCGGCCTAAACCCAACCCATTGGGTTTGTTGGTATAGCGGGCAATCCCAGCCCATGGCCTAATATAAGTTGAGCCAGGCTCAGGATAATTTATACCTAGCCTGCTTATTAATTGGGCCAACCCTTTTTTAAATTACTTAATAGATCCTGATTTTTCCTTTTTGCGAATTTTTCCGACTTTTTCCCTCTCCATTTGAGACTCGAATAATGTCCCTTTGCTTTGTAGTTTGTGTTTGTTGCATAAGAGCCAAATTAATAGGATCATTTCATTCTCAAAAGTTTACGTGGTACCAAAGGTAGGTTCTCTAGCTTCCTCGGGGTTGTGTGTATTTCCAGAGCACAAAGATTAGTTTGTCATAGGTATCAAAGCTTCAATTGTCACATAATAAAAGATTTGCTTTGCAAATTTTTGGATTCACATAATAAAAGATTATTAGCAGATCTTCTCTAGGCGATTCAAATTCAAATATGGAGCCAGCCATCTCACGTTCCAACTCTCAACAAACTCAACCAAGAATCAAGGAGCTTTGACTTTCATGATAAGGCCAATTGGTTATTGTAAAATCTGCTTTGTTATATGTATTTTTTAATGTTTATCTGTAACTCTTAAGTGCTTATAAATAGAATACGCCTCCTCCTCAAAATTAATGAGGAAAGCATTTACCAAATTAAATATATTTTTCATGGTATCAGAGCTATAATCCAGCGATAATATTATTATTATTATTTCTCTCTTTGCTTATCTCGCTTACTCTCATAGCTACTTCATCTTTATGGCTACTCAACTTCCATGGCTGTTCCAGTCTCTATTTCGACTTCCAATCTCGCTGCCCTGGCATCCATAAAGCTCGACAAAAGTAACTATCGACTATGGTTGGCCCAGTTTGTTCCTATTCTTAAAGGAAATGGATTAATGGGATTTGTTGATGGTTCAAATCCTTGCCCAACAAAATATACAGTTTGTGATGATGGTCGGTTTACCTCTGTGATCTGTTCTCATTATACTGCCTGGCAGCAACAAAATCAATTGATCTTGAGTTTGATCAATGCCACACTCACACCTAGTGTTCTTTCCACCGTTGCACGTTACACGTCTTCTCGAGAAGTCTGGACACCGCTCGAAAAGCGATACGATGCGCAATCACAAGCACGGATCATCCAGTTGAAGAAGGAACTTCAAACAACAAAGTGCGGCAAGCTCTCTATCCCTGATTATATCGATAAGATGACTGCTATTGCTGATAATTTAGCTCTTGCCAACAAGCCTGTTGATGATGAAGATCTCATTGCTCTTAGTATGAATGGCGTTGGATCACTTTATGATTCGATTATTGCTTCGATACAAGCCAAAGAAACCACAATCTCCATTGATGATTTGGTGGGCTTACCTTTAACTGCCGAGATGAGGCATTCTGAAGAGAGTTCCCTCCATATGGAAACTCAAGCATCTTCTTTTTACAACAACAAACCGAATAATTCACGTTACAAGGGAAAATCGGTCAATTTCCCACGAGTAAAATCTGAATCAATTAATCCAAGTACCGCTGGCTCGCCTCTTCCCTCTCGTGCCGGTACTTCCTCTTCTCAATTCAAAGGAAATACCTCCTTTTCACAATCAAAAGGATTCACCCCAAGTTCGTCAATTCAAATACCCAAAGGACGACCATTGTGCCAAATTTGTGAATGTTTCAATCATGATGCTCTCGATTGCTATCATCGCATAGACTTTGCTTATCAAGGCTGCCATCCCCCACAATAGCCACTCCCTCAAATCAACCATGGTACACCGATATTGGCGCCACAAACCATATTACTGCAGATCTGAGTAATCTGTCTATTCAGAATGAATACCATGGTGCTGACAACGTAGCAGTTGGTAATGGTACAGGTTTAAACATTTCTCACACTGGTTCTACTATTTTCTCGACTTCAAACTCTAATTTTTTATTGAAAAATATACTCTGTTGTCCTTCTGCCTCTACTAATCTAATTTCGGTTCATAAATTTACCAATGATAACAATTGTCATATTATCTTGACACCTCCTTTTATTGTGAGGGACAACCAATCAAGGAAGACTCTTCTGCAAGGACCAAGTGAACGTGTCCTATATCCCATCCGCTTTCAGAAAAATACTCCCAATCCTCATTTTGCTTTGCATAGCGAGCGATCATCTCCATCAATATGGCACTATCGTCTTGGTCATCCATCGTCTCAAGTTATTCAACAATTAGTAGGCAATAAAGTAATTTCCCTCACTAAATCTACCAAATCAGTTGGGGTGTGTGAATCATGTTAGATGGGAAAAAGTAAATGCTTACCGTTTCCCTCTTCAATTTCTTGTTCGTCGGTTCCATTACAAATAATACACTCGGATGTTTGGATGTCTCCCATCCCATCTGTTAATGGGTACAAATATTATGCTTTATTTATTGATGATTTTTCCTGATTTTCACGGTTATTTCCTCTTCATACTAAATCAGAGGTTTTTGAGTGTTTTGTGAAATTTAAATTAATGATAGAAAATCAATTGTCTTGCAAAATAAAAAGTTTTCAATCCGATGGGGGTGGTGAATTTCTTAATGCCAGATTCACAGATTTCCTACAATATAATGGAATTTTGCATCGATTGTCCTGCCTCCATACACAGCAACAAAACGGTCTGGCTGAGCGGAAGCATAGGCATTTAATGGAAACTGGTCTTGCTATGCTAGCCCACTCTGCCACTTCTTTACAGTACTGGGTTGAAGCCTTCTATACTGCAATTTTTTTAATCAATAGGCTTCCCTCAACAGTTCTCAAAGGGATCTCTCCATTCCGGACTACTCAATACTACGTGTATTCGGTTGTGCGTGTTATCCTTGTTTACGTCCTTACGCTAAACATAAAGTGGAATTCTGATCTACTAAATGTATTATATTAGGTTATGGCCAAAATTATCAAGGCTATCGCTGTCTTGACCACAAATCTGGTTGAGTTTTTACTTCGAGGCATGTTGTCTTTGATGAAGCTTGTTTTCCGTTTCGGGATTTGGCCACAGTTTCCTCTCCTTGCGCTGAGAATTCGTCCACTTATCTTTCAATGCCTTCTGCTACATTATCACCACCACCCATGTCCATGGAACTGTCTAATACATCACATTCTCCAATACCCATCCCAAATTCTCATCAGGGACATCACACTTCACCTACCACATCACCCACCTCAAATCCTTCAAACTCTCTGACTCCTTCCATACACCAAGACCCACATTCCATTAATCCCATACACCAAGCCTCGACTACCCTTTTCGATCCACTTACTTCTCTAGCCCTCCCTCTGTACCTACTTTACCAGCAGCTACAACTAATCACACCATGGTAACTCGTACCCAGGATGGTTCGCGGCTCAAAAAATCTTTTCCGGATTATCATTTATATCACTCCACCAAGTATCCGAGGCACCTACTTTCTACCATTTTATTGCTGAGCGAACCCACATGCTACTCTCAAGCCTCCAAGTTGCCTGAATGGAGAGCGGCCATGTCTTCAAAATTCGATGCCTTACAATACAATGGCACATGGACGCTCACTTATCGGCCTAATCATAAGCGTGTCCTACACAATAAGTGAGTTTTTAAATTGAAACAGACATCGGATGGCCATGTGGAACGATATATGGCATGACTTGTTGTTAAAGGCTTTGAGCAAGAAGACGGGATTGATTTTACAGAGATCTTTAGCCCAGTTGTTAAACCGACAACTATTCGAATAGTCATGGCTTTGGCTGTTCACTTTGGTTGGTGCATTCATCAACTAGATGTATCCAATGCTTTCTTGCATGGTGTCATTGATGAAGAAATCTATATGGAGCAGCCACTAGGTTTTGTTGATCCGCAATATCCTAACCATGTGTGTAAACTGCGAAAGGCGAATTACGGTTTAAAACAGGCACCGTGTCACGGGGTCGCACTTCCGCAACCTCAGTCCCGTGCGGCATGTAACGCACGCTTCGCTAGGTCAGCCTACTTTTGACACTAACAGTCGCGGGAGCATCCTTCTACGCGCTTTCAACCCGCGCAGTGCTTCGCTACCGCGTGCAACGAAGCCAACCCATCTGCACATCAGCTCTGATACCACCCGCCAAGAGGACGGGAACTCCCCCAATATGGTCGCCTCTGTTTCACGGCCTACCACTCGGCTCATCGTGCCCCTTACGACACGCCATCTGTACCGCTGCGCTAAACTTGACCTGCTCAAGCTTCACCACCGCAATCGCACTAGTACCTCGCCGCATAGTCTTGGCATGCACTTCCCATGCCACCATGTCTCGCCACCGCCAACCAAGCCCACGCCTTGTGCTCGCACAAGGCGTCAACCGAAGTCTCACGCAGCTTGCCTTCGTGTGCGTTCCGAATTACTAGCACACGTTCATCCTTAGCCCACATGCTGTCGTGCTCAACTGAGTCCCACGCAGCGCCCTTGTGTTGTCACGCGAGATTGCTCAGCCGTATGGACCGCGACGAGTAGTCCGGGGCCATACTTCAACCTCCCTTGGGTGCCACACGGCATCACTGCGTCGACGTCCTAGGCCCACCCTTTCAGACCTAGGAGACACTTGCGCCCCCTCTGGCAACGCAAGGCCCCGTGTGCGGGGGAATAGCTCTCAAGCTCCCTTCCCCTATATAAGGGTAAAACAGTCATTCAGTCAGAATGGCAGGAGAACCTCAAACCCCTTGGTTTGACATACCGCAACGCCTCCTGCGTCGCTAGCCCACCTTGGCTATGTCGCGACCGTGTCGCATCCTCGCAGCGCGACCACGTCGCCAGGCCCACTTGGCCCCATGTCGCGTGCTCTCTTGGCACCACATGTCATGCCACATGCACCATGCTGCAAGCTCGAGTCTTGGCCCCGTCACATCCTCCACCACTCCATAAAATGTCAATGTCCTCGTTGACACATGATCGCAGTGAACTGACCCCGCCAACTCCTCCCAGCTTGTTAGCAACACATTTCTAGTTCTTAGGTCCGCACCTTCCCACTAGCTCCCCACTGTCACCCCGGTCGGGTCAACTTGGTTCTGCTATCACAAGGCCCTCACCTGTTAACTAGCTCAGGGATGTCGCGTGTCCTCTTGACACCACATCGCGTGCCTCCGCACCAATTGTTCATGGATGTCACGTGCCCTGTTGACACCACATCGCGTGCCTCCGCACCAATTGCTCAATAGCATCATCACTTCTGGATCGAACTTGGCTCTGATACCTAACGCACGCTTCGCTAGGTCAGCCTACTTTTGACACCAACAGTCGCGGGAGCGTCCTTCGACGCGCTTTCAACCCGCGCAGTGCTTCGCTACCGCGTGCAACGAAGCCAACCCATCTGCACATCAGCTCTGATACCACCCGCCACGAGGACGGGAACTCCCCCAATATGGTTGCCTCTATTTCACGGCCTACCACTCGGCTCATCGTGCCCCTTACGACACACCATCTGTACCGCTGCGCTAAACTTGGCCTGCTCAAGCTTCACCCTGTGCACTGCACTAGTACCTTGCTCGCAACAGTCTTGGCATGCAGCTTCCCATACCACCATGTCTCGCTCACCTGCCGAACCAAGCCCACAGCCTTGTGCCTCGCGCTCGCGTGCCCAACTGAGTCCCACGCAGCTTGCCTTCGTGTGCATTCCGAATTACTAGCACACGTTCATCCTTAGCCCACATGCTGTCGTGCTCAACTGAGTCCCACGCAGCGCCCTTGTGTTGTCACGCGAGGTTGCCCAGCCGTATGCACCGCGACGCGTAGTCCGGGGCCATACTTCAACCTCTCTTGGGTGCCACACGGCATCGCTGCGTCGACGTCCTATGCTCACCCTTTCAGACCTAACGCACGCTTCGCTAGGTCAGCCTACTTTTGACACCAACAGTCGCGGGAGCGTCCTTCGACGCGCTTTCAACTCGATGTTCGCTACGCGCAACGAAGCCAACCCATCTGCACATCAGCTCTGATACCACCCGCCACGAGGACGGGAACTCCCCCAATATGGTTGCCTCTATTTCACGGCCTACCACTCGGCTCATCGTGCCCCTTACGACACACCATCTGTACCGCTGCGCTAAACTTGGCCTGCTTGCTTCACCACAATACCGCACTAGTACCTTGCTGCAGGTCTTGGCATCGACTTCCCATACCACCATGTCTCGCCACCGCCAACCAAGCCCACGCTTGTGCCTCGCTCGCGTGTAGCCGAGTCCCACGCAGCTTGCCTTCGTGTGCGTTCCGAATTACTAGCACACGTTCATCCTTAGCCCACATGCTGTCGTGCTCAACTGAGTCCCACGCAGCGCCCTTGTGTTGTCACGCGAGGTTGCCCAGCCGTATGCACCGCGACGCGTAGTCCGGGGCCATACTTCAACCTCCCTTGGGTGCCACACGGCATCGCTGCGTCGACGTCCTATGCTCACCCTTTCAGACCTAGGAGACACTTGCGCCCCCTCTGGCAATGCAAGGCCCCGTGTGCGGGGGAATAGCTCTCAAGCTCCCTTCCCCTATATAAGGGTAAAACAGTCATTCAGCCAGAATGGCAGGAGAACCTCAAACCCCTTGGTTTGACATACCGCAATGCCTCCTGCGTCGCTAGCCCACCTTGGCTATGTCGCGTCCGTGTCGCGATCGTGACACTCCGCGTCATACCCTCATGCGACCGTGTCGCATCCTCACAGTGCGACCACGTCGCCAGGCCCACTTGGCCCCATGTCGCGTGCCCTCTTGGCACCACATGTCGTGCCACATGCACCATGCTGCAAGCTCGAGTCTTGGCCCCGTCACAACCGAGAGCCTGGTTCAATCGTTTATCTACATTTCTCACTGAGCTTGGATTTAAAGGGTCTTATGCCGATTATTCCCTATTCATTTTTCGAGAGGATAACATTCAACTGGTCATCTTGGTATATGTTGATGATATACTAATCACGAGCAATAATTCAAGGGCAATTTCATCTCTTATTATACGTCTTAAGACAGAATTTGCCATGCCCGATCTTGGGCCTCTTCGCTATTTTTTAGGTGTTGAAGTCCACAGAGATTCAACTGGAATCTATTTGCTTCAATCCAAATATATTCAAGATATCCTCATCCGCGCAAATATGATTGGTGCTAAGCTGTATTCATCCCCTACTACAGCTTGTGCCAAGTTGTCAAAGTATGATGGTGATCCTATGGACGATATCACAACATATCGACGTATTGTAGGATTGCTACAATATTTGACTCTAACTAGACCTGATATTGCCTTTCTGGTCAACCAAGTCTGTCAATTTATGCACACTCCATCCACCAACATTGGACTGCAGTAAAAAGAATCCTTCATTATTTGAAAGGGACTATTGACTTGGGACTTCATCTTCCTAAAGGTCCGCTTAATCTAAATGCTTTCACCAATGCCGACTAGGCAGGGAGTCCTGAAGATCGTCGTTCAACTAGCAGATTTAGAATGTTTCTTGGTCCTTGCTTAATCTCATGGGGAGCCAAGAAACAATCAACGGTCTCTTGCTCAAGCACTGAGGCAGAATATCGATCTATGGCAATAACGTCTACAGAATTGTACTGGCTACGGATGCTTCTTCGTGATCTTTACATTTTTCTTACCTCTGTGCCTACACTTTGGTGTGACAATATTAGTGCAATGGCCCTTGCGTCCAATCCAGTTTTTCATGCGCGTACTAAGTATATTGAAGTTGATTATCATTTTTTCAGAGACCAGGTAGTTCGCAAAGATCTTAATGTACGGTTCGTCTCTTCAGTTGATCAAATTGCATATATTTTTACAAAAGGGTTGAGTTTTAATCGTTTTCTCAAATTACATGACAAGCTTACGGTTCGTACTTTACCCATGAGCTTGTAGTGGCGTATTAGCGGATCTTCTCTAGGCGATTCAAATTCAAATATGGAGTTAGTCATCTCACGCTCCAACTCTCAACAAACTCAGCCAAGAATCAAGGAGCTTTCACTTTCATGATAAGGCCAATTGGTTATTGTAAAATCTGCTTTGTTATATGTACTTTTTAATGTTTATCTGGAACTCTTAAGTGCTTATAAATAGAATACGGCTCCTCAAAATTAATGAGGAAAGCATTTACCAAATTAAATATATTTTTCAGTTTTTTCCTTGTAGTAAATTTCATTTACTGACTATTAATGTGAACTTGTGGCGTGCTAATTCCGTAAGTTATGTTCACAATCTCATTGATACTAGCTATCGTTTGTTCAAAGTGAATAAATAAAAACGAAACTTGTTTTTGTTGACCATTTTTCAAAGAGGTCTCCAACTCCCCTTAATTTAAGGAGCTCTTGAAGTGGTCCACTCCTAGTCTCCATCACTTTTGTAGTTGTGAAAGCTACCCATGATATTGTGAGAACTACCCATGATATTGGAAGTTGTAGGAACTACCCATGAAGTTTGAAGTTGTGGAACTACCCATGATATTATAAGTTGTGGGAACTATATATGAAGTTGGAAGTTGTGGAAGCTACCCATAATATTGGAAGTTGTGGGAACTACCCATGAAGTTGGAAGTTGTGGAAGCTACCTATGATATTGGAAGTTGTGGGAACTACCCATGAAGTTGGAAGTTGTGGAAACTACCCATGTTGTGGGACATGTAGCCACTAAGGCTTGATGGAAGCTTTGGCTATAAATACCAAGGTTTGGTCCTTAAACTTACACACTCAAGCCCCTTCAGTTTACACCATCTAACTAGAGTGAGTAGAGTTTGGAAGTGCGAAAATCGTGAAAGGAAAAGAGAGAAATAGTGAGAAAGTTCGAGGAATCATCAATGGCTGGAAGTATAATTTCTTATATATTTAAGTTTTGATTCTTATTAAGTGTTTAATTCCGCATTATAGAATCATTATAGACTAACAGTTGGTATCAAAGCCTGTTTTATCTCTGCCTTGATGTTCGGAGATACTCCATTTGTCTCTGTTTTTGGCTAAAATTGAGTTTTGTTTTGGTCGATTTTGATTCGAAACAACACATTAAAATAATGTGGAAACTGATTTTCTAAGTTTTTTTGTGATTAAAAATCATAATTGATTTTTGGGTCGTGATCCACACCCTGTTTTCAGTTTTCAGTTTTGGTGAAAAAAAGACTATTAGTTTTCACTGTGGATGGTTTGAGTTGTAGGTTTTGGGCCCACGCCTTTTGTGAAAACTCATTTATTATGTCTTAAGGATTATTGTTGTGCAAATTTTATTTATTATTCTTCTATTTAGTTAATCCTTATGCATAATAGTTGTAATGCTTAGTGATTCATATAATTTTTAGTTAATTAAAGAATAGCCACAGCATCTTTAATTAAATAAAAATTATATATTATAATTTAGGATCACATAAATAATATTTAGACATTAATTGTAATTAATCATACTTAATATAATAAATTTTATCCCATAGGAATTTTTATTATATTTATATGATTAATTATGATAAAATATCAAATTATTCATAACCTACCCACAGGAATTATGAATTAATAAATAATTTGATAGTTTTATCATAAAGTTTGCATTTAGTAAATAATTTGATAGTTTTATCATAAAGTTTTCATTTAGTAAATAATTTGATGAATTCTATCATAAAGAATAATTGAATCTGCTTGGATTAAAAATTTTGACCCACAGGCAATTTTTATGTCATTAGATTCAATTTTTAAGCATGATTTACATTGGTAAAGAATGAAAATTTTCATTTAGGCCTCAGTTTTAACATAAGCTTGTAATCTATAATTTTATGCAGTTATACAACCTACAAATTTCTCTGATGTTCGTTGTGATATCCCTGAACTTAAGGGAGATAACTACAAGGTCTGGAAAGAGAGAGTTCTTCATTTAGGGTGGATGGACATAGACTATGCTATTAGGAAAGACGAACCACCAACACTCAGTGATACCAGCACTACAGCGGACATCACGCTTTATGAGCGATGGGAGAGATCTAATTGTCTCAGCATGATGTTCATTAAGACTAGAATTTCTGCTAATATTCAGGGTTCTGTCGATCAGCATGAAAAGGTCCGAGACTTGCTAAAGGTCATTGATGAACAATTTGTCACTTTTGACAAAGCACTAGCAAGCACCCTAATCATGAAGTTCTCATCCCTAAGGCTCACTAATATGAAAGGTGTGCGCGAGCACATCATGCAAATGAAGGATAATGTGGCCCAATTAAAGAAACTCGAGGTTGAAATGTCAGAGTCCTTCCTGGTACACTACATCCTGAACACCCTTCCACACCAATATGGACCCTTCAAAATCTCATACAACACACATAAGGATAATTGGTCAATTAATGAACTCATGACCATGTGTGTTCAAGAGGAAGGGAGACTGGTGATGGAACAGGAAGAAAGTGCAATGCTGGCAACGCATGGAAAGGAAAAATTTCAAGCCAATAAGAAAGGGAAAGGTTAAATACCTCTCCAACCTGATATTAAGAAAGATTCAAAGTGTTTCTTCTGTAAAAAGAAGGGACACATGAAGAAGGAATGCGCCAAATTTCATAAATGACTTGCAGACAAAGGTAATCCAACCTCATTTGTTTGTTATGAATCTAATATGGTTAAAGTCAATATTAACACATGGTGAATTGATTCTGGATCAACAATCCACATTTCGAATTCCTTGCAGGGTTTGGAAAACCTAAGGAAGCCAGTGGGAAGTGAGCAAAGTATCTTATCAGGGAACAAGATGGGCTCGCATGTGGAAGCTATAGGAACTTGCAATTTAATTTTAAGTAGTGGTTTTGTTTTATAGTTAGAAAAAACATTTTTGTGTTCCAAGTTTTTCTAGAAACTTGATTTCAGTTTCAAGGCTTGTACCTTTTAAATATTCCTTTAATTTTTCAGATTCATCATTCAGTCTATTTTATAAATTTAATTATATTGGGAATGGTACTTTATCTGATGGTCTTTACTGCATTAATTTACAAAATAATGTCACTTATAATTCAATGCATGTTCACACTGGCTCTAAAAGATGTGCTATTAATGAGGATTCCTCTACATTATGGCATCGGAGATTAGGTCACATCACCATAGAAAGAATTAAAAGATTAGTAAATGAAGGGGTACTTAATACCCTAGATTTTACTAATTTTGAGACTTGTGTGGACTGCATAAAGGGAAAGCAGACCAACAAGTCAAAGAAAGGTGCCAATAGAAGTTCGGACATATTAGAGATCATACATACTGATATATGTAGTCCAGACATGGACTCACATGGTCAAAAATACTTCATCTCTTTTATAGACGATCACTCACGATATGTGTATCTCTATATGCTTTATAACAAAAAAGAAGCATTAGATGCCTTTAAAATCTTTAAGGCTGAAGTAGATAAACAATGCGGTAAACAAATTAAGATCGTGAGATCAGATAGAGGTGGAGAATATTATGATAGATACACAGAAGATGGATAAGCACCTAGGCCATTCGCAAAGTTTCTTCAAGAACATGGAATTGTTGCCCAATACACCATGTCTGGTTCACCGGACCAGAATGGTGTAACAAAAAGAAGAAACCAAACATTATTGGACATGGTGCAAACTATGCTTAGCAACTCTGATCTTCCTAAATCCTTATGAGCTGAAGCACTTAAGACGGCAGTGTATATATTAAACCGAGTTCCAACCAAGGATGTTCCTAAAACGCCATTGGAATTATGGGAAGGTTGGAAACCGAGTTTGCGACATATGCGCGTTTGGGGATGTCCGTCTGAAGTAAGAATTTACAATCCACAAGAGAAGAAGTGGGACCCAAGGACCATCAGTGGGTATTTCATTGGATATGCTGAACGGTCTAAGGGTTACAGATTTTATTGTCCATCTCACATCACTAGGATTGTGGAATCAAGAAATGCAAAGTTTCTTGAAAATGACTTGATCAGTGGGAGCGATTAAACCAGGAACATAGTTTCTGAGAAGGATCATTTAGAATCTCAACCTTCCACTTCAAGTGACAGATTGGTTATTGTTTATAACACCCCTCAAGTTCAAACTGGTGTTGAACAACTAAACATTGAAATTCCACAAGCTGTTGACGACATTCCAGTAGATCAGGTAGTTCAAACTAGTGTTGAACAACAAGTTGAATTGCATACTTCTCAGGAAGATGATGGTACAATATTAAGAAGGTCTATTAGATCAAAGAGATCAGCAATTCCTGATGATTATATTATGTATTTACAAGAATCTGACTACAACATTGGAGCCGGAAATGATCCCGAGTCTTTTTCACAAGCTATGAGCTGCAAAGAATCAGAATTATGGTACAATGCCATGAAGGAAGAGATGAATTCTATGAAGAGTAATAGAGTTTGAGATCTTGTTGAGTTGCCTAATGGTGTAAAAACCATTGGATGTCAATGGGTCTTTAAAACAAAGAAAGACTCATTGGGCAACATTGATAGATACAAGGCAAGACTCGTTGCTAAGGGATTCACTCATAAAGAAGGAATCGATTACACGGAGACCTTTTCTCCTATATCTAAGAAAGATTCCTTGCACGTTATTTTGGCATTAGTAGCCCATTTTGACGTAGAGTTGCAGCAAATGGATGTGAAAACGGCATTTCTCAATGGAGATCTAGAAGAGGAGGTTTACATGAAACAACCTGAAGGATTCCCCTCTAGTGACGGTGAGCAATTGGTTTGTAAGCTCAAGAAATTCATGTACGGTTTAAAACAAGCATCCCGCCAATGGTATTTGAAATCCCATAATGTAATTTCTTCATTCGGTTTTGTAGAAAATATTATGGATCAATGTATATACCAGAAGGTCAATGGGAGTAGAGTCTGTTTTCTTGTTTTATATGTGGATGACATTTTGCTAGCAGCTAATGATAAGGGTTTTCTGCATGAGGTGAAACGTTTTCTCTCTAGAAAATTTGATATGAAGGATATGGGTGAGGCATCTTATGTCATTGGCAATAAGATCCATAGAGATAAATCTCGAGATATCTTAGGTCTATCTCAAGAAGCCTATATTAATAAAATTTTAGAGAGATTTCATATGAAGGATTGTTCACCAAGTGTAGCCCCCATTGTGAAGGGTGATAGGTTCAATTTGAACCAATGCCCGAAGAACAACCTTGAAAGGAAACAAATGAAGAACATTCCGTATGCTTCTGCTGTCGGAAGCCTAATGTATGCTCAAGTCTGCACAAGACCTGACATTACATTTGTTGTGGGAATGTTGGGACGATATCAGAGTGATCCAAGTTTAGACCACTGGAGAGCTGCAAAGAAAGTAATGAGATACCTTCAAGGAACCAAAGACTACATGTTTATATATAGACGGACAAACAATCTGAAAATAATTGGCTACTCAGATTCTGATTTTGCTGGCTGCATTGATTCACGCAAATCAACATCGGGATACATATTTTTGATGGCCGATGGAGCTGTATCATGGAGTGCCAAGCAGACTTTGACTACAACTTCCACTATGGAAGTCGAATTCGTCTCTTGTTTTGAGGCTACTTCATATGGTGTATCGCTTAAGAGTTTCATTTCTGAGCTTAGAATTGTGGACTCTATCTCTAAGCCATTGAGAATGTATTGCGACAATTCAGTTGTTGTTTTTATGGCTAAGAACAACAAAAGTGGGAGTCGAAGTAAGCACATCGATATTAAGTATTTAGCCATAAGGGAACGTGTTAAAGAAAAGAAAGTGGTCATTGAGTATGTCAGCACTGAGCTAATGATCGCCGATCCTTTGACTAAGGGCATGCCACCGTTTAAAATCAAGGATCATGTAGCAAATATGGGACTTGGTTCCATTATGTAATTTTTCATTGTAATGGCAATGTCATTTTATAGAAATTCTTAATTATTTTGATGTTTTGCTCATATAGATGTGCACCTTAATTTAATTTTAAGAAAATTCATCTGTGTTGGACCAAGAATAAACATAGGGTTTATTTATTAAGAAATTGTTACCACATAAGTTATAAATACATAGTAATACATGGATGGTAATACTCGTCATTACAGGACTTATCGCCATGATTCACGTACTTATTACTCAATATAGATTATCGATGGGTTCAAGATGAGACATTAGAAGTGTGGACGAAGTGGGAGAATGTTGACCATTTTTCAAAGAGGTCTCCAACTCCCCTTAATTTAAGGAGCTCTTGAAGTAGTCCACTCCTAGTCTCCATCACTTTTGTGGTTGTGGAAGCTACCCATGATATTGTGGGAACTACCCATGATATTGGAAGTTGTAGGAACTACCCATAAAGTTGGAAGTTGTGGAACTACCCATGATATTGGAAATTGTGGAGACTACCCATGAAGTTGGAAGTTGTGGAAACTACCCATGTTATGGGACATGTAGCCACTAAGGCTTGATGGAAGCTTTGGCTATAAATACCAAGGTTTGGTCCCCAAACTCACACACTCAAGCCCCTTCAGTTTACACCATCTAACTAGAGTGAGTAGTGTTTGGAAGTGCCAAAACCGTGAGAGGAAAAGAGAGAGAAAGTCTGAGGAAGCATTAACGGCTGGAGGTATAATATCTTATATATTTCAGTTTCGATTCTTATTAAGTGTTTAATTTCGCATTATAGAATCATTATAGACTAACAGTTTTGTGACCATTATTTGTCGTCTTTAAACGTAAGCATGATATTACTTTTGACTTTATCTAGAGATAAAAGACAAGACGACTTTTCGGTGGTGTTTATACGACAAGATATTGTTGAACTTGTTCTAGATGACGTTATTTCAAACCTTATCATAGAATGTTGTCACTTCAAACAGCATTCCAATATTACAAGAGGAGTTGGTTTTAACCAGTTGCCTTGGGGAAAGTTAACGGTTTTCACTCGAACCCATCGTAATAATTGCATGACTATGTTGATGTCAACAGGGGCCTTCTGAAAAATAACTCTTGATGATATATATATATATAACGTTACTCTTTTATTCAGCACTAGTGTCATAGACTCATCATCACCATTTGATCTTGTACATTTCGAAATTCGGGTCCCTGCTCCTCTTCTGTCTAAAGGGTTCTCCTTATTATCTGATCTTTGTTGATGATTACTGTTGCTGTAACTCATATTATATGTTGTGTCATCACTATGAGGTATTACAAGTTTACCACTGACTCTTCTACCATTTCTTAAGTGTGCCACCATTTCTAAAGCTAAGATACTCATTGTCTATAGGTTAAATACGCGACAGAACTCTACTTTATCTGATGATATCTCACATTGTGTTGGCCCTATATTGTGTATAGTGTCCATAGGTTGAATACGGTACATTGTGTATAGTGTCCATATTCTCAATTAGTTTGTCTCTGCTCCTCAATCAGTTAACAACAATTAGTATTGGGCAATTCAGTATATTCACGACAAGTTATCTTATGATCTTCGGTTGGGTCTTCATCTCGGCTCCATTTACAAGCCTAGTTATGCAAATGCTGATTTGGTTGGACTATTGAAGATGGTGTGTCATCACTATGAGGTATTACAAGTTTACCACTGACTCTTCTACCATTTCTAAAGCTAAGATATTCATTGTCCATAGGTTAAATACGCGACAGGACTCTACTTTCTCTGATGATATCTCACATTGTGTTGGCGCTATATTGTGTATAGTGTCCATAGGTTGAATACGCTACATTGTGTATAGTGCCCATATTGTCAATCAGTTTGTCTATGCTCCTCAATCAGTTAACAACAATTAGTATTGGGCAATTCAGTATATTCACGACAAGTTATCTTATGATCTTCGGTTGGGTCTTCATCCTGGCTTCATTTACATGCCTATTTATGCAAATGCTGATTTGGTTGGACTATTGAAGATGTCATTGATTGTTTCTTTTCAGCATGCCTCTCATCTTCCTCGGAGAATCGTGTCTCCAAGAAGAGCACGAGACAGGATATTAATTCCCGATCCAGTTTGAAGTCGAGGGGATTGCCATGGCTCAGAGAGTTTGCAAGGTTATGTGGGCTCTTCAACTACTCAATGATTGGGGAGTCTATATACTCTCCTACACCATGGTATTATAAAAATGATGATACTATAAAAAATGTCAGTAAGCCAATCTTCCATTGAAGACAAAACACATTGAGATTAATTATCATTTTTACCGCCAACACTACCAATCTGGAATACTATCACTTCCTTCCACATCATGTTGTGAGGGTATTTTGGCCATGCTAGAATATATATATATACATACTTGAGATGTTAGGGTTAGTTTAGTCATTACTCATTATTTTGTATATATTCCTCGAGAGCTTCAATTCTCGTAAGTATAATTACTTTTATATTTGTTCTTTTGTTAAACCAATCTAGTCTAACTTGGTTCAGACCTATTTGACCAAATCGATGACTTTGCCAGTTCAGCACTGCACCCGATCATGTTTTTAAAACATTGTTGTCCACTACATCCTTCTTGTATTCATAAAATAGCGGTCAGTCATTATCGTGTTAACAAATAGAAAACAAGACTAGCAAAGTAACCTTTACAATAATAATAATAATAATCATAATAATAATAATAATAATAATAATAATGATAATAATAAGAATAATAATAATAAGAAGAAGAAGATTAATAAATAATGAACAAACCTCGATGAGACCAGCAAATGAAGCAACCATCATAGCAAAAGCTTCCCCTGCATCAAAAGTGGGAGATCCCCATTGAAAAGGTAATGGAATCTTAATCCTGCACATAAATGAAGCCACTTAATCAATATTTATGACATTTACTAATGTACTAAGGTCTACCTGCAATGATTCTTTATATGGAGGGTCGCAGGGAACCAATATTATTTGAGTGGGTAATTCTATTAATACTGAAATAACATGGAGATCAGTTATAGACCATACTAAGCCACATACAACACACCTATATTTCAGAAACAGTTAATTGGTAAACCTGATCAACTGGTAATCTCAAATAAGAAAAGGGATAATGGCTCCTGAACGACATTTAAAAACCAAAATGGTGTTTAAATGATCTTCACCATTAAATTAGATTGTTTATCTCACACCGTTGAAGTGTGATTTATCATTATACCATGTGGCACACATCTTTGATTAATCTATATTGTTCTAGTGGCAATCTATCATTGGAATATGTCTCAGCCCAAAGAAACATTCCTTCTAGTGGATGCAAACCATCCGATTGATGAACTTTAATATCATCCATTAAAACTAAAAACAACGCTTGATATTATAGACTACAGATTGGATAGTTTAGATATCCCTAAAACACCATTTTTGGGTCTGTTGCACTTCAGTCTATGATCTATCACTTTGACAATACGGATTACCCACATCTTAAACCAGGGAAGGTGTAAGATCATTTAAACACCACTTTGGTGTTTAAATGACGGTCAGGAGAGTCGGGTCCATAAGAAAATTGCAGAAAAGCAAAAAATTAATAACCAAATGAAAAAAATCTCCCTCCACAGTAAATTTGATGCAGTATCATGTAGTTTGATTAGTTTCTCTAAATATAATATGAAGAACGCTGAGGAGCAATGTAATAGACCCACGGATCAACTCAAAACCCAGCCAGTTCAGCTCAAAATTTCCAGGGTCTTGGTATCAAGTTCATACTCTGCTTTTTTTATAAAACACGAGAGCTTTTCAATGACTTGGTCAAGTTAAATCAAAAGATTAATTTACAAATCAGTATTTTTAAAATCATTAGTGAAGTTAAACTCTAGCTAGATTCATAAGGCCTGGAAAGAGGGACCTTACCATGGAGCAGCGTGAATAAGTCCAGAACGATTAGTACAACAATTATCCTTTGTCTTTGGAGGTCTATGCTTGTATGCTCCAGCCACAGTAAGAATATCCGCATAGCCCCATATAATTAAAACCGAAAGAACAACAGCCAATCGATCAAAAATATTTCTCCTTCCTTTTAGTGCATGAGGAAGATACTGCATAAAATGTTGGCCAACCACAACTTGGACCATTAGCGTCTAAATCTAGAAGTTTAACCAGTCAAACCCCATCCACTACCTACGAATCGCAACCAATGTGGTGATGATTCATTTTTTTTAAAAATCCTTACTTCCCTAGAAAACGTTGATACCATTATTAGGTTATGACAAGGAGAAATATTTGTTACATCCGTGGTATCAACAAACGGCCAATATCGATATGTATCGGCAATACATATCAATTTCCTCAAGAACCGATACCGATACCACCTCGATACCGGTATCGGGGAGGCATCGGTATATGTATCGGTATCGGCTGATACTGACCGACACAACTAGTTTTTTATACTTTTTTTCAACATAAAAAATATCGGCCAATACATATCGGTGATAACGTATCTGTATCGGCCGATACGTATCTGTCCAAGACGGATCAATACTTGATGCTGATCCCAATATTGGCACCTTGGTTACATCCACTAAACTAGCTAAGCCTAAAGATGGGGTGTCATTCCCAGAGAAAAGATAGAATATATCAGAGCAAAGTGTGAACCTATTAGCAATCTAACTAAGTAGTTTAGGCTATTTCTATCTCAGTTTCACTGGGAATGAGGCAAACTAAGAAACATGTAGGTCGAATTGACTTTTAACTAAACCAGGTGAAAAGTAACTATAAAAAGGACCAAAAAATGCTAACCTGTGTAAGGACTAGCAACAAAACTATCTCTGGAAGCCCAATTTCAATACATTTTGCCACCTACAAAAATTACTGGAAATAATTATTACTAAACATCCAGACATAAAATTGGCTCAATCTGGTTACAAATTCAAAGATCCAGCCCAATTTCAATACATTTTGCCACCTACAAAAAATTACTAGAAATAATTATTACTAAACATCCAGACATAAAATTGGCTCAATCTGGCTACAAATTCAACGATCCCCTGAATCTCAATACATTGAAGTAAAAAAGTGTCTAAAACAAAAGCAAAAACACATTCAAAGACCTGTGTAATCAAAGTCATATGCATTAAAACATAAAAGTTGACTAGCAAACTTACCCCTGGAAAACCAAGGTGATAAAGCCCAAGTCCAGAAAGAGTTACAAGAGGAACAGCCGAAAGAGGGCTAAGAAACCTATTCAAAAAATAAAAAATAAATAAACCAAGTGCAAAGACTAAGATTTAACCAGTTTTTAAGTTCTAAAAGTTTCCTGCTTATCTCTGATCAAATTGAACGCCAATGTTTCAAAACTCGTCAAGTTGTCGGTCTTATTGGACAAGCTAACTTGGGACTCTGTGTACATATGTTGTTTCAAAGAACTAGCCTAGTTTCTTAGTCATGAATTGCTTGTTGGAATGTGGCCATGAATGCCATCCAACGGTTATGACTTTATAGTTAATTGATAATGAATAAAGACAGATAAATACAACACAGTTACACATAAGGTGATTAAAAGGGTGATTAAGGCCTCTTAATTGGAAATCCATTGGTTACATGAATTACTTATATAAGCAACGGTTAGCGAAAAAAGTGTATTTGGATACAGAAGAAGAGGCCTAGATCGATCAGACGAGACGTGGCAAGCGACCACCAGTCTAGCGACACTAACCCTCTCTTGTTCGCATTATGTGGCACGAATTTCTAAATCCTTCTTTGCTAATAGTTATGAATTTTCGTCACGTACTCTCTGAAGGTGATTTGATATAATGTTGAAATCGCACCTCATCGCAATTCTCCAAAGGCCACTAAATCCAACAATTATCTGCAAACTTGAAGCAGCCAACAGAGCCCCTTGTACTCCTCTCATCGTCCTTAAGAACCTCTGATAATTAACACCAGAAAAAGGGAAACAATGAAGAAGAAAAATATACAATTTACCCCTCACAAACCGAAATGGCTGAATTACAAATATAAAACAATAGATTACCTCATGTGGATCTATTATATGATTATATCTATCAGCCAGGATTATCGAAATAGTTGGAGGAACGAACGTGTATGACCCTCCGATCACTGTCGGAAGCCGTGTTCCAAACAAAGACTGGAGCAACGTGTTCAATCCCGAAACAAAGAGTAATGTCTGTATTACTTTGGCTTTCTCGTCCTAGAGAGAATTTTAAAATATCACTTAAAACGACCCAAACTAGAAACATGTGTAAAAATGTGCAGATACAGATTTGAAGAAAAAAAAATTTACATTGCCACCGCCCATTTGTGGGACAAGGATGGTGGGAATGAGAACTGTAGTTCCAAGCATCACAAGATAATGCTGAAACCCGAGAAGAATAGCTTCCGCTGGAATTGATTCAGACGCACAATATTAAACATCAGTAATTCAACAATAAAATTATTAGATTTGAATTCTTGGGGGGAAAATCTATTGAAAAGAAGCATGAGCACAATTGAAAACAGGGGATCCCTCAATAGATTCCTCCATGTAAAGTTGCAAGTAACTAAGAATCGTCCAAGAGAAAAGAAGAAAATACCCCAAAAAAGCCCTCAAACATGAAATAGAGCAAATGCTTCATAAAAAAGCCTAAAATTAGACCACATTGCATTGAGAGAAAATTGAAGAAACATCGAGATTTCCCTGAAAAATGCTCAAATGCATGCGAAAGTCCTTCAAAAACAGAATTACAGATTTATCCAATGCCAAAACTCATAAAATCGCGTACAAAAGAAACAGGGAAAATTTTCAAATTATGCTCCAAAATAACCAAAAAGAAACAATAAAAAAAAAAAAAAAAAAATCTGATAAATTCTAAAAACATTGATAAAACAAAGAGCTTCAAATCCGAACGCAAATGGATTAATCACTTTCAGTATAAACAATTTTTTTTTAATGATTACTTTCCGTAGAAACAATTGCTTAATATGGTTCAAGATACATACAATCAACGACCACTATTGTAGGAGTCGAAACCCCTCAGACAAAAATAAAATCATATTATTTAAAATAAATATGAAAAAATGCCTCGCCATCCTCAAACACCAGTATATATATATATATATATATATATATATATATATATATATATATATAGAGAGAGAGAGAGAGAGAGAGAGAGAGAGAGAGAGGAAAAGAAAAAGAAGAAGAAGAAGAAACACCAAAAAAAAATACTGTTAAAATGCGGGAAGCATTTAGTAGTAATGCTAAAGAACGCACGCCAAGGAGGAGGGCTCGTCAGGCAATAATCAATTCCTGGCAATTGCTCCTTCACAGGATGCGGCTGTAATTCGTTTTGTTTAGGCGTCGCCATCTCTCTCTCTCTCTCTCTCTCTCTCTGTGAAATCAAACAGGAGAGAATAAGAATCGGAAGCGGAGCAGAAAGGAAGGAGAGAGAGTACGATAATACATGCAGATACTGATACACAGAGTTTTCAGTTTCTGTAAGAGGAGGGAACGTTGAAAACGCTAACGTTCGGAGCGTTGGTAATGGTAACTTCAATGCTCGGTCAGTCGCTGCACCACTCTCCAGCTATTTTAAGGCTGGTATTACTCTCACACCAACTTATGTTATACCCGCCTCACTTGATCAAAGTAAAATTTGTTCATTACTTTAAATCATACGATAAAAAAAAATAATTATCTCAATCATCCGCTCAAATCTTATGATCATGGATATCGTCCTACGGTCAGAGATTGATGTAACACACATCCCAAAAAGTGAATTATGGATTACGATCACAGAGAACATCGTACTCTCAAGATGTTGATAGAGCACAATCTTTGGGATGTGTCATTTGAAATCAATACTTAGGTGTTTCAAAATGGGACACTAAAATCATGTTGCACATCCCATTCTCAAACGTGATTTTATAATAATTTTTTATAATTCGTGCCATGTGAAATCAAACTTATTATATTATGTTACGTTAATAATCTCAATATTTATTATGTGAAATATTGAGATGAAAAAAATTGCTTTCCACCGTCCGATTTAAAGCGATGAAATGCATTCCTCTTCGGTAAGCTCGATCAAGGTTAAAGTTTTACGGTGGATGAATCATGGTACCCAATGTCATTGTATTTCTCTATTATTAGAGGATTGCATTTATTATTATAATTATTATGGCGCGTCCATGAACGCTTGCAGTTTAAACTTTCTTTGATTACTTAAATGCCCTTAAACGTAAAAGAAAACAACTTTTTTGAATGGCCTATTTACACCGGAGAATCAATGCCATGTCCGGACGTGACTTGTTTTTGTTTAATGAACTTTATTCTATGAACATAGTGACAAAGTTCGTTTTCAGCAACATTTTGATAGGGTGTCGTTTTGATTTATTTTGAATAAATTTTTTTAAAAAAATTAAAAGGTTTTGGAAAAATTTTGGGGAGTCCAAAAATATTAAGTATAAATTATATTTAAATTTTATAAAAAAATTATTTATTATTTTAAAAATTAGAAAAAATTTATTAATTTCGATAAAATTTCAGCGATTTCAGAGAAATCTTCAAAATTTCATCGAAAGTTTCGCCCAACCCCTATTTTTGTGAAAGCGCCTACATCTCAAATCCCTTGAAGATCATTCATTTTTTTGTTGAATTCTTTTAAAATAGAGTTTTGAGTTCACTCACAAGGTTTGATCCCTAAATCTCTTTATCAGAACTCAAGTCTCTTACCATTGGTGTCGATGGTGTACTAACTCGTAATCCTTCCACTATTGACCCATGATACCCACCCCTTCGAGTAAGGCACATGGCTCAGCTGACCAACTTGGAACAGGCAAGCCAGCAAACTGCACCCAACAGCCCAGCCTACAAAAGCCAAACCATTCATAGCTCTATTCAGATTAGATGATGGAGATTGTTTTTTACCTAATCTTCCACTCAATGGATCTTGAGATCATGATGCACTTAGCAGACGGTAAGTCTTTTATTTCATATGTCAAAAATCCTAAAAAATAGCCTTAAAATTAGGTTTGAGTGTGATGCGTGCCATATGATAGAAGATCAATTTTTTGGGCATTTGTTACATATAGAATCAAAAAATAGCCGTCTGATAAGTGCGCCATGATCTCCAGATTTATTTTGTGGAATATCGAGGTGACAAACAATCTTCATCATCTTACTCGAAGTAATCAACGGCTTTTAAGAGATTTGACCATAAGCACTTTCAAAGAACGTGCGGGCTCCAATAGAGCTGATTTTTTGCAACCTAAGATTTTTGCAGCAACTAATGATACCACACCGTTCACATTAGGTAGCTATTTTTTGCAACCGACTATGTTGGCGGCGACTAATGATTGCACCGTTCACATTGTTTTGACTTAGATGATAAGATGTCCTAATCTTTCACATGTCATCATGGTACACCGTGAATACGGATGTGTGCCACATCAAATTAACATCTAACCATATGATATTTGGGGCATGATCAAGGATCAAAATTTCAGGTTGAATTTCGGTTTTGGGCATGACCGAAACCAAAATCCAAAATTTTTCCACCTATACATTAAATTCCAAAATTTTAGATTTCGGTTTCGGTTTTGGTTTCAAGCATGCATGAAACCGAAACATTTCGAAATTTCAGCCGAAAGCAGTGAACAGTATGAACAGTGGAACCATCAGTTACACCACAAGAATCTTTGGTCGGCAAAATTACTACTCATAGGCAGCCCGCCTACCCAGTCCAAAAATCTTAAGTCTAGGGCTCAAAATGGGGTGAGAGGGCTAGGCAAGGGCCTTAAAACAGAAAAGCATGGCGTGCTTCAGGGCGGTAAGGACTTAAGAAATTAAAGGTTATCAGCTCAGCCCGTGCATACCCTTTTATTTATAAATATTAAATATATTAATATTATTTTTTTACGATCAAATTATTAAAATAACCCTTAATATTATAGTTACATTCATCAAACTTGCTAACAATATTTTAGTAAATTGAATATATAAAGAGACATCTTAGAGTTTTATTTTTCCTCCTCTTGAAATATCAATATCTTTAAAGAATATTCAAAAAAATAATAACAAAAACCAACAAAGCTCAATCCCCAACCTGAGCCCGCCCTAAACCGCGTAAGTTAGGGTTAGGGTTAGGCATATCAAAGCCTGCTTAAGTTAGGGTTAGGGCTGAACATATATCAAAACCCTCCTAAGTTTAGGTGGTGCTAAGTTTTATGGGGGGGGGGGAAGAAATTCAAGAAAAATTCTCAAACATAAGGGAAGCTCGGAAAGTAGTTGCAAACACCACTTTCTAAGTCCAAAACTCAAATTCTAAGAGTTTATGCTCTCGAACGAGGCTTAACATTTACGAGGCTACCATATAGATTGGATTCATCCTAAAACTGCATTGAAAATTATTAGTAGTATGTGATTAACAACTTAGAAGCACCCCCAAAATGAACAGCTACCATGCATTTGTTAAACTAATTTAGCCGTTTATTTTAATACACGTGTGAAGTATGATAACTTGGGAGCGAGTATTTTTATGCAATCTAAAGGTTGAATTTGATCTATACGATGGCCTCATGAACATTATGGCACCATGGGTTATCAAAATGGTGCCGCAAAGTACAAAATTAATGATTTGTTCACTCTCCAGAGGCAATGGGTCATTTACCATATATCAGCTATTGGAAACAAATTGCAAATAAAATGCACAACTTGGTTCGAAGTGACCATTTATTTTTATTTTTAAAGCGAAGCACAGTACTTTAATCGATTGATCCCGAAGAAATTACATCAAACAGTTGAGGTGGAATTGAATTCCTCCAAATTTCATTACAATCATACCCTATTACCTCTACGTAACCTAGGTAAATAGGTAATAGTTAAAGAAATAAAAAATTTCAAATCGCATCTGGTGGGATCAAATAGAGCTTCGAGTTCCGAATTAGTGGGTGAAGCTATTACACTGTTAGTGATATTTTTGGGCATCTCCCTCAAACCACACTCGACTATAGCGAAATTCTTTTGCTATCTGAACATCTCTGAATGCGACTGCTTCAAAGTACAGATGGTCTTTGCCTTTGCAAATGACACCTCCCCTTTGAAATTTCAGGCAATAAAACCAATCCCACCCTTCCTAAGTTCCATGTCCCAGGATCCATCAAAGTTAATTTTGATGAAAATCACATCAGGTGGTTTCCATTTAACGTCCTGAGACGGGTGAGTCACAGGTGGATTCCCCTGATTTGCTGCTGAGAATTCTATTGCTAGCTTGTGGGGTTCAGTAACCACCTCTATCGGTTCTCTTGGATTTTCACCATGAATAATTCTGTTTTGTTCTCTAAATAGCCCAATCTAAAGTTGCGAAAGATTCAACATGCTCACCATCGTGAGAAGAAATGAAGCTCCTCACCCATTCAAAGCACGTTAAATGACATTGGAGGTAAGCGACAACCCCAAGAGGAGATACAAAGCAGCACCTTGCAGCTCGATCAGAGTCCTGAATGGCATGCTCCACAGTCTCCGCCTTCTTTCAACAAATTCCCTAATAAGGATCTACTTTCTTTATTTTGTGACTAAGTCTGGAATTCACGGGCAGAATATTCGAGCATAACCTCCACATAAATCCCTTGACTTTGTTTGGGATACTAGCCGACCAAATGGTATTCCATATATGTGCGTTCCCGGAGACATTTGAAGTAGAGCCGATCCCCACGTGTTCAAACTCCTCGTGAGCCTTATAATACGCAATTTAACAGTGAAACTCCCATTTTTCTCTAGAGCCCACACCACTTTGTCGTCCCTCGGTAAATGATGAAGAGGAATGCTTTTAATCACTTCACAATCTTCAGGTTTAAAACATTGTTGGATGAGACTGATTCCACCTTAACGGATGTTGAAGAAGTAACTCGCTGACCAGGTTTAAGCTTGATGACCATTTTGCAGATATCGGCTTAAAAGTGCTAGGCCTAGGGAGCTAACTATCCTCCAGATCTATATCAATCGATCATCCCCCACCCTCCAAATTAAACCTTTAGCTAAGATCCCTCTTGCTGAAGTGATGCTCTGCCATGCATAAGATTCATTCCTGCATTTCTTTGCTTACAAAAAATATGATTGAGGACAGTATTTCTCTTTTAACAATCGAGCAACAAGAAAATCCGGCCTTGAAATTAAACACCAACAAGTAACGCCGAATTGAAAGACGAAAGTTCTCGGTGTTGAATAAGGTATAATCCCAACCACATCTCACTTTAGCAAGGTTTCCTAAGTTATTAGGAGACTATTGTTGGAAGTGTTTTGAAAACTTGCAACTCTTAGGAGATTTGAAAGTTACGTATCTAAGAGGTGCTTAGAGCCTATTGTGAGAGAGTTTTCTTCTCAAGGGAAAGAGAGAGCTTGGTGAAAGTTTTATGGGAGAATACTTTTGATAGAAAAAGTATTGAAGAATAGTTTGGGGATTGGAGATCCGATTGAAGCCGTTCTTGTGTCGGAATCGTGACTATATTCCAGTAGATCTCTTCTCTATTATTTGAAGGACCGCGCCCTTGGTTTAACCACAGATTTGTGGTTGAAGATCGTGCTAGATCTTGATTGAGTTTGCACTAGAGGGAAGAGAGTGTGTGTGCACTGTAAACATTTATAAAAATAGTGCATATACTCCCGTGGACGTAGCCCTCGATTGGGTGAACCACGTAAATCTTTGTGTTGTGCGTGTGATTAATTTTTGCCTGAATCTTCTTATTTTTCCGCATTCATCGCGATAGGGAGTTCGTAGAATGAGTAGAATTTCTAACAAGTGGTATCAGAGCCAAGCTTACGCTACAATGGCGATGAAGGTCTCGAATGCATGATTTGAGGTGAAGTTTTCTGGGAAGAATAACTTCGTTTTGTGGCAAGTAAAGGTCACAGATCTTGTCCAACAAGGCATTGATGATGCCCTACTTGGAAAAGAGATGGGAAAGAAGGCAGAGATGTCCAATGAAGAGTGAAACTCTATTGACAAGAGGACCGTAAGCACTATCCGATTGTGCTTGTCCGATGAAGTTCTTTACAACGTTCTTCACGAGAGGACGACCGTAGATCTGTGGAAGAAAATGGAATCTCTTTACATGACAAAGTCGTTGTCCAACCGACTCTTCATGAAGAAGCAACTCTACACCCTTCGTATGAAGGCTGGTACACATATTTATGACCATTTAAATTCTTTTAATAAAGTAGTTAGTGAACTATTGAGCATTGAAGTGAAACTTGAAAAAGAAGATCTCGCACTTCTCTTGCTCACCTCATTGCCACCATCTTATGAGCACCTTGTTACCACATTAATTTATGGTAAAAACACTATTGCCGTCGAAGAAGTGATTGTTGCACTTCTTTCCGACGAATTGAGAAAACAGCCCGAATCTAACTCCAAAGGGATTAGTCTCTTAAGCGAAAGGGGTCGAAACTATGATCGCAAAAGAGACAAATTCAGAGGGGATAATAAATCAACGAGAGGAAACAGCAGGTCCAAATCTAGGGTGATGAAAAGGATATTATACATTACTCAGAAGCAATCTTGACATATTCGTAAATATTGCAAACAGAGATTGAATAATAATAAGGGTGATGAAGGGACTTCGCAACAGGCTAGTGTTGCTAAGTCAGATTTTGGTGAAAACCTATTGTGTGTATTATTAAGCTCCAATCAGTTTGATGATAGATGGATCCTAAATTTAGGGGCATCGTATCACATGTGTCCGTACAGGGATTGGTTTGACCAGTATAAGGTAGCCAATGGTGGGACGATTTTGATGGGGAATGACAATGTATGTGAAGCAGTGGGTATCGATTCGATCAGAATCAAGATGTTTGATGGCTGTGTTCGCACTCTTACTAAGGTTAGGCATGTGCCTAATCTGAAGAACAATCTGATCTCGTTAGGGGCATTAGATGAGATAGGATGTCGAGTCATTCTAGAATCCGGTAAACTAAAGGTTGTATGTGGTGCTATGACCTTGATGAAAGGTGAAAAGATGGGGAATCTGTATACTTTAGTAGGCAACACAATCAGCGGCAGTAGTGTTGCAGCTACAAAAGATTCTAAGGACCTCTCAGATTTGTGGCACAAAAGGCTTGGTCACATGAGTGAACGTGGGCTGACATAGCTCATAAAGAATAAGGTGATTTCTGAAATTCAAACTTGTAAACTGAATTTTTGTGAAGATTGTATCTTTGGGAAGCAGAAGAAAGTCAGTTTCTCTACTGGAAAACACACTTCGAAAGGGCTGATTGATTACATACATTCAGATGTATGGGGACCAGCTAAAGTCACTTCAGTAGGTGGAGCCAACTATTTTGTATCATTTATAGATGACTACTCCAGGAAAGTTTGGGTGTATCCGATTAAAAATAAATCAGATGTGTTTCAAAAATTTAGGCAGTGGCAGAGTATGGTTGAAAAGCAGACTGAAAGAAAGGTGAAGATTCTCAGATCAGATAATGGTGGGGAATACTTGTCATCAGAGTTCAAGGCTTACTGTGAAAATCAAGGGATTGCTAGGCACTTAACAGTTCCTGGAAATCCTCAGCAAAATGGTGTAGCAGAGAGGATGAACAGAATACTATTAGAAAAAGCGCGGTGTATGTTGAACCATTCCGGCTTGAGTCATGGGTTCTGGGCAGAGGCAGTGAATACGGCATATTACTTGGTCAACCGGTCGCCTTTAGCGGCATTGAACTCGAAAACTGCATATGAGGTTTGGTATGGAAGACATGGGAGCTACTCTCACTTGAGGGTGCTTGGATGTGCGGCTTATGCATTACTTCAGGGAAGTGAACGATCCAAGTTGGATCCAAAATCTAAAAAGTGTGTCTTGATTGGCTATGGTGAAGGAGTCAAGGGATATCGTTTGTGGGATACACAATCTCACAAAGTGATAGTTGAAAGAGATGTTACTTTCAACGAAGATGAGTTTTCGATGAAAAAGGCGGAAGACAAACCTCAACTATCTGGTGAACCTCAGGTACAAATTGATGTTGAAAGGCATGAGCAAGATGAGAAAGATAATGAAGATGGCACAATTTCTCAAGACTTGTAGTCCCAGGTACCGGTTTAGTCTACCTTAAGAAGATCAGAGAGGATGAAGAAACGTCCAGAAAAGTTTAAAGACATGATTCCTTTAACACTTGCACTTATCACAGAAAATGGGGAACCAAACACAGTTTCAGAAGCTCGGGTGGATACAGATGCAGTAAAGTGGCAGTTAGCTATGGAAGAAGAATGGCAGTCACTTTTGAAGAATGAGACTTGGGATCTCATGAAACTTCCTAAAGGGAAGAGAGCCATCGGTTGTAAATGGGTCTTTCGAAAGAAAGAAGGAGACAAGAGTGAAACTCCAAAGTTTAAGGCAAGGCTAGTTGCAAAGGGGTTTTCTCATAAAGAGGGTATCGATTATAATGAGATATTCTCTCCGGTTGCGAAATACACATCGATTCGCACATTGTTGACAGTAGATGCTCAGAAAGATCTCGAATTAGAACAGATGGATGTGAAAACAACTTTTCTCCATGGAGATCTTCAGGAAGAAATTAATATGAGACAGCCAGAAGGATTTGAAGCAGAAGGGTCAAAATCACTCGTTTACAGATTGAAGAAATCCTTGTATGGTCTCAAGCAGGCACCCAGGCAGTGGTACAAAAAGTTTGATTCATATATGCTTGGCATAGGGTATCACAGGGGACGGTATGATTGTTGTGTCTACTGGAAAGAGTATGGTAAAGGGGAAAGAATCTTCCTAATTCTCTATGTAGATGATATGCTGATAGAAGTAAAAAGCAAGGTTGAAATCAACAAGCTGAAACAATCATTGAGCCAGAAGTTTGAGATGAAGGATCTTGGTTCCGCAAATAAGATCCTAGGTATGGAAATCACGAGGGATCGTGAGAAAAAGAGGCTTTGGCTAACTCAAAGGACCTTTATCCAAAAGCTCCTTGAAAATATAATATGAGTGATGCCAAGCCTGTATCAACTCCTCTAGCATAGCATTTTAAACTCACAAAGAAGATGAGTCCGTCCACACATGAAGAAAGGGAATATATGAAAAATATTTCGTATGCAAATGCCGTTGGGAGTTTGATGTATGTCATGGTGAGTACACGTCCAGATATAGCACAGGCCTTGAGTGTGGTTTACAAGTATATGTCGAATCCTCGTAAGGAACATTGGATTGCAGTGAAATGGATATTGAGATATCTGAAAGGTACAACTAAACATGGTTTGATGTTTGAAGGTGGAGATACAAGCAAGTTGGATCTCTACTAGTATGTCGATTCTGACTATGCTGGTGATCTTGATAGAAGAAGATCTACCACGGGGTACGTGTTTGTCTTGGCAGGTGGAGCGATTAGTTAGAAATCAATGATTCAAGGGATAGTTGCATTGTCAACTACAGAGGCCGAGTATATAGCGGCTACAGAGGCGGCTAAGGAAGCCTCATGGCTTAAAGGTTTGGTCAGTGAATTTAGTGAGGTTGATGAGAGCACCGATGTGACAGCCCGGATTTCGGCACCCCGAAACCCGTGCCATCAGCACGATCATCTTGACCGTGCCCCTTAACTATGCACGGAACACTGGTACATCAAGCATAAAAAGAAATAAGAACAACTTGCGGAATTTAAATCTAATTAGAAATACTTTTCAAAGGACAGTTCTACCCTCATGCTTCTGCATGAAGGGAGAACCGATCCGAACCATCGATGATATAAATCATCACAGATGGTTCGCCCCAAAGGAATAATCCAAACTCTATACATATACATGTTTTCACAAAATAAAGGCTTGACATACCAAGCCGTACAATCTCTACTCAAAACTCCTCAAAGTAGCACAACGGAGTCCTCTAGAAGAAGTCCTCTGGAGGTGGCTCCAACTCTCGCCGGCAAGAAAGTCCGACTCACGGGATCGGCGCCCCCAAACCTCGGCAAACAAGCATTAATGGACCTGCGACGATAGTCTATAGGGTGAGCTACATCCTAGCCCAATAGGGAACAAACACCCGAACATATAAGTTATAACTCACATATATTCTATGATATGCCATGCATGAAGTAACTATGGTTGTTGATAAAACAGCTTAAAAGCATTCGCTTTATCGTTGATTTCTTATGTTTTCATTTACTCATGAATAATCCGAAAAGGCCTAAAGCAAAACTTAAACTTTCAACTTAAGTAATCCCGAGCAATATAGCATCGAGCCCCATGAGCTACCCTTCATCGTCATCTATATAGACAGCTTTTAATGTATTCTGGGAATACCATATAGTACCAAGCCCTTTTCCCTGGGATTGGTGGGGGGTTTCACTTGTCTCAATCAACACCCTTGGGTGTGCTTACTATGTACGGATAAGCTCCCACGCTTACGGGTTCGCCGATCGGTCCACGGATATCCCGCCGTGTGTCGATGTGGATATCCCGCCACGGTGGGGTAACCTAAGGAACCTCAAATAAAAATATCGGTGCCTTACATATAGTTATTCACCGTAAGTGTGCTATCTTATATCGCTTAGGCCCTATCAAACATGATTCAATCTCGTGGATACATCCCTGATGTATCCATTAACTTGCATCACACCGATGCTCTTATCTCTTTACTTCTTCATCCCCGGGATGGCTCATTCTGCTTTCTCTTATGAATGTCACACACACACTTTTCACAATTCCTTGAGCAGTAAAAATAATTGAATTGAAATTTATATCACTACATACATGCTCTTGTAAAATAAAGTACATGTTCAAGGTGTTCCCTACCTCAAGTCTTCACTTGTTCAATGCATCAAGGTCCCACGTGGCTCCTCGTGCACTAGCTCACACGTGCCACCTATGGTACCACACAACAGGTAAAACACATCACAAGGGATGCAATAAAGAAGGTATAAGATCCTCCAAGAATCTTAAAGTCAAACCTAAAAGTCAACAAAATTTATCTACCGATTAATCGAAATCCGTAATCGATTAATCGAACTTGGTTCGATTAATCGATTTCCAAAATCGATTAATCGAAGGTCAATATCGATTAATCAAGTAATTTCATTAATCGAAATTCTCCTTTCGCAAAGTCCATTCTCGCAATCGAATTGTCATTCGATTAATCGAATCTTTCGATTAATCGAAATTCTTCTTTTCGAAAGTAAACTCACCCAACAATGAAGTTTCCGCTCGATTAATCGAATCCAGGATTAATCAAATTCTTCTTTCCATAAGGTACACCCATCGTCAGTTGAGTTTTCATTCGATTAATCAATCCAGCCATTAATCGAATTTCTTCTTTTCGCAAGGTACACCTACCGCTCGAATATTGAATTACAAGTCGATTAATCGATCCCAAATCGACATCGAAAACTCAAATCGATTAATCAAATCCCATTTCGATTAGTCGATTTTCCTTAAATCATTTCCTCCAACCCTTGGGGTCCACTGGAGGTTCCCAGTCGATTAATCGATTCTCAAATCGATTAATCGAAATCCAAATTCGATTAATCGAAATCCAATTCGATTAATCGAAGTCGTGGTCTTCTGACCTTTCAACTTCCTGGCCAATTTCGATTAATCGAAACCCAATTTCGATTAATCGAACTTTTCAGTCTGTTCTTCCCAATCTTTTTCCCACACTTTTTCCTCTATTTTTCTAAGCCATTATCCTATGATCTAACCCACATTTAACCACAACTTAACCCCTATGATCTATGCATCTTATTTACAAAAATTTACCTTGGATAGATCTCAAGTTGATTTCAAATCTAGGGTTGGAAGGCTAGGGTTCCAGCTTTAGCTTTTTTCAGCGGATCCCTTGCGTTGAATCGGCCTCTTTAATACTTGGATCCTTCCTTCCTCAGCTAGCCTTTACTCCTTGCATTAATCACTCTTTTACTCTCTCTCTCTTCTTTACTCTCCTTCAACAACCCAAAATACCCATCTAGGGTTATTAAACCCTTTATCCTCTCTTAGTTTGTGTGTTGAGCACATGCACCTCAATAGGTATATGCGACTTCATATTTACAACACACACCACAAAATCACTCAAGCTATCACATCTCGTCCGTTCACCACATCCTATGCTAACTCTTGATCTCCTGATTGGTCAAACTTGTGACCAATCGGGCACGGATCCCGAGGTCACAGTTTTATGCGTGATTTTTCTAAGATATTACATCCTCCCACCTTGGGAATTTTCGTCCTCGAAAATCACCCAACGTGTGGTGGTGTCTGCGCTCTCCACACTTTTCGGAGGTGAGGTGGTTCATTTTACCCATACGTATTTAAGTCTCCACACATTCACACAATACAAACATGGAAGTAAAATGTAACAAAATTTAACAATTTATATAAAAACTTTCTTTGTATTAAGGATTGAAGATTTTGTTACAATGCCAATAAGTTGGCGCATAATATAAACTAGTGTATAAATCAAAATACAACAGTCCCCGTCAGTGACGGGTGTCGCAGTGGTGGTGGGTCTGCAGAGGCTCTGGCTGCTGCACAGTGGCGTCTGGTCGGCGGAGTAGATGTGGATGTGGAGGAACGCGTGGTGGTGGGATGGAAGACTGGTCCTCTATGGAAGGCGTGCGTCCGCCGTCCACTCTTCTTCATGCCAACATATCCATGTAGGTGTGGGTAGATGAAGCTGGAGGGTGTGAAACATGAGGAAATCAATCCTCCTGCTTCATCCTCTCGTTATTTGCGCCCATTCTGCCAAGACGTCCTCTATGGTAGGACTGGATGGAGCGCCAGTGTAGGATGAGGTGGGAGTCGCGCGGAGTGTGTGTGTGGTGTCGACGTGGTGGTGTGGGAGGGAACCTCTCCATGATGGCTCTCTGGCAGGGTGTGCCCCACCCTCAAGTGGGTCGCCGAGGTGGTGGGGTGGTGGCGGTCACTGCTGCCGGGCTTCTTGGGCTCTTTGGGCGGAGCGGACCCGAGGTAGGGTCCGCTTCAAAGGTTAGAAGCACGGGTCCATGAAGACTTTGTGAATGTCTTCACGCGATCCGTAGCCCTCACCTCGTGAGGTGAAATAGTGTAGGAGGGCTCCGAGTAGCACTCCAACATGCTCGAGATGAGCCGAGCATCGGCATCTTCTCCTTGGGCCGCATGTTGCCCTTCATCGTTTAGTCTTGATGTACGCATCCCCTCAAGGATGACCATGGTAGCATCAAACCATCGCCATGAAGTCACAGAAGTGCATGTTGCACTTTATCCACGCCCCGTGTCGGGCGCATCGGGTAAAGGTTGCATTTTATTATGGAGTCGAGCATCCACATGTAGGGTGGAAGATCGACCCTCTTGATGGACGTGTTCACCCTTCTTCCCGTTGGTCATGCGTAGTCATGACCTCTTCAAACGGGGTTCCTTTTCAAAGGGTGGAAATAGGGTAGTTTCGGGAGTAAAGTCGAGGTAGCATTCAAGCACCTCATGTATGTGTCGACGAGTGATCGATAGAGACCCTCGATCTTGGTTATAATACAATCGTCGCTAGGGCCATTGGTTAGCCCTTGGTAGAACAACCTCACCAATCTAGGGTAATAGGAACCCGGATTGGTTTGAGAAGGTTGCCGAGTCCCAAGACCGGTTAGGTAGTTCTGAGCCCATTGGGTCTCGCGCAGAATCGGGATTTGTGAATAGGGTAGGGTCGATGGTGTATTCGACCTCAAAGGTCTTGGCAGCCCACCACTGCTTGGTTGCTCCACGTTGGTGGGTGGTGGTGGCATGGGGTGGATTGCTGGGAAGACTCGCCAGAGATGCGCTTCGTCGAACCGGAGGTGGTCTCCGATCTGACGGTGATGGAGTCCTCACCGCGATGGGGTAGGTGGTGGTGGTGCGGCGTTTACGCCTAACCGCAAGAACTTAGAAGTCGCTTTTTCAAGACAAACGGGTTTTGGGCATTTTCACTAAATTAGGGTTTATCTAATTCAAATGAAAGAGACAAAGATAAATCTAGGGTTTTACCGTGGAGTTTCGATTCAAAAATAGGCGATCTTGGTATCGTTGAAGAACCCCAAAACCCTAGTCTTGGACCGGTTGGAGAAAAGGAAGGAGAAAGAGAAATGGCGCTCGAGTTTAAGAATTTGAATGGGTTCCTAAACCCTAACTTCACTATATATAGCGGCTCGATTAATCGAAATTGCTTCATTAATCAAATTTAAAACTAGGTTAAGCGCGTAAAATCGATTAATCGATTTCTCAAATCGATTAATCGAAAATAAAATTCGACATCAAAATATTTCGATTAATCGAAATCGTGTTTGTTTAAAAATTTAAAATTTTGAGCTCATCGCGGCCGATTAATCGAAATTCATTTCGATTAATCGAAATCTCAAAATCGATTAATCGAACTTAGTTTCGATTAATCGAAATCGCAAAACTTCAAAAATTTTCCAAAATTTCTTAAGTATTCGATTAATAAATCCCATTTCGATTAATCGAAATTTCTTCTATGCATTTTCTAACTCAACTTTTCATTTTCAACATCCGGCACATGCCGCCGACTAATCGAACAAGATCGATTAATCGAAATTCCAAATCGATTAATCGATTTGAAATTCGATTAATCGATTTTGCCCAATTCTGCGAATTTCAATCTCTTTGTTTCTTTTCTTATTTTGACAATTCATGATGATTGGATTAAAATTTCCATTGAATTTCAAGCATAGTGGAAATTTTCACAAACGTGGTTGCGGTTTACATCGAATTCTCACGTTGTTGGAAACAAGGCGGATATTGTTCTTTCACATCGGCCTCTCGCTCCCAAGTAGCCTCTTCTTTTGGATGATTGTTCCACGAACAAGCACTAAGGAATCACTTTAGTGCGCAAGATTTGCTCTTTTCGATCCAAGATCTCCACCGGTTCCTCTATCATGCTCATGTCCTCACACATCTCTATAGGTTGCTTCCTAACACATGAGACGGATCATTCAATCATTTCACGAGCATCGATATGTGGAAGACATTATGTACTCGATCGAATAGCGGTGGTAAACTAATGCGATATGCAACTTCACCTATTCGTCCCAAAATTTCAAATGGTCCAACATAACGTGGACTTAACTTCCTCTTGCCAAATCGCATTACACCTTTCATAGGTGACACCTTCACAAACACATGCTCGCCCACTTTGTAGTCAACACTAGTCCGCTTCACATCGGCGTAACTTTTACATCTACTCAGGCTTTGTCTTCAACCTTTCTCTCGATAATTGGACAACGGTGGCGTTGTCTTCGCCAGCTTCGGTCCTAATACAAATTTCTCACTGTTCTTCCTCCCAATTCAGAGGTGACTTGCATCGCCGTCCATACTGAGCTTCATACGGTGCCATGCCAATGCTCGCTTGAAAGCTTGTTATATGCGAACTCGAGCATCGGTAGATACTCATCCCGATCCTTGCATATCAAGCATGCAAGCTCGAGCATGTCTTCTATCACTTGATTCACCGCTCATCGCCCATCGGTTTGAGGATGGAAAGTCGAACTAAAGTCTAGTCGAGTTCCCATTCCTTCTTGAAATTTCTTCCAAAACTTGACGATATAGTGGATCACGATCCGAAATGATGCCGCTTGGAATCCTGCGTAATCTTACAATCTCCTTCATGTATAATTCGCCATCTTCTGCGAGATATGTGGTATTATACGGCAAAAGTGCTACCGATTTGGTCAATCGGTCTATGACGACCCAAATGGCATTGTGCCTCTTGGCAGTACGGGGTAATCCAACAATGAAATCCATTGAGATTGACTCCCACTTCCATTCCGGTATTGGTAAAGGTTGCAATAGTCCCGCAGGATGTCTATGATCAACCTTCACTTGCTGACAAGTCAAACATCGTGACACATACTCGGCCACGTCTTGTTTTAGTCCTCTCCACCAGTAATTCTTTTTCAAATCTTGGTACATTTTGGTGCTACCAGGGTGGATCGCATAATTTGACTTATGAGCTTCATCAAGAATTGTTCGTCTTAGATCGGCATTGTCCGGGATGCATAGACGGCCTTTAAACAACAAAGAACCATCTTCTTTTTCTGAGAAGTCCGACCTGATGCCTTCATTCACGTCTTGATAAATCTTCGTTAATGTCGGATCCTTCATCTGTAGATCGTGGATATGCTCAAATATCACTGGCTTTACTGATATGTTAGCCAAAAAGGATCCAGTGTCCTTTGACTTAATGTTCGAGCATCATAGAATGCCGTGTCTTCCAATAATTTCCATCTGCATACCCAAAATCAAGGAAGCTAACTGAGCTGAACCTTTTCGACTCAATGCATCGGCCACTACATTCGCCTTGCCAGGATGGTATTGTATAGAGCAATCGTAGTCCTTGAGGAATTCCATCCATCTGCGCTGTCTCATATTGAGCTCCTTCTGTGTGAACAGATATCGGAGGCTCTTATGATCGGTGAAAATTTCAAATGTTTCACCATACAAGTAGTGTCTCCAAATTTTCAGCGCAAAAATGACTGCTGCCAGTTCCAAGTCATGAGTCGGGTAATTTTTCTCGTGTTCTTTCAACTGCCTTGATCCGTAAGCTTTCCCCTTCTTGTGTTGGATGACTACTCAACCTAGGCCATCATTTGTACCTGCGTATCCTCCTTTGCTGAAGGAATTGCCAACCGGAGTGAAGTGAGTCTCGTTTTGAGTTCTTAAAAACTCTTCTCGCATGCCTCACTCCACTCAAACCTTGAATCTTTTCGTGTCAGCCTTGTGAGAGGTCCCGATATCTTTGAAAACCCCTCAACAAAACGTCGATAATAGCGCTAAGCCGGTAAAACTTCGGACATCCGTCATCGCCTTTGGTTGCTCCCATTTAACCATCCTATCTTTGGATCGGACCGTGACGCCGCTTCGAGACGACATGTCCCAAAAGCTAACTTCTTCCAACCAAAACTCACACTTACTGAGTTTGGCGAATAATTGGTGTTCACGTAGCGTTTGTAGAGCAATCCTCAAGTGTTCTTCGTGTTCTGTCTTGGATTTGGAGTATATTAGTATATCATCAACGAACACTACCACGCACGAGTCCAAGTGTGGTTTAAACACTCGTTCATCGAGATCCATAAATGACGGGGCATTCGCTAATCCAAACGGCATCACAAGGAATTCATAGTGTCCATACTGCGGTCCTAAAGTCGCCTTCTCAGATGTCCTCTCGCCTTTGACTCAAGAATCGATGATACCTGATCTTAGGTCGATCTTGGAAAAATACCTTGCTCCTTGCAGCTTGGTCGAATAGATCGCCTATTCTAGGCAAAGGGTAGCGGTTCTTCAAAGGAGTTTGTTCAATTGTCGATAGTCAATGCATAGTCGCATTGACCCATCTTTCTTCTTGACAAACAAGACCGTGTCCCCATGGAGACACGCCTTGGTCTAACAAACCCCTTGTCCATTAGTTCTTGTAGTTGTTCCTTCAACTCCTTTAACTCAAATGAGCCATTCTATAAGGTGCTTTTGAAATAGGCTCCGCTCTCGGTGCTAAGTCAATGGCTAATTCTACTTCTTCTCGAGGTAATCCAGCAATTCTTCCGAAACACGCCATCAAGTCTCGCACAATTGCTATCTCGTAAATGACGCTCTTTTCCTCCTTGTCCTCCTTTAAGAAAGCTAAGTATCCACCGCATCCCTTCTCGATCATTTTCGGCCCTCATCACGAGATCAAGGCACATATGACGCCCTCACTCCTTGAAACCGAAATGATCTTCTTGTGTTGGGTCTGAAAATGTCTACCTTGTTCTTGCAATCAATGGTCGCACAATGCTGCGCCAACCAGTCCATGCCAAGCATCACATCAAACCCTTGCATGTCTAACAGTACCAACTTTGCTTCCAATTCATGCACTTCTAAGTCTTGAACTGCTACGATGATGGATTTGCAAGCTAACTCCGTGTCTACTAACTCTCCAGTCGGAATAGACACAGATAGGACGAAATCCAACGTCTCTGGAACGATCTTCATCTTCTTAGCAAAACGTGGAGTGATTTAATGAGTGGGTAGACCCGGTCTATCAACACTCGAGGCCATGTCTAAATACACTTCCCTTTCATACATAGTTAACGTACCTATAATATATATACACATACATACAGAAATTTACACATCAAAATGCACTCTCAGTTTATATTAAAAGAATCTACACTATTCCTAATGCATGCACCTTTTTCCATCTAAAATTCTTTATGAAACGGAATTTTTCTTTAATAAAATAAAATTTCTCACCTTGATGACGCTGCACATTCCTCGCTTCTGAGCAAAGGATCGCATAGGCTCTCCCCTAACAATCGGCTTCCTTGCTTGAATGTCAGAATCTCCTTGCCCTTGTCCTTCGGCAATCCTTGATCATGTGGCCCACCTTGCCACATCGGAAACAACCTCTAGTTCCGATTCTGAGCCTATAGTCCCATGCGGGCCACATCCGCACACGCTCTCGAGGTGCGGAAGATACGACGAGAACCCTGTGTGACAAGAGCGCCAGAGACATGGCAGGTTCTCATAGCGAAAAAAGGTCTCCCTGACGCAAGTAATGGGAACCTCTGTTGTGTTGTTGTTATTCGTTACCGGTCTTCCAAAACCTCCTGAACTGCGGTCTCGACTCGACCCACGAACCTCGGCTTTTTATTCACCGGTTCGTAGTTCCCCATCCTTCCGTGGTCAAGTCCTCTCTGTTGCTCTCTCTGTCTATATCTGTTCGTGTTCTCCTCTTCTACAACCAATGCTTTGCTCATGACCTCTTCATAGGTCCTCAGTTGAAATGGAGCTACGCCTCCCCTAACCTCAGGCTTCAAACCTTGCTGAAACCTCTTGGACTTCATCACTTCAGAAGCGACGTAATCCGGAGCAAACGGGCAAGTCGAGAAACTCTACCCCGTATTCTCTCACGGTCATTCTCCCTTGTACTAACTGCAAAAATTGTATCTCTAATTGGTTCCTCACCACTTCCGGGAAATATTGTTTGTTGAACTCCTCAACAAACTCCTCCCAAGTCCATGGCAACTCTGGGGTCTCCTGAGCCCGAGTCCTTATCACGGACTTCCACCAAGGCCCAGCCTCCCCATCCAACATGTAAGCTGCCCATCTTACACTCTCGTCTTCCGTGCAAGTTAGCACGCTAAAGACTTTCTCCATCTCCATCGCCCACCTCGCCGCCATCAGGTTCTCCGCAGAAAATGAAGGAGGTCTCATCCTTCTAAACTCTGTAAAAGATGAGGGCACAGGCAACGCAGGTCCTACAGGTGGTGTAGGTGGCTGCTGTTCTCTTGACGCATGAGCTGCAAAGGATGCTGCTTGTTGTGCCATGGCAATGCCATAGTCTCCATAGTGTGCATCATCCTTGTCGTTCCTCCTCTCTTCTTGCCTTTCTCTCAATCTTTCTTGCTCTCTTAGATCTTGATCCCGATGATCTCGATCCTCTTCCTCATGATGTTCGCTACTATCGCCTCGGGCCTCAAGTTACCTTCCTAAAGGCACTCTGTTGGTAGGAGAGATGAAATCATCTCCACACGCATAAACTCCTTTGATGGCCTCCTCTTGGTCGGCCCCTCCTCTAGGCCGACATTGTGCATTTGAAACTAAAGTTTCGTTAGCAGAAGCCCCTATGTTCTGACGAAAGAGCCCTTGTCAGAATTGCTAAAAGAAAAGGCTTTGATACCAATCGTGATACCGGATTTGGCACTTCAAACCCGTGCCATCAGCACGATCATCTTGACCGTGCCCCTTATCTATGCACGTAAGACTGGTATATCAAGCATAAAAAGAAATAAGAACTACTTGCGGAAATTAAATCTAATTAGAAATACTTTTCAAAGGACAGTCCTACCCTCATGCTTCTGCGTGAAGGGAGAACCGATCCGAACCATCGATGATATAAATCATCAGTATGGTTCCCCCAAAGGAATAATCCAAACTCTATACATATACATGTTTTCACAAAATAAAGGCTTGACATACCAAGCCGCACAATCTCTACTCAAAACTCCTCAAAGTCGAGTCCTCTAGAAGAAGTCCTCTGAGGTGGCTCCAACTCCTCGGCAAAGAAAGTCCGACTCACGGGATCGTCTTCCCCTCAAACCTCGGCAATGCTACTAATGGACCTGCGACGATAGTCTATAGGGTGAGCTACATCCTAGCCCAATAGGGAACAAACACTGCTGAACATATAAGTTATAACTCACATATATTCTATGATATGCCATGCATGAAGTAACTATGCAGTTGTTGATAAAACAGTTAAAAGCATTCGTTTTACTGTTGATTTCTTATGTTTTCATTTACTCATGAATAATGCTGAAAAGGCCTAAAGCAAAACTTAAACTTTCAACTTAAGTAATCCCCGAGCAATATAGCATCGAGCCCCGATGAGCTACCCTTCATCGTCATCTATATAGACAGTTTTAATGTATTCCCTGGGAATACCATATAGTACCCAAGCCCCTTTCCCCTGGGGATTGGTGGCGGGGTTTCACTTGTCTCAATCAACACCCCTGGGGTATGCTTACTATGTACGGATAAGCCTCCGCACTGGCTTACGGGTTCGCCGCCGTATCGGTCACGGATATCCTGCCGTGTCAGTCGTGGATATCCCGCCACGTCGGTGGGGTAACCTAAGGAACCTCAAATAACAAAAATATCGGTGCCTTACATATAGTTATTCACCGTGTAAGTGTGCTATCTTATATCAGTTAGGCCCTATCAAACATGATTCAATCTGTGGATACATCCCTGGGATGTATCCATTAACTTGCATCACACCTGATGCTCTTATCTCTTTACTTCTTCATCCCCTGGGGATGGCTCATCTGCTTTCTTATGAATGTCACACACACACTTTTCACAATTCCTTGAGCAAGAAAATAATTGAATTGAAATTTATATCACTACATACATGCTCTTGTAAAATAAAGTACATGTTCAAGGTGTTCCCTACCTCAAGTCTTCACTTGTTCAATGCATCAAGGTCCCACGTGGCTCCTCGCACTAGCTCACACGTGCCACCTATGGTACCACACAATGTAAAACACATCACAAGGATGCAATAAAGAAGGTATAAGATCCTCCAAGAATCTTAAAGTCAAACCTAAAAGTCAACAAAATTTATCGATCGATTAATCGAAATCAGAATCGATTAATCGAACTTGGTTCGATTAATCGATTTAAAATCGATTAATCAAGGTCAATATCGATTAATCAAGTAATTTCGATTAATCGAAATTCTCCTTCAAAGTCCATTCTCGCTCAACAATAGATTGTCATTCGATTAATCGAATCTGATTAATCGAAATTCTTCTTTCAAGAAAGTAAACTCACCGCTCAATAGCGATGAGTTTCCGCTCGATTAATCGAATCCAGTTTCGATTAATCGAAATTCTTCTTTCCGCAAAGTACACCTACTGTTCGGACAGTTGAGTTTTCATTCGATTAATCGAATCCAGCTTCGATTAATCAATTTCTTCTTTTCGCAAGGTACACCATGTCGAATCAGCTTGAATTTCACAAGTCGATTAATCGATCCCAAATCGATTAATCGAAAACTCAAATCGATTAATCAAATCCCATTTCGATTAGTCGATTTTTCATAAATCATTTCCTCCAACCCTTGGGGTCCTTCGAGGTTCCTACCGATTAATCGATTCTCAAATCGATTAATCGAATCCAATTCGATTAATCGAAGTAAATCGGTCTTCGACCTTTCAACTTCTCGCCAATTTCGATTAATCGAAACCCAATTTCGATTAATCGAATTGTCGATTCAAATTTTTGTTCTTCCCAATCTTTTTCCCACACTTTTTCCTCTATTTTTCTAAGCCATTATCCTATGATCTAACCCACATTTAACCACAACTTAACCCCTATGATCTATGCATCTTATTTACAAAAATTTACCTTGGATAGATCTCAAGTTGATTTCAAATCTAGGGTTGGAAGGCTTTTTTGACGGATCCCTTGCGTTGAATCGGCCTCTTTAATACTTGGATCCTTCCTTCCTCAGCTAGCCTTTACTCCTTGCATTAATCACTCTTTTTACTCTCTCTCTCTCTTCTTTACTCTCCTTCAACAACCCAAAATACCCATCTAGGGTTATTAAACCCTTTTATCCCTCTCTTAGTTTGTGTGTTGAGCACATGCACCTCAATAGGTATATGCGACTTCATATTTACAACACACACCACAAAATCACTCAAGCTATCACATCTCGTCCGTTCACCACATCCTATGCTAACTCTTGATCTCCTGATTGGTCAAACTTGTGACCAATCGGGCACGGATCCCGAGGTCATAGTTTTGCGTGATTTTTCGGGCTATTACAACCGATATCTTCTGTGACAATCAGAGTGCCATTCACCTAGCAAAGAACCAGGTCTTTCATGCTAGAACAAAGCATATAGATGTTCGGTACCATTTTATCAGGGATATGATAGAAGATGGGGAAATATCGATTGAGAAGATCGATACGAAAGAGAATGCAGCAGACATGTTGACCAAGCCGATTACGCATAATAAGTTTAGGCATTGCCTAAACTTAATTAACACTTGTCGAAGTTGTTGATGCCCGTTGGGGCGATGACGGGGTTGGGGATGATACCTTGGTGGAGATTGTTGAATAAGGTATAATCCCAACCACATCTCACTTTAGCCAAGGTTTCCTAAGTTATTAGGAGACTATTATTGGAAGTGTTTTGAAAACTTACAACTCTTAGGAGATTTGAGAGTTACGTATCCAAGAGGTGCTTAGAGCCTATTGTGAGAGAGTTTTCTTCTCAAGGGTTAGAGAGAGCTTGGTGAAAGTTTTATGGGAGAATACTTTTGATAGAAAAAGTATTGAAGAATAGCTTGGGGATTGGAGATCCGATTGAAGCAGTTCTTGTGTCGGAATCGTGACTATATTCCGGTAGATCTCTTCTCTATTATTTGAAGGACCGCGTCCTTGGTTTAACCACAGATTTGTGGTTGAAGATTGTGCTAGATCTTGATTGAGTTTGTACTAGAGGGAAGAGAGAGTGTGTGCGCTGTAAACATTCATAAAAATAGTGCATATACTCCCGTGGACGTAGCCCTCGATTGGGTGAACCACGTAAATCTTTGTGTTGTGCGTGTGATTAATTTTTGCCTGAATCTTCTTATTTTTCCGCATTCATCGCGATAGGGAGTTCATAGAGTGGGTAGAATTTCTAACACTCGGAATCCCATACCTCCCCTCATTTTAGAACTATACACTTTCTTCCATGATACCCAATGGATCCCCTTATTTTTTCAAAACCGATCCCACCAAAAATTAGTAATTAAAGAGGAAATCTCCCTAATTAGCCCCGCTGGAATTTTGAAACAGCCCATGAGATAGGTTGGAATGGCCCGTGCTCCCGCTTTAATAAGTATTTTCTTGCCTGCTTTGGACAATAAGTTTCTCCTTCCACCCTTGGAGTTTCTTCTAGATACGACTTTTGATGCTGTCAAAAGCCGCTTTCTTTGATCTCCTAACAATAATCGGGGGAGACCAAGATACTTCTCATCTCTGATACCCAATAAATTACGGATTTTATCTTTTTCTTGCAAATTTACTTTCTTACTCAAAGAGAACGTTGACTTGTCAAAATTTATTTTTGACCCAAGGCATTTTCATAAAGTTGAAGAATGCGTTTGATTCATCATTTGCCGGATGATAAACTAAACTTTCATCAGCAAAGAGTAGGCAGGATGATAAACTAAACTTTCATCAGCAAAGAGTAGGTGGGATATACAAGGAGCCCCTCGACAAATACTAAGAATGGAAAGACTTTTATGGTGAATGGAAATATCAAAGAGATTTGTAAATACCTTGGCGCAAATAATACCCCGAGATGGACGGACATTTCCTATAACACAACCCGTTCACAAGAAAGGAGAAAGACACAAAATTAACACACTCCATTATTAGATTGATCCATTTTTCAAAAAACACCATTTTACGAAAGGTACAATTAAGGAAAGACTATTCAACTCTATTGTAAGCTTTACTCATATCGAATTTTAGTGCGTACCAACCCTTCTTCCCATACGTCTTGTTTTTAAGGAAGTGGGAAATCTCAAAAGCTATAATAGAATTGTTACTGATCAATCTACCCCACACAAAAGCACTTTGATTTGGAGATATGGGGAGAGGAAGGATATTCTTGAATCTATTGGCCAAAACTTTTGCAATGAGTTTATACGCCACATTGCAAAGGCTTATCGAGATGAAGATCCATTGAGATAATCCAACACAAACTTAGTCACGGGTTTTCTAACAATATCCCAATATTCAGCTCGAGCATTCATTGGCAGCTGCGCAAAAATGGCATTCATTGGCAGCTGGCCGAAAATAGCTTTTTGAGAGATTTCAAAACATGAGCACTTCTATGACGGGCCACCCATCACTGGCTTGGGAAAGTGAACTGTAAATTTGCAGGCCTTTTTTTCTAGTGCAAATGAATATCACTAAATCTGATATTTTTTTATAGGACCCACTCTCTTCATCATCATATAAACACCAAAATTGGTATTTAGATGGTCTTATACCATTAATGGTCTAAGAGCATCTCTAGTAAGGAGAGCTAAATTTGGATAGCTAAACACCATATTAGTAACTGCTACAGTAGTTTAACTACTGCTACATACTACAGTAAAAACCACCCTAGCAGACACTCTATTTTAGCTACTCCTTTTCTTAAAATATTATTTTTCATGCAATCCTTCTATTTCATGATTAATCGTGACATTTCACGATCAATCGTGACTCTAATTCCATACAATTCTGCTGTTCACAATCAATCATGATTTTCACGATTAATCGTAACTCTAATTTCATGCAATCTTGATTTTTCACTGTAGCTAAAATAGTGGAGAGAGGAGAGAGAAAGAGAGTTATCTTAAAAATAAAAATAATATTTTAATGTTTGGCTCTTGCTATAGTAATAGCTAAATTTAGCTATTACTGTAGCGCATATCTATTTTAGCGTTTTGGATAGCGCACCTATTGGAGCGCATTGTATGGAAATTGGATCGCTAAAATAGCGATTGTTGCTAGTTTAGCTCTCCAGCAAGGATAGCTATATTTGAATAGTTAAAAACCTATTTTGAGCCCACTCTCTATTTTAGCTATTACATTTTGAAAAAAAGTTTCAAGCAAGGATAGTTATTTTAGCTGCTCCTTCTTTAAAATAATTTTTTTTTTTTTCTATTTTAATATATTTTTAAAATATATGGCAATTGGAGAGAGAGAGAGAGAGATTTAATAATTTTTTTATTATAGCGATTAGAGGAGGATTCGCCAAAGATAGCAATTAGAGGAGGACTTGTCAAAGATGGTGACTCTGCTGAAGAGGCTTTCAAAGGTTTTGGATTGCCAAAAGAGCCAAAATAGCAAATTTGGGCTCTTTTCTACTTATAGCGATCGTTGTTGGAGAAGCTCTAAGATATGAATAATATATATCGTCAAATTGACATGGATAATATAAATCATCAAATTGATAGATCATACATTAAAGGGTAATGAGCTCAAAAATCTCACTTTTTGGGAGACTTGAATCACCCGATCTGTGCACTCTTATATAAATAATTGTTCATATTTTTCTTATCAAATTAAAATAAAATTTATTTTTATTTTTAATGGCTGATATTAAAGTTCATCACATCACATTAACTTATAGACATGATTTTTGACATATGTTCCAATGATGGATTGCGCCTTGCATAATTTAGAATTATTATGCCAATGTGGCATGATAATATAACACTCTTTCATGGTGTAAGATCAAAAGTCTAAATTTAAATGTAATGGTGAAAGATATTTTAAACACTTTTTTGGAGTTTAAATGTTGGTCACAAGCCATCATCCCATTTTTTAAGGGGTGATTCGTTCCGTCAATGTGATAGATCATAGATTGATGTGCAACAGGCTCAAAAATAGTTTTTCAAGAGATTTAAGCCATCCCATCTGTGGATTTTAATATCAACCATTGTTTTCAGTTTGAATGGCTGATATTAAAGCTCATCAATCGAATGGTTCACAACCACTTATAGGCATGTTTCTTTGGGCTGTAACAATGACAGATTGCCAATTGGATATTATAGATTGATGGGCATTTTACATTTAGCCCCTGAGTTATTTTCAAATTGCACTATGCCCCTGGTTTTTACATATATATTTTTTGCCCCTTTGACTAGCATTCTTAGTGAAAATAACCCCTAGGGGTTAGTAGACCGCTGTTGACTGCCTTTGACTGTGAAACGAGCATTAACCGAAGAACGTAAAGTTGTTTTACCCCTTATTAACTTCACAAAATTACAAATATTTCCATTGCACTCTTCATCTTCAACCTCATCTTGCTACTATCATCTCCAACCTCTACGGCCTCTAAACTTCACCTAATTCCAAAAACCTACTTCATCATCTTCATGCAACTCATCAAATTTAAATACCTTAATCTCAATAATCTGATCTCTCATCTCTCAATGGATCTTGAGATCATGGGCATGCCATCGGACAATTAAATTACAAGATGGACGGTGGGTCCTTTGTGGAATGGGTAAAAATCTCGCAAAGATGGCAATGGCTATGACATTTTGAGGTCATGAATCTGCCATCGAACCATCGGACGATCAGATTACAAGATGGACGGTGGTTCTTGGGTGACATTGCAAATTTTAGGGTTGTAAATGGTTGGTGGTACCTCTGTGCCATGGCAAATTTTAGGGTTGTAAAGGGTTGGTGGCTTGGTGCCATCACAAATTTTGGGTTTGGAAAATAGCGAGGGACAACAGGATGAGGGAGGTTGTAGTGATCCCAAATTTTTGCACCTTTGACTTTTGACTTTCACGAGTTTTTGAACCATTGAAATCTTGAACCAATTAACTTTTAACAGTTATCTTTTAATTTAAAACTTTTAATAAAATTAAATTAATATATTTTTCTATATTCGTTTATTCTTAGTCAATTTCGGACTCATTACGAAGTGCTCATCAATATGATTCCAACGATATATAATTTGTCGAATTACGATATAAAAAGTTACGCCCGTTTTAAGAGTTAAAACAGGTTAAGGGGGTTATAACTGTAATTTCGGGAAAGAAACATCATTCCACGGATGAATGCATTTTATATGTGTAAAAATCATACTTTATTAAATCTTTTATGAAAATCTCTAATTAGGAATAACCTAAAACTTTATTATCATTATACACAATCGAAATTATACGAGAGTTTTTTTCCTCTTACTCATGCCTTTTTCTTCTCTACTCAAGAGAAAGATCTCAACCGTCCATCTTCGTAGAAGAAGATTTTTACCGTTCTCTATTCGTGGGAGGGATTATCTACCATCCGTTCGGAGAGACCACCACTGAACTCGTGCAACCGTTACTAGGAACAATCGTAGTAATTCAATCTATCACTCACGTGCTTTCTACCGTACAATCAACAATTGAGGTGGGTGCCCTCACATCGACTCCAATCTGTATGATTTCTACGTAATTGAATTAATAATTTAATATTTTATGTACCGATTTAAGAAAATCAGGAAGAAGGCTCTGGGGACCCTTAATTTGATCATGTGGATCAATACGATGACCCCATGATCAAAATAAATTTCGATGAAAATAGGGTACCACCCCACCTTCAAAATGGATCAGGTATTACTTCGAAAAAACACCCCGAAGGGCCCCGAAAATCGAAATGACAACTTTCACGATTTTTCGGGCAGTAACTTAAGACTGCGGGTGTATAGTCTTTCGAACCTAATTTTGAAACGTGCTTCAAAGAGACTCATATTTATTTTCTGTAAACTAATACCCTATAAAAGTTTGTCGAGTTTCAATAACGATAGACTAGGGGTACAATGCAAATCGGATCGTTGCCCTAAGTGCACCATCGACAAAGATGTGTCGATTTTACCATGTTTTCATATACATCTAAGGTACGACACTTATATAAAATTATTCATATTTAAGTGTCACATAAATCCATTGGAGTCAATCAATGTGAATAGTTATAGAATAAATAGTATGATTGCTTCTATTTAACGGTGTTTTAAAAAACTGCACAAATACCCTATTTATAGATTAAAAAATTGACTAAAACAGTTGGCCTTCGATCTCATAGTCAAGAAGGTCGATCTGGGTCTCGACCCAAACTGAGAAGATGATTGTATCAGTGTTCTAGGGACATTCATCGGAGAAATTGGTCTGATTTCAATCAAAGGTCCCGAAATAGTCATATGATCTTGACTAGCGGTATAAACTTTGATTGTCCGTATGAGAATCGTTTTATAACCAAAATTCGCGTATGAGTAGTCAAAATTCATCAACTTGGCGTGATCTACGTATTAGTCCCAAAGCTGAAATATTTTAGTATCAATTATAAAAAATATATTTTTAACCCGCGAGTTTTCAGGATTATGTGCATCAACCGATAAGAACCTTTAGAGTAAATCAAATATAATCTTTTATTTATATTAACTATAACAAATTAACATTAAGATCAATGTTTAAACCTAAAAATCAATCATGTGAAAATAATACTTCTTCACTTGACCTCAAAAGATATTAAACTAATCAAATAACCATTAAATACAAATTAATGAGTATTATTGGAAAGGTTTCTTCGATAACCTTCCAATGACATCATATTAAGAATCAAGAGGTGTTTGAAGACTTCGGATGGATATAATATATCTAAACTACTTAACATAAATTCATCGATAGGATTATATTAAAATATTTAATAATTAATACATATATGATAGCGCTTGAAAAACTTAGGGTATGTTCGAGAGTTGGAAAAAACTCAGAATCTGAGTTTATACTCAGAAAACAATCAGATTCCGAATTTTTTCGGGTGAATCTGACGTTTGAGAGATCTCCTAGGGAAGTGGAGTTCTGAGTGATTTTCGATTGAAAACGATAGCAAGTCGTCCGAGCAATTTACTCGGAAAAGCTCAGAATCTGAGCTTAGATTGTAAGGGGCATTATATACATGAGAGAAATGTATACATCAAATCCTAACTCAGCATATGCTTTTTTTTTTTTTTTTAAAAGCAGAAAAACCTGTTGGAGAAGATGGCGGTGAGTTTTTCTCAACTCATCATCATCGGTACGCATTTTTTGGCTCACCGGATGGCCATCGAACCAGTATCAAATAATTCCTAGCATTATGGGCCATTGGCCGATGTGTTGGACTGTCGCTTTTACCACTGTTTACTCCGTTAAGATTTTAGCCCACCGTCATGAGGCGCCTATCTCGTGCGTCCATAGATCCTTTTGCTTATGTTGTATCTCTGCTTATTGTTTCTCTTTAGAAAGTGTGTGTATATATATATATATATATATATATATATATATATATATATATATATATATATATATATTATTGATATAATATATAATATTACAATAGCAAGTACAGGCAACATACTTTAAAGGCAACCGACTTTAATATTATATTATATAACATATGATAATACAATTACAAAAGTAAAGGCAACCGACTGAAATATTATGAATATAATATTATTAAAAGTAAAGGCAACAAAGCCTAAAATTTTATTTTATTGTAATGGATTGCTATACCATGTCAAGCTAAAGTAACAAAGCTGGTGCTTCCCGAATTGAATTATTTTGCAAACTAGATTCATTACAACCTAATTTTTTATTTTGTTTCTGTCGACTGTAAATATCAGTTTAACCCTGTAAATGACTATTAGTGGCCCATTTTAAAAGTATTGGTCATTAAATCTGATTCGAAAAATACTCCGTCAAATATGTTCAACCTCATCTCGATTGCTTGCCCGTAAATTTTGAAAGAAATCCGAATACGACACATAAACCGATGATTAGATAACATTTCTACGGTCATAGCATAACCACCCATTGAATCGATTTTGAAGATTTTCTTAGAAGAATTTAAAAACAAAGGATTTTCATCTTTTATAAGAAAAGTCATGAATCTGAGTAACTTAAGAACGCACATGGGAAAAGCCAAGAATCTAAGTCTACTTAGAATCTGCAGGAATCTGAGTATTCCAGAATCTGAACTTTTCTGGAAAAAGCTAGGAAACACTTGAACGAGGGCTTAGTCAAATGACCCTTGCCTAAGATTACTTAAATTGAGGGGTCATATATGTATAAATAAAACTCCATATGGTTGATACTCATATATATATATATAAATATATATATATATATATATATATATATATATATATATATATATATATATATATATATATATATATATGAATAATAATTATATTACGATCACACAAATATTACATAGTTTTAATAGGATGCTTATGGGACATTTGATTAATATAAAATAGTTACTGAGTAAACTCTTAAAGAATTGACTGTTATCACATTTTATTTTTCAATTCATTGATATCTTATGTCTTTATGCCTGCTTATAATAATTGTTGTTACATTATATGTTTATGGATTCATTATTTCAGTTTTATAAATTTATGTTACATTTCTGCTCTACATTTATACATCACGTAGAGGCCTAATTAGGGCATTATCTATTTAGTCTGATCATAGCACACTGAATCTGTCTGCATGCTTTTACCTTGATGTGATAACTTATCGTAATCATATCGAGACGATTTTGATGTCGTATTCACATGTCGCACAACACATGGCGGTATAGGATGCCATGTTGAGTGGCTATAAGTGTGAATTCCTCACCGTGTCTGTTAAGATGAGATTCATAATTCTCTATCACACTTTGGTCTTTAAACATCGAATTGAAATACTATTCTGCTTCTAATTCCAAAAAGTCTGTAAACTTTTGATACTCTGATTAAAACTTTGATACTCTGAATAAAACTATAATACTGAAAAGAATGTTGTGAAAGTCAACAAAAGATTGTAACCTTAATACTGATAATCTACACATGTCGTATCTTACGTCAAGTCACCGTAAGGACTCAACGCCTATAGCCAAGGCGCGATTCCCGACTCTGTGGGAACACTCTGTTCTGTTTCTGCTTCTTCTACTATGGGTACCCTTCTCTAAATCGGGTTGTTTGGAGAATTATTTTATTTTCGAGATAGGTCACTAGCATCAAAATGAGTGGTGGTTGATAATCTGACACAACCTTATCGTGTGTCGAGCTCAAGCAACGACTCTGGCACAAGTCATAAATTTAATACTATAATGCGCTCATATGGAGTGTAGACATGTGGAAGCTTAATAATAAAAGGTTAACTCTGGAAAAGACTACTTTGTACGACTAATCTTTAGGAGATAGAATCTAGTTTCATGTGTGATAGTTGCATCTATGACACTGATCGTGCAGTCATTCTGTCAGATTTCATGTTATCTTATTTGCATATTTATTTTAATTATGATTATAATTATGCTCCATTAGCAATTATTTTACTGTTTATATATGTGTCATCACTCACGTGGCACACACAGTTCACTCATATAGATTGGGGTGGATTGATTGTCCTACCCACCGAGTGATGATTTTTCATTATTCAGCTCACGTGTGCTTTGTTTATTTTTAGATTACGATGAGGGAGATTTTACCGATGACCTTGATGATGCTTATAGAGACCATGGATTGGATGAGGGAAAACACTCAGAGGATGTTTAGGAGTATTCAGGGGTCATTAGAGTTTGGTTACCCTTTTTAAATATTAAGAGATGGTTATTCATTTTTGTCATAGATAGTTTATTAGATATTTCCTTTTTATCGTTGTTGGGAGAAAGATAATCTAATTGTTTTCATTTCTAATATTTATTATTAGTGATAGTTAGACATTTACTATTATTGATAAGCCCGAGTTCAATCATAGGCGTGTTATTCTATCTTGTCGATAATTATTCATTTCATCAATGGGATGGTTATTAATCATGATTATGATTACTGATTCCGTAAATCTGAGATGATTTTTTATCACGTATGGATGAGTTTAATGAGATCAGTCAATTAAATGAATTAATTGTGAGACAAAAAAAAAATTAGCCCACAATTTTGTCAAACTATATTAAAGTAATCTAATTAAGTTTTGTTATATCTGTCTGCTTATCGCATTAATGTGCGTGCAGATCAGGACACAGAATTCTAGACCTTCGAGATAAGGTTAGTATTTCTGAGTCATGACAAAGGTGTTGGATGAAGGAGACGAATTGGGTTTCAAATAAAGGAGACGAAATGAACTTTTGATGGAGACAAATTGTTGGATTAAAGAGACAAAGTGGGCTTCTGATAAAGGGGGTGATGTGTTTGATGAAGAGGAAGTGGGTTTCAAATGGAGGAGACAGGGTTTATGATGACACAGAAAAAGTGGGTTTCTAATGACTACGGAGTAGGTTTTGAAAATTTAGAGGATTTTGGCTACCTTTATTTACAATAAAAAATTCCTTCTTGTCAATCCCTACATGCTTGTATCATTAATCAATTTGAATCAGATGATGGAAATCACTTTTCACAACAATCTTCCACCAAAAGAATCTTGAGTAAAGAGCATACATCACGAGGCCTGATTTTGATTCCTCATAACAGCCTACTCAAAAAGTTAATATGATCATGGTTGTACATCAAACATGGTTCTTTGATCACTTTTCACGATGTATGCCATGTGAATCAAATCTTACCATCCAATGGTAGGCCCATGATCTCAAGATCCATAAGGCCAAAGATTGGAGCGAAAAGTGATCTAAATCATCGGCTTCAAAGTAGTCAACGATTTTAAGCACGTGCAACGGAACTCGAGATGCATATGGGACTCAAAGTTGCTCAAATAAAGAACGGTATAACTGATATTTCAAATAATTTAATCCTCACTTACTTATGCTTTGAGCACACCAATCATTTCAAAACACACACCTAATCAAATTCTGCCAACACCCCAAAAGCAATATATCTCCCTTACCGGCCCACTCAAAGCCGGCCCACCCAAAGAGTCTATTCACACCCCCCCTTCTTTCACTTGAATCTACCGCTTCCAACCTACACCCCACCACCAAACATGACTACACCTTTGTCATCACCTCTCTGCCATATTAAGAAAACGTGGCAGAACCAACATTTCCAAAGCCTACTCCTCGACTACACCTGAGTTGTCTGATGAAACAGAGGCCAAGAGGAGCTGTCACAAGAGTCTATTGGCGGGGGTTGCTACGCAACCCCACCAGTCACCATGAAAACCTTATGTTGGAACTGTCAGGAGATCGGGAATCCTCCCACAGTTCGCGCTCTCCAACTTTTGGTTCGGAGGGAGAGTCCCGATATAGTGTTCCTTATGGAAACCAAAAAGAGTAGTAAAAATATGGATTACATTAGGATCGGTTTTTCTCGGGGTTTTTATGTTGATTCAGTGGGGTGGTCGAGCGGGCTGGCGCTCCTATGGAGAGACAACTGGTGCGTCGTCCTTTTCCAAATCACGCATTGATGTTGTAGTAGCCGACTCAGACATTACCATCAAATGGAGGTTCACCGGCTTATATGCTAAGCCGGAGCGACACAATCGTTTCAAATCATGGAATCTGCTCCGGAACCTACATCAACGTCTCTCCCTACCCTAGATCTGTGCTGGTGATTTTAAGAATATTCTATCTACCGGAGAAAAATAAGGTGGTTCCCAAGCTCATTCGGAAAATATAGATGGGATAATAGGATAAATGATGACGATTTCATCGAAGAAAGGTTAGACCGCGCTTTTAGCTCTGATTCCTGGTTGCAACTAAACCATATAACTATTGTGTAGTGACCCGAGATCTCACAACCTCTTAATTGTAAGATCTTAGACCGTATTTCCGTATCGTGAACCATAGAAACATAATAAGGCGATAAAATTATCTTAAACAGCGGAAGATAAAATTTCTTTAAAACATTAATTAATCTAAATAAAACTCATGATAATGTTCTTATTCCAATAACAAGTCCAACATGATTAAAGCTTAAACAGTTTTGATAAAATACTAACTGATTAATGTCTCATTTATTTAAAATTACTAATAACTAGAAAGGAAAATAACTAATTAGGCCACGAAGCCATCATCGCCATTCAGTCCAGTTTCTTGAGCTCCACGTTCCGTCTCATCGCCATAGACCCATACATTGTCATTGGCAACACCTGTCTCATTTGGTCACCCACATCAACAAGGGGTGTAAGTTTACACTTGTATGGACCATACATGCAATCCATTGAAGCATAAAAATATCAATCATAGCCATATAAACATTTCGATATATTTCATGTATGTGTGCATGTGACATGTATAATCTCACTAAGCTGAAATGAACTGAACATAAACATATATATCAATATTATATGAATGCATCATATCTTTTAATTTCATCTTTCTTATCATTTAATGCACGTTAGACTCCGTCCCGCTCAAGACGTTGGGTCTTAATCATGCTTATCACTTGTTTAGTTACACTCCCTCATGCTCAAGACGTTGGGTCTAATGAATCATGTTATTTATTGCATGTCAAACTCCGTCTCGCTCAAGACGTTGGGCTGAATCATGTTCATCATACTCTTGTTCAGTTAGACTCCATCTTACACAAGATGTTGGGTCTAATACCTTCTTAGACTCCATCATGTACAAGATGTTGGGTCTAATGCTCTTTAATCGTGTTTAGTTAGACTCCATCAAGCACCAAATGTTGGGCCTAATACCTTCTTAGACTCCATCGGGTACAAGATATTGGGTCTAATGCTCATTAATCATTGCTTGACATTTCATCGTATTTTACGTGTCTTGATTGTGCATTATATAGATCATCATGGAAAATGTAAAGTGTATGAGAGTGATATCATACTACATAGGCATTTAAGTGCATTTAATCATGGTACATAAATATCAAAGTGTACACAATCATGGTGCATAAATATTACAGTGCATATCAAACGATCATGGTGCGTAAATATTGATATTTTAATCACACTATTAAGAGAATAATTGATTATAGAACTTAACTACGCAAACATCATTGATTTTAAGTCAAGCTCAATCGATTGACATACAATCGTCAATCGATTGACATAATTCTGCGCATATCATAATACATACAGCTCAATCGATTGACTCCTCTGAATCAATCGATTGACATAATACTGTGCATTTTTCCCAAAACAACATTATTTATCAGTATCCGTTTATGCTCGATCGATCAATTTCTCAGAATCAATCGATTGAATCAAATATATACATTTTCTAAAAAGAGTGTCCTTTATCAGGGTCTGTCAGGCTCAATCGATTGACTCCTCTGAATCAATCGATTGATTCCAATTTGTGTATTTTCTCGAAATAATATCGTTTATCAGTTTCTTATTCAAGCTCAATCGATTGGCATCCAATCGTCAATCGATTGACATAATTCTGTATATTTTTCTAAAATAATATCATTTAACCATCAATCGATTGACATCCAATTGTCACACATAGCAAGGTTTATGGACCTAAATGAGCTTATAATTTAGGGTTCTCCGTAAGACACTCACACATAGCAAGGTTTGATCCCTGGACCTCTTATCTAGAACTTAAAGTCTTTAACCAGTAGGCTTATTACACAACTTATGCTCATTAATGACGAAAATAAATATAAGAGCTTGAAAAATCAAAACATGCATTTTTAGATAAAACGTTTTGAAAAGTCAAGGCATGCGGGGAAAACGATATTAAACACATACACATATTTTAGGTGTATCAAAGACATAAAATTCAGATAATGACAATTGTCACTCATCTCAACTCCCCATCCTGGATCACCTCCCAATCCTTATCTCCAATGTCCAACCCAACAACCAATGGATACCCTCCTCTAAGCCCTTTCGGTTTGAAGCAATGTGGACTAAAACCAGCAAATGCAATGATATCATCAAAGAGAAATGGGAGCTTCTCAACTCTTCAGATCCCAACAACAACCTATGCGGTTGTATTGAGAACCTCTCCTTCCATCTTTCCAGATGGAACAAATATGTGTTCGAAAACATACGAAGGAAGATTAATTCTCTCCATAATTACCTCGAACGACTGAACGGTATCGGGGCAGTGGTAACAGGCTCCGTGAAGTGGAACTAAAGAGGGAACTCAATGACCCCCTTGAAAAAGAAGAGATCCTTTGGTAGCAAAGATCGAAGGACACTTAGCTTAAACAAGATGACAAGAACATATAGTTTTTCCATGCGAAGGCTTCTCAAAGAAGAAAGAAAATCACATAGAGGGGCTTATGGACCAAGCGGAGTTTTGGAAAATTGATAGAAAGGAGGTTGAAAAAATAGTCATTGATCATTACACGAAGACCTTTCAGACTTCATATCCATCTCACAGTGATGAAGCTCTTGATGGAATCGAGCCAAACATCACCATCGATCAACAACAATGGCTCGAAAAGGAATTCTTGGTCAAGGAGGTCTACACAGCCTTAAATTTGGGTGGTGTGCTCTTAAGCTCGATATGAGCAAAGCCTATGACCTAGTCGAGTGGCTTTTCCTTGAAAAAGATGACTCAAAATAGGTTTTATTACCAAATGGGTTTCCCTCATTTTGGGATGTGTCACGTTAACAACCTTCTCCTTCACCATCAATGGGTGTGTCTTTGGTCATGTTGTGCCCTGTAGAAGTCTTAGGTAGGGTTGCCCTCTGTCCCCTTACCTTTACATTATTTGTGCTGAAATTTTTTCAAAACTTATAAACAAGTCGATCGCATCAAACAGTCTAACCGGGTCCATATTTGCCGAGGTGCCCCCAAAATCTCTCATTTATTTTTTACACATGATAGCATCCTTTACTTCAAAGATATGGATAAAGAATGCTTGGAGATCCTAAACATCCTGAAGCTATACGAAAAAGCGTCGGGCCAAATGATTAATTTTAGTAAATTTTCGCTTACTTTTAGCAAGAATGTAGGGACGAAACGGAATATAGTTATTCGCAATATGTTTCAAATCAAAGATACGATTTGGCACGAATGTTACCTAGGGATGCCAATAGTAATCGAAAGGGCGAAAAAGGCAGTTTTTGATGGCTTAAAAGATAAAGTTTGGAAGAGATCCCAAGGGTGGAGTGAGAAGTTACTTTCCCAAGCAGGCAAGGAGATCCTCATCAAGGCAGTGTCCTAAGCCATCCCTATCTACATGATGAGTTGCTTCAAACTTTCGAAATCCCTTCTAAGCGAGATCTCGGCCATTTCTTCAAAATTCTGGTGGATCAACTCGGACAAAACTAAGGGCATCCACTGGCTTGCTTGGAAAAAACTTTGCAAATGCAAAGCTCGTGGGGGAATGGGGTTCAAAGAATTGGTGGCTTTCAACAATGCTATGCTCGCTAAGCAAGGTTGGAGGATCATCTCAAATCCTAATTCCCTCGTGGCTCGACATTTCAAGGCAAACCTCGATCCTCCTCTATGACAGCGAAAAGAAAGTGCAATGAATCGTTTACATGGAGTAGCATACTCCAAGCTAGGGGGTGATTGAACGAGGTATCATTTGAAGGATTGAAAATGGTAAATCAGTCAATGTGTGGAACAATAACTGAATCCCGCATTCAAAAACTTTCCATTCTTTTTCCCTATAGTGTGAAAACTCACCGATTTGGGTAAATGAGTTGATTTTTGAGGACCAGAAATGTTGGAAAAATGATATCCTTAGACAAATTTTTTGTCAAAGATGACAAAGACGCAATTCTTGGCATTCCCCTCCTAATATCTGCGAGAGTGAATAAATTTGTTTGGGCCTACAATCGTAATGGCAAGTTCACGGTCATATCAGTGTATTATGTAGCGAAAGAGATTATTACGAAGAGGGAGAAACGAATTGTTCCAAAACTATTAAAATTGAAGCTTTCTGAAAATTTATCTGGGGCGCACGCATGCCAAGCAAGATCAAAGTTTTTGTGTGGTGAGCATGTAATTGTATTCTCCCAATTTGCACGAATCTAAAGAAGAAAATAAAGGGTCTCTCGAACACTTGCGAAATTTGTGAGACCTTAGAAGAAAATTTGGAGCATGCTATTAGAGATTGTGATAAAGCGGCTCGTTGCTAGTTTTTATCCCCGCTTGGAGCTCAAACCCATCAAATTCAATCTATGTCTTTTCTCCAACAGGTCATTGAGTTTCACCAAAATAACAGTGCTCAGCATCTCAACATATTCTTTACGGTGGCATGGGCCATTTGGAACGAGCGAAACCGAGTTATTCATAGAGAAAAGTAAAAGATCCTCTCAAAATTATCCAAGACGCTATAAATTTGTTTCATCAGTTCATAGATGCCAACGAAACCGTCCAAGTGTCAAACACTACGACCCTGCTATAAACTCTTGGAGTCGGCCATCATATGTTAAGACAATCAAAATTAATTTTGATGGGGCTTGGTACAAAGGAAACGCAGGTATTGGAATCATCTGTAGAGACTTTAATGAGGCTTTGGTAGCGGCCAAGGCTAAGAATGTCCAACGGATCCAAAGCTCCGAACACAACGAATGTATGGCACTCCTCAATTCGATACAACTCGCCCATGATCTTCGCTTCCAGCAAATAATCTTGGAGAGAGACTCAAAGAATGTGATAAATGAGGTGAATAATAATGACTCTAATGTATTTGACCTTTCATCGATTTACTATGATATTAAAAAAAGCTTTAAGGGCTTCAATGGTATCATGGTGACCTTTGTGTCGATGTTTTAGCAAAATTAGGTTTACTACATGGTTGTGATGATTTTTGGATGACATATACTTCTCAATTATTTGATGTAATTTTCAAAGATTTAGCAATTTAAAGTTCCAGTGATTCGCATATAAATAAAACACTGAAAAACAGTAAGTCGGCTCGTGTCTATTAACGGCATGATCATATGTATATGAAACATGAGTCACATGAGAAGACAATAAATAGGTATAATCAGTGGTGCGGAGTGCAATTTCGAGATAACTCAAGGGTAAATGCAAAATGCCCTAGCTTGATCGGCCAGCCATATTTGCCAAATGACATAATGAAAATCATACTAAGAGCATCTCCAACAAAGAAGTTATCCCACTCTCCAAAGCTATTTTAGTTATTCAAATGTCAAAAATTGAGCTCCAACAGAGAAGCTATCCCACCCGCCAAAATAAATATTTGCTACAGTAATAGCTAAATTTATCTATTAATATAGCAGTAGTTAAACATTAAAATAATACATTTTTTAAGGATAACTCTCTTTCTCTCTTATCTAATAGTAAAATAATAAAATAAGAAAAAATCGAAACCGCACCGAAACCTGAGGGTCCCGAACCGGACCAAACTGCACCAAAACCTGACACAAACCGAACCGAGCCGAACCCCAATTCGGTTCAGTTTGGGTGGCTTGAAAGCGAAAAAACCAAAAAAATACTCTTAAAAAATAAAGAAGTAAGTATTTTACTTACACCGAACCGAAACCTAACACAAACTGAACCGAACCGAATCCCAATCCGGATCGGTTTGGATGGCTTGAAAGCGAAAAAACCCAAAAAAAAACTAAAGAATCAAAAAAAAAAAGTAGGTATTTTACCTACACCGAACCAAATCGGTTTCGGTTTCGATTTCAAGAAAAAAAAATTAAACCAAACCGAACTGCCACAAACCAAACTGAACCCCAATTCAGTTCAGTTTCAGTTTGGGTGGTTTGAAGCCCAAAAAAAACCCCCAAAAAACAAAAAGATACCCTCAAAAAAAAAAAAAAAAAAAAGTCTAAATCAGGTTCGATTTCAGGAAAAAAAAAAAAAAAAATTTTGATCTGAACTACATTGGTTTCAAATCGGTTTCGGTTTGGGGTGTACCGAACCAAAAACCGAAAATTTTGGGTTTGATTCCGTTCGATATACCGAACTTACACTTAATAGAAATCAAAACAAAATCCAGCGTATCTTTTAGCACGGAAACCTACCAATTTGTATGCACGGATTTTTGGGATCTACACAGCAGCGGAAATCAGCTTGTGTACGAATTTAATGGGTGAAAGGAGCTTCATAATCATCTATCGCCATGTGATGCCAGTCAAGTGAGTCGTTGTAACTCTATACCGCAGCGAAACCCTACTTCCCATCATCATCTACGCCGGTGAGTGAAGATTGCCGGAGCTAGCCGAGATCCGGTAGAAATGGCGTCGGCGGGGATATCTTCTTTTCTGACCCACACCACAGCAGTGGATTTCGGTTTCCCTCTTGAAATCCTGAATCCCGTTGAATCGTATCTATCGTCAGCCGTCGATCTCTCAATCCGCTTCCCCCCACCGTCAGCTTTCAATCCCTCACCATCATCAATCGTAAGATCCCTAAATTTCCCTGCAATCTCAGCCGTCCGATTTGCCTGAGGTTTTCGCTCCGATTTCTCCGGCTGATTTTCTCTTTTTGACTGCAGGCGAGTTTGAATCTCGTTTCCGGTCGGTTTTATTGGCGAGGGTTTCGGAAGTTTCTCTTTCTCGACGCTTTCAAGATCTCCGACTAGGTTTTCGCTGACCTCGGGCTTCTGTTTCTTGTTTTTTTTCTTCTTTTTTCTTTTTGTTTTTTCAACCTGATTTTCTGAATCCAGAGCATTTTCTCTAGTCTCTGCTTCTCCGTCCAAAATTTTTTCTTCAATCTTTTTATCTGCAACTTTCTCCTTTTTCTGTTTCAGACCATATCTTCTGCGTTCTGGTAACGGCACATCGGTGGATTTGGATTCAACCAATTGCAAAGCCTTTTGAAGATTTTTTCCTTCTTCGATTTCTTTTTGTTTCTGATGCTGTTCTTTGATTCGTTTTTCTTGGAGCTGCTGGAGAGTAACATAGTTAGATGGCAGAGCAGCGAGTTTCTTCCTCTGCTCATCCATGTTTCTACGGAGCACAGCGGAGCTATTTCTCAGAGGAAAACCACTCGAATTGGTTTCATCTTTGTACGTCTGATTTTGGGTTTCGAGTGTTTTGGCGAATCTTCGTACGATCTACGGGCAGTGATTTTCTGTTAATAAAATATCCAAATGTTTATAAATTTTACGGAACTGCCGTTACGGAATGAAACGTGCCCTTCGCTTGCCCTTCGCTTGCCCTCTAACTGTAGACCGTCTTTATTTGACCGTCTTTAATAAAGACCCCTTTAAAAATCATTGATGGCTTAATGCAGAGATTCTGTTTCACCCCTGTATTCCATAAAATGGATCATGAGATTACGATTCAACTATGACGAATTTTTTTTTTATTTCATAAGTTAAAATTTTAAAAATTACTCTAAAATCACGTTCTCATATGATGTGTCATATGATTGAACATTTTTTTGGAATCTCTAAGACCGTGTTTGAGTCAGATCTTATAAGAGCAGAAGAAGCTTTTTATATGCCCGAAGCTTTGTGTTTGCTCTCTGTAAGAGTAGATTTTATCACTTAAAATAATTTTCTACAAAAGTAAAAGGGACGAGGAGCTGTGTTCTCAAACATGAAAATAATTATTTATCGGACCAAAAAGTAAAAAAGTTGCTCTTTACCTTAAAAAGAGCAAACCCAACCGAAGCCTAACATATAGTATAAAATCATCGAATCTCAAAGAGTCTAAGCCATGGCCGCATTCAGAGAACTTGTGGGCGCCAAGAGAGGTATAACTTGGCGAGGTTGCACCAACTTTTGTTATTACGAAATGCAAACTGCTTTATTCAGTGAAAGCCACGCTTAATGAAGGCCGATAACTCAGCTCTTCATTAAATAAATAAGTGGTCGCATCAAAGGTTCCCAAAAGAAAAAGGTGTTGTGCGTAGCAGCCTTCTATAAGGATTTGTTTGAGCTACCAATAGTTGGTATTAGGTATTTAGGAGCTATATTCGGGAAATAATTTGAGATATCATGCTGTTTAATGTGATTTAAAGAACATAATCTAGAGATCTATAACATAAAATAAACAAGGTATGAATCAATATAATCAGCAAGGAAAAAGGATCAGCCACTTAGCCATTAGGTGTAGGTGCTTTCCAGAGGTTACATCTTATAGCTCTTCCTATTTGACCCGAATCCGATCGATCTAGCCATGAGCAAGTTGAAGAGAGTTCTAACCTGCCTTGGAGGACCGAACCCACTTATGTGGCAAAATAGAGGGATGATTTGTGGCTAGGGGTGAAAGGCCAACCAAGATTGGATATAGTTGGTTTTCTGCGAAATCTATCTTAGTAGAGCATACCCTAGTGAAACTCCGAATACAACCCTAGATCGTTTGTGCAGACAGACTTTTTGGGTGATAAGATCCAATGTCTAGAAGGAAACAACCTAGATCATACGCTAGGTCCCTAAGCAATCATTACCATCAACCATGTAACTTTTGAACGCTATTAATTTTGGAAGACATTAATTGATGTGTATAAATCTCAAGGGCTTAGGTGAGTTGGTCAGGTACCTGCTTCCAAATGCAAGAAACCTAAGTTCGAATCCCCTCCCCCCCTTGAGGCTACCTTAGGGATTTATATCTTGTGGTGGCCCGACATATACTGAATTTGGGGTGCGCATGTGCCACTGGGATTAGGTGGGTGCTCTAAGAAGTCCGGATACCCAGGTTATAAAAAGAAACTGATGTGTATAACATGATAGAGATTTTTGTTTTATATATTAGTGTAGTAATATATATTTTATTGTTTCAAAATTAAGTGTATAATTATCATTATATATTAATAATAATTCAATGATAAACTTGCAAATATTATCTCTTTAAAGAAGTGTCTTTTCATATTTGATTTTATCTCTTTATAGTTATCTTAAAAGACACAATTCTTTGAATAGACACAAGTAAAATCGATTTATCTTTTTACCGAAAAGACACAACTCTCTCAAAAGATACATATATGAAATCTTTTCTTCGTAATCTGTTCAGAATTTATCTACAATTTGACATAAAATCTCCGGCATAAGACACCAGAAATACTAACATCTATCTCTCATTTTGCTCTTACATTCTTATTTTTTAAGAATCTTTTTTAATATTAGAAAATCTATGTGGCAGATTCTTTATTTAGAAAGTGCAATCTAGAAAAGAACATACGGTACTTGACAAAATTGGCTTGTATCCTGAAAGCAGATTCGTAGGATTCCTATTGGATCTTCTTTTATTTGACGGAGTGTGGCACCTATTGTCTTTAAAATAGCGTAGTGAACTACGTGCCTCGGAGCCATTATCAATAGCATTTTTTTATCAATAATTTTTTATTGGTTCAATCTTTAAAGCTAAAGATCTTTAAATCATGACCACCAAATCACATAATCAAATCATGTAGGACATGTCCTTAAAAGTGAACTATGAACCAAGTCGTTTACTGCCTGAGCCACTTCCCAACTATTACCATCTTGATGGTGTTGTCATTACTTACATAAAACTATATACACCATATGATAGAAATCTATGATATAATTGCCAAAATCACTATTTTTATTTTATGGAATTCTTAGGATATTAAAATCACATAGTGGAGATGATTTTTTAATGGGAGCCATTACTTGCACTCGGAAATGTGGCCATTGCACCGAAGTTAAAGAAAGACTTATATTTTAGGGATATGGAACATGTTAAAACGCATTTTGGGCAGTCTGATTTAAAGTTCATGATCTATAGATCCTTGGTGGATAAGATTGGAGCAAAATACAACCAAGGATAAGATTGGAGCAAAACACAACATTTATCATATGATTTATTGTTGTCAATCGTTGAATCAAATAATAGTCTTTGACTATATTTAATCACATGATGAAGCTTATATTTTGTGCTCATCTTTTGCATTTAATATCTTTAAATGATGGGCTCGAAATCAAACGATTTAGATGGTGTTTTTATATAACAAAGGCCGTCAAACTTGTAGGTATTTATTTTAACCTCGATGCATGGGCCAAATTTCGGAGTGCATGTAATGGCTCCCTTGTTTTTTAGTACAATCTTGTAGTTGAAGTTTACCTACCTACATCTCCTCTTAGATTTTGCATATAAAGCTTCACTAGGTACCCAACAAGATAAGCATGCCTCGTCTAACCTAAATCGGGTTGTTTATGAATTAGATGTCCAACAGCCTGGTACGAGCGGTTATATATTAAATTGCATCCTTAAATTGTATGAATAAATATATACATTAGAGCCCCATGTCACGTCCCGCGCGCAACTTCGAATTTTTCCCACTTTATAGGTATAATAATCAATGTATATACAATATTATACATAGTAGAGAGAGGCTCTATGGAAGACTCCAAAAACCTAGAGTAAGACCATGAAAGAATATAGATAAAGAAGACTCTAGAATAAGGAAAGTCTAAATTCTAGTGGCTGTAGAGATTTGGAGAATAAACCTAGGAAGAGTGTAGAACAAAGGAATGATGGAGAAAGTTCTAGAGGAAACACTAGAGCATTCCCAACCGTTGGATGAACAACACATGGACGAATTTCATACCGTTCATTATAACCCATGTAACCTATAAAGAAGGTAGAAGGCCTCATTTGCAAGGTACCTCATATACCTCACATACCTCTCACAACTTGTAAAGCATTTGAGAGTTTCAATACAAAGAGTTATTTGCATTCCCTCTCTTGAGTTCTCTTCTTACTCTTGTGAGTTTTTCAATAGTTAGGCTGATCTTGAGACGCTAGGGAGCGACTAAGCGCAAGAGCCGCACGAATTGTTGAGCCGCAACAACTAAGTCCGTGACAGTTGGTATCAGAGCCACGTCGGTTAGGGAAAAACTATATTGGTTTAAGGGAGATCATTCGGATTGGGAGATCGCCATGTCATCCGAAATCGTGCAAGAGGGAGGACACGGTAACGATGGCGGCAAGCCGAGAAGGGAGAGATCTCGCGACTTGGGTTCTAGCTTTAACACACGGCTAGGCAGGGTGGAGTTAGGCATCGTCGATGGGAACGATCGATTTGAGGAAGTAGGCCAAAACATCTCGACTCTAGAGGCGGGACTCGAGGAGCTAGGTGGAGAGATGCAAGGCTAAGTTAACACAGAACAGAAGACATGCGAGAGCCTCAAGGCTAAAGTATGGGATGTCATCAATACCATGCATGCACAATTAGAAGAAATGAGAGGTGATTGGGCCTTATGCAAAAAGGCTGACCGGTGGTGTGGTCACAACTCGGGATGCCCCAAAGGTAAAGGCACCGGAGCCCAAAGCATTTAGCAGATTTAAAGATGCTAGGGAGATTGATAACTTTCTATGGCACTTGGAACAATATTTCAAAGCAATCTCCCTAGTCGACGAAAATCAAAAGGTGCAAGCTGCCACGCTCTACCTCCATGACACAGCCATGTTGTGGTAGAGGAGGCGCGAGACGGATATTGAATGGGGCATTTGTACCATCGACAATTGGGAGGATTTCAAAAAGGAACTGAAGAAACAATTCTATCTTGAGAATGTCGATTACTTGGCTCGAAAGAATTTAAAGAGATTGCAACACACGGGATCAATCCAGGACTACGTCAAGGAATTCTCTACATTAACGTTGGAGATTCCGGATATGCCCAAGAAGGACCTCTTTTTCAATTTTATGGATGAATTGCAAACATGGGCGGAGCAAGAACTACAACGTCGGGGAGTTCAAGATCTTGCTTCAGCCATGGCTGCCACAGAGTCCTTGGTAGAGTTCAAGAGATTAAATTCTTCTCGGAGGACTACTTTCAAGGACATTCATGATAAAGGTGGGGGAGACGAATCCTCACACGATGAGGAAGAAATGAGCAAATCCTCACATTGGAAGAATCAAAGAGGCAACAAGCCGAAGAATGATTATTTTAAGGCACGAGAGTTTAAGTGTTTCCTATGCGATGGGCCACACATGACAAGGGAGTGTCCTACGCGAAAGGTGCTAATTGCCTTTGCTGCAAAATTGAGAGAAAAAGAAGTTGAGGACACAACAATAGAGTCATTACAGCTCCTCAACGTTATAAAAAAGCAATCAGATACCCCAAATCAACCCGCTCGAAAATAACTTGAGTTGCCAAAATGCACAAACAAATGGCCAATGTACGTTGAGGCGCTCATCAACGGCAAGGCTACTCGTGCAATGGTGGATACGGGTGCCACACATAATTTAGTCTCGGCGGAAGAAGTGAAGCAGTTGGGTCTAAAAATGACTAGGGAGCAAGGATGACTCAAAGCCGTCAACTCGGAGGCGAGACCCATCCATGGCATAGCGCGAGAAATAACATTACAAGTAGGAGAATGGAAGGGGACTGTAGACTTGTCGATAATCTCCATGGATGAGTATCAAGTAATATTGGGGATGGAATTCCGCAATAAGAAGAAGATTATGCTTTCACCAACATTATAGAAGAGGAAACTCCATGCACAGTTCATATAATTAGAGGAACAAAGACAGGTACAAGGAGTTTATCTGCCCTACGACTCATGAGTGGAGAGAGAGAAAGGGCGAGCAGACTACCCTGGGGAAGGAAAGGGTGTCTAAGAAGGGCGAGAACATCATCTCCAAGTGAAAAATAAGGCGTAAAGGCCCACGTCTATACAAGGAGTACCTCGAGAAATGGAAAGACCTACCGAGCAACGAGGGTAGCTGGGAGCATGCCAACATGTCAGTTACAAAACAAATTCAACGATTTGAAAGAAATGCGACAAGGGCGTCACCAGCATAGGCGGGGCAGAGTGTCACGTCTCGCGCACAACTCCGAATATTTCCTACTTTATTGGTATAATAATTAATGTATATACAGTATTATACATAATAGAGAGAAGCTCTATAGAAGACTCCAGAAACCTAGAGAAAGGCCATGAAAGAATATAGATAAAGAAGACTCTAGAATAAGGAAGTGTCTAGATTCTAGTGAGTGTAGAGATTTGGAGAATAAACCTAGGAAGAGTGTAGAATAAAGGAAGGATGGAGAAGGTTCTAAAGAAAACACTAGAACATTTTTAATCGTTGGATGAACAACACATAGACGAATCTCATACCGTTCATTATAACCCATGTAACCTATAAATAGGGTAGATGACCTCATTTGTAGGTACCTCACATACCTCTGACAACTTGTAAAGCATTTGAGAGTTTTAATACAAAGAGTTCTTTGCATTCTCTCTCTTGAGTTCTCTTCTTGCTCTTGTGAGTTTTTCGATAATTAGGCTGATCTGGCGACTTTAGGGAGCGACTAAGCGCAAGAGCCGCACGGATTGTCGAGGCGCGACAACTAAGTCTGTGACAGCTAGGATGCTACCTACGAGGGTAGCATTTCAGGGCTACCAATGAGCCCGTTCTTAGTTTTTTATTGGTGCATTAGAGCATTTTACTAAACGTTGGTGTTACTATTGCACCACTTTATGTTACAGTTACCTCACAAGAACAAATAAAAATTTTGTTGACTGCTTTAAAATTGGACGACGGAGATCGATTTGGTCCCAATCTTCTACATAAATTATCTTGACATCATAGGCTGGCTATCACATGGTCAGATGTTGATTCCACATGCTACAAATCCCAAAAAGTGAGCGTGAAGACATTTGATGGTATGCTATCTCATGTTTACTTTTTGGAATGCTAGTCACGTGTAATCAACATATGATCGTCTGATAGTAGGCCCATGATCTCAAGATTATTTGTGGGAAGATTGGGACGAAAAACAATTTCCATTGTATGATTTAAAGCAGTCAATGGATTTTTTGTTTGTTTAAGTAAGGTGGCTGTAATATAAATTGGTGTGATAGTAATACAAGCCTTTACTAAAAGGGAGTCATTCCTTGCACACGCTTTTTAAGTGATTGCACCAAGGTTAAAGAAAAACTTTGTATTTTGGGGACATATGACATGTGAAAATGAAATCTAGACCGTCTGTTTTAAAGTTCATGATCTATAAATCCTTAGTGGATATGACTGGAGCAAAACACGATATTTATCAAATGATCTATTATTGTCAACTGTTGAATCAAATAATAGCCTTTGGCTATATTTAATTACATGATAAAGATTATATTTTGTGTCAATTTTATCTACTATATATCTATAAATCATAAACTTTAAATCAAACAGCACATATTGAGTTTTCACATGTCACATGTCCCTAAAATACAGTTTTTTTTTAACCACGGTGCAATTACTTAAAAAACAAGTGCAAGTAATGGCTCCCTTACTAAAATGCTCAAGAATTAAACTAATGAACGGTTTAGCGGGCATTTTAGTAAAATGGTACTTCCACTCTTATAAAAATGGTCAGTGTTAAGAGCAATGTATTAAAAATTGGTCAACACCGATACGTATCGTTTTTTTGGCAAATCGATACGTATTGGCATCCAACTCGGTATCGGCCAATACGGACCCGTATCATCCGATACGTATTGGTATCAACCAATACGTATTGGTTTGAGTCCGAGACCTGTAATTTTATTTATTATTTTATTTTATTTTATTTTTTAAAAGGGCTGATACGTATCGGCCAATTCGTATTTGTCCTCCATGGACCAATACCCAATACCGAGTTTGACACCTTGGTTAAGAGTTTACGCCTTCTCTCTCTCTCTCTCTCTCTCTCTTTCTTTCTTTATTTGTCCCAATTGCTCTTTGTCAAGTGCCTAAAAAACTTAAACTATTTTTTTTCAAAAGATGGTATTAAAGAATTTTGGGCTACAACCCGCCTAGCCCAACCTAAGGTCAGGTTGGGATGAGTATATTTGATTGCGCCCCTAGGCAGACCGCGAGATCGGAAGAACATCTCAATTGAATATTTCAAAGTGATCAAGGTTGCGCATGACATAGCTCTATGTTAGCCCCTGCCATAGCAAAGTTCACTTGCTTTTGCAGGTTTCTATCCTCTTTGCTAACTTCCGGCAACCTGCTTTAGCAGGAACCCCCTTCTCCTTGACAACTCCTTACATAACAAGATCTTATGCAAGATTTACTTATTCAGCAATTTTACCCTCCTCTCTACTCACCCCTTGCCAGGACATATTTTCTTTACTATGGTAGGGAGTTAGCAGAGAGTAAGGAGGTTGCTGCTAGAGCAGGTAAATCCTCCTTTGTTTGCATGGAGTTAGAAAAGAGAATGAGAACCAACTAAAACAGGTGAACTCTACTGTGGCATGGACTAGCAAAGAGCTATGCCATTGGTAGCCCAAATGCCTTTAAAATTAGTGGCTACTATAATCTCTAAAACCAGTTGCAGCTGTTCATTTTAAAGGCATTTAATGCTCCGAATTACTTGATAGAAATGTGTTCAACCCGCTTGTCTAAACCCTGAGCTTGAACCAAGGATCAAAATTTCGGCTGAAATGACCTAAATTTTGGTTCAAATTATCTGTTTTGATCCTCACTGAAACGTAATTTTGGACCGAAATTTCGGTCACTTTTGTATGGGGATCAAAATTTGGGCCGAAATTTCAGCCAAATTATCATATTTGGGTCAAATTATCAGATTTTGATTTCGGTCATGCCCGAAACCATAATTTTGACTGAAATTTTGATCCTTGACTTAAACCTAACTCGACCCGATCTGTTTATTGAAACCCTAAACTCGAACCCAACGTAACCCCAATAGCAAAATTTTCAGCTGAACTGGACAAACTAGTATAAAATATGAGGGAGGCATTCGGGTTTGGAAACCTCAACTCGAACTCGACTATTTAGTTAATGAGTCGGGATTTTCAACCAAACCTGACGGTTGAAAATTTCAACCCAAACCCAACCCGTGATGGCTTTGGATCACGGTATCCCTTACACATGACACACTTGCCCAAAATTAATGCCATGCTTCATAAAAAGGAGACTCATTTCAAATCACTGTTGGTAACCAACTGCTTCATGATGTTGATACCAAGTTGTCCAAATCGGTATTGGTATCGGTATCGGGTATCGATTTCCTGAGGACCGATACATATCGGCCTTTGAAAAAAAAAACTACGTCTCGGCCGATACAATATCCGATACTCGAGTTGGGATATCGATACGTATCAGTTTTACCAAAAAACCGATACGTATCATCGATACGTATTGGTATCGACTGATTTTTTATACCTTCATTAGAACTCTGCTTGATAGTGTCAGGATCTAAAGATCTAAGGTGCTGGAGATTGGGATGACAAAATAATCTCTATGATCTTGGGATGAAAAGAGTAATCTCTATGATCTATAATAAATATCTTCTTGTGGTCCCAATCTTCAATGCCATATATATAAAGAGCAAGAGCGTACCGTCAAACGGTTTACATGGAGACTCCGCTGGCCCAAATACCAGAAAGTGACGTATTCCAACTCACTGTCTAGAAGAGGGATTTAAATGCCGATATTTGTTAGGTCCCTGGGCTATACGTGTCGGATATATTATATACATATGGGCCAAATAAATTGATATTTAACTGTTTTTTTTTTACCTACAAGCAAGGTGTCAAAATTAATATTAGACTTGGGTATCCGATATATATCGGCTGATACCGATACGTATCGGCCTATTTAAAATAAAAAATAAAAAATAAATAGAGGTATCAACTGAAACTGATACCATATCAGCCAATATCAATATCGAGTTAAGATACCGATACATATCGGTTTGCAATATTAGCCGATTTTTTATACCATGCCTACAATTACGTTTCTCTCTCACCTAGTCACCAAACAATGCACTCCTAGCCCCTGCATGCCAACTCGCTCAAAGGTTTTGGGTGATTATTTGGACAGTCGCTATAAGGGATTCATTCAAACAAAATTAATAAGACATTTTTGGTATTATGCATGATTCATATTGTATGCATATAAACAGATATGGAGCCGATATTTGACCACTTTAATCATATATTTGACCTTATATCAAATCGAGGGTATATATTGTATCAGAGGGGCCCTAACCTGATAAATATCAGCATAGTGTCAATATGTATTGGTCCTATAGGATATGAGCGAAATTGGGTTAAACCGCATACCAACTCACTAAAAGTAATATTACCTGTAATTTCACTATGGGTACCTCTATTTACAACAACCAAAACTCTAAAAGCACCAACCTTCTCGTATGTGAAACACAAAAAGAGAAAATTAGGAGAACGGGATACTTGAAGAAAGCTTTAGCATGTTACATGACTTAAGAAAGTTTTAGAAAAAAAAATTGGATCGACATATTTTCAAGATCCCAAAAAGTTATTTGGTCAATGTATGAGCAAAGGGATTATTTAAAATTGTGAAAAAGATTCTCAAAAGTCACTCGATCAATGCAAGAGAAACATCTGTAGTTAAAATTATGAAAATATCCTTCTATAAAATGCTATACAAATGATATCCTATAGTAAATCGAAAAGAAAGGTGATTCGATAATTTTACCTATAAATGTTTCAAATGCTATCATGATAATATTTTTACAAGAAAGGTGATTCGATAATATACTAAAACTTTTAACAAATAGTCTTTGGTTCTAAAAAGCCCCAATTTTACATCCCACTAATTTTATTTGTGCCTCACTTCTTTTTATTGATCAGCCTTCTTTAAGGCCTCAAGCCTTCAACGTATTACACAACTCACTAATTTCAATTGACATCCACTTGAAATCAACCAAATGAGCCATGAGAAACCTTTGAAAACTTCAAAATCCCGGCAAAATGAACCTCATCAGGAAAACAAAAGTGCTCTTCAAACCTAAATAAACCCACTTGAATCTCCTCGGAAACCCACTGAAATCGAACCATTAGGAAATTACAAACCCTCTTGAAATCCATCTAAATCAATGACTTGAATTCCATCGAAAAACCTACTTGAAATAAACTTGAATCCCTCTTGAAACCAAACTCATCGGAATGAAAATCATATAAATCTCTTAAACCCTCTTGAAACCTTCATGAAATCTATGATTAGATCTGTCATAGTCATCATTATCGTCAGAAGGGATGCCATAATTAAAGATGATGTCGCCACCTTCGTGCAACTCGCTGAAAAAAGAAAAGAACAAGAATAAAAGGGAAATTTACCTAATCGACCCTGTCAGATGTACCTTTTACTGCAGAGACCCTATAGGTTCACCTTTACCCAAATCGACCCGCTGCGCGCCGAGCCGACCATAAGGAGAATAAAAAGTCCATATTACCCCCTTCTCTGACTTTCTTTAACCCAAATATATTCCATTTTTCCTCATTTCAATCTGCGCTAAAGTTAGAAGAAGTTAGAGGTGGTGAAGGTGATGACGTCTTCTGCCTCAGATCTGCTAACTGGAAGAAGAAAATAGAGGTTTGGGAGAAGAAGCTCCTGCATTTTGCCATTCGGAGTTGAAGATCCTGCAGTTTCCCATTCCGACGCGAGGTATGTTCAGATCCAGTGTAAACCATATCGAAATAACTTTTGGAAAAGGTGAATAGATATCGATTGTAAATAAATGCAGGAGCTGGTCGATTGTAAGATATGCTTCGATTGATTATCCAATCGTTACCGATTGAGTATCCAATCGCTACCGATTGAGTTACCAATCGTTACCGATTGAGTATCCAATCGCTACCGATTGAGTTACCAATCGTTACCGATTGCTTATCCAATCGTCACCGACTTCATAAACAATCGATATCGATTGGATATCCAATCGACCAGCTCATACATTTATTTGAAATCGAAGCCGATTGGATACTCAATCGTTAACGATTGGTAACTCAATCGGTAGCGATTGTATACGCAATCGTTAACGATTGGTAACTCAATCGGTAACGATTGTATACTCAATCATTAACGATTGGATACTCAATCGGTAACGATTGGATATCAGTTGTTTTGCTACCAATTTGTCATATTCATCCGTCTTATGACTCCTTTCTTCTCCTTCTTAAAGCGGTGATGTCTGGTGTGGAAATTTCTCTTCTCTGTCACTTTGATGGTTATATTGTAAACGATGATGGTTTATATCCAGGTGGCCGCCGAAGGGTTATTACAATTTCAACGGGTATATCTTATGAACGGTTCAGAAGGCAAATTTTTGCTGTCAGTTTTGCGAGAGCAGATGAAACAATTTTTATAAAGTTCTCTATGAAGATAGTGAACATGTGACAGCCCGGATTTCGGCACCCCGAAACCCGTGCCATCAGCACGATCATCTTGACCGTGCCCCTCAATTATGCACGGAACACTGGTATATCAAGCATAAAATAAATAAGAACAACTTGCGGAAATTAAATCTACATAGAAATACTTCTCAAAAGACAGTTCTACCCTCATGCCTCTGCATGAAGGGAGAACCGATCCGAACCATCGATGATAACCATCATCATGGATGGTTCGCCCAAAAGAATACTCTGATATCCATATACACAAGGTTTAATCAAAAACCAGGCTTGACATACCAAGCCGTACAATCTCCAACTAAAACTCCTCAAAGTCGCACAGCAGAGTCCTCTAGAAGAAGTCCTCTGGAGGTGGCTCTAACTCCTCGCCACCGCAAAGGTCCGACTCACCGGGTCGGCTCTCTCAAGCCTCGGCGTTGCTAGTAGTGGACTGCGACGATAGTCTATAGGGTGAGCTACATCCTAGCTCAATAGGGAATGAACACAATTGAACATATAAAATATAACTCACATGTATTCTATGATATGCATGCATGATGTGTCTATGCATTTATTGATGAAAACAGTTAAAAACACTTCAATTACTGGTAGATTACTCATGTCTTTTAGTTCATCATGAATGATGCTGAGAAGGCCTAAAGCAAAACTTAAACTTCAACTTAAATAATCCTCGAGCAATATAGCATCGAGCCCCGACGAGATACCCTTCATCGTCATCTATATAGACAGTTTTAAATGTATTCCCTGGGAATACTAATAGTACCCAAGCCCCTTTCCCCTGGGGATTGGTGGCGGGGTTTCACATCTCATCAACACCCCTGGGGTGTACTTACTATGTACGGATAAGCCTCCGCACTGGCCTACGGTTTCGCCGCCGTATCGGTCACGGATATCCTGCCGTGTCAGTCGTGGATATCCCGCCACGTCGGTGGGGTAACCTATCAAACCTCAAATAACAAAAATATGTTTTACATATAGTTATTCACCGTGTAAGTGTGCTATCTTATATCAGTTAGGCCTCACCAAGCATGATTCAATCATGGATACATCCCTGGGATGTATCCATTCACTTGCATCACGCCTGATGCCTTCACTTCTTCACTTCATCATCCCCTGGGGATGGTTCATTTAAGTTCTCTTATGAATGTCACACACACACACTTTTCATAATCATTGAGTAGTAAAGCATTTGAATTGAATTGATATCACTACATACATGCTCTTGTAAAATAAAGTACATGTTCAGGGTGTTCCCTACCTTAGGTCTCCACTTGATCAATGCATCAAGGTCCCACGTGACTCCTTGTGCACTAGTCCACACGTATCACCTATGGTACCACAACACAGGTGGAACACATCACAAAGGATGCAATAAAGAAGGTATAAGATCCCCCAAGAATCTTAAAGTCAAACCAAAAGTCAACATAGTTTACTACAGTCGATTAATCGAATTCCAAAATCGATTAATCGAATCTGATTCGATTAATCGATTTCCAAAATCGATTAATCGAAAGTCAATATCGATTAATCGAAACAATTTCGATTAATCGAAATTCTCCTTTTCGCAAAGTCCATTCTCGCTCAATAATGAGTTTTCATTCGACATCAATCCAATTTCGATTAATCAAATTCTTCTTTTCGCAAAGCAAATTCGCTCGAACAAATGAAGTTTTCATTCGACATTGAATCCAATTTCGATTAATCGAAATCCTTCTTTCGCAAAGTAGACCCTCGGTCAATAGCTTGAGTTTCAAGTTGATTAATCGATTCCAAATCGACATCGAAAACCAAAATCGATTAATCGAAATCCCATTTCGATTAGTCGATTTTTCCTCAAGTCATTTCCTTTAACCCCTGGGGTCCACTGGAGGTTCTCAGTCGATTAATCGATTCCCAAATCGATTAATCGAAATCCAAAGTCGATTAATCGAAATTCAATTCGATTAATCGAAATCGGGGTCCTCCGACCCTTCAACTTCCTGGCCAATTTCGATTAATCGAAACCCAATTTCGATTAATCGAATTGTCGATTCACTTTCGAAATGTTCTCCCAATCTTTTCCATACTTTTCTTCTATTTTTCTAAGCCATTATCCTATGATTTAACCCACATTTTACTGCAACTTAACCCCTATAATCTATGCATCTTATTTACAAAAATTTTACCTTGAATAGCTCTCAAGTTGATTTCAAATCTAGGGTTGGAAGGCTAGGGTTCCAGCTTTGGTTTCTAACGGATTCCTTGCGACAAATCCGGCCTCTTTAATGCTTGAATCCTTCTTCCAATCACCCACAATAACTCCTCTCTTACTCCTCTCTCTTTCTCTCTCTTCTTTACTTCTCTCAACCACCAAAACATGAAAGTTAGGGTTTTCAACCCTTTTTATCTTACCTCTTTTCTCGGTGTGGAGCACATACACACTCATCAGTGTATGCCACTCTACACACTCCTCTATCTCTCCACTCTTCTACATTGGTTCACACATCACATTCGCTCATCTCACCATAAGTTTATCAATAAACTATCTCATGGTCAAACCTAGGACCAATCGGGCACGGATCCCGAGGTCCTCGTTTGACGTGCTTTTTCGGGTTATTACAGAACACCCCTGTGCTTGCCGACGTATTGGATTCGGATGATTTGGCCACCCTATTTTCGTTTTATAAATCCGGGTCGGACATTATAAAGGTATTCATCATTAAAGAACCATCCTCCTTCCGATTCGAAGTTGAACATATACCTTTAGGTGGGACTGATTTTGTGAGTAACCATTCCTTCCAGCCATGCAAGTTTGAGGAGGAAGGACTTATATATGATACTATTCAGTTAGGTGATGACAGCGATTTTGCGGCAAACATATCCGTCATGAAGACAACTATTGATCTAAATCATGCCCCAGTTGAATCATATGATGACCCACTATAAAATATGCATGGGGCACATTGTAGTCAAGAGTTAGACTACACGTCTCTAAGAGTGGGGGATGAAGACGATTTTCATCATATCTTTCCCGGTAGATTCACAACTTGGATGACTCACGAATTATGTTCTACTATACCATCGATGGGGATTAATGAAGGAGCTCAATTCTATTTCCATACATATAATCACCCCTTCGGTGAAGGGACTAGTCAACCATGTTAGAACCCATTCGGTGAAGGGCTTAGTCAGCCATGTCATGACCCGTTCCGTGAAGGGCCTAGTCAACCACATCAGAACCCCTTCGGTGAAGAAGGATCTAGTGAGCCACCTCAAAACACTGTTGGTGAAGAGAACGTCGAAGATTATGATGATGAACCGGATGAGTTTATAAAAGAGGATCCAAAATATTTTACGAGGGGCATTGATAATCCATTAGTAGATGGAGCTTACGAAATTTCAGAGATATCGGACGAGTCTTCCGATCAAGAGGTAGAAACTGAATATCAGAATTGGACGTTTGAAGTTGGAGAGATCTTCAGAGATAAATAAACATTTCAAAGAGCATTGAAAGAGCACGCGATGGAGAAAAACTTTCAAATTTGGCCTTTAAAAACCACTAATTATCGAGTGACAGCCGCATGCTACGAAACTAGTTGTTCATGGCAAATACATACGTCTAAATTAAATGGGCTCGACACTTTCTAAATCAAGACGTTCAATAGTACTCACACAAGCGGGGCCGCTAAGATCGGACCGCACGGTCACCGTAATGCAACAATCTCATTCGTAGCCAATTATGTACGGGAGAAACTTATGGAAGGATTCGATTATACTCCGGCGTCGATAATATTTGATATTGTAAAAGCTTATAATATGCAAATCTCATATGCTAAGGCTTAGAGGGGGAAAGAACTTGCCTTTAATGATATTAGAGGCAGTTGGAAACGATAATTTGTGGATCTACCAGTCTACGTGAAGGAGATGGAGAAGGTATATCCTAATGTACGAACATCCTTTCAACTAACGCTTAACGGTAAATTTCAAAGATTTTTTTGGAGTTTTGGCCCCTGCATCGGAAGCTACTGTAGTACACTTTGTCACACACTGCTTGTAGATGGCACATACCTACGAGGATGTTACGAAGGGATCCTACTTATTACCTCGGGGCAAGACGGTAATGGCCATATATTACCGTTAGCATTTGCCGTCGTCGAATTAGAAGAAAAGGATACGTGAATGTGGTTTCTTGAACGAGTAGGTGCGTTCGTGATCGGTGAATTTATCGAAGATTTCATTTTTATCATGGATAGGTCGAAGGGTTTAATTAAGGCGGTCAAACATATCTTCCCTAACGCACACCACAACTATTGCATGCGACATATGACACAAAATTTGTAACACAAGTATCCCAAGAATAATGTGAAGGGTTTATGGTGGTGCGCTGCGCATGCATATTCAGTAGAAAATTTTGATTATTTTATTAATAAAATGAAGGAAGATCTTGTTGATCCTCGGGCCGTAGAGTATATTTTGAAAATAGACCCAAAGCATTGGGCACGCGCACATATGAAAGGAAGACAATATGATTCTCTGACTACGAATAATGCCGAAAGCTTAAACAACGTACTAAAGATAGCTCGAGAGAGACCAATTATCGACCTAATCAGAACTACTAGAGAGAAAGTCACCGATCATTTTTAAAAGCGTAGAGAGATATATAAGAAATGGACCACCATACTCTGTCCAAAAGCAGACGAGCATATAAAGAAGGTATTGCAATGGGCCGGTAGAAAGAGAGCTCAACCATATGGGCGCGATCAATTTCAGGTCAATTCCAGAAATTTCATTCATCACGTCGACTTAGAATATAAGACCTGTATTTGCTACCATTGGCTTATTCATGGCTTGCCTTGCTCTCATGCCATGGCAGCTATCAATCGGAGAAGTTACGATTACCATAACTTCTATGAGAAGTGGTTTTCACTGCTTACTTTAGACAAACACACGACGAACAATGACTTCCCACCCTAGATAAAAGCCAATGGGCATTCCAAGCTGAGCAACTACAGGAAAATATGAAAGTAAGACCACCCTACAATTGTCGAAAGCAAGCTGGCCGTCCGTGAAAGAGAAGGATAAGGTCTAAGGGTGAAGTTAGGGCCCTACAGTGTGGTAGGTGTAATGAGTATGGTCACAATCGCCGGAGTTGCACGACAACTTGTCCCATGGGTTAATACAACAAGAAGTCGGCTAAATTTTCCACTAGATGTAAATTCCCAAGTTGACTTGTAATTTCATTGGGCTTGTATCCAACCTGATTTTCTAATTTTAGGCAAGCTTTGTAATCTTAAGAATCACGCACAAATCAATATCGATTATACGCAATCGATATCGATTACAGATCGATTGCTTACGAAATTGATATCGATTGATTATGCTATCGATATCGATTGCTTACGAAATCGATATCGATTGATTATGCTATCGACTGCTTTAGCACACTTTAATAAAGTCTGCGACGAGCCCATATAAAAAGTTTACATACTTGATATTATAAATTTAAAAAAAATATGATTGTTTTACAATTAAAATTTATAATTTTCTTTTACAAATAATCATTGAAGTTAAAACAATTTTAACTTTTGAAATAAATTAGGATGCTACTGCATCAGTAGTAGGCTCTTCATCCATTGCTCTCTCGACTTCTCCATCAGCAATAAATTTAGCGAGGGCTTGGCCAATTTTCTGCTCTGATCTGACTCATATTTTCTTAGCTGAAGTCGAATTTCTTTCCCAACATGAAGTACTCTATGTACTTCAAAACAAATACCCCACAGTCCCAACCATTGCTCTGTCGGGGGACGGATTTGATCTTACAATCAGAACTTGACCACGGATAGGTCGCAGCTTCCAATGCAGTGGAATCTCCATGTACATGTAAAATCGCGAGAAGATATTTGGTCTGTTTTGAAAAGTGCAATGTCAGATAATATTTGATAAGATAAGCTACTTAAGCAGAAAAAATATCTAGAGATATGAGTGATCGATTGCCCAAACGATCGACAACGATGGCATAATCAATCGATAGCGATTGTATACTCAATCGTTCGCGATTATATACTCAATCGTTATCGATTGTATACTCAATCGTTAGCGATTGTATGATCAATCGTTAGCGATTGTATGATCAATCGTTAGCGATTGTTTAGACAATTTTGAAGGTATACTCAATCGTTAGCGATTGTTTAGACAATTTTGAAGGTGTGGACCATTCTTACCAGGATGTTGATTTGTAGGGGATACTTGTCCTTCGAGGGCCTATCCAAAATTGGATCAATGATCATTACCGATCGTTCTAAAACCTTAACGATCGCAAGGGCCCAATGCAAATAAGCGTGGCTATGGACTGGGACAAATATCTGAAATGAATAATATAATATATAAGAGGAAACAATGGTAAAAATTATAAATAAAGTTTGCAGAGAGCGTAATGTCCCGTGTTGTATTGGTGAGCACACAGATTCCTCAACCTATTGAAGAAGAAGTTTTGGAGCATCTTCTTGCCTGGGTTGGTTTCTTCCTTAAGGGCAGCCCACCGTTCAATTTGCGTGGTCACCGATTTTTGGTTGAGTTTTTCAGTTTCAACAAAGAATCTGAAATCGTTATAATCCATGGCGATATATGACAAACCGGTGGGGCTCATCAGGAAGAATTTATCACCAACCTCAGGATGAGCAGCGTCATCCATGACTTTCAAAAGTCTTAGGTAGGCTCCCATGATCTGAAAGAAAACAAATTTCAGTAAATGCAACGTCGGTTTCGATTGTTAAGACAATCGTTAACGATTGTCTAGATAATCGGATCGACTGTCTAGATAATCGGTATCGATTGTCTAGCTAATTGGTACCGACTGTTTAGACAGTTGTTATCAACTGTTAAGACAATCGGCATTGACTGTGTACACAATCGTCATCGATTGTCTAAACAATCGAGTCAGACAATCGTTCCCTTTTTTAATTAGTCGTTACTTTTAGAAAATTTTAAAAGAAAATAACTTTGGAAATTAAATATGAGAGATTTGGTTACTTACAAGATTGTTCAAGTATGTCGTGCCTTTCAGACATTTGAACATATGCATCCGGAGTATATAATCACTCACGGAGCTTACGTAGATGCTGCATGAAACATAACGGCCAAGTTTTAATTCAAAACGAAAGTTACTACTAACTAAGTTGTACCTATCCTCGGAAAAAAGGATAAATTCGTAATATATGATGTAACTTACTCGACATCCTTTTCGGGAGCTGTCCAGATGGCATTCATGAACCTCTACTCATCTGTCAGCTCAACCGTAGGAGGGGGCATTGTCTCGGTTGGCGGTTTTTTTATCGCCTGTTTTTTCCTTGTCCTAGGCTTCGAGGCAACTTGTTTGACTTTAATCCTAGGCCTCAGGCGAGCATCTATTGGTTGCTCGGATTGCTCATCACCAGCCGGACCACCCTTATCATCATCATCAAGGGATTGGTTATCAGCTGCTGCCAACTCCTCTTGGGTGGGAGGAGCTGGTGCCACATCAGCTGATCCCTGGTCAGCTGGACCAGCAGGTTCTGGTCCCATATCGGCAGAGAGAGACATTTCCGATAGCAACTTCGAAACAGCACCATCCTGAACATCGAAAGACATAAAATTGATAAATAAGAAAAACAGAGAACAGAATGACCTCTAAAAACAATATAAATTGATTCCGAATCTAAACCGATTGTAATTCCTATCGATACCGAACGCCGAACGATTGCATTTACAAGCGGTACTGATTTCACTTACAATCAGTATCGATTGTAAATGCAATCGGTATCGATTGTATACTCAATCGTTATCGATTGTATACTCAATCGTTATCGATTGTATATGCAATCGCTATCGATTGTAAATACGATCGGTAAATAATCAAATTAAAACAGACTACACTGCCAATCATACCTTTGGTGTCACCTCCATTATCGTTTGAAGGAGTTCTATAATTTTTCCTTGCTCTTTCCGGATCAACTTGTTGAAGTGATCCGCCGTTTGCAATTGAACATCCCTTGAAGTGAGCCGCCGTTTGCAATTGAACATCCCTTGAAGTGAGCCGTTCTTCAAAGGAGTTGCATTGTGTCCGGAGGATCATATTCTCCTCCACCAGCCGCTTATTCCCTTCCACCAATCGGTTAACTAACTCTTCCAAATGGCTGGCATTTTTGTTAAGTTTCATGTTATCAAACTCCAAACCATCAATCCTTCTCAACAACTCTTGATTAGAGGAGGATGGTGTACTGCTGGTTGTCTTCGCGGTGACCCTTTTAGGCCGGTCTAATTGGCCTTGGACCTGATCTAACGAAGAGCCTTCGTCAAACGTTGTTTCGTCCTCAAATTCTTCCTCTTCAACTTCTTTGACCGGAATATTTCTTTTCTTCTTGGGCAGAAGATCAACTTCCACAGCTTTCTTGACCTCGTCAACCTCTTTCCTCTTCCCCCCAATTTTCCCAACAACAGCCTTTAAAACCCGTTGATAATCCCTTACGAGGGGTATGTCCAACTCGAAGGTAACGGGTTCGAGGGGAGCCTTAATCTGTTACAAAAAAGGACTGGTTGTAAAATAACATAGAAAAATTTACAGAAATTAAAAAGTGACTCTAAATTAAAGACTGCTTAAAGGGTGGAAACTGATTCCAGTTACAGTCTATCCCGATTGTGTAGGTAATCGATCCCGATTGTGTAGGTAATCGATACTGATGGTGTAGGTAATCGATACCGATGGTATAGGTAGTCGATCCCGATTGTGTATGCAGTTGCCACCGATTATGTAGGCCGTCGATAACGATTGCTTAATCAATCGATCTGATTTCGTAGTCAGTCTTTTCTAACTACGTAGGCAATCGATATCGATTGATTTAGTAATCGGAATCCTCCAGATTACTCTTTAAAGTTGTTACAAGTTTACCTTTACATATTTGAATTAGTTTAAAAGACATCATACCTTGCTGTCGACCATCTTCGCAAGAGTGTAGCTTTTATTTCTCGTTTGGTGCTTCTCCGCCCACTTCAACAATCGGGGGAAAGGGTTTACCATTGGCGTTCTTTGAGGTGAGACTTCAGGCAGCATCTCATAGGCCCACCATTGAAGTACACACATACAGCCATAAATATTATATGGCTTAAGGGCTTTATCATTGTCGGCTGTCTTTCTATTTGTCACGCCCTTCTCTATATACTCTAGCAAGTCTTTGAAGACGTAGAGACCCCATGGGGTTTTTTTGAAAATTTCCACGTCATCGACGAGTTCAACGTGGGCTTCCGACAATTGAAGATGGGACCCAGGAAAAAGGAATGTACATAGAACAAAAAGAAGAGCCAATTTGACGAAGTCGTCATCACTTTGCGCTAGCCTCAATCCACTATCAATATGAGACCGCAGAATTTTCCCGGGCGGTAGTCCCCGAAAATATTTGTATCGAATGGTTTCCACTTCAGGTGTTTTAATGGAAGGGGAATACTCTTCGGGTTCAACGACTACAAGGCCCAGAATTAAGGCAACGTCCATCTCCCGAAGATAGACATCTCTCCTCCCGATTCGGAAGTGGTTCTTCTCAACCCAAAAACTTAACATGGCATCTACAACATCTCCAGCAAAACTAACACCCTTTGGCATTTGAAATATTCTCCCGAAAATTGATGCACTTAGCATCTCCTTCCGCTGCGGGCTAGCGTCTTCGTAGATCTTCGAAATGCCAGCAGGAGAACATTTGCCAACAGCACGTTGTACAACCATTTTTTCGGCTTCTGTATATGAACTGTAATAAAATTGAAAGATTAAAAAACTGGCCGATTCTCTAAAAAATCGTTATCGATTGTGTACACAATCGTCATCGACTGTGTACACAATCGTCATCGACTGTGTACACACTCGTCATCGACTGTTGAATCAATCGATGTCGATCGCGTTAACAATCGACATCTATACAATTGTCTAATTTCTTTTCCTTTTTTCTTCTTATTCTTTTCTTCTTTCGCCAAAATTTTCATTACTTCATCGTTTTCGTCCCAAAGGATCTGAAGATGATCTGGTTCTGGTGGTGGTGGTCGGTCCTCCCTTACAGGATCGAACTTGATTTTGTTATAGTAGGTTTTAAGGTGTTTTATCGCCGTCGTTTGACATTGAGAAATATGGGGGCTGGAAGGGATAATAGGGATGATTCATTTGCTGCTGATGAATCGCTATCGATTGTATATGCAATCGCTTTCGTATGCAAATGCAATCGCTTTCGTTATTATCCCTAACTATCACCAGCAAATGATTTTCCACCATCAGCAGCAAATGGATCATCCCTATTATCCCTTCCAGCCCCCATATTTCCCAATGTCAAACGACGGTGATAAAACACCTTAAAACCTACTATAATAAAATCAAATTCGATCTTGTAAGGGAGGACCCACCACCACCACCAAAACCAGATCCTCTTCAGTTCCTTTGGGACGAAAACGAAAATTTTGGCGAAATTGATATCGATTGTATAGACAATCGATATCGATTGAGTATACAATCATTATCAATTGTCTATACAATCGATAGTGATAAAATTTACTACAAAATGTGAATCGACGAAAGAGGAAGAAAAAAATCAACAGAAATTACTTATTTACTATCTACTTACAGGTTTGGTAGCTTGAAGATTGATGAACGGAATGCTAGCAACTCTCGACCGCCTCTCCACCGACTTTGAACGAAAAAGTAAAAAAGTAAAATGGTAAACAGTGTGAAGGGTTTGGTGAAGGCAGCTATTTATTACATTGGGGGTAAATCCGATATTTCCTAAAGGCGGAAGATGGCTCGGCGCGCAGCGGGTCGATTTGGGTAAAGGTGAAACTATAGGGTCTCTGCAGTAAAAGGTACATCTGACAGGGTCGGTCAGGTAAATTTCCTAAAATAAAAATAAAAAAATGGTGCTTCGATATTAGGACTTGGTAATTGGTATGTGCATATTTTATAAAAAAAAATAATATATAGGAAAACTTCCAAGATTGACCATCACTTGGTATGTGTATTTTTTTTTATTTTTTTATTTTTAAATAAAATTTTATCCTTTTCATTTGTAATGGAGAACCATTACAAAGTAGAGGGCCACAATAGTAGTAGTTATAATAACTAATATTAAATTACATTGAATGGCATCTAAGACCCATCTAATGCCGACACGGAATTCAGGGACCTTCAAAGTAAGATAAAACTTCAAAAATCCACCACCATGATCCGCTGGTAACCAACACCGAATAGCCATCCGAAGAGACGTTACTACCATCGACAAACTCACGATTCACAAAAACTCCTAACACATTGGAAACGGGGGCAAACACCGACCAAAAGTTTTACACAACGCTTCAAGCGAAGCTTTAAAACGATGCCTCATGGCATAGAAATAGAGCAAGTGTTTGAGCAATAGCGAAGCCATCAAAACGTCGGTTAAACTTGTAACCAAAACCGTTTCAGAAAAAAATATGGATGGTAAAAAGGCCTTCATAGAGTCGATCTCTTCGGAAAAGAAGACTCTCACCAATGAGAGGATAAAACTCCTATATTCTACTCCTAAAATAAGAAAAAAATTAGGAGAGAAATATGGAGAACCAAAGCCTCCAAGCAAAAGACGATCCCCAAAAGATCAATTTTTTGAAAGCATAAAAAAATTGGATAGAAAGGGACTAAATCCCCACTTCCCATCTCCTCCCATTAAAACTCTTTTCCCAATTCTCAACTTTTCTCAACTTCTCTCTGAGACCCACGGTTTCATGGAAATGGTTTTGGGGAGTAGATATACGTGCATGTCTACTTATTTCTTTATTTCAATGTATGTGCATATTTTATAAAAAAAAGATAATATATCTTGGAAAACTTCCAAGATTGACCATCCTTTTCTAATCGTGGACCTCTAATTTCACCTTTTTTATAACTGACCGACTTGAAGCCGAGCGAGATTAAAAAGTCTTATATACCACCAAAGTCATTAAAAGGTGATAAAACTAACTTTTTCGTCTTAGGCAATTTTAAACACCTTAATGCCATTGATTGTTTTGAATCCCATGATGGATATCATTTTTCATTATGATCTTCCACAAGATTGATCTTGAGATCATAAGCGTACCATCAAACGATCTATTTTTACTCAAAAATGTAGAGCTACAATATAGGAGCGATGATATCACTCTTTTGTGGCAGCGATATCACTCTCCTTATAGAAGCAACATCGCCAGGGGCGTAGCTAGAAATTTTTGTTGGTGGGGGCTACAAATGATAAATATAATGTTAGTAGTTATTTTACTATCGATTTGGGGGCTTCTACAACATAGATTTGGAGGCTTATATATAAACGAAGGTTGTATACGATACATACTTTGTAGAAACTCTAGAGTTAAATGGGGGCTTCAGCCCCCACACCCTTCTATGTGGCTACGCTATCTCTCCTTCGTGGCAACGATATCACCCTCTAATGGAAGTGAATTTGCTCTTCTATGGCAATGACATCGCTCCTATTTAGTGCTACTATATAGTAGTTTCACGTTTTTGAGTAAAATCGATCGTCTGATAATTTGCCCATGATCTCAAGATCAAATATGTGGAGCTTAGGAAGAAAAACAATCTCCATCATAGTATTCAAAGCATTCAATGGCAATAAGGCTTTTAAAACTACCCATGAAGAAAAACTTGGCTTTATCACCTTTTAATGACATTGGGGGTATTTACTTCTTCTTAACTTGGCTGGGCTTCAGTATGAAAAAGGTGAAACTAGAGGACCACTGAGGGAAAAGGTTAAAATATGGTCGTCCGAAAATTTCCTAAGAGCCTGTTTGGTTTCAAGGGAAAATAGGGGAAAGAAAAGAAAACTGGTAAGCGAAAAATGAATTGGCGCATTTCCCGTTGTTTGGATGATATCGGAAAGATTAGAAATTATCATCCCATTTTTCGTTAAAACCCAACAACAAATGTCGAGAGGGTCCCTCGGTTTTCTATTTTCCCATCCTTCGGACTTCTTATTCGACTCTTCTCACCCGCTTAGTAATACCACACAATTTGTTCACAAACGAAAATCATTGATTGATTTGAATCAGACTATAGAGAGTATTTTTTTTTCAATCTTCCTCATAATAGATCTTAAGATCATGACGCTCCTATCAGACGATTTGATGTTGATTCTATATGGCACACATCCCCAAAAATCAGAGGCAGAGAAACTTTCTAAAAATTTGTTACTAAGTTTTAGGAGTCTTAATTTATATTAGTGGATTCTCATCCATCCAAAATTATAAAAAATCTTCAAATGATTTTTTTTATGGTCTTTGTTTTCATAATAAATATTTATTCTTTGATTTTTTTTTTTTTAAATCTCACAATTTTGGCCCATTTTTAAGCTCATCTCCATCTATTTAGGTGTTACACAGACTTATTTTTGGATAGATTTATCTTACAATAGACTTTACTATGTTGTAGAGCTATATACTCACATATATTGTGTATATATTATAGTATAATTAATTAAAAAAATAAAAAATTTATTACACATAACAAGGTTTGAATTAGAACCTAATCTTAACAAAGAACTAAGTCAACCATTAGAGCAATTCACTAAGATATGTAAAGAGAAAAAAAAACTTAATACATATATAAGTTTTTGGTCATTTGGCTATTTTTTTTGTTAGAATATATTATTTTCCTACAATTTCCTGCATATGTATCCAAACACAGGATTTGATTAATCCTGCGTTTTTCCAGCTAGCAACGTGATTATCCAAACAATGGAAAACAAAGGGAAATAAAGGAATCCCATGGTTTCCTATAACATAGGTATCCATAGGAAAATATAGAAATATTATTTTACGTTCCCACGTTTCCGTGCTTTTATCCAAACAGGCCCTAAAATATAATTAGGTGAGATTATAACTTCTCAATAAATAAGTGTATGTAGTCCTCAAAAAATAAAAATAAACAAGTGGGTATAAATAGTAGGGCTGCGTTTATAGATTTAGTTGCTGCAAATAGTGATACCTTCGGCCCTGTCACTGATTTTTTTGCTCATATCTGCCTTCTCTAAGTGGCAAAGTTCCCTGCCCGCCGCTCTAAGTTTCATTTATAACTGATCTCGAATTAAGAAAACCATGGCGATTGCAGGCTGCTTTCGCTTTCGCACACGTCTCCGACTTTCCATTCTTGCCTTCTTGATTTCGACCTCGATGTCAATCGTTTCTGGACATGAATTTTCTGTAGGTACGCTTTTTCTTCTGTCAATTTATATATTCGGGTGTTTGCTTTTTGCTTTTTTTTTTTTATCGTTTCCTTGGATTTGATTATAAGTAAAAGTTCTGACCATGCAAAGTGCAAACTCAACAGTTTGATTTGCCATTATTTTTCCTGATTTTTTTTGTAATTTGGTTGATTTCATTGGTAAGAAAGCAATAGTATATACATCTTGTTGCCTTGGGAAACAACTTTAAAATAAGTAAGCGAAAATTTAGACTGATTACACTAAAAAACAAAAGGAAATGTACCCCTTGCTCTAGAATTGGGTTTTCGAAGCAGAAATTTTTGCCACCTGATCACACCATTGTGGAGAAGAAAATATCTTATTGGCTAGAATCATGGTTGATGGATTTAAGCTTCTATATGTATGCAGACCACAATAAAATGCTCTAGGCAGGGCCCTGGCGGTGAGGGTTAGTAATCCTGAAATTGTTTTTACCTATTATAGTAGACTGTAGAGGATGCGCAACAAATGAGAAGTATGAAAGAAACACAAACACACAGGAAATAGGGAAATTAGGGTTGAGAGTTGTGTTCCTCCGAACCCTCTATTATTAATATACACTCTATATACAATATCCCACATATCGGGACAACAAAAAATAAAGAAAACCTACTTACAATCTTAGTGAACTACTACTACTACACACACACAACCAATGTATCTAGGTACACACCCACACGTCTAACACCTATTCTAACACTCCCTCTCAACTTGGTGCCTAAGTGTCAATCATGCCAACTTGGTAATAAGCAATGTCCTTCAACCTAACTCTTCCAACGGCTTTAGTGAGGATGTTAGCTAACTGATGTTCTAAAGCAACCAACAATGTGCAAAACTCCTGGGTCTAAACTTCTCTCATGAAGTGGCAATCCACCTCTATGTGTTTGGTCCTCTCATAAAACACAAGATTCTCTCCGATGTTTAGTGTGGCTTCATCATCCTCATACAAATTCATAGGAAGCGAAACTTGTATTCCTAGGTCACTCAGAATAAACTTTAACCACATTCCCTCTCTAGCACCTTGGAACCTAGCTCTATACTCGGCTTCAACACTGGAATTAGCTACACCATGCTTTTCTTGCTCTTTCAAGTGATGTTACATAACTTGAAAGAGATGTTACATAAATTTCTGCCAAGAGATGTTACATAACTAGTAGTAGATTTCCTGTCACTATTGAACAATCCCACTTTTTGACCTAACAACTTCAATTACAAGAAAGTATCAGAGGGGTCTAAGGTACATGATATCAAAGACTTGACTGCGATAGTTATTCAACTTTATAATTTCTTCACTATCATCCTCTGTGACGATAATGTCATCCACAAAGACAATGAGGGCGTCATACTGTCCCTTCTTCACAAGCATAGTGTGATCATAGTGACTCCTCTGCACTTCTTGAACCAAGCTCGTGGAGTCCGTAGATAACTTTCAATTTTTCTCCTCTAAAGTAGGAATCCAGGAAGCAATGACATATACACTTTTTCTTTGAGATCTCCATCTAAGAACACAGTTTTGACATCAAGCTGGTACAAGGGCCAGGCTTTATGTGTGACAAGAGACAGAAGGACCCAAATAGAATTAAGTTTAGCCACTAGCATAAAGGTCTCTTGGAATTCAATGTCGAGAGTATGAGTAACCCTCTTGCTACAAGTCTGGCCTTATATCTCTCAACTTACTCATTTGGGTGATACCTCATTGTATACACCCATTTGTACCCCACAACTTTCTTCCTTACAGGAAGCTCAATGATTTCACAAGTTTGATTTTGTTCTAACGCCTTCATTTTATGCACCATGGCCTCTTTCCATTGGCTGAATAAATCTTCAGACACAGAGGATGCAATGGAGATAGAATCCAAAGATGAATGAAACTAGAATAATAAGCAATAGGGCATGGTAGGAGTAGGACACAAACTTATAGATAATGCCTGGTGCCTTTGCCAAGAACAATGGGAAGGTCCCATCCAATACTGGAGGGGGACCTGCTTCAGGAGAAGGCGTTTAATCCATATCTTGGGTGAGGGGTAGACTTCTATCCTCCATTTTTCTTCCTCTCAGTGTACTTGCCATTCCCAAATTTATCCCATTGTTCTTTAGGATCACCAGTAGGAGTGGGATCACTGACTGATCTGTACATTTTATGCCCTTGCAAGAGGTCAAGTGTGTAAGACTAGGGCAAGTACAAAGGGTGCCGAATCCACATGGACTGAAGCGTAGCGAATACCTAATTATATTGTATCTTCTTAATTAATCGAGAAAGTTTGATTTGATTAAAACTAGAGTAAACTAAAAGATTAGAAAATATGAATGAGAAGGGAGCTTAGAGTTTAGAATGCCCCACTAGTCTCCGAATGCTAATTCCTACTTTCAATTCGGACTATTGACGAAACCTTCTCATAGGAGGAACTATTTTCGATCTAGATCGAGTCATCTACGCTAAACTAAACTAAGGTTATGACTCAATCTATCTTAGCATAGCTCATCTGATCTCAAGATTACGATAGTGTTAATACCATTCATGATTATTACATCTAAACCACAAATTCAAGATGCGGTGTTGAATATCAATTATACACACAATTAGCTCTTCTACAAGACAAACTTAATTATACATGAAATTGAACAAAACGTTAAATTCAATATTAAGAATCTCCTATCATGCAATCATCGATCAACATGACAATAACTCAAATTGAAAGTAATGAGTTAACATCACTCGATTAGGGTTTCACCGGCACCCTAAATCGTGAGAGTTAGCCACTCATGGTGTGAGAATGGACAATCATGCTAATGGAGGTGTTCATGCTCGTCCTTCATCCCCTCTTTTCAAATATTTAGCTTCCTCTTTCCAACCCTAATTAGTGCCCAAGAAGACCTCTTCAATTGACCTCATAAAGATCTATTTATAGCTGTGAAATCGGGCCAACCCTAATGTCCCCTTCGCGAACCCCCCGCATGAACCCGCCCGCGCTAGATTAATGGTTCGCGTGTGCGAGTTGGAGCAACAGGTTGGATTTCTCTTTGCGCGATCACGCACTTGCGAGCTGGAATCTCGCGCTCGCGAGTTTAACCAGTAAACTCCTTTTAAGCCCTTTTTCCTCACTTTTCAATTCGATTCCAATTGTCGATCTTCAAACCTGCATTAACACAATTAAGAATAACATTTAAACACTTAACAACAATGCGATGGGATTCTCAGTGCTCTCTTCATTACTTGAATATTTCTCCCCCCTAAAGAGGGCATTGAGAAGGAGAATAGAAAGGAGTAGATTCAAAGAATGTAATATCCGTAGTGAACTGACTTTCCTATAGCAGGATCATAACACTTGTACCCTTTCTGAGTAGTAGGGTACCCAACAAACATGCACTTGACCGCCTTGGGAAGAAGTTTATCACGCTTACTTGACAAAATGTGTTCAAAACAAAGACAAGCAAAAGTCCGTGGGAAAACATATAACTTACCACTAGCACATAAAAGTTTGTAAGGAGACTCTTCCTTAAGGATAGGAGTAGGCATGTGATTAATGAGATGACTGGCTGTGAGGATAACCTCACACTATAGGTGTTTGGGTACATTCATACACAAAAGCAAAGACCTAGAAACCTCAAAACAGTGACTATTTTTCCTCTCAACTACTCCATTTTATTGTGGAGGATAGGGACAAGTGGATTGCCACTCAATTCCATGTATTCAAAGGTAAGATTGAAGACCTTGGCAGAAGTATTCTCCCACAATGTTAGATCTTAAAATCTTGACCTTTACATTGAATTGAGTCTCACCCCATTTGTGATAGGTGGGAAAAATCGCACTGACCTCATCTTTGGTCTTCATAAGAAACAAAGTGGTGTAGCGCTTCCAATGATCAATAAAAAATACAAAGTTTTGATATCCATGAGCAGAAACCATTGAGGAAGGCCCCACACATCAGAGTGAATTTTTAAAAAAGAACATCACATTTACTATTGGAAAGAGGATAAGACCGATAGTGTTTTGATAGTTGACAAATTTTGCATGAAATTTTTTGTCCCAAACTAAACAAATTTGAAAATAAAAGCTGCAAATGAGGAAGGGGAGATGTCCAAGCAAGCCACCGCTGCCATAGTTGAGCACTCCCCAATGATGTATTAGAAGTGGCTGCAATTCCCAAAGGAAATAGGATAAACAGTCTGACAATGTTTTGATAGTTGACAAGTTTTGCAATGAAATTTTTTGTTTGAAACTGAACAAATGCGAAAATAAAAGATGCAAACGAGGAAGGGGAGATGTCCAAGCCACTGATGCAAACGAGGTTTGATAAGTTTTGCAATAAACAATCTGACAATGTTTTGATCGTTGACAAGGTTTGCAATGAATTTTTTTGTTCGAAACAAAACAAATGTGAAAATAAAAGATGCAAACAAAGAAGGGGAGATGTCCAAGCCACCGATTCCATAATTGAGCACTCCCCAATGATATATTAGTAGTGGCTGTAACTCGCAATGGCTTTGGGTCTTCAAAGATGTAGAGACCCCTTTCCTCACGCCCATGGCCAAAGGTCCTCCCCATAGTCAGTTTCTGAACCAAACAATGGGAATGAAACAAGGTTCTGCCGTAGTTCATATTTTTAGTAAGTTTATTGACTGAAAGAAGTCTAAGAAGCATCTGTGGAATATGAAGTGTAGAGGTGAGAGATAAACTACCAATGTGAATGTTTCTTTTCCCCTTTACAAGGACAAGGAAGCCATTTGCAACTTTGATATGACAAGGTGAAACATAGGAGTAATGGAAAAAAAGTAGGTATTTTAGACATGGTCTGTGACTCCTAAATCAATAATCTTGGAGGACTTAGATGTTGATGTAGCATGGGCTGATCCAAGATACCTGTCTTAGCGAGATGTGAAGAGAAGGCCTGAGAACTAGAGGCTTTACGGACCAACTCCTGACACTCTCTGAGTGAGAGTCACGGATGGTGGAATCTGAGCTGGATGTGCTATAGGAGGTTCCTGTTGAAATGAAGTGGGTGCCTAGGAGCCAAAGTCATCCTCAACAACATATGCTTTGCCGGTCTGAACTTTCGGGAACTTGAGTTTGCTAACTAAATCCCATGTTTCCAACAAGCCTCTCTTAGGTGTCCCTTTCTGCCGTAGTAGGTGCACTTGAGTTTCTCTCTTTCCTCTTGGAGATGTCGCCTCTACCGCTACGACCAAAACCTCCAAATCGGCTTCCAACCCGACCACGAGACACTGAAAATGTAGGGAGTGTTGTACACTTCTGAAGGGACACATCCATAAAGCTCATACGTGTCTCCTAGCTGGAGGAGAGAGAACACGGTGCCCAGTGGTGGCAACTCCTCTATGCCAAGTAGCTAACCCATACATGCTCAAACTCGGGGCTGACGACCCCTTCGAGAAGGTAAAAAATCTTCTTGGTGTCACTATCCTCTTTTTGGATCTTTAGGCAATCCGTACGTTGAGTCTTGAGAGCGCATGAGTCACATTTCCCTTTTTTCTACTAGGGACTTAACTCATCCCATAAACCTCTCAGTTGTGGCATAATCATGTCTATGGGAATAAGCCTCACTGATGGCTATCCACAACTCCCTAGCAAAATAGAAACAAAAACAAGCTACTAATGGTTGGTTGCATCAAATGCAACAACTATGTCATAATCTCCATATTTCTTTCAGTAATGGCTGATTCCCTAATGGTTCCATCTACGAAACCAAACTTCCTCTTTGCACCAAGGAACAACTCCGTTGATCTAGACTAAACCAAGCAATTGGTCCCATTAAACTTTACAGTTGTAATTTGGGGTCCATAGGACCACCCTTCCACACCGCTACCCCCACATGAGATTTGGTTTCCTCCATGGCACCAAGAATTCAAACACAAAAGAGAGGAGAACAAACACAAACGAAGGGTATTACAACCCCTCAAATGAACGCAATAGAACTACGACCTCTTGAAAGCACACTGCTGGTCACACGACCCTTTAGCATTTCAATCACTGGTCCTACGACCCCATAAGCGACCTCAAAATCACAACCACCAACTTTTTCTTTGGAATTCCGTCACAGTTTACACAACACCCTTGATGCGGGAACTTACTAAATGCAATGTTAGGGCTGAGATTAGGATTAAAATTAGTTTAATCAATTAAAAATAATAATTTCTCATAACAAATTACCACGAATTTTTTTAGAAATTCAATTAGGTGATTTAATTTCTAATTGAATTTCTGCCCAAAATAGCGTTACTTTCTTGTACGTTCCCTATTGCGGATCTAGAAGACTAGGGTTTTTATGAACGGATAGATCTCTGATAGTTTTAGGGCGTCGAACGAACTCGCAAGCGGGTTCTCTCGATACCAAACGAAAATAAAAGGCTAATAAAATTAATGATGAACAAAATATTGATTTAGGGCTTTTATGAGATCAATAAAATAATTAGGATTACGCTACTTACGCAAACCGTAGATCTAAAGAAGATAGATATGGAAGAAGAGTTGGCCTCGCACCAAACCGCAAGCGGGAATCGAAGAATCGTTCTCTGTTTTGAGAGAATCACACCCTCACGAAAGTTTAGAACTCTCAATTTGCATAAGCAATTTTCATTAACCAAAAACTTTTAATAAAAGTGTTTACAAGCCTTTAAATAGGCTAACCAATGCATAAAATTAGAAATCCTAGTATAACTCTAATTCGTAATTCAAATAAAAGAAATATCCTAATTCTTCTAAAACAATAAAATCCTAAACAATAAGGAAACTAATCCTATTTCTAATAAAAGAAACAACTCTTACTTTCTAAAATAAGAGACTAATCCTAATTCAATTAAGATTCTTGAAATTCGCCACTGTATGTGCAGCATCTGAAAATTGACCATAACTTCTTCAATACTTGTCGGAATTGCTCAAATTTTGGCTCATTGGAAACCTACTTCGATAAGCTTCAAATATAACCAATTTTATATCAATCTGACTTCGTTTGACACTTCAAAATAGGCCAAATATAAAAGTGGCGGGATTAAAAGTTAATGACCCTAATAAATTTTAAATTTTCTTCTTTTTGATCAAACGAGTCTTTTTTTTAAAACCCATTCATGGGTCCACTTTCTCTTTTGGCGTCTCCTGTTTATCCGACCACGATTTAAACAGGCGGATCTAAAATACGCATCAATCCCCTCTACTTTGAAAAAGTTCGACCTCGAACTTTGGTTGGCATGGATTTTCACGGTCCCAATCACAGATAATATATAGGGAACCTCGATCGGAAGCGGCTTGAATCGGACGTCCCCATCAACTCTCCCCGGGTTAGAAGGATGCATTCCCGATGAATACTCGTTGTGATAGAGATCCTGGTCAATCTGCTGAAACTCTTGTGTAGTCCATGTGTACTCTGAATCACTCTTGTTCTTCCACTTGATCAAATACTTCTGAAGTCCCCCTTGGTTGGTGGACACAATCTGATCTTTCAGTACATCTTCGATGATCTCACGAGTTTGCCAAGTAGGTGGGGGTAGGAGAATTATTGGTTCATCAGATGTAGAAGGCTCAAAGGGATTGGCAGGGATGGTTGAAGGGCCATGGAATGGAACAAGATCCTCCACGTTGAAAGTCGTGCTAATCCCCAAATCCGACGGAAGATCTAAGATGTAAGCATTAGAACCGACACGCTTCAAGAACTGATAGGGTCTAGCACCGCGAGCTTGTAACTTCTTTGTAACTCCTTGCGGGAATCGCTCGGGTCTATTCCGAACCGTCACAAAATCACCCTCTTGGAATTCTTTGAACCGTTTGTGAAAATCTGTAGAGAACTTGTATTTTTCATTCTTTAAATTAATTCTTTTCTTAATCTCAACATGCAACTCACGAATGCAATATGCAAAAGTGGATGCAGACTCTGATGACCTTTGATGAATGGACATTGGGAGAAAATTTATGTATGTTCTAGTATTCGTCTTACCTTTCCACTGGATAAGGTATGTCTGATATTTCTCAGATTGCGTTCTCCTTGCAGTCCAAGTGTTGTCAATTTTCGGTTTACCTTTCCACTTAAGAAGATACTCTCGATGTGCTTGGTGTATCTTTGCCTTGGTAACAAAATATGAATCTCCCAAAACTTTTCCATCTAACCTCTTCACATATTGTTCAGGCAGGTATTTGGAAATCAATGAGTAGATAGGATTGGGCTCAAGTGGATGGGCATCAAGGAATGGGCCTAAAGGTTTTGTTGCTGGGCCTAAAAAAGGTGTACGTGCATCTACACTCGACTCGATTAACTCGTGTGTACTTGCTTCAACCAAAACCAAAGATTCTGGGATATTCTCTTTAATACAAACTAGACTTTCTTCAGCTTCTTCTATCTCCTCTTCACTCAGCACGGTACTAGGGTTGTACACTTCTTTCACTTCCCTATTCTCCGGCTCCTTTGGACTCACTCTTTTAGTCAATAAATTCGGAGCGGGAAATTTTGTGGGGCATTGGTATGCAAAGTGTCCGAACCCTTGACACTTAAAGCAATCATGACACCTATTTGTCTTGGTTTTCAAATTCCATAGAAGGTAATGGTGTGTTAAAGGAACATACTTTTCAATAAGTCTCACCTTCATATCCTCCCATGTGGAGATGTGTTTATTTCGAAGAGAATCAGTACGACGTTCTACGCGAGTCCAAAAAATTTTGGCATTATCCACCAACTTTATTTTTGCTAGCCTAATTTTGTACTCCTTTGGTACGCCATACCAATCAAAATATTCCTCTACACTAGACAACCACTCCACGAAGGTTTTGGGATTCATCTATCCCTCAAAATTTGGAACCTCATCTCGAATAGATTTGAGAAACTTCTCGGCTGGGTCATACTCGGGTTCACGATGATGAGGGTATCCCCTAACTCTAGTCTCATCACGATTTTTGAGACTTTGCCAAGAATTTGGAGTATAGCGGTTTTCTTGTTTGGCTAGTACCCTTTCATGATGGGTAAGGAAGTCATGTTGACGTGTAAGTGACCCATACATGATGCTTGACACAAACACAACTCAGACACAATACTAAAAAAGACACATTATGAACCAACAATGGATGAGGACTTTTGTCAAACACTAGACGTGCACACTAATAAACACTAATGAAATAAAATGCAATAAGATTGAAATGACATGCAATTATGAAACTAAGTGATGCAAGACAAAAGTTGAAAAAAATGCAGACAAAAAGCTAGACGAACAATTTCAGATAAAAGATAGACAAAAGCCAGACGAAAATTTTTCAGACAAAAGCCAGACAAAATTTTTTTAGACAAAAGCCAAACAAAATTTTCAGACAAAAGCCAAACAAAAATTTTCAGACAAAAGCTAGACAAATATGAAATAATGATATATATATATATATATATATATATATATATATATATATATATATATATATATATATTAAATAAACCCTAAAACTAAACTGATGCTCTGATAATAATTTGATGCGGGAACTTACTAAATGCAATGCTAGGGCTGAGAGTAGAATTAAAATTAGTTTATTCAATTAAAAATAATAATTTCTCATAACAAATTACCACGAAAAATTCTAGAAATTCAAATAGGTGATTTAATTTCTGCCCAAAATAGCGTTATTTTCGTGTACGTTCCTTATCGCGGATCTAGAAGATTAGGGTTCTTATGAACGGCTAGACCTCCGATAGTTTTAGGGCGTCGAACAAACTCACAAGTGGGTTCTCTCGATACCAAACGAAAATAAAAGGGTAATAAAATTAATGATGAACAAAATATTGATTTAGGGCTTTTATGAGATTAATAAAATAATTAGGATTACGCTATTTACGCAAATCGTAGATCTAAAGAAGATAGAGATGGAAGAAGAGTTGGCCTCGCACCAAACCACAAGCGGGAATCAAAGAATCGTTCTCCGTTTTGAGAGAATCACACCCTCACGAAAGTTTAGAACTCTCAATTTGTATAAGTAATTTTCATTAACCAAAAACTTCTAATAAAAGTGTTTACAAGCCTTTAAATAGGCTAACCAATGCATAAAATTAGAAATCCTAGTATAACTCTAATTCGTAATTCAAATAAAAGAAATATCCTAATTCTTCTAAAACAATAAAATCCTAAACAATAAGGAAACTAATCCTATTTCTAATAAAAGAAACAACTTACTTTCTAAAATAAGAGACTAATCCTAATTCAATTAGGATTCTTGAAATTCGTCACTTTATGTGCAGCCTCCGAAAACTGACCATAACTTCTTCAATACTTGTCGGAATTGCTCAAATTTTGGCTTATTGGAAACCTACTTCGATAAACTTTCAAATATGACCAATTTTGTATCAATCCGACTTCGTTTGATACTTCAAAATAGGCCAAACATGAAAGTGACGGGATTAAAAGTTAAAAAACCCTAATAAATTTTGCATTTTCTTCTTTCTGATCAAACGAGTTTTTTTAAAAAAAATTATTCGTGGGCCCACTTTCTCTTTTGACGTCTCTTCTTTATCCGACCACGATTCAAACAGGTGGACCTAAAATACGCATCAACCCCCCTTCACAAAAATCCTCATAACTCTCTTAAAACTCTATCAAATGTTGCGAAACCATATTTGTATGATAAGGGGGAGAAACCGATTCAAACCATATATATCTCCCCCCACAGATCGATAGCACGTGATCACGAACCTCAGAAAACTGTGACAGACCCCAAAAAGCATAGGAAAGGAAAGAAAAAACGACCATACCAATCACTTGCAGGTGATTCCGGTTCAAATGAAGATGACCTCGGCCACCAAAAACTCCTTGTACCTTGAAATCTATGAAGGAAAGAGGGGGGGGGAGAGATTAGAGTCCTGATAAGAAGGTTTTCGAAAGCTTTGATCCAACCACCAAAGCATGCAACACCCTTAATTAAGAATGCTTAGAAGAGGATTCCGATTAAAACGTCATCTAAAACCCTACAGATCTGAGGCCCAAATTTAACCATGCTGACGTCAACACAAATGACGCAAATGGTGATGACGTCAGCACTTCCGGTGAAATCCTCGGGATCTTTGCTCTAATACCAATTTAGGATTAATGAGACTAGAAAATTAGGGTTAGGAGGAAGAACAAAGAGATGGGAAAATTAGGGTTGAGTGCAGTAGTCCTGATACCCCTCTATTACTCGTATGTATACTCTGTATACAATTCCAAAATATATCGGGATAACAAAAGAAAAGAAAGCCTGCTTGCAACTTAAGTGAACTATTACGCACATGCTTAATGTATCTAGGTACACGCCTACACATCTAACACCTATTGTAACAGGCAAGGCTTTGGAGTTTTGGCAACAAAGATGAAATCATGTTAAGTAAGATCTCATTTGGATGCACACCGGAAGGATAAGTTGAGTTCAATGTCACATGATTCTTTGATATTTGTGTCCTAAATAGCTTATTTTCTACTCTTTATAATCGCTCCTTGTAGGCGATCATTGTACTATTGTAAGTTTGTTTGATCCTAAAATATATATTTATATATGTATATTCAAGGAGAGCTTGTGGGTACTATGATGGCACTATAAGCCATAAAGAGAAGCAAGATTGTTGCCATAATAATATAGTATCTCTTTTCCTTCAGAAAGTCGACTCTGTTGATTTTTTTGTATTTTTTTATCATGATTCAACATCTAAGAGGTTTGTGAATCTCTTGAGAGGGTTTACACGTATCGTAAGATGCCTTGTCAAAATATGATTGATTTCTCAAATTTTCAGATCGATGTGTTTTAATGGTCATGAAACAAGACATGGACCACAAGATACGTTTTTTGTTTTTTAGTTTGTGATTGGCATATGCTTTAGGTTGTAAGCCTTGCATCCTAATTAAACCCTAAACCCTAGGCGACAATTTTTTTCTTTTTGTGTCAATTAGATCACTATCTGTTCTGTATAAATTTTCAGTGGACTAGTCTTTCCGTATCAACTGCGGACATGGGTGTCAGACATAGCAATCTTGGGAAACCTGTCACAAGTAATGACAACACACAACGATGTCATAAAATCGAAAATCTCACATCATATAACTGTTAATTAATAAAAGTATAAGATTTAGAAAAAATACCAAAAAGAAGGATGTGTAGAAAGTGAATTTATCAAAGGTACCTACTAATCTAAATAATATATGGTAGTCCCACAAAAACTAGAAAAAACTACGTTTTTTCCCGCAAAGTATTCATGTCAACATTTCTGACAAAACTCATTAATATTTGAAAAATTTATTCTCCTTGTTAGATAAGATCCACCAAAAGTAGATTTTGTTGAAGATTCTTAACAAGATAACTATTATGGTCCAATGGAAAATTCTTAAAACAAGGTAAAGTAAATCTTTGATTACCAACCCCACTGTAGTGAAGGTTATGGGAGAATTTTTTTTTTCCTGTTCTAGTATGCTTCATGCATTGTCTCTTTACAAACGTTGGAGGTGTGAACCCATGACCTCACTGATCTATAATATTCATATAATTTATTTTTTTTTCCTTTTCTGTTTCAGTCGCTACTCATCCATCAACGATACAACTGTCTTCTGGCCACCCAGTGGATAACTCTCCCGGTTCTAAGCCCGGTGAATTGAGGTTTTGTGAAAGAGTTCACATCCGTGGCCTATCAAGGATTAAGGATTTTAGGAAGTACACCCATTCATTTAAGGTGAAGGTGAACATGTCTTCGCAAGCAAGTTCAAGGGATCTTCACAATGTTGAGGTTTGTTTCCATAGGTGGGTACCATGTTGCAAGATTATACTCTAAAATTGCATTCTAATAATGATCGTGGTGGAAGTGGTGGTGTTTATGGTTGGCGGGGTTTTGTTGACATCAAATTCATAACAGAAATTATTTTTGGAGGTTTTGTTCTTCAACAAGTTGCTTGAAGGTTTTCTTTTTGCAATGGGGAGTTGAAGTTAATCTGTTATGGTCTGGCAGCATTTATGTACATTCTGGAAAAATCATAAGTGATTTTCATATTCAAATTATTTTATTTCATTCTCATATAATCAGTTTGAGCAACCACATTTGTCTGGATTTGAAATCTTTTGAGAAAATTAGGACTATTATTCCCTATAATTTTCTATATGTTCGGAATTTGAGCAACAACATAATTAGTTAAATTTTCTAGCTTACAAAAAACCGTAGATATGGCTGTTGAAACAGCCTTTCTACTTCTATTTCAACTTCCCATAACACTTTTACTTTCTAAAACTTATTCAAGCTTACTTTAATTAGACTAAAAACTACTTTCTAATTTCTAAAAGGCCAAACTACTAAAAATTATAAAGAAAAATAATTTACTAAGATCTAGACCCCTATCAACCTCATAGACTTACCAACTTTCCTTGATTGCATCATTCTCCCACCGGTTGGAAAGAACTCAGCTCTGATGAGTTATCTTCCATTTGATGAGTGGCATCATCACCCCCATGGTAATCATAAAACTTGCGACCCTGAAAATTGGTAAAATCTCCAAGCCTTAATGAGACCCAATCTGATGTTCACTATCACCGAGCTTATGGACACTCTGACATGGTCAAACATTTATGTACTTTAATTTGTGATGTGTCCATAGGAAATCACTCAAATCATAGGTACACCATCGCAAGGTAGACACCCATCTACTATCTCAAAAGGTGACCTATTAATTTGATTCATCAAACTATTATAGGAAAATTTCACTCCAGTTAGAGTTATCTCTTGTTGCCTTAGCTTTTCACCAACAAGGCTCCATAGCAAGTTTATGAAAACATCAATTTTAACATTTCGGTATGGTCATCTATTTGAGGATGTGATAGTACTATTTTTTTTGTTTTTTTGTTTTTATGTTTTAATGATTGAGGTAGCACTAGCACACTACTATATTATAATGTAGCAGCCATTTAGCTTAAGTCCACAATCTGATGCAACCATTTTTGTAAGTCCACATACATAAAACACACACACACAGGTTCTTGGATTTTTAGATCAGAGTATTGCAGAGTAAAGGGAGTTTTAGATTCTTAGCGACGTAAGATGCTAACCTTTTCATAAAAGAGATGAATGTTGTAAGAAGATTTGAAATCTTCTTGCAACATATTCAAATTATTTTATTTCATTCTCATATAGTCAGTTTGAGCAACCACATTTGCCTAGATTTGAAATCTTTTGAGAAAATTAGGACTATTATTCCCTATAATTTTCTATATGTTTGGAATCTAAAGGACTATCATGTTTGATGGCAGATGGCTTCTATGGATCAATCGCATCCTTGACGAAAATTCCAAGATGCAATATGTTCTCAAACCCAAAAGTAGTTATGCTAAATTTGACAACATAATTAGTTAAATTTTCTAGTTTACAAAAAACCATAGATATGGCTGTCGAAACAGCCTTTCTACTTCTAATTCAACTTCTTATAACACTATTACTTTCTAAAACTTATTCGAGTTTACTTTAATTAGACTAAAAACTACTTTCTAATTTCTAAAAGGCCAAACTACTAAAAATTATAAAGAAAAATAATTTACTAAGATCTAGATCCCTATCAACCTCATAGACTTACCAACTTTCCTTGATTGCATCATTCTCCCACCGGTTGGAAAGAACTCAGCTCTGATGAGTTATCTTCCATTTGATAGTAGCGTCACCCCCATGGTAATCATAAAACTTGCGCCCTGAAAATTGGTAAAATCTCCAAGCCTTAACGAGACCCAATCTGATGTTCACTATCACCTAGCTTATAGACACTCCGACATGGTCAAATATTTTTGTACTTTAATTTGTGATGTGTCCATAGGAAATCACTCAAATCATAGGTACACCATCGCAAGGTAGACACCCATCTACTATCTCAAAATGTGACCTATTAATTTGATTCATCAAACTATAATAGGAAAATTTCACTCCAGTTAGAGTTATCTCTTGTTGCCTTAGCTTTTCACCAGCAAGGCTCCATAGCAAGTTTATGAAAACTTCAATTTTATCATTTCAGTATCGCCATCTATTTAAGGATGTGATAGTACTATTTTTTTTGTTTTTTTGTTTTTATGTTTTTATGATTGAGGTAGCACTAGCACACTACTATGTTATAATGTAGCAACCATTTAGCTTAAGTACACAATCCGATGCAACCATTTTTGTAAGTCCACATAGATAAAACACACACACAGGTTCTTGGATTTTTAGATCAGAGTATTGCAGAGTAAAGGGAGTTTTAGATTCTTAGCGACATAAGATGCTAACCTCATTCATAAAAGAGATGGATGTTGTAAGAAGATTCAAGCGCAAGATGACACGAAAAGGAAATCAAATTTGGGTAAGACTTGATCTGAATTGATTCAAGTCGGTTCAGTAATGGGTCAATCCTTCATCCCATATTTAGCAAAATTAGAAGGCGTGTAGATGTTTCAGATGTCCTAGATGGACATCCCTTCTTCTAACGCTAGAAGCCCTATGGAACCCTCAACTAGAGCACGTCGTGAAAGAAGCACACTGGGCGTGTGTGCTTTGACCGTGTCTCCTAGGCACAGTCGAATGTAGATATCAGGAACACGAGGTGCAAAATACCAGGCCTAGAAAGCCAAGTGACCACTCCCCTATGTGCTGATGTCTTGCACATCCAGGGCTTCAATGCTCAATTCTGCTCTTCTGGAGAGGCGTAGCCTGATCTGAGAAGTGCTAATTCGGTTCAAATAGATTTCATTAAAAAATGCCGCCCCTGGAGTCATTAAGAAAACAAATGCTTAGTTTTAGATCAGTGAATAAACCGAAACAAAAAATAGGTTTTTTCACTTGGCTTCTAAAGTGCACTATGATCCACTTTAACAAATGGGAGTTTTCGGTGGAGCCATTGAACAGCGCGAGCTGGTTAGATGTGCATGGCAGAGGGCCCATAGTACTTGCTATTGCAGCTATGTAGTGGAAAGGGAAGGAGCCTAAATCAAACCCCCCCCCCCCCCCCCCCCCCCCCCCTTTTCTTATTATTCAGAGGCACAAAATCTGAATTGAAATGATGTAGATTAATTAGGATTCAGTAGGGCACACCCTTCATTATTATTGTCTATACTACAATTTACAATAGAGTTGTGTATGAAACACTAATACACGCCCGCACGTTAAGTGGTAATTCGAGGCCAAGAACAGAGTATCTGGTCTAATACATCAGCAATACTGCTCATTACTCTACACATCACCCAAAATATTCAGCAGCTATGTACACAGAAACAGTACACGTACGACCACAGAAACTCATATATCAGGCAATATAAGAACAACTAGAATGAAATTAGTTTCTGAAGGTTGAATACCTATTTACAATAGCACCCCCTGTAGATTCCCATCCAAACCCCCCAGGTCCAAAAATCTGAGAGGCTGAGAACAAAAGCCCTTCGAAAAACTTAGATCCAAGCTTCAAATCATAAAGATGTAGAAGGTAAGCTGACTCCCCATAGAATTCTGATCCGATTATTGTAGATAATATTGAATTTGGGGTCAAAAGTTTGACCCTACTGACATCAACAACGATGATGATGATGACAGTAGGCTGATGGATTGATGTATGATGTATCCTGCTCTGTTTCCAAGTTGAAATGATGAAGATTAATTAAGGTCAGGGTTAGGTAGGAGGAGAGAGAGGAATTAGAAGTAGAGAGATTGAGAAAAATTGGGATGTGAGTTAGATTGGCTCACACCCTTCATTATTATTATATATACTATGACTTATAATAGAGTTGTATCTGAAACATTAATACCTGTGCATATGTTAAAGACTCTACTAGCACACCTAAATAATATGACCCATACATAGACATGGATACTAACAAGTTGTACAAAGAGATTGGAGTCTCGGATGAGACTAAGCAGCTATCATTCCTACACGTCCCTAACCTATCTTGCTTAAGACCAGAAACCCTATTTAAAGTGGAACCTAGTTGAAGATGTCAATAAAATCATAGAATGGAAAAATCAGAGTAACCACTAGAAGGGACATCGATGGAGTTTCACTCAATAAGGAGAGTTGTAGATTTGTAGAACGTGAGAGGAGAAGAGTATGTGTGCTAGCTAGCTACATATAGCAGCCTGCAGAAAAAAACGCAGCTTAGACTGATGGAGATGGATTTTGTGCCGGTCAATCTATATCAAATTCTTGTGGCATCATTTTATTGGATCAAAGATTGGCAGGTGATCTGTCCTTTCTCCTCTGTGGTGGTTCATGCATTCTTCCTTCCACTTGAATTAAGTTCCAAGGCTGCCTAGAGCTTAAGATTCCTAATAAAAAGGAATATGATATATATATATATATATATATATATATATATATATATATATATATATATATATATATATATAGGGCAGTGCATTCGGACGTATGGCATGAACTGTGCCTTCGAATGCTAGATCACGTGCTATAGGGCACACAATCATGAGTTACACCACACCTCTAAGGGTTCACTTAGTACCCTAGGATTTTAGAAATGATTTTTTGGGACGTTTTCCCCTTGAAATCACAGGTCAAAGTTTGTGGTTCGCCGCTAAAACATGGTGCATTGAAATTTTGCACTTTGACTCAAATTTCAACAGTGGTAAATTACCCTTTTAATTTTTTTTAGATGGTACCTGATCGACCTTGGGCATGTTGCCATGGCACCCAACTGATTCGAGTGCACGACCTAGCCGTGCGTTCGAATGTATATCCCCAGGCCTCGAATATCAACTATAGAAAAGTTGTCCAAAGTGCTCCCCAGTCCCAATCGCATGAAGTTCAACAATGATTGCTTTAGTTAGGTGATGACAGAGCTGTTGAAGAAAACCCTAAAGATAAATACCTTCGTATTGGTCTATGTTGTTATACATGTATCAAGTTTTCTAATGGGGGCCTTCCAACTGCTCCAAGAGGTCCTAAAGGAATGCAGCTTATGTGAAAATTTATTTGGGGACTTTCTAAACTCGTGATGGCTGCTTGGAAGGATATCTGTCGGCCAAAACTTAAGGGCGGTCCGAGTGTAATAAAAGACATAAAAGAAGTTCTCATGAAAAACCGTTAGAAGCTGTCAGTTGGGTCCATTCATTTCGCATTTGAAACAAGAATATTTGGGCTCTTAATGTCCCATGTAACTGGACTGCTTGCATCTGCAAGTTAGAGATGAATGCAAAGTATATAATTAGACACAAAATCGGAAACAAAATGACTACTAAATTTTAGTTTGATCTTTGGCTAGAGTCTGGCACAATTATCTACCTTGCCGGTGAGCATATTCCCTTGGATAGGGGCTTAGTTGGTGAATACATCCACTTAATGGAACCTGCCACCTGCCACCTACCACCTCGGTTTACTTGTTGCAGATCTGGTCTCTCATAAGCAATCATTCTCTCCACTACACATCTGATACCATTGAATGAACTAGAAATAATAATGACGACTTTTCGTTATCTTTGGCTTGGAATGAAATCTGTGAGATCCATCCTGAGATGCTCCGGGCTCGACTTATTTGGCACAAGCAACATGTGCCTAAGTTCAGCTGCATATTATGTCCCCACAATAGGGAGCTTGGTCACTTGATGCCCTTCTGCCCCACGGCATCATAATTTTCATTAGGTATGCCCTATGTAAAATTGATCATATAGACCACACATCTATTTTTTCACAGCGTGTTCATGTCTTGGATCTGGTGATCAATTCTTGGTAGGATGGGATACTACTGACCCCCAGCTAGTAAAGTAATCTCATGGAAGAGCTGCTCCTAGCTTCCAACCCCTCTAGATCCAAACGTCGGTTTCACGTTTTGGCTTTCGTGGCGACAGTACACCACATTTGGAGCGAGAAAAATTCCAAAGTTTTCATAGATAAACTTCAACATTAAAACAGCTGCTTACTTTCATTTTGGCCAATGTCGAGTGTTTAATTGATAGATCTACTCTTAGGGGTGTATCACATCTCTAGCTTATTTGGTCTTCTATAGTTTTCTGTTTTTTGTCCCTCCTGTTGGGAGTTCTTATTTTTTGGATTTTAATAAATGGGTGCGGACTTTCATAACCCCATTTTCTTAGCCAGGGGAAAAAAGGTTGGAAAAGCATTTTTTACAACTTATAAATGCCTCTACGGCATAAGTTTTTAACCAAATCTATACAAAATGTCTCTATGGCATAAGCATTTAACTACGAGTCTTTTATTCATTCTGTAGACTAGTTGCATCTGGTATTCAAATTTCAAATTCTATAATTATTTGCCTATAGTCATTTTCCGTCTTTTTTCTCATTTCAGTTAAATGACATTCAAAACTTCTATACTTAGATTGATTGCGCTCCTTGATGAGAATATGATCCTGTATGCATCATGCAAAAATATGTCTATATATTCATATTCCCGTTTGAAAATTTACACCCTTTCAGATTTAGGGTTTTCAAGTCATCTAATAACAGCATAACAAGCTAACATTGTTTTTTGTAGGTAAATTGAAGGTTGTGTGACCAATGAGAGCTTTCTGCTTTGTGACCAACGAGGATTTTCTGTCTGTTTTTCACATTTCAGTTAAATCTTCAACTGACATCTATACATTGATTGCAAGTGGTTGGTAATTAGAATTGGATCCTGTATGCAGGCTGGGAAAATATGTTGGTATAAAAAATATTCACTGCATGCTTTATTACTGAAAATATACAACTTTTCAAAACAGAAATTATCGAGTCATCTAATGACAGAATACAAGCTAGTGATATTTTCTGTAGGTAGCCATTGAAGCTTGTTGGAGAACGATAGCTTGCTGCTTCATGAGTTTGTTATTTGTAGTCGGTTACAGTCTCGTATACCCTTTGCAGGAATACATCAATTGGTATCGGGATGTGCCCTCATGGGGAATGGGAGAAACTCGTTAAGGGTTCATGGGTTCGATCCATGTCACCATATGACAATAGCATTCTTGATATATGTATGCCTAGTCCGTCCTTGAACTTTGTTGAGATATCCATTGAAGAAGGTATTTTTCTATATTACAACAATCTATGGAATTCTTGTCTTGTAAATACTATCTTTTAATATTGTTACATATATTTGCAGAATTTTTGTTGCATCGTTTAACTTTTTTGATCGTGGGGATAGTTATGATGACATTGGCACCTGCTCTGAGCAAGTCAATAGTGTTTTACTATAGCAGTGCAATGACGGTTGGCATCATCCTTGTGATACTGATGGTTCTTTTTCAGGTAATACATTATTTTTTTTTCCTATAAAATTTATTGATGCTCTGTGGGATCCAGTGTATCCTTCTAAGCAGGATTATTTCCTTCTTCATATATGCGTTTTGCGTTGAAAAGTAGATTTGTTTGCTAATTGCTGTTGACATGCCTGTCCTTGCAGAAATGGCCTTCTAAGCTCATTAATTTAGTTGTAAAATATCTTGAGTTTTTTGTTGCATTATTAATGAACTATGGACCTTAGATGGATTCCTCCTCGCCCCTTGTGGTTAGGACATATGGTTGTGCACATTGAGGTCACAGGTTCATTCCCTGGTTGACCAACAAAAGTAAAAAGCGTACAGACCTAAGTGGATGTCTATTTGTATCTTATGGGTTCACGGTTTCAATGGGGGTTTTAGTTGATGTAGCAACTATGAGGGGTAGCAGCTTTGATAAGTTTTGATCTTTACCAGGGTTCAAAATTCCAGCCGGAACGTTCCGGTTCCGGCCTGGAGCGGAACAGTATTAACCAAAATACTGCCCTCCCCTCCTCCCCACTAATTTCCACCTATTTACTGCCTGGGAATTTCAAAATTCCTGAAATTCCGGGCAAAAATTTCAAAATTCCGCCTGGTAATATCGCAACTTTTCAAAAAATGGGGTCACTTAAAGTCCGAACTAATTTAATCCTAGTGTTGGAAATTCCTCGAATTGGTTTTCCATGTTACTAAAGGATATAATTAGCAACTCGGAGTTGCACATTATCCCTTTCCTGCAACAGATCCTGGGGGAAAAAGGGTTGGTAAATTTATCTCATCAGTCATTTTCCCTGATACATGAACTCTATTTCTAGTAAATCCCGGTGGATCTTGCTTCTCATAGAAGTGGAGTGGTAGAAGGGATGGTAATGGGCTTGGGAGGTTGCTTAGGTGGGGTAAAGAGTTGCTCTTAGTACCCTCTTTGTAGTAGATATACCTTGGCCAGCCACCGTGTCATTAAAGAACCTAGAAATGGCAGTGGAGTTGCTTATGTTGTTGTTTACAAGCTATTAGGGGTGGTGCATCATGGTGCAACAATAATGGCGGTCTAGAGAGGTGGTGAGATACTTCTGTGTAAAAGCTTGAGTGGTGTTACTCAGTGAGCTGAAAATACTGAAAGCGGGTTCAACAAACCCTACTATGATTTACCCTTTCCCTTGGTCAGCTGGTAGGGTGTCGCCCAGATAGTACCCATCCCGCAACCCACTATGGACTCCTAAGCATGGAATCAAGTATCAGCTACGATATGTATTGACGATACATATCGGTTTCTGGCCAAACTGATACTGATACCATACCGGTATTGGTATCGGTATCTGCTGATACATCAGTCCAAAGATTGGACTGATACCCGATTCTGATACGGAGTTTGATGCGTTGCTTCTAAGTGGTGGATTTTGGGGTAGAATATCCATGGTAGCTAGTTCCAGTGCGGCGATTGACATCCTTCTAGTATGCAACAAGATCCATCCTCCAACCAATGGATTGCTATAACATAGCCAAGGCTAGCCTGCTGCTAGTAGACGAAAAGAGAGATTCAGGCAGCTAGGCTTTAGTTTGAGTTCGAATCAAGACCCCTAAGATAAGAGGAGGATATATATATATATATATATATATATATATATATATATATATATATATATATATATATATATAGATGCCTAGGCACATGCCTTACTCGGTCTATGCGCCTAGGGCCTAGGTGCACGTTCGACTACACTGATGCCAATGCTTTCCAATGTTAAATAATCAAGTATAGCCTGGAAATTTATAATCACTGGGCATTCAATTTTATTATTTTGTCTTCTAGTTTATAATACATACTATTCATAAATCATAATTTCATATATTTAATTTTGAAACTCATATCCAATACCATATACTTACATCAGTAATCCATGTAACATATCTCATTGGCCTTTTTGGTACTTGACCATTCTTGTCCAACTATTTTCTGTTCACTCTGAGTAGGTTTATTTCTTTTTTTTTTCTGGTTGCTATCTGTATTTTGGATCATTGGCAGGGGATGAAGCTACTACCAACTGGTCGAAAGAGTTCACTTGCAATTTTTATGTACTCATTGCTTGTGAGTATCGTTCTTGATTTTGTTCTATCTTGTAGAATTATTCTCCTACTTGAAAAAATATCCTCTGCTAAATGCTGGCATTTTTCCTTTTCTCGATGGTAGGTTGGCGTGGGAACTTTCCTTCTTCGCTATTTGTCTGGATTACTTCATTCAGTACTTTTACAGATAGGAATCAGGGAAGATATGTACAATCCTGTAGGTTTCTCTTTGCTTTATTCTCAATAAGTCCTTGTGTACCTGTCTAAAGCATAGTTCACCTCTCTATTTTGCCTATAGTAAGGTGTCTTGAAATCATGGTGTAAAATCTCGGTTGGTTCTGGACCGAGCCGGCACAAACCGCAAAGGCTTAATACACCCTGCTATTAACCCCTTCAGGGGTTTGTAACATTTGTACTGGCCCGTACATACTGGTACAGGTCGTGAATGGTACTGGCAACCAAAATTGATATTGTAAACCTTGCTCGGAATGCATGGTTGAGGTGTATTTATATGGTCTTCTACTTGGATTATATATATATATATATATATATATATATATATATATATATATATATATATATATATATATATGGGAGGACGCTCTCCAAGATGTCATGGAGCTCCATGTGGCACCCAAAACACTGTTTGGGTGCTACATGGAGCACGGGGGGATAGGTTAGATCAATTTAAAAAATCAAAACATAAAATTTAAAGGCTTCCATCCAAGTTAGACTCATTTCAACAGTTCATATTTCAAAGCTCAAAAAATGCATGGCGGAGATGTGTTTTCAATTTTTTTATTTTATAAATATGATCTAAGCAATGCGCCCGTGCTCTTTATGTCATAAATTTGGTGTCCCACTGCCCATTGATAGTTTCTCCCAATTTTGGAGGACGCTTGAGCGTCCTCAAATGGAGGACGGAAGCCTTAAAAATCATGCAGTGTTGATATATATATATATATATATATATATATATATATATATATATATATATATATATATATATATATATATATATATGAATATTGTTATTCTATTGCTTTGCTGTAATTATGCATTGTTGATTGTCAGTTGGAATCCATTCAACAGAAAAAACACAATGCATACAAGAGTAGGAAAGGAGTTACCTCTAGGCATTCCAGAAGTTCAAGTTTTTCCAAGCTGTAAGCGACAGAAACATGGTGTAGCCCGTCTTGTTAGTTGTGACTATTACACAATTTTAGTAAAACAGGTTGACTCCTTTAACAGTTCAACCTTGATCTTCAGTCCCATTAGGGGTCCTATCTTTGTTTCGTTAACAGCCCAATCAACTTTGGTCACAAACAATGTTGTTTGATGTGAGATTTGTAACTTAGATCAAGAGGTGTATGGAATTCCCAATTGTAAGTCCCTGCTGCTCACTATATATACTGTTAGATGTTACCTCGAGATCTGTGTTTTTTTTAATGGAGGCTACTGCTGACTTCTATCACTGTTGCCCATTCACGATGCCATTGGTTGCTACCACTTACTCTTGCACCCTCTTCTATCTCACAATATCTCTTTGCCTTGAAATCAGGGTTGCTACCTCTTTACTCTTTCACCCTCTTGAACTTATTTTTTATGCCAGTATATGTATGCCTCTGTTTTTTACGTGTGACATACACTATTGCTGCCAGCTGTCCTTCCTGACATTGGTGATGAGTGGATTTTCTGCTATTATATGCAGTTTTGCATGGCCTTATGGCCCTCTTCGCTACTGTTTTATGTAGCCTTTTATCGGCCTTATGACCTTGTTAGTATCTTCTGGTTTTTGTTCCCTATCAATGTGAGGGGAGAAGGTTCAGAAGCTCTCTTATAATTGGAAAGTTGAGCAACATTGTCATCGATGCTTGAGGGGGAGTGTTGGATATAATAATATGTGGTGAGAGATCTATGTATAGTGGGTTAGCATGTGTTTGCGTGTCTCGTGTTAGAAATATAATGAACCATGCGAGGTTATAGCATGTTGGGAATAGTCTCACATCGTGTAGGGCCAACAGGCTCTCTTTCTTAACTTTTGGATTACTCTATATAAGATCCCTTAGCCTTGTAACTGAATCCATTTACCTAATACAAATGTAGCCTAGTAAGTGCAACTATCTTCCTCTCCCTCTCTTCATTATTTTTTAGCTAATTATATTTCTTTAGTTTTTAGTTTCTTTATTTTGTTAAGTAGCTAGCCAAACAGTATAATGGTTTTCTTTTTAATCTTTTAATGTTGTCTTCTCCTCCTTAATCATTTGTAGTATTAAATTCTATTATTTTTTTGAAGCAATAATGTATTTGATGTTATATAATGAAGAGGAAAATCCAATAAAGAAGCAATTATAACATGAAAGTAACGTACCTTCGACACTTTAATCCACCATACAAATGGAGAGGAACATTAAACTTGGTTATTTGAGTTTGTAACTAAACCCGAACAATTCCCAAAGGAAAGAGCTTGTCACTTCTTTTAGTTTCTCCTGATTGTAGAGTTTATTTGCTGGAAGGTTTTCCTATTACTTCCTTCCTGTAGACCAGTAATGATGTGTATGGTAGTCGATGATTTTTCCTTTTCAATTGAATGTGAATCACAGGTGGTAATGTTTGTGCTGGTTTTCATCGTTTTGACTGGAGCTTGGTTGGGTTTCTGGGGTGTTCGCAAACTTGTTCTAAATGAAGATGGATCTATTGACACAAGTGTAGCTCATTTTGTCGCATGGTCTATCTGGCTAGTCGCTGCCGTTATGATTCTTCAGGTAGCTGGATAAATTTGTTTTGCTTATCTTTTTGTTGGTTTTTTTTTCGAACTTTTTTAACCCACAATCATTTATATAAGATTTAATTTGGATAACAAAAATGGTGTTTAAATGATCTGACTTCTAAACACCAAAATGGTGTTTAAATGATCTTACACGATTAAAGTACATTTTTTAACCTACACCATTAAGATACATTTTGCTGTTTCACCATGTGGTCTGCATCAATGATCATTCTAAATAGTCCAAGTGGCAGTCCATCATTGGATCATTTCTCAGCCAAAGAATCACGCCTATAAAGACATGCAAACCACTTTAGTTCAATGTATTTGCTATCATTTCAATGGCTTGGATTGTTTTCTTCTTACACCTTTAATGCTGTAAGATTTATAAGTGGGAGCCACTACATGCACTGGAGAAATTGGCACTTGCACATAGTTTGAAAGAAAGACTTGGCATTTTGAGGACATGTGCCATACACCATCTAAGCTGTCAGATTTCAAGGCCACAGTCTAACGATCTCTCGTGCAAAAGATTGGAACGGAGCACAATCTCTATCATATGATCAAGTCAATTGTTGAATAAGCAGATACTAACCTTTGACTGCATTTAATCATATGATAAAGATCGTGTTTCATTCCAATATTCTGTACTTAAGATCCTTAGATCATGGCCTTCTGATCAGACAGATTAGATGGTGTTTTCACATGGCACAGGTCTCCAACATGCCAAGTTTTTCTTTTAAACTATGTGCAAGGGCCAACTTCTCGTGTGGCAAGGGCCAAGTTCTCATGCACAAGTAATGATTCCCTTTATAATTTGAACTAGTTTTTCTTCCTTTTCCACTACTCGATTTATCAAATTTCTTTCTAGATTGCAGATTATAAATTTTCTGGTTTCTCGTGTTTAGAGTTCTATGGATACCCAATTGGCAGCAACGGTGTTGGTTTTTGGAATAATGATCTCATCATTAACAAGAAGAATTGGCAATTCAAAATTTTTACGGCGCTTCTACAAGTAAGTTCTGAATATCATCCTTAACCTGAGTATCATAAGTTGTGAACAGCCATCTAAGTAAATTATCCGGTACAAATACATATCATCTTAAGTTGACTTTTTTCTTGACATTTCTTTTGTGTGGGGATACAATATTTCATTGATCTACTTGTTGGAGGATCAATAGAGAAATATTCAGTACAACAACTAAACTAGATAGTCACATACCGAGGGAAGGGAGTGGATTTTTTTCCAACATGATGGGAGATTGATCTCAATATTATGCCCATCTATAAGACATTTATTTTTTGCATTTTAGTGGGATGTAAAGTTCAAAGAAAGAAAGAAAAACTTACATATGGTTTTTATTAATTTGGAAAAGAGTAATGATAGAGTGCCGAGACATGGCGGACGCTGAGAAAGAAATGCATCCCTACCTATATGAGACAACAATAACTAGTGTAAGAACTATGTGTGGAAAGATGATGAGTTCCCTGTTGGAGTTGGGTTGCGTCGAGGGTCTACCTTGAGCCTTTATTTGTTTTTCCTAATCATGGATGCATTACCCATGGACATACAAGAAGGGATTCCATAGTGTATGTCATTTGCTGATGATGTACTTATCGCCCAAACAAGGAAACAAATAACTGATAAGCTGGGTTTCTGGAGGAAGTTCTTAGAGTTGAGAGGTTTGAAAATTAGCAGAGCAACGACAGAATATATGGACTACAACTTCAGTGAACATGATAGCTTGGAGGAGGATTTAGTTGAAATAGAAAAATATTTAGTGCCACATTGCCATAAAATTTGTTATTTAAGTTCTACTTTACAATCAAAGGGTATGAGGAGATCTCAAATAGGCTTAATGCATGTTGAATGAAATGGAGACAAGCAAGTGGAGTGTTGTGTGACCTAGGAATTTGACTTTGATATAAGAGAATTTTTATAAGACAACGGTAAGACCTGCCATACTATATGGTGCCAAATGTTGGGCTAAAAAAGGCGACAAGAAGATAAAGTGCTTGGAGCTGAGATGCATATGTTAAGATGGATGTGTGGAGTAACAAAAAGGGATAAAGTTAGGTACATGTACATAGGATGAAATTTGAGTGACATTTTAAGGGAAAAGTTAATGAATGTCGCTTGAAGTGGTTTGTACATATCCATCGGAGGCTAGAAGTAGATCCTGTACGAACAATTGAGACGCTATAAGCAAAAGGGAGTAGGAGAGAAGGAAGATCATTGAAGACCTGGAGGATTGCAAAGTTGCAAAGAGTTTAGCGTTGATCAGAAACAAGTAGAAATAGGACTCGCAAAGCCGACCCTCAATAGATGGGATAAGGCTATGATGATGATGGTCATCAATTGTATGTTAAGAAAAAGTAAAATAATGTTCATTTGTATTTTATGACCTAATGACAATTACATATACCTCGGGACTGTTAACCATAGTTAATTAAAAGTTACCCTTCGAAAATTTGCTTGGCTCCTACATCCAACTATACACTACGATGAAACTACCCTCATAAGCATTAGTTGCAACACTCCTTCAAGCTAGTGCATAGATATATGGACTAGTCTGAATGACACATCAAGATATACTTTAATCACTGACAAGTGGGCTTCACACATTTTGAAAATCTTACAGAAAATAAATTGTCAATTGACCTCAAATTATATTCAAATTCTTCTCAAATCTAAGGTGGAGAGTTGAGGTCCATTGTTATTTAATAGTACATAAAGTGTGATGCATGGCTGAAAGAGTCAGAAACCTAAATCATCAAAGACTTTGGACGAAAGTGTTTTATAGGTTTTAAACAACAATTCCTCAGTCTTTGAGTTAAGAAATAGTTCTCTTTTTTTATTTGGCCGAGTTCTCTTAGTCTCTTATTTATTTGGTTTGGATTTTTTAGTTTAAATAGAAGTCTTTGGCAATTTACTGCTTTCACAATTTATTAGGTTTTAAGTATCTTAGGGATAGGATTAAAGGCTGATAATTGTTAGTTCAGTTAGGAATGTTTAAGCATTACAAAGGCTGATAATTAGTGAGTTTATATCTTTCAAATCATCTGTAGTTAGTGAAAAGGGCTTGGGCCTGTAGCACAATGGAAAGCTGACAACATTGCAACCTCAAGGTTGCAGGTTCCCAGCTTATCTATTAAAAATGAGATCATCTGTAGTTTTTTTTCTTTGTCATTCTTGTACAGCTTTCTTCCGTTAGATTCCCCAAGAACTTCCTTGCCAACTCATTTAAGACATTGCACCATTTGGTCTCACATCTTATGTGGATCCCCTCACCCCCCCACCATTCTTTGTCACTCATTTTCCCCTTAAAGTTATTTTGTCTCCTTTAAATTCCCACCATTTTATTTTTCAGGGATTCTTTGTCCTCTTATTAGTCATTTGGCTTTTGATTAGAACGTCTAAAACTATCAATCTTTATTGTGTCATAAGGTTCTCTCCTCAGATGACCTTGCAATCCTTGCAGTTTGACTTGCCCGCTCTCTTCACCTTACTAAGAAAAAATCTATTTGAGTTCTATTTGCTCCACTCTTAAAAGTTAAAAGATGCTCATCTCTCTTCTTGAAAAAAGTACTCGCCATTGCCAAGTCAAAAGCTACTTCAAAATCAAGGATAGCTCCATTCCCCCATCTCCTTCCTTTCACCAAAACCATATCCTCCATATATCCTTTCATATCCATTTCTCATCCTCCATACGTGTCCATTAAAGTCACCTCCAATCACTGTGCTGCACTATTGGGTATGCCTTGTACTATTCATCCATCGATTACCAAAATTCTTGTTTCACGTTTTCAAATCAGTCCAACTTGGGGTGCATAGGCACTAATAACATTTAATATTTCCTTATCCAAGACGACTTTGACCACCATAATCCGATCATTCTTTTTCTTGAGCTCCACAATTTTATCCTTCAAATCTCCATCCACGACAGTGCCTACCCCATTGTGATAGTTACTCTTCGCCGAGTAGTAAAACTTGAACCCATCTCCCAAGTCCTTAGCCTTCTCTCTACTTTGTCTCTTGCAAGCATTTGTCATGACATCTACCTGCTAGGCACCCCGCCCGATTAACGTACTTACATTCCAAGAAGCCATACGTAGCTTCTGGACATTCTTTGGCCCCAGACATCTATGTAGATGTGGGAGCCCTAACCTACTTTTCGCAAAAATTTGACACCGTTGCTATTTATTCCAATCTAATAGCATGATACATCAATAGCTCCAACAAAATGCCAATGCGATACATATACAGATTACATATAGAGTTGAGAACATGCCACAGCTTCCCACTCCATATAACATAATCAATAATCCATTTGCATTTAAAACAACAAGAACAAACAAATAGAAGAAACAAGAGGAAGTTGTGGTCATGTCATTCGAACTGAAAACCTAATTGTGAAGAAACAATGTCATGCAGTCAACCACTTCTTGTACCTATAAAAAATTTTAGACAGTCTCCTTGTGATCAGCTTGGTGGGCCTTCTATCAAGTCGTAATTTTTTTAATAAAAGAGGTTAGCCTTGCACATACAGATCTTAATCATGAGTTCTGTTTGATCCACCAAGCAGTTGGGAAAGTGTGATCTTATGAAGACACTTTTATAAATTCAGAAAGTTTCAAAATTATAAAATTGAAAATGGAATTTTAAATATATTACATCAAAACTGTTCCTTGATATAACATGCATTATATGCAAAGTATAAGTTTATTTTGGTAAAATAAATATGGTCACACTTCCATCTTTATGGGATAACATCACTCGCTATATGTAATTGTCTGGAGATAATTACTACCGATGGTTTAGCAGCAATTGTGTAGTGTACTTTAATATAAGAGTTGTAAAATTATACAGACTCAAGCAATCTCAATTTCCAATATTATAAATAAAAAGTAGGGTTCATGAATCATTAACAGGATGCCATCATTTTCGTCGGCCGGTCTGGAAACTGATTGCAGTCTTTAAGGCTGCAATTGATTTCATAGCTATTAGATTGTAAAAAAAAATTTGATTGATATTAGATTGTAAATTTTATTTCACCACTCCACACAAAAAGGGAAAAAGTGGGAGTTTATTGGGTGATTCTAAGCATCACTAAGATTGATGGTTTTTACCTTCTATTTCCTTCATGAATTGATGGGTTGCTTTTGAATGAGCAAGCTAAAAACTTTCACAAAATGGATGATCTTTGTTATCAGATGTATGAACTATTTTGGAAACTTTCAAGAGATTGATCAGATGTTTAGAATTATTTGATTAATTTTATTTTGTGAGGCGTAGATTATTCAATAGATTGGAATTGATTGAATGGACCAAATCAATGGAGACCATTGAAAATTGGGAGCAGAATTGCTACACCAAGTTCTATGTTTCAAAGCAGTAATGGATATTTATTTTTTATATATTAAAATCTCTTGTATTTAATTTGGATTATTATTCTGTAAATGATAATAATTATGTGCTGAGTATCACCATTGTAATACAATAGTCCCTCTTTGTACTACCGTTGGATTAAGATTCCTGTTGGACTAAAGATCCAATGGTTGTAAAGTGGTGTCTTATCATCCCGTCCCATCTTGAGACAGACTGGTAGAGACCAAGATGGATCTTCACCGAGTGGTACCCTGAGACTGGTGTAGGTAGTTAGCATAAGATTATTACCAATTATAATTTACTATTGAAGAATTAGATACACGTGTCATTGTACCATAAGAGTTTGTATTAGGTATACTAGCCATATATGTGCGTCTTACATGTACACAGTGACCGTAGTTACTTTCCCAGCCAGACTATCCAAACAGTGGAAACTAGATTTCAACAAGAAATCAGTTGCAAGGAGACCTCACAAGAAATTGATTGCATTTCCTACCATTTCCAGTAGTTTTCCAAACTGCTCCTCAAGAAAAACTATTTGGAAGTGTCAAATCTGTCCATTTGGAAATATCAAATGTCAAGGAACGTGAATTTGTTTGAGGCAGGAGTGAATCGACCTACTTCAGATCCCAAGTCTGGGGGCAGCTTTCCGTATTCGTATTCTGTGTTAAAAATAGAGTTCAAGATTCTAGTCGCAGATGCCACGGAAAGAGGCTGTTCATGGATTGTTCAACGTTGAGATTCGTGAAAGTTCACTTTACATGGGATCCTAAGGCTGACGGGTGCACTCCTTTGTTAGTATTTGAGTACGAGAAGGCCTTGTTTCCCCTTTTTATATAGGCAATCATCATAGACCCTGAGTTTAACATTCCTGTTAGCTTGCAGTCCCTCCTTTTCACTACCAGTCTACCACCAATGGCACATCATATATGTGTATGTTAGAGAGAGAGAGAGAGAGAGAGAGCATTTGTAATATATGTTTTCCTTGAAACAACTTGTTCAGTTTCTTCTTTTAACTGTGAAAAAACCATGGATCTGGTTATTCCCCCAAAGGGAACAACCAATATTTGGCCTAGTTTAAAACTTTTAATAAATTTGAATAGTTCTACGAAGAGAGAGAGAGAGAGAGAGAGAGAGAGCATTTGTAATATATGCTTTCCTTGAAACATCTTGTTCAGTTTCTTCTTTTAACTGTGAAAAAATCATGGATCTGGTTAATTCCCATCAAAAATGGCACAACCAATATTTTACCTAGTTTCATAACTTCTAATAAATTTGAATTGTTCTGCTACATCTTCCAATATTCTGCTTGTCTTTGCATGATGCTATCCTTGCAGCTTGAGAATTAATTGCCAATCCATGTGAGGATAAAATCATGTGTACAACTATTTACAGGCATCCATTTAGAACTGCCAAGAGCATCGTCAGAAGATGTCAAATTCAGTATTCCCCGTCTGATGATTCGCATACAGAATACTTCCGCGATATTCGGAAGAAAAAGAGTGCAATACTTAGGGCTCAAACAAAACCTGTCGAATTTGATCCGTACGCTTCTCCTACTCCTATACGAGGTTTGTATGGTCCTCAATATCTTCTTGTATAAAAAAATTGTCAATTGCTGAATTTTTTTAGGGACAGACTGCTGACCGCATTTAAACTGATAGAGTGATGAGCACCCACTAATAGGTCAAGTGGCAAACACAGTGTCATCAATTCAAGCAATCCACATAGCAGCTCATCATTGGCACTTCTCAGCCAAAAAGATAATGTCTATCAAACGATTGAATCCATCTGATTCTTGTACTTTTATATCAAACTGTTTAAAAAATATGTAGACCTGTCCAGATTAGAGTGCCTAGATCAGACAGTTATAATTAGGGCTCTCAATGGGCTTAGGCCGGGCTGGGGTTCAACTCGGCCCTGCCCGGGCCGGGTTCCCAATTTTTTAGCCCGGCCCTAATCCGGGATCCAATGTACTCATCCCAAGCCCGGCCCATAGCTGGCCGGGCTTGAGCCTTTTCCTGGCTTTTTTGGGCGATTTTTAAAAAAATTAAATTTGAGGGAAAAAATTTCAAATTAATTTTCAACGAGAGAGTTTGAGGGAGCGACAGAGTTACTTGCTTAGAGTTGGGACTTGAGATGGTAGAGATTGCGAGAAAATGAAAACCCTATTTTAGGGTTTCTACTTATGAAGCTAGTCCCGATTGGGATTGCAAGTGCATTTTTACTTAAATGCCGTTGATTTTAAACCGTTTAATGGTTTAATCTCAGGGCATTTACGTAAAATGCTCTTAACTTAATATATATATATTTCTTTATTTTTTATCCGGGCCGGGTGTTCGAACATTCAACCAAGCCCGGCCTGGATTAATCTGGGTCACCACATTCTTAGCCCAACCCGGGCTTCATAAAATATACTGCTTTTTCCGAGCTGGGTGCGGGCCAAAATCCTGGCCAGCCCGGCCCATTGAGAGCCCTAGTTATAATCCCCCAATCAATGAAATTTTTAGACCCAAGGTCACTCCCAATATGAACTATCACGTCGATGGGTGTGAGCAGGCAAAACTTGTGCCACGTGGCCTACAAATGGGTGCAACCATGGAATGATCTGTAAGTTGGCGGCCATGTTCCTTTTTCCCATCTCCTCATATCTACTTCATTGTCGTTACAGGCAACCGTGCTGGTCTAACCAAGACGCCACCTCGTCGCTTATCTGATGTAGACACTCACTATTCTACCTTCCATAAGACACCTGAAAGGAAAAAGTTCTCAAAGCAAGAGTGGGAAAGTTTCACCAAAGGCACCACAAAGAAAGCCATGGAAGACTTGGTTTCTTCTCCAGATTTCAGTCAATGGGTTGTCGCCAATGCTGAGAGGATCACAGTAACTAGTAACACCGTAACTGGTCGGCAACCAAGGAGTTGGTTTCGTTGGTCGTAAGCATTTCGTTTGAAAGTCGAGTTATTCTATGTGATAGAGGTTTCAGATATATGCGAATCTAACACCATCCTTTTTGTGGTCCTACGGTCTTCAGATGCACTTCCTAGAAAATTGGAAATGCAGTTCTCTTTCCTTATACGTCTCCCTTTTGTAAAAATTCAAGCAAAGTGATGTAGAGTTATCCTGAAATGGTAAAACTATATATTGAGTAAAACTTATCAACTTCCACAAAATTAACTTACAGTTTGTTTGATGTTGCTAATAAAATCTAGAAATTTTAGTAAAGAAAGAAACATTGTTGAAATGTGGTTTCTTATTTCTTTGCTATTTTGTTCTGTGTCAGACACCATACATGGGCACTAAGGGCAGTGCATAGATTAATCTCCCTCTGCCAAACTGGTCAAATCTCCGGAGATGCTGAGATATTTATGATTGCCAAATCAGTGAAATGTAAGTCAGTGGAAATGAAATGTAAATTTCTCGAGGTGGTGGTGGACTGGTGGGAGATTAGCCCATGCACTGTCATCGATGCACGGATGGGGCATCTACTACCAACTCTTGTAAAGTGCTATTGAAGTCTTGTTGGGGTTAGTAATAAGGTGATTCGGTGGTGCCCCCACGGTAGTACATTGTCCTTAAGCTGTGTTTGATAACTCGGATTTCAAACCCGAAGTAAATTTACAATTCTATGCTAATATCTTGAGAATCGACTTTCCTTGGAGATAACACTTCTCTTGTTTATTATGTTTGATTATGCTGTCTTAGAAATGAAGTTCTATTGTTTGATTAGGCCCTGTCTAGCAATCTTTTTTCAAAAAGTACTTTGGGAAAAATGGTGGGTGAAAAGCTCATTTCACCTAAGTACTTGACCACTTCTAGTTGAGAATGGTGTTGTATTAAGAAGTTATTTCATGCTTCTTTACACAGAGAGTCAAGAAAATTAGAATCTACCTAATTTATTATTAAGTTGGGTTTAAGCAAAATAGAGCCAAGAAAATGAGTTAGCATTAGATAAGCGGTGTGAGCGCTAGGTGATTGTACATGTCATTTTTTGTGATGTATACCATGGGGAATCAAGTATATATATATATATATATATATATATGTGTGTGTGTGTGTGTGTGTGTGTGTGTGGGCGCGCGCACACTCGCATGTGGGTAAATGGAACAATGGGTTTGAACCCCATGCCATGAGGAACGTGGTTTTAAAATAGTACCTATTTTGAGATCATGTGTCATGTGATCTATAAAAAGTGTTTTTTGTTGGTCAAAATTGTAGTCAAAGTTCGGGTACCACCCACATCCTGGTACATTGAATTCCCCCTGAGCACATTCTGGATGGTAAATGTGTATAAGTTTGGGTACCGCCTACACATCCTGGTGCATGTGCATTGAATTCCCCTTCCCCTCCCTCCCTCCTCACGACCAACTGCCCACACATCTTGGTACATTGAATTGCTCCCCCCTCCCCAATTTGACCACATTTTGGATGGTAAATGTGTATCTAATCATGCCCAAATTTTTTGAGTGGCCTCTGATCGTCCTTGGGCAAGTTATCGTAGGACCCGATCCCTCGAATGGATGTTACATAGACCCTAATTGATTCGAACCTACCACCCTGGGGTAGGTTTCATCCCATAATCGCGAGCATATATATATATATATATATATAAATTGGCACCCAAAACACTTTTTAGGTGCCATGTGGAGCACAGGTGAACAGTTTAGATCAATATTTTAAAAAAAAATTTAATTTTTTTTTCAAAAACCTTCAAGTCAAAGTTTGATGATTTTCATTGGTCCACATTTTACGGTTCAAAAAATACACGGTGGAGATGAGTTTTTAATTATTTTTTTTTAAAGATGGTCTAAGCAATGCACCCACAGTCCACGTGGCATCAAACAAATATTTTGAGTGCCACGTGAAAGGTTGGAGGATGGTGACAAATCCCTTTTCCTATATATATATATATATATATATATATATATATATATATATATATATATTCTAACTATCAATTTAAAGATCTTTGGTGCTAATGATTGGGATGAAAAAGGATCCCCGTTGCTAGATTTAAAGCGCTAAAAGATTATGTAAAATTAATGATTACTATAAATATCCAACATACCAATACTTGTAGTTTGTGTTGGAACGGATTGAATAAAAATCCCTTGATCTAGATACCCATGATCTCAAAATTTTGTGTAGAAGATTGGAACAAAAAATGATCTTAATCATTTGATTCAAATTATCGGGCGAAATATAGTGATTTTGATCCCCACTAAAATGAAAATTTGAATCAAAATTTCAATCAAAATATGTACTCAGGGAAAAATTTCGGCCGAAATTTTGATTTCCGACGTGGCCAAAATTGAAAACGAAACCGCTATTTGATCGTTGAACTGTAGTGCATTGCTGGACCATCACAAATAACTGCTATTTGGCCGCTACTGTGAGGTTATTCTGGATAAGCATACGCTGATTTGACACAATACAAATGCGCCTGTAGTAAACTGAGGATGCCTAATTGACAATATATATAGGAAGCCAGTTAGGTCCTCCGTGGAGCACAGGTGAACGGTTCAGATAAATATTAAAAAAAAAATCTAATTTTTTTTTTAAACTCACAAGTCAAAGTTTGACGATTTTCATTGGTCCATATTTCACTATTCAAAATATACACGGTAGAGATGAGTTTTTAATTTTTTTTTTATAAAGATGATCTAAGCAATGCACCCAAGGTCCACGTGGCACCAAAAAGTATTTTGGGTACCATGTGGAGCTCCACGTGGAAGGTTGGAGGATGCTGACCGTCCTCCCATAGAGGACGGAGGCCTTTTCCATATATATATATATATACAAACTATCTAACTAACTTATTATCGGTTGAGCGATAGGCCGACTGTTATCCTCTTTCCTTGTGAAAGCAATAGGTCGAGGCAAAGATCAAAATTTCGGGTTCTCCTCCGAAACCGAAAATTTGAACATAAATTTCGGCCGATAATTTTAATCCCATACAAAAATATGATCGAAAATTTGGTCCAAATTATTGTTTCAGTGAGGACCGAAACTGATAATTTGGACCGATATTTCGGTCATTTCGGCCGAAATTTTGATCCTTGGGTCGAGGGTTCAAATCCTCACACATGCTCCCATCCTTTGTGCAGGTCTCCTCCTACTCTGGTGTGCCGAATCAGCTCTTCTTTGTGTGCAGTTTGCACATGAACTACATTTGTGCTGTCTATGTTGCATGGCATCATAAATTATTATTATTTTTATCATGAGTACCTTCAAATACACTCCCGAAACTTTGACGGCGCCTCGCTGAAAACTCATTGACTGCTTTGAATCAGACTTGTCTTAATCTTTCATATAATGGATCTTGAGATTATGAGCGTACAATCAGATGATTAATTTTTTGCTTCAAGTGACACATCTAAAAAGAGTGACCTTAAAATCACTTGACCCTCATCACATCCAAACCTAATTTGAGAGTTACATTTTTAGACCTGATTTTACTGGTACCTTTTTAGAATGTGTGCTATTTGAAATAAAAAACTTACATCTCATAGTATGTATATAATCTCAATTCTCAAGATTCACTGTGTGAAAGACTAGGACAAAAAAAACAATCGTCATCGCCTGAATCAAAGCAATAAATGAGTTTTCAGCACCTCAAAGTTTCGGTAAGTGTATTTAAAGGTACTCATTCATATTTTAGCACAAGTGGTGCTTTGGGGGTGTCAATGGACTGGACCAAGGTGAGAGTTAGGGCTTATTATAAACCAAAAGCCCAATTAAGCTCCACTCCTCCAATCCTTCTCGTGTGAGGTATACTTAATTATATTGTTTTTAATGAAGGTTAGGCCTCTTTAATTTCTATTGTACTGAAGAACTTCTTCACGACGAAATAAAGCAGAGTGAGAGCACCTAGAATATGGATACCCTTCGTAAACATCGGCTCAAAAAGAGCATCATCTCGAATGGTGTATCACATTTTTCTTTTTTTAGCTTACATGACAAATTTAGGATGCCAAAAATTGAGATACGGTGCACTCCAACTATATATCTCAAATTTATTACTTTATTATATTTTTAAATTTACTTTATTTAAAATAATACATATTTAAATAATATTAGTAAATAAAGCTTATATCCAAGGTAACAAAATTGGTATCAAGTACCAGTCCTTGTAGGATCAATATGAATCGGCCGATACATATCGGCCTATTATATATATATAGGTATCAACCGATATAGGCCCGTATCGACTGATACCGAGTTGGATACCGAAATGTATCGACATTAATACATTTCAGTTTGCCGAAAAATTGATATGTATCTTAAATACGTATCGATATCGGATGATATTAGATTCCTTGCTTGTATCTCAAAATTACTTAACAAAATATAATATTTAAAAAAAAAAAGATATCAACTTGGCATTCTATATCCATGTTAAATTTAGGATGACTATTGTAGCGGTAACAAGCACCCTTGTATCACAAATATAGCCTTTTGGCTGTCCATGGTGAATTTAGAATACAACGTTGGAGTTGCTCTAAGGTCTTGTTTTAAAAATTTGGGATCTCATTCTACATAGAAATTCATTCATTCATGTCTAGTCACCCATTTATAGAGTATATAGATAATTCAAGTATTCCGCATGAACGGCTATCTTATTGGAGTCCAACAAAATCCCAATCAAAAGATTTATAATACAAAAGCATTGCACTTTAATATACACAGATAAAATATATGAAGTCCATGATGAAGTGCATGCACACTCCAGATGGTCCGAAAATCCTTCAATGGGGGCTACGTGTTCATTTCATATTAAAATATGAGCTGTCAATTTAATAACTGGATTACACAAAGCGTACCATTTAAACACCCACCCACCGAATCTTGGAGGGCACCTAGGCCAAAAATCGTTTGAGTACGACTCATTATTTTTCCGCACCCTATAAAAGGGATGTTGAGATCATGATCGTTACGATCAAATGGCCAAATTTTTATCCCACATGATAGATTCCAAAATATGCTAAAAATCATGTTTAAGCATGCCTTATGCCACACAATTTGCTAATTTTTTGGGATGTGTGCCACATTGACTAAAGAATTGACAACCAAATGTTGTCTGAATCAGAGCAGTCGATATTTTTGGCACAGGTGCAAATACTAAGAAGTACCCTTAGTCAAATGAGTTGGTCTACAATAAGTGTCCACACATCATGAGCGGACATCAATCCACATTCCCATGACTGAGTGACTTGCACGAATTTCCATACTTAATAGTAGGTTTCTTCGGAGCTCCATCCCAAAAGGCATATTTGTGTGGCTTTCAAAAGGTTAAAAGCAGCACTACCATGATCTTAGATGTTATCTTGTTAACATACTTTTCTCACCCCAATTTCACTTAAAACAGCTTCCTCCAAAGCTAAATGCGGCAAAGGCTGGAAGCAGCCAATACCAACTTCTGGCTTTAACGTTTGCAAAAATCAATTTTAAGTGAAACCCTGAAGCCGTGCAGCGACACCAAACAAAGCTGGCTTAATCTCTCATGTAGCAGCAAATGAATGAATGAAAATGATTCAATACATCAACGGCTTTAGATTTAATCATCATTTTTAGAAGTGAACTCAAATACTCGATCACATCTAGTAACACAAAAAGACGGTGGACAATGAAATACCTTGTGATAATGGTCTCTAATTCAAGCACAAAATTTTAGTATTTCAACTCAAATAGATATAAATAAAAATTAATAAAATGGTTTGGGCTCCAAAACATAAGAAGTACTTCTAATATAAACTCAAATAGATGCAAATAAAAATTGATAAACGGGGTTTCAGCTCTCCATTAGAGAGAGTTCTCTTCTATACCAATGAAGGTAAAATAACTCTACCAGGAACTCAAGCCACTAGGACGGTGCAACACTCTCCATTGACCCCTTCTACTGCAACTGTCCCACTTTCCATTACATGGAGGAATGTCCGGATTCTGTCACAGATCGGAAGCGGAAAGTATAAGCCACACAAATTTCAGATACAATGAATAGATTAGGCTTAACAATAATAATTTCCTTGTGCAAATGAAAATGATGAACATCCTTGGGTTTCATCTTTCCTCAGGTTTCCTTTCTAATTCTTGAGAAACAAAACAATAAAAAACCAGTTAAAACACCCCTTCCATCAGAAAAAACTCGTTTTCTTCTCTTGTGATGTCTGGCGAGTGACAACTGCCTATTGATGGTGGGAGTTGGGCCCGTAGCAAGGATCAAAATTTCGGCTGAAATGACCGAAATTTCGGCTTCGGTCCCCTCCAAAACCGAAATGTAACCTGAAATTTTGATCCTTGACCTGTAGCTCAACAGGAGGTTGACAATATTGCAACCTTAGAGGTTTCAGGTTCAGTCCCAGCTTACCCACCAGGCAAATAAAATAAAGGCCTAAATGGATGGGTGATACAATTCATGAACAGCAGATTAACCAAGTTCTTGTTGAATTCTTATAGTTAAGCTAAATTATTTTTTCATCAAATTATAGCCAAAATTTCATTAGAGGCAACAAAAAACTATATTTTCTGGTAGAATTCTGATCACATCAATAAAAACCCACTTACATTATGAATCCAGTAGCATCTATTTTATAGTAGTGGAGTTGGTATGACCCACTTGTTTATCATATTTTGATTATTTTGTTTGGGCCAGAAAACTACTACTGATGTTTAACCTCGTCTTCTTGAACTGTCTACAAACTACACTCCCTATGAAAGTGGTTCTTTCCCGTCAACCGCCTATATCCCTTTTCATTAGATGTTAACTAACATATTGAGACAACTGCCTACACCCATGTTCCCTAGATCCTTCGGAATAAAACTGATTTTTTTTCAAGAAACCCTAAACCCTAGACCCATGTTCCCTATATCCCTTTTAATTAATGGGACGGTCATTGCCAGAATGTAATTCAGGATGCAAAGGAAAAAAAGGTAACCACAAGAGGAAGAAAAGCATATTCTTAAGATTTAGATGCACACATTAGCATTTTTTTAGTGTGTGCACTAGCAATTTATTTAATTAGACAAAAAAATTATGTAAAAAATTAAAATATACTCACAGATTTTATTGAAAGCCACAATATCACAGCTCTGAATGTACTCATTTGCTGGTTCAGAAGTGAGGTGATCCTCAATAAGGTTGTCCACAGAAACCAAGTCATCCACAATGGTCATCATAATCTGCAATTTTTTTATGCCATAGCCAACTGGGGCAAGCTTTGCTGCAGTCGCAAAACAACTGACAGTAAGTAGAATCCAGAAATTTTTCCAACAATGTCTTAGTTTGGTTGCTCCACTTGTAATTTTCAATATTTATTCTTTTTCTTAGATTAATTGTTTACACATAAAAAGGACCAAGGACAATGACTTGTTATCCTTTGACAGAACTTCATTAAAAGGAGAAGAAAGCACAAAATAAAATTCATAACGTAATGTGATGATCGCAGCACAGGAACTAAAACATCCTAGTTGAGCAAATCAAATGGGACAGAGATATTAAGGCATGTAAACAAATTAAGAGACGATCGAATAAGGATAGAGAATATACAAGCTCCCCACAGCAAGCCCTCCATCTGGACACTTCTAACTGCCTCTTCAAGCTTTTGCATATCTGTCTCATCGTCCCAGGGCTTCACGTCCAATAATACCGAAGACTTTCCAGCTGATAATAAAATCACATCGGGAATAATCAGATTAAGAATACTTAGATCGAGGAGAAACATAGCTAATACATAAATATGTACCCATCAATTAGTAAGAGCTAATACATAAATATGTACCCATCAATTAGTAAGAATGTAAGATCTCTTGAAACAATTGAATTAAGAAGTATTGTATTTTCTAAATTCATCTGCATCATGGATTATTCTGAGAAAACAGCCTCTCCTCTTTGAAAAATTTAAATTAAGAAGCACTGTCTTTTCTAAGTTCATCTGCTTCTTAGATTATTCTGGGAAAACAGCTTCTTCCCTTGTCTATAGATTATATAATAACATGTAAATAACTTACATTCTTTCTTCTTTCCTGATGCTTTGATAGCAGCTGCACGTTCTTCAGCAGCCTTCTTTTCCTCTTCTGTTTCTTCACCAAATAGATCCACATCATCGTCATCATTATCATCGTCAGCTGGGGCCTGTAAATCCAAGCTATATTTGAGATAAGAGGATTCAAGAACTAGGTCTTGGTTCTTTATAGACCAAGCTTCATCCTCGATACTAAATACTTATGACAATTGAGTAACAATGGTGAACAGAAAGTTATACTTCCAAATGGGTTTGGTAGATAGCTAGTGTAGTTCCTTATCCAGGATTCTTCTGCTTTACTGTAATAAGACTTAAAAATAGAATAAGATTTTCCTCGACTTGTTTTTATGACTGGAAAAAGCTTAATGAACTGAAATATTACATGCTTTTATTCAGAAACGATTCCTATATGCATATAATGATAGTTATATATTCTAGGTTGAATATCATAGAATGATCTGAAATTAAAGTTAAACAATATCAATTTATTTTCCTTACAAGGGTAATGAGCATATTCAACTAATATATAGAAATTTCTTTATCAAAATATTTTTGCATCAGAGGCAAAAAGGACCAACAGAAACTTCACGGAATCCCAAAATACAGAAAGCCGGGAAAAAAGAAAACATATACACTCTTTAAAATTTCCAGTGCCAAATTATAAAAACAAACATTGGCATCACACATTGACATCACAGAATGATCTGAGAAAAATTTCGACCTGTTTTATGACAGGAAAAAAGATATATGAACTAAAATCCTACATGTGTTTGGTCAGAAAAGATTCCTATAAGCATGAAATAATATATAATGTTTTAGATTGAATATCAGAGAATGATCTATTCTCAAAAAAAAAAATATCAGAGAATAATCTGAAATTAAAGATCAACATTTCAATTTATTTTCCTTACAATAGTAATGAGCATATTCAAATAATAAATGGAAATTTCACTTATAAAATACTTTTTGCATCTGAGGAAAAAAGGACCAACAGAAATTTCATGAAACTCCAGATAAAGAAAACCGGGGAAAATGAAAACATACACATACTCTCTAAAATTTCCAGTGTAATATTATTAAAAGAAACAGTGGCATCACACCTTGGCATCAGCCACCGGTGGTGTAGGGGCCTCTTCACAGGGAGCATCGGATCCCTCTATTGCGACTCCAGCACCATCTCCAGAAACACCACTGCATATTCAGAATATAGAAGTAAGCAAAGCAGCAAAAAGAGATAACCAAAGAAAAAGTAGAGATTAAGTACTTACGACATCCTTAGAAGGGCATCAATGTGGCTATACCACCTAGACACATTAACATGTTCTGAAGATGGCACCGAGGAAAGAGCTGAATAGACAGCTACATCATCCTTTGAAGCTTGGTATCTAAAACCAAACATTTAAAACACAACGATATTTGGAGGAGCCCACAGGAGAAACAACTACATAAACACTAAAAACATTTTAGACTTTAGAGCAAGAAAGAAAATTACCCCGTAATGTAACTACGAGAAAGGAGGTAATCATTCAATTTCTTGAGACCAGATTCCGAGTTAAGGTTGTGGAAAGTGACTGCCATTGCTATCAGAATCTGTCGGATTTCATTCAAGAATAAATGTCAAAATAAATGTTATTTCTTGGAAAATCACGGGGTTGAAGGATAAAGATGTTTGCTACAAAAAGCATATACAGTAGTTAAAAGAATGCTATGGGTATGGGCCCAATTATTGATGGAACGAACAAGGCAACAAAGAATAAATCCCCAAAGCAATGGTTAGGTCCAACCAATAATGTGTGAATTAGCCGGTTTTAAAAGTGGAGGATACAATGGAACCTTAGACTTGTTTCTGCTTTCAAAGCTTTACAGTAAAGTACTTTCCATGTCAACTCCCTAAACCCTAATGGTTGAATACCATAAAAGCTTCGACAAGTTGGACCATCTACTTTACGACAAACCCTAAATCAAGAAAGAATACCCAAGATTTATCACTTCACATCCCAAGTCTAGTAAGTATTGAGTACTAAGTAGAAATTGTACCAACATTATAATCACATTTGGATCGATTCGAATGCACATCGATCCACGACTATAATCTAGTAACTATTGCGCACTAGTTAGAAAAGCGCTACTGTGACTAGTGCTCCAACCAGCCAATCTTGGGTCGAGTAAGAGTCAGCTCCAGTCTACCATACAGAACCTGAGTGGTAACTCAGCTCTAGGCTCTTCGAGCTTGAAACTTTGGAGCTGCTCTAGTGGGGAGGCTCTAGCTCGACTCTCCAGAGCTCGTGCTTTGTAAATTTCATTATAAATATTTTTTCCCTCTTATAATTCAATGGCTTGGTTTAGAGTTTAGGAGGTGGTTTGGGCAATTAATATAGGGTCGGATTTAGGGTTTAAGGACAAGGTTAAGGCGATGGAGGTTGAGAGTAAGCCGGATTTAGGGTCGAAGATCTCGGATTTATGCGATTTGGGAGTTAAATGTAAAAAATATCCTGAAAGATTATCATTATATCTTATTTATGTATTTTGCTCCTTACATCATTCTCACCTTTCAGCAACCGATAATTCCAAAAAAAACGAAAAAAATATTACTTTATCTTATTTATTAATTTTGCTCCCTTGCCGCATAAATTCTAGATCTTCGACCCTAAATCCGGCCCTCCCTAATTGCCTAAACCTTATTCTCAAACCCTAAAACTGACCCTCTCCTAATAACCTAAACCTTGTCCTAAACCCTCCTAAACCTTGTCCTAAACCCTAAATGCAACCCATTGAATTTCCCAAAGATGGTTAGGATGGTTATTAGTATGAAATCAAATGCAAAATACCGATAATACAATCACAGAAGAAAACTCATTCACTGCAGAGTTCTTGGAAAAAATATTGAAAAACAACGATACTAAAAGGTAAAAAAAATAAGCTTAATTCGAACTACAAATGATCTAAACAGAGCATAAACGAAATACAAAGATACACATACTAAACGGAAAACTAAAAACTAAGTTTTTGAAACATAACTATGGCGAACTAATGGAAAAGAGAACATCGAAGCCATCTAAGCGAAAAGCCTAGGGTTTTCCAACACAAGTAGAAGATGATGTAAGGGATAATTAGAGAAACATGCCTCAAAAACAAACTTTTCAGCCAAAAAGGTCCGACCTCAAACGTTTTAGAAAAAACGAGCTTTCACGGATTTTGGAACTTCGGAAAACCGTGAAAGAACTGTTTTTTTATTTTTTATTTTTTTAAAACGGTGAGTCACGGTTTTCTGAAGTTCCAAAATCCGTGCAAGCACCGTTTTTCTAAAACGTTTGAGGTCTGGTCTGTTTTTGCTAAAAAGTTTGTTTTTGAGGCATTGTTTTCTAAAGTGCCCAAGAAGAAAACCTAAAAACAATAGTTATAAGCAAAGATCAAAGAGCAACAAAAGAAATCGAAACCTTCCATCACTGCATCAAGATCTAAGCAGAGTACAAATATCTTCGAAAACCAAAGAATCCAAACAAAATAAACAGATCTAAACCGAAAAAAAACAGGGCTTCTTCAAAGCAATTGGCAGAAACGGATGAAGATCTCTCACCTGAGACTAAAGGAATGAGCTAGGAACCTCCTTCGGTCTTCTCTTGTGATCTAAATCGCAGCTCGGGAAAAACTAAACCCTAACACACCGTTTTATAGTTTGATTATATGGATCGATTGTAAAGCGCATACATGTTTTTATAATACATGGATATACCCACGGTCTGTTCAATATTTCACGGGTGTGGCACTGGTAGCTTGCTTAACCAACTCATCATATAACTTAAGTATATTATTAAAGGAAAGTTTAATGGTTGATCCACAACGTTGAAATCTATTTTATACCGTCTGATATCTTTAGTTTTGGGAGACGGTGTGAAAAAATATTGTAACTCTATCATTATTCTTTGCCAATCTTGGAAGTATCTCCTCACCCTGAGTGCATTACACAAGCTTCGGAAATATTTGTGTGTATGTAAAAAAAACTTATACCCAATGTTCGGATGACCGTTAAGGGTTTCCTCAATGTATAAAGCAGCAGTCAAGATAGATGTGTGACGTCGTGGCCTATTGGGTTTTTGTGGCCTACAGTAGTAACACATCACAGCCAAAAATGCACTCATCGCGGTAATTCCAATGACAGCATTATTATCAAAGAGTACTTTTAAATTCACTCCACTGACTACTTTGAATCCAACAATAGAGATCGTTTTGCAACCCAATCTTTCACTTATGGATCTTGAGATCATGGGCGCATCATCAGACAATAAGTTTTTGATTTCAAATCGTATACATCTCAGAAAAGTGACCTTATTTGAGCATGATGAGTTCCATATGATGTTAAGGCCACTTGTTAGAAATGGAGACCTTGTGAAATCAAAAACTAACGGTGGATGATAATCACATGATCTCAAGATCCATCATAAGAAAGATTGTGATGAAAAATGATTTGTATCGTCGGATTTAAAACAGTCAATGGCTTTCGGCATGGTAAACTCAAAGATTCAGTGGGTAGATTTAAAGTTACTCATTATCAAATAGTTGGCGCCACTCCTACAAACATTCAACAATGTGTGTTAGATATAATTTTTTAACTTAAATACAACCGATCAAATGCCAAAAAAAAATATTAACATAACATTTCCACTAATGAGGCCGGCAATTCAATTACACAACTATCGGTACTATTAGTATGGCGGCCATGGCCTCCCCGTGAACTGTAGAAGTACTCTTGGCGGTGGTCGGAGTGCATGGCCACGACCGTCTAAGCCAATTGGGACACCGAATCAGCCACGTCCATGAAAGCCTCTTAGAAAATGTCAGAGTCAATTAAATTGATGGCCTTCATCTCCTCCAACACCTTCATAAAGGGGTCTATCGGGGTGGTGTGATAACTAACAAGACGATCAATTGAATTTCGAAACCCTGTTTATGTCATCCAACATTGAGTAATTGTTTTCGGGCAACTTGTCGGGCTTGGACCACTTTCCGCTGTTAGAGAGAGTTCGCACTAGGCTGCATCTCTCCATGTGGTATGAAATCATCGTCGAATTGGGGATGGTAAGCCTCGCCATCATCAGAGTCGCACAAATCAGTCACTGGCTCCTGATGATTGGGGTCCATCGAGTGGAACTCTTGCGCTCCTGCGTAGATAGAGTATTGTCATAAAGAAGTCACAAGAGTTCTTAAGCTTGCACCTTCCTATTTTGGAAGGACCTAACTCATGCATAGCCCTATGGTGTAAATGTGTTAATTATTAAATATATTAATTAATAATATTAAATAAATAATAAATTCAATTAAGGCTATTGAAAATCTCACCGACTGGTTTGCTAAAATTATTCCAAATATCGTTCTCAGCTATCACCATCTCCGCACGTTGATCCCACCGCTAGTGCTTAATAGCGGTGTCATCTATGAGTATTGGTTTCTCGCAATTTTTAAGTGATTCTAACACTTCTTCTTCTTTCGATAAGCGAGATTATAGCACTGTTCCTTCCTTAGCTCATCCGCTTTGCCCTCAAAACACTTATAGGCCCACAATTGAGTGACCATCTCCGGCCAGACGTGCCTCTCCCTCGCGTAGTTTTTCCCCCTTATCTTGGCTTCTATCAGCCTCCTTACCTTTACCCTTATGATTTATCATTCTAACAATTGGGTATGTAAACGTTAATTATTAAACAAATTTAACGGATGTCATCTTAAAATGAACAAAAGATCACAACCCTTACTTAAAAATTAAAAAAATAATATAATGGCCCTTAACTTCATGATTAGTTCTCAACTAGTATGATGTTGAAGAGGGCTACTCTTTATTATCAGTTGCAAACCAATCATTCTTGTTGTTCAAATCAACACTCACGCATTACTCGATTGGCCTGGTGGAAAAGCGAGTTCAGTCGTAGATTGAACTTCTATGCAAGGGGTGTGAAAGAAATTAATGAACAATTGAAGCACCAGTCTACAATGTGGATCAACTGATTGATGCAATCGAATGCCATTCAACTGATCAACTGGTCATCGTGTGATGTACTTTAAATTTTAGCATATTTGATCAAATTACAGTCTATTCTATAATTGTTATTGTCCATCTAATACAAGCACAGTCCTCGGTAATGATTTATCAATTTTGGGTCCCAATCAAGGGTCAAAATTTTCGTCATTTTTTATATGGGATTAAAATTATCGGTCGAAATTTCGATTTCGATCCTCTCTAAAACCGAATTTAAACCCAAAATTTTGATACTTGGTCCCAATCTCTAATACAAGCACAACCACATTTGGTTTGAAGATGGAATGCCATTCAACATGGCTCTCAGATACTCCAAGTCTTCACTGACATCGGAACAAGGAAAGAAATATTAGCAACGGAAAAATGTATGGGTACTATTATTCACATCCCACGAGATTGCTTTTTAATCCCAGTAAAAAAAAATAAAAAATAAAGTAGGTGTGTGAGCTTTAAAAGAGTTTTCTTTTTGTAACGATCTTATTTTAAAATAAATAAATTTGTGGTGTTAGATATGTTTTACACTGAACATAATGTTAGTGCTCCACATCGGAATCTACCCTTGAGAATACATGCTTGAATTCTCAAAACTCATATATTTATTTCTGTCATTATTTAACACAAGTAATGACTCATTGGTTACAGGTTTATCTTATAAATAAGAGGTCTAAGGATTGAACCTTGGTAGGAAGGTTGTGAACCTCTATTTTGGAATTTGAAATAAAAACTTATACACCCTCAACCATGGTTATTTTGCTACCATCAAGATCGAGAGGAAGAAGGCGGCAAAACCGTGGACGTCGATCTTATCATCATAATTGTCGTTGTTCAATCAAATCACGCTTCAAGAGGTGGGTACCTATTCATCTATCATGTTTTTCTCAGATTCCGTCGCGTAGGATACGATTCGATCGCGTTTCAACGGATTACTAAAAATACCCTAGATTTATTTTATTATAAAATTGTTTTAGGATTGATATATATATATATATATATATATAATTAATCCTTATTTTTAATGTTATTTAATTATTTTTTGGATATATTTTGGATTTTTTCGAAACCCAGATCTGTTCTAAATTCGTGATAGTTGATCAATTGATTTACACTATCGATTGATCGATTAGTTCAAATCACGGCCAAAAACTTCGTTAGATTATATAAACGCTTTGTTGTATCGTATAGTTGATTAATCGACTTACATGTTCGATTAATCGATTATGGGCTAAAGTGATTAAATAATCCAAACTGCGTTATCTAACCGATTCCAACATCTCAAGATCGATCCATCGGACCTCATGCTCGATCCATCGACCTACTGCGTAATCCACTATTGTCTACTTTTGCTTCATGGAATAATGATTACTTCATATCATATATTATATTATAAAGGGGGTAATAATGACTTTATAAAATAATTTATTAAAACACTCAATTATTCTTCCAAGTATAATATATTATATTTATACTTTACATTTAAAATAAAGATTTATTTTTTTTTACTTATGTAGGGGAACTTGTTAAATATTATACTATTATCTTATTTAACTCAGGTAATCAAGTACCATAATATATAATACAAATATTATATTATTATATGATATCAGGTACTCCCACCTATTAATAATTTAAACTATTAGTTAAGTTGAGCACACAAGTCGTTCTGAATAGAGTTATGAAACAAACTGATGTCCTCGATTGGTCGACATTTACTATCGATGGATCGATTCTGAAATAAAACTGACTGTGTTTACTTTATTAAATTCGATCGATTGACCCTGGTGTTCGATTGATTGACCCTAGTGTTCGATCGATCATTCCTGAGTAGAATTAAACCATTATTCACTTTAAATTATTTTAACTCGACTGAGCAATTCTTGTCTGAAAAGACGACTTTATTTACTACTATAATTCCACTTTTGTCTCACCAAAGCTTAGTATACACTAAACACTTAGACACTTCGATCGATGGTCGTAATGCACTTCACTTTAATTTATATCATCTTTCTAATTAAGCACTTAATTATAATAACCCATATATATATATATATATATATATATATATATATATATATATATATATATATCATTTTTATCGCTTTAACGCAACTACTTCGATAACCCGAAGTGTTAGAAATTCGATACCTCGTAAAAATTGAGCTTTAACCTTCACGTTATCGAAATCACACTTAACTATCATATTCTATATTATATTGAGATAATATGTAAATAAATATATGTGTAAAAATAATAAAATTCGATTTAAATCTTTTGTATGTGTGATACTTCTATGTTTCTATTTGATCATGATATACAAGTTATGGACATGTTAAGTCATAGGTACCAGAGTGCATGAGATCATGTCTACGCTTAGGCGTGATGATTCGTTGAGATGGTATCGAAGCAAGGAATACACCGTATTTACATGCCTTACAACTTATGATGGAATGAGACCCATGACCAGTCGAGTGAGTGAATTCAATGTAACCTTGTATACGTTAGCATATGCGGTGACCATATCGCGTTGAGTTATAATATGATAGGATAAGATATGAGTTAAGGTACGAGGTTGAGACATTCAAGTCATAAATGTATGATAAGATATGTTACAAGTATGATAATAAGGCACTGCTGTGTAGGTCAACAAAATATTAAGAACTTAAGTCTCAATACGTGTCGTTCCTTGCGAAGCTACCGTAAGAGTAATAACGTCTTCAGTTAAGACGGGTCTCTGGAAGACAGTAGGATATGAGTTATGAGTCACGCGCCACCCATGTAACTTGATGTGGTGTATGATATGATATGGAGGGCGTTATAATATGGTGGTATGATACTATAGTGACCCTCACATGATAACTCGAGCAACGATTCTGACACAAGTCGTTTAGGATTTTATGAGTATGTTAATTATGTCCATGAGATGTACAGACATATGTGCGAGAATAATAAGATATGGTATGTTATGAGATATGATATGTTGCGAGTTATAGTAATGTACGTTAGGATATGAGTGCCAAGATCATGATCATGTATTTATGATTGTGATACGAGCTATACGATATGCACTTAATTTTGTTATGTCCTTTCAGATTTCTTGTGATATTATGTTTATCACTTACTTGATGTACCCATAATGCACCTGAGTAGCATGAGGTGGATTGATGGTGTATCAACTGAGTTTACTTTTAAGTGACTGAGTAAACTCATCTCACGATAATATAATAACTGCGGGTGATTATATTGACGGAGTAGACGTCGCTTTTTCTGATCTGATTGGTGTTGATATCACTGACCCAATGGACGCTAAGTACCAAAAGCCTTGGGAGGGCGATGGAGTACTAGGAGGACCACAATGCTTATTTGATTCCGGTACTGGTTACTGACATTTTAGACTCGGTACTGAATTAGTTTTATGTTAGCATTTTAACTCTGATTTCATTTTATCGGATTTGTCTCCGACTTTCATTAATGTTTATTTGTGGATTTATGAAATTTATCGCTTTTATTTAGTATTTATGACTGTTTTTATTCTCACCTTTATGTATTGGTTTTCATAGATTTCGTGAAACCATTATTACCCGAGAACTCTGATTAGGTGTATATCCGCTTAGCATATCCGGAATATATGCGAGTCACAACTCGAAATTTTAAGCTCTCGAAATAAAATAAATTTCGAGTCGTGACACTTTTAATGGGGTTACTCAAGAATGGGGTGAGAAAATGTCTCACGAGGGGTAAATAACGGTACCCAAAATGTATTTGGGGGCTATTTACTTACCAGTTGATGTAGCGAGTTCAGTTGAGAAGGATGCAAGGAGCAACTTCAGCAGAAAATACAAAGATTGTATATCATATAAAACCTTTCCTACAAAATAAACACATGCAAATTCAAAATTTAATCTATATTCCGGGATCAAATAAAATCTTTGTGGATAGCAACATAACTGAACCTTCTTCGGTTATGGAAAAATCAGGCCATCTCCAAACACTGAGTTATAGCGACAGCCACAAAGATGTTAGTAACGATGCCAAATAAGGGATTGCGGTAGGTAACTGATATCGTAAATAAGATGATACCAATGACATCTCAGTTTGCACTATTTTTTGGGTTAGGCCTCAAACGAATTACAAAAAAATGAACAAGGGACACCATCAAATTAGCCTTAGGCATCTGCTATACATAGCACCAAAATCAATCCATACGCATATGCCTATCCCACTGCGATCACTGATGGGTTCAAAAGAACTTGACCCAAAAAAAATATTTAAAAACAACCAAATGTGACCAGTGGATATGTACCTCGATGAAGGGAAGCTTGAATTGTTGTTGGTTTCATCTACTATCTGAGGTTGCTATTATATAGAGAAGTAGAAGGGACGAGGTCGAATAAAATCTTGGATAGTCAACACAGCTCTATAATCTTCACTTGCAAATTTCAGGGCTATGTCCGGAGACAAGCACCTACCCTACTTAGAATGCATAGGCAAGCATTTGCCAACTAGTAGCTCTCTGCTCTTCAAGCTAACACCTGTAAGTAGCTGCATTGCACAATGGATCATGCACAAGAGTTCACAATGTGCCTTGTGACCAGAAACCATATTCAACGCTGGGAAGAGGACACCTGCGTACACACCTAGCATGTGTTGTCTCTTCCAGCTAGAATGCTGCGTTTGAAGAAGAAACACCTGTTAAACTTGCATTTCAATGGCAGTTAATATATTCGTTGGAGAAGAGGAAGTAAAAAAATGGTTTTTATGGCCGATAGGAAAAGGCAACAACACTGGCTATCATCCGCTATATATCCGAGGCGGAGTATATATACATCATAATAAAAATTTTCTTTTTTCGGCAATATTTCGGTAGGGGGTTATTTTGGTTCATTTCGGATAAATTCAAGAAAAATTCGGAGAGTACAAAAAATATTAAATATAAATTATATTTAAACTTCATAAAAATTTTATTTATTATTTTAAAAAATAACAAAAATTAGAAAAATTTTATTAATTTCGGTAAAATTTCGTTAATTTCGTTGAAATTAATGAAATTTCAGCTATTTGGGAGATATTATCAAAATTTCGCCAAAAGTTTTGCTCGACCCCTGTTTCTGTAAATTTCAAACAAATTTCTCTAAAATTTGTCACTATAATATACATCAAAGTGTCTCAGAATCGTAGTGATTCTGAGCAATTTTGTCGGAAGTCCAAACGTCACTTTCATCGGAAAAGTGCGCAAAAAGTGGTGGGGCCCAGCTAAACTAGCGAACAAAGGAAATCCTCATATTTCTTCCGACTTTGCTACTTTCTGGGTAAGAATTCAAAATCCTTAGGATTTTGAACTCTCGAACGTTCCCTTAGTCCATGTTCGGGTATTTCCTCAGTTATCTCAGAAAAACTCAAATTCCTAACAACTCTGTTTCCTACAAATTCCTTGCAAACTCAGATTCCTGACTTTCCCCAGGTGTATTCTTTTAGGCATCAGAAAAGTTCTGATTCCTGACATTTTACAGAAATGAAAGATTTCATGTGTTCTTTTAATTAATCCAGAAAAACACAAAAGCGGTCTACTTTAGGGACATCGAATGACCATAGGAATGACAGTAGAGCATCTGATACTGTGTCGTAAATATTTGAACGTCATTTTTGACCGACGCACGATCCAACACTTCCATCGGTGCAATTGTGTAAAAAAAAATCCTACAATTATATTATATGATCGCCTAGCTCAGCCTGCCTTATGTCGGGCTTGGGTTGAGTTTGCACGCCCTATGGCTGGGATCAGGCTGACCCCTTGGTGGCTTGGGCTAGGGTCGGGCCATGGTCCGACCCATTAACAACCGTTCTTTAAATTCACCCATGAAATTTGAGTTCACCTACTCTGAACTCATTAAATACATGCTTTGAATCTGACGATCGAGATCATTTTTCGTTAAATTTTTTTTCGCAATGGACTTTTATATCATGAGCATACAATCAAACGATTCGTTTTTTTATTTCATGCGGCACACATCCTAAAATATTGACCTTAAAATCAAGTTTGAGTGTAATGAGTGTCAGTTCGTATTTTTCACCCTTTCTGGGATATGTGCCTTGCGATGTCAAACACGAACGGTTGGATGGCATGCTCATGATATCAAGATCCATCCTGAAAAAGATTGGGACGATAAACGATCTACATCATCTAATTAAATGCAATCAATGCATTTCAGCATAGGTGCTCACAAAGATTCGATGCATGGATTGTACTCATTAAAAAATAGATACCTTTAATAGAACTTAACATCCTTGATTGCTTTAAATCAAAGGATGGAGATCTTGTTTCGCCCCAATTTTGCACATAAGAAATCTTGATGCCATTAACGTACTATCATACATCAATTTTCAATTGGGTTTTTTGTAAATTCCCCCTTGAGTTATGTTGATATTACAAATAACCCCCCCAGTTAAAGCTATTTGCTTTAAACCCCCTGAGTTAGAATTTTGGTGTTCATAAAACACCCTCTTTAACGGATGCTACTTTAAATGGTTAACCAGCCGTTAAAGAATAGCCTAAATACCATATTTATCCTTTTAAAAATTAAATTACTAAATTGCCACCCTCTCCACTTACAAAAAAGAGTAGTTTTAAATCCAACTACCAAATATTTGAGTTCACCCACGCTGAAAAGCATTGACTGCATTGAATCGGACGATGGAGATCGTTTATCGTCCCAACCTTTCACACGATGGATCTTGAGATCACGGTGGCACCATTAGATGGTTGACTGTATTAAATCAGACGATGGAGATCATTTATCGTCCCAACCTTTCACACGATGTATCTTTAGATCATGGTGGCACCATCAGACTGTTGACTATATTGAATTGGACGATGGAGGTCGTTTATCACCCCAACCATTCACACGATGGATCTTGAGATCATGGTGGCACCATCAGACGGTTGATTGCATTAAATCGGACGATGGATATTGTTTATCGCCCCAACTTTTCACACGATGGATCTTGAGATCATGGTGGCACCATCAGATGGTTGATTTTTTATTTCATGTGGTGCACACCCAAAAAAATGACCTTAAAATTAATTTTAACCGTATACATGATGTTAAGGTCACTTTTTTGACATGTCTGCCACGAAATAAAACACTGATCGTCTAATGGTATGCCTAAACGATCTCCATCGTCTTATTGAATGCAATCAATGTGTTTTAGCGTGAGTGAACTCAAAGATTTGGTGGATGAAAGCAGACGCGGTTAGGCAATCCAATTCCTAAAAATGGGTCTTGAATCATATAGGAAATTGGAGGGACGAGTATTTTGAGTGGAACATTTAGATTGAAGGTTTTCTTTTCAAGAATAATTGCATCGTTTATCACAAATCCTCCATTGGTTGAGTATTCGTCCAAACGTTGGCATGCTTTAATGGTGGAATCACCCATCAAATAAGTCTTGAATCTGATGGGTGAATGAAGGGCCTTTTAGAAGAGTACCTTTAAATCCACCCACTGAATCTTTAAGTTCACCCACGCTAAAACACGCTGATTGAATTGAATCGAACGATGGAGATCATTTATCCTCCCAATCTTTCACATGATGGATTTTGAGATCATGATCATACCATCAGACGATCAGTGTTTTATTTCACATGGCACACATCTCAGAAAAGTGACCTTAACATCACGTGCATGCTTAAAATTGATATTAAGGTCATGTTTAGGGGTGTGTACCACATGAAATAAAAAATCGACCGTCTGATGGTACACCCATGATCTAAAGATCGATCTCATGAAAGATTGGGACGATAAAAAGTCTCCATCGTTTGATTCAATGCAGTCGATGTGTTTCAGCGTAGGTAAACTCAAAGATTTTGTGGGTGGATTTAAAGGTACTCCTTTTAGAATAGTGGTCCATTATAATGGCATGACTTGTAAATAAAGGTGAATGAAGGGCCTTTTAGAATGGTGATAAACTTTAATGGCATGACTTGTAAATATAGATGAATGAAGGGCCTTTTAGAATGGTGGTTTTTTTAAACTATTGGTTTCATTGAAGGCAAAATAGGCTTTCCGTCCATAAACTCACGGCTAGTTAACGGCAGAGGGTTATATGAAACACACACAAAAGTAGGGGCTGCAGAACAAATACCCATAGCTCAGGGGGTTTCTTATAATATTAGCATAACACGGGGGGGTATATGCAAAAAACCCTTTTTGATTCCACATGTCACATATCCCAAAAACTGGTCCTAAGATCTTATGATACACATCATGCGCAAAAGTCACTTTAGGACCACATTTTCGGGATCTGTGACATTTGAAATCGAAAATTGACTGTCTTATGGTATGTTCATTGATTGGAGATCCCTTGTGTGGAAGATTGGAGCGAAAACGATCTCCATCTTCTGATTTGAAGCAATCATTGATTATGGGCGTAGGTACCCACCAAGAGTTGTAGGTGTCATTAAAAGTAAAACTTAGGAGTACCTTTAAATCCACCCACCAAATCATTGAATTCACCCACACTTAAACACATTGACTTGGTAGAATCAGATGATGGAGATCGTTTATCCTCCCAATCTTTAACAAGATGGATCTTGAGATCATGGGCCTACCATCAGACGATTAGTGTTTAATTTCTCGTTGCACACATCTCAGAAAAATGACCTTAACATCATGTGCATGTTCAAAATTAATTTTAACGTCTATTTTTTGGGCGTGTACACATGAAATAAAAAATCAATCATCTAGAGAGAGAAAGAAAGAGAGATGGAGGAGCTGCTAGAGAGAGAGAGGAGCTCATATTCCGATCATTCCCGAGCAAATAACTCGGAAATCGAAAGTGCATCAAAACTCAGCTTTGGTCTGAATCTGGGTGGGACCCACTATGGTAGCCGAACATGGGAAGCCCTCCGGAAAGCTCGGGAATGGCCACTTTCTGAGTTGAATTCAATTTCCGAGCAGAAAATGGCCTTCGGCTATTCGAACATGGCCTTGGGGTATAAGGAAGACGTGCACTCGTTTACACTGCAGCAACCAAGTTCAAATTCGGTAATCATTTGGTGGGCGTGTCCATTCAATTCGGATAAATTCAGAAAAGATTTGAAAAAAAATTCAGGAAATGTCGAAAAAACTTGGGTTTCGTTCTTTTTGGTCAAGAGCAATTTTTTCACTCTGACTTTAATAAAGAATTGCTTTTCCGTTTGGTAACATAGCTCTTTTTTAACTGTTTCAAGTGATAAAGTTGCTATCTGGTTATTCTATGCCAGAATAGATTTTAGCTGCTCTGGCGGAGAGTAGTCATAGAGCTGCATCCACTCTTATAAAAGCTAACCCAAATGCAGTTTTACAGCTTCCAGAGTCCACATTCCTTGTCAGCATGCATTAGCAATTTATAATAAGTGTCTGTAATGGGTGTCCACTCATCATGTGCATTAAAGTTATCCATACATTTGTGTAACTGCATGACGTGTACAGTCACACAGATGTGTAGAGTGCCGCATCCATCCATGATGGGTGGACACTCATTGTAGACTAACTCATTTATAGTAATACAAATGGGTACCTTTATTCCTACATTTACTGGTGGGCCCCTATGACGAGAACCATTGACTACTTTGAACTGTTTGATGGATATTATTCGCATAGAATGGATCTTGACACTATGAATCTAGCATTGGACGACCATGATTTTAGCATTAGACAATTTGTTTTTGTTTCCATGGGGCACGGATCCCTAAAAAGTGATCCTAAGCACTCATCACACCCAAACATGACTTTAGGGCCACATTTTAGGGATCTGTGCGCCATGGAAACAAGAACAGACCGTTTGATGGTACACTCATCGTGTCAAGATCCATTCTATGGAAGATTTCAATGAAATACAATATTCATCATCTGATTCAATGCAGTCAATGGTTCTCATACTAGGCACCCACCAGTAAACTAGTAGGCACGAATAAAGATAAAAAAAAACACAAAATATAATAGTAAATATCACAACAACAAAAATTTCAAAATATTTAAAAAATTCATCAAAGTTAAAAAAAATCAAGAAAAATTCAGAAATCAAGCAAATATTCCGCAAAAAATTCAGTAGGCCACCTATTTGGGGGAGACACTAGCCACTATGAGATATTTATCCGCAGCTTATCATATAGCCTGTAGCTTAGGCTACCACATTGAAAAATCATAGCCCGGTCTACTATGGTAGATCCATTACAGAATTATTGAGGGCACAAATGCTGAAGAGAAACTGGTTTAAATCAAATATGGAGTTCGATTTTCATCCCAATCTTTCACAGAATGGATCTTAAGACTGGGCGTACCACATGATACAGATCTAAACAAATGTGAACCAAAATCACGTGACACACATCACGCTCATTCGTGATTTTAGGGTCAATTTTTTTAGATTTGTGCCACAAATATAAGTGATCATTTGATGGGTACGCTCATAGTCTAAAGATCCGTTGTGAGAAAGAATGGGATGAAATCCAATGGCCATCATCGGATCCAAACGAGTCAATGATTTTCCAGCGTAGGCGCTTTAATAATTCGGTATGCACAGACAAAGGCACTCGGGGATAGTCCACAGAACTTTCTTGCATCACCAGTTCACCACTCCATCGCATGCAAGCTATTAGTCCACAGAACTTGGCATTGTGTTTGTGTACCATATACAGATCTTCTCTAATTTGTGATTTATTAGTTCTTCCACCGGTGTGCTCGAGTTCAGATCCCTCATTCGGATGGATTGGTTGCATTGCATACAACGGTTGGTTAGGAAGTTTTTTAGCTAAGCTCCATAAGATTGCTCTTTCAGAGAGTAGAAAAAGAACAATTGTTGTTCTTTATTGTTTCAAATGATTACATGGAGAGAAGGAATGCCGAAAGAAAAAAGGGGAGGCTGTTTTTTAAAACATGAAAAACATCCCTCTTTAAAAGAGCATGACAAATTATACTCTTTTAAAGAGGGTTATTTTTCCCCTTTGAAAGAACAGCCTCCCCTCTAATCTTTTTCCAATCCTTCTGTCTTCCCATATTTCTTTGCAATAACAAAGCGTAATTGCTGCTCTTTTCTACTCTGCCAAAGAGCAATGCCAAACACACCTAAAAGACTATATCTTTGGGACCTGTGCCACATGAAACACCATCTAAACCATATGATTTGAAAGTCATGATGTAAAATATTTAGTGCCAAAGATTGGGACAAACATGATCTCTATCTAGTTCAAAAAAGTCAACCGTTATGCACAAACACAACTTTAAGGCATATGATGACATTTACTTTCTGAGATGTGTGCCATGTGGAATTAAAATTTGACCATCTCATGGTCTACCTATAATCTCAAGATCTATTATATAAAAGAATGGGGCTATAATAGATCTATATCAATTGGTGGGTGCAAATAGAGGTGACCTTATCCTTTTTCGAGCATAGTGACAAATTTTGTCAAAATTTTGAAATTCGGTAAAATTTCGAACATCTTTGTATAAGAATCAACTTTATTACTCTTGTTCTCCCATCTTGTCTTGTCTTTAGCTTCTCTTCTAAAAAAGAGTTTCTTACGAGTTTCCAAAGGATTCATTAGAATCCAAAAATGCAACGCTTCTACACTTATATATATATATATTTTGTTACGTAAGAAGTAAACATTCTTTTTTTTAATATCCTAATCCATTATCTCAGAAGATATAAAAAGTTTCTTACAGGCTTCCGACCCGTCTCTAAAATATTAGGGCTAAGGCTTTAAAATGAGGTAAGACGGCAAGGCTAGGGTAACGTAACTAAATGCCCACCATCCATGCCGAATTTGAGCTTAACAAGTTAAAGCCCATTAGCCCGGCCCGGGCCCATGTAAGGAGATTCTAATACTTGGTCTTAAGGTTTTCTTCATTCGAAATATTTATCTAACTTTAATAATAAAACAAATTTATAACGAAAAAAACTTTGCAAGAAAATAGGCAAAATACCAATAATTAATGAATCCCGATCCGAGTCTGCCCCAACCTGCCTAATTAGGGCTAGGGCAGATATATCAAAGCCCCCCTAAATTAAGGTCACCCTAGAGCCTAGCCTTTGCCCTTAGGACTGGGCTAGATTTTAGGGAGGCCCTGCCCTATCCCGGCCCGTTGACAGCCCCACGTAATTCTATTAGTTAGTTGTTGCTTGATGTAGCCACGTGACATAGGAATGGAGCCTGGTGTAGCCACCTTGGCACTAGGGAAGATTTAAAAGTGGCATGTGGACGCACCCAAGAGATAAGAGGCTTACAAGGAGCCACGTGACACTTTAAGTTGGGTTCCCTCTTGCACCTTCCAGGGATTCTCCTCGCCGTCTAATTGAGATATGCCTCTCACTGTTCCCCTTTTAGGCCACAGCCATTTGGACACACTTGTAACCAATCAAACTTGTTCAAATGCCAGCACATCTTCTCAACTTAGTTTAAGAATCACAAACATCAAAGAATTCATACCATATGATTGCAGAAACGATAACAGTACATTATAAGGTCTATGATCATGTGGTTTAAATATTTTGATGATTGTGACTTTATGCTAAATTAGCTCAAATGATGGCGTATCATTTGTATCATAGGTTAAAATATCGTCCGATACTGATACATATCGGTTTTGGACCTCACCGATACGGTACATTCAAGGTACCATATCGGTGCCTCCTCCCATACAAATCTGAAAATTTCGGACGATACATTGGAATGTATTGTCCGGAACCAATACGTATCGGTTTTGGGGCTGAATGATACGTATCGTTTTTCTAAAATTTTAATCCATGATTTGTATAGACTTACTGACAATCAGATGGCAAAGAAACTACAGAAAATTTGAAGGGAAATAGTCAGTACGCACCTCTTTTGGCATTGCTCTCACCAACTCCCAGCCAGAGCATGTTTTACTAACTTTAGCAGGGAAATAGTTATAACTCTATTACGGTCAGACGCTGGTTTTACCAAATGCGCTGCGGGCCATAAGAGCTAGTCGCCCCACGGACACTCACAACACACACCAACCTCGGTAAACGCATCATAGAAACATTAAGTCGTTCATTTTTATAGTTTATTGGGGCTCATTTAATTGGCAGAAGCATTATGTCGTTTGCCCAAGGTTAACCAGTCCATTTCAGATTTAATTGGCAGAAGCATTATGACGTTCATTTTCATGGTTTATTGGAATGTCAGGACCATGACCTCTTTGATACCATATTAAAATTATAAAATAAAAAAGAAAATAAGTAGAAGATAAAAGATAGAAGAGGTAAATAAAAATATAAAAAACACAAATTGCCACAAATGAATTACATTGCTTTATAATGAGTTAGAATACTCTCATAAGAAAGTGTATAAATAAGATTACAAATATAAAACGGTTATTTAGATAACTACAATTGGTTGAGAAACAAGGTACACTCTAATACTAGAGATTTAGCTTTTGAGATGGGCATAACCATGGTATCAAATATCGCCCGATACCAATACATATCAGTTTTTCGACAAACCGATACGTATCAGCGCCGATACATATCAAGTATCAACTCGGGTATTAGTATCAACCGCTACGTATCGGGTATCGGCCAATATCTCTGTTTTCTTAAATTTTTTTAAATGACACCGATATAACTCAATATCGGTCGATTCGTATCGGCCCTCCATGGACTGATACAGAGTTTGACACCTTGGGTATAACCAATCAAAGAAGAAGAGAGCCTACATAAGCATTGTTGAACATTCAGCATAGGAACCCCTCTGCTAAGAGGGGTGGGAATACTTGTCTGGGACGGTCTTTTTAAGTCTCACTTGAGGCAATATTCAGAAATTACTATTCGAGGTTCAATTTGGATTGTCAGTTTATTTATATTTATTTTTTGTTATTTTATTTCCGCCCGGGAAATTACAATTCAAAGTTCAATTTGGATTGTCAGATTATTTTATTTATTTTTTGTTATTTTATTTTCCGCCCGTCAATATATTTTCTTTTCTATCGGAGTTATGGTACAGTAAAATAACTATGTTGTTATGTTCCCGACAGGCAGCTTCTCTAAAATGCAGGTAGTTAGATATCTGACCTGTATACACAGGAGGGTCCGAGAGCGTTTGCCTGAAAAACCAACAATATCAAAATTCCTGATCACAATGATCATCAATCCACCAGTACCACAGCTTTCCATTGTTGTCCGCCCACATCATTTGAGGTTCCCTTGAATAATCTACAAAACAATTCCATCTATTCTTGATTAGGTAATCCACAAGTGCGATTGGGCAATGACAGGCATGGTTAGATGTTGCTAAAAGAGATGTTGAGCTTCAGTCATGGTAGAAACAAATTGGTAGAGGTACATATGGGTGAAAAAGCCTTTATCAGGTTTTTCACGAGTTGGTATTATATACCCGAACTGAGCACTGCTGGTGTTGCTCGAGTCAATCTCCTGCTGCCAAAAAATTCAAAGCCTTGGGAGGTGCTAAAATTATCAGCGCATTCCATGGGTAAAAATTTCTGTATAAAGGAACGTATCAGCCAGTTCCAAAACCGATAAGTATTGGTTTTGAATTATACATTGGTTATGTTTAGGCTGGTACATACGATATATATGGACCGATAAATTCACTGTATCAGCCCAATGACCTCTGAAACTGATACGTACTGGACGATACACATTGGTTTCGTCCAGAATTTTGACCCATGGTGCATTCCCAAGGTTGGCGGAGGTAGATTGTCAGAAGCACCACCGGCAGGCCCGGTTGGATACCCAATATACCAACTCTTTCTTTCAACAGTTTCACGCTATACATGTTTTTTTTCTCTGAAAATGACCCATTTCATCTCAGTATATGGCCACGGATGAAATGTATCAGAACAGATTTAAAAGCTCATTACATGCTGATGGGTATCCCCAGGCATGCAAGCATTCATCGGAACCCATAAAAAAATTGAACAAGAATGGTATGATCACTTCCTTTCAAACAAATTGTCATTATCTTACTCAATTTAAGAATGACAAGACTACAGAATAAAAAGTAGGGAGAACTAACCATCAAAATATCTTCGAGAGAGAAGAATGCCAAATATTTGGCATTGGAGCTTGTATAACCATCTGGTTCATGATTGGACGGTGATGAGAGGTGGGTAGGTGATGGGTCTCACCTTCCAACCCCGTCTGATCATAAATTCTAAATTGATGGAGATACTGGTTTCAACCTCACTCCTCAAAACCATGGACAGAGGCACCCCTATTTCAAGAGCATATCTCATTTGTGTTTTGGATAACAAAAAGAGATTTTGATAAAATTGCAGAGAAAATACAGTGCTTTAACCAATTTGCAGAAAGGAAAGTAGCTGTACTAAAGAGAACCAAAAACTTGCAAAAAGGAAAGTAATTGTACTAAAGAGAACCAGAAACTTGCCTCGGTGATAAGTGGCATGGCATGCTTTTCCCACTCAGTAGCCCACCTTGCAGAAGACCATGTTTCCAAGACTCTGGTCCTCAAAGAGTTCAGAGCCTCGCAACCATCCGGAAAACCTTTAAAAAGCATCTGATGGGTATCACACGCACCAAGGTAGAAAATAGAGGTTTTAAAATACTCCCAATGCAAACGTACAACAATTGCAAGAGAAGACAATGGGAAGGAAGCAATGTATCTAAGTTCGGGAATAAGAAGCATGCATAGAGTGCAAAAAAGAAGAAAATAACTGGATTTCTTGTAATAAACTCATCGTCGAAGCAATCGGGTAGATCAGTCATATATATTAGCATTTACAATAAATATTAGAACCAGAACTGCTCAATCAAATAAACTTACCATGAGTTCATCAGCTAGCTCAGAAGATGATGAAAAGAGGAGGCCATTTTTCTCGACTTTTACAAGTTCCTCGATGCTTCCATGCAATCAAGCAATAGAAAATGAGCATTGATTGCATTAATATGTTGCAGTTAGAATAAGGCATCCAACCCAAGTTCCAGTAGTGGTGTCCGAGTCAATCTCAAACTGCTAACATTGGATTTGGCACTGATATTTTTGAACACCAAATCAGTGCAAGGTCACAAGTGAACCTTCACTGATTTTGTGTACTCATAAATAGCTGTGCAGCTCCTGAGACTATGTGGACAGAAGGAGATTGACCAAAGAGCCATTGCTGGTGCTTGGGCCGGGTACATAATACCAGCTCAATACATTTACATCCAACACAAGGTAATGAGGCAAATTTTTAGAATAAAAGATTACCATGAGTAAGAAACAGCACAAACAGGCAACCCACATCCAAACATATCCACAATCTAATGCCAATCATTTTCAAGAACATGATTAGGTTTCTATGAATAGAGTAACTAGTTAGATCAGTTAATATTTCCTCATGTGAATCTTTTGGATAAAGATAATTATATACCTTCATAGGAAGGTCCAGACCAGATGAGGAAGTGTGCAAGCATACACCTAAGTCTGCTGAACCTACGAACACAGCGAACAAATAGAGGTCAACAAATAAACAATTACCAACAAAAGAAGCTTCATTCAATACAGGATACAAAAATTTACCAAGCAGTAAAGGATAATCCTCAGCTGATAGCCACATCGTATGAAAGGCGACACGTTTCAGATTTAAGTTCTTTATTTTTTCTTCATAATGTTCTCTTTGAGGCCCTTTACCTTTCAGAATTATGGTCAAGTAGGAACTCAGTACAAAGTTTATAAATAATTATATCAGATTCTGCCAAGAACTACAGGCTGTTCGGAGAAATAGACAAAAACCAATGCTAACCAGTAATGATGAACAGTAATCTTGGGTATATATATTTTCTCCCGTTGTTGATGTCCGCCCAATGCCTTTCTTCCTCAGTTGAGTCATCCTCATTTAGGACTGCAGCAACACGCCTATCGTAAAAAACTGCTGCCTCCAGAAGCATGCCAAAATCTTCATCGGCAGTCCTGAAAAAAAAATTATTTTATCAGTGTTGCTGATAGCAAGAAACAATTAATACCACTAGAAATTCAAAATTTTCTCTAGTGCTAACCAATGTCTTCTTTGGAAACACACAGAAGGTCTGCACAATTTCTTGAACCCAATAAATAATTAACAGGAGAGATGTGTGCTTTGCTGAAAACTCTGGAATTCTGGATTTTCAACTAATAGCATCTTTTACTTGTGACTCAAAATAAATTTTGTGCATCCATCCCTATTGGAAAAAGTAACGTTTTTCGAAATGTAAACACTAGTTAATGAACTAGACAATATAGAGAAATATTACAAATGCAAACCTATTGCCCTAGGAGACAATAAAGGCTCCGTAGAGGCACAAAATATGGCCAGCCAGTCATAGACATAGCTTGAAACAAAGCCTTACTTCGCTACTAATTTAAATTTCCCCAACTCAGTCCAACAATAGATTCGCTTGCTAGCATGTTAGCCCTCACATTCCTTACAGGAGTAAATGTGAGAATCTCTGTAAGTTCACTACATGGAGGAATCTATCAATTTCTCTAAACTTCTATTCGTGATTCCAACGTGCCATTAGGAATGGCTGATTCACCCATAGTTTTAAAAGGCGTACACCTTGAGGAAAGGTGGCAAAAATTTTCCTTGGAGGTCCAGGTTCATAGACATATAATAAACCCTACACCCTAGGTAACCTGAGGCATAAGCCTGTAGAAACCTCATTTTTGCTTCTAATTTGATAGCAAAAGACCCCAACTAATAGTCAAACTCACCCATCGGAAATAATGTTTTGAAAACTGGAAGTTACATTAAGGGACTGTTTGGACTTTGGATCACCCCTGTTTATGTGACAATTATCACAAAATGGCTCTTCTTAATCCCATTACGTTAACATTCCTTAAAGCCTATTGGACCCCTAAAAGAAAATAAAATCTTTTTAAAATCAAGGGTCAATTTCGTGATGGGATTCCTTTCTATTACGCACGGCTCTCTCTCCTCAATGAAACGTGCATCTTAAAAACTCTCTCCCCACCCCTGCAAAAAGGCCCTCAGATTTTCTCCTGCAATCTGAAGCGCCTATTGCATAACCTCAGATTCACTACAATTCTCACAACACCTACTGCAGAACTTCTGAAGGTTTGCTACCTATTTGGTTAGGATAATCAATTTGCATCCAAGAGCTGCCACCTTCTTGATAATCAGTTTTTTTTAATTCATTAAGATCCACGACACTGTAAATCCCTTTGCTTAAAACTGGTTTTGAACTGCGCAGGCCAATATGGGTAGGGAGCCGGTGTACCTGAAATCAACTTTGAAGAGACAAACTTGCTTTTCTTGGGACGTGTTGGTAATTGCAGAGATGGTGGTATAGGGTTTTCATGGGTTCTGGTAATCCGTTTAATGTTGTAGGTTATGGGGTTTGGAATATTAGTTGGATTAGGTGATGGGTGATTTCCAAACCTGTTATGATGCTATTGACTCTGGGGTTTGAGATCTTCGTGGGCCTTAAAACATAATATTAAACCCTCGTGAAAGCAGAGTTTCATTGCATTTAAGAGCTCTGCCTTCTCTTCTATCATCTTTGGGTCGGATTTGAGGTGAGAGTTTGATTCTTCTTGAAAGAATAATAGTTGCATCTAGAGAAAGGCAATCAAACACACTTCCATCACACTTTTAATGTAATGGCAATAACATGTCAATTTATTGAGAAGCCAACGCATTACAATATTATAGCCTTGTGTTGTTCAAACCACTGAAGTGAGTCCCAAGACAGTTGGCCGGCGGTCTAACCAGCTTTGAACAATTATATCGAAAGATTATACATCCTACAAAGTATATATGTTTAACATAATATATTTATATAATATAAACACTAATAGGATGATGTGGTACTAATAGCCCCAATAAGGAACCAAATAAATGATAAACTGGAATCATGGAGGAAGGCCTTAGAGTTGAGAAGTTCGAAAATTAGCAGAACAAAGATAGAATACATAGAGTGCAACTTTAGTGAACATGATAGCCTAGAGGATAATTTAGTTAAAATAGAACAGTCATAAATTTTGCTATTTATGACTGCTCTGTTTTAACTAAATTTTCTAGAGCAGTCATAATTTTGCTATTTAGGCTCTACTTTATAGTCAGATGGTAGATTTGAAGAGGGTGTCTTAAATAAGATTAATTATATGAATACTAACGATAAATGGTTGTGAGTTATTCTTGCTCATAACCCTAATTTCCTCCATCTCTCTTCTCCTCTTCTTCTCCAACCTAACCTAACCCTATCTCTATTGCAGTCTTTAACTGTACGGAGGGCTGGGACGCTACAAGCACAAGGACGAAAGAGAAGAGGAACGCCAGTGAAGCCCAGGAAGTAATGAGAAAGGACATGAAAGATTGTGATGTTACAGAGAGTTTAGTGGTTTAGTGTTGATCAGAAATGAGTGGACAAATAGGACTCGCAAAGCCGACCCCAAATACGTGGGAGAAGGCTATGATGATGATACACAGTAATGGGATATATAAGAACAATTAGGTTCATTTTTATATGCATATAAAATTTGTAACTGAGTACTTTTAGTTTTTACTTTATATAGTTTACACGGCACCCTTCTCTCTCTCATGTTGCAGGCCAGCAACTCATTGGATCTAATGACAATCTCAAGTTTTGCCAAATTATTGAGGTCTCTCTGATGCAGTCAATAATTGAGATCCAAGAAGAGGAAGAAGTGTAATGGGATGAAATACAGGGTGGATGATGACAGGCATGTTGGGCCTTTTATTAGATATTAATGAGCCCAAAAAATTAAGAATCACACAAGCCATTAAAACTTCCATGAGACTTTCTCAATCGTGGGTTAAAAATGTCACATGATCAATTAAAAAGTGACCACGTGAGATAAAATCGACGCTTAAACTTGCAATAATGAGAAATCTCAATGTTGTGGCATTTTTTTTTTTTTGAGGCAGGAAAAAAGGAGTTGTTAAAAGGCTGTGATTCATTAGGAGGAAAAAAGAAGAGAGAATAAAGGGGTGTGTGATTGGTTGCCAAAAATAGGACTGGGATGAAGAAAGAAAGGGGGCAGAAATTTAGGAAGTCACCAAAAAAAGTAGTACTGCAGTAGAAATACCACAATAAGATTAAGATTTACCAGAATCTCAGCCATTACATGGGAGAGTTGATTCTTGCCCTTATCGTTTGACTTTCCTTTTTATTTTCGGTTAATTAAAACTAACTTTAAGATACTTAGTTAGAATAAGAAATATAATACGTGGGATAACCTTAGTGCTATTTAAACTTTAAAGGCCTTTTATGCTGTAACTAAATTTAATATATTTAGTTAGAATATGATACTGAATTGGGTATGCTTCTTTCCATCTAGCTTTGTTCCAGAATTTTCAATTGCTTTATTTCTTCCCCGATCTAACACCAGGCAAGATACAGTTTGCATTAGTCTCCTTCCTCCCTTCCTATTCTCTCTCTCTCTCTGTGTATATATATATATATATGGAAAATGGGACAATGGGTTTGAACCCATACTAAGGATGGTAACCCTAGGTCAGGCACGTGATTCCAAAACAACATCCGTTTTGGGATCATGTGCCTCGTGGCACGTGATCTATAAAAAAAAATTAAAAAAAAGTTTGTGGTCAAAGTTTGGGAACTGCCCACACATCCTAGTGCATTGAATTTTTCCCCCTTTGAACACATTTTGGACGGTGAATATGCATCGGATCATGCCCAAATTTTTTGGGTGGCCTCCGATCGTCCTTAGGCAAGTTTCTGTAGAACCCGATCCCTCAAATGGATGCCACAGTGACCCCAACTGATTCCAACCCAGCCCCCCGTGGTGAGTTTGAACCCATAGTCCCTGCCCACTCTCTCTCTCTCTCTCTCTCTCTCTCTCTCTCTCTATATATATATATATATATATATATATATTTCATGCATTATCAATAATGGTTTAGAGATCAGATAACATCAACCTGTTTTAGGGTAATTTCCAGCCAAAAGAAATTGCATGAAATCATAAGACAAGAGAGGTTTCTTACAGAGTGGGCTTTTAGGGTTTTTTTTTAGAAAGTTAAAGATGTTAAAACAGGAATAAAAAAATAATAACCACTTTCTTTCCAATATTTGGCAGAAAAATGACTTATCAATGATTTAGGCAAGTTGATCTATCGCCTTAAACATCGGTGCATGGAACAGCTGGGTTCCGTTTAAAAAAGCTGGTTTGTATGGTTTAGAGACCAAACCGTTTGGTTCAGTGGTGTGGCACGGTTCCGCACATTGGCTTGGATATATGTTGCCGCGGCTGGGACCATGGTTCAATCACAGGTCCGGTCCAGTTTTCAAAATATTGATAAAAAATTAAGATAAATGAGCACAAGCGAAGTAAATTCGCACAAATCACCATCATCATCGCATTATCCAATCTATTTGGAGCCAAAATGCACAATCCTTTTCATTTCCTGTTCAAAGCTAAACTCTCTTGTACTATGCAATGCTTCATCTTGTTTCTCATTACTTCTGCAAATCTTGATTGGATTTCCCTCGACTGCTTGTGCTTGTATTGTTTTTGTCCTTCATATAGGGTTTGTTTGAGGCCTCCAATGGTTATGCACAAACCATCTCAAATGACATGCTTCTCTCTCTCTCTCTCTCTCTCTCTCTCTCTCTCTCTCTCTCTCTCTCTCTCTCTCTCTCTCTCTTTGAGATGGTAACAAAGCATTCAAATAAAAAGAAGCAAAAGAAAAAGTACAAGCGAGCGTACCTTAGCGAGTAGTAAGGGGCTACCCAAACAAGGCACAAAAAAAGGAAAACCAAAAACCCCGCGCTAACTCACCCCATGGGCCAGGCAGCGAAACAGCTCCGAGAGAGCAAAGAAACCCCCATAGCCCGCCGACTGATCAAAACCCCAAAACACCTCTAAGAACAGCAGTCCTCCCATCTTGCACGCATTCCACCTGACAACCAGATCTCTGATGTCCCGAATGATCAGCGAGAATGGCTTCACCTTGCGAGTGAAAATTCTACTGTTTCTTTCCATCCAAATCGCCCAAAAGACTACATATACCGTTAGCGGCCAAAGGTATTTCCTAGGGTCCTGTATCTTTATCTCCTTTCACATTTCCATCATTTGAGCCAGCCAAAACGGAAGGACCCACTCCACCTTAAAGACCTTAAAAATCTGACTCCATATAGACCAAGCAAAAGAGCAATGCAGGAAAATATGAGCTATCGATTCTCTTTCCCTCATACAGAGCATGCATTGTTAATCACCAGTATATTTCTTCCGATCAGTTGATCCCTAGTGAGGATTTTCCCTTTAGTAACCAACCAAGCAAAAAACTCGATTTTTGGCGGCATCCTAATTTTCCAAAAACTCGACCATTTTTTGTTTTCCGTAGTCCCGCTATCCCGCACCTGAAGCATGTTGTAGAAAGATTTAACCGTGAAATTCCCTTTAGTCGAGTACTACCACACCCTCCTATCATGATTCGCTGTATTGGGAGTCATACCCCCCAAAACAGTCATGAGATTCTGATACACCTCACTTTCCCAATCCCTCAAATGACGCCAAAGAGGAATGTTCCTTTCCATATTACCTTCGGAAAATATTCACAAAATTCCTGACCACCGCATCCTTATTTTCAGAGAGACTAAAGATCGTAGGAAAACTCCTATGAAGGGGTTGTTCTCCAGCCCATACATCCTTCCAAAATCTAATCCTCCGGCCATCTCCCCAATTGAATTTAGTGACTTCCAGAACCTCTTGAGCACATCCCGTAACCGCCTTCCACCAGGAGGATCTGTGAAGAGGATTGGAGGTATCTTCGTTAGGGTCTCCATATTTAGCGTAAGGGATTTGACACCATACTCTATTTCTCTCCTCTTCCTCTCCCATCCTCCATATCCACTTGGCTAGTAGCGCTTTGTTCACCAACTGAAGCTTTCTGATTCCGAGACCTCCATGTTCTTTCGCCTTACAACATTTCTCTCAACTGACCAAGTGGATCTTTTTTCTATCCCCAGCTCCTTCTCAAAGGAAATCCCTAACTATTTTTTCCATCTTCTTTGTGATACCTACAGGCGCATTAAGAAAATACATCATAAAAATCAGAATGGACGCAAAAGTAGACTTGATAAGGGCCGGCCTTCCCCCATAACTGAGCAGTTTACTCTTCCATGTTTCTTTGTTGAAACCTCTGAACTACCATGTCCCATAACCGAACCCTGCTCCTACTGAATCCCAACGGGATCCCTAAAATAGGAAATAGGCAAATAAGTCGTGATGCATCCAGTCTCCCTAGCCACTAGCTCTGTTACATCCAAGGGCATATTGATTCCAGCCAAAAGGTGCAACACATCCTTTTTTCTTTTATTGGAATCACTCTTAAACTTCCTCTTACGCACTTGTTCCTAATTCTACCCTTTCATGTTACTCCACACATCCTGTTTGGTTACTTCTAAGAAAATATTTGATGCCTTATAATACTTCATTGCAATAAGCTTTCGTGCAACCAAGCTCCTATATTCTGTTAGAGATGTAACGTACCGAGAAATATGTGTTAGTGGGTAACATTAGATAAACTAGTATGAGAGGTGTGCATAGTGGGTTTTAGTCCCACATTGGGTAGACATGTAATAGGTCTCTATGTAGCCCTCTATATATAGAGGGGGAACATAGAACATAAAGCCATTTCTAAATAAGGTGGGACTAACCCCACACCTTAACTAGACACATTCCTACACCTATGCACAAAACTTATATTATTCCAGCAAATAAGCATATATGAACCAACTATTATTATGCCCCCTCGAGTTGGAGCATCCATGACATGGATGTCCAACTTGCCAACAAATACATTAAAAGAAGATACACGTTTATACTATCATCTCCCCTGATTTGATATGGTCACTACACAATCACATTTTGCACCTAAGTTTCCACCAACAACAACCAATAATAAAGCGGTGCAAACAGTTACCCTCACCAACAACTTGGTGCAACACTCTGCACTCAAGTGGTCATGGTACACACCATGATCCAAACAAGAGGCTAAATTCTTATCCCACAATGATATATTATTCTTGGTACTAACAACATGGACGTAAGACCTAAAAAATGACCCATGGGGAACCAATCACCTCCAAATCCACCAACCAGATCAGCCACATCATAAAATCCTAATTTTTTAACGCAAAACAACCTGTGTCAAGGTCACATGAGAGACTCAACCTACTAAAGAAGCAGCACTCTACTGCTAGATAAGGCATCAGAAAGCACCATTTCAATATTCCATATGACTACAGCAAGCAACAAATTAAGATTTGTATATGAGATTCTGAATGTATAAATATATACTTTCCCATGGACAATAAAACTATCATGTATAGCTCACCAGCTGGTACTGCTAACAATGAGGGCCGGTCTGTTTGGCTTCAGGAAAATGTCGTCACCAACCTGGGTGGTGAAGAGACTATTAATTGAATGTGGAATTTTTCCATGGAATGCAGCACTATTAACTACCAAAGTTCCTGCAATAAATATGAAATATCTCATGAACATTCATACATCACTGGAAACCTGCTATACCTGAAACTAACTCAACTGTCTGATAACCAAAATTACCATGGCTGACACAATCACGGATGCCATGACGCTGACTAAGATCATTTTCTAATCTACAATACAACTATAAAACATATGTCATCTTCAAAAGTTTCTGAAAAGTAACACAAAAAGTAGAGTTGAAAAAATGTAAATGGCTGACCTCATGCTTCTCCTTGAGCGAAGCAGGGTGAAAGAACTCAGGAGGCTGATCATACAGAACTCTTGCTCTAATCATTCAAGAGGATATATAGAGAGAGAGAGAGAGAGTTTTCAGTATAGAATACACAAAAGTGTGCAGGATATAGGAACATATTTCCACTTTAAAAAACTTACTTGATTTCCCAATTTTGAGCTAGTTCGTGTTGCATTGCCTTTGTAACACATAAGGATCCATCAGCCATCTTCCCATACCGTTTCTCACACCTAAGCAAGTTAACAAAGCCGTCTATTTTTCAAGGACATGTAAAATATACAAATAACAACATAATAGTTTGTGCAAAAAAGAAGTGATAAATACCAACGATAAATTTTCACCAAGAAATGACTTCTCCCAAGGGACATTCCCAACAGAGTGTATCCAAAATTATGCCAATCAATGACAAACATAGACCGCCTCCACCAGCTAGCCCATGTGACAGCAACCAATGTTGGAACAGAAGGTGGATTCTGCAGAAGCCCCAAAAGAAGGAATGCTGATATGTGTCACAAACTTGTATGGCACTAGCCACCATATTGAAATCAGAAAAATACTTATTGAACATTGGACTCTCCATATGAATATTATAGACCCCCAGAAGGACGTGGAATGCACACACGCATAGTTGTCATGTTCATAAGTGTGTGTGTGTGTATATATATAAATATAAATATAAATATATGTATATCTTATACTATATAATGTTAATGAGGGGAGTCAAAAGTGCAGGCTCAATTTTGACACTTTCTGACAAAACTACCCTCGGACAAAACTCAAAGGTTGCTACCAATTCATCCGATTCCCGGCACGCGAGAGAACTAAAAATCAAAGGGCCTCAATCTTTATCCTCTAAAAAACATCAAGGGACACAATCTTTAACCTCTAAAAAATCTCAAAGGACGCAATCTTTATCCAAAAATATAGGTCTCTCAAATCTTTCTCTAAAAACATAATGCAAACTACGGACGCAACTGCCAATAATTAAAAAATAAAAATAAATAAATAAAACTACGGAAGCAACAATTCTCTAAAACACAATCTTACAGTTATTTGCAGTGTCTTTATTTTCAACCCAAGATTCTTCTTTCCCAACTCAGGTTTCACGGGCTTAAACAGTTGACTTCTTTGAGTCGGAAAATGGAGATCATTTTTCTTCCCAATCTTCAACACAATAAATCTTGAGATCATGGTCCTACCATCAGACAGTGAGATTTTTATTCTATATGGCACACATCTCTAAAAGTGATCCAAGAATCATGTTTCGTGTATGCCATGATCATATTATATTTTGGAATGTGTACCACATGGAATCAAAATCTGACCGTCAGAGGGTAGGCCATTATATCAAGATCTATGTTGTCGAAGATTGGGATGAAAAACGATCTCCATCATCCGATTCAAAGCAGCCAACAGTTTAAGCAAGTGAAACTCGGGTTGAGAAGGGAGAACCTTGCGTTGTAGATAAAGGTACCCAATTGGTTACAAGGTAGGCTTCGAAAAAACAAAATTTTTTGATTAAAAAAAATCAAAAGAGACACAACCCTCTCCCAAAACACCATGCTGCTCTTCTTCGAAAAGGTTTCTGTCTCTTCACCTCTACTTAAGAATTAAATGGCCAATGGCAATTTGATCAAAGGTAGAAATATTTTAAAAGCCTCCTGGAGACCTCTCACTCTCACGTCTTCCTCTTCATTTCCGTGCAAAGAAAATTCTCCATGATATTAAATCCAAGCAAACTAGCCATTGAGGTTTGTTATTTTTGACCTTTTTTTCTCCATCTTAATTATTTGATTATCTTTTAGATCTGCCAAAATTTCTTTCTTTTTCAATCTCAAGTGTTGAAGAAAACAAATGGCACAAAACGATTCGAACAGATAACCCGAGCAAAAGCCAAGAAGAAGTTTGCTTTTGGTTTCTAACAAGTAATTCCTATTTCAATTTTTTTCTCTTTTTTAAGAAAAATGCAGGGAGAATTTAGTTTATTTGTTGCCAAGTAAAGAATGAAATTATCATTTAGTTCAACTTTGTGTTTTGTTGTAGTTATTTTATTATAGATAGCGGGAGACTTTATTTTTGTGGTCTAAGTCTGAAACTTTGGTGATGATAATGAAATTTAATGTTAAGGATTTTAATTCATTATTCATGTCTTTAAATAGTTAAATTATGCTAACTCCAAGAAGAGAATGCCCCTTCGTATCCTAGCTAAAACTGTTTCTTTCCCTCAACATATTTCTTATCCAACAAGGTGACTGCATCGTATCTTTATTAAATATTTTTTTCCTAAAAACATCTCCAACCCAAAGGATGCAATACATTGATCTCAATAGCTAATATAAGATGCGTGCCACTCACAGTAAGATATGTGTTTAGCTCAGTCACTTAAATCAGTATCCACAATATAGGAGTAATATTTTAGCAAAAGATCACTGGAAAACTAAAATCATTCTCATCTATTCTATGGAGTCACCTATTCTATGGATGACTATTATGATAATTAAGGCGATAAAAAGGGTGTTGATGTCAAAAAGCTTCATATGTGTTGTCTGATAGGTACACCGTGATCTAAAGATATTTGACGTCACGTCAAAGATTGAGATAAAAAACTATCTCCATCATTTGAGTCAAGGGAGTCCAATATCATCTAAATAATTTTCGTTATCATGTAAACCCAAATATCATTAATTTAAAATGGCCTTTGACTGCTTTCAATTGGACGAAAGTGATTGTCTTGTCTTTTAACACAAAACGATAATTACAAATGTCATTGTATAGTGTGTTTTTCAATACGTAAGCATGGGATTTGAACTCCCAATTAATGAAGGAAATGATTTCCAATGCATTCTTTATTCCCCTCCCCCCTCCCCCTCTTCCTTGGGTGTTTGTCACCACCAGCTTTTGCAGTCACGTGCATTAGTTCATGCTTGCTTCTTTGATGATGTTTTTTGGGTAACCACCAATCCGACCACTCTTGAAAGGATGGTTGTGCTTTTTTCAAGTGATTAATATTGAAGTAAGCCGATTCAATGGTTCCAATTAGGTTAAATGTGAACAAAGGCATTCTAAACATATGGTTCAATTGATATTTCATGGACGGCTAATTTTGGTCATTTAATATAGTTGATGGCTTAAAATGTCACTTCATTGGCCTCCTATATTGGGCTTGGTCCCTTTTCGTTCACGTGCATTCCACTACTGTATATATATGGGTGTGTGTGTGTAATGCATGCATGCTTACTTGTCAAGTTAATATATATGCACACACACTGATGCAGGATAAATCAGAGACGAAGCAGTTTAATAAGTAGATTTTAAGTGGAATAAATTAAGGGGAAACCCTGGATTATATATGTCCCACATGACTACCTTAAAGTGGTTGTGACAACCACCTGTTGTTGAGACAACTAGCCTAGGTAATCTGAAGTGATAACGTGAGTCCCAGATTACCGAGATTGTCACGTGCATTCCACTACTGTATATATATGGGTGTGTGTGTGTAATGCATGCATGCTTACTTGTCAAGTTAATATATATGGCACACACACTGATGCAGGATAAATCAGAGACGAAGCAGTTTAATAAGTAGATTTTAAGTGGAATAAAACCCTGGATTATATATGTCCCACGTGACTACCTTAAAGTGGTTGCGACAACCACCTGTTGTTGAGACAACTAGCCTAGGTAATCTGAAGTGATAGCGTGAGTCCCAGATTACCGAGATTGATTCTCGATAATCTTTACTAATATTTCTTTTTTGTATGAGACTCCTAAAATATAGGGATTTAAATTGCTAGGTTACCACTATTTTCGAGTTACTAGAGTTTTAGAGCAGATCTATTTCAAGGTAATCCCTTCTCCTGTAATATTCACTTTACCTGTATTAAATTACACTTTTTTACTTGTAAAGAAGTACATAGTTGGTGTAACATGGTTGCTCACTTCATCTTAAAAAGAGGGTGTAAAATCAACTTTATGGGCTACTATTCATTTTACACCTAAGTGAATGGTTTGTGTAATATTGCACACTCCATAAAATTGTGACTTCACCCTAACTCCTCCAGCCGGCATACATTGACCACCTCTGAATCAGACATTGGAGATTGTTTTTTTCCCCAATCTTTCACACAATGAATCTTCAGATCATGGACGTACCATCAAACGATCACTTTTTTATTCCATTTGGCACACATACTAAAAAGTGACCCTATAATCATGTGGCACATATCATGCTCAAACATGATTTTAGGGTCACTTTTTGGGATGTGTGCCACGTAGAATAAAAAAGTGACCGTCTGATGGTACGTCTAAGATCTAAAGATTCATTGTGTGGAAGATTGGTCAGAGAAACAATCTCCATAATTTGATTCCAAGGTGATGATCAATGGATGCCGGCTAAAGGAGAAGAGTTGAGAGTGCAATTTCATTGGTTGTAAACAAAGGTACCCATTTAATTTTCGTTGGTACACCTTTAAGTCTGAATATAAGGTGACCGTTGCAAATTTTTCCTGCAATAAATGAGCATTACGAGCAATAGCCACGTAAGTCAAAAATATTGCAGGTAATATTTTGGGCACAAAACACAAGAAATTACATAGAAAATAACACATGAATTTGTCCTTTTGCGGTAAAATGAGGCGATTGCACGTAATATTCACATATTACTGCGAAATGAACGTGCCCTTAGTTTATGTAGGAGTTTAATAATAGGTACTCTAGAAGTTTAGTGTTCATTATAATGGGAACTGCTCGAGTTTTATGTATGTTTATTTCTGGAAATAAGAATACCCAGATTTTACTTTTAAGAAAAGAATGAGACTTAGAGAAGAAGGGGACATTCTCGATACTTTTGAGTCTCAATTTTCTATACTGACCATATTACTGCCATTGCTGAATATTAAACTGCTGCTACTTAGGGCACGTTCAGTTCACCGTAATATTTGAATAGCAATCGCCCCATTTTACCGCAAAAAAGTACAATTTTGTCTGTTCACTTCAATGTAATTTATTGTGCCTAAAATATTTCCTGCAACATTTTTTGACTTACGAGGCTATAGCTCGTAATTTTCATTTATTGCTGGTAAATTCTACAACGGTCACTTTATATTCGGACTTAAAAGCGTACAAACATAAAAGTAAATGGGTACCTTTGTTTACAGCCAATGAAATTGCAACCTCAACCCATCTCTTTTAGCCGGCATACATTGACCGCCTTGGAATCAGATGATAGAGATTGTTTCTCGTACAAATCTTCCAGACAATGAATCGTTAGATCATGGGCATACCATCAGATGATCACTCTTTCATTCCACATGGCACACAAATCCCAAAAAGTGACCCTAAAATCATGTTTGAGTGTGATATATGTCACATGATGTTAGGGTCACTTTTTGGAATGTGTGCCACATGGAATAGAAAATTGACTGTCTTATGGAATATCCATAATCTCAAGACCCGCTGTGTGGAATATTGAGGCAAAAAAAGATCTCCGTCGTCTAATTCAGAGGAGGTCAATGTATGCCGGCTGGAGGAGTTTGGGTGAAGTCACAGTTTTATGGACTGTGCAATATTACACAAGCTCTTCACATCAGCATAAAATGAATTAGTAGCCCATAAAGTAGATTTTACACCCTCTTTTTAAGATGAAGTGAACAACCGTTTTACACCATATATGTATTTTTTTTACAAGCAAAAAAAGTGTACTTTAATACAGGTAAAGTGGATATTACAGGAAAAAGAATTACCTTGAAATGAACGTGGCCTTAATTTCTATGTTGCTGCTGTAAAAGGTATCTTGTCTATATTTTCTATTTGTTGAGAAATCATCTAAATAGGAGTTCATATTCAGATATCGCAGTGATAATGTAAGGTTGGGCTGTGTTTTCATATAGATTTTTGGGCAGATCTGTCATTATTATTGTTGTTAGTCGACTATGGTTTTACACAAAAATTAAAAGTTAAGTTGCTAGTTTGTAGTGGTTCTATTTAGTCCTCTTTAGGCCTGTCATATTTGATAAAATATTGTGACATCAAGGGGCTGTTGGACTGCTTTTTTATACACGCCAGATTTAAGAGAGGTTTTCATCTCTTTAAATATTTGTGGGGTGTGGTCTACATTAATTGGTATCAGAGCAGGATTATCTCGAGTAGTGATTGAGATGCCTCCATGAAAACTCCAATGTTGAATCGATGTATGGATAGGGCAGAAGAATTAATGGAAGAAGTGTTGAGAAGGATGGATAGACTTAGCATGAGCATAAGACAACCACGGAGGTTGAAGGTGATCATATGGGGAATGAAACGGACGAAGGACATCACCGTCACCAACGCAGTTTCCAGCCAGATTTGGCTTTGAAGTTCAAAATTATTACGACCATGATCAATGGAATAGGTTATGGAATCAAGATAGATATGGCCAGAATTCCAAGGGGGGTGGTGAAATTTTTCTAGTATGCTCTAGCATGGTGGGAGAATGTCCAAACGGATCGCCTTCGTCGCGAGAAAGAGAAGATAGCCACATGGGAGGTGAAATCTCATCTAAGGTGTAGATTTCTTCCTACTAGTTATGCGAAAGACATCTATCAACGTTGCCAAAATTTATGACAACATGATAAAAGTACCATGGAATCCACGGAAGAATTTCATCTCCTCACAACGCGAGCAGAGTTACACGAAACAAAAAATCTACGGGTTGGACGATATGTTAATGGGTTGCGCCTAGAAATTCAAGATCAAATCGCCATGATGATGCCTATCAACAAGTACGCAAGGTGGAAGCGAATAATTAATTGTGATTTGAATCATAAGTGTGGGCATGATAGAGGCCCCCAATCTCGAACATAGACAAATAAACCCAAATCAAGGGGGAGGTAGATGTGATCAATTAATGGTGCCTGACTCAACTGGAGCAAGGAGAAATTAAATGTAATGAAGTAGGACATCAATCCGATGAATGTTCTAAGAGACGAGACCATAGCCTAAGAGGAGAGTCGTGAACACAAGGATAAGGAAGTAGACTCAAATTATGAGGCAGGCGGTGAAAAGGTGAAATTAAAGTAAAAGCCGATGCTAATGGAGAGAATTTGCTTATTGAAAAAGTTCTACTCACTATTTCAAAGCCCGTTGATGAAGATAAGTGACTACAATCTAATATATTTTTGCCACCAGGTGCACTTCAAATGAGCGAATAGGCATGATTACCATGGATGGTGTAGTGAGGGGAACATCATCTCAAGGAAGATGGTTAACACATGGAAACTGAAAGAAAAGAGCTTTGAATCCATATAAGGTGCAATGGCTCAAGAAGGGTGGAGAAAGTTGTGTTACAAGGGCTCCCAATGGGTAAGGCCGGCACGGATTTTGGCCAGCACCCTCCCCGCAAAAAGCAGTACTTTTTATGAAGCCAACCCGGCCGGGCTTGGGTTGAATGCTCCAACACCCAGCCCGGATAAAAAATAAAGAAATAAATATATATCATATATTTTTAAATATATTTAACTAAGAGCATTTTACTTAAATGCCTTGAGATTAAACCGTTGAACGGTTTAAAATCAAGGGCATTTAAGTAAAAAAATACTTGCAATTGGTAGCCTCATAAATAGAAACCTTAAATTCCTAGGGTTTTCATTTTAATCGCCACTCTGTCTCTGCTCTCTAAAGTCTCTTGCTAGTTGCTCCATCAATATCTCTCTCTCTCTCGTGGATTAGAGGCTTACAGCAGCACACCAGCACAACACCATCACACCACCACCTCTCTCCCTCCCTTAATCTCTCACTCGCCTGCGAGACAGCTGCACAGCACCACCAGTCCACCACCTCTCCTTCTCAGCCTCCCTCAATCTCTCTCGCCTGCGAGATGACCGCACAGCACCACCAGTCCACCACCTCTCCTTCTCTGCCTCCTTCAATCTCTCTCTCTTCTATGGCACGCCAACAAAGGCGCGCAGCCCCACGGTACTAGCAGTCCACCACCTCTACCTCTGCCTCCCTCAATCTCTCTCTTCGCTCACCACTTGCACTATGGGTGACGACACCACCACCTCTCCCTCTCTGACTCTCACCACGGCACCACCACCTGCTGCACCACCGTTAGTCACCAATCTCTTTCTCGTCTGTGACACATCGGCAAAGGCGCACGACACCAAGACCCCAGCAGTCCACCACCTTTACCTCTCTCTTCCTTCAATCTCACTCTTTCTCGCTCACCACTCGCACTACGGCTGATGGCACCACCACCTCTCCCTCTCTGACTCTCACTAGGGCACCACCACCTTTTGCACCACCGTCGGTCACCTCTCGGTGATCAGGTGTGTCCATTCCAATTTTATTTTTTAAGTATTTGGCAGAGCCTAAACCTAATCTTTATTCCCTAACCCTACTCCATAAGCCCTACTACCTTAATCTCTAATCACTACTGATTTTTTATTATTATTGGGTGTTGATCACTGTTTTTTTGTATCATTGTCGATTTTTTATCATTATTTATATCATTGTCGAGTGTTAGTCACTATTTATTTTCATTATTTATATCATAATTGATTTTTTGTCATTAATTATATCATTGATGAGTGTTGATCACTGTTTTTTTCATTATTTATATCATTGTTGATTTTTTATCATAATTTTTGTATCATTGTTGAGTGTTAATCCTATTTCTTTCATTATATATATACTACCATTACTACATAGCTAATTACACACTGTTAAGATGTTTTACATTCAATCAAGTAATAGCACTTATGCTAGTAATAGTATGGATGTTAATCTTAGTAGTATTTAAAATTTACGGACTGCTGGTCCTGGCTCTACAGTCTCTGTTGCCCCTGATGCCTCTCTTTCTCAACCATACTTCTCGTTAAAAAAGTGTAAGAGATCCTCTGTTTGGGTTGAGATGGTGTTGATGACAATAGATGGCAAGTAGAAGGCCCAATGTATGCACTACAAAATGTTTTATGCATATAGCTATAAAATAATAAATGAGAACTAACACCCTAAAAAGACGTCTTAGGGAATCATCTAAAAAACACAAGAGCGGATAAAAGGCAACAAATATTGTCCACCTTACAAAGCCTTAAGATCTTTGTAATTAGAGAAGTGGTAGTTTGGGAGGAAATAGCCAGGGCTATTAACCATCACAATAATCTGTTTAAAATCGTAGAATACATTGGATTTAGGAGGATTTGTAGTAGTTTAGAACCTAAATTTAAGTTGTCCTCCCAGAATACTATTAGAAACGAATGTTTTAATGCATATAATAAAGAGAAAAATAGTTTAGTAAATAAATTTGAAAATAATAGTAGTAGAGTATGTTTTACATCCGAAACTTGGACATCTCTCCAAACTTTAGAATATAAGGCTGTTATGGCCCATTTTATTGATTATGACTGGAAGCTGCAAAAACGCATAATAATTTTTAACCACCTCCCTAATGCAGGAAAACTCGCTCGCTAACCTTAAAATAGCGTAAATCCTGCACAATAGTGGTTAGGGTTCTCAATCTTTAATTAAAATAATAATAATAATAATAAAGAATAAAATAAAAGAACTTCATAATCACTCCAAAGAAGTTTGTCGGCCTCGCACCAACGATGACTTTGAAGAATCACTCCTCAAAGGCGAAAACTCATCTCAAGTTTTATAAATGAAAGAATCACCCTTTCACAAAATGAATACAAGTAACTTAATTTTTTTTATTCATCATTCCATTCTAAAATTCGTTCTTACATGCCATTAAATAGGCTAAGACAATAATAACTAACTAAATTCAAATTCAAAATAAGAAATTAACTAAAACCGCCAATAGCTAACTGAAACCGCCAATAATTAATTAAAACCACCAATAACTAACTGAAACCGCCAATAACTAACTAAAATCGCCAATAACTAATTGAAACCTCCAATAACCGCTAACTTACGGATGTTTGTCGTCTACGATATGCATGAAGCAGAACCATCCATGATCCAAACATGTGGATCTAAATTCCACATCAATCCCCTTTACTTTGAAAAAGTTCGACCTTGAACTTTGGCCGAAATTGGTCTTCTTCGTGAAGGTTAAGAATAATATTTGGAGAACCTTGATCGGATGATCTCTCTTTCTCCTTGCACCATATTTTGTCCACCTGCGCCGCACGATCGGTATGTTTCACCGTTTTACAAACGGTTTCATAGAAACTATGTAATCGTTCAAATCACGAAGGTTTCGAGAATTATCGCAGATAATTGCTCTTCAACGTTCTCGGGATTTTCAGTGGCTTCATCAACCAGTATAAAATCTTCAATCGGAATAGGTACTACCACAGGTGCGGGTAGAGGGTTTGAAATTGCCAATCTACTTGTCGAGGGTTTGAACTTACCAATCTACTTGCCGAGGGTTTGAACTTACCAATTTACTTGCCGAGTGTTTGAATTTGCTTTGATACCAAATTGATGCAGGAAAACTCGTTCACTAACCGTAAAATAGTGTAAATCTTCCACGATAGGGGTTAGGGTTTTCAATCTTTAATTATTATTTTTTTTAAAAAGAAAAAAAGAATGAGATGGAAGATCTTCGGAATCTCTCCAAAAAGGTTTGTCGACCTCACACCAATGATGACTTTGAAGAATCACTCCTCAATGGCGAAAACTCATCTCAAATTTTCTAAATGAAAGAATCACTCTTTCACAAGATACATATAAGCAACTTAATTTTTTTTATTCATCATTTCATTATAAAATTTGTTTTTACATGCCATTAAATAGGCTAAGACAATAATAACTAACTAAATTCAAATTCAAAAAAGAAACTAACTAAAACCGTCAACAACCAATAGAAACTGCCAATAACTAACTGAAACCGCCAATAATTAATTGAAGCCGCCAATAACCGCTAACTTGCGGATATTCGTCGTCTACGATATGCACGAAACAAAACTATTCACGATCCAAACATGTGGATCTAAATTCCGCATCACTCCCCTCATCACACACTTGGAAAAATAATGCCGAAAGAATTAAGGCATCTATATTGATGTGAAAACTTGATAAAAAAGTGGGATCAATTAACTTAGATAACGTCACAAAGATGTTGTGGAAAGAACTCTAAATTTTATTTTGTTCGAATCTAAATTCCGCATCACTCCCCTCACCACACACTTGGAAAAATAATGCCGAAGGAATTAAGGCATCTATATTGATGTGAAAACTTGATAAAAAAGTGGGATCAATTAACTTCAATAACGTCACAAAGATGTGGTGGAAAGAACTCTAAATTTTATTTTGTTCGAAAGGATGGTCTTCCATTAGGAGGAGATTTATTTTATGAGCGTTGTACATCACATGTTTTGAACCTAATTGTTAAAAAGGGCCTTGAGAATTTAGGAGAAACTATTCATAAAGCTAGAGAGAGCATGAAATTCGTAAAATCAACACCATCTCGCTTGCAAAAATTTAGTGAGATTGTTAGAGAAAATTGTATACAAGAAAAATGATTATGCTTCGATGTTCCGACACGTTGGAACTCAACATATCTTATGCTAAATTTTGCACTACCTTACAAAGAAGCATACTATTAGGATATAAAGAGACAAGCAGTAAATTTATGCCTTCATATAAAGAATGGGAAGATGATTTAATTTTATGTATTTTTTTAGAATAATTTATTAAATAACAAAAACTTTTTGTGCGAGTAAGATTCCAACTATCAACAAATTTTAATTGAAGTGGCTAACGTAAAAGTAAATTTGAATAAAATGAAAAATGATCAGTGTGAAGCTTGTACACACATGGCTATATGCAAGAGAAATTTGAAGGGTATTGGACGGAAACGACTACTTCTACTTTAGTGAGAGAATTAGCTATAAATTTTTACAATAGATATAAACTAGTTCGATTAAGAATAGCTATTGAAGCCTTATATGGGGATGAGACACCTTTATGTATTGTGAGTATCAAGAACATCCTCACTAAGTTTTATGATGAGCATAAATATACAACCGATGTAATAGATAAGGATAAGTTAAATGATCAAACAAGTGTTGCAGCTAATGTTAATATGATTGAAGAAATAGATATGTTTGCTCAATTGATGGAACAACGAAACATAGCCCCTATAGTTATGGAGATCACATAAATAGAAAAATATTTAGCAGAGGCATTAGAAAAGAACGTGAGTCAATCAACTCCTTAAGACTTCGATATTCTAAATTGGTGGAAAGTCAACTCAAGTAGCCATAGATTTTCAATTTTAGGAGAAATAACTCGTGGTATTTTAGCGGTTCCAATTACGACTATTGTTTCAAAGTCTTCATTTAGCGTTAGAAGAAGAGTGATTAGTAAGATTAGAAGTTGTTTGAAGTTAGAGATAATAGAATGTTTGATTTGTACACAAGATTGGATCCGTTGTGATCTTGATTATGATTTAGATATCTGTTGACTTAGAAATTTTGAAATCAGTAACTCTTTCTTCTTCCACTTAACATAAAAAATCAGATAGAATAAATTAATAGAAAGAATTAGGAAAGAAGACTTTATTTATAATTTTTTTTTCCTTTTAACAAAACCTACTCTAAATAGGACTTAACAAATCTACTCTAAATAGGATTCAAAGTCCTACATTATGTTAGTCACCGAGGTGGCTAGAAAAAATACTTAGCCACCAAGGCGGCTAGAAAATTATAAAATTTTTAAAAAAAAATTATTTCTTATGAGAATTTTACTACTGACTAATGATCGTATTCTCTACGGAGATTCGATTCATCGAAACCTGAATAGTGATCCTATTCTCTATGGAGATTTGATCATTGAAATTTTATTTATTTATTTATTTTATTTTTATTTTAAAAAAAAAGAAGTATAAAAAAATTGATAAAAATCGATATAAATTTTTATTTATTATGAGAATTTTACTACTGACTAATGATCATATTCCCTATGGAGATTCGATTCATCGAAATCTGACTAGTGATCCTATTCTCTACGGAGATTTGATCATTGAAATTTAAAAAAAAAATTTCTTTTGGGTCTATCGGATGATCTTATTTCAATCTGAGAGATTTCAGGGGACATTTTTTTCTTAATTTCGAGATTAATCAGACTATAATTCCTACAGGAATACTGTATATTGATTTATGGTTATAGGATTTGTGACTCTTACGAGGACGCTCTCCGATTATCAAGATGAATCTCTTAACTTGGATTTGCGATTCTTACGAGAACGCTCTCCAACTATTAAGATGAATCTTCTAAATCTCTTAGACGATCCGATTAAAATTTATGAACTTTAATAAATTGATAACAATTATGAAATTGATTTTCTATTGACCATTGATCTTAATATAGATCAGGTGAGCGAAATTATATCCGAAAGATCTACATTGGCTACCCGGGCAAATTTAACTGATTTTGTGACATTTACAGAGATCGAAACATCCTTAAAAATGTTTTCTAAAAATCAATAAAAATTATAAGGTTGATTTTATATTAACCATCGATCTCAAAGTAGATCGGATGGTCAAAATTAAATCCGAACAATCTATTTTGGCTCCCCGGACAAATTTGACTGATTTTGGGACGTTTACAGAGAACGAAACGTCCTTAAAAATATTTTCTAAAAATCAACAAAAATTATAAGGTTGATTTTATATTGACCATTGATGTCAATGTAGATCGGATGGTTAAAATTAAATTCGAAAGATCTACTTTGGCTACCCGGGCAGATCTGACAAATAAGATTCATGTTTATTTCACGAATTCTTTTGATTGGTTGAATTTCATATTTGTTATATCCTTTCCCTTTCTTTGAATAATTGATACATATATATATATATATAACTCAAATTTTGAAGAAATCAACTTCTATTGCTTCATTCCTTACGCAGTTTATCCTCATACGAATAGGAGATAACATATAAACATACCTATGTTGTTTACATTACTAATGAACCTAAGTACAAACCTTACGCAGTTTATCCTTATGCGAGTAGGAGATAACATATAAACATACCTATACTGTTTACATTAACAATGTACCTAAGTACAAACCTTACGCAGTTTATCCTCATGCCAGTAGGAGATAACATATAAATATACTTATAGATAGTATCGCTTCAGAAAGCGACCATTAATAGGAGGAGATTCATTTCCTTCTTCATCAACCAATATATAAGCGCCATTTGAATAGACAGTTTCTATTACAAAAGGTCCTTCCCATTTTGGCTCAAATTTCCCTAAAGTTTCTCGGGTAACAATGATAGGGCGACGAACAGTAAGGGCCAGGTCCTCTTTCTTAAAGGATCGACGCTTCACCTTATTTTCGAATGAATTTGACATGCGAGCACGGTATGCCTCCAAGCATTGCTGGGCTTTGAGCCTACGCTCATCCAAGGCTTCAAGTTCTAGGAACCTGAGTGCGGCATTTTGTTCTTTGGTGAGATTGTGACTTAATGCTACTCTTAAAAAAGGAATCTGGACCTCCAAGGGAAATAAAGCTTCACCTCCAAATACAAATGCATATGGAGTGGCCTGTGTAGGAGTACGATGAGTCGTTCTGTAAGCCCATAAGGCTTCCTGCAATCTTTCATGCCAGTCACATTTATTTTTAGCAACCGTCTTTTTCAACAATTTGACCAATGTCTTGTTAAAAGCTTACTCTAAGCCATTTGCAGATAGGTTGTATATCGTAAACCAACATTGTTTTATTTGATATTTAGCGCAAAACTTGTTTATCACTTTATTCTTGAATGGTGTGCTGTTATCATTAACGATACGAGAAGGAATCCCGTACCGGTAAATGATATGTGTACGCATGAAGTCTGCAACTGTGTTGGCTTTAACCTCTCTGATTGCTACTGCTTCTGCCCATTTCGAAAAATAATCGGTTGCAGCTAACATAAACTTATGTCCAGCAGATGATGGGGGGTGCATTGGACCTATGATGTCCATGCCACATTCTTTAAAAGGCCATGATGTGACTGTAGGGTATAAGGGTTCTGGTGGACGGTGAATGAAATCAGCGTGGATCTGGCAAACCCGACATCTTTTAGCAAAATCTATACAATCATTCACCATAATCGGCCAATAATAGCCTAAATGTTTTACTCGGGTATGTAGCTTAAGGCCTGATTGATGTGCCCCCACAAATACCGGCATGTACTTCTTGCATGGCTTGTTGAGCTTCTTCAGTTGAAAGACATCTTAATAGGATATTATCGAACGATCTCTTATATAGAGTATCATTGAAGTATACAAATCGATTCGCCCTTCGACGAATTTCGACCTGGTGGCGTGCCTCGTAAGGCAGTCTTCCATGTTGAAGATATTCTATAAGTTCTTGCCTCCAATCTAGTTTCTCAACTTCAAAAGCGGATATAATATTGACCGAATTTGCCTGCTCGAATTGGCATCTCGTCATGATGGAAGGTAAGATCCTTTTCCCTGCGACTCTTATTTCGACAACTTCATCATTTTTACAAGCCAGAGATGCTGCAAGTTTTGTAAGAGCGTCAGCTTGGTTATTTTGACTTCGCAGGACATGCATAATCAGTATATTCTCGAACTGTGGAAGGAGTTCTTAGATCTTCTGATGATATGGTATTAACTCTATTTTTCTAATTGCGTAAGATCCTTCTGTCTTATGACGAGCTGGGAATCCCCAAATACATCAATGGTGTAAATGGCCATGTCCAAGGCTAATTCTAAACCAATAATTAACTCCTCATATTCGGCAGCATTATTAGATAGGGATTCTGTTAATGTGAAGGAATAGGGAAGCAACCCATTACTGGATGTAACAAATACAATTCCAGCGCATGCTCCTGCCGCTTGCGAAGCTCCATCGAAATATAATTTCCATCTTTGTGTTATTTCAGCATAATATACTTTCTCATCTGGTAGGTCTTCGAATAACGGTAAATTCCCCGAAATCGGATGAGCGGCTAGAAAATCGGCTAAGGCTTGCCCTCTAACAGCTTTCTGATGTACAAAAGTTATGTCAAACTCTGACAAGAGTAAAGACCATTTAGCAAGTCTCCCTGACAAAACTGGTTTCATCATGAGAAATTTCAATGGATCTGCTCTACTTATCAGGCGGATTAGAAGATCTAGCAAATAATGTCGTAGCTTTTGCGAGGCAAAGACAAGAGCTAAGCAATTCTTTTCAATAAGTGAGTAATTTCTTTCGGCTCCTATGAGTGTTCAGTTGAGGTAATATAGGGCGTTTTCCTTACCATCTTCGTTCTTCTAAGCTAACAAAGCCCCAAGCGAGTTATCCATTACTGCTATATATAGGATTAAATGTTTCCCTTTAATTGGAGCAGTCAGGACTGGCGGATGCTATAAATATTCTTTCAAACTATCAAGAGCCCTTTGACAATCTTCATTCCATTCGAATGGGATCCCTTTCTTTATCAGACGAGAGAATGGTTGACATCGTCCTGAAAGATTTGATATGAAGCGTCGGATATACGCAAGTCTTCCCTTTAGTCATTTTAATTCACGAATGTTCTTTGGAAGTGGCATCTCTATGATGGCCTTGGTTTTCGCTGGATCAACTTGTATACCTCTATGTCGAACAACAAATCCGAGAAACTTCCCTGAAGTGACTCCGAAAGCGCATTGTAGTGGATTCATTTTCAAGTTGTACTGTCTGAGTTTACAAAATACTTGATATAGGTGGGCCAAGTGATCACCTCTATCTTTGATTTTACTACGAGGTCATCTACATAGCATTCGACTGTTTCGTGTAGCAATTCCTTGAATATCTTCGTCATTGCACGTTGATAAGTAGCTCCAGCATTTTTTAGTCCAAATGGCATGACTTTATAGAAAAGATTCCCCTTGGGGTTCGGAAAGCTATTAGTTCTTCATCTCCAGGTGCCATTCGTATTTGGTTGTATCCGAAGTATCCATCCATGAAGGATATGGCTTCACAGCCGTCAATAAAATCGATCAATAGTTCTGAAATAGGCAAAGGGAATTCATCCTTGCGACATGCTGCATTGAGATCTCTGAAATCAACACATACCCTAATTTGACCATTCTTCTTGACCGGGACTACGTTAGCAACCCATGTCGGATATTTGACATCACAGATAAAGCCGACATTGACTAACTTGTCGATTTCTGCTTCTACCTTTACGCTTATATCTGGATGAATTCGCTTTTGAGCTTGTTTAATGGGTTTGATGTCAGGATTGACAGTTAATTTGTGAGCGGCAATTTTGACATCTAATCCTGGCATATCATGATATGTCCATGCAAACACATCTCGATTCTTCTTTAAAAAATCGGCATAAGTTGTTAGTTCCTCCGAAGAGAGTGCGACACTCACGTATGTAATCTGAGGACCTTCAAGAGCTCCCAAGTTGACCTCCTGTAGGTCAACGGTGCTTTTTATTCCTTCTTCAAACTAATGAGGAGCGGGAATAGGCTCTTCCGAGGCTAGGATAGAGATCACATAGGATCCGAGATATTTTGTGGGAATCACTATAGGCATGTGCCCTACACAACCTTTTAATGGATGTAAATATCTATCGTTATAGGCTGCCCGTTTCTGCACACGAGATGGTATCGCATCGAAAGGTGCAACCATTCCTACTCCATCTTTTAGACCACCTTTCGAGAGATCATATCCCATCTTTTTCATCATGTTCGCTGCCTTTTTGATGTATCGTGTAAATTGAAGTTCTTTCGAATCCTTATAATCTGGATGGATGGGTACCGAATCAACTTGGGTGAGTGGTTTGGTGAAAGAGTCCAGTAGAGGGGAACTAGGTTTCAGGGTTTGGGATAAGTAATAACAATTTTAAAACGAGAATTGGCTTTTGGAGCGATTGTTTTCTTATTAAGAATGATTCTTCTCCGAGGTTGGGAATAAGGAGCTGAGATGAAGGGTATGTAAGTTTCTTTCGGGGTTTTGAAGGAAACTAATTTCTTTTTAGATCGATTTCTTTTAAAAGGGATAGTTTCCTTAACAAGAGTTTTAGAACTTGCCTCCTGTGAATTTTGTCTAGGTGGCGAGAACTTGGATAATGGTGAGTATTCATCCAATAATTCGAAAACACTAGTGTGTGTAGATGAAGTAGATATTTCATATAATTTTGCATCAACAAAATGAGCTTCATCTGGGTGGAAGGGTTGTAGATCAGCTGCTACCCGTTTTTGCTCGCCATTATGAAAATATTTAAAACATTGATGTAACCTGGGTCTTCCCAACAACGCATTATATGATGTATTAGCATTGATCACATGGAACTGGGTCTTAGAGGAAAGTTCTTCGATATCTAATCGTAAGTGAATAGATCCTAAGGTTCCTTATTTATTTGGATAGAAACCTTGAATCATGAGGGTAAAGGGTGAGAGGTCTTTAACTGTTCGTCCCACTTTATATAACACATGTAGTAATAACAAATTTACAGCAGACCCCCCATCTATCATAAGTCTCGCAAGGCGAACGTCTTCAAGTAGACCTGATATAAAGAGGGGTCTATTGTGTGACTTAAGTTTGGTTTCGAGATCATCATCAGAAAATGTGATCGTACATACTAAGTCTTCCAAGCTAGTCTCTACCTAGCAAACTTCCTCAATGGATTTGTCCAGGTTAGAGAGAGTTTTTATCAGCGTTTCCCTTAAACTACTAGACAAACAAAGCGCATCATACACCGAAAGCAAAGCAGGCACTTTCTTTAAATGAGAGAGTACATAATATACATCACGATTTTCTTTTTCTTTGCCTTTATCGGTATTCTTGAAGTTTTTGTCGAATAACGACGTTTCTCCTTGTTTAGTTGTCTTATCGGCTCCTTCTGCACCCTTGGGTAGAGATACAGTTTCTGTAGACGAAACAGGATGATTCGTTGGCTTACGTTGATAAGGTATAACTGGGTGATCGGTACGTTACTCTATAGCATCTACCTCTTCAATCTGAGTCATGTTGCAAGAAGCAACATTATTAGATTCAATTTGCTCTTTTTTTCGTGGAATAACCACTCTATGCCAACCTTCATTATCAGATGAGTTGTCTTCAGAAGCATCCGGTGAAGACGAGCAGTTAATGACATCCTTCATGCAAATATCTTTAATCTGACTCTAGTTAATATCGATCTAAGATTTTGATTCCTTCTATTGGGCTTTGTCATTGCTAACAACAACGTCTAATTCTTGTTGGTCCCTGAACGTTTTAAAACATTCGAGAGGTATGTAATCTCCCAACGTGAGCGACTGTAATTCTTCCATTTCCACTTGGGATGATGACAATGAAAAAGAAATTACCATCAGTTCAAGTTTCATCTTCTGTACTTTCTTCGACGGTTTCATAGGTTCCGGTTGAACATCCTTTAATTTCTCCCATTCTCTATGATCCTTCAGCATTTGGAGTGTAGTATAATTCGAATGAATCCTTTTTACTTCTCTTTTTACGTTCGCCACAAATTTCTTTAAATTTGCAGATGTTTCTAACGGAATTTCGACTTTGGGCGTTCTCTTCTTCCTCGGAATCACATGCCAACTCCCCTCTTCGGAATAAGCCGATTCTGCCATATTACTCTTGCCAGTTAAACTCGCGTCGCTTACCTTGAACTTCTTCTATAAGTGACTTGGTATCACAACTTCAGTTCCATTCCGGGAGAAAGGTCTTCTTTTTTCATAAGTCTTTGATTTCTGCTTGTTGTATCTGTGTTTGCCGCCTATTGTAAGCTAGCGCCTTTTCTCATGGATCATCTTGTAAAGGAATTGTACCTAACGGACGAGGCGTCGGTGCATCTTGTAAAGGGACTGAACCTGACGGACGAGGTGGTGGTGGTGTTTTCCTCCATTCCGGGGTATCATCGTCAATCCATCCTGATGTGCCTCCAGTAACAAGATATTGATAATCGGGTAAGCCATTTTTCTGTATCAGTTCTTTCAAGAAACAAGTTGTTTCACTTTCTATCATTACTTTCTTATTTCAGGCAACATCCTTCTGTTTCCATTCTCTCTTCCTACGCCGGCTAATATAGGGCCTACTTCATCCTCGGATAACGACGAATCAAAGTCCTTGCAGGATGGAATGAACTCATGAAGTTCCGGAAGTGCAGAGTTCGGATTTTTTTCAAGGATAGGAACTGGTGGAAAACCCCCGAAGGTGATCATATTTGTCGTGGCAATGTTATCGTCTTGTTTAGGAGATTCTGGAGTAAAAGTAATGTCTCCAGAATCAAGAAGACTCTAGACCTTATCTTTAAATATGAAACAATCTTTCAACGTGTTCTAACACACGATGATATTTACAGTATAGTGGATCATCTTATTTATTTTGCTCTTCAGGTATGCGGGATTCTGGTAGCTTGATAATCCCACCGTCAATAGCGTCATCGAAGATGCCCTCGACGTCTTCATTCTTAAATGAATACTTTTTATCTTTCCTTTCTTTCAGAGATTGGCCCTTAGACCAGTTTGATCTCTGAGGGGGTGCAAAACTACTACTGACTCCACCTACTTTGTTTGATCGATTGTTTCTGGATCCTTCTATTTGCTTGGTCACAACAAATTGATTATGATCTCTAGTGCCGATTGCTATCGTCGCAGGATAAGATGTGGATGTTTCTGTCCTTCGTTCTGTTCCTCTGGGAGGATCCTTTTGGTTTCCCCCTGAGTTTAAACCGATCAAACTTTCTAGTTCTGAAGTTCGTGTAGTGAGATCTTCAAAACTCATGGAATGTCCATAGTAAGGGACTGTTAAGTCTTGTCTCATGCCAGCCAGGCACGTTTGTACTGCTTCTTCAAACTTGTGCTTGCAATGGATGCTAAGGTTTCTCCACCGCGTAATGTAATCGACGACATTTTCATTTGTTCGTTACTTCAATTGTGACAACTTAGCGACCCCTACGGATCTTTGAGTACTAAAGAATCTCTTTAAGAATGCCTCTTCCATCTCTTTTCAGGTCAATATTGACTTTGGTGGAAGCTTCGTGTACCATGTGAATGCAGCTCCCTTAAGAGTCTGCACAAATTGTCGCAAAAGCAAAGCGTCGCTTTTTGAAGTGTCACCACAAGCTGAGAGGAAGTGGGCAAAATGCTCGAGTGGGGCACCACTGCCGCTATACTGGGAGAACTTTGGTTGTCCTCAGGTGGAAACGGAACTTCGTCAATTTCTGGTGGATACAGCTTGCGATATGTCTGGGAACTATCCGACACTTTTCGATAACTTTTAAGATTCTCGGAAATCAGGCTCTGGACTTTGTTGAGGGATATTTTTTCTTCAGTCACTTTTCGATTATTCTCTCTCAATCAGCACAGCTATCTGTGCATCACGAGCTGCGATTGTTTGACGCATCTGTTCTAGCTGTTCAAGGATGTTGGCGCTTTCTTTTGTTGTCAAAACCATCACTGGAAGTACCGTAAGGATGTCTAGAGTCACTAATCTGAAGGATGATCCGTCGAGATTGGATTGAAGGGAGCTCGAGGAACGAGGGGTGATGGGTGATGGGTGATGAAGAAATAATCCGGACATGTGATTTAGTCAGGTTGAACTCATCTTCGAAAAAGATAGAGTCCGAATTCCCGTTCAGTACTGGTGAAGGACTTGGGAGACTCCAGTTCTTCCTGTTGAGCGTATTTCTCCTCTAGATTGGCTCCTGCCATAAGACGAGTTGATCGGCGGAGTATCGCTTCTTCAGTCTGAGGTCGAGCCCGCATCACACGGCGAACTCCTAATGAAAAGGAGTGAGCAACATCCTTTCCAAATGCCATTGAATTGTTTGGAGTAAATTCGGTGAATATCTGCATGGAATAACCAACCTATTAAAATGAAAAATCATGGAATAACCAAAGCTTTATAGTTTATTATACCCATATTTTATTTCAAAGAATTTGTTTTATTAAGTAGCTTAAAGATGAGAGAAGTGGGTCCCACCGGGCGTGTCAGAAATTTGAAAACAACAAATTTGCATAGGATATAAATCTAACACAAATTAATCATAACAAATTTCCCCTTGTTAGGAGAGGGTTTTATTGAAAATTGCGGACTTTACACTTCCGGGTATCACAATCGATCCCCAGTTAATTACATCAAAATTGAATACCTCTGATTAAAAGCTACTGAAGAAACAAAAATAATTGCATCTCTGAAATAAACAAAGTCTTGTGATTCTGGTCAAATCTAATGGTAGAATCATTGACTTTTGGTCAAATGGTCATAATCAAGATCGTAACGAGATCCAACGATGGATTTATTATGTATTGACCAGATCTTATGATTTTGGTCAAATCTAACGGTGGAATCATTGATATTTGGTCAAACGATCATAACGTGATATTGTAACGAGATCCAACAGTGGATTTATTGCATATTAACCAAATCTTGCGATTCTGGTCAAATCTAACAATGGAATCATTGACTTTTCGTCAAATGGTCATAATACAAGATCGTAACGAGATCCAATGAAGGATTTATAATGTATTGACCAGATCTTATGAATTTGGTCAAATCTAACGGTGGAATCGTTGACATTTGATCAAATCCAACGGTAAAATCATTATAAAATCATCTATGATCATCAAATTTTAAAAAATTTGGCAATATCTAACTCATGATTAGACACTCTATCACTAAAAGTGATAACTCTTTTGATAATCAGTTGTCCGAAGAATGGATTTGGAATTCGAACTCATCTTTGAGACCAGAGAAAAAGAATTCGTTTTAAGACTCGTCCACGAGTTTCTTGCTCCAATAATGACTCGTGCTCTTCGATCAAATGGAACAGGCTTTTGGAGGGGTTCTCCCATTCGTCGTCCCCTATTTCATATTTCTCAAATCTCCGATGAAGACAGTCTGCTATGCATCTATCTCATGACGGATTGAAGATGTCGATGAAGACTTATAATTAGAATTTTAGGTTTGTTTATCTCAGAGATGTAATTACGTTATTTTTTTATTTAATAGCTTTTAATCAGATGTATTCAATTTTGATGTAATTAACAGGGAATCGATTACGATACCCGGAAGTGTAAAGTCCGCCATTTTAATAAAAACCCTCTCCTAGCGAGAGAAAATTTGTTGTGATTGATTTGTGTTAGATTTATCTCCTACACAAACTTGTTGTTTACAAATTTCTGGCACGCCCGGTAGGACCCACTTCTCCTTTCATCTTTAAGCTACTTAATAAAACAAATTCTCTTAAATAAAATATGGATATAATAAACTATAAAGCTTTGGTTATTCCATGATTTTTCATTTTAATAGGCTGGTTATTCCATGCAGATATTCACCGAATTTACTCAATCAAACAATTCAATGGCATTTGGAAAGGATGTTGCTCACTCCTCTTCATCAGGAGTTCGCCGTGTGATGCGGGCTCGACCTGAGATAGCCAACCTGACTAAATCACATGTCCGGATTATTTAGTCATCACCCATCACCCCTCGTTCCTCGAGCTCCCTTCAATCCAATCTCGACGGATCATCCTTCAGATTAGTGACCCCAGACATCCTTACGGTACTTCCAGTGATGGTTTTGACAACAAAAGAAAGTGCCAACATCCTTGAACAGCTAGAACAGATGCGTCAAACAATCGCAGCTCGTGATGCACAGATAGTTGTGCTGATTGAGAGAATAATCGAAAAGTGACTGAAGAAAAAATATCCCTCAACAAAATCCAGAGCCTGATTTCCGAGAATCTTAGAGGTTATCGGAAAGTGTCGGATAGTTCCCAGACATATCGCAAGCCGTATCCGCCAGAAATTGACGAAGTCCCGTTTCCACCTGAGGACAACCAAAGTTCTCCCAGTACAACGGCAGTGGTGCCCCACTCGAGCATTTGGCCCACTTCCTCTCAGCTTGTGGTGACACTTCAAAAAGCGACGCTTTGCTTTTGCGACAATTTGTGTAGACTTTTAAGGGAGCTGCATTCACATGGTATACGAAGCTTCCACCTGAGTCAATATCGACCTGGAAAGAGATGGAAGAGGCATTCTTAAAGAGATTCTTTAGTACTCAAAGATCCGTAGTGGTCGCTGAATTGTCACAATTGAAGCAACGACCAAATGAAAAGGTCGTCGATTACATTACACGGTGGAGAAACCTTAGCATCCATTGCAAGCACAAGTTTGAAGAAGCAGTACAAACGTGCCTGGCTGGCATGAGACAAGACTTAGCAGTCCCTTACTATGGACATTCCATGAGTTTTGAAGATCTCACAACACAAACTTCAGAACTAGAAAGTTTCATTGGTTTAAACTCAGGGGGAAACCAAAAGGATCCTCCCAGAGGAACAGAACGAAGGACAAAAACATCCACATCTTATCTTGCGACGATAGCAATCGGCATCAGAGATCATAATCAATTCGCTGTGACCAAGCGAATAGAAGGATCCAGAAACAATCAATCAAACAAAGCAGGTGGGGTCAGTAGTAGTTTTGCACCCCCTCAGAGATCAAACTGGTCTAAGGGTCAATCTCTGAAAGAAAGGAAAGATAAAAAGTATTCATTTAAGAATGAAGACGTCGAGGGCATCTTCGATGACGTTATTGACGGTGGGATTATACAGCTACCAGAATCCCGCAGACCTGAAGAGCAAAATAAAACAGACGATCCACTATATTGTAAATATCATCGTGTGTTAGGACACGTTGAAAGATTGTTTCATATTTAAAGATAAAGTCTGGAGTCTTCTTGATTCTGGAGACATTACTTTTATTGCAGAATCTCCTAAACAAGACAATGATAGCATGGTCACAACAAATATGATCACTTTCGGGGGTTTTCCACCAGTTCATATCCTTGAAAAAAATCTGAACTCTGCACTTCCGGAACTTCATGAGTTCATTCCATCCTGTAAGGATTCTGATTCGTCGTTATCCGAGGATGAAGTAGGCCTCGCCCACTATATTAGCCGGCGCAGGAAAAGAGAATGGAAACAGAGGGATGCTACCCGAAATAAGAAAGTACTGATAGAAAGCGAAACAACTTGTTTCTTGAAAGAACTGATGCAGAAAAATGGCTTACCCGATTATCAACATCCTGTTATTGGAGGCACATCAGGATGAATTTACGATGATACCCTGGAATGGAGGAAAACACCACCACCTCGTCCGTCAGGTTTAGTCCCTTTACAAGATGCACCGACGCCTCGTCCGTCAGGTACAATTCCTTTACAAGATGATCCATGGGAAAAGGCGCTAGCCAAAAATAGACGGCAAGCACAGGTACAACAAGTAGAAATCAAAGACTTGTGGAAAAAGAAAACCTTTCTCCCGAAATGGAACTGGGGTTGTGATACCAAGTCCTTTATAGAAGAAGCAAATGGTAAGCAACGCGAGTTTAACTGGCAAGAGTCATATGACAGAATCGCCTGATTCCAAGGAGGGGAGTTGGCATGTGATTCCGAAGAAGAGAACGCCCAAAGTCGAAGTTCCGTTAGAAACATCTGTAAATTTAAAGAAATTTGTGGAGAAGGTAACAAGAGAAGTAAAAAGGATTTATTCGAATTATACTACACTCCAAATGCTGAAGGATCATGGAGAATGGGAGAAATTAAAGAATGTTCAACCGGAACCTATGAAACCGTCGAAGAAAGTACAAAAGATGAAACTTGAACTGATGGTATTTTCTTTTTCATCGTCATCATCCGAAGTGAAAATGGAAGAATTACAGTCGCTCACGTTGGGAGATTACATACCTCTCGAATGTTTTAAAACGTTCGGGAACCAACAAGAACCAGACGTTGTTGATAGCAATGACAAAGCCCAACAGAAGGAATCAAAATCTCATATTGATACTAACCAGAGTCAGATTAAAGATATTCGCATGAAGGATGTCATTAGCTGCTCGTCTTCACCGGATGCTTCTGAAGACAACTCATCTGATAATGAAGGTTGGCATAGAGTGGTTATTCCACGAAAAAAAGAGCAAGTTGAATCTAATAATGTTGCTTCTTGCAACATGACTCAGATTGAAGAGGTAGATGCTATAGAGTAACGTACCGATCGCCCAGTTATATCTTATCGACGTAAGCCAAATAATCATCCTGTTTCGTCTACAGAAACTGTATCTCCACCCAAGGGTGCAGAAGGAGCCGATAAGACAACTAAGCAAGGAGAAACGTCGTTATTCGACAAAAACTCCAAGAATACCGATAAAGGCAAAGAAAAAGAAAATCCTGATGTAAATTACGATGTACTCTCATTTAAAGAAAGTGTCTGCTTTGCTTTCGGTGTATGATGTGCTTTGTTTGTCTAGTAGTTTAAGGAAAACATTGATAAAAACTCTCTCTAACCTGGACAAGTCCATTGAGGAAGTTTGCCAGGTAGAGACTAGCTTGGAAGACTTAGTCTGTACGACCACATTTTCTGATGATGATCTCGAAACCAAACTTAAGTCACACAATAGACCCCTCTTTATATCGAGTCTACATGAAGACGTTCGCCTTGCGAGACTTATGATATATGGGGGGCCTGCTGTAAATTTGTTATTACTACATGTGTTATATAAAGTGGGACGAATAGTTAAAGACCTCTCACCCTTTACCCTCATGATTCAAGGTTTCTATCCAAATAAATAAGGAACCTTAGGATCTATTCACTTACGATTAGATATCGAAGAACTTTCCTCTAAGACCCAGTTCCATGTGATCAATGCTAATACATCGTATAATGCGTTGTTGGGAAGACCCTGGTTACATTAATGTAGAGTTGTTCCATCCATACTCCATCAATGTTTTAAATATTTTCATAATGGCGAGCAAAAACGGGTAGCAGCTGATCTACAACCCTTCCACCCAGATGAAGCTCATCTTGTTGATGCAAAATTATATGAAATATCTACTTCATCTACACACACTAGTGTTTTCGAGTTATTAGATGAATACTCACCATTATCCAAGTCCTCGCCACCTAGACAAAATTCACAGGAGGCAAATTCTAAAACTCCTGTTAAGGAAACTATCCATTTTAAAAGAAATCGATCTAAAAAGAAATTAGTTTCCTTCAAAACCACGAAAGAAACCTACATACCCTTCATCTCAGCTCCTTATTCCCAACCTCGGAGAAGAATCATTCTTAATAAGAAAACAATCGCTCCAAAAGCCAACTCTCGTATCAAAATTGTTAAAAACTTATCCCAAAACCTGAAACCTAGTTCCCCTCTACTGGACTCTTTCACCAAACCACTCACCTAAGTTGATTCGGTACCCATCCAGCCAGATTATAAGGATTCAAAAGAACATCTTCAATTTACACGATACAGCAAAAAGGCAGCGAACATGATGAAAAAGATGGGATATGATCTCTCGAAAGGAGGTCTAAAAGATGGAGTAGGAATGGTTGCACCTTTCGATGCGATACCATCTCGTGCACAGAGACGAGCAGCCTATAGCGATGGATATTTACATACATTTAAAGGTAGTCTCGGGCACAGAAATCGACAAGTTAGTCAATGTCGGCTTTATCCGTGAAGTCAAATATCCGACATGGGTTGCTAACGTAGTCCCGGTCAAGAAGAATGGTCAAATTAGGGTATGTGTTGATTTCAGAGATCTCAATGCAGCATATCCCAAGGATAAATTCCCCTTACCTATTTCAGAACTCTTGATCGATTCTATTGTCGGTTGTCAAGCCATGTCCTTCATGAATGGATACTCCGGATACAACCAAATATGAATGGCACCTGGAGATGAACTAACAGCTTTCCGAACCCCAAGGGGAATCTTTTGCTATAAAGTCATGCCATTTGGACTAAAAAATGCTGGCCATGCCATTTGGACTAAAAAATGCTGGCGCTACTTATCAACGTGCAATGACGAAGATATTCAAGAAATTGCTCCACGAAACAGTCGAATGCAACGTAGATGACCTCGTAGAAAAACCAAAGAATAGAGGTGATCACTTGGCCCACCGATATCAAGTATTTTGTAAACTACGAAAGTACAACTTAAAAATGAATCCACTAAAATGCGCTTTCGGAGTCACTTCAGGGAAGTTTCTCGGATTTATTGTTCGACATAGAGGTATACAAGTTGATCCAGCGAAAACCAAGGCCATCATAGAGATGCCTCCTCCAAAGAACATTCGTGAATTAAAAGGACTACAGAAGACTTGCGTATATCCAACACTTCATATCAAATCTTTCAGGACGATGTCAGCCATTCTGTCGTCTGATGAAGAAAGGGATCCCATTCGAATGGAATGAAGATTGTCAAAGGGCTCTTGATAGTTTGAAAGAATATTAATTGCATCTGCCAGTCCTGATTGCACCAATTAAAGGGAAGCATTTAATCCTATATATAGCAGTCATGGATAACTCGCTTGGGGCTTTGTTAGCTTAGGAGAACGAAAACGGTAAGGAAAACACCCTATATTACCTCAGCCGAACACTCATAGGAGTGGAAGGAAATTACTCACTTATTAAAAAGAATTGCTTAGCTCTTGTCTTTGCCTCGCAAAAGCTACGACATTATTTGCTAGATCATCCAATCCGCCTGATAAGTAGAGCAGATCCTTTGAAATTTCTCATGACAAAACCAGTTTTATCAGGGAGACTTGCTAACTGGTCTTTACTCTTGTTAGAGTTTGACATAACTTTTGTACATCAGAAAGCTGTAAAAGGGCTAGCCTTAGCAGATTTTCTAGCCGCTCATCCGATTATGGGGAATTTATCGTTATCCGAAGACCTACCAGATGAAGAAGTATATTATGCTGAAATAACATAAAGACGGAAATTATATTTCAATGGAGTTTCGCAAGCAGCAGGAGCAGGCGCTGGAATTGCATTTGTTACATTAAGTAATGGGTTGCTTTCGTATTCCTTCACATTAACAGAATCTCTATCTAATAACGCTTGCGTTAATCATTGGTTTAGAATTATCCTTAGACATGACCATTTACACCCTTGATGTATTTGGGGATTCCCAGCTCGTCATAAGACACTTAGAAGGATCTTACGCAGTTAGAAAAATAGAGTTAATATCATATCATCAGAAGATCCAAGAACTCCTTCCACAGTTCGAGAATATACGGATTATGCATGTCCCGCGAAGTCAAAATAGCCAAGTTGATGCTCTCGCAAAATTTGCGGCATCTCTGGCTTGTAAAAATGAAGTTGTCAAAATAAGAGTCGCAGGGAAAAGGGTCTTACCTTCCATCATGAGGAGATGCCAAATCAAGCAGGCAAATTCGGTCAATATTATATCCACTTTTGAAGTTGAGAAACTAGATTGGAGGCAAGAACTTATAGAATATCTTCAACATGGACTGCCTTACGAGGCACGCAACAAGGCCAAAATTCGTCGAAGGGCTAATCAATTTGTATACTTCAATGATACTCTATATAAGAGATTGTTCGATAATATCCTATTAAGATGTCTTTTAACAGAAGAAGCTCAACAAGTCATGCAAGAAGTACATGCCGGTATTTGTGGGGCACATCAATCAGGCCCTAAGCAACATACCCGATTGAAACATTTAGGCTATTATTGGCCGACTATGGTGAATGATTGTATAGATTTTGCTAAAAGATGTCGGGTTTGCCAAATCCACGTTGATTTCATTCACCGTCCACCAAAACCCTTACACCCTACAGTCACATCATGGCCTTTTGAACAATGGGGTATGGACATCATAGGTCCAATACACCCCCCACCATCTGCTGGACATAAGTTTATGTTAGCTGCAACCAATTATTTTTCGAAATTGGCAGAAGCAGTAGCAATCAGAGAGGTTAAAGCCAACACAGTTGCAGACTTCATACGTACACATATCATTTACCGGTACGGGATTCCTTCTCGTATCGTTAATGATAAGGGCACACCATTCAAGAATAAAGTGATAAACAAGTTTTGGGCTAAATATCAAATAAAACAATGTTGCTCTATGATATATAACCCATCTGCAAATGGCTTAGCGAAAGTTTTTAACAAGACATTGGTCAAATTATTGAAAAAGACATTTGCTAAAAATAAACGTGACTGGCATGAAAGATTGCAGGAAACCTTATGGGCTTACAGAACGACAAATTGTACTCCTACACAGGCCACTCCATATGCATTAGTATTTGGAGGTAAAACTTTATTACCCTCAGAGATCTAGATTAATTCTTTAAGAGTAGCATTAAGTCACAATCTCACAAGAACAAAATGTCGCACTCAGGTTCCCAGAACTTAAAGCTTTGGATGAGCGTAGGCTCAAAGCCCAGCAAAGCTTGAAGGCATACCGTGCTCGCATGTCAAATTCATTCGAAAAGAAGGTGAAGCGTCGATCTTTTAATAAAGAGGACCTGGTCCTTACTGTTCATCGCTCTATGATTGTTACCCGAAAAACTCCAGAGAAATTTGAGCCTAAATGGGAAGGACCTTTTGTAATAGAAACTGTCTATTCAAATGGCGCTTATATATTGGTTGATGAAGAAGGAATTGAATCTCCTCCTATTAATGGTCGCTTTCTGAAGTGATACTATCTATAGGTATGTTTATATATTATCTCCCACTCGCATGAGGATAAATTGCGTAAGGTTTGTACTTAGGTACATTGTTAATGTAAACAGTATAGGTATGTTTATATGTTATCTCCTACTCGCATGAGGATAAAATGCGTAAGGTTTGCACTTAGGTACATTGGTAATGTAAACAACATAGGTATGCTTATATGTTATCTCCTACTCGCATGAGGATAAACTGCGTAAGGAATGAAGCAATAGAAGTTGACTTCTTCAATTTTTGAGTATATATATATATATGTGTGTGTGTGTGTATCAACTATTCAAAGAATAGGAAAAGATATAACAAATATGAAATTCAACCAATCAAAAGAATTTGTTAAATAAACATGAATCTTATTTGTCACATCTGCCCGGGTAGCCAAAGTAAATCTTTCGAATTTAATTTTAACCATCCGATCTACATTGAGATCGATGGTCAATATAAAATCAACCTTATAATTTTTGTTGATTTTTAGAAAATATTTTTAAGGACGTTTTGATCTCTGTAAATGTCCCAAAATCAGTCATATTTGCCCGAGTAGCCAAAGTAGATCTTTCGAATTTAATTTTCACCATTCGATCTACATTGAGATCGATGCTCAATATAAAATCAACCTCATATTTTTTATTGATTTTTGGAAAATATTTTTACGGACATTTCGATCTGCCAGGATAGCTAAAGTAGATCTTTCGAATTTAATTTTGACCATCCGATCTACATTGAGATTGATGGTCAATATAAAATCAACCTCATATTTTTTATTGATTTTTAGAAAATATTTTGAAGGACGTTTTGATCTCTGTAAATGGACCAAAATCAGTCAGATATGCCCGGATAGCCAAAGTAGATCTTTCGGATTTAATTTTGGCCATCCGATCTACAATGAGATCAATGGTCAATATAAAATCAACCTTATAAATTTTGTTGATTTTTAGAAAATATTTTTAAGGACGTTTTGATCTCTGTAAACGTCCCAAAATCAGTCAGATCTGCCCGGGTAGCCAAAGTAGATCTTTCAAACTTAATTTTGACCATTCGATCTACACTGAGATCGATGGTCAATAAAAAATCAACCTCATATTTTTTGTTGATTTTTAGAAAATATTTTTAAGGACGTTTCGATCTCTGTAAATGTCCCAAAATTAGTCAGAACTGCCCGGGTAGCCAAATTAGATCTTTCGAATTTAATTTTGGCCATCCGATCTACATTGAGATCGATGGTCAATATAAAATCAACCTCATATTTTTTGTTGATTTTTAGAAAATATTTTTAAGGACGTTTAGATCTCTGTAATTGTCCCAAAATCAGTCAGATATGTCCGGGTAGCCAAAGTAGATCTTTCGAATTTAATTTTGAGCATCCGATCTACATTGAGATCGATGGTCAATATAAAATCAACTTTATAATTTTTGTTGATTTTTAGAAAATATTTTTAAGGACGTTTTGATCTCTGTAAATATCCCAAAATCAGTCAGATCTGCCCGGGTAGCCAAAGTGAATCTTTCGAATTTAATTTTGACCATCCGATCTACATTGAGATCGATGGTCAATATAAAATCAACCTCGTATTTTTTGTTGATTTTTAGAAAATATTTTTAATGACATTTCAATCTCTGTAAACGTCTCAAAATCAGTCAAATCTGCCCAAGGAGCCAAAGTAGATCTTTCGGATTTAATTTTGACCATTCGATCTACATTAAGATCGATGTTCAATATAAAATTAACCTTATAATTTTTGTTGATTTTTAGAAAATATTTTTAAGGACGTTTCGATCTCTATAAATGTCTCAAAATCAGTCAAATCTGCTCGGGCAGCTAAAGTAGATCTTTCAGATTTAATTTCGCCCACCTAATCTATATTAAGATCAATGGTCAATAGAAAATCAATTTCATAATTGTTATCAATTTATTAAGGTTCATAAATTTTAATCGGATAGTCTAAGAGATTTAGAAGATTCATCTTAATAGTTGGAGAGCGTTCTCGTAAGAATCGTAAATCCAATTTAGGAGATTCATCTTGATAATCGGAGAGCGTCCTCGTAAGAATCGCAAATCCTATAACCATAAATCAGTATACAGTTTTCCCGTAGGAATTACAGTCTGATTAATCTTGAAATTAAAAAAAAATTCATCCCCTGAAATCTTAGATTGAAATAAGATCATCCGATGGACCCAAAAAAAAAAGAAAATTATCAATGATCAAATCTCCATAGAGAATAGGATCACTAGTCAGATTTCGATGAATCGAATCTCCGTAGAGAATACGATCATTAGTCAGTAGTAAAATTCTCATAAGAAATAAAATTTTATATTAATTTTTATCAACCTTTTTATATTTTTTATTTTTTATTTTTTAAAAATAAAAAATAAAAAAATAAAAAATAAATTTCAATAATCAAATCTCCGTAGAGAATAGGATCACTAGTCAGATTTCGATGAATCGAATCTCCGTAGAGAATACGATCATTAGTCAATAGTATAATTCTCATAAGAAATAAAAATTTATATCGATTTTTATCAATTTTTTTATAATTTTTATTTTCTATATATATATATATATATATATATATATATATATATATATATATATAATAATAAAATTCGAGGGGGCACCTGTTGACTCAAAAATTTTGAAATCAGTAACTCTTTCTTCTTCCACTTAACCTTAAAAATCAGATAGAATAAATTAATGGAAAGAATTAGGAAAGACTTTATTTATATTTTTTTTTTCCTTTTAACAAAACCTACTTTAAATAGGACTTAACAAATCTAATCTAAATAGGATTTAAAGTCATAAGCTATATTAGTCACCTAGGTGGCTAAAAAAAATACTTAGCCACCTAGGTGGCTAGAAAACATATTTAGTCACCTAGGTAACTAGAAAATATATGTAGTTACCTAGGTGGCTAGAAAATATATTTAGTCACCTAGGTTATTAGAAAAAATACTTAGCCACCTAGGTGGCTAGAAAATATATGTAGCTACCAAAGTGGCTAAAAAGCATATTTAACCATCTAAGTAGCTAGAAAAAATACTTACTCACCTAGGTGGCTAGAAAAAAAAATAAAAAATATTAAGCTACCTAGGTGGCTAGAAAATATACGTAGCGACCAAGGTGGCTAGAAAACATATTTAGTTACCTAGGTTATTAGAAAAAATACTTAGTCACCTAGGTGGCTAGAAAATATACTTAGTCACCTAGGTGACTAGAAAATATACTAAAAAATACTTAGCCACCTAGGTGACTAAAAAATATACGTAGCCACCTAGGTGGCTAGAAAACATATTTAGTCACCTAGGTGACTAGAAAATATATTAGTCACTTAGGTGGCTAGAAAATATACTTAGCCACCTAGGTGGCCAGAAAAAATACTTAATCACCTAGGTGGCTAGAAAAAAATAAAAAAATACTTAGCCACCTACGTGACTAGAAAATATACGTAGCCACCTAGGTGACTAGAAAATATACTTAGTCACCTAGGTGATTAGACAAAATACTTAGCCACCTAGATGGCTAGAAAATATACGTAGCCACTTAGGTGGCTAGAAAATATAACTTAGTCACCTAGGTGACTAGAAAAAATTCTTAGTCACCTAGGTGGCTAGAAAATATACGTAACCACCTAGGTGGCTAGATAATTTACTTAGTCACATAGGTGGCTAGAAAATATACTTAGTCACATAGGTGGCTAGAAAATATCCTTAGTCACCTAGGTGGCTAAAAAAATACTTAGTCACCTAGGTGACTTGAAAACATACTTAGTCACCTAGCTAGAAAATATATTTAGTCACCTAGGTGACTAGAGAAAATACTTAACCACCTAGGTGGCTAGAAAACATATTTAGTCACCTAGGTAACAAGAAAATATACTTAGGCACCTAGGTGGCTAGAAAAATATACTTAGCCACCTAGGTGGATAGAAAACATACTTAGTCACATAAGTGGCTAGAAAAATATTAGCCACCTAGGTGGCTAGAAAACATACTTAGCCACCTAGGTAACTAGAAAAAATATTTAACCACCTAGGTAGCTAAAAAGCATACTTAGTCACCTAAGTAGCTAGAAAAATATACGCAGTCACCTAGATAGCTAGAAAAAATACTTAGCCACCTAGGTGGCTAGAAAACATATTATCACTTAGGTGGCTAGAAAACATACTTAGCTACATAGGTGGTTATGAGAAAAGATTTGCGTAGGCGAGAAGAATATTTTCTCAATCTGCGTGAAGACGAAAACTTACGCAGCTCTTTCAACCGTTCATTTCATGAAAACCTTACGGGAACCGTAGGATCATAACTTCTATAACCACTACCATATATTTATAAATAGCAGACCCGTTCTCATTGCAAGGGATTCGAAAATTTTGACACGAGACCTCTGCCGAAAATATCTCCGACTCTTCTGACAAGACTTTAGGGTATCTCTGAGATTCTGGCTATTCCTTTCTTCTTTTTTTCTTCTTTTTTTATTTTTTTATTTTTAAAAGTTGACGGGAGGAATAAGTTGGGGTTAAGACATTTAGGATAAGGGTTACGGCCCTTACCTAAAAGTGATACGCTTAGGATAAGAGCTACGACTCCTCTTAAGTAGGATTTATAATTGAAATTTGGGATTACGCGTTACGACTCGTACCAAATTTCTTGGATACTTAGAAATAGTTAAGCCATGTGGGTACAACCCTGGGCATAACTCCTAGTACATTCGAATTGCAACCACAAATTTGATATTTATACGGGTTGTAATCACTAACCCAAAGAACGATTCCGGACTATGACACCCGAAATATTCATATACGACTCATTTATCGAATCTGAATTGTGTCCCGAAATTATAATTTCCCTTGCAGTTCGGATCATCACTCCCTCAAATGAGGGTTTGGACCTCAACCTTGAGATCGAAAATTCTTTCAAGGTGTATTTGTTGACTTTTAAGTCAAACGATCATAATGTGAGATTGTAATAAGATCCAACGGTAAATTTATTACGTATTGACCAGATCTTATGAATTTGGTCAAATCTAACGGTAGAATCGTTGACTATTGGTCAAACGATCATAATGTGAGATCATAACAAGATCCAACAATGGATTTATGGCATACTAGTCAAATCTAACGGTGGAATAGTTGACTTTTGGTCAAATGATCATAATACAAGATCGTAACGAGATCCAACGATAGATTTATTATGTATTGATCAGATCTTATGAATTTGGTCAAATCTAACGGTGGAATCGTTGACATTTGGTCAAACGATCATTATGTGTGATCGTAACGAGATTCAACGATAGATTTATTGCATATTAATCAAATCTCGTGATTCTGGTCAAATCTAACAATGGAATTGTTGACTTTTGGTCAAATGATCATAATACAAGATCGTAACGAGATCCAACGATGGATTTATTACGTATCGACCAAATCTTATGAATTTGGTCAAATCTAACGGTGGAATCGTAGACATTTGGTCAAACGATCATAATGTGAAATCGTAACGAGATCCAACGGTGGATTTACCATACGTTGACCATATCTTAAAATATTGGTCAAATCCAACGATAAAATCATTATAAAATCATCTATGATCATCAAATTTTAATAAATTTGGCGATATCTAACTCATGATTAGACACTCTATCACTGAAAGTGATAACTACTTTGATAATCAGTTGCCCGAAGAATGGATTTGGTATTCGAATACATCTTTGAGATCAGAGAACAAGAATTCGTTTTAAGACTCGTCCTCGAGTTTCTTGCTCCAGTAATGACTAGTGCTTTTCGATCAAATGGAATCGGCTTTTGAAGGAGAGGTTCTCCCATCCGTCGTCCCCTATTTCATATTTCTCAAATCTTCGATGAAGATAGTCTGCTATGCATCTATCTCATGACTGATTAAAGATGTCGATGAAGACTTAAAATTAGAATTTTAGTTTTGCTTATTTCAAAGATGTAATTACGTTATTTTTTTATTTAATAGCTTTTAATCAGAGGTATTCAGTTTTGATGTAATTAACGCGGAATCGATTGCGATACTCAAAAGTGTAAGGTCCGCCATTTTAATAAAAACCCTCTCCTAGCGAGAGGAATTTTGTTATGATTGATTTGTGTTAGATTTATATCCTACACAAATTTGTTGTTTATAATACCATGCCTACAATTTATTTTCAAGAAGAGGAGATTGAAGATGATAAAGGGAAAGACATTGCTAATTAGTTAAAGTGCGGTATCTTTGAGACTTAAGAGTAAAAATAAAATTAGTTAGACATTATTATTTTTAAGTTTTTTTTAAAATGCTATTTTTTATTTAAATTATATTTTCACTCTACTTATTATTTTCTTATATATTGAAGCACTGATAAGGCTGCTTGTTCATATATTTTTTGGTTGGATAGCTTAATTAATTTTTAAGTAACCGTTGCATGGCTTTTTAGTTATGCTAGTTGGATGGCTTTTTAATGGATTTTCAAGTAGCCATTGTCCCTTGTAACCATAGTGCATCTACACTGAAATGTTTGAAGAAAGGCATATACCTGAGCCTTTATATTATTAATATAATTATTTAATTAAATTGGCTTCACCTTCTTCAAACTTTTATAAACAAAAACTTACTTAAAATTGATCAACTAAAAACATCATAAAATCTATAAAATTTATTCACAAAAAAAAAATTAGTTTATATTTTTTTTAACCAATTTTTTTTTAAAGCCAAAGCCCGGCCCGGTCCGCTTTTTTAGCTATGCAAGTTGGATGGCTTGTTAATGGATTTTCAAGTAACCATTGTCCCTTGTAACCATAGTGCACCAAACTACACTAAAATGTTTGAATAAAGGCGCATACGCGAGCCTTTATATTATTAATATAACTATTTAATTAAATTGGCTTCACCTTCTTCAAACTTTTATAAACAAAAACTTACTTAAAATTGATTAAGTAAAAATATCATAAAATCTATAAAATTTATTCACAAAAAAAAATTTAATTTATATTTTTTTAACCAATTTTTTTTAAAAGCCCAAGCCCGGCCCGATCCGCTATGGGCCAGGCTTGGGCTGAGTACACCGCATCCTGGGTTAGGGTCGGGGTGAAAATTTGGGAACACATCCCGGCCAAAACCCAGCCCATCGAGAGCCCTACCTGCTGAAAATTAAATTTTATTTTTTTTTAACCCAATATTCTTTTAAACTATATAATGTAATCAAAAGACACCCTCATAGGATGCAGTTTGATGGCCTAGGCTAGTGAAAATCATGATTTATCCTTAAAATCCATGTTTTGAAGTTTTCAAGGGAATTAGTAAAGAATCTATTACTAATTCCCTTGATGTCGAACTCCCAATAATCTCCCATTTGTTAGGTTTGAATTCCTCTTTAACCAGTAAGAGCGTGATCTTGTTGTCATCTTTGATAAAGAAGTAGGTACTCTTACATTGTGCACCGAATCTCTTTGAAATTGCCATGACCTTTCCAATAATGTGGTACATATCCGTAGGGAAAACACCGCAATACACATCATCTGGTACTTTTTTCCAATGGAAAAAGAGACTAAACAGTGAGTGGCAACACGTAGGGATCTCAATGCGCCAGGTTAGGGGGGGGCTGGGTTTCAACCTTGGCCGGGTTCCCAATTTATTCAGCCCAGCCCTAACCCAGGCTGCAATGTACTCAACTCAAGCCTGGCCCATAACGGGCCTGGGCGTTTTCCCGGACTTGTTTTGGGCTGTTTTTTTATTATGAAATTTGGTTAAAGAATTTTTAAATTAATTTCTTTTGGTGAATAGGTTTTATAGACTTTATGATGCCTTTTCCTAATCAATTTTAAGAAAGTTTTATTTCTAAAAGTTTGAAGAAGGTGAAACTAATTTAATTAAACAATTATATTAATATTATAAAGGCTCAAGTATATGCCTTTATTCAAACATTTCATTGTAGTTTGGTGCGCTGTGGTTACAACAGGCAACGGTTGCTTGAAAATTCCATTAACAAACCATCCAAGTTGTGTATCTAAAAAGCCAAGCAATGGTTACTTGAAAATTAATTAAGCCTTCCAATGTTGTCCAACAAAAAAATATAAGCACAAGCGTCCTAATCATTGCCTCAATATATAAAAAAATAATAAATAGAGATAATATAATTTTTTTTTTAAATCAGTAATTTAAAAAATAACTTAAAAATAGTAATGTCTAACTAATTTTATATTTGCTCTTAAATCTCCAAGACTCCACATCTAACTAATTAGCAATATTTTTCTCTTTATCATCCTCAATCTCCTCTTCTTGAAAATAAACTTAGGCATGGTATCCAAATCATAATCAAGATCACAACAGATCCAATCTTGTTTACAAATCAAACATTCTACCGTCTCTAGCTTCAAACAACTCCTAATCTTACTAACCACTCTTCCTTCAACACTAAATGAAGACTGCGGCAATAGTCGTTACTGAAACCGCTAAAAAATCACGAGCTATTTCTCCTAAAATGGAAAACCTATGGCTACTTGAGTTAACTCGCCACCAATTTTGAATATCGAAGTCTTGAGGAGTTGATTGACTCGCGTTCTTCTCTAGTGGCTCTGCTAAATATTTTTCTATTTTTGTGGTCTCCACAACTATAAGGGCTATGACACATCTATTTCTTCAGTCATATTACCACTAATTGCAACACTTGTTTGATCATTTAACTTTAGTCTTATTCATTACAACGGTTGTACATTATTTACTCTTATACTCATCATAAAGCTTAGTGAGAATTTTATTGATACTCATAATACGTACGGGTGCCTCATCCCCATAAAAGGCTTCAATAGCTACTCATAATCCAACTAGTTTATATCTAGAGTAAAAAATTATAGTTAATTCTAATACTAAAGTAGTAATGGTCGTCTCCTTCTAATACTCATCAAATTTCTCTTGCATTTTTATAGTCATGTGTACAGGCTTTACATTAATTATTTTTTATTTTATTCAAGTTAAGTTTTACTTTAGCCACTTCAATTAAAAATTTGTTACTAGTTGAAGTCTTGCCAAAACAAAAGTGTTTGTTATTTGATAAAATATTTCAAAAGTCACATAAAATTAAAGCATGTTCCCATTTTTTATCTGAAGGCATAAATTTATAACTCGTCTCTTTATATCCTAACAAGTTAAATGCTTCTTTGTAAGGTACTGCAAAATCTAGCATAACATAGGAAATGTTGAGTTCGAACATGTCAGAACATCTAAGCATAATCCTTCAAATGTGATGCATAACGTACATGAAATAAATCGCCTCCTAGTGGGAGGCCATCCTTTCAAACAAAATAAGATTTTTAGAGTTCATCCACCACATCATTTGCAATAGCGTTATCTAAGATAATTGATCCCACTTTTTTTATCAAGTTTCCACATCAATATAGATATCTTAATTCCTTCGGGAATATGTTCCCAATATATGGTGAGGGGAGGTTGTTAAAAGTTATTATATGTTTTTGTAGCTTCCAAACAAAATCAATATAATGAGCTGTAACAGTCATATATTATAAAGTTTGGAAAAATGTCCATGTCTCAGATGGAAATCTTACTCTATCACTATTATTTTCAAATTTACTTACTAAACTATTTTTTTTTCTTTTTTATATACATTAAAACATTCTTTTCTAATAGTGTTTTGTGCAGCATCTTAAATCTAGGTTCTAAACTACTACAAATCTTTGTAAATCCAATGTGTTCTACAATTTTAAATGAGTATTCTGGATAATAGCCCTTGCTATTTCCTCCCGAACTACGCTTCACTAAATACAAAGTTCTGAAGACTTGGTATCATAGACAATATTTGTTGCCTTTTGTCTACTCTTGTGTTTTTGTTTTACATGACTCCCTAAGATGTCTTTTTAGGGTGTTAATTCTCGTCTTATAGTTATAAGCATAAAATTTTTTGCAGTGCATACATTGGGCCTTTTGCTTGCCATCTGTTGTCACCAGAACCATCTCAGCCCAAACAAAGGATCTCTTATTTCCTAATGGGAAATGCAATTGGGAAAGAGAGGCATCAGGGGCAACAAAGATTATAGAGCCAGGACCATAAGTCGGTAAATTTTCTCGAATACTACTAAGATTAACATCCACATTATTACTAGTGTAAGTGTCACTACTTGATTGAATGTGATACATCTTAACAGTGTGTAATTAGTTATGTAGAAATGATAATATAAATAATAATAAAAATTACGATAAAAAATCAAAATGATAAAAAAACTGATAAAAAACTGTGAGCAACACTCAACAGTGATATAACAAGTATGATAAAAAAATCAACAATAAATTATGAAAAAAAAACAGTGCAACACTTAACAATGATATAAATAGTAATAAAAAATCAACAATGATATAAAAAAATAAAAATAAAAATAGTGACCAACACTCGTCAATCATATAAAATGATAAAAAAAAAAATAGTGATCAACACTCAACAATAATAAAAAATCAGCAGCGACTAGAGATTAGGGTAATAAGGCTTATTGATTAGGGTTAGGGTTAGGGAATAGAGATTAGGTTTAGGCTCTAGCAAATACATAAAAATAAAAAAAATTGGAACGGACACACCTGATCACCGGGTGGCCAACGGTGGTGCAACCGGTGGTGCAACAGGTGGTGGTGCCGTGGTGAGAGTCGAGAGGGAGAGGTGGTGGTGTCGTTGTGCGAGTGGCGAGCAAGAGAGAGATTGAGGGTGGTATAGAGGGAGAGGTGGTGGACTGTTGGTGTCGTGGTGATGTGCGCCCTTGCCAGCGTGCCGCGGACAAGAGAGAGAGAGAGAGAGAGGACTGAGGGAAGTAGAGAGGGAGAGGTGGTGGTGCAGTGGTGTTGTGCGCCTATGCCGGCATGTCGCCAACGAGAGAGATTTGAGGGAGACAGAGAGGGAGAGGTGGTAGTGTAGTGTTGTGCCGGTGTGCCGCTATAAGCTTGTAATCTGCGAGCGAGAGAGAGAGATTGAGAGAACAGAGACAGAGAGGCGATTACAATGAAGACCCTAGGAATTTTAGCCCTCTATTTATGAGGCAACCAATTGCAAGTGCATTTTTACTTGAATGCCCTTGATTTTAAACCATTCAATAGTTTAATCTCAAGGCATTTAAGTAAAATGCTCTTAAATTTATATATATATATATATATATATATATATATATATATATATATATATATATATATATATATTCCTTTGTTTTTTATCTGGGTCAGGTGTTGGAGCATTCAACCCAAGCTCGGTCCGCATCAATCTAGTTCACAACATGCTTGGTCCAGCCGGGTACTGGGCCGAGTTGGCTTCATAAAAAAATACTGCTTTTTCCGAGGTGGGTACGGGCCAAAATCCTGGCCGACCCTTCCCATTGAGAGCCCTATCAGCAGGGTAAATTTCATATCCACGGAAAGACTCTTCTCTTCTAAAGACTAAAATTAAAAGATTTAAATTTTCATTAATAATAACTAAAGAAACTACTTACCTTGAATGTAGGAAAAGAAAACTACAGCAAATATTAAGATGAACCATTTGGCCTCATACAAAACCCCATCTCAGAGAAGAAGAATATTTCTTTTCTTTCAATATTCATAACTATAATAATATTAGTTTTTTTACATAAGGATATTTAAAACTAACCCTAATGAAAACCTACTTACTAAAAATAGAATATTTAGACTACTCATTAAAAGCCTTTGATAGGACAATCATGGAGTGCTCAACTTTCAATCCTGCCAAATTTATGAAAGGCTAATTTTCAAGTATCAAACAACATCATATTGATGTGAAACTGGTCCATTCCTAATTGAAAGCTTATTTAAGCAACTTTCCAACGAGTCGAGAAACGTGCAATTTCCACATGAGAAAAACTCGAATTCAACTTCTGAACTGAATACTTCATAAAGGCAAAGATTCGCATGTGTACCTTCTGATGACAGAACAAGGCCAACAGCACATGGTACGAAATGAAGCACAAGCGTAATTAATGTACATCTAGGTTCTGTAGTCTGCAATATTATCTCGGAATATTCTTTGATGCCTTAGAGATGGGCAGAAAACTTATTTCCACAAATAATAAAATGTAAAAAGGTTGTTTGGTTTCCATGAAGAAAATATAGTAAAACAAAAATGAAACAACTAGATTTAACGAACATATGTGGAATTGAGAAAGAAACATAACAAAATCGCATGTGATGGTGGGTTGACAGCAACAGAGTAGCAAACATGAACAATCCAATGGACAGAAAACAAATAAAGAACAGCACATTAAACATGGAATGTTGAATTTTAAATTAGGAAAAATGTGATCTCACCTGCACAATAAAAACATCTGGAGGAGGTATCTTAAAAAAGAGATACCAAAGCAGTATTAAAAACTGGATCACTGTTTTCAATGGAAGCAGCAATAGATTCAATATCTTTGGAAAACCCTTGAGGATTATTGGCGTCTGTAAATAAATAGTAAGAATGAAATAATATTATTTAATTATGACTTGTAACAAATAACATACCCAATAAAACAATTATATAATATAGTACCATTTTGTGAAGATGAATATTGGGGTTCTCAATGACAGCATTATGGGGATCAGTACCTACCCGGAGATACAAAATGAAGAAAAGATTATGGTATGAGCATGTAATGGAAAAACATACAAAATGAGTACATATATTGATAGCATTATTACCCACAAGACAAACAAAGCAATGACGGAGCTGGAATTACATTATTATGGGGAAGAATGGGTATATAATTTATAAAAAAGGCATTCCCTTTTTTCGCCAAGAATGAGTACAAAAATTTACAATACATTCAAATAACAGTGAACCACTATACAGGGTAATAAATGTGTTCAACATTTACTAAGAAATATTACAGCTTACTATTCAAATATTAATTTGAATTCTTTCCTATACTAAACACTTAAAACAATGGACTTGAACACATTGCAAAATAAATCTTGCAATTTTGTAATGAATCTCACTATCCACTTCAATTGTTATCATCAGAATACTCTCTTCCCATACCGTATTTTCTTAGAGCAGTATTTCGTGTTTTAGGTGTTTCCAAAACCGTAAACTCGTTGAAAAAGAATTGGCAAGAACTCTTTCATCATTGAACCAGTTTTAAACTTGTCACTTCCAAGTTCCAACAGAGTTCTAGATCGACTGAGGACCAAGTTGACAACGATGGATGACTAATGAATGTTACAAGTCCAAGAAAACCGGTCCTTGCATTTATTTTGCAATTTTCTTTGTGGTTTCTTTATTTTGGGAAAAAAATGATAAAAGAGGAAAATATTTGGAAGCATCGCATTATAGTGTATCTGGATGCCAAAGGATTCATTATTTGTGGACCAAATAGGTTTAAGTAGTTGATACTTATAGATGTGGATGGAAAACTAGATACAAATCATTATATAAATATATATATATATATATATATATATATATATATATATATATATATTTGTGCAGAAGAAAAATGCTGCAAACGGATGCTAAATCACGTGCCATGTGGCACATGATCGTAAGTTGCACCACATCCAATCCCTCTAGGGTTTTAGAAAAAATTAAAAAAAAAAAGGATTTTTTTGCCCTTCATTTAATGGGTCAACGTTATGGGTTGTCCACCCAATAATTTTGCCGTTTAAAATTTTCACCTTTGACCACAAAATCAATGGTGTGAAACAATTTTTACTTTTTTTGGACGGTAGTGATCGACCTTGTGTAAACAATTTTTCGTGATCGACCTTGTGTATGTCCATGTTGCACCTAACTGGCCCGAGTGCAGCTGATTCGGCTGCACCAGATGCATATCCCTGGGCCTCACTATATATGTATGTATATGTATCATTTAGTTTTAGTTCTTCATAATAACCACGCCACATGCTTTTTCATCTGGTTGGACTTCAACTTTTAATGAATTACTCTTCTTGACATTCAGAGAAGGGAACAAAAAGCCTCATGCAATACCCAATGGCAAAAAACGATGTTGGACAGTGAATAGATTTATGAGCTGGATCAGATGAGATCCAAGACAATAATATATATAGAGAGAGAGAGAGATAATGATCCTCTCACTCGAGTTATGGGACATAATCTCATCACTCGAGCTAGTATTGGCTGCATGTCACATGAGGTTGACTCGTTAAGTCACCTGATGTGTCATGCAGCCAATATGAGCTCGAGTCATGGGCTTATAATCATTTCCCTATATATGTGTGTGTGTGTGTGTGTGTGTGTGTGTGTGTGTGTGTACAAAAAAAAGAAAATAGAGGCAGATCTAAATTTATATTTATTTTTTTGGTGGAGTTTATGAAACAGCATTTAAACTACTCAGTAGGTTATTCCCAACTCCCAAGACCATGTATGCATACAACTTCAACCAAACCATATATAGAGAAACAAAAAAAAATCCAAAAAACCAACTAAAGCATCAAACATTAAAACTGTAACCCTAAATGAGGCGTGAAATTTGCTCCAAATAACTAAAAGACTAATGTGCCAATTGCATCCCACTACTTTATCTAAAATTACGAACTCCATTGAAAGCATTGGATTTAGTTCAGAGCCTGATTTCTGCTTTCTTTTTCTTTCTTTTTTTTCTGGTTTTGCTTCAGCTATGTGATCTAGTTCTTGACAGGGATTTCTAAAATCTGAGTTGCAACCATGGATCAAAATCTTGGCCGAAATTTCAAATTTTCGCCCGAGATGACTCAATTTCGGTCCCCCACCGAAACGAGATATTGAAAATTTTCGGGTGGGAGGGAAAATTTCAAAATCTCGACCGATAATTTGATTTTTTTTCAATTTCTCAGCCGATGAGATTTTGAATTTTTTTTTTAAAGGTCTTTTTGCTTTGAATTTTTTTTGGTTCCCAAACATTTACTCGAGTTTCATTCCTTTGCACTTAGTTTATTTTTTATTTTTCTCCTCTCCTCTCTCCTTCCATTAGCTTGAACAAATTTCGCTGGATATTGTCGAATCTTGACGAAATCTGGTTGTATCGTATAGTAACTTACCGAATCTCATCGGATTTCACCAAAAGTTACCAGATTTTGACGGATTCTTGCCGGACTTTGATGGATTCTCTTCCAAAGTTACTATAACCACCGAATATCGTTGAATTTCTCTGTATCTCACCAAATCTTTCCCAGATTTAGCCGAATCTTGTCAAATCTCGCCGGATTTCGTCAAATATTGTCGATGTCTTGCCGGATTTAGTCTCAATAGTTCAAATATGTCTTCTAATAATGTGAAATAGTTGAAAAAATAAAGTTCTGGAAAGTTCAGAGCAAATTTCCAAAAATTACCGAAATTTACCGAAATTTTGACAAAAATCTGACCAATTTACGGTTCAGATGGTGAACGAAACTAAAACCGAAACCGAGATTTTGATCCATGGTTGCAAACAAACTCAAATCTTAAGACCTTGTTTGTACAATTTATGATTAATATTTTCTAAAATAAAAACTTAAAAAAAGAATTTAGAAACTTTTACATTGATAAATTGACGGAAGCCTTTGATCTATTTTCGTACACATTCTAATGTCAACCTAGAAGACAAACTAGACAGAGGAGACTATGGGTCTCCCGTCTCAAGGCCTCAAAGTTCGTGTAAGGAAGGAGAGTCTGCTATTAGGGTTAGTGATGCAGAAACTAACACAATGCAATGCTAGGGCTGAGATTAATAGAAAATTTAATGTAAATAATTAAAATACCAAATTCCTAAACAGCTTACCACATAAAATACTAAGAAATTCAATTAAACAATTTATTTCCGGCCCTAAAATAGTGTTACTTTCGCGTACGTTCTCTATCGGATCTAGAAGATTAGGGTTCTTAGCGAACGACTAAATCTCCAACATTTTTAGGGAATCGAACGAACTCGCAAGCAGATTCTTTCAATACCGTGCGAAAAGAAAGGCAAATAATAATTTTAATGGTGAAAATAGGCAAATAATGATTTTAATAGTGAAGGGATAGGTTAGGGTTACGATACTTACGCAACTCATAGATCAAAAGTATATAGAGGAGGAACAATTGGCCTCGCACCAAACCACACGTGGGACGAAGAATCGCTCTTTGGTTGAGAGAATCACACCCTCACAGAAAATTTAATCACAAAATTCTTAAACTTTGCAAAGCAAATAATTTCATTAACCATCAATTGATTAAAAGTTGTTTTTACAAGCCTTTAAATAGGCAAAACAAACCCTAACTCGTAATAAAAGAGTCCTAAAACAACAAAACACTAAAATGACTAGTTTTTCCAAAGAAAAGCAAATTTCCGTTTGTTGGCGGGCTTGTTTCACATGCTCAATCGATCGATCGACTGATGAATAATAAAATTGCCCCAAGGCACTGTCCACAATCGATCGATCGATCGATAAAGCTTGACGTGATCAATCGACTGAGAAGAATAAATTCGCTAAAACTAAAAGCCTCTGTCCCCAATCGATCGATCAAATGCTTGTGGTCGATCGATCAACCAAAATGTGTATTAACTTCTTGACTTTGTGCAATCTTTCTTCCAGAACGCTTTCACGTTCTTCTTTCGCCTTTGGTAGGTTATGGGCGGCTGCTTGAATCGGACATCCCCATCAATTATCCCGGGGTTAGAAGGATTCATCCCCGATGAATAGTGGTCGTGATAGAGGTCAAGGAGATCCGGTCGATCTGTTGGAATCCTTCCCTTGTTATCCACGTATTCTCCAATTCAGCTTTGTTCTTCCACTTGATAAGGTATTTCTGAAGTCCCCCTTGGTTGGTGGACACAATTTGATCCTCCAAAACATCTTCAATGATCTCACGAGATGGTCGTGTAGGTGGAGGTAATGACGTGGGGAGGGGAAGGGAGGTAGCATCGGATGTGAAAGTTTCAAATGGGTTGGGTGGGATGTTTGAATGGCCATGGAATGGAACGAGATCATCCACGTTGAAAGTCGTGCTAATCCCCAATTCTGACAGTAAATCTAGGATGTAAGCGTTAAAACCAACACGCTTCAAAATCCTATAGGGTCCAGCACCACGAGCTTGTAACTTCTTAGCAATCCCTTGAGAGAATCGCTCAGGCCTATTCTGAACCATCACAAAATCATCCTCCTAAAATTCTTTGACCCCTTCTATGAGAATCTGCAGAAATTTTATATTTTTCATTCTTCACATTAATTCTTCTTTTAATCTCAGCATGCAATTCATGAATGCGATGTGCAAATGTAGAGGTAGACTCTGATGACCACTGGCAGACTGACATTGGGATTAGGTCTACAGGTGTCCTAGGTTTATAACCATGCACGATTTGAAATTGACTCATACATGTGGTTCTATTAACCGAATTATTGTATGCAAACTCCGCTACAGGCAAGATGGAATCCCAACTCCTAATATGCTCACCAACCCAAGGATCAAAATTTCGGATTTCGTTTCGATTTCAATGGGGACCGAAACCGAAATTTTGGACCAAAATTTCGGCCGAAATTTTCCCCCTAGTACAAAAATACTGAACTTTTCAGTTATCATTTCGGTTTCAGTGGGGATCGAAACTGAAATTTTGGACATTTCAGCCGAATTTTTGAACAAGACACCATAGCAAATTACCTAAACTTCGATTTACAACCTCGGTTTGCCCATCAGTTTGGGGGTGATATGTAGACGAAAACTAAAGCCTAGTCCCCATTTTGTGCCACAATGACTTCCAAAAATAACTGGCAAACTTAACATCACGATCAGACACTAGTGTTAGGCAAATCGTACAGACAAATAACCTCATTAAAGAAGAGTGTAGCAATGTTCCTTGGATCTGAGGTTTTTGAACATGCAATGAAATTGGTCATTTTCAAGAAACGGTCTACGACGACGAACACCGAATCGTGCTTGCGAAGGGTCTTAGGAAGGCTTAACACAAAGTCCATAGAAAGATCTTGCCACGGAGAGTGTGGCACAGATAAAGGTGTGTATAACCCGGTGTTTTGCCTCTTTTGTTTTGTCAGTTGCCAAACACGACACTAGTTGATGATTTTGGCAACATCTCGGGTGAGATTGGGCCAATCAAATCGATCTTCAACCAATGCAACAATCTTGTTGCAACTAAAGTGGTCAGCAACTCCTCCAGCGTATAACTCCCAAACAAGAAAATCTCATAAAGAACGGGAAATACACAAGCGGTGTTTCAAGAACAAATATCCGTCCTGTAGGGTATACTTACTTTCCCCCACATAAGTGAGGTGTACTCTTCACCAAAATCTGGACACGTAGGATAATCATCTATAAGGCGATCAAATCCAATCACCTCAACACTCAATGAGTGCAACGTTGTCACTTTACAACTAAGCACGTCAGCAGCTCAATTCTTTACTCCAACCCTATGTTTCAGCACAAAGGTGAACCCTTGAAGTTGCTCAACCCATTTCGCATGTCATGGGTTTAATTTCTTTTGGGAACTCAAAAATCTAAGGACTTCACAATCCAAGAATAAGACAAATTCATGTGATAGCAAATAGTGTTTCCAATATTTAAGAGATTGCACTACGCATAGAATTCTTTGTCGTAGGTAGAGTATTTATGTCTGGCCTCATTTAGCTTCTCACTGAAATAAGTTATCGGATGGCCCTCTTGGCTTAGCACTCCCCCAATACCTACGCCTGACATGTCACACGCAACCTCAAAGACATTAGAAGAGTCAAGAAGGCGCATGACAGGAGCTTCCGTCATTCGGGACTTAATCTCCTTAAAGGTTTTTGTCGCAGCAGGTGTCCATTTAAACACCCTTTTTAATGCAATCGGTGATAGGGGATGTTACCGTACTGAAGTTACGGATGAACCGCCTGTAAAAAGTGGCTAACCCATGGAAGCTACGGACTTCGTGAATGTTCTGAGGTTCAGGTCATTCCGTAATAGCCTTGACCTTTTCGGGGTCCGCAGTCATTCCTTCAGAGGTTACAACAAACCCTAAGAAGACAATGCTTTGTGACATGAAAGTGCACTTCTTTAGGTTCGCGTACAACTTTTCTCCTCCGAGAGTCATACAAAGTTGCCTTAAGTGGCTTAAGTGTTGTTCCTTGTTGTGGCTATAAATAAGGATCTCATCGAAATAAACCACAAGGAACTTGCCTATGAAAGGTCTCAACACATGTGTCATGATTCTCATGAATGTGCACGGGGCATTGGAAAGCCCAAAAAGCATGACAAATCATTCATATAAACCATCCTTGGTTTTAAAGGCAGTTTTCCATTCGTCCCCGGGACGAACTCAAATTTGATGGTATCCACTCTTCAAATCGATCTTCGAAAATATAGTGACACCGATCATCAGGTCCAACATGTCTTCCAGCCTCAGTATAAGGAACTGATACTTGACCGTGATTCTATTAATAGCGCGGCTATCAACACACATTCTCCAAGTTCCATCTTTCTTGGGTGTGAGCAGCGCTGGCACAGCACATGGACTCATACTTTCCTTAATGAATCCCTTCTAGAAAAGTTCATCAACTTGCCTTTTAACTCCGAATATTCAGATGGATTCATGCGATAATAGGGCAAGTTAGGTAAAGTAGATCCGGGAACCAAATCAATGGCGTTTTGGATGTCCTGTAAAGGTGGTAATTCATCCGGAAAGTCTTTGGGAAAGACGTCCCGAAATTCACTCACTATCAGTTCAACCTCTTTCGGACACTCAACACTTGTTTCAACTGTAACAAGGACATAGACAATGTCCTCTGTCTTAGCACCCCGTTCAAACTCTAGAGGGCTAATGATGTGAACAGCATTAGATGTCTTCTCTCTCTCTCTCTCTCTCTCTCTCTCTCTCTCTCTCTCTATTAGGCCTTTATCATTTGACTTGTTCGCTTTCACAGTAGGTGCTTTAGGAGGTAAAGGATTGATTTTAATTTTATTTCCGTTGTGCGTGAAAGAACACACATTCGATCTCCTGAACAATGTAACGTCCATATCATACAACCACGGCCTTCCTAGGATGATATGCCCCACATTCATAGGCATAACATCGCACCACAAGGTGTCCTTATACGACCCGAATTGTATAGGAACCTGACACCTTCGTGAAACTGAGATTGATGATGAATCAACCCAAGCAATTTTATAGGGTCATGGGTGAGCTACGAGGTGCAAACCCTAGACGAGAAACTGTACTTTCGGAAACAACATTAGTACAGCTTCCACTATCGACTATGACTCAGCAGGCTTTCTCGGCACACTTGGCTACGGTATAAAAGATGTTATCCCGCCGCCAATGACCAATCACCACTTTCCTTAAACTAGGCTAGAGCACATCTAACCACAACAGCCCGCGAAGTATTACCCTCCTTAATGGGGTAGGAGATTTCCCTAAGACAAGCCATTGTTTGTTCCCTTGCAAAATCTTCCTCATCACTAGGGAACAACTCAAGTTCATAGACCTCTTCTTCTCCCTCATTTTGCTCATTCTCGATGTCTTCGGCTATGAACAAGTTTCAGGAGGGACATTGTGCTGCAAAATGTCCAATGTCATGACACTTGTAACACTTGTTATGACCACCACTCTTGGGACCTTCAAGCATAGGACCTTTACCCTTATCAACTCTGGCTACTGGTGTAGCAACTTAATTGGGCCTATCTGACGGGGTATGAACGTTGGGTTTTGACTCTGGAAAGTTAAACCTATAACCGGACCCACTAGTATCGAAAAACGTTTGGTTTGAGGGGTCTTGAGGTACCATTCTAACTCTTCAACTCTAGAAAAACATTCATCTAGATCGGTGACTGGGTATGTAAGGAATTCCCTCTGTAATTTTGGGCAGAGACCCATTCGAAATCGGGATAAGGTAACTCTTTCCGACTCATTCACATTGGCCTGGGACATTTGGTCTTCAAACTTGTCAATGTACTCTATGATTGGTGAATTCCCTTAGCGCGATGATTGCCACTGATCAAGAATACGTTCATCATAGGAAAGAGGAACATACTTCTCGTTCAGTTGAATATTCATATCATCCCAGGTGGAAATGGGAAGAAGACCCTGGGACTGCCTACGACGCTCTAATCCCATCTAGTAAAGCCTAGCTTGACTCATAAGCTTGACTTTGGCAAACCGGACTTTTCGCTCCTCAGACATGGCATGCCACTCGAAGTAGTTTTTCCATGTCAGCCACCCACTCAAGAAAGACTTTAGGTTGTCTTTTCCCATCAAAAGTAGGAGCATCCATTTTCACAGACTTCATGATTTTGTCGTCCTAGTTTGTTTGGATATCACGTCGGGGAGGACCATCTCTCCTACTGTCATTAATGTGGATTCGATAATGATTTTCCGTGATGACCTCATTCATCTCTTCAACACGGGTAACTAAAGCCTCATGCCAGGCTTGTTGATCACGCAACTAATTTTGCAATTAATTATGGTGATCATCCATTTGGGCTTGAAGATCGGCTTGATTCGCGGTTAACTTAGACTAGTGTTCCTTAATAAGGACTTCTATCGTACTGGGATCCATGACCATGCAAGACAAAACAAAATGATACAAGACAAAACAAATTAAACCCTAAAACCTATATGCACACCAACAACCCTAAACTGACAAATCTCTTATACCAAATTTGATGCGGAAACTAACACAATGCAATGCTAGGGCTAAGATTAATTGAAAATTTAATGTAAATAATTAAAATACCAAATTCCTAAACAGCTTATCACAGAAAATACTAAGAAGTTCAATTAATCAATTTAATTCCGACCCCAAAATAGTATTAATTTCACATACGTTCCCTATCAGATCTAGAAGAATAGGGTTCTTAGCGAACAACTAGATTTCCGACAGTTTTAGGGCGTCGAGCAAACTCGCAAGCAGGTTCTTTTGATACCGTGCGAAAAGAAAGGCAAATAATAATTTTAATGGTAAAAATAGGTAAATAATGATTTTAATGGTGAAGGGATAGGTTACGGTTACGATACTTACGCAACCCGTAGATCAAAAGAAAATAGAGAAGGAAAAGTTGGCCTCGCGCCAAACAGCACGCGGGACGAAGAATCGCTCTTCGGTTGAGAGAATCACACCCTCACAGAAAGTTTAATCACAAAACTCTCAAACTTTGCAAAGCAAATAATTTCATTAACCATCAATTAATTAAAAGTTGTTTTTACAAGCCATTAAATAGGCAAAGCAAACCCTAACTCATAATAAAAAAAGTCCTAAAATAATAACACACTAAAATGACAAGTTTTGCCAAAGAGAAGCAAATTCCCGTCATTTGGCGGACATGTTTCATGCGCTCAAGCAATCGATTCTGGAGTCGATAAATCGATTAATGAATAATAAAATTGTCCGAAGGCACTGTCTACAATCGATCGATCGAAAGCTTGGAAGTGATCAATCGACTGAGAAGAATAAATTCGCCAAAACTAAAAGTCTCTGTCCTCAATTGATCGATCGAATGCTTGTGGTCGATCGATTGACCAAAACGTGTATTAGCTTCTTGACTCTGTGCGTGTCTTTCTTCCAAGACGCTTTCACGTTCTTCTTTCGCCTTCGGTAGGTTACGGGCAGCTGCTTGAATCGGATATCCCCATCAGTTAGGAGTAAGATTATTAGAGAGGATAAATGGATAAACCCTAGGATTTACGGGTTTAAAATTAACATCTCTCACCCTCCATTATTTACATGAAAAATCGCTTAAAACACTCCCCAAAAAAAACTTTAATTTCAATTAAATCCTTCCATCAACCAAGTATGCCTTAAGTACCGCAGACCATGCTCACTATCTACTACAATTAAGTTTTCAATTTTCCACCGTCAAATCAAAACCCAATGACTCAAAAGCATCATAAATGATGACTGAGACCAAATTTAAGCATCAGAGTAATTCAACATCTTATGATGGACCATACACATAATTAATAATCAAATGGATTAGTTATTAATTCTTTTAGGTATCTTCAGGATTGAATAAGTGAACTCAGCGCACCGATATATTAGCTGGCGCAACAACATTAATCGCTGGTAAATCAAAGCTCATCACCCCATCCTAAGCGGTTCCTTCAGAAAATCTCAGGCCTAAGTTAAAGAAATAAAGTCAAACACTCTTGGCTACGGTGATAGTGAGAAAGTGCTCACTCCTATGATGGCAAGGACTTCCTCGTGGAGTTAGATAACTCCATGCCATTGGAGAATGGTGCACTCCTCATAGGATAGTCACGAGCATGGATGAATTGTCCAACTCATTCCCAAGCTACGGACCATTCCAAGTTTACATAAAATTTGCAAGTTCTGTCTGCATGAGGAATATGAAACCATGTAGACTCCTAACTGCCTACTAATGTTTCCTGAGGACACACTCTCAAAGAGACCCAAGTCACCCATAATGATATATGCCTTATAATAATGCACACAATCAATAATAAATAAGGAAGGACATATTATTAAGGAAGGTCAACATAAGTAAACCAAGGCATTGAGTGGTTTTCTAGGGTACAAAATTCAACACTAAAGGCTGGCTAAATCATAGTATTGTTTTTTCACTTTTCCTTTTTAATAAAATGTATTATCCCAATAAAAAAATAAAGAAAAACTAAAGAACAAGAAAAATGAAAAAATGAAAACTTCAGAATCCCATATTGACCTAATGCATTCAATATTCACCATATCATATCCTCAGAAAGCAATTTACATCCATAACAAGTTTTGATGCAGGGACTAAAATTGATGTCAAGTGGCATGAGAAATTATGAAGATCAGGCCAACAAACTATGTGTTGGTTGCAAGTGTTCCTAAAATTCTATGGTCACAGCCGAAATGTGAATCAATTCTTGATCAGGTTATAAGAACTGCAACTCTGAGATCAATTGGCGCAAGAGTAATGCTCAACTGAAGCAAGGATGAATCCTAGGTCACAACCTAGAGTTCAGCTGCACAAGATATTGAAACTGCAAGAACCAAACCAGACGGTATCTTCAGTCAATACTCAAACTCTAAGCAACAAGTCAACAAACAAGTACTTATATCTACCTTGGGTTTAATCTCAGTTATCTTACATCATAGAAACAGAACTAACACTAACCATGCATCTTCAACTTCTAAATGATAAAAAAAAAAAACATCAATTAAACGTCCAAAATTAAACAAAAAATTAAATTAAGTGTTCCCATATGCTCCAGCATCAAATTTCATGCTCCATATCTATAAAAAAAACTGCTGCAGGCTAGGTTGTTATATTTTTTCCTATCTGTAAGATAGAATGCCTGACACTTCAATATGCTTTTAGGATATAAATTAAATATACCCTATTGTTTTAACTATTTTCTTATATTCTTACTGTCATAATAAATACAAATGGTATGTGGTGAAGAAGCACAACATAGAAAGTGCAAAACAAAAGATCTAAAAGATATATATATATATATATATATATATATATATATATATATATATAACACACACACACAAGTTGTAAACACACTCCATGTATCTATGTATATGTCATTATCTTTTCTTTTGTTTTTTTTTATAGGTAAGCTGGGATTTAAGCCTGAGACCTCAAGGTTGCAATACTGTCAACCTTCCAGTTGAGCTACAGGCCTATATTTATAAGTATCTGCATCTGGGTATTTGTATATTTGTAAGATACATGAAGGGATCAAACTGACAGAGCCCATATCTTTGCCAAAATTAATAACAGAAGTTAGCCTTTTTTAATCAACATAACTGAAAATCTAAGTCCACCCTGGAATTAATGCGTCCAAAATCAGTCAAAAACTAACGCAGTAATACAGACTAGGACGAAAAAGCAACAAAAATCAACAGCTCTCAGCAACTCAAGTAAAACATAAACTTTTCAATAAAAGAGGATATCATCTCGACTATTTATGGATAAGTCGTGACGTATACCTTCGTATGCAACAATGTCCACCTCTAAAGATGCCTGCATGACCAACAGACATGTAAAGCATAACTTCATCAAACCAGTTTAAACAAGAATTGAAATTAAATGGTGATAAGAGGAATGCACAAACACAAGATACGAATCAACAACCAGAAACAAAGGTAAAAGGAGATGGTCGATACATGAAAAACTTATTAAAAAGATGGTGCAATCAAGACAAACAGATATACCATACTCTGTTGGAGATGGCACAGTCTGTATAATGTAGTGCATAAACTCAAGAAAAATTAGAACATGAGAATTTATATCACTAACCATTAAATGTAGCAAAAGATGTACTGGATATATGTGAATATAATATAGTGGTGTGTTAGTAATGGTATTACGTGTGTGCTGTAAAGGGTATTTTTGCCATTCAGGTTTAATATAAAGGTCAGTAGAGATTCTAACCCTAACTAGGTCTCCCTCTCTTTCTAACCCTAACTTTACTTTCTCAACATCTAAATCCGAAACACCATCAAATCTCTATTGCCATGACAACGGTAGTAGAACCCAAGGCTCCCTTATAGTACCTATATTTTCTGTTTTTTTATAACAATGGAAACCACTTATAGAGGCATGGATTTTTAAGGATGAGATAGGGTTTGTTTAGCTAACTAGATTGTACAAACTTATATCAAATATGAAAAAAATGATGGAAGAATGGAAACAGAGCATCACGTTCCCTTTTAAAAGAATAAAGGAAACCATCCATAATTGTACCACACTATCGAATTATTAAAATTACAGGTTGGTGTGACCATGGTTGTCAAATCGGAACGATTTACAGTTTGAATCATACGATTTAAATCAAATCGTACCTATTTCGATTTGAATCGTAGGTTTAAATCGTAATCTGCCTAAATTGGCCAAATCATTTTTAAATCGTTTGAATCGTATATTCAAATTGAATCGTACAATTTGAGTCTGTCGTGTGACAGGTTGCGTAATGTCACACACGCTCACTAAAAATAACTTTTATTTGTTTTCTTTTTTACTAAAAAGCCCCTAAACCTTTATGAAGTATGAACCCTATTCCATCTTATTTTATGCTTATTAAACATCTTTTTAGATTGTAAAAAACTTCTATAGAGTTTTACGGGTTTTTTAGGGCAAACACTATATTTAAAGCATCTCCATGATCGTTGAACAAAATCAAATACCTTTTTTTTTTGTTTTAAAATGTCTAGGAGCAAAAGAATTTTTTCCCTAAGAATTGGTGTCTTTAACAAAATCCGCCATCGACAAATGAGTTTTAAGATTTTCTAAAGTGAACTTTTATTGCATCTTATATTTTTAAGTCACAAGAGTGATTGTTCTTTATCGATGTTCTCTACGATTTTTTTTGTTTTTTGACATATTTGTAGTCTCATACGATCATAGTGTCTCATACGCTCATACATACATATTTTATATACATAGATGTCATACACATACAGAATTACAAGAGAACTTACATGAATGAACAACGATAGATAATGATGAAATGACAACGATAGATAATGATGAAATGAAAACGTTTTTTGGCCTTTTAGGATTCAAAAATGTATTAGAAATGGTTGAAATTTTTATATGTACTGCATTTTCCTAAGTTTCTGATTTTTTTTAATATTTTCTCATATCTTTTTCAAAAATCCGATTAAATCTGACGATTTATGATTCGATTCATTTTCTAAGGAAAACGATTTACGATCCAACTCACGAGTTGACAACCTTGGGAATGATAGTTCAAGACGTCGGTTTGCTCCCAGGTCTTGAGTTTGAATCCCACCGGGGTTGCTAGATGCATGTGGTTTGCGAGTGATTGCGCGAATCCATAGTGATTAGTCCTTCCTTCAAAAGGGTTAAGATACTATATGTTACTGACATAAAAAACAAAGAATGGAGAGAAAGAGTTATACCATGAAACTTTGGAGGGGGGGATCATATTAAGACAAGAATCAAATATTTCTGAGAACCAGTTTGGGTTGATGCCAGGAAGATCAATAACTAAAGTCATTTTATTGTTGAGACAACTTATGGAAAAGTTTAACGGCGAGGAAAAATCTACATGTGAGTTTTGTTAATTTGAAGAAAGCTAATTAATAGGGGTCCAAAGCAAATAACATAATTGACACTAAGGAGGAAATGCGTTCCAAATGAATATGTTGAGAGTATCCAAGACATGAATGAAGGGGTGCTAATTAGTAGAAGAATTGTTTCCTTAATAGACTTGGGATGCACCGAGTCTACTTTGAGTTATTATTTGTTTGCATAGGATATAGATGAATTTAAAGGAGAAATTTGCACTTTCGGCCCTATAATTTTGCTTATTTGCAAAAGCGGCCCTATAGTTTCACTCTTTGCGCAAAAGGCCAGCTACAAGCCAAGCCGTTCCCACGTCAGCACATTCTATCCACTTATATATATATATATATATATATATATATATATATATATATATATATGAGAATTCTTCTTTATATGAGAATTAACCTATATTTTTTTATTTTGCTATAATCTGTTTTCTTTGTACCAGTGCAGACCACATTGTATCCTTGCAACTATAACGAGCACCGGTAAGATAGCGTTTTTGATAGTAGTTATAAAAAATTTAAAGATAACACATGAATGGTCATATCCGCTATCTTAAGGTAGCGGATCGCTATCTTAAGGTAGTGGTTCGCTATGTTAAGGTAGCGTATCACTATCTTAAGGTAGCAACCACTAACTTAAAGTAGCGATATGCTACCTTATGTCAGCAGCGTTACCTTAAAATAGCAACCCGCTACATAGCTGAATAATATGGAGAAGTTAGTTTGACGATTTAATATTCATTATTTTTTATATTTTAGGATGAAATGGATGTTCCCGTACTTTGTCATTTTGATGGTGTCCGAGTCGGCGATAATACTTACAACGGTGGGCATCGGAAGACTGTCGTTGTTAGACAAAAGATATCATTTGATCAATTTAAGCAGAAAATGTACAATGTCAGTAGGACTCGACCGAAAGAACAGTCAATTACACTATCGGTTTCTTTGCGCATAGAAAAGGAGTTGGTGTTTGCTGAATTGTCCGAATCCAATGATCTTGCGAACTTATTTAGAACATATAGTATTGGTGATGGTGTGATAAATGTTTATATTGGAAAATCATTAACAACTCATGTGACGAAAATTTTATCGTCTATTGAAGCATTTCAACCGTTCCAGTAGGAAACAAACGAAGATGATAAAAGAATTTGAGAAAAACGTCAGATTAGGAGATGATGATAGTGTAGAACCAGAACATTCGATTGAAAATCAAGGAATACGGTTTGAAAAGGAGAACTTCGTTGCACCGATGATAGTCGACAATGATAGAAATATAAATATAGGATTTCGCTCCTACCGTAGGCCTCTAGAGCAACCCTCTTCAGACATTCGAATGAGAAAAGGCGATGAAGATCAAGGATATTGACCTCAAATGAATCTGCTGTATGATACATATCAGCTCAACTTCGAATCGATAGACAATACATTTGACTGGAATCAGTAGGAAACGTTTTTAGAAGGTCTTAGTTCATATCAATGGCTTTCCGAACCAATAGCTTCGAAGCCAACTATAATTGAGCCTTCAACAGAACAGCCTCTCGCACCTCAAACATTCCCACCTCGGCCAAACAACTGCACCTCAACCAAACGTACCTTAACGGATTCAATCTCAATCACGTAATAATCATCCAGTCGATGACAGTGATAGTGATCCTGAAAATAATGAAGCACCGTCGTCGCCCACTTTGCGTGTTGATACTAATAGGGGAATTAATCAACCTCTGGTGGACGAAGACTATGATCTTAATGACTCAAAGGGCGAGTATATGGATTCGGATGATGAAGAACTGTATGAAAGGGGGCCATTAACTGTTGGTCAGGCATTCAGAAATAAAAAATCTTTCCAAAAAGCACTTAAAGAGTTTTCCATGGCAAATAATTTTCAAATTAAACTAATAAAAACTAGTCCTCTTCGAGTTACGGCAAGGTATGTTGAAGTAGGTTGTGTTTGGCGAATACATGCATCAAGATTGGTCGGTGTGGACACGTTTGTCGTGAAGACTTTCTGCCCGGAACATACGTGCAGAATGCCAGCTTTCGGAAGAGGACATCGCCGTGAGGGATAAGTTGTTAAAAGGCTTTGACGAGAGTCCTGCTTCAATAATTTTTTGTATTGAAAAAAAATATGGTATAGTAGTAAGCTACTCGAAAGCATGGAGAGGGTAAAAAGTGGCGTTGAATGATATTCGAGGTAGCTGGAAGGAGCAATTTAAGATGTTACCGTCCTATGTCATCGAATTACAGATGGTTGATCCAGACGTATAGACTGAATTGTGTCACGAGCCTGATAATGCCTTTCACAAGTTCTTTGTGGCATTTGGACCTTGCATTAGGAGCTTCCGTAATACTTTGCGAAGAATAATTGCGATAGATGGGACACATTTGCGCAGACGATATAAAGGAGTATTGTTAATAGCTACGAGGATAAACGAGAATAGACATTTATTCCCTATAGCGTTCGGCGTTGTACCCAAAGAAAATGAAGATCATTAGACATGGTTCCTTGATCTATTAGAGAGACGCATAATCGGAGACTTTCAAGAGCAATTTTGTATTGATATCAGACCGACAGAAAGGGTTGATGGAAGTTGTGCATAATGTTTTTCCTAACGCCTTTCACAGCTATTGTATGCGATACCTAGCATTAAATCTTTTTTATACATATAAGGATATAATCTCTCGACCGCTGTTCTGAGTTGCTGCCCGTGCATTCTCAGAAGCAAATTTTAAAAGAATTTTACGAAAAATAGAAGACGAAGCCCCCCCGGAATGTATAACATGGATTAAAGAAATCGGCAACCATTTCTAGGCACGCGCATATTTTTCAGAAAAGCGTTATGATATGCTGACAACAAATATAGCAAAAAGTATTAATAGTGTGTTGAAGATAGCCAGAGAAGAACCGATCGTGACAATGCTAGAAACCATTCGCACGAAGGTAGCCGAATTCTACCTTCGGAGTCAGGAGGAAGGAAATAAAATGACACATGTGTTGACACCGATGGCGGAAGAGCACATAACACAAAATTCAGGGTGGGCCAGTCAAAAGAATGTTGTTCCCTATGGTCGCGATACATTTCAAATTAAACGGGGGCAATACACTCACAGTGTCGATCTAGAGAAACGAACGTGCACATGTAGACGTTGGGCTATCCTTGGATTATCAAGTTCGCATACGGTTGCTACATTATCACGCAGGAACATGGACAAAGAGATTCATCAGTTTTGTGAGCATTGGTTTATCAGTGCCTTATTTAGGAAAACTTACAAAGAACACTTTGTTCCGGCCGTTGATAAGCGCCAATAGACCGTTCTAAGAGAAGACATCAAAGTTTTGCCTCCGCATAAGATACGTCAAGCCGGTCGCCCGAAGAAAAGAAGGATAAGATCTAAAGGCGAAGTTCGACCACTACGGTGTAGAAATTGTAACGAATATGGACATAACCGCCACTCGTGTAAATTTGTTAGAATATGATTGGGTTTATGAATTATCTACCAAAAAAAACTCAAACTTATGAATTATGATCATAAGAGGAGGGAAATGAATATATCTCAGAAGATAATCCAACTTTTGAATAGCCTTTTTAGTGACCAAAACTTGTTGGGAATTAAAGTCTTTTATATGCCCTGGCATCTGTGGATATTAGCGTTTGAAAGGGTTTATGTGGTAAAAGTCTCTTCATAAGCTTGAAATTTTACAAGTGACGCGCCATAAATTTTAAGAGAATATTAATTGATCAAGATTTTGGAAATGAGCACGAAACTCTGGGATAACACCCAATTTATGAATGTTAGGTGAGCCAAATGAGCTATACATGGCACCAAAACTTATGCTTAGGTGCTAGACATTGTGCACAAGGTTGATCCCTTATCCTTCAAAAAATTCAAAATTTAAAAGTGTAGTACTACAATGTAATGGGCTGTAAATGAATCCTCAAGCCCCATTTCATTATATATATATATATATATATATATATATATATATATATATATATATATATATATATATCCTTTCTAAAAGTCCTTAGGGAGGCGTAAATCCTAAGGGGATGTCTTCCAAGAATAGCAAAAAATTAAACAAAAATTTACACAGAAATATACATTCATTATCACAAACTTGTTACAGAATATATAAAAATATATAAGTGAAAGAAAAATAACTACTCAGTTATTTTTTCAAACGTGCACAATGAATGTCCGATTTCGGCTCGAAATTGCTACATATTTTTCTCGTCGAAATCTATTATCCGCCGTTCGCAAAAGTACTCAATATACTTCAATACAAAAACACCACAATCCCAACCGTTGAGTTGGCGAGAAAGATCGACAACGTCCATCACCGTTAGTTGCCACGGTTGATCTAGAGCAGAACTCAATCCGACAGTGTGAAGAAGTCGCGATAGGTGATGCAACAAACTTTCTTTGTTCGATTCGAACTTCCTTGAACACTCTAGGTTGGCCGGGTCTATCAACTTCACAACGGGCTCACTACGGACATAATAGCCAATGTCCAATGTTGATGTCTCTGGCTATGCATTGGAAAATAAATATGTGTGTAACCGGAGATCTAATTAGTATTGTGTTTATTAAGAAATATGAAAAGTGTTAATGTAATTTGAAAAAGAACTTACCGTCGCACAATCGACAGCATTAATACCGCGCGTCGTACTCTTAAACATGACCTCAAGCGGTTTGCACTGGTGACAAACATTCCACATGTCACAGTACGCCTCCCATTTGTCTAAGTCGTTGAGTGGTTCTAGATTTTCATCAGTCACAAATTTATTAAATTTTGAGTGGTCCGCTATAATCAAGGTCTGTAATTGATTATTAGAATAAGTCATTAATTGAAAGGCATGAATGACGTAAATAAATAAATAAAATAATTAAGGAAAAAAATGATACCAGGGTCGAGGCCGATGCAAACCAGCTCTTGTCCGTCATTTCCGTAAATATAGTCGTTTTTACTCTCTAAGACTTTGAAGTCCGCCTCCATCACTTCATTGTCAAGCCACCCCCTTCCCTTGAGGACCCTTAAATTTTCTACGGTGACGTCAATACCAGAGATAGTATTCAGGAGCGCAGAATCATCATTAGCAGGCCGGTTTCACATACTGAGTATAAATTTATGTTCCATGGACTGTGGCTCAACCTCTTCTTTTTCCACGACGACCACTCTTTGTCGTTTTATACATTCTTTTTTAGTTGGCGTTTTTCTTTTCTTACGTGCTCGCAGCGCATATCCCGTGCCCTTCTTTTATAAGTCGACCTTACTCTTTGACGCAGAAAGCTTTACTAGTAATGATTTAAGTGATGTTGGTTGCGACTCATAAGTAGGCTGGGTTACTGGAGCTTCAACCACTTTGTCGACCGGCGGTTGGAGTGTAGTGGCATGAGAGGAAGAACGCTTGAGTGGAGAGGATTGAGGGTTAATAGGTTCAAAGGATTGAGGGTTAATAGGTTCAAAGGATTGAGAGTTAATGGGTTCAAAGGAAGAAGGCTTGGGTGGAGAGGATTGAGGGTTCATGGGTTCATGGGTTCAAAGGAAGAAGGATGTGGTGCAGAGGGTTGAATAGTAGAAAGCTTAGGTAAAGAGGGCTCAGGAGGTTGGTAAGAAGGTGATCCTGGTATAGAGGGCTCAGGGGCAATGTGATGAGAGGGAGGGGACTTGGGAGTAACAAAAGTATCAAAGAGCACCGAAGATAGCATTTCATCCTATAAAATTACAAAAAAAGAAGTTAAATAAATATAATCTCCATATCCGCTATCATACCGCTATCTTAGGATAGCGTTCCGCTCTCTTAAGATAGCGACCCAATATCTTAAGATAGCGGATAGCTATCTTAAGTTAGCGGGACACTATTTTAAGATAGCGGATAGCTATCTTAAATAGCTATAACTAATTTTTAAGATAGCTATACGCTTATTAGAGTTAGTGATCTAAAATAAATTATATATTTTAAGTTAGTATATATACCTTAGATAAATGAAATTTTACTACATCAATATCGTTTTTCATGGCAGCATTTTCGCTCTTCAAGTTAGCTACTTGATCTTCTAGAGACCCTCCTTTCGCTTGTAGAGTTTTCTATCTCTTCCGAGCTGCTTAATTATTATCGCCTGTCCTTTTAAAATAGAGAAGGTGCGATTGAAATCGCCTTTCATATCTCTAACTGTCATCCAGAGAGACGAGCACTCTTTACGAAGCTCTGTTACTTTATTTATAAGTTGGGGATGCCTAGCCGGCTGTTTTTTTATTGGTTGTTGCATACTTTCCAGTTGTTTTCCCTTTGATTTCGCTTGGAGACGTAACAACCTCGTAATCATCATTATCATCACTGTCATCATCGCCATCGCCATCGTCATCGTCATCATCCTTATCGTATTGGGTCGGGTATTCCCTTTTTTGGGTTGGGTGTTCTTGTTCTCTTTTTCATTCTCTTTCCATCTCTCTTTGCCTGAAAAAGAATCGAACTGGTCGATATTGTAATTCGTGTTTCTCAACATCGAGGTTGACAATGACTGGAGAGTTAAGAATTTTTTCTCGATAATAATTAGGATTACGGCTGAATTTCATTGCTTCCCATTTCATCAGCCTCAGAAAGGGACTTTTCAACTGAGTATGAGCGGGGTGGACTTCTGGAAAGTGCTCCAACGCCCAAATCTGTAAGGCGATAGTGCACCCGTAGATGTTATATTGCCGTTTTGGCAACACTTTTGCCGCTTTTCTTCTGACTATAGCTTTACCTATGTAGTCAACTAAATTTTTGTAAACCACGAACCCCCACGGATATTCATTGAATTCTTCGAGGTTATCGACTAAGTTCAAGTATTTACTATCCACTTTCTGGTATGTGTCCGGAAGTAAGAATGAGCATACGAGAAATAACAACGATAATTTCAAAAATTCTTCATTGGAAAGCTGGGCACTATTAACAATTTCTTCAATACGAGACCTTTTAGCCGGCTGTCCCTGGAAGAATTTGTATCGAATGGTTTCTCCCTCCGTTATAGTCACATGCTCAGTCTCAAAACCTGTTAACATATTAAGGCCTAAAATCAAAGATATATCGGCATCTTCCAGAACTACTTCAGTATTCTTCACTTTAAACATGTTATCTTTAACCCAAAAAGCTCAATATTGCGTCAACGAAGTTTCCAATAAAGACTAAATTCTCATAAATATTAAATAGATGACCGAAAATTGAATCATCTAGTATCCTCTTCCTCTCTTCGTTACAATGCAAGTAAAAAATTTTAACACTAATTCCTGTACATTTCCCGTAAGCCTTTAATTGCTTAGACATCTTAGAATTAGAGAGTGGTAACTGCATAGATCATAAAAATAACTACGTAATTAAAAAAATAATTTTAAAATTAAACCGCTATCTTAGCGTAGCGTTCCACTATCTTAGGGTAGCGTTACGCTACACTAAGATAGCGGTAAGCTAGCGGAACTCTAGGCTAGCAGTAAGGTAGCGTTCCACTATGCTAAGATAGCGGTAAGGTAGCGGACTATGTGAGAATAACAGTGGAGAATTAAAATTATATAAAAAGCAAAAAAAAATACCTGAAAAAACTATGTAGCCGATGTGCCGCCACTTCGTTGTCGCTGTCTCGGTTATTACCGCAGTAATGGTTAAAAGTAAAAAGTAAAAAAATTTTAATATTTTCATAATTTGAAGGATTTTGAAGCAAAAGGGTATTTGAGACATTTCGAAGTAGGTGCTAACGTGGAAATGGCTTGGTTAGTAACTGGCCTTTTGCGCAAAGAGTGAAACTATAGGATCGTTTTTGCAAATAACCAAAATTATAGGGCCAAAAGTGCAAATTTCCCAATTTAAAGCAACATACCATATGAGGTTCCAGGGTATGTCCTTTGTTGATTTGAAAATTAGTTTAACAAAGACAGAACGTGTTGGGGTGTGATAAATTTTGATACATGAGGCTCTTGTATACAACTTGGCGGTGAATTTGAGGCCATCTCTAACAGGATTAGTGCAGGATGGACAAAGGGGAGACAGGTGAGTGGTAAATGGTACGAACAGTGAGTTTCACTTCAATTGAAGGGATGTTTTTACAAGGCAGCGATAAAAAAATGCATTATTATATGGTGCAAAGTGTCAGGCTACGAAGAAATAACAAGAAGATGAGTACGTGTGGTTGAGATATGTATGCTAGAGAGGAGACCTGACATAACAATAACTGATAGAATTGAAGGAAGGCCAAGGGTGTCCCTGATAAAAGAGAAAATCAAGGAATATTGTTTGATATGATTTGGATATGTCCATTAGAACCATGAAACTTCTTGTGCGGAAGATTGATATAATACAAGTAAATGGAAGTGGGACAAGGGAAATGTGACTAAAGACTTCAAGGTAGCGGATGATACAAAGTAGTTACAAGGGTTGAAACAGCCCAGAAATTTTCTGTGATCAATGGCCATAGATCGGGGGTAAAATCTGACCTTAAACAGGATCCAAATCAGCCCAGAAATTAGTTGTTTAATGGCCTAAAAACTGGGGCTAAAATAGGGCTTAAACTGAAGGCCCAATAGTAATAGCAAAAGGGGCCTGAAATGAGACAATGTGATCACTATAGTTACCACAGGACAATCAGGCAATGATAATAATATTCTTGGAACAAATTTTGGGACTGCGAATCTTATTTTAACCATTATTTTGCGGTATTTAGAGTCCTAGACTATAGGAGATTAGTTGTTAGATTACTTCTATTTTAGGTGTTTAAGTCTAGTTCATTTAGAAGTCAAAAAATAGAAGATGCGAAAAAGATTTACAGATTATGCTGAGATTTTTTTTATGAGAAGGAAAAAACAATGAGAGTTAGAGAAGAGGGACGAGACCTTTTTTCTGGGTTGAACTCAAGACTTTTCAATCAATTCTTATTTCTGTTGTGATTCAGTCTTTTTAGCTTCTACACAGCAGCTGTTTTCCACCATTAAACTAAAGTTATCTTGCCAATACTCTGATTCTGTGCAGCTGTTTGAAGTACTTGCTTACTGTTTTGTCACTGCTGCTTATACAGATTTACTACAATTATCTCTTCAGTTAGTTAATGTTGGTTGAATCTGTGTTTTTACACAGAAATTAAAGGGGTAAATTTCTGGTTTTTACTGGTTCTGGATTGTCCACTTTAGTACTGTCATAGCCGATTAACTACCGTGATAACAGGGGCTGTTTGACTGTGTTTTTTATACAGAACCAGCAGATTTAAGGCCCATTTGGCGTTCTTTAGGCCCCAACAGACCCTAGTAGCAGGAAATGCCCAAACCCCGATACGTTTCTTAGGGGAACCGCGGATCCCCATTTCAGAAACGGACCCGTGTAGGAACTGCGGTTCTGACGTTTCTTGTGTAAAAAACCAAAAGGGGTAGATATTCGGTGTTTGGTTATACACCTATGAAATGTGCATATGAAAAGAAAAAGGAAAAATTGCTAGCAGAAAAAAAAAAGGATTAAATGTTTGCTACATAAATAAAAAATTTGGAAAAAAAATCATAAAGAATAGAGATACCCTAAAGCATACCTTGGTTTCTACATCATCTCCTTTTTAAAACATATAGAAAGCCCTACAGTTGATCTTCAATTTTTTTCTGCAACTTCTCTCTCTCTCTCTCTCTCTCTCTCAGTAAAATGAATAATGAATATAAGGCTGATAGGTATCGATTTTAAAACATTTAAAGTTGGGTTTTTAAAGTTTATACCCTCTTTTGCTTATAATTTTATAAATAAAGATACACTTTTAAAAAGATGGGGTATTATTTCAAAACCCTATAATTAGGATTTTACTTTCAACACCCTTTCAGATTTAGGAAGTGTTTGTTGCGATGTTTGCAATGGAGGATTCTTTAAATGCACTCAACGTTTTATGCCGTGAGATCCGTTGACTTCCTTGAATCGGATGGAGATCATTTTACCTCTCAATCTTCCACACGATAGATCTTGAGGTCATGACTCACTTATCATATGGTCAGATATTGATTCCGCAAAAGCTACATCCCCAAAAAATGATAGATCATGGGTTATGCTTGTCTACAAATGATTATTAGTGTATTATGTATGCGTTATGCCAAGTGGGCTATACATATGATTAATCCAAGCAGTCCACTTGGCATTACACCATTAGTGCATGTCTAATCTAAAAAATTATACCTACCAAAGAAGCGGAACCAATCCATCGGTATGCTTTAATATCAATTGTTAAAATTTGGGGTATCGATATTCGTAACCCAGGTAAAGTTGGGTATTGATATTTGCATTCGAAGATATTCTTTTAAAGTGCAACAAGTGTTTTCAGCCTTGAGATCTGATGACTACCTTGAATCAGACAGTGGAGATCATTATTCATCCCAATTTTCCACACAAAAGATCTTGAGATCGTGGCCACCTATCAGACAGTCAGATGTTGATTTAACGTGGCATACATTTCAAAAGTCACCGTGAACATAGTTGAACCATGAGAAGGTTCTCTAGTTACTTTTGAGGATTTGTTTTACATGTAATCAACATCTGACCGTCCAATGAGTGATCCATAGTCTCAAGATCTATTGCACGGTCTTTCTATTAAACACTCAAAGGGTCCCGCGAAATTAAAGCGCCATTAAAATGGACCAAATTGAAGCGCTGCTCTCCCCTAGTTTACAATGTCATTATAAGGTCTCTCCCTTTTAAAGTGCAATAAGTGTTTTCAGCCTTGAGATCTGATGACTGCCTTGAATCAGACGGTGGAGATCATTTTTCATCCCAATTTTCCACACAAAAGATCTTGAGATCGTGACCACCTATCAGACGGTCAGATGTTGATTTAACGTGGCATACATTTCAAAAGTCACCGTGATCATAGTTGAACCATGAGAAAGGTTCTCTAGTCACTTTTGAGGATTTGTTTACATGTAATTAACATCTGACCGTCCAATGAGTGATCCATGGTCTGAAGATCTATTGCACAGTCTTTCCATTAAACACTAAAAGGGTCTCACGAAATTAAAGTGCCATTAAAAGGGTCCCACAAAATTGAAGTGACGCTCTCCCCTACTGTACATTGTCATTATAGGGTTTCTCCCTTTTAAAGTGCAACAAGTGTTTTCAGCCTTGAGATCTGATGATTGCCTTGAATCAGACGGTGGAGATCATTTTTCATCCCCATTTTCCACACAAAAGATCTTGAGATCATGGCCACCTATCATACGATCAAATGTTGATTTAACGTGACATACATTTCAAAAGTCACCGTGATCATAGGTGAACCATGAGAAAGGTTCTCTAGTCACTTTTGAGGATTTGTTTTACAGGTAATCAACATCTAACCGTCCAATGAGTGATCCATGGTCTGAAGATCTATTGCACGGTCTTTCCATTAAACACTAAAAGCGTCCCACGAAATTAAAGCGCCATTAAAAGGGTCCCACCAAATTGAAGCACCGCTCTCCCCTTCTTTACATTGTCATTATAGGGTCTCTCCCTTTTAAAAGGCCTCAATTTTTATTTTAATTCTCATGATCTCATCTAATTAAGTATGACTCTCTTTTTTCTCTATTATATATATATAATAGACGCTTCCTATGCGCTCCCGCTTCCTAGGTTTTTAAAAATTGCCATTTCACCGCTCCCGCTCCCGATCCCGCTTCATGCTACTAAGCAATAGACCTTTAATTTAAACCTTGTTCTTATCATCTTTTTAACCCCTATTGTAGCCTTTAAAACAGCTCCAATTTATCCATCTTTCTTACACAGCATCATCCTCCCCGGGTTGGAGAAGACTTGACTTTGTCGAGTCAATTTCCACGTGCAATTTAGAGTAGTCAGTGTCTCGTTGTTCTTGTTCGCCTTAGGTTCTTCGGTACTCGATGCCTTGACATCAGAGTCCCGGTGTAGCAAATTTAAGAGATTCTTACGCTCCCTTTTGCGTGGTTTGAGTTAAGAACTCTCCTTAGCCAGCAAGAGCGTCATCTTCTTGCCATCCTTGATGAAAGAATATGCATTTTCCCTCCCAAACGCATACATCGGAACAACATTGCACTATACAACATCTTGGTACTCCTTTCCAATAGAGAAAGGAGACCAAGCATTGAGCGGTAGCACAGATTTCTCCACCCTTCTTGAACTATTGAACCATATAACTTCAACGCGTCCACCATCTTCCTTGAGACAGTGTTCCCCTCACTACCACCATCAATGATAATCGTGCATATCCGACCATTCAAAGTACACTTGGTACAGAAAATATCAGAGCGACTTATCCCCATCAATGAATTTCAAAGTAGTGACTAGAACCCTTTCGATAAGGAAATTCTCTCCATCAGTATCGGCTTCAACTTCGATCTCATCGTCCACCTTTTCATCGTCTGCCTCATAATTGAGTCTTCTTCCTTGTCCTAGCCATCATGACCATCCTCTTGGGCTAGGGTCACTTGTCTCTTAGGAGACTCATAGAATTGATGTCCTATTTCGATACATCAAAAGCATTTAATTTCCCCCTGCTTCGCTTGAGTTGTCCTTTGAGTCACCATCGATTGATCATGTCTATCTCTCCCTTGATTAGTGTTGAGTTGATATATAATCGAGATCGGGGCCTCTATCGTACCACACTTACGATTCAATTCCTGATTAAGTATCTCTTCCACCTTGAGTGCACATCGATAAGTATCGCCGACCTTCCATAAATCGTGAATGGCGATTTGGTCTTGGATTTGTAAGTGCAACCCATGGACGTAACTTCTAACCCGTTGATCTTTGTTTCATGCAACTTGCCTCGTGTCGTAAGGAGATAGAAATCTTCAATGTCTTCCATGAAACTCTTTGTAGATCTTGACAACATTGATTGTTTTATTTAGCTTAACTAGTTGAAAGAAACCGATGCTGGAGATGGAACTTCATCTTCTCCCATGTGGCTATCGTCTCTTTCCCATGATAAAGATGATCCAAATGAACATCATCCCACCATACAAAAGCATATCCAGGAAAAAAAAAAAAAAAAATTGCCACACATTACCCTACGATGATCGGTACCTCCTTCAATTTGAAAATATTTTCTACTTTACTCAACCAATCTCGAAATTCATCTGAATTCAACCTTCCCTGGAATTCAGACATATCTACCTTGATTCCATAATTACTCTCTCAGTCACGGCCTCCATTAATTTGATCTCCATAGCCAAATCTGACCAGAACCCTTCGTCGGTGACTTTGTCGACTCCATTTGTCTATCTCATACCCCATATGATCACCCTCAACCTTTGTCGTTGTCTCACGCTCATACGTTAACCCATCCATTCTCCTCAGCACTTCCTCCATTAACCCTTCCACCCTATCCATACGTTGGTGCCCTTCATGGAGGCATTTTGACTACTCTACAAAGACAACACCTACTTTGACACCAAGTAAGGTAGGCTGCCACAAATATTTAAGGAGATAAAAACCTTGCTTAAATTTGTTTTTATTGTATATAAACACGGTCAAACAGCCCCTGATATCAAAGTAGTTAATTGACTATGACTGGCCTAAAGACTACTGTCCACAACCAGTAAAAACCAGCACTCAAATATTAAAATTTCTATGTAAAAACACAGATCAAGACAGCAGAGAATAGCCTAAAAGTTACTTACAATATGCAATAAATCTGTACCATTTAAAAGTCATAGCGGTTTCAATATCTCCCATAAAAATCACAGGTCACTAGTCTCAGATTCACAGCACTCAGATGGACCCATAAGTTAGCTACAGAAACTGCAAATCTGAACAAGAATACAGCAGCAAACCCTTTTGATATTCGATGGAATCAACACCACAAAAAGCTTCGATTGCAGTTTAAAGCACAGAAAATAACAACAGCACAGCAATTCAGATATAGCAGCAATTTAGACTAAAAAGTCTTTAGAACAAGAGTCTAAAAAATCTCAAGATATGCCAGAAAATCTGGAGATCTACCTCTCATCACCCATTAATGCCACCAAAAAACAAATGGAAATTCCCTTATGGAAAAAACTAAAACATGAATGCCTACTGCTATTATGCACAACACAAGGCTCATATGAAGAGTACCCATCTAAACATGGATGTTCCCAACACAAGCACTGATAAAATCAACGGGCCTAACTCAACCTCACAAAACCGGCTTGTAAGGTGAGGAGTGCGTAGATTATATATAGAACAAGACCTCCAAACCCACAGGCAATGTGGGACTATTCTAACACACCCCCGCACGTGTTGGTGGGATTGAGCCAAACCAAATCACGTGGAAAATTGAATTGGTTGAGGTGGAGTGGAGAAATACCTGCTATGATACCATGAAGAATTCCAAGGGCCTAACTCATCCTCACAAAACCAGCTTGTAAGGTGAGGAGTGCCCAGATTATATATAGCCCAAGACCTCCAAACCCACAGGAAATGTGGGACTATTCTAACAAGCACCTTCCGCAATAACCTTCCTAGACAGTTTTCTAGTAAATTGTAAGGGATAGCCATCGTCACCAAATCAGGGTTCGGTAATAATTCGGCAAGGTTAAAATTCAGAAAAATTAATCAAGTGTGAGGGAAAAAATTGGAGAAAAAAATAAAAAATAAAATAAGATTAAAAGTATAATAAAATTAAATTTTAATATTAATAATAAATAGTCACAATTTATTGAAAAAGGCGGGAATTAGTTGCAAATTTCGCATTTTTTAAAAAAACACATGAATTAGTCAAAATTTTGTGAGTAACTTTTGTCTACTTCGCATAACCTCAACTTTGCAAATTATTCATAAACTTCAAGAATTTTGTGGTATAGATAGCATTGACTGGGAAGATGTATTGGTAATTGGTCACATGAAAATGATACCATGATGACTTTCTCGCAAGTCCCAAGCCAATATATTTGGGTTAAGTAAGTTAACATAAAATTACTGGACCTACACACTAAGAAGAGGATACATTAAAGCTTAGAGATATTTTTTGTGAATATTCTCGTTTTCCATTTTCATTTACAGAATAGTGGGGAAGGGGGGATGTGTGAAAGTGCATATAGCATATGAGGAGGAATTCCAAGCTTATTATTAATAATTTGTATAGAAAATAGTTCAAAGATGCACATAACAGTCACCAATACTCGCAATTAGCTTTTCTTAGTTGATTCGAATACTAAATATTGATATCGATCCAAAAAAAAAAATCAAAATTGAATGCAATAATAAGAACTCTAATCAAGAATCAGATGAACAAAATACAATCTCGGGAAATAATTATAGATTTATATTCCATAACAAAATTGAATAAGAAAAAGAAACAAAAAAATTAAATTTTTTTTAGAAAGAAGTAATGGAAAGGATCTTAATCACCTGTTGGGCAAGAGAAAGGGCGTGATATTGCATTCGAGGACTGCGCCCAATATCGCCAAGAACAACTACTGCCGCCCTACCCCTCCTCATCTTCTCTCTTTCCAACATTTGCAGAAATAAAAAGAGAGAAAATGAATTAAACAAGAGAAAATTTTACCCTCAATTCATTCAGGGATCTAAAATATTAACTCCTCAAAATTACATAATTACATCAAACTACTCACAAAACCTAGTGCTTAGCTGCAATTTGACTGGCTGGTAATCTGGGAAAAAGGAATTTATGAGAAGGTTGCTTTTTTATATAAGGCGGTCTGGCTATCAACGGGTCGGGCCAGTATTTGGCCAACCAGGAAAATGGCGAATCTCCGACCCGACCTGATGGTGCAACTGACCCGACTAAATTCAACCCGACCCGGCCCGAACCTAAGCCTGACCCATAAACCCAAGAGAGCCGCTGAACATCCCTATTTTCCATACTTTATATATATAGATATATATATAATGCTGGGCTGGTTCGAGACGACCCCAACCGAAGGTCTGATCAAATGTCTAATACCCGACCAACCTGACAAGTCAAATTAATGTGCCTGACCCGGTCAAATATTGGGTCCAGTATATACCCGGTCCGATGACAGCCCTAACCTTTGTATCATTACTCGTACAAAACACACGATCATTTTATTTATAAATGACAGAATCATTCATATTTCATTTTTATTATATAATGATTAAAATGCCATTGGTCCATTACTCGTACAAAAAACACGATATTTTATTTATAAATCACAGAATCATTCATATTTCATCTTTATTATATAATTATTAAAATGCCATTGGACTAACCAACCTAACAATTTTTCTATTCTCTTTCTCATAATATGCCATTGCTCACACCATGTCTATTTTATTAGCTTTATTGGCATTAAAGGAACGCATGATCACAATAAAAAATAATAAATAAATAAATAAAATCATATGCTCCTCCGTTTAGGAAAACATAAAAAGTTATACTTACTGGATTTTACCGGTACTAATGGTGAATTTCAGTTGTCTCACTACTGTAAATGATTGGTGATAGATAATTGGAGAGAGAGAGGCTTTGTTGATTAGAGATTGTTTTTATCGTCTGATTCAAGGCACTCAACGATGTCAATGATGAAACCACTTCTAACCAGATGATGGAGATCATTTAAAGTGATAATTCTACGTGACACACATCAGTGATCATGATAAATCATGAGAAAGGTTCTTGGGTCAATTTTGGGGATGTGAGCCAAGTAGAATAATACCTTACCATCGGATAAGTGGATTATGTTCTCAAGATCTATTGTGAGAAATATTGAAACAATCTCCATCATCTTATTTCAGGAAGTCAACAATTTTAACGATGGAGCCATCAGTTTTACATAAATAATATTTAATTGAGGTAGCCTAATACTAAGGACCAAATAACTTATCTGGTCACATATTAATTTTGATGAATGTAGCACTCAATCACAATATTAGGTACCGCTTATTAAAAAAAATCAAAATAAGTGGTATAATATCATGAAGTCAACAAAGTCAATTGAACAAAAATAAACGATAAAACTATATTTGGTTTCACCAGTCATTTTCATACGGTTGACACCATTAACTGTATAGTGTTATATATATAAGTTATCATTATTACTTTTTTTTATGGTAGTTATAATCATCGAGCCACTCCTTTATTTTATATCTAATCGCATAATTAAGTGTTACGTGGCAGCAAACTAATATAGAACGAGGCTACCTTTATCCTTAAATGAAAATGCAAGTCTTGTAGTTTCGTCCCTACAATACGTCCTGACCGAATGGGTAATAGATATTGTTCTTTCTTATGGCAAAAATCTAGTATTTTCGTCTATATTCTCAACTCTCATCCCTAGCATTCTCCCGTTTAAGATAAAAATATATTGATCATCGTCTCTATTATTATCATTCTTTTATATTATCAGGTACTGAAAACGAGAAAAAAAATAATATTAGCTGATCCTAATTAATTAAAAACATAGACCATCATTATCTAAATATTAACACGTGTAACATGAGATAGCGAAAATAAACTGTGATCATCTACATACTAACATGTGGGGCATAAGATGTGCCAACTAAGGTATCAAAAATTGGCCGATACCGATATATATATCAGTTTTCGGCCAAATCGATACATATCGGGTATCTAATACCGTATCAGCCGATACGGGCCTATATCAGCCAATATGGCTCAATTTTGACCGAGACTTTGTAATATATATAGCGAGAGAGAGAGAGAGAGATAGGCTGATATGTATTGATATCAGCCAAGTCTAATCGGCTTCAGACAAATTGATACCGATTTTGATACCTTCATACCAACCTGTGGAGTAAGATAACCAAAATACACTGCCATCTTGCAAATAACGGAAAGCCAACCCAGTAGCAAACTCCAAGGTAGGAGTTGCCATCAAATAAAGAAATGAGGCTGGACTCGGATTTGGGTTCTCGACTTAGTCATCACGAAGGGCGATCATCCAAGATACACGTGGAGCTCCAGGTGGCATGCAAAACATATTTTGCGTGTCACGTGGAGTACGGGACCTAATTGAGGACGGTCATCCAAGATAAACATGGAGCTCCACGTGGCATACAAAACACAATTTGCGTGCCACGTGGACAGGGCCGGCCCTGAGATTTTAGGGGCCCAAGGCGAGTTCCTAAAATGGGGCCCCTCTTACATATTAATTTTTTTAAAAAAAATTGTTTCAATTTTTTTTTTTGACAAATAAAATAATACTCAATGCTTTTAGATTATAAATATCTCAATTTTTCATTCTATTGTTTATAATTTGAAAATGCAACTAATAAATTAACGAAAGTATATATTAAAGAAAATGCAAACCAAACGAGAAAAAAAAAATTGATAGAACGTACCCGACAGTTTGAATAACCCAACCATTAACATTTTAACAATTTTTATTATTTTAACTACCATTTAATCTTTCACTGTCATTTTTTAGCATTTTAACAATCTCAAAAGGTTTTAAAAATAGGTTCATTGGATAAGTCTCGTCGGATAGATCAAAATTGATAGATCATTTGTAAAAAATGGAACTCTAATGAGCATGAAATTGCTATTTTAAGTTATGATCATTTAATAATAAAAATGTATGTGTGTGTGTATATATATATATATATATATATATATAGGAGCCGGTTCCGTCCTCCATGGAGGACGCTCAAACATCCTCCAAGATCTCGTGGAGATCAATGTGGCTTCCAAAATACTATTTGGGTACGATGGGAAGCATAAGGAAACGGCTTAAATCAAATCATTGAATCCTTCTAATCATACGACGGAGATCATTTTTCACCCATATCTTTCACTCAATAGATCTTGAGATCATGGTGCACCTATCAAACTGTCGATTTGTGATTCAACCTGTCATAGATCCCAGAAAATGGCCATAAAATCACGGTTGAGCGTGCAATGTGCCATATGATTCTAGGGCATTTTCTGGAATTTGTGACACATGAAATAAAAATTGACCATTTGATAGGTGGGCAATGATCTGAAGATCTATTTTGCGAGAGATAGGTATGAAAAATCATTTCCATCATATCATTCAAAGGAATCAATGGTTTTCAAAGAGTTTGGGAGGTGAGCACTTTTGGAGAACGCATATGCGCAAGGTTCAGCCGAAATGACCGAAATTTCGGCCAAAATTATCGGTTTCGGTCTCCACCGAAACGATAATTTGGACCAAAATTTAGGTCCAAATTTGTATGGGACCCAAAATTTCAGCCAAAGTTTTGGTTTTCAGTCGAAATTTTGATCCTTGTATAGGCGTGTTTAGAGGTTCCCTATATATAAAGGATTTGGTCAAACAAATCTGGCTTGGTCAAAATTTGGTCAAAGAATCTACTGAGTTAATACATATGGTCCGCAAGCCCCTATGAGGCCAGTGACCCGACCAATGACCTACACCGACCCGGCCATGACCCGATCCATAACTCATTAAAAAAAATATAAATATGGGACCTGAGAAGAGTTGAACCCACAACCCACTCGAACACAATTGGATGAATATAATGTTATTGTACATTACAAACTATAAATTATATTAAGCAACTGCACCTAATTTGGGGACCCGAGAGATAACCGCCTCTTGGGCTTTGGCCCAAGGGCCCTGGTTACATAAATAGATTTTAAAAACATCTACAATTATATAAAAATATATAAATATATTACTAACTACGAATGTGGGTGTATGTCCAACAAGGCAACCCACCCCCATCAACTTCTTCTCAAATCTCATGCCTAGAGAGAGAGAGAGAGAGAGAGAGAGAGAGAGAGAGAGAGAGGGTGAGGTGGGGTGAGGTGGGGTGAGGTGAGGTGAGGTGAGGTGGTAAGGTAACCAAATTGGGGGCCCTTTAGCTTTATAGAATTTTTTTTTTTAATTTTCACCTATTTTTTAATGGGCAAATAGAATTTAGGGGCCCCTAAAAATCTGGGGCCAAGGCTCTCGCCTTGCTGGCCTTGGTCCAGGGCCGACCCTGCACATGGAGTACGGGTGTATTGTTTAGATCAATTAAAAAAAAAATTCAAGAAAAGATTTTTAAAACACAAACTTGGATTAGTTTCAACCATCTAAATTTTATTGCTAAATAACTTTATGGTAAAGATGAGTTTTCAAAAAAAAAAATCAAAAATGATCTAATCAATGCTCATGTCCTATGTGTGGCATCAAAATAGTGTTATGGGTGCCACATAAGGCTCCATGCAAGATCAGGGTGGAAGTTCACCGTCGTCCATTGGAGGACAGAACCCTTTTCCATAATATATTTAATTAAACCTTTTGGTTTTCTAAATGCGTTCAATGAAGAAAAAGCATATAAAGCACGTTTTAAACAAATAAAAAATGCGTTCTATATGTTGTTGTGTATAAAAGTATAAAACGCCTTTTTATATGTTTGTATTTTGAAAAAAAATACTAATAAAAAAAGCCATTTGTACGATTGGTTGTCAAGACCTTAAGTAGTCAATTAGGTTTGGTTCGATCCATTACTCCCATCCAGTTGGGGCAGGTTGGTTCACCACCCAAACATCTAATCCCAATCCAATCGTAGTTTTATCTCCAGAATCATTGGACCGTCTCTCAGAATTAAGTTCTACCATTTTCATCCTACAATGAAGTAGAAGGGTAAAATCGGTCGTGTGAAGTATAGTGATCAAATTCTTTGACAGTCGTAAATTATTCACGTTTGTTTGAAAAAAAATATATTTTTTCGAGACTTTTTCCAAAAATTATTAATTTTGAGAATTATGTATGAATCTCTTCAATTTTTCACCAAGTTTTTTTTAATCTTCAAATTTTTATATTTTTAATTAACATATTTTTACAAAAAAAATTTGTTTTGTTTTTTGTAACCTTTTTTTTCCTGAATTTAATGATTTTTTACCGGATTTTTTGAAATTTTCAAATCCAATTTATTCCTGAACCCGACTTAGTCGCTATGGTGTGAAGGGATGGAGTTTACAAATTAATACACGGATCAATTTTTTGGATGTTTGTACCATCTATATTGTTTGATTGTACGCCAATGATCTAAAGATCTATGGTGTGAAGATTGAATAGAAAAAAGCATGTTTAATCATGTAATTAAAAGCAATCTTCTAAAAATGAAGGGCTAAACTAATTTGAATATTTACATGGTTGTCGTTCAATTGATGGTAACATCACCGTAATATTGATTTTGGATATAAGGAAGATTGGAACACTTGGCTCAAGTTTGTGAGGCATGGGCAACACATTCTCAAACATGCATCCTACCCATGGTATTGAAAATTGGCCAATACCGATAAGTATCAGTTTCTCGGCAAATCGATACGTATCAGTATCTTAACTCGGTATCGGTATCGGTATCGATATCAGTATCGGTAACGGTAACAGGTATCGGTCAATAAGGTATCGATTTCGGCCGATTGGTTGTTCTTATAATGTATATTAAAATTATGTTTAAATTCAAGTCTTAACCTATTACAAGCACACAATGGAAATCATAGTATTAACATAGGATCATTCCCACGAGAAAGTTTATTTATCTAATTATTTCGTATCTATATCTTCTATTTAAATTCTTATCTTAAAAGCTTCTATTTACCTTTAAGATCTACTCTACTGGAGAAATATGAAAAATGATTTCTTAATCTAAATGGATAAAATAAATCCTAAATCTTTCTTCTTTAGATTGAGGTCGTCAATCTCAATCTTCAGCTATCAGATATTTATAAAGATAAACAGTACCGTTACACCACATCTCTAGTTTTTTAGCATTGGTCATCAATCAAGTCTAAGCTCCTATCAACACAGATTTAATCTAATCAACAACTTATTAAAATTTAGGTATCAATCAAACCTTATAAAACTGAAGATGAAAAAGTAAAAATCGTTACACTAATCTACAAATCCTAACATGAGTCGTCAATTCAAATTAAAATTTAGAGATGTTTACAAAGCTGTAAATAAAATAAAATAAAATCTAAACTAGAAAATAAAGAAATATATCTTTCACCCCTCAGTCGCAGTCATCAATTGCTTCTGAGAAACTAGGATATCTACACTAATCTTCAACACTGAATTGTAGTAGTCAATTGCTCTTGAAAAACTTCTGATATCTAATCTACTTTAACTAGTATACACTACTTTGATCTAAAGAAAATTTAACCTCAGGCGTCAATTGATGCTGAAATTCTCCGATGCTTATTCCTATACCAAGCTCTCTTATTTATAGATCATAAGGAGTCGGCTTAGAAAGACTTTTAATTCTAAATAAACTAGTAGCAACAAAAGATTCCTAATAAAACTCAAATTCCTAATTTTATCTTTCCTTGCTTAGACGATAGATGTGCTTTTGAATTGTTCTCCTTTATTTCAGCAATTGAGATTTCTTAAAGCTTATCTTTATCAATCTTCTCAGATCTATTATTCACCAGACTTCTAATCTCATATATCTTCTAATTATGTTCATAGCGATGTAATATACACATGATTAGTAGCAAAAGCAACAGTATGAAAGCTTATTTTATGGGAAATCGCAAATCATAATTTCTCATTTTCTTATTTTTCTTAGAAATCGTTAATCATAATTTTCTATCTTTCATAGCTTTCTTAGTTAACGATTTTCTGAATTATGATTTTTCGTTTTTCTTCTTTTTATCTTTTTTTACAGAATCATAAATTACTATTCTCTGATTTTTAATAGGCGGAAAACGTCTTTTTCTTTCAATTGTCTTTCTTATTACTTTTTGAGTTCATTTTGATGAATATTAACACTTTTACTCTATTTTATTGGTTATCTCTAATATTTGCACATTATCAATTTGTTAGTAATATACTATGACGTAGCATCAATAAAATAAGGTGATAAAATGATAAATTATGTGACTGATCACCGATACCTCTATTTACTTTTTTATTTTATTTTTTTAAATAAAACCATTACGTATTGGTATCGATTAATACATATCGGCCGAGTTGTATCAATCCTCCAAGGACAAAAACCTAATTCCGAATCCGATTTTGTTACATTGATCCTACCTATGGAAAGCAACTACATCCAAATAGGTAACAAGAGTGAACTGGAAAATGAGAAGATTCCAAACTTCCTCGCTTTGTACTATGATTTTAAATATCATCCAGAAGGAGATGTCTCTTTCGTCTAGGGATTGAGCAAGACGATATTAATAGCATGTCTCACACATAAGCTTACCTTTTTTATATTTTTATAGGATGTCCCAATCCAAAGTTTACTAATGGGCACCCACAATGATTTGACTCATCATTATATGGGTAATGGCGTCTATTGCCATGGACCAGGTAACTTGCCTAGTCTTACCCTAATTTGCAATCACGTAGCACCTAATCTCATTACCGGGTGTTATGGATAGAAGCAGCTCAATGATCCTAATTATTTTGTGAAAAAATTAAAATAAAAAATATAAAAAATTGCATAGTCAATGACGCATCAACCATGGTGAGAAATGATCGATAAAACCATATGTGACTTTACTATTTATTTTACATGCAATTGACTATTTTGACTGCCTGAATTTATATACTTCAATTTACATTTTTTTCACTAAATAGTTGTGATCATAGAGGCTTTTGATTATGTGATGGAGTGTCATGTGGCTATAAAGTAGTGTAAGACTGGATAAGTTATTTGATCCATGGTATCAGGCTACTTTTATCAATTCAACTTTTGTCATTATTTTTTTTTTTAGTTGCTAATATTTAAGCTCAATAATAAGACAGTTTGCATTCTCTGATACGTATGGTTTTTTAATTGAAGTATGTTTCAATTGAAGACAATCATTTGAAATGTTTAGATTGATCATATATACGTGCCACATGACATAACGTGAACTGTACGTTAATGGTATAAGATCAAATACATATTTTAATGATGGAAAGATCATTTAAATGCTATTTTTCGTCTTACACTGTAACATTGTGGCATCTCAACGAGGCGTGAGATGTCTCACGTGTCAGTCGTATCTAATATGTCTTGGAAATCCTAGATTTAAAAAGTTAGCGTATCATATTGAGTTGATGAGTAGGAAACTGTAGCCCACCTTCTTTCAAGTGTTTTATGAAGTGTATGGATTTGGAGTTCAACGTTGGCACCATTGGTATCTAGAAGAGATATAAGCAATTTGAATTCAAAACATATAAAGTACCTTTATTTTCACTTATCAAATATTTGAGGATATTAAGGTCACCTCCACCAAAAGTCACTGACTTCTTTGAATCAAAGGATGGAGATTATTTTTTACTCAAAATTTTCAAATAATATATTGGTCTTGACATTATAAGTGTAACGTGAAACAGGTCAGTTTTTTATTTCATGTGGCATATATTCCAAAGAGTGATATAAAATCGCATTTAAATGTGATGTGTCATGTTATTTTTCAATTACTTTTTTGGGATGTGTGTCATGTAGAATAAAAAATTAATTATATGATAATACGCCCATGATCTCAAGATCCATTGTCTAGAAAATTGAGACAAAAATAATCTCATGGGCTATTACAAAGAAAACAATGTTTTTGGGCATAGGTGCCTCTAAAGATTCAGCGTGCAAATAAAGGTACTTATAGATAAATCGAGTGCGGATTATCAAAACTAGAGGAACCTATAGATGAATCGAGTGTGGAATTTCAAAACTAGAGGAAGCATCCACTAAAAATTCATGTGGCATGCATCACACTACGATTTGATTTTAAGGTCATGGTCTCGAGATATATCATGTGAAAAATTGGAATGAAAACCAATATCAATTATCAAATTTAAAATAGTCAAATGATTTTAGTACATAAAAGTCATGTTTATAAGAATGATGGTTAATGCTTAATGTACTTCATTAAGATTTTGGCCACGTGGGAAAAAAAATTCAAGTAAATTTTACAAGAGTTTTTTTTCCAAAAAAATGATGGAATCTAAATATAGATCTATCGATCCATTCATCTAAAATAAGTCGTAGGATCTAGGCGTATGATCAATCAAAACCAATAAATATACAATCCATAAATTATATAAATATGCGCACCTTGAGTGTGAGCCATTAATGATCGATTTTCGATTTTCAATGATTTTCTTGCCTTCAAAATCTCCTAATACAATGGGGATGCTTTCGCCAATAGGGAGGATTGAATTGTTTCGAGCAATCGTTGGGACCAGGCACCCCTTATATTTATAGCCAAAAAGTCTTATCCCATTAAGGACTGAAAATACTAATTATATTGTGAATAGAAATCACAATCATACCTTAACTAAAATACTTACTAATTAGTTGTCTATTCTCTTCAAACTCACCGGAATAGCAACTGTATATCTTAAGACTGATCTTACACCATTCAACGGTCAAACGTTTGACCATAATGATGGCCACTAAAATAGAAACTTCTAACAAAAAATTGATTAAAATTTTCAGCTAAAATTTTTTTCCACTAAGCTGCAGCATGAAAAATATGCTTTTGTGGTAAAAAAATTATAACTTTACAATTTTTTTTATAAAACCCATGTTACTAGGTAGGCCCTAACAAATTTTGGCTGAATGGGAATGTAGCTGTAAAATATTTTATGCGACATTGATTACGCACGATTATTGTTTGAGCGTTTCTTTTTTTTGAGGACGATTAAGGCAATGAACTACAATTGGGCACTCATACATATAGGTGGAGGTAGAATAGGTTAGTCTTCTAATTACAACTACATGTATATTAGGATTTGTTCTATCAAATTTTTTTTCTTAATACCACTTTAATTCTATTAAGAATTGGATCTTTAATGTGATTAAGAAACTGTTAACTCATTTCCTTAAGAAAGTTTGACCGTGGGCCAAATAACCATACAATTGGACTCATGGGCACTCAAAATGTAACAGTTGCAATCTTGGGAAAGGAAAAAGGGTTCTGGAGAAGTCATTCTCCAGGGTCAACTTGGTCATGAAGTAATGTGAATCGAATATATGAATCTCAAAAAAAGCCCAAATTCCATACATCCAAAGGCTAGTTTGTGCCACGGGCTTAAAGTCAAACACAGTGTCAATTTAAGAACGGTTAATGCTTAAAAATAAACTATTAACCTTTCATTTTCATACTGGTAGATTGATGGTCCATATAATTTTTTTCTATATTTTCTATATTAAAAGCTTTAAAAGAGTGTAACCTTGTTCCTAAGGTTCGCAATTAATTAAAAAATTATGCATATAAAAATTCATCCATCATTAGACTTTATTGGTAGAAATGCACTTTGATCGGATGGTTCCATCATCGTCATCGTCATTGTTATCATTACACTCATCCCTTCCATTTGGGGTTGACTTTGCGAGTCTTAGGCCCCATTTGATAACAAGGAAACTCGAATCAAAAAATGAAATTAATTTCCTAGTTGATGTCCTTTGAAATGATTCCCTTCAAAAATATAATTTCTGTTGTTTGATAAGTTGTCTATGAATTGATTTTCACCGTAATCTGATTTCTCATGTTTGATTAGTTTGTAATAGAAAAAAAATCTGGAAAAAAATATTTTTTTTGTAAATAGTAAACCAAACTCTTTGTACATACCACTCAACTATATAAAATACAAAATATCAACTAAACTCTTGCTAAACTCTGATCATTTTATGCTAAATGCTAAACTCTTGCTATATTTTCATTTTTGGACAAAAAAATAACAAATATTTAGGACCGAAAATTCAAAATTTCAATCAAATTATCGATTTCGGCTAGGCCCGAAACCGATAATCAAAACCAAAAATTTGATCCTTGGTTGTTACCGTTTGTACCGAGAATAATCAAAGTTCAACAACCAATCAGTTTGATTATATATGCATTAAACTGAAAATTCATGGCATTGAAAATAGCAAAATTGCAACTTCAAATTCGATACAAAAAATACTAAATCAACCATCCAAAACTCACCATAAATAAAAGCAGATCAGATAGTTCTAACTACCAAATCAGATGGTCAAAGTTAGACAACACTGTCAGTCTTCATCTTTGTTTCTTTTTATCTCTATCTTCTAAATCAATGACATTAAAATAGCAAATATGAAACATCAATTTAGATATCAAATCAGCCATCATACAAATAAAATTTATTTTTTTATTCAACCCTTAAAAAAGATTTGAGTGTGGAACCACAAAAGAGTATAAATCTCATTAGGAAAAAGGAAAAAAGAAAACAAACTCTACAACTGCTTCCTGTTCACCAATTCTCTCACAGGTCTCTAACTAATTTACTTATACGATTAAAAAAAAAGAAGAGTTGACTGCAAATGGAGCATGTTGTGTTATTAGCAACCAATGAGGAGGTGGTCCAGACGCTACTAGTGCTCGAGCACGAAACATCATTAAAATAAAGGAAAAAAATGTGGTTGCAAAATAACACAGTAATCAACTATAAACATGAATGGGAGTTGCGGCAATAATTTAATAAAAAAAAAAAAATCTTTGTTATTGAAGTATTATAACATGATACTTAGATACTCACAAGTGCCAATTTCCAACCTGTAGTTCTCATAGAACTCAAACCAGCGGAATAGCCACCAGTCGACTGATTGGCTGCAATAATCAGCCAAAGATATCATGGGTTGCCCTCACACTAAATTTTAATAAACAAAATTATGTTCAATCAGAATCGCACCAAGTGGAATAATCGCAATTGTCATTGAATTCTTCTCATCTAGTTCTAATGCATCTGTGATGCAAAAAATCATTAGGCGTCAAAGCGACTCATTAGATTTCGGTGACATCTGTAAATATCAAATTTTGATATGTAACAGAGTACATTGGCAAACTTAAAAAGAACCATACAAGGAAATAACAAGGATAAGCAAAATGTGCCTAATTATCCGTTCATCAGTATGCGGAGCATTAACATACGTGAATTATGTGAAAGAATATGTAATAGAGGATGATTGTCTGATCAATGAATATAACTTACTGTGATGAATCCTTGTCTTAGGGTCAGATAGTCACCTTTAGGAACCAACCTCACGAACTGTCTGAAGAAACATACCTAACCATAAGAAAAGTTAGATACTTTGTTGTGTATGACTTCTACTAGTCAGTGAAATTGGCAAACAAAAAGAAAATTTGTGGCCAATTCTAGTACATAAGATCCATATCATAAAGGGTGACCTACTCCAGAAGTTCAAGCGTCGTCTCCCAAAGGACGTCTCTCGTACAAATTTGGACAGTTTGATATATGTATGCCAAGAGCACGTATTGTTACAAGTGGCATCTTCTTATAATGAACGAGCCAATATAAAGTTGGATTTAAGTTTGATAATTAAGAATGACAAATGATACAAAAGAAAGGGGGAGTTACAAGTCTCATAAACAAATAGCAGTGCTACTTATATGATATATCATGGAGACTAAAAAGCACCCAGTCTGTTTCAAAAGGGCAATGCATTCCAAAAAAATTCTTAGAACAAAATGGTAAACATGAAACAAAATATTAAGATGTCAGATTACATATTAGTAAGTTCTTATCGCTAATTTATTGTCAAGAATCTCTAGAGAACCTCATAAAAAGAAAAAGACAATATTTTGGTGAATCAAATATAAAAAAATGGAAATACACTGAATATGAACTGATCCAAGCGCTTGTTGAAGTAGTACTCATAAACAAGCAGGCCCTCGGGTCCATTTGCGCTGCATATAAAAATAGAATACCATTTAAACTACACCAAAAACCAAAAAAATTATAGACCCATTTATAGAAAATGAGATACCTTAATAGAGTTCCCAATATTATCAAAGAAAGTCATCAACAATTTCATTTCTCTAACTAATTTGTTATGCCGACTCTACAATTTTTTTTAAAAAGTCATTCAAATACAAACCTACAAATCCACATAAATCATGTAAATAAAAAGTAAAAAAAAGAAGACTTACCCGGAAGAGTAGAAGAGGAAAAGTAGTGTGAAAAGGCATATAAATAACATATGATTTAGACATTTATTCTGGCAAAATTTAGCTTATTTATACCATTCATTCCCAATAAACCACAACTTTCAGAATGCAGATTTACATGATTAGTTGGTGTAGTGCACCACTAAACTAGTAAAAAAAACCTGCAGAAACTCAGAGGCCTTCAAATCTCTATGGCAGCCCAAGGGTTGACCAATTGAGCATGCATGATTGATCCATGCAATGCTAGTGTTCCTAATACTAGACTCTTCACAAACAAAACAAAATAAAAAAACAAAGAAAAAAAATAACTTTTCCCTGAAAAAGGGGCACTTTGTTGAGGGCCAAGAAGAAGGAACACCCCTCTAACCAGTTGTAATAATAAAATTTCGAGTACGCTAATTTATCAAACCTATAGTCTCCTCCAAACATGGGGCGATCCCACACTATCCAAGGATCTACACATTAATCTTAATTACTTTTTCAAGAAATATGAGGAACTCCATTTCCCTTTTTGTCCAAAAAATTGGCTATACCAGTAAATGAAAGAGGAATATTTCAATCCACAATATAGAGAAATTGTAATATCCCGAAAAAAATCACGTTAAACAGTGACCTCGGAATCCGTGCTCGATTGGTCACAGGTTTGACCAATTAGGAGTTCAATAGTTAGCATAGAGTGTGATGAACGGATGAGATGTGATAAATTGATTGACTGTGTGGTGTGTGATGTAAATGTGAAGTCACATACACATATCGCGGTGCTTGTGCTCAACACACAAGTTAGAGGAGAGATAAAAGGGTTTAATAACCCTAAATTTGTGTTTTGGGTTGTTGAGAGAGAAGTAAAGAAGAGAGAGAGAGGAGTAAAGAAGGGTTGAGCAAGGAGTTATTGTGGGTGATTGGAAGGGGGATTCAAGCATTAAAGAGACCGACTCAACGCGAAGGATCCGCTCAAGCCAAAGCTGGAACCCTAGCCTTTCCAACCATTGATTTGAAATAAATTTGAGATTTATTAAAGGTAAGATTTATGTAGTTTGAAATGCATGGATTAAAGGGTTAAATTGTAGTTAGAAATAGTTTAAAATGTGGGATAAGAGCTTAGAAAAATAGAGGAGAAAGTAAGGGAAGAAATTGGGAAGAACAGCCAAAAAGGGGTTGAATCTGACAATTTCGATCAATCGAAATTGGGTTTTGATTAATCGAAATTGGCCAAGAAGTTGAAAAGTCAGAGGACCCCAATCTCGATTAATCGAATTGAGTTTCGATTAATCGACTTTAAATTTCGATTAATCGAATTGAAAATCGATTGATCGACTGGGAACCTACAGTGAACTCCAGTGGAGGAAAGAAAACAGCTTGGAGAGATCGACTAATCGAAATGGGAATTCGATTAATCGATTTAGAATTTCGATTAATCGATTTGGGATCGATTAATCGATTTTGGAGATTCGATTACTCGAATTGAGAATCGACAGGATAGAGTAGAGAAATTCGATTAATCGAATTGGGTTTCGATTAACCGAATGGGAATCTCGATTAATCGATTTGAGAATCGATTAATCGATATTGACTTTCGATTAATCGATTTTGGAGTTCGATTAATCGACTGGGCTAGTTTATGTTGACTTTTGAGTTTGACTTTAAACTTCATGGAGGGTCTTGGACCTCCTTTATTACATCTTTAGTGATGTGTTTCACATGATATGTGGTACCATAGGTGGTACGTGTGAGCTAGTGCACAAGGAGCCACATGGGACCTTGATGCATTGATCGAACAAAGACTTGAGGTAGGGAACACCTTGAACATGTACTTTATTTTACAAGAGCATGTATGTAGTGATATAGAATTCAATTCAAAATGTCTTTATTGCTTAAGAATTGTGAAAAGTGTGTGTGCGTGACATCCATAAGAGTAATTATAATGAACCATCCCTAGGGGATGAGGAAGTAAAGAGATAAGAGCATCAAGTGTGATGCAAATGAATGGATACATCCCAGGGATGTATCCAAGATTGGATCATGTTTGATAGGGCCTAACTGATATAAGATAGCACATTTACACGGTGAATAACTATATGTAAGGCACCGATATTTTTGTTATTTGAGGTTTGATAGGGTACCCCACCGATGTGGCGGGATATCCACGACTGACACGACAGGATACCCGTGACCGATACGGCGGCGAAATCGTAGGCCAGTGCGGAGGCTTATCCGTACACAGTAAGCACACCCCAGGGGTGTTGATTGAGACTAGTGAAACCCCGCCACCAATCCCCAGGGGAAAGGGGCTTAGGTGCTATTTGTATTCCCAGGGAATACGTTAAAAGTGTCTATATAGATGACGATGATGGGTATCTCATCGAGGCTCGATGCTATATTGCTCGGGAATTACTTAAGTTGAAAGTTTAAGTTTTGCTTTAGGTCTTTTCAGCATCATTCATGAATAAATAAAGACATAAGTAAACTACCAGTAAAATATAATGCTTTTAATTGTTTTCATCAGTGACTGCATAGACACATCATGCATGACATATCATGGAATATATGTGAGTGATAATGTATATGTTCAACTGTGTTTTGTTCCCTATTGAGCTAGGATGTAGCTCACCCTATAGACTATACGTCGCAGGTCCACTACTAGCAGCTGCTGAGGCTTCAGGAGACGCTGACCCCGGTGAGTCGGACCTCGCGGCCGGTGAAGAGTTGGAGCCACCTCCTGAGGACTTCTTCTAGAGGACTCCGTTGTGCCGCTTTGAGGGCTTTTTGATAGAGATTTGTACGGCTTGGTATGTCAAGCTTTGTTTTGGCTAAACAATGTACCTGTATAATTGAGACTATTCTTTTGGGACGAACCACCCGTGATGATTTGCTATCATCGATGGTTCGGATCGGTTCTCCATTCATGCAGAGGCATGAGGGTAGAACTGTCTTTTGAGAAATACTTTTATATAGATTTAAATTCCGTAGTTTCATTTATTATTTCATTTTATGCTTGATATGCCAATGTTCTGTGCTTAGCTAAGGGGCACGGTCAAAATGACTGTGCTAATGGCACGGGTTTCGGGGTGCCAAAATCCGGGCAGTCACAGAAATGCTCATCAACACTAAAGAAGCAAGTGCATAAATCTAGATATTTTGTATTTTCGATATGGCACACAAACAACCAATCCCGTTCAAATATTATTAGTTTGGAATCCCAACCTATCTGATTGGTTTGGCTATACCAGCAATTGAAAATACAAATAAAGAACATGACACAAATTTATAAATACTCAATACATTTATTTTTTGAGGTACTCAAGAAGATGAAACAAGAGCCAACATCCATGGCAATGCCCACTAATGGAAATAAATGTAGCATAAGACAACACACAATACAACACTACATTGGACCAGACAAAGATGCTAGTAAAAGAGAAAGACATGAGGTGATAATAAATATTTTTAATCGATAAACAAAACTGTCCAATCGTTCCAAACATCGATCCAATTTTAACACATTTTAAGTGCAAAATTGTGGTTGTGATTATAAATTAACTTAAACATAATGGAAAAAAATGCCTTAACTTAAACATAAGAAAAATAAAATAAATACCCTTGACAAAAACTCAACAGTACACAACTACTACTACTATTACTTATCTATATAACATAATTGGTTGATGAGAACTTTTTATTCATTTATTTATTTATTGATTAATACTTAAACATCTAAACTGAAGTTGTGGAGACATCCCAACATAGATGGGGCAAGGGGATGATGATGATGATGATGATCTAAGATGCTCCTGTGATCCCAACAACTTCGGCCACCTTTTACAAAGAAAAACACCTATTCTCTTCTATCTAAAAGAGTTCAACTTGCTTTCACTGATTTAATGTAACATTGGCCAAGCTAATTATTGACCTGGTCAACTTCTACCAAAGAAAGCATTTAATCCCTATTTGAAGCCCTGACAAACAAATTCCGAGACAATTCCATAAGATTGTCCTAAGAAAACATGCAATCTCTTTTGAAATACATGGAAATGTATTGCCCTACTATCAGGTTGCCCTTTTCTTATTTCTTTTTTATTTTTCCCGTGTGAGTGAGTGTGTGTGTGTGTGTGCGCACGCAAAAAATCAATAAATTGTGTTCTAAGAGATTCTCAATACTCTCAAGTTATGATCATCTAACTAATCACCAAAAATATACAGCTACTTGGTTTTAAGATGGACCGACATAGATCAAGTGTTAAGTTTAAATTTTGAGAGTAAAATGATCCAGAAAATGAAATGAAAAAACAAAATCATAAATCAAAAATCCCTAAAAAGAAAATTCAACAAAACCAAATAAAAAAATTCACAGCAGATCTAACCACATTTACTTAGAACTAACACATCCAAATGCTCGATCTATTGTAGACGATCAAAAAAATCAGATTGAAGCAAAAAATCAAAAGGAATCATAGTAGATCTAAATACATTATTCGCAAAATAAAAGAAGTAAAGAGTTATAGAGGCTTAGCTAAAACAATACAAATCAGAGAAAAATAACACATACCTAATAATAAAACTAGCAAGATCAAAGGAGATTGATTTCCACGCCAGCATCCATCGAATTAGGTTTTTCAGAGTCTCTTTCTCTCTTTCGATCTAAATTTACGGTTTTTTCTTTTTTTTATCGAGAGCGTTGGGGGGGTCGTTGGCCTTTTATAGAGAGGAAAAAAAAATGGTTTAGAATGTAGAAGACGATGATGGAGTTTAAGAATGTAGGGATCTCGATCGATATAACCTTCCGAAACAGGCCCTTATTTCTCTATGGGCAATGGACAGGTCCTACCACATAGAATCGGATTGCCAGTTAAGAGTCTTGATTGCAGGTCATGTTATAGAAAGTGAAAACTAAGAAAGTCAGGATTCTCCTATTTTTAAGGGCAGCGGATGGGGTAGGATTGAGAATCCAATTCTACCTTAGTAGGACCTGACCATTGCCCATTTCTCCACTAGTTTCTTATCAACGCTAATTTTTTTGTAACTTTGTAATACTGCATATTGCTTCTCACAGCTTCCCTTTATGTCTTTAAGATAAACATGTAACCCCCCAGTTAGCATTTTGGTGTTTATAAAGCACCCTCTTTAACGGATGCAATTTTAAATGGTTAATCAGCGATTAAAAAATAGCCTAAATATCATATTTATCCTTTTTAAAATTAAATTACTAGATTGCCACCCTCTACATAGAGTTAGAGTTAGTGCCCCTCTTCTTACAAAAAATAGTAGTTTTAAATCCACTCACCAAATCTTTGAGTTCACCCATGCTAAAAAACATTGACTGCATTGAATCGGACGATGGAGATCATTTATCATCTCAACCTTTCACACGATGGATCTTGAGATCACGATGGCACTATTAGACAGTTGACTACATTGAATCGGCCGATAGAGATCATTTATAGTCCCAACCTTTCACACGATGTATCTTGAGATCATGGTGGCGCCATCAGACAGTTGACTGCATTGAATTGGACGATGGAGGTGTTTATCGTCCCAACCTTTCACACGATGGATCTTGAGATCATGGTGGCACCATCAGACGGTTGACTGCATTGAATCGGACGATGGAGATCATTTATCGTCCCAACCTTTCACACGATGGATCTTGAGATCATGGTAGCACCATCAGATGATTGGTTTTTTACTTCATGTGGTACACACTCAAAAAAATGACCTTAAAATTAATTTTAACCTTGTATGTGATGTTATGGTCACTTTTTTTAGATGTGTGCGACGAAATAAAACACTGATCGTCTAATGGTATGCCTAAACGATCTCCATCGTCTGATTCAATGCAATCAATGTGTTTTAGCGTGGGTGAACTCAACGATTCGATAAATGGAAGCAGACACGATTAGGCAATCCAATTCCTAAAATAAAATAAAAAGATAATTTTTTTGTGCATAATGATAATATGAAGCACTACATCATTATTATATAATAGTTACTAATATACCAATGATAATATGGTAGTGAATCCGATCAATTGTATAACTAGTGATTCATCAAATGGTAGCAACCAATCGAATTTGAAAATTTTCTAATCCATAATTGGGCTTCAAAGCCCGGGTTCTGTGGGGTAGACTAAAAGGTTGGATGGACATGATATTTTATATACAATCTAGGAAATTAGGGAATTTTGAACCAGATCGGGTCAGATGAAGTAGGGGCTCGAGTCCATTCGCCTATCAAAATTTTGGCCTGCATGACCCATTGATAACCTAGTCTTCACTGATTTTTAAGGTCTTGATAGTTGAAGGAGTAACTTTTCGATACAATAGATTCTTCATAAGCTTGATATTCTCTTGATGTCGAAGATGACCAATAATGAAAATACCCAATCTGCATTATGAGTTATGACATCACTTTTAGTAAACTCCACTTGGATATAACAAAGATAGAGGATAAATCGATAAAATCGGCCTTGTTTGGCAACCCGGGTTCTAAGGATCGGCCAATACCGAAAAAAAAATTGTATCGGTAAGTATCAGCCAATACCAATTGGTCTTTCATTTGATGGGTCTTGAATCATATAGGAAATTGGAGGAACGAGTATTTTGAGTGGAACATGTAGATTGAAGGTTTTCTTTTCAAGAATAATTGCATCATTTGCAACAAATCCTCCATTGGTTGAGTATTCGTCCAAACGTTGGCATGCTTTAATGGGGGAGTCACCCATCTAATGAGTCTTTAAACTGATGGGTGAATGAGGGGCCTTTTAGAAGTTCCTTTAAATCCACCCACTGAATCTTTAAGTTCACCCACGCTGAAACACGTTGATTGAATTGAATCGAACGATGGAGATCATTTATCTTCCCAATCTTTTACACGATGGATCTTGAGATCATGATCGTACCATCAGACGGTCAGTGTTTTATTTCACATGACACACATCTAAGAAAAGTGACGTTAACATCACGTGCATGCTTAAAATTAATATTAAGGTCACTTTTATGGGTGTGTACCACATGAAATGAAAAATCGGCCGTCTGATGGTACACCCATGATCTAAAGAACGATCTCATGAAAGATTGGGATGATAAACAATCTCCATCGTTTGATTCAATACAGTCGATGTGTTTCATCATGGGTGAACTCAAAGATTTTGTGGGTGGATTTAAAGGTACTCCTTTTAGAATAGTGATAAATTATAATGGCATGACTTGTAAATAAAGGTGAATGAAGGGCCTTTTAGAATGGTGGTAAACTTTAATGGCATGACTTATAAATATAGATGAATGAAGGGCCTTTTAGAATGGTAGTATTTTTAAAATATTGGTTTCATTAAGGGCAAAATAGACTTTTCGTCCATAAACTCACGACTAGTTAACGGCAGGGGTTATATAAAACAAAAACACAAAAGTAGGGGCTGCAAAATAAATACCCATAACTCAAGGGGCTTCTTATAATATTAGCATAGCACGGGGGTTATATGCAAAAAACCCATATATATATATATATATATTAGTTTTGAAATATATATATTTTATTGTTTCAAAATTAAATTTATAGTTATCATAATATATTAATAATAATTCAATGGCAAACTTGTAAATATTTTTTCTCCAAAGTGTCTTTTCAAAATTTGATTTATCTTTTTACCATTAATTGAAAGACACAAGTCAGGCATCTTTTCACCGAAAATCTGAAAAGACACAATTAAATTGACAAGTCTGGCATCTATTTACCGTAAATTTGAAAATACACAAGTGAATTGATTTTATCTCTTTGTCGTTGTCTTTTTCACAAGTCTTACATCTTTTCACCATAAATATAAAAAGACACAAGTAAATCGATTTTATCTTTTTATAATTATTTGAAAAGATACAAATCTCTGTCATGGTTATCTGAAAAGATACAACCTTTCAAGATTTTCTTTATAAATAAAGATCAGATCCGATTTTAAAAGATACAACAGAAACTATAATAACATATATTTATCCTCTTTTCTTATGTTCTTATTTTTTAAGAATCCTTTTGTGTATCAGAAAATCTGTGTAGAAAATACAATCTAGAAAAAAATATACGGTTATTGTCAAGATCGGGCTTTGTTGTATTCTTAAGGCAGATTCGCTGGGAACTCTATTGCATATTCGTTTATCCAATGAAGTGGGGACGTCTATTGTATTTAAGACAACGCTGTGAACTACGCGCCTCGTGGTCATTATCAATATTAAATTTTTATCAATAATTTAAAGACAATAGTTCGTTCTAATGGCTCAGAGCATAAAGTTCATGAATCAATATCTCATCAAACTTGATCGATTTGACGAGTCAAATTTCAAAAGATGGCGATAAAAAGTACAATTTATCTTGCGACAATTCAAAATTGCGTACGTCCTCATTACACCATGTCCACCAATTTACGTAGCGAAAACAGTGGAAAGTAATACTAGTGGAGGATCAGATGCTCAACTTAAATGACTGGAAGATGATCAGGATTGTTGGACTATATCCTCATTGTATTGAACGATAGGTTATTCAACACGTTTTGTAAGTGCACTATTATTAAAGATTGTGAGATTCATTAGCGAGAAAATATCTAATTGAGGATACAAGTACAAAGACTTTTCTAACCTTAAAATTTTGATTTCAAAATGATTGGAGATAGATCGATTCTTGAACAAGTTTAAGAATTACAATTTATCGTCACTAAGATAAAAGCATTATGTATTTAATGAAGTGTACTAGACCCAATATAATATTTATAGCCCATCAATATATATAATATTTATAGTGGGGGTATTGAGTAAACTAGCAATCTAGGGTTAGAACATTGGAGAGCTATTCGTAAGGCATTAAGATACTTAAAAGGAACTATGCATTATAATTTATAATATAGTAGCAAACCTAAACTCTTAAAGGGGTTTACTGGTGTTACTTGGATTGCTGATTCCTCTGATTCAAAATCCACAAGCGAAATAATTTTTAGTTTGGTGGGAGGAGTAATATCGTGGGGGTCTAGAAACAAACATGTTTTTCTGATTCAAGTATGAAATTAGAGTATATAATATTGTTTGTGGAAGCAAATGGACAGAGTGGGTTCGAAGCTTATAAAAACACTACCCAGAGATACAGTGTTGAAAACATCGAGGGGGATGAACTTACGACCGATATCTTTAAAGGCATAATAGTTGAACCTCAACTTAGTCGAATTAGAGATCTCCAATCCTAAGTTCAACGAGATAAGAAACTACTCCGTGACCCTTGAAAGTGAACAAAGGTATGTTAACTATTGGTCATTCCTATGGTGTTAAATTTTGTGCACATCTCTTGTAACGTGAGAGGGTGAATTTAACTCTTAATGATTCTATAGGCATTCATTTGCTGAGATGATAAAGTAGTTATAAGAGCACCTATGACAAATTCACCTATATGAGTATGGAAGTCAAGCCGCTTCAACAGAAATTAGATTCTCTCTTTGAGATACTTATAAAATTAGGATTTTAGCACATGGATATAAAGCGCAGACCTTATGTCACTAATGATTTATGTCATAGTAAGCGTATATGTAATTCCGGTTTGTTAGATAAATTTTAAGTTTAAAGTTATAGGCTACTTAAAATCCTTACAAACTTTGAGTTGCATGTGCTAGTCAAAGATTTAAACTGATTGGTACCTCTGATGATGCTTAGTATAATTACTTTGATACACAATATTTTTTATTTTATTTTGAAACAAGTATACTTTGTTCCTTTGTAGTTTTCACTCTCAAATCAAATTCCAAAGGATGCCGTTAGTTAAAATTAACCTTTGCAAGCAATTTCGAAAAAAAAGATGGTATTTTGGTGCCACACATTGAATGTGCTGAATTGCATTATAGAGATTTCATTTTGTGCTAATCTTTTTGAAGTAAAGATCTTTCGATCATGAACTTCAAATCAGACTTGCTTAAATAATGTTTACACGGTACAAGATCACAAAATATCAAGTCTTTCTTTAAAACTCTATGCGCGGGCCAAGTTTGTGTGTGCAAGTGATGGTAGCGCCCATCATGTCGCCGTTCATCATAAATGGGAGTTTCAGTAAACAGCTATGCGTGAATAAAGGTACTGATCACAAACATCACATAGTAGGGGTGTTATCGGGTCAGTTCGGGTCGGTTTTCATGCAAATCCGAAATCGAACTGATAACTATCGGTTTCTATTTTATGAAACCGAAACTGAACTGATAGTTATCGGTTCGGTTGGTTTTCGATTTCTAAACCTCATTTTAAACCTCATTTTTATTTTTATTTTTAATTTGTAGCATTTAACCGAATCGAATCGATTTTTTCAATTTCGGCTTAGAGTTTTCAAATTTTCTACAAACCAAACGATTTATACAAGCTGTTTTTGCAAACTCCTATAATTCAACTGATTTTAAAACTTGTGGTGATTAACAAACTAAAGGAGCAGCGATTACCTTTCTACAATAAGCCTCACATACCATCAAACTCAAACATAGACATATTATAATTCAAATATACACCACTATCGGTTTCTTATCGATTCGGGTTCGATTTCTATTATTTAATGTCAAAACTGAAACCAAATCGATAACTATCAGTTTTTATTTTTTGAAACCGAAACCGAACTGATATGTCGCAAAATCAAAACCGAACCGAAATTTCTGTCGGTTTTTTGCACAAGCCTATCACATAGTATAGATCTATTTGCACCCACCAAATCTCTAAAAGCCCCCGCTGACCCCACCTTTGAGATCATCTACAGGTGGGGTGCTTTTAGAGTTTTAGTTGGTGTAAATAGAGATAAGCTAATCTCTTTCAGGCTGACTTCTGCCTGTTCTAAAGTCAGATTAAGACTGCCTTGTGTGGCTGAAAGCAACTCTTAACCGATCATTTTGATTTTTATGACGTCAGGGAGGAGCGTCAAACCCCAAAATAGGGAAAGAGTCAGAATATGGTAACGCTAGGTTTATACCTAGAAAGGTATTAAAAGCATCAAAGCATACGCTGCAATTGTTAGCAAGTGTAGACTTGTATACCGCGTATATTTTGACTGGCGACACCAAAATATCATCACAGTATCATTGGATAGATGCCCATAGCAATCCCAGTCGGTTTCGTTTATACGTACAGTTTTCAGAGGTTTCAAAAAATAGGCCGCTGAACGCAATTTCAATCTAGACCGTCCATTCCAATCAAACAGCCACCTTTAAAAGTTTCACCAATTGAAAGATCGTGGATCATAGTGCAAATTCTATTGATCTGTTCTCAAATAAAAATTTATCAGCGGATTAAAATTACTCAGTCAATGGATAATTTGATCTGGATATTTAACGGTTGAGATCGAGCATTATAAGTTGAAATTTTGGATTTTTTCATATACCCCCTGTTATGCTAATATTATAAGAAACCCCTGAGTTATGGGTATTTATTCTGCAGCCCCTACTTTTGTGTTTCTGTTTTATATAATCGGTGTTAACTAGTCATGAGTTTATGGATAGAAAGTCTATTTTGCCCTTAATGAAATCAATATTTTAAAAATACCATCGTTCTAAAAGGCCCTTCTTTCACCTTTATTTATAAGTCATGCAATTATAATTTACCACTATTCTAAAAGGAGTACCTTTAAATCCGCTCACAAAATCTTTTAATTCACCGACACTGAAACACATCGACTGCATTGAATCAAATGATGGAGATTGTTTATCGTCCCAATCTTTCATAAGAACGATCTTTAGATCATGGGTGTACATCATACGGTCGATTTTTTATTTCATGTGGTACACACCCATAAAAGTGACCTTAATATCAATTTTAAGCATGCACGTGATGTTAAGGTCACTTTTATGAGATGTGTGCCACATGAAATAAAACATTGATCGTCTGATGGTACGATCATGATCTCAAAATCTATCGTGTGAAAGATTGGGAGGATAAATGATCTCCATCGTTCAATTCAATTCAATCAACGTGTTTCAGCGTGGGTGAATTTAAAGATTCAGAGGGCGGATTTAAAGATACTCTTCTAAAAGGTCCTTCATTCACCCATCAGATTCAAGACTCATCAGATGGGTGATTCCCCCATTAAAGCATGCCAACGTTTGATGGTGCCACCGTGATCTCAAGGGCCATCGTGTGAAAGGTTAGGACGATAAATGATCTCCATCGTTCGATTCAATGCAGTCAGCCGTCTGATGGTGCCACCATGATCTCAAGATCCATCATGTGAAAGGTTGGAACGATAAACGACCTCTATCGTCTAATTCAATGTAATCAACTGTCTAATGGTGCCACCATGATCTTAAGATACATTGTGTAAAAGGTTGGGACGATAAATGATCTCCATCGTCCGATTCAATGCAGTCTACCGTCTAATGGTGCCTCCATGATCTTAAGATCCAATGTGTGAAAGGTTGGGATGATAAACGATCTCCATCGTCCGATTCAATGCAGTCAATATTTTTCAGCGTGAGTGAACTCAAAGATTTGGTGGGTGGATTTAAAACTACTTTGTTTTGTAAGTGAAGGAGGGACGCCAACTTTAACCACGTGTAGAGGGTGATAATTTAGTAATTTAATTTAAAAAAAGATAAATATGGTATTTAGGCTCTTTTTTAATAGCTGATTAACCATTTAAAGTTTCATTCGTTAAAGGGGGTATTTTATAAATACCAAAATGCTAACTAGGGGTTTAGAGCAAATAGTTATAACTGGGAGGTTATTTGTAATATCAGCATAACTCAGTGGGTATTTGCAAAAAATCTTAAAATTTATGTTTTTAAACTTTTTACAGGAAAATTTTGTATTTTTGGCCTTCTAAATTTACTTATTTGCAAAAATAGTCCTATAATTTGAAATTTTGTAGAATAGGTTAGCTCTAAGCCAAATCATTTTCACGTTAGCACTGACTTATTTTTTCATTATATATAACCGCCCTCCCATATAAAGTGGACAGTTTAGATCAATATAAAAAAAAAATCGACAAATAAATTTTAAACTCATAAGTCAAAGTTTGACGATTTTCATTGGTCTACATTTCACGGTTCAAAATATACACGGTGGTGATGAGTTTTTAATATTTTTTTTTTCAAAAATGATCTAAGCAATACACCCAAAAAGATAGTTATTACGACCGCTATCTTAAAATAGCGACTTGCCATTTTAAGTTAGTGGCACACTTTCAGATAGTTAGTTGAAATAATTGATGCGTGGTAGTAATTAAATAAGATACAAATACTATCTTAAGTTAGCGTACGCTTTAAGATAATTGATTGAGATAACTAAAACGGGCCGCTAACTTAAGATAGCGACAGGCTATTTCAAGATAGCGCCGTTATTTTAAGATAACGCCGCTATCTTAAGGTAGCGGACGTATTAGAGTGTATTTTATTTAATAACTATCACAAATAAGTTATCTTAACCAATTATCTTAAACTGGCCACTAACTTAAGATAGCGAACTACTATCTTAAGATAACGGCCCGCTATAGCGGTTGTATTAGATTATATCTTATTTAATAACTATCCTTTTATTTATTTTATATATATATATATATATATATATATATATATATATATATATATATATATATATATATATATATATATATATATATATATATTAATTTTTTTTTATTTTCTTCCGTATTTTAAGATTTTAACATGATTTACCATTATTTAAAAAATTATAAGTAGTTGATTTAGATAATTGCATTTGGCTGCGATAATTATTAAATAAGGTAAAAGTGACGGCATAAAATAATGATAAATAATATATATATATATACATATATATATATAAAGGAAAAAAATAAAAAAATAGGTTGGTGCTGATGTGAAAACGGGTTGGCTTGGAGTTGATCTATATGGGAAAGTTTCAAATTATTGGGCTGTTTATGAAAATAAGTAAATTTATAGGGCTGAAGATACAAATTTCCCCTTTTACAGCCAGAGAAGTGTTGTATTTGATGGTGTTACACAACACCTTATAGTATCTCTACTCGTTTTTCTTATTCTACGCGTCTTCTGCACGGTTTATAAAAATAGAAAGCCGAAGCTTGTCCTTATCATTTTTCCTTTCTCCATTAAAGCTCCTGGTTCGGTTCTGAAATCTCTATCAAGTATTCGATCTCTTCTTCTCAAACCAGCAAAAGATGAGTTATTATAATCAACAACAACCACCCGTCGGAGTTCCCCCACCGCAAGGTAACAAATCTAGCGGTTTCTTTCTTGTTCTTTCTCTTAGGGATCAGATTTGCTCGGTTAGGGATTTTTTTTTTTGGTTTTTTCTCTAATTTATGGTGATAGATCTGACGAAAGTTTTGGTTTTAACGATTATTTTCTGCTTCTTTTTGGATTGTGGTTAGGTTATCCTCCCGAAGGGTACGCCAAGGACGCGTATCCACCAGCGGGATACCCTGCGCAAGGGTATGGGCAAGGCTATCCTCCGCAGGGGTACCCGCAACAAGGTTACCCTCCACCACAATATGGTTATCCCCCTCAGCAGCAACAACACCAACAGAACAGTGGTCCTTCTTTCATGGAAGGATGGTAAGTTTTTCTCTCTCTACCTGTGTCTCTCTTGCTCTCTAGATCCTCTACGTGATCTTGGGTTTTCTTTTCTTTCCAAATCCGATCGATCGGGATCGTTGTTCATGGATCGGACGGTGAAAAAAAATTTGGGAACACGTTGGGTGATGGTGCGCACTTTACAGCTTACTGAGATTCGTGTCGGTGCGGTCATTGCGCACGTTAGACCGCACTAGAGGATGTGGTGGGTGGGCCCGTGCGCCTCTCAATCACGTTAGTCGAAGAGATAGGTTTCACTACTTAATTTTCGCGAGTTCCAACAAATTAGCTATTTTTATTGTCCATCAAAAGAAAACACAACGATGTTGGTACGCTCCCTCCAAGGTGTGGGTTGGGTTATGGTAGTTATACTTTACCACTGTTGTTTGTGTGCTCCGCGGCGGTAATAGGATTTTCCTCTAGGAGGCATTATATTAATTAATATTTAAAATTAAAAAATATATTTTGAATTGGCTTAATATTATTGGCAGCTAAAATTCATACTCTTATAAATTGTAACTATCAGTAAATTGAAATTTACAGTGATATACTTTCAAGTGTGAAAAAAAAATCTAGTAGATGGAAGGTATCAAGAGTCGACTTATCCGAATTTGGGTATTCCATACTGTATACGTATGTCTCGGTTTTAAATCAGACGTAGACTTTCTTTTTTAAAAAAAAAAAGTTCGATACATTTCGGTATTGCCCGATATGTATCAGCTGAGTCGTATTGGTTTTGGGCAAACCGATACCCGAGACCGATACCGATTTTGATAATTTTAGCGGACACTTCTTAAAGTAATTATCCTGGACGCATTCTCGCGTTACCTGAAACAGTCTGCCATCATCCGTTGGGCATCCATTCAATGGAGCTATTTAGGTAAGACTTAAAGAGAGGAATGAGGGAGAGAACGTTGAGCGTGAAAAAAGATATAAAGAATAGTCTTTTATTTATTTATTTTTTCGGAACAAGGAGACTATGAGTTTTTATTAAAAGTATCTCTATTAGCGCCCACTCAATCTCTCAAAGCATCCTAATCGGAATTCCATTCAAAATCATTGATTACTTTGGATCAGATTGTGAATATCGTGTTTCATGCCAATCTTTTATACAGTGGATTTTGAGATCATATCTCACCTATCATATAGTTAGTACATGATTTCACATGTCACAAACTCACAGATCCCCAAACAATGGGCCTAAAATCATGTTTGACCGTCAAGTCTGCCGCAGAATTCAAAGGGCATTTTTTGAGGATTAGTGACACGTGAAATAAAAAACTAAAACAATCTCGTCACCTGATTCGAAGCAAACAATGTTTTGTAGGAGTTATACACATGGGCGCTTCCAGACATCTCATGGGCGCTAATAGAATTACCTTTTTATGATCTCATAGCGTTAATAGACGTACCTTTTTATTAAACATTTGAGGATGTAGCATCCGGTGTGCTAACTCAAGTCAATTGGTTTTTAGGTGTAAAAAAACAACTGTGAATGGGGGTTTTGAAGGAGTTTTTTTTTCTTTATTTTTTTTGCTTCTCTCTGAAGCAGCGTGGGCATCTGCCCATACTGGGCCTTAATTGGGTCCGCCTCTGCGTGCCTGCTCTGTTCTTATCGGCCAGCCTGAAAAATTTATTTTTATTGGTCAAACCGTCAAAGGGTAGAGATATTTTTGGCCTAGTAATATTTGTTTATTCGACGATTTCTTGGGGTTAAAAGGCAGTTCGTATATGGTGCAGGTATTATTTGGTGCAGTATCCATCTACTGCCATATGTCATGCGCATCACGCACCACGTGGGCCTTGATATCTGTGAAGAATTCGTTAGCTTAGACGATTTCTTTAAGTTTGTTGGATATTTGTTCCTAGTTTCCAACTGGTTGAACACAATGCTCTACCAATTCTAAAATCCTGTGATAGAAGGGAATCTTTGAATTCATGTCATCGTACAGAAATGAAATCTGGGGAAGTCAAGATTTCCTTCTATCCAATGGTTCTTGAACATTATGAACATTATATCTGGTTCAGCCAATTGGACCTTGCCATTACCCTGTTCCATCATTATACAAAATCTTGAAAGCTCTATGTAATGGAGAATTTTTTTGGCCTTTCTAGAGTAACCAAGTTCGGATTCCACAATCATTGGCTATGGTGTTAATTCATTTTAATTTGGGAAAATTTGAGGAAGAAATTGTCAGTATAATAATAATAATAATAATAATAATAATAATAATTAATAAATTATTATTATTATTATTATTACAATATATGAAAATATACCACTTTTTAAAATTAAAAATTATGTTTTAAAATAATAATATAATTCTATTAATGCATTAACAATTTATAATCAGAAAAATATTATAAGTATGATTAAGGCATGTATCAGAGTGACAAAATTCAGGAAAATTTGTCAAATTCCACTTCGAGAAGAATTTTGGAAAATATTTGAATCGAACAAATAGCCGGCGAAAATCTTGGCATACGTTCTATTCACATAAATTTTCTAAAATTTTGATTATTTTTGAGAATCTTGAGATAGTATGCCTATAGTGCCTAATCTTAGCGGCGGAGTATGTTCAATGAGGTATAGAGCGAATGTGCTAAGTCTTGTCAGCGTTTGTTGAACCTTGAATACCTGGTGGGTCTTTGTTAGACACATCTTTTGCAATCGGCTGCTGCTCTGGTCTGGTAAATTAGAGAATCTTGACTTTTTTTATTTTCACTTTTTATAGCATTAAGTTCTGTCAAGATTCTCCTATTTCCAAGGGAAATGGATGGGGAAGGACTCGAAATCGGGTTCTGCCTTGTAGGACGTGACCATTTCCCCTTTTTTCAACTATGTATTAGATGGTACCAGATGTGCTCAGCCCTCCTGATTGGTGTTCAGGTTAATCTCCATCCACCAACTTTGGTAAATGCACGGAAATCTTTAAGAGCCAAATCAATCAATGGTAAATAAAAAGCCTACTTTGACTTATTTACGTGCTCATAATTAATGTTCACCTCGCGATGATCCTTGCACCACGCTCAATGAATACTCCTACCTCGTTCCCTTGTGTAGTTGTGGGTAGCAAAGTTTGAAATCTCGGTTTTTCGGTACGTGGCGTGATGTGACCGGATGCACTGACCTGCATAATTGAGTCCTACTGCACTTGCAGCCAATTTCTTGGTGCCTGCATTTTGTCTGCATAAAACCTGTCCTTATAACACTGTCCATGGGTAATATATTGGTATCATGGTATGTATGGGTTGAGGTATACCAATATATATGTGGCCCAATACATTCAATGCACTCTTATAATGCATACTGATATGTATGGGCCAATAAATGTTACCTGATTCGTTGGGTTCGAACTTTGCGGTTAGCTAGAGTGGGGGTAGATGAGTTTTCTCTTATATTAGTAGTACATGTGTTTATTATATATTTTTTAAAGATTCGATATTATTTCAAAAAAGTATGGTAGAGTAGTTGGTTTAAGTAGGCTGTCTCTCACAGGTCGCAGGATCGATTCCTGCTTTCCTCAGTTTTTTTTACGTTTATATCCCATTCATAGCCGGTTCACTTATTGACAATGAACCGGACCGAATAGATCCCTGAACTGGTTTGGTCGAATCAGTTCGCCATTCGGTCCCCTATATAACGAATTGGTTAACCCTGAGCCAATACATTCAATGTATTGACCAGGTGATCTCCGAAACCGTCGTATTTGACTATATGTATCAGTTTGCTTTGAAATTTTGAACCGACCGAATCAAACCCCGAACTGGTTTGGTCGAACCGGTTCGTCATTCGGTATCCTATATAGCGAATTGGGTAAAACCCTGGGCCAATACATTCAATGTATTGATCAGGTGACCTCCAAAACCATCGTATTTGACAATATGTATCTGTTTGCTATGAAGTTTTGAACTGACTGAATCGAACCCTGAACTGGTTTGGTCGAACCGGTTTGTCATTCGGTACCCTACATAGCGGATTTGTAACCCTGGGGCAATACATTCAATGTATTGACCAGGTGACACCTCCGAAACAGTTTGCTCTGAAATTTTGAACCATGGTGGGGAATGGTTGTCGATTCCTCTCTTGAAAGCTTGAAGTAGTCATTATTTATTTAAACAAATAGTTGTATTCAACAACTAAATTGATGCTCCGCTATTAATTTTTAACTTTAAAGACTTTGAATGGTGTTATTCAAAGAATGTGCAGTACAGCTTCTTCTCTTTGTAAAGGGTTTTATAATCTTATTTCTCTGATGAGGTATCTATGGTTCTCGAGCCTTACATATGTTTTATTTGGTTTGTTTATGCAGCCTTGCCGCCCTCTGCTGTTGCTGCCTACTTGATGCTTGTTTCTGAATGGGACGGGGGGTGTACCTCACACCCACAGAGCTTTCATATCCGAATATGTGTACCCACTCCACCCACCATTTATTGGGCGCATCTGAATGTCTCATGTTCATTTGTTTTCTAGTTTAATTTGAATTGCTGCTATTGGTTATATATCTCGTTATGTTGACAAAACTTCTGGTTTTTTAAGAAACATATGCTCTAGTGATTTTTCTTTGTTAATGATAATGATTGCATGAATGGGTTGAAAATAGAGAAGCGGGTTCTGGAGTCACTTGTTAATTATTATTATTTTTTTTTTTGAGAATGGAGTCACTTGTTAATTATTTGTTTCGGTACCTCATTTTTAATTATTTGCCATTCTTTCCTCTTGACCCGGATTTGAAGTCCGATATATATTTTGGTATATCAGGCGGGTCCCCAGGCTGATAGTATCGGATATATTGGGTTAGGCACCTTTAAAAAAAAAATGAAAAATATTAGAAAGTAACTGTGAAAAGGGCATTTTTGGTTCATGTCGATACATGTCGTCGGTCAATATGACTCGAGTCTTGTCTGCCTTCTTTGCAGCCTTGATTGACATTTATACTGTTGTGGTCCAATATGAGCTGATATTTGACATGTTTGACTTGATATTTGGTCCATCGAGATTGTGAGGGGTGTATAGTGTATACGATGGAGATTAACCGGTACATATCTCTGCTGATTATTTAAAACCATGCTCCTCACTGACATTGAAAAACTAAAATGGTAGTTTAAATGATCTTTGGCAGTTAATAGCCTACTCTTTATCTCACACCCTTGGAAGTGTGTGATTCATCACAATGCCATGCGGTGCACATTTAGGTTCAAGGGCAATGGTGAGGTCCTACTATGTAGAACCGGATTTTCGTCCTATCTCATATGTTGCCCTTGGAAATAGGAGAATCTTGACTGCACGTTATACTATAAAAAGTAATATCCAAAAAAGTCAAGGTTCTCTAATTTCCAAGGGTAGCAAATGGGGTAGGACTAAAAATCTGGTTCTGCCTAGTAGGACTTGACCATTCCCCTTCCCCTGTGCTCAATCTATTATTGAAACATGTTTCAGCCCAATGAAACATGGACCCATTAAAATTAAAATTAAAATTAATGGTAGTTGTTATAGTCAACAGATCGGATGGTAATGATCTCCCTAAAACATATATTTTGGGCTTGGTGCATTTCAATCTATAATCTATTACTTTGGCAGTATGGGCCACCCACATGTTAAAGTAAAGTAGTGTGGGATGTAGGATTTTCCTGAAGGGGCACGCACGGGTAGTCAATGGTTCACAAAAAATTTCCCCAAATTATGGCGTACGGGACAAACATCTTAAAAAATTGACCCTAAAATCACATGGAATACGTCATGCTCAAATATGATTTTAGGAGTACTTTTTGGATAGTGGCATTATTTTAGGATCACTGTTTGAGATGTGTGCTATATGGAAGAAACAACTAACGGTTTGATCCTATACCTTGATTTCAATATCTATTATGTGGAAGATTGGAAAAGAAAATGATCAGCAGCATCTGATTCAAAATGATCAAATGCATTCTGAATAGAAGAGATGAGACAGAGGTACAATTTCATTGGGTGTAAATAATGGTACCTAACGGTAGGGGTAGAAAAAAAAACCGCAAATTGACCCAACCGAACTAATAAAAACCGACCTGAAATCGATCCAAAATTGAAAAATTGAATCCAGGTTTGGATTGGTTTGGTTTTTGGTGCCAAAAATTGATTGAGTATGAAGACGAAGCAAACAAAACCCGAAAAAAATCAAGAAAAAAACTTTGTAATAATAAAAAAAATTGAAAATCGACTGAAACCAAAACGAGATTGGTCTGACATCCTATTTGCAGTTTTCGGTAAATCGAAATCGAAACCTATATATATTGGTTTGGGTTCAGGTTTGGCCAAATTGACAACGAAACCAAAAAATGGGTTTCGTTTCTGTTTACCAAATTTCTGGGTCGTGCTATGGAGAGAGAGAGAGAGAGAGATTGTCGGCCTGAGATGAGAGGGAGAAAGGAAGCCCAAGAATGTTTTTTCAAAACTATGGTTGCAAATAAGGGTATTCCTTGTAATTTTATTAAGCTAAGTTATTTCTTCTCTTCTCTCTGTATAATCTTAACGAAAGGGTACAGGCATTTGCAAATGATGGTTCCAATCTTAGCACTATTGATTGTCTTGGCGATAAAGATTGTTTTTCGCTCCTCATATATATATATAGGGAGTCGGTTAGGTCCGTCACCGTCCTCCAAGATTCACGTGGAGTTTCATGGCAACCCAAAACACTTTTTGGGTGTCACGTGGAACACAGGTAGACAGTTTAGATCAATATTAAAAAAAAATCAAAATTTCTTTTTTTAAACCGACAAGTCAAAGTTTGACGATTTTTATTGATCCACATTTCACGGTTCAAAAAATACACGGTGGAGTTGAGTTTTTATTTTTTATTTTTACAAAGATGATCTAAGCAATGCACCCAAGGTTCATGTGGCATCGAAACAATATTTTGGGTGCCACGTGGAAGATTGGAGGACGGTGATCGTCTTCCTATGGAGGACAGATCCTTTTTCCATATATATATATATATATATATATATATATATATATATATATATATAATATCTCTTACATATAAAAGAGAAATGAATTAAAAATTTGGTACTCATTTAATTCTTTTCTATTTAAAGAATATTCTTTCATTCTATTACATATGAAAATAAAAGTTAGGTGTAAGTTAGCAAAACTCGTGCTTATTGTAGCAAAATGCTAAACTATCCGGACTTCATTAATTACTAAGAAAATGTGGTTATCAAAATCTCAAACCATAAAGACTTCATTTTAGTTGGTGTACCTCTGTTTGGGCCCACGTATTCTATGAAAGCGCCCACATCCGAGACTCCTTCAAAACCATTTGATTACTTTGGATCTGATGATGGAGATTGTGTTTTAGCCTGATATTCCACACAATAGATCTTGAGATCATGGCTCACCTATCAGACGATCATTTTTTCACTCTATATGTCACAATTCCCAAAACAAATGACCCTTGAATCATATGATACACATCACGCTCAAACGAGAATTTAAGGCAATTGTTTGGGGATTCGTGACACGTAGAATCAAACAATGACCGTTTGAAAAATGAGCCATGATCTCAAGATGTATTTTGTGGAATATCGGGGTGAAACATAATGTTCATCATTTGATCCGAACGCAATCAATGATTTTCAAAGAATTTGGGACGTGGGCACTTTCAGAGAATGAGTGGGCGCAAACAGAGGTACCTATCAATTCATGATAAAAATGGAATCATATTAACATATAATAATATCAATAATAAATGAAAATAAGGGAGAGTTATTCACATCTTTCTTTCCAGATACACGCTCTTTCACACGAAAAAACTGTTGACTACCTTGAATCAGACGATGAAGATAATTTTTCGTCCCAATAATATGCATAAAAGTTCTTGAGATCATGCTGCACCTATCAAAAGGTTAGATATTTATTCCATGTGACACACATCCCCAAAAGTTACCATATGACAGGTGTGTCATGATCTCAAGATCTATTTTGTAGAAGATTGGGACAAAAAATGATTTCTATCGTCTGATTCAAGATAGTCAATATTTTTTTCTTGTGACAGAGTGTGCTCTTCACAGGAAAAATGGATACAAATAACGCCACCGTAAAAATAATTAATTGTTAAAAACTACAGTATAGATATTTTTCATGTCTGTAATGTCGCACAACCTTCAATCCAATTCAAAAGTATTCAAACTAGGTGAACCATCTTTAAGCATATGTATCTTGCTTACGGTTTACCGCTTTAAGTCGTATTATCTTCATATTATAGGCTCCAATCGTATGCATTTTGCTTAAGCTTGAGTTGCATTTTTTGGTCTACTCAAAATGAAATATAGAGACATAATATATCTATTTTGACCATTTGTGTCAAATTAGACACAATAGATTTATTGAGAAGCAGAATATCTAACAAAAATAGAATTTTTTTAACATAATAAGTGTTAATTAATTTATTGATTTATGTGAGCACCCAACACTTATTTAGTGCTCAACAATATTCGTACACCGGATGAGCAATAGCTCAATTGGTATCCTCTCCCTTTGTGGAAGCACGGGTTGTGAATTCTACTCCCCACGCCTGCTCTTGCCCTTTGTGCGGGTCCCTTCCTAGTATGTTAGACCAATAGTGAATCCTCTATGCGTGCAAGTTTACACAGATACTACAGCTTAGCTGTTTATGAGGTATGACATTCTAAAAATAAATAAATAACACTATCGGTGCAACCCAATTGCAACTCTTTTTTATGAGTTGGTATAAGGTGCGTGAACTAATTACCTATGATAAAATGATACTTTAATAAATTAAATACATAGAAGTTTAAATAGGAGTTCGCCCAATTTAAAACAAAACGCAAAAAATGTTTTTGAAATTTATATTGTAGTGTGTGTGTGTGTGTGTGCACCCTGTTCTTTGGCCCTTTAGCATTTTTATTTTTTATTATATATATATATATATATATATATATATATATCACCCTATTAGTAGACCCTACACGTGCGATGTACGTGAGAACCATTTATTTTGAGTTTATTTGGATAATGAATAGCTACAATGTAAATTTCAAAATATTTTTTGTTTTTTGTTTTAAATTAGGTGAACTCCTATTTAAGCTTATATGTATTTAATTTATTAAAGTACTCTTTTATTATAGGTGTATTAGTTCACGCACCTATTACCAAATCATAAAAAAGAGAGTTTCAATTGGGTTGCCCCGATATATATATATATATATATATATATATATATATATATATATATATATATATATATATATATATATATATATATATATTTTGAAGATGTCATACCTCATAGACAGTCCATATGTAGTGCATGTGAAAACTTGAACACATAGAGGATCTACTATCGGTCTAGAACATTAGGAAGGAACCCGCAGAAAGGGTAGTAGCAGGCGTGGGGATTAGAATCCACGACTTGTTCTTCCATAAAGGAAGAAGATACCAGTTGCGTTATTGTTCAACATGTGTACGGATATTGTTGAGCACCAAATATATGTTGGGTGATCACATACATCAATAAATTAATTAACACTTATTATGTTAAAAAAATCAATTTTGTTAGATATGCTTATTCTCAATATATCTATTTGGTCTATTTTGACACAAATAGTTAAAATAGATCTATTATGTTTCTATATTTCATTCTAAGCAGACAAAAAAAATACAACCCAAGCTCAAGCAAAATGCATATGATTGGAGCTTATAAGATGAAGACAATACGACTTAAAGCGGTAAACCGTAAGCAAAATGTATATGCTTGAAGCTGGTTCACTTGGTTTGAATATATACCCTTGAATTGGATTGAATGTTATGTGACATTATTGACATGAAAAATATCTATATGGTAGTTTTGAACAATTAATTATTTTTAGGGTAGCATTATTTGCACCTGTTTTCTCTGTCAAAAGCACACACTCTTTCGCAGGAAAAAAAACGTTGACAACCTTGAATTAGACGATGGAGATAATTTTTCGTCCCAGTCTTCCATAAATCATGACACACTTGTCAGACTATCACTTTTGGGGATGTGGGCCACGTAGAATAAATATCTAACCACCTGATAGGTGCGGCGTGATTTCAAGATCTATTATGCGGATTATTGGGACAAAAAGATCTTCGTCGTCTGATTCAAGGCAGCCAAAAGTTTTTGGATGTGAAAGAGCGTGTATTCTAGAAAGACGTGTGTGAATAACCCTTCCTTATTTTTATTTATTATTTATATTATTATATCTTAATATGATTATATTTTTATCATAAATTGATGGGTACCTCTGTTTGCACCCACTCATTCTCTAAAGCGCCAACGTCCCAGACCCTTTGAAAACCATTGATTGCGTCAGATCAGATGCTGGACGTCATGTTTCACCCCGATATTCTAGAAAATACATCTTGAGATCATAGCTCATCTATTATACAATCATTGTTTGATTCCATCTGTTACAGATCCCAAACAATGCCCCTAAATTCACTTTTGAGTGTGATGTGTGCCATATGATTCAAGTGCCATTTGTTTTGGGATATGTGACATATAGAGTAAAAAAATGATTGTCATATAGGTGAGCCACGATCTCAAGATCTATTATATAGAATGACAGGTTAAAACACGATCTCCATCATCTAATTCAACGCAATCAATGGTTTTAAAGGAGTTTAGGACGTGGGCGCTTTTAGAGAATTCACAAGCGCAAGCAGAGGTACCCCAACTAAAATGAAGTCGACATAGTTTGAGGTTTTGATAATCACGTTCTGTTGTGCATTAATGAAGTCTGCTTAGTTTAAGATTTTACTACCATAAGCATGAGTTTTGCTAACTTACATCTAACCTTTATTGTTCAAAGTGATATAATAAAAGAATGTCCTTTCAATAGAAAGGAATCGCATGCATGTACCAAAATTTGAATTCCTTTCTCTTTTATAGGTAGGTGAGATGTATATATATGGTTATAGATTCCTTGTGACAGTGCCAAGATCACATGCCACATCGCATATGATCTAAAAACATATCCCGTTTTAGGTTTATGTACCACATGACATGTAATTTTTTTTTACCTTAAAAAATGTGGTCAAATATTGGATTCTGCCCAACATAATTGGTACATTGAATTTTTTTCTACTTTGACCACATTTTGAACGGTGGATAAGATGTTTTTTCAATTATACTTTTTTAGTGATGAATGCGATCGATTTTGTGCACGTTGCCTCGACATCTTATATTCGAATTAAGTGCCACTTGGCATCCAAATGACACTATCACAGGGTTCAACCCTAGGTGACTACCACAAGGCCACCGCTTCCCAAGGATAAAAAATCCGGGCTGCTTCCTATATATATATATACTTCTATGTGCCAATTGATAGTCTAGCAATATGGTCCCTTTTTTTCATAATGATAAAAATAGTTATGCTTATTTAGACATAGTACAATGCTTTTATGCAAATACTTGAAAGAAAATAAAAAAATGTGGATGACAATTTTAGGAAAAAGCCTACTGAATTTATAGGTTTCCAGCACTGACCCTCCAAGGAATAATGGTAGATGCTAATATTTTAAATATTCTTACTTGTCTTTTATTACTTTTATAGGGTATTATTAGTAATTTCTCATCCTTGTACAACTTCAAACAGTGTAAAGTACCACTTTCCATCTTTGTACAACTTCAAATAGTGTAAAGTACCACTTCCTATCCCATCTTTGTACATCTACACTTTAGAAATTATATTAAAAAAAACACTACCTTCTCCACCATGTCTCCTAATATGTAATTAAATTAAAGGGTTTGAGTGTACTATTCGGTCAATATTACATAAACATGAAACATTAAATGAGCATGGTACCCAAGCCTTTAGAAATTATATTAAAAAAAAATCTACATTCTCCACCAAGTTTGCTTAATATGTAATTGAATTAGAATGTTTGAGTGTACCATTTGGTCAACATTAAATAAGCATGGTACATTAAATGAGTATGGTACCTAAGCCTTTAGAAATTATATTAAAAAAAAATCTACCTTCTCCACCAAGTTTGCTTAATATGTAACTAAATTAGAGGATTTGAGTGTACCATTCTGCCAATATTAAATAAACATGGTACGTCAAATGAGCATGGTACCCAAACCTTTAGAAATTATATTAAAATCAACTCTACCTTCACCACTAGCTAAGCCTTTCCAACAATTGTGCACATAAGCGTTTTAGATTCGTTTAGAGGTCATTGCTGATAGTGCTGCTCTTAATATGTAGTTAAATTAGATGGTTTGAGTATACTATTTTGTCAACATTAAATAAGTATGGTACATTAAATGAGCATGATATCCGAGCCTTTAGAAATTATATTAAAAATAACTCTACCTTCTCCACCAAGCCTTTCCAACAACTATACACACAAGTGTTTTAGATTCATTTATTGGTCGTTGCTGATAGTGTTGCTCTACTTTTCTATAGTTAGGTATTTTGAATATTTTTACTTGTCTTTGGTTACTTTTATAGGGTATTATTAGTAATTTCTCATCTTTGTATAACTTCAAACAGTGTAAAGTACCAACTCATCTTTGTACTACTTCAAATACTGTAAAGTACCACTTTCTATCTCATCTTTGTACAATTAGCCTTTAGAAATTATATTAAAAAATCTCTACCTTCTCCCCCAAGTTTGTTTAATATGTAATTAAATTAGATGGTTTGAGTTCACCATTCGACCAATATTAAATAAGCATAATACATTAAACGAGTATGGTACCCAAACCTTTAGAAATTATACTAAAAAAAAAATCTACCTTCTCCACCAAGTTAAAAAAATCTACCTATTCGACTCTAATATGTGTAATAAAGTCTTAACTTATTGCAAGTACACAATAAAAATCATAGTACTAGCATAGGATCGTTCCTACGAGGATAGGCTATACTATATATATCAATTTTCTGAAAAGTTATATTTATCTTTTAAGTTCCTAAACTACTGGAGAAATATGAATAAAAGAATGGTTTCTTAATCTAAATTTTACAGAAAATAAATTTTAAATCCTCCTTCAGATTGTGGTCGTCAATCACAATCTTCAGCTATCAGATATTCATGAAATTAAACAGTATAGTTACACCATATATCAAGTTTCCTAGCATTGGTCATCAATCAATACTAAAATCTTATCAATACAGATTTAATCTAATCAACAATCTCTTAAAACTTGGGCGTCAATCAAATTCTAAAAAACTGAAGATGGAAAAGTAAACTGTTACACTAATATGCAAACTTCAACCTGAGTTGTCAATTCAAATTAAAATTCGAAGATATTTACAAAGTAGGAAATTGCAATAAAATAAATCTAAACTCAAAAGCAAAAGTAGAACTATCCAAAGGGTTGATCTTTCAGCTTCCTCAGCTTTGGTTGTCAGGCAAGACCTTAGAGAACTGTGGACGATGTTACTTTGTAAATCCTAAACTACTTTGATTGGGAGAAAACACAATCCTCAGTTGATAATTGATCGTGTAAAATTCTTCGATGATTATTCCTATACCAAGCCCTCTTATATATATAGATCACAAGGGGTCGGTTTACAAACTCCTAATTCTAATAAAAGAAAATTTTAAAATAAAATTATCCTAATATAATTCTACTTCTAATTTTTATCTTTCCTTGCTTTCGATAGTTGACGTACTTCTGGATTTTTTCTTTTATTTCAGCAGCAGAGTCCCTTAAGATTCTTCTTCGTCAATCTCCTAAGATCCATAGTTGGCCAAACTTCTAAGTCGAGAATTCTTCTAATTTTATGCATGGCGGTGTCAATCTCACGTGATCAGTAGCTTCGAAAGGTGTTCTTTCTGAAAACTCGTAAATCACAATTTTCTATTTTTTTCTATACAGCTTCCTATTAAACACTTTTCCATTTACGATTCTTTCATTATGATTCAACGCTTCTCTTGTATCACACTCGTTTGAATGACTTTCTCTTGTAGAATCGTAAATTACGATTTTTATTCTTCCATCCAGTACATCATACTGTAAAATCGTAAAGCACGATTTTTCATCTTTTCAGTAAGCGATGATTTGTCTTATGATTCAATCATCTTTTTATTACTTTATGAGTTTATTTTGACGAATATTGATATTTTGGTTCGCTTTTACTGTTTTTCTTTAATATCTGTACATCAGTAACTTATTAGTAGAAAACTAAGTCCTAATATCACTAAGTTAAGGATAGTAAAATGATATATTATGTGACTGATCACTACCTTTCCCACCAAGTTTACTTAATATGTAATTAAATTAGAGGGTTTTAGTGTATAATTCTGCTAATATTAAATAAGCATGATACCCAAGCCTTTAGAAATTATATTAAAAAAATCTACATTCTCCGTCATGTTTGCTTAATATGTAATTAAATTAGAGGGTTTGAGTGTACAATTCTGTCAACATTAAATAAGCATGGTACCCAAGCATTTAGAAATTATATTAAAAACAACTCTACATTCTCCACCAAATCTTTTCAGCAACTGTACACACAAATGTTTTAGACTCATTTAGTGGTCGTTGCTGATAGTGCTACTCCACTTTTCTATAGTTAGGAGCTTTTTGTGGTAGTTGCAGTCATATATGAATATTCACCTTGTTTTACCTACTTGGTTGAAAAATTGAAGTCCTACAGGTTAGAAAACCTTGAAGAGGTTCATCTGCTTGATGACCCTACCAACATATGCGTTCATAGATTTCAGCACCCATATGGATATTGTGTCTGTTTGCATTAAACTGTAAAAGGCAGATGTTTTCTTTGACACAAATTTCAGAGCATAGGTTGCTTTTTCTAAATCTGTAGAACCAGACAAGGAGGTTATGTCATAGGTAAAAGATTCATTTCAGTTGAACTTATGTTAAGTTGTGTATATTTGGATTTGTGACTTCAAATATGTCTGCTTGATTGTTATTTCTTAACTATGCCACAACTGCATATTTCTTTAGTAATCTTCATTGACCTTAAATCTTCCTATAGGTGAAATCTGTTTCTTAGTTATTCTATCGATTAGTTGGGATGAAGAGCAAGTGCATGAGTAGTTCAAGAAGTATGGTGAAATTGATAATGTGCAGCTTGCTTGCAATATGCCTACGGCAAAGCGTAAGGACTTTGGGTTTGTCAACTTTACTACTTGGGAAGCAACATCTGCTTGTCTTGAAGAGGTCAATAAAGATGGCATTGGTGAGTGTGAGCAAAAGGTAATGGTTACTTTCATCTATCATACTTCACTTCTATAATTATCCCTTTACCTTTGTGCTGTCATGTGTTGGAATAGTTACTTTGAAGTAATGCTTTATTATGTTTTATCTACTTTGTTTCTTTTATATCCTGTATTTTCTTATGCTTGTGTTGGCATGTGTTGGGGTCATAAGTGTTAGTGAGAGCTACTCTGCAGAAAAGGCTACCACCAGTGGTGGGTGGTTGGAGAGGAGGGTATATGAGTAAAAGTTATGGTGCTAGACTGCTAGGACCACGAGGTATTGATCGCTCATACCATAGTAGACCTCATAGTGGTAAATTTGGTAGTCTTAGTCGACATTCATCTAGAGAGGATGAATTCAATATGACTCCTATAGGAAAATACGGTGGTCATCTTCGAAGGGATATTCTTAGATGAGAACGTGGTAAGTTTATATATTTATCTGGAAAGAAATTTCTTCTTTTTCATGAATTTTGTTATTTGTATTTCATATAGTTCTTATGTTATTTTCTTTGATATTTAGACTTTGGAGGTTAAATTTCAGCTCCAGCTGTATCTCGTATTAAATCTGATCTCTACACGAGAGTTGTTTGTCCAGTAGACGTGATTCCTATTCTCAGTTTCCTTCACCACGATACTCAGATGATACTTATGATCCTCAGTTTGACCTTTATGAGGATAGAGCAGTAGCTACTTATGATTATCCTGCATCCTCTGGAATAAAACGCCCTTATTCTGCACTTGTAAGTTTCATGCACTTAGTTTGCTTGCCAGCTTCCAACTTTTTCTTTGTTAGTTTCTTTTCTGAGTTGACCCTTCCCATGTAGAATGACGACGACTTTGTGTCAAGTTTTTTTACGAGGCATGAAAGTTGATCAGGTTTGGAGATGGATGCATATCCACAACGTAGTATTTATGCTTATGATGAATATTCAAGGTAGGCATCAACTTATGCAGTTATGGTGGGAAACAGAATCCGTATCCTTCATTTCTCTTGTGTTTGACTTGGTCAATGTTTCATCAGGCTTCTTCCAAGTGACCACGTTAGTTATGAGAGGATGGGGTATCCAATTGGGGAATATGGAAGTTGATATTTATTTAGGCGTGGTGCCTCTTCTAGATCATACTCCTCTAAATCATACTACTGAATTATGAGAAATTTCTTCATTTAGTTTTGTTGTATTTAATTATACCACGTGACTGTAGCTATACATATTTGATATGAGAAATAATAAGATCATGTATAGTACTAGGTACTGAGTGGTGTTCATTGGCCGGAAAGGAAGACCCCACACTTCTTCTCCGTAGTTGTTCCTTCCCTAGCAATGAATTGTCTGCACTATGTACTGCAGGCATGTTGTCATCTACACGTATTTGTATGTACTTTTGAGAGAACCTTCAAATATGGGCTTCCTAAATTTCTTTGCTTCACACTTCTAGGTCAAGATCCTTCATTCACCAAAAATGATAGCTTCAAGTATGCATTTGAAGTATTTGTGTATAGAAACAAATAAGTGGATTATTTTTCGATTACTAAGGAGTTCAAAGATGATGGAGATGCCCGAATATTTGGTAGGACTTGTGAATCAAACACTATGCTCTATGTATAATTTTCAGATTTTCCTTTTCAATTAAATAAAAAACTACATTTTCTTCTCTTTTTAGGAAGAGAACATTTCAAATTTTATAGTACGTGCTATTCATACTTTCCAAATTACCTCATATAGTACTCATCTGCCATTGATTGCTATTTTTAACTTCCAAGTTTGAAATGTCACCCTCCACAACACAAATATCTTGAACAAGTTTCATTCTTAATTGATGCTTGAACCTTTTAGGTCTTCATTCGTAAGTTCTCTTACATAGAAGACATGAAATTACGTGCAATGCATGTGCTTTTTATTAGTATATATATATATATATATATATATATATATATATATATATAGAGAGAGAGAGAGAGAGAGAGAGAGAGAGAGAGAGGAGTGGGGATATGCGCCCAGGCGTAGAGATATCTCTAAGGCCTCGTTCGAGAGCCAAGAAACCCATTTTCCTACTGATTTTCTGTAGAAAATGACATTTTTTGCCATTTTCTGAGCTTTCCCTATGTTGGGGAGTTTTCTTGGGCTGCGGATTTTCAGCCCATTTTTTTGAGAAAGCGATCGATTGTTTTCTTTGATATTTGCTCAGGAAAGCTCATTTTTTGAGCTTGGGCTACAATGGAACACAATCAAGGTCTCACCGAATCGATTCTTCACCACTCCTTCAATTTCTTTTAAGTGTTATTATTTAAGATGAGTAGTCCACACTTTATGTTACTGTCACACCTCTTTAAACAAGTGTTAGTGCCACACTTTTTTACTTATTGCACAACACTTCAACAATAAAAACACCGTTGACTGATTTTAATCAAATGATGTAAAACGTTTTTCATCCCAATATTTCACACGACAGATCTTTAGATCACGTGCTTATCATCAAAGAGTCAGATTTTGGTTTCATATGTCACACATCCCAAATCGTAAGCGTGAACCACTTTCGATCGTACTGTATGATCACGTTCATATTTTGAGATGTGTGTCACTTGTAATCAACATCTAACCGTCTGATGGAAGACCCATGATCTCAAGATCTTTTCGTGCATGATTTTGATGGTAAAGGCTCAACATCGTCTGATTAACACCTGTCAACATTGTTTTCTTTATTTAAATGTGGTGTCATAGTTACCAAATTCGCCGATTTGTTTTTAGAAACATTTTAATCGTCATTTTATGAAAAATTGTTCTTTCACGATTAAAACGTATTTTATTAAAACAAAAGCGATTACTTGAAAAATGTAATTTTTGTGTTTTAAACGCATTTTTTCTCTATAAGAATCAGGTTAAGGTTTCAGTAACGGGTCAGGCTGATCCCTCAAATTATTTCTTTTTTTTATTATTTTTTTTTCCTTCACCGATTTTTTCCTGATTTCCGACTTGGTAACTATGTCTTACCCTATGTTGACTCCTATTTCTTTCATTTATATTGAATTTTTATAATAAGGTTCATTGTTGTGCATGGACGGTATTCCATGGGTAGGATTGTCATTCGATAGAGCGACCCGATATTTTACTGGGTCGGGCATCATGAATGAGCCATCCAACTCAGGTCGACTAAGAGGTTGGGTCGGGTCGGGCGAAAATCTGGTCGTGCAGGGTCAATACGACCAAAGCCGATATTTTATATGTAAAAAATATGGAAAATAGGTAGGGGCGGTTCTAGCCGATTTTCATGCTAAATCGAAACCGAACCGATAACTATCGGCTTCTAGTTTCTCAAACCGAAATCGAACTAATAACTATCGGTTTTCAAGTAAGTCCCCTTCGGTATACACGTTTAAGAAAACATTTCGAGAATCTGACCGACCAAAATGTTAAACACATTACCGATTTAAAGCATATAAATTTTGACGAACATCCGATCAATAAAATCGCTTTGATGAAGGTCATAAATACATGTGGCTATAAGGCATAGAAGTACACAATGCACTTTCTTTACACTTTCTTGAGAAAGTGTAGAACACAAGAAATGTCAACTTTCCTAAGAAAATGAGTTTTTGAGTAACTCAAGAACAATCACTCAGAAAATGACTTTCTTCAGAAAATGAGTTTCTGAGCAGAAACTGAGGTAGCCATTTTCTTCAGAAAATGGGTTTCTTCGCGGAAAATGCCGAACGAGTCCTAAGGCAATTGATATGAGCGTGACACGTAGCGTCATTTTTGTGAAGTGATGGGTAGCATGGGGCCCACTTTACTAACTAGGGTAACACTTTTAAAATATTTTAAAACTTAAATACCTTTTCAGCCGTCATTTTTGACTTTTTAAAAGTATATTTCTTTTCTCTTCTCTCTATTTTTTCAAGAAAAAGTCAGACTTACTTTTCAGGCATATTTTACTCAAAAAATGTGGTGCCCAATAGCGAAGCGCTAGCACCTCGGGAGCGAAGCTGCAACACCCCGAAAACTAAGCGTCGGTACCCCGATAGCAAGCACGCTTATCTATCGAAGCGTCAATGCCTCTCTATCAAAGTGTCGACGCTTCATTTACGGAGCGTCGGCGCTTCGAAACAAAGCGCCTCTCTATAGAAGAGCAGACGCCTCTCTATAGAAGCATCGATGCCTCTCATTATCGAAGAGCAGACGCCTCTCTATAGAAGCGTTGACACTTCGTTTTAGGGGTGCCGACGCTTCGATAAATTTTATTTTTATTTTTTTTAATTTAGCGCCAACGTCTCGTTTTAGGGTCGTCGGCGCTTCGATAAAAAAAGAAAGAAAAAATATCGAAGCGTCGGGGCCTTTTTATCGAAGTGTTAGCATCTCGTTTTAGGGGCATTTTTTTTATCAAAGCGTTGGTGCCTTATTTTAGGGCTAGCGTTTCGTTATTGGGCGCTCAAATTTTTTGAGTAAAATATACCTGAAAAAGTAAGTCTAACACTTTCTTAGAAAAAGAGAGAAGAGAGAGAAAAGAAAGAAACTTTTACAATTTTTTTTAAAAAGTCAAGAATGACGGCTGAAAATAAATATAACTTTTATAATATTTTAAAAGTTTAACCCTAGTTAGTAAAGTGGGCTCCAAGCCACCCATCACTTCACAAAAGATGCGATACGTGTCTCGGGCGCATTTTCCCCTTTGCCATATATATATATATATTAAAAAGCTCAATGTCTCGTTTTTGGTTGGACTCAGAACAGGGACAGAGCTAAGGGAGGCTAATAGGGGCCACGGCCACCCTCGCTTATTTAATTTTTTCTCTTTCTCTTTAATCTATCTTACCTATTTGATAGGAGTTAAAATGATTGGCCCCGCATAAAATAAATTCACAATTGAACTCTCTCTTCTATTTTTTAGGTGTCTCAATCAAATACCCTATTTCAGTCTCTCCTATTTTTTAGGAGCAATAGTTCTACCCTCCTAAAACTTATCTTCTTAAATCATATCCTAAGTCGTCTCTCTCTCTCTGACACAAGACTAGGCCATTGAAATCGTAAAAAATCATGTGAATCTATTAGATTTATAAATTCAAATTCATCATTTTCCTACTATTTTATCCAAACATATCTTAAAAGTTAAAAATGAGGCTTAACCCAATTAATATGACTCCCAACTATGACAGATTGGCCTTAATACCTATTAATAGGCGCATAAATATATAATATATATATTAAATTTTGTTATCATTAAATGAATGCTATTTTTATTTTTTATAACATTATACATTTATTGTTCATACTTTGGCCCAAGGATCAAAATTCCGAATTTCGTTTCGGTTTCGATGGGAACCGAAACCAAAATTTTGGATTGAAATTTCAGTCGAAATTTTCAACCCTACATAAAAAACTTAAAATTTTGAGATTTCGTTTGGATTTTAGTCGCCACCAAAATTAAAATGTCTGTTATTTCGGCCGAAATTTTGATCCCATCCGTGACTTGGAAGCTCAATAAAGTGCTTTCCACGGAGACTTAAGTGAGATACTTTAACAACCAAAATGTCACATGACAAGATACTCTTAAAATGAGGGGGCTGTTCAGTTCAAGGCTCTTGGTTGGGGTTTTGGTGATTGAATTTCTTTGGTGAATGATACCAAGTCTTGTAATGTCTTGACTTTTGATAACGTACATTTAAAATCACCGACATGTCTTAGACTTTTGATGACGAATATGTTTAAATTCACCCACCGAATTTGAAGTCATCACGTTGAACTCCTGTTGACCTTTTAAAATCAGATGATGGGGATTATTTTTTATCCTGATCTTCAACACGATGGATCTTGAGATCGTATGCATATTATTAGACGGTCAATTTTTTATTTAACGTGACACACATCCTTAGTGAAACTCATCACACTCAAACCTGATTTTAAGGTATTTCGAAAAGTTTCCTTAGAAAAATAAAAAATTGATTGTTTGAAGGTACGCCCTTAATTTATTGTGTGAAAGATTGGCTTGTAAAAAGGTTTTCTAAAACCCTTCTCATCTTGTGGTTTACGGGAAGTTCCCGTATTTTCTTATGAGTTTGTCTTTAATGAGTGGTTCAAACATGATGGGCGAGAGACTGGATTGGACATCCAGGTGACCTTGTTATGGGTTTGGAATTTCATGTATTGTAAAGTTTGTATAGGCAGACGTGCAATTTATTTTTCCGCCCATAAAAATTGGAACATCCATCATTAAGTGTCTTCTATTATATGACTCTAGTTGTCTTTTAAAAAATGTGGATAAAGGTTTCTTGTCCCCACATCAATTATAATGAGGACAACCTTATACAGTAGACAATTTTTGGTAGGCAATTTTGCAGGTAGCATATGCGGTACGATATGATTGGCTGTATACGAATTAGGGCCCAAGCACTGTAGCCAATCATGTTGCCTCACATAAGCTGCCTGCAAAATTGTCCACTAATTGTAACTTTCTGTTATAATGGGTATTAAAAAAAATAAAATATAACTCACGTTTGAGCATCATATATGCCACGTGAGATCAAAGACTAACTGTTTAATGGGATGAAAAATAATTTCCATCATCTGATCCAAAGTAGTAAAAGGTGCAGCCTAACCAGCCTTATAGTGCTTGGATTGGTGCGAAACGAGGAATGCTCTTTGAAATAAGAAAACAGTCATCTTTAAAAGATTTTTCATGCTCTTTTAAGGGAATATTTTTCATGTTTCAAAGAGCAATCTCTCCTTTATTCTTCCTCCGATACTTCTCTTGCTCCCCATATTTATTACAGCAATAAAGACCAACAACTACTCTTTTCTACTTTTCCAAAGAGCAATGACAATCACAACCTAAATGTGAAAACTCAAGCACGTAAAAGTATTTGTAAAGTTACAATGGTTCTACCATTGACTGCTTTGAATTAGATGATGATGAAGATTATTTTTCATCTCAATCTTTTAACACAACAAATCTTGAGTCAAATATTTCAAGGTAATCAACAGTAAAAGCATCAATTGTAGAAACCGAATCTTTAATTGCAAATACGAATATCAAACTCGCTACACACGTACGCTTAAAAAATTTCATATAGATAACTTATGCATCCACAGATAAAGAGAAGTTGGTAATGGATACTGTTTAGAAGTATTAGAATATACCTTATTTGATAATTATCACACATCAGTTATCTCAACCAATTATAGTTATCTAAATCAATTGTAACCGTAAGCGATTGTATTTGTAATCTCATTCCAAATTGAAGTGGAATATTAGATAATAACGCTCAACACCGTATCATTCTCACTTCTAGATAACTATCCACTTACGTAAACAATGTAATCGATTGTGGTGTCTTCTTCTTAGACACTCGGCTCCTGAATTTTTTTTTTCTCTTTGAATTTTTGGCTCATCAAATAGTGGACAGTCGTTCATCTATTGCGTCAAAATTTGATTAATGATGTGGCGTCTCCCTATTATCTTCATCCATCCGATCATCCGGGTGCTACCCTCGTTTCAACTTCTCTTATTGGTGAAAATTATTCCACAAAGTTTTCACATTGATTTGCTTAATGGATGCGTATTTTTTACTTTGGTTTTAATGGCCTTTTATATTCTATATGGATGTCTTTTCCCACATTTTCTCTGGCCTTATATCTTTAGTGATTGACTTCATAGACAAGCGATGAACTGTTTATCTTCCGAGTTGGATGTTGTTCACATTCGAACTTGAGGGGAGTATTAGAATATACTTATTTGATAATTACCACATATCAGTTATCCCAACCGTAGTTAGATAATAACGCTCAACACCGTATTATTCTCACTTCTAGATAACTATCCACTTACTCATGTTCATTCCCACTTCTAGATAACCTCTGACGGTTGTATTTGTAATCTTATTTATATACTTTTATTTTGTATTTTATAATTTTAACATGGTATCAGAGACACTCGGCTCCTGAATTTTTTTTTTTTCTTTGAATTTTTGGCTCATCAAATAGTGGACGGTCGTTCATCTGTTGCGTCAAAATTTGATTAATGATGTGGCGTCTCCCTATTATCTTCATCCATCCGATCATCCGGGTACTACCCTCGTTTCAACTTCTCTTATTGGTGAAAACTATTCCACAAAGTTTTCACATTGATTTGCTTAATGGATGCGTATTTTTTACTTTGGTTTTAATGGCCTTTTATATTCTATATGGATGTCTTTTCCCACATTTTCTCTGGCCTTATATTTTTACATGGATGTTTTTTCCTACATTTTCTCTGGGCCATCTATACTCTATGCGGATGTCTTTTCTTATATTCTTCGTGAATGTCTTTTCCCACATTTTCTCTGGCCTTCTGTATTTATGTGGATGTGTTTGCCCACATTTTCTTTTACTCTTTATTTTTTCAAAATCTCTTTAAAGAGACTTATTATATGATTCGTAGTTTGGAAATATCATGACATACATTAGATAATAACACTCAATACCGTATCATTCTCACTTCTAGATAATTATCCACTTACTCATATTCATTTCCGCCTCTTACAGTTGTATTTGTAATCTTATTTATACATTTTCGTATTGGAATAATGTAACAAGCCATAAACAATGTAATCAATTGTGGCTACATATTTTCTTCTTTCTATCATCTTCTTCTTCTTTTCTTTTGTATTTTATAATTTTAACAAGAAGTGCTTCATCTCTTAATACTCTTTATCACTTTTTGGGATACACCCCATGTGGAGCCACCATATACATGATCGCGTCAAAAGACGGCTCCACTGTTTGATTCAAAGATGGCCGAACTTAACGTTGGACTTACATGATGGCCACTACTTCTAATAGTTTTTATACTTTTAATAGTTTTTAACAGCTTTGACTCTGATGATACAAGAGATGTGCAATTTTTGAACCGATAATTGAAACTGACTAAATTACGGGTCCACCAAACTCTACCAAGATTGACCCAAAAGCAAAAAATTCGAGATCGATTGGGATCTATATTGTTAGATATTTAAAATTTATTAAAACTTGTGTCTTTTTAGAGTTATATTTCTTTTTAAAATGGTGTCTTTCTCAAAGGAATAATTGTGACACTTTTTTAAAGAAAATGGTACATTAATACGCCACTTGATCCGTCAAGTCGGATTTAACCCTTATTGTTTCATTTTATATGGAAATAACCCTATATTTCAAACCTCACAAAATAGGGTGGCTCCGAGCCAAGTCACCGCCGATTCAAGAGAGGAAGGTGACCAAAATGTAAAGGAAACACTAATATATATTAGGGAGCCATTATTTGCATCCATTTTTGCACGGAATTAAAAAAAAGACTTGATAGTTTAGGGACATGTGACATGTAAATATGTAATATGAGTCATTTGATTTGAAATTCATGATCAATAAATCTTTGGTACATAAAATTGTAGCAAACACGATACTTGTCATATGATCTATTGTAGTCAACTCTTGAATTATATAATAATCTTTGACACCATTTAATCAAATGATGAAAATTATATTTTGTTCTAATCTTTTGCAATTGATATTTTTAAATCTCGGCTTTCAAATCAAATAGCTTAGATGGTGTTTTCACATGATAAAAGTCGCCAAACTTGCAAGTTTTTCTTTTAAATTCAATGCAATCACTTGAAAAGCGTGTGCAAGTAATGGCTCCCTATATATTAACAGAAAGGCCCCAAAACTCACCGTATATTAGTTTTTTTAGCTCCAATCGATACAGTATCGTATCGATATGATGTTGTAATGGTCACTATGATATTGTAGCGACCGATATTTAATTGTACCGGTTTGATGTATATATATATATATATATATATATATATATATATATATATATATATATATATATATATATATGACAGATGGGAGGATGCGTCCAGGCATAGATATATCTCTGTGTTTATTGATATGGGCGTGACACGCAACGCCTTTCTGTAAAGTGGCGGGAGGCATATAGGGTTAAAATATTTAAAATATTTTAAAAGTTATATGCCCTTTTAATCATCATATTTGACTTTTTAGAGGTAACTTTCTTTTCTCTCTCTTTCCCCTTATTCCAAGAAGGTGTCATACTTACTTTTTCAGGTTTATTTTATTCAAAAATGTTGGCTCTCGGTAGCGAAGGGCCGGCACCTACGTAGAGAAGTGCTAATACCTTAGGAGAGAAACACTAATAGTTCGATAGTGAGGCACTGACACTTTTTTTTTTTTTTTTTACACTCGGTAGCAAAGTGCAGACACCCCATATTTTTTTACACCCGGTAGCAAAGCACTGACGCCTCAATATCGAGGAGCCGATACCCCATTTTTATTGCACTTTAGTAGCGAAGCGTTGACACCTCAATAGCAGGCGCTGGCACCCCGATAGCGAAGTACTGATAACACTAACACTCTTTTAGTGGAAAAAAGGGGGGTTGATAGAGTTTTGACACCCACGTGGTCAGGCAAAGAGTATTTAAAAAATGTTTACTTTTTTTAAAACAAAGGTAACCGTAGTTAAAACATGGTTAAATGACTATAAAGCAACATCCGTCACATCATAAAAAGACGCTATATGTCGCACCTATATTAATAGGCGCAGAGATATCTCGATGCCCAAGTGCATTCTCTCGGGCCTCTATATATATAAGTGGCAGAAAGGTGCTACCTGTCGCACCCATATCAATACGCCCGAGCGCATTCTCTCGGGCCTATATATATATATATATATATATATATATAGAGAGAGAGAGAGAGAGAGAGAGAGAGAGAGAGAGAGAGAAGAATGGTGGACATTTTGATCATTTGAGAGTAGCTTCACCCACTAGCGGTTGGTGGAGTTGGTAGGAGACTTTGGTTTGTTAGCAATAGGTCATGGGAACGAATGTTAGCGACTCCCTTCTGTCATAACAAAATGCCCCGTAGGATGTGTGTTACAATATCGAGTGTATCGTAACGATAAAATATAAAATAAAAATAGAATAAAAATGAGAAAGTTGCTGATTCTAGGTAGACGAGCCTCCTTTCATCTATTTGAGAAGATAACTCTCATTAGACTTAAACCATTTTCTTCATTGATTCCTAAAAGAAATTATATCACTCATTTATAATATTTTCCTACTAAAGATAAGTATTCATAAATTCAAGATCCTATCTAATCTAATTAATAGAAATAACAAAAACTAACTAGAAAAACTATATAGTTGGGATGTGCATATCTTTGTTATCCTGAGAACTGATTCTGTATAAGGCAGCTCATTGAAGTTAATAGTATTATCGAAGCATGACAGTGTGTAAATTGCGAGATACATGATACAAGGCGGGGGTGAGGGCATCCCTTAGGGATTAGTCCAAGCATAAGCTTGGGATTACTCTAAGTTAAAACAAGAAAAGAACAAAGAAGGAAATAGAGTAGCTTCACTCGAGCTCCCTATTTGACAAGGTTTAAAACTATACGGCTGTTTCCTCTTATGATGAAAGTATGAGGGCCGAAAATGCAAGTTTCCCCAAAATTGGAGATTAGGGGTTCGGGGGATTTTCTATCGAGTCAGGTTTTCGGGTCGAGGGCTGGGTCTCTTTTTTGGGGTCAGGTCAGGGCGGTCAGGGGTCCACCATCTGGTCTTGATCGGACGTCGACCAAATAGCCTTCATCCCTTGGGCATTCAAATTTTGGCCCGACCTGGCCCGATCTTTAGCCACACAGCCCTGCCCTCCAACTATTTAAAAAAAAAATTCTTTTTTTTTTTTTTTTTGAGAAGTGCTCTTCTACAACTGGCCGCTAACTATTCATCCGTTCAATTTTGGAAAGGCCAATTTGGGTAAATCGAGAATGGAAAGGAGCGACGAGAAAACCAAGGCAGCCATTAGGTGTATCGAGGCATGAGACCCATGTCCACAAGTGTAGGGTGTGTGGGTTCGTGAGTGGTTGTTGGTGGGGGATTAAATTTTTTAAAAACCGCTCCTACTTGTAACTGCATGTAGTTGTTGGGTCCTATCGACACTTAAACACTTCCTCTCCACGTACTCATAAACCAAGCCACATGTAACCATCCTAATTTCTCATGTTGCCCTCCTCCCATTGGCAACCTTCTCAATCTTTCTTAGCTAAAGCCACTACCTCCTCCACTCATAAATAATTCCTCCCATATCAGTCTCTCTCTCTCTCTCTCTCCTCACTGTCACACCCACCAAGAAAGAGAAATTTAGAAGCGAAGTAGAGAGAGAAATCATGATCAACTCTCTAAACATATTCTCGATTTCTAAAACAGATCAGATCATGTCAAGGTACAGACCCATAGCACCAAAGCCTGAGCAACCTCCTCAAAACCCTTCAATGGAGACCCAACCACCACATGCAAAAAACCACCAATCCCCTTTTCTCTCTGCAACATCTTCACGGATTTCAAGGCCAAGAAAGAGGAACAGAAGTGGCAGTTCCTTTTCCCCACACAAAAAGACCAAGACCCATTTCATTAAACTCCCACCATCTGATTCTCCTCCACCCCTTATTGAAACCACCCATCTTGGGCTTTCTTTACAGGGTTTTGCTCATGGGTTCCCTAAATTTTCCTTCCCAAGCCCCACCATGCTTACTGATAACCTGGAGAACCCAACAAGATCGGCTGCAGATTTGGGCACATATTCACTTCTTCCATACTCCTGTTATGTTCCATCGTTGACCAGATCGAGGGCCATGAATAACCAATCCGATTTCCAGGGTGCAAACCTGTTAGTTCAGATTGAATCAAAGCTTTTAGACCTGAATTCAAATCCAGAAATTCCCCAGGAAAAAGATCTGTTGCATAAACTACAGGCGAGGCCCATTTCGTCGAGTTTCGGTAATGTTATAATGCCACAGCCAGTACGGCCCGTCGGATCGATCATCAGCGTCGAGAACATCGATGAAAATGATGCCGCTGGAGCTTGTGTTCCAAAGAGACCCGAAGAGGTTGAAGAGGAGGTCGAATCAGAGGCCTTGCCGGCCATTATTTCGGATTCAAACAACAAAGTCAGGCTTGCTAATTCTGCATACAAGGAAATGGTGGGTCAGCCTGAGTGCCGGTGGCTGGAAACCATGGTAACAATTGGAGGAAGAGGTGGGATCACAGAGTTGGCGAGGTCGAAGAGGATCAATGGGGAAGTTATGTTGGATCTATCGGACACTGCAGTGCCCGTTTCATCAAACGGGTTTTCCTGTTCCGCGAAGATTGAATGGACGAATAACGGGGAGAAGAACTTCATCAATGTTCCCTGTGATGTGATCAGGATATACTGTGAATCCAAGGACTACCTCTTCACATGGAAGTTCCACAACAGAGAGGCCTCTAGTGATGCTCCTGATAATAATAATTATTATGAAAAGCTTAAGATGCTCTAAACGTAAATATTATGTATCCACAATGCTATAGAAAGAAAAGATAGACGTAAATATTATGTATCCACAACGCTATAGAAAGAGAAGAAAACAAGTTAGCTTATACTTTTTATTAGACAGGAGAGCTTACTTGTGAGTGCATTTTATTTATGCGGAGAAGAGAAGCACAATTCACAGATTCAGAAAGCTGCAGCATCTAATTTACGTCAAATCAAGATTCCTTAAATAAAAAAACGGCAAAAGAAATTCAGATATCTAGGTCTCAATCTTCCTCAGATTTCGGAGGGCCTTTCCACTTGAAATTGTCTGCATAAGCCTTGACCTGCAAGAAGAAAAAATTATAAAAATCAAGTCTATAATTAATTGATGAATAGCAAGCTTAGAAAGTCAAAATTTTCTGTTGTTCGGTCCACTTGGCTTTTGAGTTCTTAAAATTTCTACCGAGATTGAGAGAAATTTACTACATTAGCTACATTTCTAGTGCATAAGCCAATGATTATGCACAATGAGATATACATATGTAGTTAGACAGTTGAGGCGAGTAAAAGATAACAGCTTAGTCGAAATTTATAATTGCTTTTTGAAGAATACAATATTTTTAAATGAACAGTCCAAGAATTGAGCCTCTCCAATGGTCCTCACTCGTGATTGGGTACACTGAGACTAATCATCTATGATTGAGGATCTATGCATGGGTCATGGTAGATGAAATCCAACATCTATTGAAGAGGGAAGGGCGTCCTACGAAAATTCAAGAGTACAAAAAAAGCAACATTTAAAATTACAAACCACTAATTCTATCTAGAGTAGTCTAGGCAACAGTCCTCTAGGCATGCAAACCTATGAATGAGTAATGTCCTTATGGTTGTAAAAAAATTCATTTTCATTTGCAACAATGGCTCAGAATGAATTTATCACAATAATAGCAGTAGTTTCACCTGTCTTTCTCGTATCTACTCAGTTGAAAGTCGTAGAGTTCATGTTGTGAGCCTATGATCTCATTAGGTGGTCCTATCCCACCCGATCGGCTTACTCCGTCGAACTCTTGTCCATTGTTATAGCGGATTCTCAACCGAGTCAATTTTTCCTCTCGTTGCCACGCCAAGTTCATGGCATCTTGCAACGGTCAGAACGTCGACATGTCTTTTCCGATTTCATCGCGAATCCCAACCCATAATAAAGCGTGTATCCATGAGAGGTTGATCCAACCATCCTCAGACTCAGACTTCTCCTGACACCTCTGAACTGAACCCGCCCCCTTTGCAGTTTGGCCAACATTCCTTCAAATATTCTCAAAATCTGTTGGACCAACATAGCAGCCATCATATTTTTCCATGTGAGATATTGGTTGGTACTACCATTGAAATCACCATGAGGCCACACCAACCATGTGGAAAGAAGCCAAATTGCCTTTTCCCTTTCCTCCACCCGTGCTATTGTTTAGAATTGTTAATAAATTCTAGAATATCCTAACTGTATTGTTTAGAATTGTTAATAAATTCTGAATATCGTAACCGCCCAAACAAATCAAGTCAATAGGATCAAAGTGTCATTGAATCTCAAACACTTGCGCCATGAGAACCTGTATCTTCGTCATGATTGTCGTGGGAAAAATGTTAAGTCAACCTTTCAAGAGTGTTGATTCAAATGAACCTGCCGTGCATCAAGCCCATTGATTATTCTAAAGCTCTGAACCCATTGCTCCATTTTCATTGGCTGTCTTCTTTCTTGGCATTTCTCAGAAAAGAATGCTCTGATACTAAATGATTGGGTTCACACCTTATCAGCCCACGATTGAAGAGGGGAAGGGTATCCTCTTCATGCAAGAGACAAAATTTTAGTTTAATATTTTCATTTTCAATTCATTCATTAAGCGATGAACAATGTTTAAATAAGGATTCAAAAGTCCTAACAAAGCAATTTTCTAAAATTAAAAACTACTGATTCATCTATACTAGTCCTTGCAACAGTCCTACTGTCAATCAAACTCCTAATCACAGGCTTGAGGAGAGTAACAAATTACTGCTAGCCTTAAAAGGTACTAATATTGCGGTTAAGATATCCTACTGGACGGCATCTGAGATAAAATGGCATTCAAAAGTTCATTCCATATTAGTCTTTCATTCCATGAACCAAGGTAGAATTGTTTTGGTTTCTTAAATCTTTAAACGAACAAAAATGTATCAAAATGAAATTAAATCAAATGAGATGTGTATCAATATCAAAAAAATAAAATCGTGTCAATATAAAGTAAGTAAATATAACTGTTTTAGGCTTATCCCTCTCCCTACTGAAATTATTTGCCTAAATCAACATTTGTTGTCACCCTTGCACTCAATATGATCAGACCGCCCACTTTCACTTTTAATCTCACTGTTCCTTTGCACTCTTCTTCTTTGCCCCAGGTTGCGTTGTTCTTAAATTCCACTCTGGACCAGATCATAAGTCTTGCCAACATCTAATCGGGCAGAAAGAATCAAGTGAAGCCCCTACAATGATCCGACTACTTTATGCCATACCTCATGATGCCATGATAAGAGAACTGCCAAGATGACCACTGACAAATTTGAAATACACTTACCATAAAACCCTTAGAGCATCTCCAGCAGATTCTCTATAAGCAAAAAAAACACCAAAATCGCTATTATAGCAATTGAAAACGCCAAAATCCCACTCTAGCAGATTCGCTATGAGACTCGCCATCTTTGACGAGTCCCACTTCACTCGCTATTAGTAGCGAATCCCACTCATTCGCTATTAATAATATATGATTAAATCTCTCTCTCTCTCTCTCTCTTTCTCCCTCTCTCTCTCTCCACTTGCCATATATTTTAAATATATATTAAAATAGAAATAAAAATATTATTTTAAAGGAGGAGCAGCTAAAATAGCTATCCCAGTTGGAAACTTTTTTTAAAAGGTAACAGCTAAAATAGAGAGTGGGCACAAAAGGGAGTTTTAGCTATTCAAATTTAGCTATCCTTGCTGGAGATGCTCTTCGGGCACGTTTGTTTTCGTGGAGAAGTTTTACAGTATCATCTGGGAATACGCATACAAGTCAAAAGCTCATAAAATATGATAACATGTTTTCATGTAAAATTTATGTTTTTCTATATTTGAGTGAGATCCACATTTTTTGTCTCTTGCGCAATTTTTTTTTCTTTGCTATTGAATTTGACCAACATCCATAAATTCTTTTCGTCTTTTCCCCATTTAGTAAGCTCATATTTTACAAGCTTCTTCTATAATGCAGTTGCTAAATAATTTTATTTTCCTTTCACATAATACATATGCACTTTATATATGTATTCCCAGATATTACAGTGTAACTTCTACAATAAAACAAAAAGTTCCCAACATAATTGCTCATGTTCTGTCGAGAATACGAGCAATTGTGTGTAATATTTTGAATGAACTATCCCATGTTCTAGATGAGAGGATCTGATAAAAGCAATGAGTTAAGAACCAGGGTAAGGTAGTGTATATCTAAGATGAGATTCTGTGTCATTGTGACTGGAGCATGGAAAGGCTTCTGTATGAGCTCCAGGGGGGGTGACATAGGGACCTCTTGTCCCCCTTCCTTTTTGACATAGTTGGGGAAGCTCTTTCGAAATGCTACAGCCCATTGAGGATTGTGACCTCTTTAGGGGATTATTTAATGTAATTTAATTCAATTAATTAATTAATTAATTATATTTATCTTGTAACTAATCTACAATATATGCGGCTGACACTATCATTTTCTGGATGAAAGGGAGGTTCAGAATGCAAAAGCAGCAGTGTGATGTTACCATGGGCCAAAATATCAGAATTCCGATACGTATCGGGAAACGCCTGATACATTGAATGTATCGGTTTGATGCATATATATATATATATATATTTCAAAAAAATCCCAAAAAATACTCTAAAAATTAGAAAATTTTAATTTAATGATTTTCTATTTATTTGAATTAAAAAAAAAATTTATTTAAGGCTTATTTGATGCATATTTCGAAATTTTAAAGGAAACTTGGGATTTACACGCTAAGAGCTGTTTATTAGATTGAATCCAATGACGGAGATAATGTTTTGTCCCAATCAATTACACAATGGATCTTGAGCCCATGCAAAACATATCAGACGGCCATATTTTGATTTCACATTGAATAAATCTCAAAAGTGACCCGAGAACCCTACTCATGATACGCCCATGATCAAGTTCACTTTGGGGATGTATGCCATGTGGAATCAAGATCTGACTGTTTGCCAGTTGGGTTATGATCCTAAGATCTACTGTGTGAAATATTGGGTACCTCTATTACCGCTCACGCAATTTCTGAAAGTGCCCATATGTGCAACCCCTTTAAGTCCATTGATTGCTTCAGAATAGATGATGGAGATCGTGTTTCACCCTGATCTTCCACACAATGGATCTTGAGATCATGTCGCACCTATCCCGGTCAATTTTTTATTCCACATGTCACAAATCCCCAAAAAATTTCCCTTGAATCCTATGGCACACATCACGCTCAAACGTGATTTTAGGACCATTTTTGGAGGATATATGACATTTGAATAAAAAACTAACCGTCTTGCGACATGATCTCAAGATCAATTGTGTGGAAGATTGGGGTGAAATAAGATCTCCATCATCTGATTTGAAGCAATCATAGTGATAAATCACACTTTAATGGTGTAAAATAAAAAGTGAGTTTTTAATAGCATAAGATCATTTAAACACCATTTGACAAATCATAGGTGTGTGCCACGTGAGATAATGATAAATCACACTTAATTGGTGTGAAATAAAAAGTGATATTTGAATGGTGTGAGATCATTTAAACACTGTCTAATCGATCATAGATTGAAGGCTCGGCAATGAATGTGAACCATCAATGAGATTGATGAACTTTAATATCAGCCCTTAAAATTAAAACCAATGGTTTGATATTATAGTCTATAGTTTAGATGGTTTAAATATCCCCAAAAAACAATTTTGACGATTCAGATCACCTACATCGTAAACCCTTATGTCTAAGATCATTTAAACACCATCTGGTGTGTATGTGACTGGCAAGAGAGTCGGTCCCATACTAACTCCATTTCATATAAATGTCGTTCAAAGCCAAAACATAAGACGAAAAAAAACGGAAGAAGGAAGAAGAAAGAAAGGGGGAAAATGAAGACCTTCACCACTTGCCACCCAGGTAAGTCATTCACCGCTTCTGCTTCTTCTCCTTCCCTTTCTTTCTTCTTCCATGGGTTTTAAATCCTAAAAAAAATTTCGAAGCAAATGATGAAATTATCGTCCGATAATTTCAATTTATCGTCCGATACGGGCAATAAATTGCCCATGTCGGACGATAACAACCTACTTTTAAGGGGTATACGATACATAGGCATTGTATCGTATCGCCCACGTCCAAAACCGATACGTATCGGACGATATTTTGATCCATGGATGTTACGAGGCAATCACGGGGCAAAAAATGAATATTAGGAAAACTACTATTTTGAGGGTCAGAATGGAGGAGGGTGACTAGGCTAGCGACGACTCTCTGCTGCATGGGGGAGGGGGGGTAATCTCCCAACTACGTACTAGGGAATTCCGATGGGTATCGGCAGAATATCCGTTTCAGTATGGGATAAAATAGTTGAATTATTCAATAAGAAACTCGCGGGACGAAAAGGGGCTTCATTGTCGATTGGGGGTTGGGTAACGTTGATTAGATAAACATTGGCTAACCTACCAATATATTTTATGTCAGTATTCGAGTGTCCAAAACTGGTAGTTAATTGACTTGAAAAAGTCCAACGAGATTTCTCGCGGAATGGTGGGAGCTCAAAAGATAAAAATCATGTCATCAATTGGGATGTGGCTAGACTGCCAGTGGAGATATCAAATCAATTGAGAGGATGGATTTAGCCTTGTTAAGAAAATGGTTATGGAGAATCCACCATGAGAAGGGATACCTGGGGGATAAAGGGTATTGTCGCGAAATATGGGAGAGAAAGGAGGGGCTGGGGGTGAGCGTGTACATAAATCTTGAACCAGTGTGGATGATGGCATATGTTCTAGTGCGGGGAAAGGGGATAGTGTGCATTTTTGGATGAATCGGTGGTGGGGGATATACCATTCCAAAAAAGATTCCTCCAACCTATGGGCTGGCTGTGAATAGAAATGCCACGGTGAGTGTTGAAAATAAGGGTCCGAAGGAAGAAGAGGAAAGGGAGTTTCTGGAGCTACATGGGGAGTTAAACCTGGAGAAAGCGGCCAACATAAAACGGACAGGATAATTTGGCGCTAGGAGGACAATTTTCTGTAAGCTCTCTATACAAATTCCTGACTAGGAGGCCATTGGTTGATCTTTCGTGGACATCACTGTGGAAGACAGCAGCCACATTGAAGGATAGGTTTTCGCCTGGGAATCGGCACAGGGCAGAATACTACTACAGTCCAACTCTGTAAAACGGGAAAGATAAGTACCCAAAGATTGTGCTTTGTGGAGAAAACGGAGACTGTTGAGCACCTATTGCTCCTATGCCAATTTTGTAAGAAAAAGCTGGAGTCATTTTCTGACTAACTTTGAGATATACACGTGTCTAGGTGAGTCCTGGGCTAATATTTTAGCGGAATGGTCGGTTTTTCCTTCTTCTAATAATATGGCCACCAATATTTATGATTTCATGTGTAGAAAATTGATTTCTTGAAAGATCAGTGCCCAACCGGGTTCCTCCTTGTTGCAACAGGCATTCAACCGACAACATAATAAACACGATAGCCCACGTAGCATTGTTTCTCTGAGCTCAACACATATACGGTCCTAACCACCTTCCAACAGTTGTTTTTATCTTCTCACGCTCATCAGAATACAAAACCAAGCTTCCAAGAAGATACACTATCACACTTCTAAATTCCAGAACCCTATGCATATTTTGCCTAGCCTTCCAGGTTATGCAGCTTTATCTCAAGGATGCGTAGATGTTATGCATGCTTCATAAAGCATAGTATAATCTGCCATGGTTTTTTATTTTGAGATCTTTATTTTAAACATGCAAATGGCCTTAGCTGCTTCTCTTTCACATGACTAATTATCCAATTACAACTACTGCCAAACTTTTGAGGCTCATCAATAATACCTAGTCCCTACCACCTTATATACAGTCCATACACGCAATATCATCAACATATATATATATATATATATATATATATATGCATTATTTCACTATCATCTTGTAGTTTCCTACATGTTCTGAGGGAATTCTTGTACTTGTCACTTAAAGATAGGATGGCTAAAAGGGCACAAACAAAATGGTAGTTTCCAATGCCTATATGTGTGTGGATCAAATGATGTAGTATCCAATGCTTACATCAGTGTTTTGCCTTAGTGAAGCAAACAAAATGGTAGATTCCTTTGCTAAAGCCAGGGGGTCTAAAGGTTCTTTGAATTTTGGGATGAGGTATATTTGTGTCTCTTGGGCAGATTGCATTTAAGTCTTTCTTTGTACTCCTTGCCCTAGTTAAAAAAATGTTCCTGATATGAAAAGAGAAAAGTAGCTTGGTGTTGAGCATGGAACGGAGAACAGCTAAAAGCATTGTAACACAGAAGCCCCTGGACACAAGGGGACAGCAGACAGTCTGCTGTTTCAACAAAGATTTGGACAGCAGACCACAAGACAACAAGAGCAAACCAGAACCAAAACAGAAAAATAGCAGATATCAGAAGGTCAGGGATGCAAATTCTGTTTAGTGACACCCCTAGCCAATGCATCCATTCAGGCTGTTAGATTTCTAGTATATTTAAGCCCTCACCATTGTGTCTATTAGGGTGGAGCACGCTTCTCACAGGACAATGGTAATTCCATTATGTTGCAGGAAGGTGCAAAGTGGACACAAGAAGTCATGTGTCCTTGGATTCTAAAAACCAATGTAGACCTACAGAGAATATAGTAGGGAATATGGTGATCAAGGCAGTGGAAGCTCTCATTAGTAGGGACCATTGATCTCATAATCACCAAAGGCTGTGGCACATATCCATGACCCAGAACATGAGCGGTACAAGGCTCCTTTAACAGGTCAAAAGAGATACTCAAACTACAATTTTATGGTACCAGTGAAATGGACAACCTAAATTGGACAAAACAGTTTCAGCAATCCTTAGTTATTCTGGTTCCATTGGCTTTATAATCTTGAATATATGCAACCCATTGGGAAAATATTGAATTATTTTAATTTCCCATTGTTACAGGAGTAAACTCCCAAAATGTGATTATTTTTCTAAGAAAGGTTTAAGGATTAAAGAAACAATAGTAAAAAATGATAGCCCTTTATCCTGGTTTTAGCAGCTTGGACATAAATTGATAATCCATTTTGATAGATGGGCCTATCTCATAGCAATGTGGCCTTTAGAAGTGATACTATCTCCACTTAGTTTGAACTAGGTGCAATGTGTTAAAAACTACTCATGCTTCCCCTAGGTACAGTACTAGAAATGGGTGCATCTACATGCTATAAAAATTGCTAAGACAATTATTAGATCATGTATAGATTTGCCCCAGAAAAATCGCATCTTATGCCTACAATAACAGGAAATAGTTTCAGTGACATCTATGATCAGATTAAGGCATAGAACCATTTTCACCATTTTCCAATAAAATCATACTCAAATAGCAAGCCATGAATGAACGAACAAAATTAAATTTGGAAGTATGTATCTAATGTAGACTGTTTATAACAATGAAATTGGATAAGATAAGAATATCGAACCTTCAAAAGAGGTGTATGGTGCTTCTTAACCTGCACAAAGATTTCAAGAGGCCATGTCACAAAATGTGTAAAACAAGACTTGTATACACTCAAATATGGGATAATGAAAAATGTGTAAGTGTAGCTCTTTTTATGAGACTGAAGGTGTCTCTCAGTAATGATGAGTCCAACTTTATAGGAACTGAAAAATATAAAAAGAAGGAATGGGACAAAAGGCTTCTGGGAATATGCATCCCTAGGAGAAAAGAATAGATTCGCAAAATTGAATCAGTCAATGAAGGTCGAAGTCTCTGAACAGTCCATAACTTTTCTGACTCTTTTGTATGCAAATTGCATGTTTTGGGGCAATATTCCAATTTCAAATTTTCAAAGAGAACCTTTATTTTTAGCCAAAATATAGCATTAGAATTTACAAGTATCCTCTTCAATCCCAATGTTACGTACATTCGACCATTGGAAGGCCCACAAGCAAAAATAACCAACCTATGTTGATACATTTAAGAACCTAAACTATTCCTAATCCAACAATCCCCCTCAATCCATACATAATTACCTTCGCTGCAACAATTAAATAAAAGGATCAGAGTGCTATAGATTTCCCTATGTAGGCTCTACTTTACAATCACATGGGGGATTTGAAGAGGACATCTCAAATAGGATTAATGCTGGTTGGATGAAATGGAGGCAAGCAAGTGTGTGACCAAAGAGTTCCACTTAGATTGAAGGGGGTGTTGTTATAAGACGACTATTAGACCTACCATATTATATGGTGCAGAATGTTGGGCTACGAAAAAGCGACAAGAAGATAGAGTAGATGTGGCCCAGATGCGTATATTGAGATGGATGTGTGGAGTAACAAGAAAGGGTAAAATTTGGAACAAGTACATAAGAGGAAATTTGAGAGTAGCACTTGTAAAGAAAAAAATTACGGAATGTCGCTTGAGATGGTTTGGACATTCATTGGAGGCATAAGCAGAACCTGTACGAAATGTTGAGGTGCTACAAGCACAAGGGAGTAGGAGAAGAGGAAGACCAGTGAAGACCTGAAGGGAAGCCGTTAGAAGGGCTATGAAGGAATGTGAAGTTACAGAGCTTAACGCTGATCAGAAACGAGTGGAGAAATAAGACTCGCAAAGCCAACCCCAAATAGGTTGGATAAGGATGTGATGATGATGATGGTCACTAATGATATAATTCAACAAGTATTGTGTGCCATCGATGGGTCTTGAATGAGGAACATGGCTCCAAGGACCATCAAGGATCAATTTAGAAGGCTAGTTATGACAACATTATGTGCCAAAGAATCATATCTGCCCAAACAACACCAATAGAAAAGAATATGAAACACTTTTAACAACATTATGTGCCAAAGAACAAAGCTTCTCGATGACCCATAGCTCAAAAGAAACTAGGAAGACCTTTATTCTGACAGTTACGACCTTGATGCTGGTGGTAAATCTTTGTATAAGACTCTTATTGGTATTTCGATTTCCACACCCTGTTAGACCGGAATATTCCATGTCAATCAAAATTAGACCTAATAGCAACTCCTTTGGAAGCAAGACGCAGATAAAACTATAGGCATTGAAACCATTTTAGATCTATGAGCAACAAATGACTGATAAAATTAGAGTCCCCCTAAAGCAAGGAAATACTACTATACTTGTATCCACAGTTCGGCACTCCTTTGCTCACTTAAGCACCTAATTTAGCTTAAAGGGAAACCACATCTGAGCAGAACTATGGAACCTGTCAAGATCCATAAGTTCCATTGCTACTAAGATATCTGCATTATTGTTCATCAATAAAAAGAAAAGGAAGTGGTTCAATCACAAGTCTAGGCCATTTATTTCTAATATGAGAGAGGGCACTTGATCATAAGATGAGATGCATAACAAATCCACAAATGGCACAGGTCCAAAGGGAAACAATGCCTTTGGAGTTGATCAAACGTAAGAACCCTGCTCCTTCAAAGGCAAATGTCTGCCCTAAGTTATCATCAAAATAAATAATAAATAATTCTTCCCTAAGCTCCTTAGAAATAATATCCGTTAGTGCTCTTCCAACTTGCTGTAATGTAAATCGTCCTAAATACCTATTTCATCTACACGACCTATTTCTGAGAAGACCTCACTAAATCTATGCATGCAGCTAACTCCGACACCACCTATCAAACCAATCCACTACCCCTACTTTTCTCTTCCTATCTTAAAGAGACTAGAGGAAAGAGCATATCCAATTGGTACGTCACACCTGAACAAGGTGGTCACCCGATCAACCTTGGTTCAAAATTTCGGCTGAAATGTTTCGGTTTCGGTCCCCACCAAATCTGAAACGAGATCCCAAAATTTCGGTTCTGACCATGGATCAAAATCTCGGCCGAAAATTCAAATTTTCGGCCGGGACGTCTCGTTTTCAGTTGAGACCAAAACGGAAAACCACAAAAATCCACCCCCCGACTGGAAATTTGAAATTATCGGCCGAATTTTCAAATTTCCGGCCGATAATTTGAAATTACCGGCCAATAATTTCAAATTATCGGCCGAGATCACATATTTCAATTTTGAAATTTTTTTAGTAGGGTTTAAACCTAGTTTTTGCAAAAAAAAAAAGGTTTGCAAAAGAAAAACCCTTTTTTTTTTTTCTTTCTTCTCTCCATTTCTTTTCCTTTTTTTCCCTAAAAAAAAGGAGGTACCTGGCTGTTCTTCTACTTCTTCTTCTATTTTTCCTTCCTTTATTCTTCTTCTTCTCCTCTGTTTTTTTTTTTCTGCCGTGTAGGTTTAGACGAGAGAGAGAGATCTGTTGGTTTGCGTTTGGTGGGTTATAATAGAGAGAGAGAGAGAGAGACGGGTTTGATTACAATATATCATATGTACAGGCATTTTAAGTGATTGCACGAGGTAAAAGAAAGACTTTTCATTTTAGGGACATGTGACATGTGAAAATGCAATCTAGACCGTCTGATATAAAGTTCATGATCTATAGATCCTTGATAGATAAGATTAAAGCAAAACACAATTTACGTATGATATAATAGCCTTTGACTATATTTAATCACATGATGAAGATTATATTTCGTGTCAATCTTGCCCACTAAGGATCTATAAATCATGAACTTTAGATCAGACGGCTCAGATTGCATTTTCAAATTACCGTCTGATATAATAGCCTTTGACTATATTTAATCAGATGATGAAAATTATATTTCATGCCAATCTTGTCCACTAAGGATCTATAGATCATGAACTTTAGATCAAATGGCCCAGATTGCGTTTTCACGTATCACATGTCCCTATAATACAAAGTCTTTTTTTAACCTTGGTGCAATCACTTAAAAAGCGAGTGCAAGTAATGGCTCCCTAAGCATAATAAAAAGGGGAGCCATTACTTGCACATGTTTTTCAAGTGATTACAACGGATTTAAAGAAAGACATGGTATTTTAGGGACATGTGATATGTAAAAATGCAATATGGTTGTCTGATTTGAAGTTCATGATCAATAGATCTCTGATATATAAAATTAGAGCAAAGCACGATACTTGTCATATGATTTATTGTAGTCAACTGTTGAATTATATAATAGCCCTTGATTCCATTTAATCAAATGTTGAAAATTATATTTTGTTCTAATTTCTTGCAATCGATATCTTTAAATTATGGCCTTCAAATTAAATGGCTTAGATGGTGTTTTTACATAGTAGAGATCGCCAAACTTGAAAGTCTTTCTTTTAAATTCAGTGCAATCCGGTGCAATCACTTGAAAAGCATGTGCAAGTAATGGCTCCCAATAAGACGCAATCAAAGGGGTTAAAGGGGTTGTACATATGGGCACTTTCAGAGATTGCGTGAGCAGTAATAGAGGTACCCATATATAAAGAGGTACGCAATATTTCACATAGTAGATCTTGAGATCATAACGCAACTAGCAAACAGTAAGATCTTGATTCCACATGCCATACATCGCCAAAATGACCCTGATCATGGGCGTATCATAAGAAGGGTTCTTGGGTCACGTGAGATTTATTCAATGTGAAATCAAAATATGACCGTTTGATATGTTTTGCATGAGCTCAAGATCCATTGTGTGATCAAAAATTAGTTTCACTAGTGTAAATATGTATTCTAACAATGTTAAAGAGTTTTAAAAAACCAATAAAATAAAGTTCGGCAAAGTTCAGTAAAGTTCGGAGCATATTTTCAAAAAAATCCGAAATTTACCGAAATTTTGACCAATTTACGGTTCGGGTCATGAACGAAACCGAAACCGAAACTGCGATTTTGATCTATGGTTCTGACTGCAGGTATTTGAAGTTTTCAGCCGAAATTTCGGTCTAGCCCGAAACCGAAACGAAATCCGAAAATTTGATCCTTGCGATCAACCACCTTAAAGATAATCTTCTTTTCTAAATAATTCAAAAACATATCCATATTCCAAAGTAAAATCCACGGAATCTTTTCAAGTCTGTCTACTAACACCGATAAATTTTATGGATCAAGTAGATGAGGTTGATTTCAAGCAATGGGGTTCTGTCTGACCTCCATCATTTTCACCACGAGGTCCTAATCAAGAGCATTCAACCTGTGTATCTTGAAAGGTAAGCCAAGGAATTTCATGGACACAGAGCCACTTGGCATCCCAGTGAAGTAGCCGCGACTCCAATAGAGATTCCTCAATTTTTACCGTATCGAGCATACTTGTATGTAATTTACTTACCCATTGACAAAGATAAGTTCAAGCGGGTTGATGTTGTACTATAACAATCAAGCCTATGCAGAAAAAGCTGTAGACATCCTATTGCAAGTTCCTTTATTTTTTGTTTAATTGTTATTTGTTGGGTAACCTAAAGTACAGAGGTCGTGTGACTAGAAAGGGCTTTACTTTTAACATTGACATAAACATTTTAGTAGAAGATTCAAAGTCGATTAACTAGTGAATGAAAACTTCATTCTTTTGTCTTGCAAGCTAGTTGGTAAGAAGTAAGAACTTTAGTTTTATATTGAAATATGTATCCAAAAGGTTGAGAATGATAATTGGATGGCATCTTTTTGTTTTAAATGCTATTTTAAACCATTTCATGGTAAAAAGAGACACAAATTTAGATATGGGGGTGGAAGCAAGAGAGCTAATAATTTCCAATGACTTGCTTGGTCAAACTGAAAACAAGTCGTAAAATTGTTTTTGTTAGATGGAATACTTATACAAGTTAATACCCCATATAATCAACGAGCTTGCAAGTTTGAGATTAATTAAGGAGTTACCTTTTCAAAAAATTAAAAAAAAAAAAAAAATCCAATTGTTGAAAATTCATATGGGAAATGATCAACTTGTAAATGAACAAAAAGGTGAGTCATTAAATAACTAGTAAATATCCTTACCTTTCGGCAACTCGTCTTTAACCCAAAAAAAGAAGAAAACAACTTTTAAGGATTTTATTTGTTGCCAAAAGTACAAGGTAGCGGCTATCACTTACAGTCAAAATAAATCACCCGCCCCTTTGTTTGAACTTCAATTGAAGTATTAGATTGAACTGTAGCCTATGTTTACCTTTCCCTACTGTCATTAATCTTTGCTAACCAAGAAATCCATTGTCTCACATGGCAGCAATATTTTTTACTTTAAAACAAAAAAATTCATGGAAAAGAGTATAACAGCCCACGAATTACAAAGAAAACAACAAAATTACTTTGCTACACACAAAAAAAACATGGGTACAAACTATTCTACACCAGTGCTGCTACCAGCACGATTTAAACTATTTAAGATAACCCCTTCAATGGTCACCGAACTGAAGCCTATGCTTACCTTTCTCTATTGTCATTAATCCTCAATGACCAAGATATCTCATCTGACAAGGCTAAAGCGATTTTTCACTTCTAGAAAAAGATGAAAAAAAATCAGGGAAGAGAGTTTGGATACAACCGACGAATTACAAAAATAACAAATAAATTGCTACAAAAACACATCCTGTGATTCTGTGTATAAACTATTCCACACCAGTGCTACCACTCCAGTTTAACCTATTTAACCCCTTCAATGGTCACCTTAACAGCCCTAGTGTTGCATTCTCTGTGTATACGAGAGAGTTTCTTACCTCCATTTGCAGAAAGCTATCACTCTCAGTTTGAAGTACATCTCCAAGCTGGGGTCCATCTAATAGTGTAATATGAATCCTCTTCAATCCATAACTTTCTAGGGAGAGGCAAAAGAAGCCTATACCAACCCATAAAGTGTCCACCCTACCTTTGCAGAAAGCTATCACTCTCAGTTTGAAGTACATCTCCAAGCTGGGGTCCATCTAATAGTGTAATATGAATCCTCTTCAATCCATAACTTTCTAGGGAGAGGCAAAAGAAACTTATACCAACCCATAAAGCGTCCACCCTACATGTCCATTGGTCAGAGGCGCTACTTACACCAACAAGGCCAATAAAGGAAAGAATTCAATTTATTCTTCTATATCGTTGGTTAAGATACCACCAACATAGACAGGGTTAGGATTGCCTTTTCTACTGCCATCAAATTCTAACTTGACCACTCCCTCATCAAACCTCAACCACAAAATATTTGCTCTAGGTGCCAAAGGAGCAACCTTGGAAGCCCTCCTCTCCAATCCAATTCTCTAATAACTCATTTGATGAAATTCCACTTAAGTAAATGTTTTGTGGAAAATAAGAAATTTTTCCCAACATCCTAACAATATATATATATATATATATATATCTATATATATATATATATATATATATATATATATATATATATATATATATAATCAAAGATGTCAAAACACCTAATGAAGCTTGGAATGCCTTAGTAGCATCCATCATTATCATCATTGCCTTGGCCTATTAATTTAGGTCAGCTTTGCAAGTAATACTTCCCTCAAGTCTTGATTGATTTTCCCCTACTCCCACTTCCTCAGTGTACTGTGGCAATCCTTCTTATGGGTGTTGTTTCAGGTCACTGATGGAAGTGTAATAAACCATCTCAATGACATTCCTTGATTTTTGTTTCTTTTATCAAGGGTACCCCAAAATATTCCTCTAATAAACCCAGTCCTAATTCTATCCTTTCTTACTCCACAAATCCATCTTAAAATAAGCATCTCAGTCACATTTACTATCTTATTATTCCCTCTTCGTAGCCCAGCACTGTGCATTACATAGTAATGAAGCTCTTAGTGCCGTACTGTCACCTTATAAAAAACGCTCCTTAAATCAAAGTGCCACTAGGCCCACTACTTGATTGCATAACCACCATTTGTTGTCTCCACTTCACCCACCCTGCACGGACATAGGTTTGAGATGTCCTTCTCAAACCCATCGTTCCGTTATATATTTAGAATTAGATAGCGGAAACTATCACATTACGATACAAAAATGTTTTCTATTTTGGCAATATCATCTAAATATGATGAATTTCCAATTTTTTATTGCAAGCTGCCCAAGCAGATCATGTGAAATGTAAATTGTGACTACGAGGAATGACCTATGCTCCTTGTTGGTGTGCCCATCTCTAAAAAAATATTTGTTATCTAGGCTTACAAATTAATCAATAACTTTCACGCGATTTAATAAATAGAAAAATCATCACATGCAACAAAACAAAAATATGATAGAGTGCCAAGACAAATAATCTGGGGGACATTGAGGAAGAAATGCATCCCGAGCTTATATATTGAAATCATCCAAGACATGCATGAAAGGGGGCAACTAGTGTAAGAAAGATGAGTGGAGAGACAAACGAGTTCCCTGTCAAAGTTGGGATGCATCAAGGATCACTTAAAGCCCTTATTTGTTTGCATTAATCATCGCTGGATGCGTTAACGAGACATACAATAAGAGATTCAATTGTGCATATTATTTGTGGATGACGTATAATTGATTGCCCAAACAAGGAAAAACAAATGAGAAGTTGGAGTTATGGAGAAAATCCTTGGAGTCAAGAGGATTGAAAATTAGCACCGCAAAGACAAAATAAATGGCATGCAAATTTAGTGAATATGATAGCCTGGAGGAGGATTTAATTAAAATAGAAAATCATTTACTGTCACACTGTCATAGATAGCTATTTAGGCTCTACTTTACAATCAGATGGTAGATTTGAAGAGGATGTATCAAATAAGATCAGTGCAGGTTGGATTAAATGGAGGCAAGCAAGCGGAGTATTATGTTACCCAACTAACCCAAGAGTTCCACTTACAATGAAGGGACATTTTTATAAGACGGCAGTTAGACCTACCATATTGCATGGTGCGGAATGTTGGTCTATGAAAAAGGGACAAGAAGATAGAGTACATGTGGCCAAGATGCATAGGTTGAGATTGATGTGTGGAGTAACAAGGATAAAATTCAGAACGAGTACATAAGAGGAAATTTGAGAGTTGCACCTATAAAAGAATAAATTACGGAATGTCGCTTGAGGTGGTTTGGACATGTTCATCGGAGGCTAAAAGCAGACCTTGTACAAAGGGTTGAAACGCTCCAAGCACAAGGAAGTAGGAGAAGAGGAAGACCAATGAAATACTAGAGGGAAGGCAATGAGAAGGGACGTGAAGGAGTGTGAAGTTACACAGAGCTTAGCGTTAATCATAAACAAGTGGAGAAATAGGACTCGCAAAGCGAACCACAAATAGATGGGATAAGGTTGTGATGATGATGATAAAACGGGACAGAAAGCACTAGGATTATGTCATGCAATGATTTGTTATAACATCATAAAGCTGTCAACAGTGGCATTGAATTGGGTTTAAAATATTAAAGTGTAGGATAATGGAATAAATAGCAATCCAACCTCATGTTACAAATAATCTTTTATATTACAAATAATCTATGGCTTTGAGAATGCCAGACATGTTTTTTATTTTTCTTACAAAATTTATTAAAGAAAATGCTTTAAAAACCCTTCAGATTAGTTACAACAATGTCAAGCCCGTGCCAACTTTACGATCATAGTAGCTTCAGTTAATTAAGATTTCAGATTATGACAACCTATTTTGTCAGTGCCCAACAAAAGATCCAAGTAGTCCAACACGGCAACCCTAAGAAACTATAGAAGTTAACATGTACATACAATTATATGTTAATACTGAGAGATATATTGTCAGTGCAAATACTAGTTCATATATGTATAAAATGTATAAAAGCATACCCAAATTAATAAACACATCAAAGGTACACAATCCACATATAAGTGGCACTAGAAAACAGAAGAAAAAACATGTAGATTTTATCCCACTAGCCACGTCCTTGAGTGTTTGACATGTGCATCCAGAATAGAAAGTTTCTGAAAAATAGTGTCCTTGTTCATCGATGAAAAAATGGAAAATGAACAAGCAAAGGAATTCCAACAAACAAACAGAGAAAAAACTCGAGCAACTTGTGTGGCGATTAGTATGACCAGTGGAATCATGCCATAATTAAACAATAATATGGAAAAACACAGTAGACATACAGACATCACTGGGGAAACGCCACTACCTTCAGGTTTTAAGGGATGGATTCACAAGCTACACTTGTTGGATGGGAGTAAGGATATGCACTTAGATTTAACAAAAAAAGAAGGAAAACCATAGAGTTCACTAAAGAGTTTTCATATTTAATCTATGTTTCTGAAATATATAATATATTCAACATTTTTACTCCGACTTGCAAGTGTTGTCTAGTATAGTGAATGAAAATATATTCGTCTTCGTAGTTGAATTGTGGATTGCACATTTACCATTCAAAACCATCTTACATCACTAAACAATTGAGGAAAATTATCTTTATGGATGACTGAAGCTGCTAAGAGAACTATTAAATTAGCTGGCGTGCCAGCGATCTCAATTTTACTGATTTTTATTAATCCCATCTTGGTGAAGTATCAATTGACTTAGAAATATCGTAGCCACACCAGCCAGTAAAAGAGATGTGACAAATTTATTTCTGCTAGAATTAGATTCTCCATAATTACTTTTCTTTCTTTCATTTTTTTGGCATATGACAGCAAAAGTCTATTATGCGTTTTTGAACTGTCCTCTCTATAAATTAATTAAATAAACATATGAAAATAAGATAAACATACCACATAATCCCACCCATGTCTCTCAGCAAATGCCTTTGCAGCTTCTTCACTATCGAAACTAAACCCTGCATCACCGACATTTGCATATGGGTCCCCAGTGGATGTCCAGCCCATCAAAGGATTCTCCCACCTACAAGAACATAAGAAGTCGATAATAAAAATATGTCACTCATTCACAACATAATAGTCCTAATATGTATTTCTTTTGATCAGCATGTTTGAAACCTAGAAAATATACTAGGGTAGCCTTTATGAACCCCTACGGAATCTTGGAGGACACCTGTGCCAAAAACCATTGACTGCTTGAATCAGCCAATGAAGATTGTTTTTCGCCCCAATCTTCCACACAAGGGATCTTGAAACCATGAGCATAACATCCGATTCCACGTGATACAAAATCCTAAATGTATCACAACGAATAAAAAACTGATCGTCTGATGGTACGCCCATGATCTCAAGATTCATTGTGTGATTGTGGCAAAAAATGATATCCACCATCTTATTCACGGCAATCAGTAATTTTTTCGCATAGCTACCCTCCAAGATTCCGTAGGTGTTAATAAAGCTACCCAATATATTAACCCAAAAATAGGGTAGCCAGATAGAGGAACTTTTACAGAGATACCAAAGTCAGAAAAGCGAGTTTCAGACATTAGCTTCTTTGCATCATCTCTCACTTTAACTTGATAAGAAGTGGCCACATCTTTAGTGAAGACAGACTATTTGATGCGAGAACTTACTAAATGCAATGTTAGGGCTAAGATTAGGATTAAAATTAATTTAATCAATTAAAAATAATAATTTCTCATAACAAATTACCACGAAAAATTTAAGAAATTCAATAGGTGATTTAATTTCGGCCCAAAATAGCATTACTTTCGTGTACGTTCCCTAACGCGGATCTAGAAGACTAGGGTTTTTATGAACGGCTAGATCTTCGATAGTTTTAGGGCGTTGAACGAACTGGCAAGCGGATTCTCTCAATACCAAACGAAAATAAAAGGCTAATAAAATTAATGATGAATAAAATATTGATTTAGGACTTTTATGAGATCAATAAAATAATTAGGATTATGCTACTTATACAAACCGTAGATCTAAAGAAGATAGAGATGGAAGAAGAGTTGGCCTCACACCAAACCGCAAGCGGGAATCGAAGAATCGCTCTCCGTTTTGAGAGAATCACACCCTCACGAAAGTTAAAAACTCTCAATTTTGCATAAGCAATTTTCATTAACCCGAAAACTTCTAATAAAAGTGTTTACAAGCCTTTAAATAGGCTAACCAATGCATAAAATTAGAACTCCTAATACAACTCTAATTCCTAATTCAAATAAAAGAAATATCCTAATTCTTCTAAAACGATAAAGTCCTAAAATAATAAGGAAACTATTCCTATTTCTAATAAAAGAAACAACTCTTACTTTCTAAAAATAATAAAAGAGACTAATCCTAATTCAATTAGGATTCTTGAAATTTGTCACTTTATGTGCAACTTTCGTAAATTGACCATAACTTTTTCAATACTTGTCGGAATTGCTCAAATTTTGACTCATTGGAAAACTACTTCGATAAGCTTTCAAATATAACCAATTTCGCATCAATCCGATTTCGGTTGACACTTCAAAATAGGTCAAACATAAAAGTGACGGGATTAAAAGTTAAAGACTCTAATAAATTTTAGATTTTCTTCTTTATGATCAAACGGATCTTTAACGGGCCTTTTTTAGAAAACCCATTCGTGGGTCCACTTTCTCTTTTGACGTCTCCTCTTTATCCGACCACGATTCAAACAGGCGGATCTAAAATATGCAAGTGGGTTTACTCGATACCAAACGAAAATAAAAGACTAATAAAATTAATAATGAACAAAATATTAATTTAGGGCTTTTATGAAATCAATAAAATAATTAGGATTACGCTACTTACGCAAATCGTAGATCTAAAAAAGATAGAGATGGAAGAAGAATTGACCTTGCACCAAACCGCAAGCGGGAATTAAAGAATCGCTCTTCGTTTTGAGAGAATCACACCCTCACGAAAGTTAAAACTCTCAATTTTGCATAAGCAATTTTCATTAACCAAAAACTTCTAATAAAAGTGTTTACAAGCCTTTAAATAAGTTAACCAATGCATAAAAGTAAAACTCCTAGTATAACTCTAATTCCTAATTCAAATAAAATAAATATCTTAATTCTTCTAAAACAATAAAGTCCTAAAACAATAAGGAAACTATTCATATTTCTAATAAAAGAAACAACTCTTACTTTTTAAAAATAATAAAAGAGACTAATCCTAATTCAATTAGGATTCTTGAAATTCGTTACTTTATGTGCAGCTTTCGAAAATTGACCATAACTCTTTGAATACTTGTCGAAATTGCTCAAATTTTGGCTCGTTGGAAAGCTACTTCGATAAGCTTTCAAATATGACCAATTTCGCATCAATCCGACTTCGGTTGACACTTCAAAATAGGCCAAACATAAAAGTGACAGGATTAAAAGTTAAAGACCCTAATAAATTTTGAATTTTTTTTCTTTTTGATCAAACGGGTCTTTAACGGACCTTTTTTAGAAAACCCATTCGTGGGTCCACTTTCTCTTTTGACGTCTCCTCTTTATCCAACCACGATTCAAACAGGCGGATCTAAAATACGCAAGAGGGTTCTCTCGATATCAAACGAAAATAAAAGGCTAATAAAATTAATTATGAACAAAATATTAATTTAGGGCTTTTATGAGATCAATAAAATAACTAGGATTACGCTACTTATGCAAACCGTAGATAGAGATGGAAGAAGAGTTGGCCTCGCACCAAACCGCAAGCGGGAATCAAAGAATCGCTCTCCGTTTTAAGAGAATCACACCCTCACGAAAGTTAAAAACTCTCAATTTTGCATAAGCAATTTTCATTAACCAAAAACTTCTAATAAAAGTGTTTACAAGCCTTTAAATAGGCTAACCAATGCATAAAATTAGAACTCCTAGTATAACTCTAATTCCTAATTCAAATAAAATAAATATCCTAATTCTTCTAAAACAATAAAGTCCTAAAATAATAAGGAAACTATACTTATTTCTAATAAAAGAAACAACTCTTACTTTCTAAAAATAATAAAAAAGACTAATCCTAATTCAATTAGGATTCTTGAAATTCGTCACTTTATGTGCAGCTTTCGAAAATTGACCATGACTTTTTTAATATTTGTCGGAAGTTCTCAAATTTTGGCTCGTTGGAAAGCTACTTCGATAAGCTTTCAAATATGATCAATTTCGCGTCAATCCGACTTTGGTTGACACTTCAAAATAGGCTAAACATAAAAGTGACGGGATTAAAAGTTAAAGACCTTAATAAATTTTGGATTTTTTTCTTTCTGATCAAACGGGTCTTTAACGGGCCTTTTTTAAAAAACCCATTCGTGGGTCCACTTTCTCTTTTGACGTCCCCTCTTTATCCGACCACGATTCAAACAGGAGGATCTAAAATACGCATCACTATTGCACCCATTTTCTATGTAACTCGTCCAGTTTGCGAGGATGATTTTTATTTATTCAGAATGTATTCTTGTCCATATGACTTAGACAAATTTAAATGTATTCTTGTCCATATGACTTAGACAAATTTAAATGTATTCTTGTCCATATGACTTAGGCAAATTCCCCATGCATTTTCAAACTTGCTCAAACCGTCAGATTTATGGATATAGCTTATGTGCTGAATGTTACTATTGATTATGGATAATCAACAATTTTGATTCTAGTAAGGTTATTGAATGATTTGCATAGCTGCATACTGCATCTACAAAATTACAGGTAGCAATTTGACGACTAATAATGCTAAATTTTCAGTTATACTGCTGGAAGCAACGATTCCATGGTTTTTGACGTGCCCTCCACTCTTCTGTCGGTGTTACAAAGCTATCCTTTATATATATATATGGAAAAGGGTTCCGTCCTCCAAGATCCTACATGGAGGTCCATGTGGCACACGTACGTACGTACGTAACACTATTTTGATGCCACATGGAGCACAAGTGCATTGCTTAGATCATCTTTGAAAAAAAATAATTGAAAACTCATCTTGACCATGTATTTCTTTAGCAATAAAATCTGGACCGTTGAAACTAGTCCAAGTTTGACTTGTGCTTTTAAAATATTTTTTTGAATTAAAAAAAAAAAAAAAGATCTAAAGAATGCATCCGTACTCCACGTGTATTGACCGTCCTCCATTGGAGGACCTAACCGGCTCCCATATATATATATATATATATATATATATATATATATATATATATATATATATATATATATAAACTTAAGGAATCCAATAACGGGTTAACATCGGCTATATCATGACAGGCAGAAAAAATGAGTCTAAGTAGCCATATGTGAAGTTAGAAATTAATTCATATGTAATCGGATTAATAAGCTACTAATGGATGTAATGCAAGTATATAAAGAATAAACGATCCATAATAACACTTAAGACATTTTTTAACGCAGGAACATGGGTAACATCATTGGTGGACTGTAGCAGAAGTATTAGTTCATAAACAGAACTTTGAGGATTCATTATCTACAAAACAAATGCCTAAAATTCATTTGGTGCAAACATTCCAAAAATTCCCCTATCCTCCACCTCTTCCATAATAAACTTGAAGACAACATAAAAGCAAATATCCTCTAAAACTTAGTGAAAAAGAAACCACTAGAATGCAGATGATGGAGCATACTTCTGAGTCGACATGAAATTGATTTTCCACCTCCCAACTTTTCCAGAACCCTGCTGGGTTGCAGTTCGAGCGGGTGAGTAAATTACAACCTGCCATGAGTAGATGCAAAATGAAACGAACAGGAATACTCTTCACCGGGCAAGCCAAAAACAATTAAATAAACTAGTGAGAAACTGGAACGGTCACCAGCGAGTTGTTGTCCTTAGCTAGCAGAAAGTGCTACAAGATGGATTTTAAAAGTTCCAGATTACAACAAATGTTCCTAATGTCAATCAATGTGAGAGCAAACAATAACAAACATCGCACAGCAAGCACATCATTAGTATATCAGACTAATCAAAATAATAACAATAATAATAATAGTTTGATATGCCTTCTTGCAACCTCCACAAAGTGGCAAATCACACAGAGAGGAACCAAATATTGGTCAATCAGATCTTCATTTTCGAGAGGGATGATCAACTCCGCAAATATCGATCGAAACTTGAACCCGTGTATAGGTATGAAATTTAAGAAAGCACAACAATTGAAATGGGTAGTCCGTATTGGTATCAGATCTATTCCCATGTTCCGATCTTTCCATTTTATGTACCCATTTCTTGGGGAAAGTCTCCCAACTATATTTGAAAATGGATTGGTTATCCATAAAGATAAAGAAAGCTTTCTTTTTGTTCCGCTTCTTGCTCTCCAACCTCCACAAAATTTCCCACTGATTACAAAAAAAATATTACTAAAATATAATGCTAAAAGAACATTAACAGTCATATACATGTTATAGTAACAAGGTAACGTTAACATGACTCAAAAGATATAGTAGTCATATGAAAGTAATGTGCAACAAGTGGATAAGAGTCAAAATGCATGAGGTGGGGTTTCCTAAATTGGATTCAGCCCATCCGTGTAGACCTAACGCCTGAGCCCATGTTGTGGGCTGCGACCTCTTCTGCGACGTCAGGCAGAGATACAAGTCTCCCGGCGAGTACTAAGTCACCTCCTCTGGATGCCGGGAATTTGAAGGGAGTTAGCCCGATTCCTAATCTTCCTTCTTTGGTCGATCAAGATCAAGCGAGTTCCTCCTCTCTATGGGGTTTGGATACTTCTTCATCAGACTCGTCTTCTGCTTGGATTCGGCCGATCCGGTTGATTTATCAGGATGAATCCGGGAATTGGGTTCCCTGGTCTGTCAAATCCTATACAGGGACTAGGGCATCATCACCTGGGTGCTCGGACAATTGGGCTAAACCTGCCGAACCGGAAGAGGTCGACAGGCTAATCCGACTCGGTCGCGAGCTTGGCATATCATTCAAGGGCTCAGATGACAAACTCAGGGAGGTTTTAGTTCTATCCTCCTTAATTGGGCCAAGGCAGAGAGGCGAAAGGTGAAGCTGCCTAAATCCAAAGAGCTAGCAAGGCTACATTGGGGGATGTCGGATGGAAGAGGGTATGGGTGTGCGTAAGTGCATACTAGATCGGTTTGGGCGGGCTATTTGTTGTTTCCTCCTGAAGGTGTTCTCATGGAACGTACGGGGGATCTGCGACCTGAAAAAATGAACGGGAGTGAAAAGGTGATTTTGGCGTCCAAGCCGGGGGTAGTTCACTCCAGAAAACCAAGTGGGGTAGCTATGATAGAGAAAAGGTCTCATCGGTGCTCAGAGGGAAGCGCTGGGAGTGGATCGGGGTAGACTCGGTTGGAGCTGCAGGGGGCATTCTCGTAGCTTGGGATTCTCGTCTGTTTGAAAATTTTGATGAAGAGGTGGGGTTTTTCTTTGCTTCCGTTGTGCTACGGACCAGGGACAACGGGAAGATTTGTACTTTCTCGGGTATTTACGGTTCGTCGGAGGATAGACATCGCGCATAATTTTGGTTTGAGTTGGCTGCTTTGGCGGGCCGATGGAATTATCCTCATTGCATTGGCGGGGATTTCAATGCTATCGGGTGGACGCATGAAAGATTGGGAGGGCCGCCGGATGTGGCGGTGATGCGGGACTTCAATGCTTTCATCCAAGATTGGGAGCTGGTCGATCTCCCTTTAGCAGGAGCTCGGTTCACATGGTTCACCCTTCAAGATGCGCCCACGCTTAGCCACATTGACCGATTTCTGTGCACAACGGATTGGATTGAGATTTTCCCTACTGCCATACAACAATGTTTGGCTAGAGCGGTATCCGACCATCACCCCCTCATCTTGTGCTGCGAGACGCGTGGGAAGGGGTCCTTCCCCCTTCCGCTTCGAAAATATGTGGCTCCTCGATGCCGGATTTAGGGATCTTGTTCCCACGTCTTGGAATGAAACCGGTCCGTCAAGGACTGCTGCCTTTAGATTCATCTCCAAGTTGGGCCGTCTCAAGGAGCGAATCAAAGAATGGAACAAACAGATTTTCGGGTTGGTACACGTCGCCAAAGAGGCAATTCTTGCCAGGCTAAAGGAATTGGACGATCTAGAGGAGTCCAGAGATTTGTCAAAGGTGGAGAGGGAAGAGAGGTTAAGCTTGAAAACTGAGTTCAGTGATAAATGCTTTGCAAAGGAGGTTAGCTGGAAACAAAAATTGAAGGCTCATTGGCTCAAAGAGGGGAACAATAACACCAAATTTTTTCACGCTGCCGCCAATGCAAGGGACAAAATCAATTACTTTGGGGCAGATTACAGTGGATGGCAGGGTGTTCTCGGACCCGGATTTGATCAAAGCTTAAATCGTGAGCTTCTATAGAAACCTCTACACTTACGAGGGATGGAGCCGGCTCGAGCTGGATGGGATTTCTTTCCCAACCATCTCTGCAGGTGACCAGGCAGACTCAGAGCGGCAATTTCAGGAAGAGGAAGTGTGGCGGACCATCAAATGCAGTGGAAAGAACAAGTCTCCTGACCCCGATGGTTTCACCATGGAATTTTACCAGAGCTTTTGGACTACTCTCAAATATAATCTGATGGATGTGTTTCATGAGTTCCACGACAATTGCTTCACTGGGCGCGCCATGAACTCAACATTTGTATGTCTTATTCCAAAGAAAGAGGGAGCAGAGGACCTCAGAGACTATCACCCAATAAGCTTGGTCAACTGTCTGTACAAGATAATATCGAATGTGCTAGCGAACCAATTAAAGCCTCTAATGGGAAGGCTGATTTTGGCTAACCAAGGGGGCTTTGTTCAAGGTAGACAGTTGGTGGATCAAGTTGTCGTCGCTCTAGAGGTAGTCCATTCCGCTCACCATGATCACACTCCTACTGCCATTTGGGAAATAGATATGGAGAAGGCGTACGATCGGGTCAATTGAGGATGTCTTGAGTACATGTTGGGAAGATTCGGTTTTGTTGCCCGATGGAAAAGCTAGATGCGAGCTTGCTATTCTTCGGCGTGGTTCTCTATCATCATCAATGGATCTCCAACGGGTTATTTTCAAAGTTCTAGGGGGATCAGGCAAGGAAATCCCCTTGCCCCCTTTTTGTTCAACATGGTGGGAGAAGCTTTAGACGACCTCATCCATCAGGCCACTTAGATGGGTCACATCTCCGGAATCCAGGTGGGCCTTAATGGTCGTCGCATAACTCATCTCCAATATGCGGACGACACTATTCTCTTTGGCAAGGCCGATGTCGCCAAGTTCAGGGCTTACGCGGAGATCCTCACTGTGTACGAAGCGGTTTCAGGGCAGCAGATCACTTTGCTAAAGTCGGCGATCTCCGGGATTGGGGTTGAAGAACAGTTGTTGAGCGTTATTGTTGCCAATGTGGGTACCGAGACTAAGGCCCTCCCGATCTCCTATCTGGGCCTCCCTCTTGGGCTTGGTCGCCCATCGACAAGGGCACGGGAACCGGTGGTTCAGAGGTTTGGCCGGCGCCCATCCTCCTGGTCGAGGAAGCTTCTCAGTAGTGGGGGGCGCCTTCTCTAATCAAATCAGTCCTTGCTAGCATGCCGATCTTCTTGATGTCCATGTTCATTTGCCCAAGGCGTGATACACAGGTTGGAACAAAATTAAAGGGGCTTTCTATGGGAAGGATCGAGTTTAGACAAGAAATATCATTTAGTCAATTGGGAAACGTATCAATTTCCAATTAGTTATGGCGGCCTAGGTATCCGGTCATTGAGAAAGGTGACTGTTGCTTTACTTGGAAAGTGGTTATGGCGGGTTGGGGTGGACAATGAGAAGGAGAGCCTTTGGCGATTGGTTATGGCGGAAAAGTACGGAATCATGGAGGGCAACTGGGGAATTAGCGTGGTGATCAATAGACACCTATCACCTTGGTGGAAGGAGATATGTGGGACGTGGAGCCACTTCTCTCGATGGGCGTGTTTCAGCTGGGGTGACAGTACTCGCATCCGTTTTTGGGAAGATCCGTGGGTGGAGACCGCGTCGCTCAAAGATTTGTTTCCATTCATTTTCAGAATCGCTTCGGACTCTCTCGGAGTCGTCGCAAACTTTTTTTCGGAATCTGAGGGGGGTTAGTTTGGGAGGTGACAACAAGGTGGCGACGGCTTAGTGAGGAGGAGGAGCGCCTTTTTCTTCGCCTCCTTGAGACGATGTATGGGGCAACCAGAATCAAACTCGTGTAGATGTCCGGGTTTGGTTGTCGAACAAGAAGGGAGTGTTCAACACCAAGTCCTACTACCGGATGTTATCTTTTCGGCCTTTATTAGGTGTGCATTGTCTGTTTTATGGAAGGCGGCTGCCCCTCCCAAGGTAAAGTTTTTTACCTGGCTTCTGTTAAAGGAGAAGATTCTCACAAGGGACCGTTTGATCCGTAGGGGGAAAGACATTCTGAATGAGTGTCCCATGTGCCTCCAGGCGAAAGAAAATGTTTCACACCTATTTCTCCACTGAAGGATGACTCATGAGATTTGGGGAGTTATTCTTAAGTCGTTTGACATGAAATGGGCCTGCCCAACTGCCATATCCCAACAGTTTCTAACTTGGTGAGGGGTGGGACCCGAGGGGCAGTTGGGAGCTTTCTAGAGAATCTCTTTTTTTTGCGGTGGTGTGGAGAATCTTGCTGGAAAGAAATGCTCGCATCTTTCGGCGGAAGCGCCTTCCTGTTAGGATGATCCTAAAGAAAGTGTGCGACTTTATGTTCTCGTGGGTGGTGTTGGACACCAAGGGGGTTGGGGGGATGCCCTCCAGTGCGACCTAGGCTAGGCCTTTACCAGGGGAGACGGGGTGTTCTTTTCTCCTTTTTGCTGTTTCCTTTTTTCTCTTTTTTGGTCAGTAATGTATTTGACCAGCGTCTCGCTGCTTTTTTAATAGATTGCGCACTTACCGATCAAAAAAAAAAAGCGGAGTTTTTCATACTGATAAATGAACTTTATATAAATATATTGTAGATGTCACTAGGGATGCAAGTTTGGAACCCAAAACTGAAACCAACCAAAAAACCAGTCCGCCGAACCAGAAGGAAACCGACTGAAAAACTGGTCCGCCAAACCGGACCGCAATTGATTCCCAATCAGTTCGGTTTCTTTCTTGGGTAGCTGAAAACCAGTTGGGTAGGTTTAGAAAACAGATCAAAACTTGAAATAAATAAAAAATAAAAATAAAAAAAACCGAAGAAACTTGGAAAATGAAATAAAAATTAAAAAAATTGACAAAACTGAAACCAAAACCAAACGGAACCAAAAAAATTTTTGTTTCGGTTCGATTTCGAGTTTTTGGAATTTATTCAAACCGAACCAACTTTTTTCGGTTTCAGTCCCGTTATCCGAATCTGTACCCCCTAGATGTCACCAACTGCTTTCCTCCATAACCAATGGAATAGTACTTTGTCACCATTTTCATACCAAAGTCCAAACTTCGAAAAATAATGCGCAAATTAAACAACTGAGAAAGGAAACACTACCCTGCCCTAGGAGAACATGATAAAGGTAACCTCTAACAAAATTCTATTACATGGATGGGAAAGAGTACAGGACTGTTGCCACGGGTTTCAATGAATCATAGGATTGAACGTACGGCTACGATCCTATTAAATTTTCAACTAATGTGTGTTGGAATGCACACTATCTCTGAATTGGAAAATTTCAAAGCGCAAAGACACCATTGAAAAAACTAAAAATCGAAAATAATAATAACAATAATAATAAATATAATAACTTTGGATCTAACGGTACATTTTACTCAGTATGCATCAAATCGATGAAGATTCCCACCGTAGAATCAGTTCTTATCGGTGTGCGCATCTGCAATTAGCTTTCGATTCGATGAGAAACTTATGCGAATTAATCTAGTCAAATGCAATTGCGATAATTCAGTAAAAAAATATATAAATAAATAAATAAATAACAATAATAACAATAATAAATAAATAAGGTACGATTGCGTACCCTTCTTCGGAGGTGTTCTTTAGGGATGCCCGATACGATACCGATTTCGCCGGGTTTGAGCTCCACTAAGGCATCTGAAGAGAGCGATCTCGAACGCCAGGGTTGAGCAGAGCGAAGATGACGACTGAACCGTGACAGAGAACCGGCCATTTCAAACCGTGAATCGGGTTTCAGGAACTCCGGAAAGTCCTCGCCTTTTTATAAGGAGGGGATTTGGATTTTGGAGCCAGCAAACGGCGTCCGCCTCTATTGTATTCATAGGGTGTAGTACGCACCAAACCCAAGCACTGTCACCCGTGCTCGGGTCCATTTCTGCTGCTTAAGTATGTGTAGAGGAGCCTGTTACCAACGACCAGGTAACTTACCTGTTCCGGCATTAGTTTACTCTCACATAAAGGACAATGATTTTAATGCAATTGTGGAAAAAAATTAAAATAGGTAATTTAAAATCATGCAGTCAACAGAGTCAACGTTAAAATCTACTATTTACTTTTTACATGATTGACACTATTGATCATATAAATTTAGGGCAATGGTCAGATCCTATAAAGTAGAATCAGATTTTCAGTTTTACCCCATCTATTGTCCTTGAAAATTGGAGAATCTTCACTGCACATCATGCTATAAAATTAAAAATCAAGAAAATCAAAATTCTCCTATTTCCAAGGACAAGAGATGGATTAGGACTGAAAATCTGATTCTATTTAATAGGTTCTGACCAATTTATATATTTTATTATTTTTAATGGCAATAAACTAATTTAGCAAGTTACCTTTATCCAAACATGATTCTTATAGACTTTTTTTCATATCTAATCTAAATTAGTAAAAAGCCGTAGTGTACTTCATTGTTTTCGTGCTTTATGAACAGTTGTGAGAAGATTCACTTTAGCATGGTGCATGGTTTTCACATGATTGATACTATTGATCATATAAATTTATATATTTTATTATTTTTAATTTTTTCACTATATTTATGTTCATCAAGTCGATCATTTACATAGCATCCTTACTTGGGTGTCACATGCCAACAAACTAATCTACCAAACTACCTTTATTCAAAGGTGATACACAGACTTTTTTCATATCTAAATTAGTGAAAAGTTGGTAATATACTTCATTGTTTTCGCGCTTCATAAACGGTTGTGAGGCTTAACCATTTTGGCATGAGAAGATTCACTTTTACACGGTGCCTGGCGTTCAAGTATCTAATTCTCATAAGAGGATGTTAATACATGGTAAACTGTGGTATGGAAAAACAACTAATATATATTACCTCTATTTGCCACAAAATATCAAAACATATTACCGACTTCTCCCCTCGAGAATAGGGGAGAAACATAGTGAAAGTATCAAAATCGATTTTGATAATGGATATTTGTCAATGGAGGACTGATACGAATTGGCCTTTAAAAAAAAATGTCTCAGCTCAAACCGATACCAATATGGAGGACCAAAACATATTGATTTACCGAAAAACCAATACGTATCGGTATTAGCAAAATTTTGACATCTTGAACATAATATTCCTACATATTACTGCATATTCTTGCAAGTTAGGAATACGTGGTAAAAAATCAATTTATCACGTTTTACTAGATTCTATCCAAATAGACCCTTACAGCTTGAGTGGTCCATACCAACCTAAGCAGATATTTTACCAAGTCGGGTACATAAACTTGACTTGTCGAGTCGGGTCAAGCATGAGACATCTGGCCCGGTATTCTGGTCGGATGATATTTTATATGTTAAAAGTACAAAAAATAAGGGTTTTTAACCAGTTGGGTAGGGCATAGGGTTGGGTTGGGTTGGTTTTGGTGCACGATCGGTTGGACATTTGCAAATTTTGTATTGGGGAGTCAAAATGTTGACCCGACCCGACCCCTTGACATACTAACTGTATGATGTACAACAGTATCTCTCTAATAAAACCTCTCAAAGAAAAATACACAGTGATCATCTTTTTTTGTTAAGAACTTATGGGAAACTCAGTAAAAAAGGGTGATGCACGCAGCAAGGATCAAAATTTCGGCCGAAATTATTGGTTTTGGTCCCCACCAAAACGATAATTTGGAGCGAAATTTAGGTCCAAATTTGTATGGGACCCAAATTTTCGGTTGAAATTTCGACCAAATTTTCGGTTTTTGGCCGAAATTTTACCCGATATTTTGATCCTTGGCAGGCAGTGAGCAAGTGCACTTGATGGAGGAGACAAACCAAACAAACCAAGGATTTGTCAATTCAATGAGAAATAAATTGCAAAACTCCTACCGCGAGCACAAAAATATTGAGAGGAATGGACCATCAGTCGAGTCCCTCCCGACCTCTGCCAAGGTGATTTTGCAGCTTTTAAGCCCCAAGATCTTTCTATAGTCCCCTACCAGATATACAAGGAAAACCCAGTCCTTAAGTTCATGGAAGAGCTCAAAATTAAGTATGCTTATGACTTGCTTGGCAGAATTACGAGAGTGCTTCTATGAGATCTAGCAGGTGGTGGACTAGTGGAGCATGCCGAAAATGCTACACAGAATCCTTTCCACTTGATCACATGGATTTTACGTAGATGATGTTTCATGACGGTTGCTTCATCATCGACTTCCTTCTCAAGTTCAATGAAGGAACTATCCCAATGCCCATTGCCCAGTATGATTTGGAACTTCCTCTTTGCCGCGTATGATATGCCCAATGCCCTTTTTCGTTCTTGATCACTTACTCGATGTGATCAAACCTGAAGACGTAAGCTTTTCTTCGATAGCAGAACCCGCCGTTAAATTCTTTAGCGATCTACTCTTGCCCTGGAACAAACAAGTCCATCCATCAGAACACGACCAAAAACTATACCACCTGCTCTATTTACTGTATCTGATCACTCAATTGGATAGATTCCTTGTGCAATGGAGCTCCATAAGGGCGGAGTCAAGTTTAAAAGAAATGAGATTGAGAGATTTTTTTTGGACATAGAGTTTAGTGATGGGGTGTTGGAAATCCCACGTATAGCACTTAACTACTCCACCAAGTCTCTTTTCCAAAACCTTATGCCTTCGAACAAGGCTATACTAATAGCGATGACGCGTTCTTGAGTTATACACGCTTCATGGATTTAATGATCAATACGCCAAAGGATGCCAAACTCTTTTGGGAAAACAAAATCATTGACCATTAGTTAAATTGAAATGAAGATGTGGCTCTTCTCTTCAACAAGTTGTGCAAGGGGTTGCATTTCTCTCCCAATAACACTTACCTTTCTATTGTATTCAAGGAAGTGAGAGGATAGTGTCAAACAATAGTCTCACATTGCACGTGGGCTTGGAAGGCTTGGGCTATATATAATCTTGGCAATACTTAAGCCGGTTTTGTGAGGTTGAGTTAGGTCTGTTCGTTTTTTATCAATGGAATCCCATGAGCCTAACTCAACCTCACAAAACAGGCTTGTAAGGTGAAGAGTGCCCACATTATATATAGCCCAAGACCTCCAAGCCCACAGACAATGTGGGACTATTCTAACAGTTACTCCTAACTGATAATCGAGAGAGATGAACTCATCCTAATTTGAGTTTGACTTTGTGGAAATGATAAGCTTACTTTTATCTCAGAGACAAAGCTAGAAGGCAATGAAAAAATAAAAGAGAAATATTTGTTTGAGGTCAGTTATAACTTGTCACCATTATTTGGCACGATATCTCAAGCCAATTGTCTGCCTTAAGGCCATGTTCAGTTCATGGGAATACCTTCGCATGTAAAATTCATTTTTCATATAAAAAGTATAATTTGCTGTAAAATGATTGTTTTGTTCACTATAAAAATATGGGTATAAAATCTACTTTATGCGCTAATGATTGTTTTGTTCACTATAACAGGGTTTATGGAAAAATTTATATATATATATATATATAGAGAGAGAGAGAGAGAGAGGTGTGAGTGTGTAGAGAGAGAGTACTTTTGGCGATGAGAGTAACCTTTCCCTGATATCCACCCAAACCCAACATAAAAAGCACAATTTTCAAAATATTTATTGGTTATCAACAAAATCTTAGGAAATGAGGGACAAATACAATTATGCGCTCAAGCTTCAAGCTTCTGTTGATTGGGGAATTCATCTGTTGGAAATCATGACTTCTCTCGAAATTCACTAATGATTCATGGATAGCTACATCAGTAGGGTTGCAGTAGCTCTTAAATTAGAATTGCAGAGCTGGATGGGAAGACTGTTAAGCTGCAAATTTGGGATACTCAAGCTAGGAGCGCTTCCGGACCACAACGAACAATGATTATTGAGTGAGAACTGAGAAGCACATGGAATAAACTGTAACACCCCCAAAAACTTTGGGATAATTAGAGAAACATGCCTCAAAAATAAACTTTTTAGCAAAAAAGACCCGAAACTTTTTCAAAAATGTTTTAGAAAAAAGGTGCTTTCACAGCTTTCTGAACCTCCACAATCCGTGAAACCACCGTTTTTCTAAAACGTTTAAAGTCGGGTCTTTTCTTGCTAAAAAGTTTATCTTTGAGGCATTGTTTTCTAAAGTGCCCCCAACTTTTTCTCCTTTTTTTGATCGATTATTATTATTATTATTATATATTCTAATAAATTCCTTATTTCATAAACAATATTTATAATGCCCCAGCTGTTAGTTATCGAAATCCTTTATTGATTTGATATATATATAATTTACATAAAACCACCCTACACTTCTCATAATTAATATATTATGAGTTTCCATCACTAGTGGTACTGATGTAGTAGCCAGTTTTAGGAGTTGGTTTGTTGGTTAGAGGTCAAGACTTATCAAAACAACCTTAACTTTTATTTGATTTTATTTCATAATTTGGGGAGATCTAGCTTATAATTTATTCAACAACCTATAAAAAGAAGGGAGAAGAAGAAAACACATACCAAAACGTTGCGCAGTGAATGACAGTTAGATTTAGAATAAACGAAAAAGATGCGCGTACCACATGACTAAATAAATTTTCCTTATCATGCTTTATTATATGATTAACGCATGTAAGATATGCTGGAGACCCATGCTTTATTTACTTCGTTGTAACTCACCCCTATTATAAAATTACGAGTGTTGGAAAAACCACACCATTCTGATGGAGGGGCTTGCATCAGTTGAACCAGGGCCCTCAGCCGAAGGATCATTTCCCTCCTTATTAAGTTGTGAGTTTAGTCGAGGATCAAAATAGTGATTTCGTTTTCGCCCAAAAATTTGAATCAAAATTTCTGCCGAAAATTTCCCCTCCATATATAGGGGCTACATAAAGACCTATTACACTTCTAGCCAATGTGGGACTAAAAACCCACTATGCACTCCTCTTACTAGTGTAAAACTAGTGTTACTCACTAACACATCTTCTCCATACGTTGCATCTCTAACACCAATAAGAGCTACTTTTTATAGTTTTGAAACGTTTTAGGCTATTATACAAGACCCAAACGTTTTAGCAAAAAGGGCTTTCACTGTTTTTGGAAGCTTCAATGACTGAGATACAAAGGTTTGGTCTCACTCAGCCCTTCTTCATTGGCCTTGATTTCGAAAATAAACAATGGCAGCAATGGATGTGAGCTCGAGCAAAGATTTCAAGCTCGGTAATGGCGATCGGCTTTTAATGCCAATAAATTCTCAAATGTCGTCGGAGTTAGAGTTTCTCTCGCAGTCGCAGATTTGACCGGTTTCCTTAAACCTCCCGGCATTCTTCGGCCAACGTAGGAGTCGCGTATGCACTAAGATTTCTAATTTTTAGTGGAAACAGCATATAGTCATTGCATTTGAGCCCTTTTCTTTACAAATCTCACTAGAACGAGGGTTTATTGGCGTTAAAAGGCGATCGCCCTTACCGAGCTTGGTAATGGCTACTGCTACATTAGCCGGAGCATCGCTGAGAGCTTTGGAGCGGCTAGAAGAAAACTAACAGCTAGAAAATTGGATTAATAGAAACAGCCAGGAGAAAACTAACAAATATCGCAATGATTGGGGAGATTTTGGAGTGGCTAGAAGCCATATAAGAGGATTTTTTGGATCAAATGGCCCATATATTCCTTGTTTTTTTCTATAAACCAAAAAAATTAATTATTGTATCATTTTCCATTCTTAGAAAAACAAAAAAGAAGAAACTAATTTGCAATTTATATAATAATCCTTGTTCTTTTTTCCCCATCTGGTGCTGGATTTTATAGTGGTCAGTCAAAGCTTAAGAAAGATATAATCGTCGACGACATCCGAGAGTTTATTGGTGTTAAAAGCCGATCGCCATTGCCGAGCTTGAAATCTTTGCTCGATAACATATCTATCAACGAAGAAGGGTTGAAAAGTAAATTCACGTGTAAACTTAGTTTGCACGTGAGACCAAACCTTTGTATCTCACCGCGTTTCAAGTATTTAACAACAAAGAAGTCACTCATCACCCATGTAGTAGAGGGGCTGCAGGTAGCAAAAGAGTATGGGTTAAAACCACCGCATTCATGTACATCATCATTACATAAAATAGAAGAGGTGTAGCAATTGTAGCACCAGCAACATTAACCATATCAACCTTCAAGCGGGCATTTTCATGAACATCTATCATGCAGTCTCCATAAGTGACAATATCCCATAGAAAACATAATCAAACAGACCACAAATCTTCATCATATAACTGAAAACCTCAGCCAAAATATCTCTTCATGTATCCTCAGTCAAAATAGGGATCTCAAAGCAGTAAAATAAACCGTCCCAGCAGCACAAATACCATCTGATCCAAAATAATATTTCCAAAATTATCTTTGATAGGTTATCAATGTTAACAAACAGCTACTGTGCAGATATATGTAAAAATGTAAACACAGATTTGAGCACAAGGCACTATCGCACACAGCAAAGCTCCATCCTCGCTACCAAAAATCATATAAGTAACTTCATCGATTCTTTCTTTAATAGATGCAGTAATAGAAAAAAGATAAAGAACTACCGATATACAACGTTTATGATAAGTTTAGAATTGATTTTAACCCTTCATTCAACAAATCAATGACCAACTCACAACCCAGCAGCCATAAACCATATAACTTTCTAACCATTGCAGCAGACAAATAAAAAGAACAGTGCCTAGATATCAGATATAGAGATCTAAGAGATCTAGAATAATAAAGGTGTTAAAATTATAAAATAAAGAAGAATATAAGAAGAAGATGAAAGAGAGAAGAAGACATATGGCCACAATCGATTACATTGTTTACGGCTTGTTCGCTCTATTCACAGAAAAGAAAGTGTATAAATAAGATTACAAATATAACCGTAAGCGATTATCTATAAGTGGGAATGAACATGGCGAAGTGGATATGGTAAGTGGATAGTTATTTAAATAACTATATTCTAATAGGAAAAGTTATAAATTACAAATACAACCAGATAACTGATATGTGGTAGTTATCAAATAAGGTATTTTCTAATACTCCCCCTCAAGTTGGAATGTGAACGTTGAGAACATCAACTTTGAAGATAAACAGTTACGCATTTACGTAACAACCACAGACAATATCTCTCAAACTCAATCTTGCTTGTCGATCACTGTCGCATTCCGTCTGTAGGAGCCGGTGGCTAGATAAAGTCTGATCTCTCCCAAGAAGGCGAATTATATGACAAATCTCTTTAAAGAGATCTTAAGGAAAAGAAATCCACATAGAATATATAAGGCCAGAGAAAATCAGAAAATGTGGGAAAAGACATCCACGTAAAATATAGAAGGTTAGAGAAAATCCAGAGAAAATGTGGGAAAGGACATTCACGTAAAATATAGAAGGCATAAAATGTGGGAAAAGACATCCACATGAAATAGAAAAGGCCATTAAGATCAAAGTAAAAAACTCACATCTATTAAGCAAATCAATGTGAAAAATGCATCTACATGAATAAGAAGTCATCTCTTACTAGATGTAAAAGAGATGAAGATAAAAAAATGAAAATTACCTGAGTCAATTTCATGTAGAAGAGATGAAAAGAAAATGAAAAGTTTATGCGTTAATAAACTTCAAGAAAATATGATAGCGGAAGCAATGCCAAGATCATGGCTCTGATACATGTTAAAATTATAAAATAAAGAAGAATATAAGAAGAAGATGAAAGAAAGAAGAAGACGTATGGCCAATTGATTACATTGTTTACGGCTTTTTCGCTCTATTCACAGAGAAGAAAGTGTATAAATAAGATTACAAATATAACCGTCAACGGTTATCTAGAAGTGGGAATGAACATGACGAAGTGGATATGATAAGTGGATAGTTATCTAAATAAATATATTCTGATAGGAAAAGTTATAAATTACAAATACAACAAGATAACTGATATGTGGTAGTTATCAAATAAGGCATTTTCTAAAAAAAGGGAAGAGAAGCTGAAGCCCAAACCAGAAACAAGTTAGATGGCTTCCACGAGAATTTGTATATCATTCACAAAACCAAACCAAAAGTCGCAAGACATGATTCAAAGAACTCCTACATGAAAACCACATTATTCTACACATTCATTTCTTATACATATAGATCCGACGAAGTGGCAAGGTGCAGAACATATGTTAGACGAAACCCTCAGATAAGACAACGGGATCGACTCATACCATGAAAAAATTTAACGGGTCTAACTCAATCTCACAAAACGGGCTTGTAAGGTGAGGAGTCCAGATTATATATAACCCAAGACCTCCAAGCTCACAGGCAAAGTGAAACTATTCTAACAACATCAATGATGTCAAGCAATAACGGAGTCAGATTGATAGATATGCAATTGAGTGTTTGCAAACTTCTCTTTAGGAATAATTGTGATAAGCTTCAAAAACTTCCAAGTCATTTGAAGATGAGCTTCGGATCCCTTCGCTTGAGACAAGTGCGAAAAAGATTAATCTCCAACAAACCTTCTTAATCGGGCCTTGAGATTTTGGGGGCCCAAGGCGAGTTCCTAAAATGGGCCCTCCTTCATATTAATCCCAAAAAAAAATTCCCACAACTTTTTTTAATACCAAATAATACCCATTTCTCCCATAGTTAGGGTTGTACATTTTTTGGGCTGACCAAACCGAACCAAGTCGCCTGTTTTGGTCCGATTTCGATGGGTACCGGTTTGGGTTTGGCTTGACAAAGAGAAAAACCGAAAAATTCAGTTTAGTTTCAATTCCGAGATTTCCCAAGCCGAAACGGACCGAACCGAACCGATTGTAGGTAATTTTTTTAATATATATATATATATATATATATATATATATATATATATATATATATATATATATACAGTTAACTTTAGTCAAACAAAGACGATTGGGTGAATAGATTATAAAAGTAAAACGACTCCGGAAAAAATAAAAATAATAAAAGGGTAAAACAGCTTGAGAAAGTGGGAAAATTTTGATGTGCAAGTAGAACTTATAGGAAAACCGAAACCGACCGAATCAAACTAAAACCGAATTGAATCGGCTTGGTTTGGTTCAACAGTTGAACGATTTGGATTGGTTTGAACATTTAGAAACCGATTAGAATTGGTTTGATTTATGATTTTAGTCCAAAACCGACCAAATCGAACCAAATAGACCCCTACTCGTAGTGACAAATTTCTCCGATATTTTTCAAATTTTCACTGAAATTTACCGAAATAGAAGTTGGATGTAACTTTTAATGAAATTTCGATGATTTCTCTTAAATCGCAAAATTCCATTAATTTTGTCAAATTTAGTGAATTTTCTTTTAATCTTAATCACTTTTGTATAATAAATAAATAAAAATTGTAAATATTAAATACAATTTATATAGAATATCTTTTGTACTCCTCGAAATTTTTCAAAAACTTATCGATTTTTTTCTGAAATATTGCCGAAATTGAAATATGTCACTATGATTGCTCCTAGATTACGAATATATGCATATTCCATTCTACTGTTTATAATTTGAAAATATAACTAATAAATTAACGAAAATATATATTAAATGAAAATAAAACACAAAAAGAGAAAGCTAAATAGTAGAACGTATCCCGTGGATCGAGTAGCCCAACTAATAACACTGTGACATTTTTTTAGCATTTTAATTGTTATTAAATCTTTCCTATCATTTTTTAGTAATTTAACAGTCTCAAAAGGTTCTATAAATAGGTTCATTGGATAACTATTGCCAAGTAGATCCAAATGATAGGTCATTTGCAAAAAAATGAGCTCTAACGAGCACACAATCATTGTTTTAGTCAGGTCATTTGATAAGGAAAATTTTATATATATATATATATATATATATATATATATATATATATATATATATATAAATGATCCCATCAAAGAAATTTGGACCAATAAAAATGGGGCCAGAGAATGAACCGGATCAATACATAAGACCGGCCTGGCCCGGTGAGGTGATCCAACCCATGACCAACACCGACCCGATAGAAACCCGATCCAACCCATAAAAAATAATGCAAATATGGGGCTTGAAAAGAGTTAAACTCATAACTTATTGGGTAAAAAGTAAAATAACACAACTTAACCAACTAACCCATTAACTTGATCTACGCTTAGTAGTTAACTTGACCTACTAACTTAGTAGATTGAAAATTACATTAAGTTCATAAAGAATTCTAAGAACAGGGCCCCCAAAAATTCGGGGGCTTGAGGCGGCCGCCTGATGGGCCTTACCCCAGGGCCGGCCTTTTCTTAACCATGGCTGGGGAGATTAAGAAAAAGATTCGGAAACCAGCCCCGCACAAACATGAAACCAGTAAACACAGTTCGAATAAAGGGACAACTCATTCAGCAGAAAAGCTACTGCTGCGATTCAGCAGAAAATATAAAAAATTGGAAGATTTTGGCTGTAGTAAGTCCATATATCAATATGGGTTTTGCGAGAAAATTTATAAGCAAAAAATGATTACGAAGAAGACATGAGTCCAGTGATGTTAGTAAACTTTGATTAATTGATGAACCTTCAATGGAAAACAAATTAGATTTCTGGGTTTCTTTTTCCTGCTATTGAATTGGGTGTACGCCTGTACGGACCTTTTGGTATATGGAAAATTAAAATTTGAAAGAAAAATGACCCAAATAAGAAATCAGACAAGTTATAACCTTCAGATGAAGGAGAAGTACAGATTTCTGTTTTTCTATTCATGTTTTTGGGTCATTCTCAATAATGAGTATGGTATGAGAACCTGAATCAGGGTCTGAATAATTAATAAAAAACAGAGCACAAGTCAGTCAGATTTTTTTTCCTTTTCTTTAAAACCTCTAAAAGAAAAATTATAAAGCATAAATTAGTCAAATGAAGAGCAAAAATCAGCAAATATTTTGAGAAGAAAATTTTCAATTTCGGAGTGGAGAGAGCATTATATGAAACTTCACCCATCCAGCACACAAACTTCACTTGTCCCTGATTACAGACTTTACCTCCCTCAACAAACTTTGTTGCTTCAGCATTAATGGATATATGCAAACTTGTAAAAAATGCACCAAAACAACCTCTCCTTATTTTTCGATAAAAAGAGGACCCGACTCTACTGAATGGTGTTTAAATGACGGGAAATTTCCAGAATCGACCCTGTCATTTATCTTTCGGGGCAGAGATCCTCGAGTTTCAATTTTCTCCAAACCGACCAGCTCAAAGCCGAGTGGACGCCAATCATTAATATATGCCGAAAATGCCCCTATGGTAATAAATAGCCGTAAAAGCTATCAAATCTCTTGTTTGCTTTTACTTTTTACCTTTTAAAGTGCAAAGGTGAGTGGTTTGGAAGGCGATGATGCTTCAATTCGCAATCTTCATTCTACCAGATCTGTATGTTCAAAATAAAACTATCCATTGTTGTTGTAGAAAAATTTTCCTCTTTCAATGGTGTATATTCTCCATAAATTTTGTTGTCACTCCTATAATGTATCAATGTTACCACATTAATCGATCGATACCGATCGCTTAGTGTAGCGATAACGATTGTATATTAAAGCGTTAACACTCTAATATAAGAGCATTAACGCTATGTTATTGGAGCGTTATCGCTCTGATATATCTCTAACAATTTCCCTTCCTCAGTTTGTGTGACATCCTTAAATTCACTCGTCGGATCAATGCGCTCACTTGGAGACATCACATTACATCATATATCCATGATCGTAATTATGTCAATTAATCCATAATGATCCGCATATAAACGCAACGGAAAAATAATTATAAAAAACGCACACATAAATCTTCTTCCAACAATTTCACTAATCACAAGACATAAGTAATTAACTAACTATAAACAAAGGTAACATTAAGATCTTGAACTAACCACTTAATGACTAAAATTAAAATTAATATCTAGCCATAGTTTAACTATTAATATAAACTTGTCCACAAATAAAATAGAGAATCTGAAATGAAAGGCTTAAAGTGATTTCTAATGTATAAAGAAAAATCTCATTAACTAAGCTTCAAATTCTTCTCCGCTCAAATCTGAAGTTCCATCAATCAATGACGCATTTATATAATTCACTCCATGCGTAGTTGTACTCCTTGAAATTTCAAGCAATGAGTCAGTTTACCAAGTAAATTGGTATCAATCTGACATAATGAGGCTAATAGAAAATGCTCATAACTAAAATCATCTCATAAAATCAATCAATAACAGTGATATAACATGTGACATAAATGATAAGTAAAGCAATAAAATAAAACTGAAATATAACATTAAATCTAATTAAACTTTGTGGCTTGGGTCTCTACCCTAGTTTCATGTGTAGTCATTTTAATTGTGTATTTAATACTCATGAATTGGCATGTATAATGAACATGATTATCTCTTTCTTAGCCTAATCTTTTCTTATCTTTCGATTAGTATTTACGTTAACTTCCGTATAACTTCTCTTCAGTTAAGCAATAAGCTTAAAAGTAAAGACCTCTTATCTCTTCAGTCTTATTATTAATACATGGATGCATAACTTTTTTACTTTTATGTGTCACATCGTAAATGTATCTTTTCACTTTTACAGATTTCATGAATGTACATACATAGAAAAACTAAAAATCAATCAATCATACAATAACTCTTTTACTTGTTTAAGCTTAACATATTATAAACATGTAATCTTTATCGATTGCTACTTGTTCATGTTGTGTAGATCAAACATTCTAGGTTGCATGAATTATAACCAATAAAAAAAAGGATGAGCATAAACAAACATTTAAGCATGATGATTAAACATAAGCAATATTTTAATTAAAATAAAAATTCATTACTTGCATCCTGGACAGATACTGATATTATGGACGAATTCTAGGTTCTTGACAGATTCTGAAATTCAGATCATATTCTGAAATTCTGATCAGATTTTGGATTTTAAACAGATTCTAGATTATGAAAAATTTCTCATAGCCCACTCCTTGTAATTTGGCTTCTTATTTAAATAGAAAGGACGAAGAGGAAATAATTTGTGGCTTCTTCTTAGGCATAATTCATAAAAAAGCACCATATGTGTTTTGTTCTATTACTTTAATTATTAATCTTTTTACAAGCTTTGATATAATTACTAATAGATGGTAAATTTGTTAACATATGACAGGTGAAGAAAATCACTCTTTATGCAATTGACCGAGCTGTAAATGATTTAAAGATGACAACATGAATTGAGTCGCATACTAAGTTCTATATATCATGCATTTCGCTTTTTTATGGGTGATTTTCTTTTCTCCATCATAATATTTATGCGATTTAAAAAAAATTACAAATACTTGTTTCTAATTAAAAGTTAAAAGTGTAGGTTGTGTTTGCAATTGTATTGCATATTGACCACGAAGTCCTTGCTTACTCTTCATTGCATTTGTACGTTTGGACACTGGACTCCCCAAAACCTATGCCAGAGTTGAGGACCATTAGTTTGCAAATCAAGCCAGAAACCTCGGTCGGAAGGTAAATGGAGGGATCAAAGGTTAAAGTGAGTTCTATCATCCTAAAAATACATGCCTACTCTTGAAATTAGAATGCGAGATCATTGTTCAAAAACTCACGGAGTCGAGATTCAAAACTAAGTTGAGTTGACTCTAAATTTTTTTAGAGTTGGCTAATTTTTCAACTCGACTTGATTCAGTTCAGTGGTCTATGTGAAATTTCGGAATAATTATAGATCTAACAATATATAAAAAGAATATAAATAATTAAAAATCTAATCACATCCATACAAATAACACAAGAGAATTTTTACATGAAAAACCTTATCACAGGTAAAAACCATGGGATCTATCTCAGATCCAAACTAAATAATCTACTATAAAAATAAACCTTACAGTGCTTTCAGAATGATATGCCCTATCACTCTTCTCACAAACAAAAATCGCATCCCACGATCGTCCATTCCATAGTGAACATCTTTCGCTTCAAACCTCAAATCACACGAGTTAACGATCTAAACCTTTAGATCACAATAATGAAGGAGTAAATCCTTGAGAGATAATTCTAATTAGAATAGTGTAAGTGTATCTCAAAGACAAAGAGAAATTCTGTCTCAAATTTTCAGAAATAGAGAAAATTTTCGCATAAGAGATAACTACCCAAACTGAATTTCAACTTTTGTACTGTCAGGGTACGGACGTCCGCGAATCACTCACGATTGTCCGTGACCATAGTCATCCATGAGGTCAGCCACGGACGTCCGTACATCAAATTTTGAAAACATATTTTCACAACATTTTTACTTGGCAATATAAAATTACTTTGAGAGTAATATTAGATTAAATCATGATTATGACAAAAAAAATTACAATCTCTCCCTTTGTCACAATCATGACAAAATCTAATTTACAATGACTCAATCAACAAGAAATATATATTTGCTCTCATCTAAGTCCTATATAAAGATCTAACATGATGCAAAAATTATAACATTATTTACTCCCCCTAAAACTATTTGCCAAGTAAATTAATTATTCTAAGACTATATCTTTCTATTTATGTCTTCACCTGTAACCTGAAACAATAAAACATTAAGATCAAGTGTAACAGGTATATAAAATTTTCTCCCCTTTTTGTCATAGTGTGACAAGAGAAGGAAAAAAATGACTGAACATACAATAACCCATTGATAAACCAAATAATATCAGAGATAGAATCAATCACAAATAAAAATGACACTTATAGATGTTTTTGAATTTAGCAATTAACAACATAAGCATCTGTTAACCACAAATAGTCTAAAAAAGATTTAACCACAAACATAAGATTAAATTTTTACATATCCAAAGCATAACCAAAACATGTCCAAACACATCCACAACTAACATTCATTTACATCAATTAGCCCACTATTAATAAAAAAACACTGTCAAATAGTATCAACAAACTTGAGACTAAGCATCTGGAGGAGGAAACTAAGATCCAAGTGGAGGAAAAATGCTATCAAATCTATGCATCATTGCTCCAAATCCATCAATCATAGTTGAACGAAGTGAATTCAACTGTTCCCCATAAAGTGTGAAGTTTGTTTCAATGCGATCAACGAGAATATGAATATCCATTTCAATACGATCAAATCGGTGATCATAGAAATGAGCTTCCGCACCCTGGAAAGGAGGAGGAACCGGAATATCACCCGAACCAACATCTCCTTCAGCGTCCACTGCATCTTCATCATCATCAAAGCTATTATCAACCCATTCGATATCATCTAAATCAATCCGAACTCTTTTTCCAATTTTCTTTAATTTCCAAGTGGAGCCATTGATCTAGTGGTCACTAAATTTGGTGGAAGCGACATTTGAGATGATAACACCCTTCCTATGATGATCGGAAAGGGTAGAGATATTTTTGAGGACTCGTCACGCATATGACGAGTAATCATCTAAAAAATGATTGTAGAAATGCATAAGGACGCCCTATTTCGAGAAGAAACATCAGATAGATCAACTCCCACCTAACTTGATCTTTATTTCCTACGCGACGAGTTAGAGTGGCAAAAAGGACATGTCGAAACCATTAAAAACCAATTTTAAGAGATGAATAGTGCAGGACAACGTTAAGAGGATGGTTAAGATGTTCACATATGAAGTCATAAACTGCAAATCGATGATGGAGAGTATACACCTCACTCGATTCAACGAGATACCTATACCCATCTAAATTCAAAGGTATATTTAAGATATTATAAATAATAGTTGGAGATAGTCAAATTTTTTTACCATAGATATATGAAATGATATAACTCTCGTAACAATCCTCGACAGCATTGCTTTTGAGTAGGTTTGTATAAAAGCACCTAATGATATCAATATATGCTAGACCCGAAATATATAAAAATGACAACGATCCTTGTGTCTCAAACATAGTGTAAAGATCATGGTCATGAAGAAATTGTTCGAGAACTGTCCGTTCAACAATTAGTGATCGATTAGCGAAAAGCCGATTAAATCGATCTTCTTGAGTAGGAGTTGGAAATCGCTGAAGAGTAGGATTTGTCGAACTTGAAGTCGATGCGGAATTCTTTTTGGTATTCTTTCGATTGAGAGGCATTTTTATAAGATTTTTCAGTAAAAAAAATTAACGGCGATAAAGAAAATCAGTGAGAAGTAAAAAAAATTCGGTTAAAATGAGGAGGAAAGCGATTTTGGACATTTTTGAGTTAAAACCCCACGGACGTCCGTAAGGAAGTCCACGGACGTCTGTGAATGTATCAATTTGGATGAAACTGTAGAAGACAACCGTTTAAAAGAAACACAAATAAATCTTGATCGTTATTTTTAAATTACGGACGTCCGTTCTGAAAGGACGAATGTCCGTGAAAGTTAGTTCGCAAAAATAAATGCAGTTAAATTAACTGTACATCAGTTAAACCGTCAGAAGTACGAACGTCCGTTGGGCTACACATACATCCATTTAAAACGTGAAAATAAGAAATAGTGAGAGTCATAATGCACGGAAGTCCGTAATGCTACACGGACGTCCGGACTAATCCGTGCTCAGTAAAACAGTGGAGTGGCGAAATTGCGGACGTCCGTGAAAAGTATGCAGTTTTTTGATAAAAAAATTCAATTTAAAAAAATAAAATTAAATTAAAATATAAACACAATCATTGTATATGCTATTTGTGCAAAAAGTTAGCAATCCTCAATTTACATATTCCATGAAGCTTTGTTATCAACAACACGGATTCACCACTAGAAATGAAATGACAAGCTTATAGCATGAGAATTTATTCAAAATTCTAGAGTCAATCAAAAATTCACGAATGAATGGAATTAATCACAGTTAACTCATAAAAAATATAAGTAATCTGAATAGAAATATAATAAGAATTGATAAAATATCATTGACAACTCACATTAAAGAATTTAGGTATTCACTTGTATGTTATATAAAAGATCTTTTGAGACGATACAAATGAAACACTCAAACATTATTAAGCTTTCTAGTTGACCCATTTAACAAGCTTTAGAACAATAACTCCCAACTAATTAGTTTAGGGTATTATATATGAAAACATCCCTACGATTTTACTTGCTCGAGTCAAAAAAGGCTATAAGGTTGAGAATGTTTAAGAAAAATTAAAATTGTTATAGCTTACGTGCTTTCTATTCCACCCATGTAACAAGTGTTAGACTAATGACTCTCGATCTAGTTAGCTCAAGGCATTGAGTATAGAATATTCCTACGAGCTTAATAACTCGAGTCGAATAGACAAAAATATAAGTAGCAAAACTAAAAGATAAGAAATTTTTAATTTTTTATGATTTGATTTGGAGAGTTGCAATGATATAAATGATTGAACATAATATATTTCTTTTTAAGAAAACAGACAACAAACAATGAGTTAACATCAAGTAAACAATTATATGGTGAATTAAGATTAATAAAAAATGAAGATATTTCTCATGTTATATGATCATATGTGAATCAAATTGTATTAACAAAAAATAAGATATTTTAAGAGAAGAACAGTTCTATTTGACCACTTAGCACAAATATGATAAAGACATTTTAAATCAAATGAATATTTATAAAGAATATTTACAATACACTCAACTAAAAAATTATTCAAGTAAGCATAAATCAATGGATTTTCAAAGAAATTTAAATTGAACAAAATCAAAGGTTTTGTAAAGATATCAGCCAATTGAAGTTTAGTGTCTATGTGCTCTAGGATTATGATTTTATCTTCAACCAAATCACGTATGAAATGGTGTCTGATATCAATATGTTTAGTCTTAGAGTGTTGTACAGGATTTTCAGATATAGAGATGACACTTTTTTTATCGCAGAACAATGTCATAACACCTTGAGAAATCTCATAATCAGACAACATCTGCTTCATCCAAAGAAGCTAAGTGCATCCATTCCCAGCAGAAATATATTCTGCTTCAGCAGTGGACAAAGACACAGTAGCTTATTTCTTACTAAGCTAAGAAACAAGACAGTTTCCTATATAAAAATACCATCCACTGGTGCTTTTACGATCATCAGAATTTTCAGCCCAATCTGAATCAGAGAATCCCACTATTTGAGATGTTGTGTCAAAAGGATATCATAAACCTAAATCCAAAGCTCCATTAATGTAACGAAGAACGCATCTAAGAACAGTTAGATGAGATTTTTTAAAAGCAGCTTGAAATCTAGCACACATACCCACACTATATGCTATGTCTGGTCTATTTGATGTTAAATATAAAAGACTACCTATCATACTCCTATAATCAACAACTGATTTAGCAGACACATCTTTTGATAATTTAACTGAAATGTTTATTGGTGTGCGAGCAGGTTTACTGGATTTCAAACCAAACTTTTTTATCAATTTCCTAACATATTTAGATTGAGTAATAAAATATCAGTGGAACACTGTTTTATTTGAAATCCCAGAAAATAATTTAATTCACCAATTAAACTCATTTCAAATTCATTGCTCATCAATTTTTTAAATTTATGTGCAAATTAATCAAGTGTAGATCCAAAAATAATATCGTCTACATATATTTGAGCAACAATTAAATGAGATGGTTCTTCTTTTAAAAACAAAGTTTTATCAACACTTCCACGTTTGAAGCTATTATTAATCAAATATTTTATTAATCTTTCGTGCTAGACATGTCTGCTTCAAATCATACAAGACCTTTTTTAGCCTAAAAATATCAAGAGGTCGATGTGGATCCTCAAACCCTTTAGGTTGTTCCATATACACCTCTTCAGAAAGAAAACCATTTAAAAATGCACTTTTCACATCCATTTGATAAAGCTTAAATTTTAAGTGACAAGTCATAGCCAAAATTATTCGTATGGACTCAAGTCTAGTCACATGAGCAAATGTTTTAGGAAAATCAATGCCCTCAATCTGTGTATAGCCTTAAGCAACTAATCTAGCCTTGTTTCTCATAATTTTACCTTCTTCATTAGTTTTATTTTTAAAAATCTATTTAGTTCCAATTATTTGAATGTTAGAAGGACGAGAAATCAATTCCCATACCGTATTTCTTTTAAATTGAGTGAGTTCTTCTTGCATGGCCATAACCCAATATTCATCAAGAAGAGCCTCTTTTACATTTTTGGGTTCAATAAAAGAAGTATAGCACAGATGACATAAAAGATTAGTAAGATTTTTAAATTTATTTCTAGTCATCAATTTGGTAGTGACATCACCAATGATGGCATTGAAAGGGTGACTTTTCATGTCACGAGCATAAGTAGGCCTATTTGTAGACCTAGATTCTATAACATGTTGATCAATTTCATCATCATCAAAATGTTGTACACTATTTGAAGATGTAGGATGAGACGAAACAAGTTCAAAATCAGAATTGTTCTCTATTCTAAGTTTTTCACGAGTGATAGGAACAATTGGATTATCATCATCTTTATCTTGATGGATTGATAGTTTAGAAGAGAAATCCTCTACAATAACATTTATTAATTTCTTGACAGTTAGAGTTCTTAAATTAAACACTCTGTAGGCCCGATTATTTAAAGAATAACTAATAAAAATTTCAGTATCAGTTTTTGAATCAAATTTGTCAAGGGATTCTCTATCCCTTAAGATATGACATATACTACCAAACACTCGAAAGTAGCTAACTTTAGGTCTTTTTTCATACCATATTTTATAGGGTATTTTAGTGGTGTTAGGTCTCAGGTATACACGATTTGATATATAACAAGCAGTACTCATAATCTTTGGCCACAAATTTTTAGCAACATTTGATGAATTTATCATAACACGAGCCATTTCTTGAAGAACTCAACTCTTTCTCTCAACCACACCATTTTATTGAGGTGTGTGAGGAGAAGAAAACTCATATTTGATTCCACTAGAAGAACAAAATTGAGAAAATAATGCATTTTCAAATTTTCTACCATGATCACTACGGATTCAGATAATAGATAAATCTTTTTCAATTTGAGTTCTTTAAGCAATAATTATAAATGCATCAAAGGTTTGAGATTTTTCTCTTAAAAAAGCAAACCATGTATATCTAGAAAAATCATCTACCATCACATGAATATATTTTTTGTCTCATAAACTACTTGTTCTCATAGGACCAATAAGATTAAAATGCAATAACTCAAGAATCCTAGAAGAAGTAGGGACATTTACTTTCTTGTGAGGAACATGGGTCTATTTTCCCATTTGACAAGCACCACATATAGACCCGTCAGGTTTACTCAATTTTGGTAAACCTAACAAGTTGATTAGAAGTCAATTTATAAAGATCATTTTTATTCATATGACCTAACCTTTGATACCAGATATCAAGTTCATTAGTTCTAGTTGCTAGGCAAGTGGTTGTGACAGAATCAGTGAATGTGTAACAATTATCAAATGATCTAGTCCCTTCAAGCACAACATTTCCACTAGAATTAATAACAGTGCACATATTTTTTGAAAAACTAATATTCATTCCATCATTACATAAATGACTAATATTAATAAGATTAGTCTTAAGTCCTCAACATAAAGAACTTCTTTTAATTTAGGACAACCAGGAACATCTACAGTACATTTTCCTGTAATTTTACAGGTACTCCCGTTTCCAAAAGTAACATTTCCTTCAGAACAAGGATTAAGATGAGAAAAGAATGATTTCTCATCAGTCATATGACAAGAACAACCACTACCAAGGAACCACCTTGATGATTCACTAGTTTTAAGAGAAATATGGGCAACTTAAGCCAATAAATCAGATTTTCTGACCCAAACACGTTTATATTTAGGTTTCAGTGGTTGTTGACTTACTTGTGTCTGAACACTGTTAGTTGAAACTTGAGTAATGAATTGAGTTTTTCTGTTAAACATTTTTATGTTTCTTTCATTGTCTAAATGTTGGACTAGAATAGTTTCCAAATGTAAATGGGCAATATACAAAAGTGTGTCATTTCCAACCACAGGTATAATAAATTGAAACTCTTCTTTCAGTGATTATGTGACTAGTTGACTTAGTATTTCTCAAATTATTTTTAGAAGTTACTTGAAATAATTTTGTGATTTAACAAATTTTGGTGCATTACTTGTTTTTGGTTTAAATTTTTTATTAGAAACATAATTGTATTCAATACTAGACTTATCAGTAGTTCGTTGACCAGTAATTAAAATTTTTTCAAGTTTTTCATTAGCATTACAGAACTTAGAATACTTGTCATTAATGGAACTGAGTTCACTTTTTAGATTTTCATTGATTAAAGTTAGAGATTTAACTTTATTTTCTTGTACCGCAAATTCAGAATTTAAAGATTTTACTTTCTCCTCGAAGGATTTAGAGGAATTTTCAAGAGAGTTTCTCTTGAATGTGAGTTTCAATTTGAAGGTTAAGATTAGTTATTGTATTTTTCAACTCACAATTTTCTTTAGTCAATTTTAATTTTCTTTAGCAAGTTCTAAAGATTCTTGATACAATTCTCGATAGGCATTAGTCATATCAAGAATTTCATCATCATTTTCTGAGTCAGAGGATGAACAATTAGTAGAAATATCATTAGTGTGATGAATAACAGACTCATCAATTGTAGCCACAAAAGCTCTAAATCCATGCGTGGCTTGATCATATTTATCAGAAGATGACTCATAAGAAGTTTCAACCTCATTAGTGATAGTCAATGCTTTTGACTTACCTTTTTCACTTTTTCGATTTGGACATTCAATAGCAAAATGTCCATATCCACGACATTTAAAGCATTGTATTTCAGAGGAATCTTTTTAAGGTATTTTTTCAAATGATTTAAATTAAAATTTTCTTGACTTCTCGGTTCTTTAAAAATATTGTTTCTTATTTTTATAGAACTTTTTAAATTTTTTAACAAAAAGTGTAAGTTCTTTTGATTGATCAGAAGCACTGCTAGATTCAGAATCATTCTTAGATGATTTAAAAGCAACACTTTTACTATCATGAGTATCTTGTATTTCATACTCTTAGGTTTGTAAAGAACCAACTAATTCATCCAAATTTAAGTTATCAACATCTTTGGATTCAACAATTGCATTTACCTTAGATCTAAATTTTTTAGGTAAAAATCTTAAGATTTTTCTAACAATTTTTGCATTTGAAATTGGTTCACCAAGATTAAAAGAATCGTTAACTATATCATTTAAACGAATATAAAAATAAAAAAAAATTTATCCTCTTCCATGTGAAGGTTTTCAAATTGGGAAATAAGCATCTGAAGCTTAGAAATCTTCACTTGAGGGATCCCTTCATATGTAGTTTCAAAGATTTTTCATGCATCCTTAGCAATAGTGTAAGTACTGATCTGATAAAATTCAGAAGCAGTCACTGCTCCAAATAACGCATTAAGAGCCTTAGAATTATAACCAAGATTATCATACTCTTGATTAGTCCACAATGATCTAAGTTTAATTGTGGTATTAGATATATTATCGATCACGGAGGTCGTGGTAGGTGATGACCATCCATCCTCAATAGCATACTATATGTGCGAATCTATAGAACTTAAAAAAGCTCTTATCATTTCCTTCCAGTAAGGATAATTAGAGCCATCGAATAACGGTGGTCTAGCAGTAGACACGCCTTCTTTTGGAAGATCAGGATATCCCAAATTACTCATTACAATAAATTCGTAAGAATTAATCAAGTGTCCTAGCTCTGATACCAATTGAAATTTCGAAATAATTATAGATCTAATAATATATAAAAAGAATATAAAGAATTAAAAATCTAATCACATCCATACAAATAACACAAGATATTTTTCACATGGAAAACCTTATCACAGGTTAAAATCGCGGGATCTATCTCAAATCCAAACTAAATAATTCACTATGAAAATAAACCTTACAGTGCTTTCAGAATGATATGCCCTATCACTCTTCTCACAAACAACAACCGCATCCTACGATCATCCATTCCATAGTGAACATCTTTCGCCTCAAACCTCGAATCACATGAGTTAACGATTTAAACCTTTAGACCACAATAATGAAGGAGTAAATCCTTGAAAGATAATTCCAATTAGAATAGTGTATGTGTATCTCAAAGACAAAAGGAAACTCAGTCTCAAATTTTCAGAAATAGAAAAAATTTTCGCATAAGAGATAACTGCCCGAACTGAATTTCAACTTTTGTACTGTCAGGGCACGGACGTCCGTGAATCACTCACGGTCGTCCGTGAGGTCAGCCACGGACGTCCATATATCAAATTGTGAAAACATATTTTCACAACATTTTTACTTGACAATATAAAATTACTTTGGGAGCAATATTAGATTAAATCATGATTATGATAAAAAAAAACTTACACTATGATTTAACATATTTTACATGATAAAGGAACTGATGTTGCCTTTTGATGTTAGACGAAGATGTGTTATTTTTTTAGCTAATCGAAGATACAATATAAAATGGAATTGAGGATGAATGTAAGGCCGTGGTGGCTTGCTCCTTTTGGTTTATGAAGCTTTTCATATCTTGGAACGACGTGATACCTCATTTAGCTATATGTTCTAGGAGAGGCAAATCATATTGTGGATTCACCGGCTAGGGAATCTTCGTCGAGAGATTTCTTTTGCGTTAAATAGTCTCGCACATCTTTGAAATTGTAGTGATTACTATGTTCATGTAGACTTTTCTCTTTTCATTATAATAAAAATCAAGAGAAAAAAAGATGATGAATGCCAAATTTGTTTGGGCACATTGCTTAATCCTCCCTTTTCTTCATTTGAGTTTGATCTCCATTGAATTTTGATACCTTAATGTTAATCAACATTCTGTTGGTGTTGAAGAAACTTGTAGCATTTTTTATGTACTGAATTTTTTCGTTGACAACTTGAGTCACAGGCTTTATGCCCCATGATCTCTCTCTCTCTCTCTCTCTCTCTCTATATATATATATATATATATATATATATATATAGAGAGAGAGAGAGAGAGAGAGAGAGAGAGAGAGAGGTAAAGGGTCAGTGGGCGGAGCTACGTTATCCAATAGGAGATCTCGAGATCCCCCATCTTTTAAAAAAAATCTTAAACTCCCTTTAAGGAGAGTTTTTAGGGGCAAGCGGTTTTCAAGAGGGATTCGCCAAGCCCCTCTATATATATTAAGTGACCAGAATTTTTTGAGTTTTTTTGCCAAAAATAATAAGAATAACTATTTATAAAGAAAATCTAATACTAATCATTCAAGTTACTTTATTTATAACTATAGTATAAAGAAAAAATCTCAGATTGCAAATAATGTTATCCGTTATTAAAATTTTCATACCTCTCTTTTTATGTTTAAAATTTTCCTTCCTAAGAATAAAGGTTAGTGTTACTACCACACTCCTTTATGCTATAGTCACCTCTCTTAAATCAAAGGAAAAATCAGTTGACTCCTTTCAATCTAATGATAGAGATTAGTTTTCGTCCTAAGCTTTCATATAATAGATCTTGAGATCATGGGCACGATATCAAACGGTAAGATATTGAGTATATGTGGCACACATCCTAAAAAGTGAATATGAACCATGTTTGATGGTTCATCGCACGAAGAATAAACATCTAATCGTTTAATAGTAGACTCGTGATCTCAAGATCTATTGTAGGAAAGATGAGGGCGAAAACAATCTCCGTATTCAAAATAATCAACAAATTTCTCTTTGCTTAAGTGATTGTAAAACAAAGTGTAGGGCCGGCCATGAGCATAGGTGAGCAAAAGGCTGCCATAATTGGACCCAAATGGGTCCCTCAATTCTTCAAAGGTTTATTACTTAAAATTATTTATTATTATTATTATTTTTTTAATAAAATCTATTTTGATTCTCATTTATTAATTTGGCCTGCAAAAATAAATATGATAAAACTAATAATATTAGGCGCCTATCATGGACCCATGAGAAAAATCCTGGCTCGGCACTGTAAAGGGTTGCATATCACCTTGTGTGTAGCGTGTATCATGTTGTGACACTTGTTAGTTGTTACCCTAATGTAGTATCTGAAAAAGACCATTATTGTCTTCTCTTTTCTTGTGCTTTTGTTGCTGGATTTGCAGTTCTTTGGTGGGCAACTGAACCTGGAGTGCCTGGAATGGGTCTTCTTAGTTATCTCAATAAGAAAGCCTGAGATTTGGGGAACCCTTCTCAAATCTGAGCTTACAAGACAAAATGCCGTTTCTTCAAAGGTTACAAGGAATAGAACTCACATTCGTCCAAGACAATAGAAATGTTGTGGACTTCTATCAGATCAGTAATTGTCAAAAGCCTGCCCACATCATTATTTTTAGGTATCTTTACATTTTCACTTGTTAGCAGTTAGTCATATCCATTTTCGTTTGCTTGGAATTGGTTTTCTTAAGTTAATTTCTGTTTTTAAGGGTTAGATTATGCATATCTGAGTCGTTTCAGGTTTTTTTAAAAGGTAAACTATACCCGAGGTCTCTGAATTGTATATTTAGGGGGTAGGGCTGTCAACGAGCTGAGCTAAGCTTGAGCCGAGTCGGAGTCAGCTCTAGCTCGGCTTTACCACACAAACATGAGCTCTAGCCCAAGCTCTATATTCTCTTCGAGCCTGGAATTTCTAGGGCCTAGCTGAGGCCGAGCTGTGCTCAGGCCTAGTAAATTTCTAATAATTTTTCTTATATTATGATCATTATATATTTCTTTCTTTGGTTACTTTTTAATTTATTTATGACTAACACTTTTACGATTTAATCTAAAGTTTCTAATCAATGTATTTCGTTCCACAAAATTATCTACCTATGATGACATTATCTGTTCTAGCTGTTTCATACAAATCATATATTGCTAACTGCAGTATGCATTGTAGCAACAATTTCTTGAAGTAGAATTACTGGTGCAATTACCATTTTCAGCAATCATTCTACTAACTCTACTTCAATTTAAACATTTGATGAGTGGACAATGGCAAGTTGGCAAGCCACATTGAGTTGGGGTCAGCAATAGCTCAGCTCTATCATGCAAAACATGAGCTCTAACCCTTCTCTAGCCTCGTTGAGCCTGAAATTTCTAGGATGTAGCCCTCTGTTTAATGGGCTGAGCCAGTTTGATCCTTGAAGCCAGCCTGGGTCCTTTGCATCCCTATTTAGGCGTATAGGGTTCACATAATATATGTGAGGCGTACATCACTATGGCCTTTCTTTGAGTTGTATGCCGATAAGATCTGCGTATGATTGGTTTTGTATGACTGCTAAGCCTGTTTCAATGTCATTTTACTGCGTTTCTGTTGTTATTGACTAATTTTTTTATTTTGTGTTAGGGATGGAATAAGCGAAGGTCAATTTAATCAAGTTTTGAATATTGAGCTAGACCAAGTCATCAAGCTCACAACGCTTGCTTGTTTTCTCTTTGAGGGAAATGAAAATGCAAACGGAGTTCCATTGTGTTTAATTCTCAATGGTTTCAAATTTTTTTTAAATGGTTGTTGCTGCAGGCATTTCAGCACTTGGGTGAGAGCTGGCTACCAAAATTCATTGTGGTTGTGGCACAAAAGAACCACCACACCAAGCTATTCCAGGCTGGCTCACCTGATAATGTTCCAGCTTGTTTGTCTCTTGATAAATTATTTATATAAGAAAATTGCATTCCATTTAAGTTCTTCTAAAGCTGGAGCCGCTAATGTCTGCAGGAACCGTTGTGGACTCAATGCTTGTTCATCCAAGGAACTATGATTGCACCAAGGTATCACATGCCTATTTAAGAATCTCTGTGTAGGTTGAAGCCTTGTGAGATTCAATTTTATGTTCAGTGGATGCCATGATTGGTTAACTGCTCTAATGAATCTTAAAATTGCTGAAGTTGTCTTATTAACCTACTACTCCGTTTTACAGAAGCATTCCCTTTTTCAACAAATTTTTATTATCTATAGAAGCATGCCAAAGGCTGTAAAACAGGTTTGGTTCTGAGCTATCTCTGCATCCTAATGAATATTTAATTTTAAAATTATTATGTCACTCTTTTATCATCTTTTCTGCACATTGTACCATTTTTATCGTGCAGGCAGTTCATCGCCAGATTCTGATCTTAGTTTTTATTATAGGCACTTCATTTGAACACTTAGCTTTATCTCTGATCCACCAACTGGAAGTGAAAGCCTTCTAAGACAGGTTTTAGTAATATAAGTTTCATTCAATTCATGAAAATGGAAGGATATTGAATACTATGAATTCAGAATTAAATCAGGTTTTGTACACGTTAACGGAGAAGACAATTCCTTCTTCAGAGTTAATTTTCACTGTTAGAAGGTTAGATGACTCAAAACTAAAGGTAAAATGCATTACTTTTTTTTTTGTGCTAGTAGTAAAAAATATTTGTTCTTAGACTTGAATTGCTGTTGGTTACAGGATATGAAAATTCTCATTCCAATATTATCTATCAAAAGAGGAGGTTTCTTCAGTTATTTTATTTTATTTTTTAATGTATTAGAAACAAATAAGTATCATTACATATTAGAAACAGTCTTAACTGGTTTTATTTTGGCTAACGAGTGTTTTTCTATTAATTAGTGTGAAAAATTACTCAATATAATTATTCCTATTAATTTAATTTTTGGGTTGGATCTTTGTTGAGTCTTCAAGTTAAGATGGACTCTTCTCCATCCGTACTGGCGATGATAGAACTCCTTGCAAAATCAGAAATGGCATCTTGGCCGCCCACAATTGCAAACTCACTGTTATACCTGAAATGACACAAAATTTTGTAAGTTTTATATTTAGCATCTGATCAGTTTCTTGCATATTCTTTGGATAATTTATTGGGATATCACACAGGACTTGGTATAAGGTACCTAATCCTAGAACCAGCGGCAGCACTCGGGTCAATCTCACAGTGCCCACTTTGGTAGTTGTGCTGATAATTTTTAGTGCCAAACCAGTGAAAGGTTAGAAGTAAATTTTCACTGATTTGCTTGCTCATAAATAGCTGTGTGCCTTCCGAGGCTTGACCATTTCGACGGAAGGAGATTGACCCGAGGACTGCGGCTAGCATTAGGATCTGGTATCAAATACCAACTCATCACATAATCCCCCACAAAACCTGGACTGTTTTTCATAAATAGCTGAATTGTGCTCTATATTTTTTTCCCCATTTATGGGTATTTGTTGTTTCAGCACGAGAATGATCAATACAGAAGCAGTAAGGATTCCAGTAACGGAAGGTCGAAAGAACAGGCAAAAATGTCAGAGCGGTTCCTCGAAGAAACATTTCACCTTCAAAGATATATGGTTGCAACAAGGCAGAAGCTCATGGAGATACAGTGAAGGATTCCATTCATTTTAGTTCGCATGCTGAAGGGGCGTAGCTTCGGGATTCAATATAAGGCAGTTTGCAAATAATGTATGAACTTTGTTTAGCGAGATACAAAGGGTTTTGGAAGTACGGATAGCTCGGATAATTGGTGATCTTGAGGGGATGTTGGCTTGCGAAGGGAATCTACATTCGAGAAACTAGTAATGTAAATTGATTTTTATGTATTGAATGTTGGCTTGCTATATGAGTTTTTAGCTCTTTTTGTTATTTGTTTATTATTTATTTTTATTTCCAGGTTATGAATGTGTACTGTTAGGTAATATGGTGCCTGGGGCGAAAAAAAAAAGCATTAAAAAAAAATTGTTGGAAAAATTGCAACTCTTGGTGCCTGGGGCAAAAAAAAAAACAGTATTAAAAAAAAAATGCAACTCATTAAAGACGGCTGCAAGCCGTCTCCAATAACGGGAGATCACCTATTGGAGACGGCTTGTGCCTTTGGAGATGGCTTATGGCAGTCTCCAATAACCTTGACTATTAGGGATGGCCAAAAGCCGTCTCCAAATATGTAAGTCGTCTCTAATAGTGCTGGAGACGGCTTCTATGTAGTGTCGGATACCCTTGTCTCCATTATCTTTTTTTTTGTAGTTCCCCCACCAAATACTGAATATCCCCTATTAAGTACAACTAAAAATTGTCCTCTGCTTTGAATAAGATGATGGAGCATTTTTCTTCCAATCTTTCACACAAATGTCCTTGAGATCAGACGGTCAGTTTTCATTTCCACATTGCAAACATCCCAAAAAGGGACTTGTGAACATTATGTGTGCCATATAGTCTTTGAGTCATTTTGTGAGAAACAAAAAATGAGTTCCATCATCCGATTCAAAACAGACAACTGTTTCCAACTGACTTAGTGGGGTATACTTAGTATTTGGTGGGGGTAGTAGCAGCCCCCTTTAATAAAAGGCTGAAGTCACATGGACAATTAAGAACTTATATATGTGGTGGGTTGTCTTCTCTCTTGTTTGCATCTGGTTTGCAATGCCATTTGTTCACTAGTTGTGCTGTTCAGATGTTGTGCTTTGGTTTCCCCGAACACGGTGCCTTGGAGTTCTCTTTCTGGTTTGACTTTGTCTCATTTATAAAGAGTCGCCTGTTCCATTTTCTATGTACAAATTTCTCGTGATTACTGATCCAGACCGTCCATTGTTAAGATATACATTAGATCAGTCACTGCTTGAAAATTGTTGTTACCATAAATATTTGGGCATCTTAGTAATCAACTTCCATTTTGTTTTATGAAAGATGGAAGAATGGATTTGAACGAATTTGAATGCTATATTACATGCCAGGTGTAAGGGTTCAGTCAGCTCCTAGGCATTAAAATAGGAATGCACAGATCAGACATAAAAAGATCGACTAATGCATAAGAATACTGATCTGAGCATAAAAAGACCGATTCATGCATCAAAAGACCTAATTATTACTTTATGCCGTCAAATGGCACAAAATGACCGATTCAGGCATAAGATGACTGAATCCACGGAATAGAAATTCACGGATCAGGCATCAAAAGACTAATTCAAGCATCAACAGACCAATTCACGCACAAAAATGACCGTATCGGACTATGGGAGAATGAGGCATAAAAAGATGATTCGGGCATAAACTGACCAAATCGGGCTACGCAAGAATGAGGCATAAAAAGATTGATTCAAGCATAAAATGACTGAAAACGGGCTAAGAATGTACCATCGGTCACTGAAAGATCGCATCTTCGACCAAATCAGTGTTAATGAGCCCAAAAAAGATAGTGTAGTCTTGCGGAATTGCCAATTCAGTTTAAGTGGCAATTCTAGGTTTTCAGCTTAAGTGGCAATTCTAGGGTGACCTGATTCTAGAATTGCCAAATCCATGTTCTTTTTGTTACGGGAAATTTAAATGTGTGAAAGTGAATTGACCACACGTGAATTCCAAGGACCAATTTCATCGTGGTTAATCTTCAATTTTATGCATATATCAGTTGAAGTGCATAAGGGTCAAAATATTTCGAAATAATTGGAATCAAATATCTTAAAATTTACCTTTTTTTTTATATTTGTATTTGCTAAAACTACCTTTTTCTAATTCCAAGAGAATTTGTTTCTTAAAAAATTTAAACAAATGGCAGAATTGTAATTCTAGGGAAGCCACTTCCCAGCCCCACACAATATAATCAAATAGAAGAAGTGTCATTTCAAGAGAATTCAATTTCAAGGAAGTTAGCAAGGAAATATTTATTCAATTTCAGGTTAGCAAACAGAGGTTTGTGGACTTTGCTGAATGTGTGTACATGGCCATCCAATTCTATGAGCTTCCCTCATTTTAAAACCATTTTGGCATTTAAATCTCCTTACACTCACCATTAAAGTAAGAGGTTAGAAATTCAAGTTTTCCAACTCATAGCTCATACATTGAAGAGTAGTAGCCTAAAAATCACATTTTCAGATATTTGAAGTATCTAACCGGGCACTCTTATATAAATCTAATTTTTATCAATCAATATTAAACTTTTGCCATTCATATTGATCGCATGCGCTTATGGGCGTGATTCTTTAGCCAAAAAATATTCCAATGCGACTTCCAATAGGGCATGTTTGTTTCGGTGTAAAGCCCAAATAATACTTGTATGATGAAAATAATACGGCTCAACGGTTGATTTTTTTACACGACGGTTGTTCATTTCACAGTAATTGAAGGCTGCATTGGTTGGTTTTTTTACACGACGATTGTTCATTTCACAATAATTGAAGCTGCATTGTACTGTTCAAATTACAAGTATTATTTAAGTGTTACAGATCCCAAGCCTCGTAAGGTGCAAAAAATACAGGAGCTTTTTGCAATTGCTATAAAAAACCCATCGTCTTCTTGGTGCTTCAGGCTTTTAACAGAGGCTTTTAACAGAGGCTTTTAATAGAGGCATCTGGGTTTGATGAATGGCCGGAATTCGGTCGAGTTTCGGGAGTCGCCTTTGACTTTCCGGTGAGCGACTCGTCTCCGTCATCGTTGCCGCCGAAAGTTCCTCGCCGTCTCTGCCGGCAGTTGATGGAAAGCAAGAGCTCTTCTAGCGTTGAAGAAATTGAATCCAAGCTCAAAGAAGCCGATCTCAAAAGACAAGTACTGATTTTTTATTTTTTTTAGGGTTTTTATTTTTCTAATGGTTTTTGTAGATTTATAAAAAAATGGTATTTTTTTTTTCAAAATTTTATTTGTTTGCAATTTTTTTTGGAAAACAAATTTTAGCCTAATTTTTTGTGGGTTTTTGATGTTCTTTTAATTCTCGGAAGACAATATATATATATATATATATATATATATATATATATATATATATATATATATATATATATATATATATATTAGGTTTTAGATTTATAAAATGGGTCTTTGTTTTTTCAAAGTTTTCTTTGTGTTGAGTTCTCTATTTTTAAAAATTTTGGCCTATATTCTTTCTAGGCTTTTGGTGTCATTTTGATTCCTTTCCTTTATTTTATGTGGGCTTTTTTGCTTTTTATTTTTATGATTCTCGTGACTTGGGTTTGGTGGGTTAGATAATTTTACTCCTGTTGACTCCATTGTTTTTTTTGTACTATTTTTCTGAGTGTTTCTTATATATGCTCATTTTTATTTTGTCGTTTCCTTTTTTACATTTTTTTACTTATCAACTTGTTAACTTCAGTCTAATGAACTTAGTTTTGATATAGCAACTTGGTTCTTTTAAATGATTTTTTTTTTTTTTTTTCTAAATAAAAAAAAACACCTTTTTATGGGTATGATAAATTTTTGGCACTGTATTAGATTTTTGGAGACAGTTTGAGTAAAATCAATGAATTATTGGAGACAGTTTGAGTAAAATCAATGAATTAAGTGGTTGGTGGCGTGAAAAATGCATATGACGCATTTGATCATATGTCTAAATAGGTATGGAGTGCTCCATAGAGTTGGTTGGTTAGGTGAGAAGAAGCATATGAAGTGTTTGATTATATGTTTAAGTAGGCTGATTTTACTAGATGATTAGGGCTAGTTGTGCCTTGATATATGATGTATGATGTTTTGACCTCTCACAATTGTAATTAAGCCTACATTTAACCCTTCTCGTGTAAATTGTGATTATGAGCTTGTTTCTTATCATAATTGTAATTAAACCTTCATTTATTTTCTTATCGGATCATAATTGTAATTAAGCTTTTATCATCAACATGATTCTATGACACATCGGGCATGTCCATCATCAGTGGTAGAGCCATGTTATCTGATGGGAGGGAGGGCATCCATCATCATGCCCGATGATATCAGATACTAATAACGGTAAATGGGGAAGGTCAATTTTTATATGAATTTAAATATATTACATAAGTTGTTCTTTTGACTTTAATATTAAAAAAACATCAAAAAGTGAATTTTACAAGAAGATTTTGCAGCCAAATGAACAATCATTTTACACCCAAATTTTATATGCAAAGTGAATTTTGTATGTAATCCAGTCATTTAAAAATTATATGCAATCTCTATTTTATAGGGTGCATATTACAACGAAACAGGAGTTGGATGAATTGCGGCAATAGGATTGAGCCTCTATCATGATAACAAATTGCGACAAAAGTTTGTAAGAGTTTTTCAAAATTTACGAAAAAAGGGGTTGGATGAAACTTTCAGCGATATTTCGGTGATTTCATCTAAAGTTCCGAAGTTTCTTTTAACTTCACCAAAATTAATATTTTTTTAAAAATTTGACGACTTTTTAAATATGACCTTACATGAACAGGACTATTTTTTAAAATAATAAATAATATTTCTATACATATGAAATATATATCTTTTTATGCGTTCCCAAAAATTTCCCAAAATTTATCCGAAAACGAACTGAAAATACCACCGACCGAAATATAGCCGGAAACGAATTTGTCACTAGGGCTGGTAGCCCAATCGAACGGTGACAGTATTCCAACCTCTAGATTGCAGGTTCGATCTTAGCCAACCTGTCAAAAAACACTAAAATGTGATGACAGGCTACCATTATGCCATTTAGATTGATCACATAGTAAAGTGTCACATAGCTTAGTAGTAAAGTGTCCTTTCATGGTGTAAGAATACATATATTTGGATGGCATAAAATTATGCAAACACCATTTTAATGTTTAAGCGTCGGGTTAAAATACACTATTCGTTCAATCAATTTAACTAAGAGTACCTCTATTTTCACCTACAAAATCTTTAAGTTCACCCACTTACTGTAAAAAATTAAAATTTTAAGCTCATATATTTATTCGGATGAATATTTTGTAAAGGATTTACTTACGTGAATTCTTTTTGCACACCCATATCTTTTTTTTCACTTAACAACGCTGACAATACCTACTAGTGATGCCGATGCCTACGCTGGTGATGCCGAGAAAGAAGAAGCCCACAAAACCTCTTGAAATCCTATGAAAAAGAAATCATGAACTTTTGAATCCCTAAGAATAAGCTATGAAACCCTTTTGAAATTCTACGAAGAAAAAATCATAAAACTCTAAAAAAAAGCGAAGAGAAGAAAAGAGAAAACTTCAAAACTCATGTAAACCTTTTGAAAAAAAGGAAAAAGGCAAGAAGAAGAAAAGGAAGAAAAAGACAAAAAAAATGTCGCTGTCATTTGTTTAAATCTGACAGTTGGTACCCACCTCAATGGGAATCCATTGTAGTTTAAAGCTGACGATGGATACTCACTGTCAGATTTGAAAAATTGACAATGGGTACTCACTGTCAATTTTAAACCACTGATAGTAGGCACCCACTGTCACACACACAAATAAGTTTTTTTTTTTTTTTCTTTTTCTTATATTTCTCTATTTTTTCAAAGCTTCTAAGAGATTTTTGTAAGTTTAAAGAGGAAGAAGAAGATGAAGAAGTGGATTCCAAAAGTGTTTCACAAGGATGTATCACTCGTCGAAACAGAGGACTCACCTGAATGAAAGGAGAAGAAGTGGGTTTCATGAGAGTATACGACTCACCAGACTAAAGATCACACCGGAACGTATGGAGAAGAAGAAGTGGGTTTTAAAGGGGATTTCATAGGATGAACATCTCATTGGAATAGAGTACTCGTCGGAACGATTGAAAAAGAAGAAGTGGGTTTTAATGGGGATTTCATGGAGGTGAACAACTAATTAGAACAGAGTACTCGCTGAAACGGAAGACTCATTGGAATGATAGAGGAAGAGGAAGAGGAAGAAGATAAAAAATAGAGTACCTATAAATCCACCCACCAAATATTTGATTTCACCCACCCCGAAACATATAGAATGCATTGAATCATACGATGGAGATTGTTTATTATCCCAATCTTTTACTCGATGGATCTTGAGATTATGAGTGTACCATTAGACGATCGGTCGTTTATTTCATGTGGTACACACCCAAAAAAGTGACCTTGTAGTCAATTTTGAGCGTGCGTATGATGTTGCAGTCACTTTTCTTAAATGTGTGTCGCGTGAAATAAAACACTAATCATATGATGGTACGCTCATATTCTCAAGATGCATTGTGTGGAAGATTGGGAGGATAAACGATCTTCATTGTCAGATTCATCAGAGTCAATGTGTTTCAATATGGGTGAACTCAAAGATTTCGTGGGCGAATTTAAAGGTACTCTGAAAAATAACACCCAAATAAGTTGGTGACTTTAAGATTTTACTCACCAGGCCACCAACCAAATCTTTGAAAGCACCCACAAATTGTGCTTAATTTGCATTTCAAAGAAAAAAAAATCAAGCCTATTAGAGAACCGGACAAGAGGTTGGTTCACTTTAATATCAGCCACTAAAATATGGGTACCTTTATTTTCGCCTTCCAATTATTGAGGGTGACTGCTTTGTATTAGACTATGGAGATCGGTTTTTGTCCCCATCTTAGGCCATGTTATTACCATCGGAGGTAGGGCTGTGCATTTTTTGGGCCGAATCGACCAAATCGGACCAAACTACCGGTTTTGGTCGGGTTTGGGTTTAGTTTGGCAAAAAAAGATTTGAAAAGTTTGGTTTGATTTTGGTTCCAGGCATTCCCAAGCCGAAATTGGCCGAACCGATTATAAGTATATATATATATATATATATATATATATATATATATATATAGTCAACTTGAGTCAAGCAGACGATTGGGCTTCATATTTTTTGTCCAAAATTTAGGCCCAAATTCAGTGTTTCACACCTTACTTAAGGCACGAATCTCACAAGACGTTGAATTAGAGAGTAGAGACTTAGGGTTCTAATTTTTCCACCTCTCTAGAATCACTCCGGAAATAATGAAAATGGTAAAAGCGTAAGACTGGTTGAGAAATTGAGAAAATTTTGATATGCAAGTACAACGTATAGGAAATTCGAAACCGACAGAACCAAATCAAAACCGATTCGAATCGGGTTGGCTTAGTTCAGCAGTTGGACGGTTTAGTTTGGTTTGAACATTTAGAAACTGATTAGAACCAATTTGATTTGTAGTTTTGGTCCAAAACCGACCAAACCAAACCCAATACACCCCTCATCAGAAGGTTAGTTTTTGTTTCGGTTTCATAGGCTCTAAAAACATGTTTACTGTGATGTCTTTCATGCATTTTTCAATCACTTTTTTGGGATTTGCGCCATGTGGATTCAAAGCTGATCATGGATGATATGCCCATGGTCTCAATAACCAATGTAGAAAAGATTGAGATAAGAAAAATCTCTATCATCTCTTTTTTTTTTTTTCATTCGTAAGTTCTCCATCATCTACTTTAGAATAGTCAATGGATTTTCCAGGCAGGCACCAACAGAGCTGCCCTTATAATATGCACAATTATAGTGTGCTCAAATCTTTAGCTCCCAGCTCCCAAGGTCAACTACTTCTTCCTTAAATGAATCTCTAGGTGCGCCCACTTATTTACTAAAAGGCCCGTTAAATGATGTCCAACCGTCTTGTAGACTCTAACACACTTTTAAATAGGTGCTTTCAATAAGTTGGTGAGTACGAATAGACTTTCAGACACCTTAAATGCTTAGAAATTACTCCTTCAACATGATTTAAAATAAATATTTAGTACTTAGGAGATGTTTGTCTCAGTTAACCCATCTAAGTACTTTGATTTGAAGTTCACAATGAATTAGTCTAAAATGAGTGTCAACCTATCATAGGTGGACAAAACAGTCCACACAATTGTGTGGCTGCAAGATATGTGCGAACTTCTAATACAAGAGAATCCGTATGTGCAAACTTCCAATACAAGAAAGTCCGTGCCAAACATATAGTATCATGAATGTGTAGATTGGTTTAATGCACATGATGGGTGAACACTCATTATAGACTAACTCTTAATATAATATGATTTAATATAGTCAACTATTATATAAAATAATGGCCTTTGACTCTAATAAATCATATGATAGAGATTGTATTTAGTGTCCATCTTTTGCGCCTAATTTCTTGTAATAACCCAGATTTTTGAATTTTATTTAATGGTATTAGATGATGTACCACACAGTGCGTGGTGCTAACGCTCCACACCGGAATATACTCACTTTAGAAATAGTCTGATTTTTTTTATATATCAATATTAGACTCAATGCGGAGTACTCGTCGATACGATTCCAACGATATATAATTTGTCGATTTTCGATAAGAATATAAAAAGTTATGCCCGTTTGAAGAGTGAAGCGGGTTAAAGGGCACAACTGTAAATTTGGGAGAGAATCACCATTTACCTTGGTGCTTACACAAAGCGCTGGAGCAAAACCTCTTCTCAAGCTTTTCAAGTCACGTATGAATTCTACTTGCGTAGAAAAACTACTATTTTATTAAATCTTATACGGAAAGTCTTAATTAGAGTTAACCTTATGCTGAGGAATTAGATATATATTTACTTCTTCTCATTGTCTTTCTTTATCCCTCTTCTGCAAAAGCTCGAAGTGCCATCTTCATAATTCCTCGTCGGATCTCCATCGATTTTCGATCTTATCGAGAATCTTACACCATCAAAGTTTCTCATCACCAATTTATCGTGAAGAAAGGAATTCTCGCGAAAAGACTGCATATCGCCTCGAATCCGATCTCCATCAACCCAAATTATCGTAGGATTCGAAACACGCTTCAACAGGTGGGTGCCTCTAAATCCATCTTAAATTATTTAGTTATTTCTTAAAAAGAAAACCCTAATTTTTTCTTAAATTTTGATAAATTTCGGGTCTTAAAAATATAGAAATTAGGCTCAAATTCGATAGGATCGTTTTTCCCAGATTTTCGTGAAATTCGGCCAAACTCTTTAACAGACACAGCCTCGGTATTTTGGCCATAACTTTTTATCCCGAACTCGGATTGACGTGATTCTTGCGGCATTGGAAAAAAGACAACGAGATCTATAACTTTGTATGAAATAGCAATTTCACGAATTTAATATTTTTAAGGTCAAAATTGAGCTGCAAGTCGGGATACGTTTTAGATGATCCAAGGTTACACGGGTTTGACATTATTTTTTTAACTATTTGACTACTTTATGCTAAACTTATCTCTAGACTTATAAATCCCTAAGATTAAATAAAATACATTAAATAGCTTGCATCGAATAACAATCTATAAGTTTGAGGGGTCAAATATGGACGTTTTTCAATACTTACCATTCTATTACCTCCTCTAAGCCTCATACAATTCTTTATTTGACACATGCGTTCCTTTAGAATTTAAAAATAGGTTGGATCGCTATACCAGTCAATTACCAAATTTTATGAATATAATTAACCTTAATGAAGTATAGTTTCAACACTATTATAAAATAAATATAGTTAAATATTTCTTATTTTCTGTTTTACTTTAATATTTCGTATGTTATGCTCTTTATTAATTTTCTTCAAAAATATGAAATGTTTAAGGTTTATGTTATAATTCATTCTTATATATATTCACCATTATCATATGACATTCATCATATAGAAAATCACGATAGGGCATACGCATATAAGTTAAGAATAAAATATGACACATGACTTAAGCCTTCGTCACGGTGGGGTTTCTTTCACGGTCACGTGGAACTTGGAATGTAGGCATTCATGTACGGATGCAACCCCTCTATGGTAGTATGGGATACCACACGAAGTACATCTAGATTACTACGGAACCCGTCCCTTGGAAAACGTGGTTTAGTGAAGCCTATCGCATATAATTAAGTTTTAAGAAAAAATGAGAAAAGAATATGTTAAGACACATACATATTAAGAAAGTGGGGACTTAAGCCCACGAAAATAGAAAATCGGGGCGGGGACCTAAGCCCAGAACCGAATAATATTATGATATGTTAAGATACGCTGTGAAGGCCAGCTAAATATAAATTAAGTTTCTACACGTGCCATACCTTCGAGCCAGTAGAAGGGCTTAACGTCTTGACCAAGACGGGTCTTAAGGACATTATAGCCTTGTCTCGAACTAAGGGGACATCGTGGTTATTATGAACCTCATCCGGATGGTGGTTTATATTATGATATGGAGGTTAGGTGGTTATCTACACGTGGACCTCAAGCGTGGTAGGCTCGACGATCCCAGCATGCATCGCTTAAATAAGATAAGATGCGGCACGTTGTGTAGGCGTATGAGTAATTAATAAGACTTACGATATGTCACGTATGCTAAGTTGATAAGACAAATAGGAAAAAGATAAGAAAATAGAAGCATCATGCACTCTTCATGTTATATTAGTATATTTTTCAGTCTTGATTATAATAGTCTATGAATTATGGATAAGTTTATTTCATTTATTTAAGATGTTGGTTATATTTTAAAAATGCACCTCAATTCAAGCGATTGCACACACGCCCACCTGAGTAAGTTATGGTGGATCGATTATGCAACCCACTGAGTTTACGCGATTGAGTAAACTCACCCCCCTCCCAAAATCTAACAGTTTGTGAAAATTCGCTTATCCCGTCCTTGATGATTTGAGAGCTGCCATTAGGAGGCGCTTACGTAGATGGAGGCGTTGGCTATCATCCAGGAGAGCGTAGATCCGTGATTTCTACGAGCCTTAAGAGTCCTTTGCTTTAGACTTTATTCTTTGAGAGACATATTCTAGTTATTTTGATATTTTTGTGAGTTCATGTTTAGGACCATTTTATCCTACGTAAACCTTATTTTTTCCTATCTTAGATGCATGGTTAGGATTTATCTTTTTATTGTCTTTTATAATTCCCGCTGTTAATTTATGAGTATTATTTTTAATGCTATCTTACATGCCTCAATCCATATGCTAAGTCAATTTATAGATTATGTGTATGTCCGCTTATCGCCTTAACCAGCGTGCGGTGTCATAACACGGAATTCTAGGCCCTCGATATTGGGTAAGGATTTTGGGTCGTGACATTTCTTTAGATAATGAATTTTAAATTAGGCAGCTTAGATGATATTTTCTAATGACACAAGTCTCCAAAACACTTATATCTTTATTCTAAATTATGTGCCCGGATCAACTTGTCGTGTGCAAGAAATGACTTCTTCGGTCAAAACGTATGACAAGCGGGTTATAATCGATCGCTCCTTTACTTTTAGGCTCGAAGATAGGATGCATGGTTGAGATCATTTAATCAGTTCAACTACATTGTTTGGCCCGTCCATTTACTGTTCGAGCACCTACAATATATAGCCAATAATAGCAAACGTGATGCCATTTGGACGGCATAGACCATCCTAAGTTGCATTTTCGTCGTTTTCGAACAGTTTCACTCTCTTTAAAGGAAGCAGCCAATAAGAAAGGCTCTGCAGTCCGTCCTAAACGAAGGGGAAACATTCTCCTCTCTCTCTCTCTCTCTCTCTCTCTCTCTCTCTCTCTATGGATTCAAACGAAGAAGAAACCATGCTGATCAAGCTCCATAAAGCAAAGTCAAGCATCAGAACCCTCCTCGAAATCTCAGCCACCATGGAAACCAGCCTCGAAAAGATGGACAAAAGGTTCTCTCTCCTCACCGAAACTCTCACTGCAACTTCAAAAAAGGTAGCTCCCTTACAAGCCCAAGCCATGGCCACCAAAGCTCTCGACACCAGAATCAACAGAGCCGTCTCTCCAGCCCTCAAACTTCTCGAAAGCTTCAAACTCACTGAATCTCTCCAACGCAAACTCCTCAAACTCTCCTCCAAACTACCCACCAAGCAAAACCCAGAAAAAAGACTCAAACACCTGCTCAAATACGTCAACTGCGTCGACCAACTCAACGGCTCGATCGACTCGATTACTCGCGAAAGCGAACCGGCAATTCAGAAGCTCCAAGAGGCCGTAGAGTTCTTGAGTAGGACGAAAGCTACCGACCAGTATAGAACGAAGCGGCTCAGAGAGACCATGGTTACGCTCAAAGCTCTTTATGAAACGGAGGTTGATGGGATGAGATATGAGGGGTTGCTTGATGAAGCACTGCTTAATCTTCAAGATGAGTACGAGAGGATTTTACAGCGGCTGAAGCATAGAGATATAAGTGAGTTGCAGGAGAAACCTGAAGAATTGGAGGTTTTTGATCTGGCTTCCGAGCTGGAGGTCGAGGTTTTGAGAAGGATCTCGGAAACTTTAGCAAGAAACGATTGTTTGGACATTTGCATTGATATCTTCGTTAAGGTATTGCTGTTCTTCCAAATTTATAAACTTTATTGGCATATTTACAGAACCAGGACCGGGAAGAAAAAGTTTCTCACTATTATACTGCATCCGAAAGTTTATCACCATCAGGACGCACCTTATTTTAGTGTCCTTGAAAATTGTGAAAGCTTATTTATACAGATTAGTGAAATGCGCCCCCTATACCCTGCTTTAAAAACCATGTTTTAAACCCTTTTCCATTTCATTTGTTTCCGCTCTACGTCATAAAAGTCTCGGAAGAAGACGAAGCTTTTCTACTGCTAGAGAGGCTCCATTGATCAGAATTTGCAGAAGAAGATGACAACCCAGGGTATCCCCATTTTGACCATCCAGATTGTTTGGATGGGTTCAGCTCATCTGGGCTTATCACAAGCTTCACCTTCTACACCCCAAGGTAGTTATACCTCGAAAAAACCTCGCTCTCCGCCCTCTTTAAAACGCCGGAACTGTCAAAAAACATTCGATAAGGCGCAACGAGTCTGTCTTCTTCGTTGCAGAGAGCGGTTGCGCGAAAAGATCGCATATGCGGAAAATGCCATGGCCATGGAAATCATTGGTGATCGACTCCACAGTGATGGGTGGGTAGAGCTCCATCGTACTACAGGGGATCCCTCATTTTGACCATCCAGATTGTTTGGATGGGTCTGTGATTAGGAATTAGGTGGTATTAGATTCACTTATAAATAATTTATAAATAAGTGATTCAACATGATCTTCTCTTCTTTAATAAATAGTAAAGAATAATGAAGGAAATGGGGAAGATGGGTCTTTATGAAAAAGGGTATAATAGTAATCTAAGCCATACTTCCAATTTACACTTCACGGATTTCAAGGACTCTAAAAATCGGTGCTGTCTTGATTATGAGAAACTTTATTTTTCAATATAACAGTGAGAAACTTTATAGTTAGGAGTCCTCTTTTTGAAAAGTGTCCCTTTATTTTACCAAATTAATGAAACGTTTTTACTCCCATAGAGTCCCGTCAAAAGCTGTATTGCGCTGTCATCAGGGCCCTAAAATTCTGTGGCTCTCAACTTTTAATACAATTGAGTGGTTACATCGGCCGGGGGAGCCTCATACACATACAGGGGTGTGGCCTGGAGGCTCTACCCCCGTTTAACTTTTGAAATATGTACAGAATACACTTCTTATACAGCCTTTTCTATGTGCAAGCCCTCAAATCTACGATGTATGATCCCCCAGATCCGCAAGAAAACAATGTTTAACATTTGTCCACATTCGCACCAGAAGAAAATCCTCGCTACCCCGCTGCCTACATGTGAAAGAGAGGCTATGATCCTGGATCTCTTCGTACACATCATAAGAATCACGCTTAGGAATTGCCTTTCAGCCACGAATCCTGTCAAAATCGGTCTTTCACGGCTTTTCAAGGGCCTTGATTTCATTGAGAGGTTGAAGGTTAAAGAGTTAGTGAGCAAGTTGACTTTGTAATGAATCACTTCTATGATCCAAAGGTCTTTTGGTATAAGGGATCAGTATGAAAAACTATCTATGTCGTCGAGTCACATGTCATCCAAAACAAATGGCTACTATGTAATCTAACATACCCTTAATTCATTAACTAGATGGCTTTTGACTGTTCGAAGATGTAAATTTCTAGTCCCAATCTTTCACATGAGATATCTTTAGATCTTTACGCACCTATCAAACAGACACACATGTCAAAGCATGACCCAATTACCAAGAGCACATGGTGGAGTGCTTAATAATAACTTTAGGCTAAATGGTTCTTCATAATTTTGATGAGGTCCTATCAACCCCCTTCTTTTTAAGTTTCGATTAACGGGCATCATAGTGCTTCCTCTTGTAATAGCGTGCCAACTATACCAGATGTAGCTCGATGATCTATTCGATGTAGCTTAATGATCTTACCATGCCCATCAATCCCTTTTCGATTGGATAGAGGATTGATGGGGCATCATTGAATCTATGTTTGATGAATATTTTTGTCAAATGGGTTTTGTCGCTTTTTGCACTATGCTTACAAAAAATTGAGTATCAGACTATGGCATCATACGCCTCATCGTTACCTGTAACACCGGTTACATAACTAACACGTTATGTGGCTTAAACACATGAGTTACCAACATTCAAACGTACCTTAGGGTCTAGGGCTATGGCATTAACTGTCAAATGGATTACAAAGAATTAATCTTTTTCATAGCAACATAGTTGATCGTGTGTTGGGCTTGATTTTTGAACAGATGAGGTATAGAAGAGCAGCCAAAGCATTAATGAGATTAAACCCAGAGTATCTAAAGACTTACTCCCCTGAAGAAATTGACCAAATGGAGTGGGTGAACTTGGAGACTGCAATAACCCTATGGATCCAACACTTTGAATTGGCAGTTAAAACAGTTCTTGTATCGGAAAAGAAGCTATGCAAACAAATTTTGGCGGGACTCATGGAAGGCATGATATGGGCGGAATGTTTTGTTAAAATCGCGGACAAAATCATGGCGGTTTTCTTTAGATTCGGTGAGGGTGTTACGAGGAGCAGCAAAGAACCACAGAAGCTATTCAAGCTCCTCGATATGTTCGATTCAATGGAGAAATTGAAGCCTGAATTTTCAAATGTGTTCGATGGGCAAGCCGGCGCAGACATCTCTTTGCGGTTCCGAGAGCTCGACAAGCTCCTCATTCACGCTTCGTCAAAGGTGTTTTGGGAATTTGGACTTCAAATTGAAGGCATTCAAGATGGTGTTCCTCCACCACAAGATGGCACAGTTCCTAAGCTCGTTAGGTACGCCATTAACTATCTTAAGTACCTTGCAACTGATACTTACAGCGTGCCGATGGCGAAGGTATTGAGAACAGAGCAGATTTGGAAAGCTGGGTTCCTATCAAAACCCGAAACCGATGAAAATTTACTAAAAGATGCGGTCTCAAATGTAATGGATGCTTTACAGAGGTACGTGGAAGCGAAAAAGGCCCGTTACAGAGACCGGGTTCTTCCTCACACATTCTCAATGAATACTTACTGGTATATCTATATGAGGACTAGAAACTCCGAGCTTTCAGAGCTCTTGGGAGATCAATGGGTGAAGAATAAGTACAAGACGCTTGCAGAGGAATCGGCTTACGAGTATCAAAAACAAGCTTGGGACCCTCTAGCAAGGTTTTTGGAAACAGAAGAACCAGAACAAGATAAAAAGGAAGCCATGGGAGCTCTGATCAGGGGAAAAATCGAGGCTTTTATGAAAGAATTTAACGAGAATTTGCAAAGGCATAGAAGGGTTTATAAAATTCCTGATGAGAGTTTAAGGGAGCAAATCAGGGAGTCGATTGTGAACTTGATTGTGCCTTCTTATGCGGATTTTTTGAATTTATATTCGTCAGCTTTGAAGGGGAAGACATATCTTCGTCCCGATTCGGTACAGGGTTTATTGGGTCAGCTTTTCGATGGCAGTGATCAGGTTGTTGAGAGAAGACGATGGGATTCTGAGGGGAAGCCGAGCGTTAGACGACGAGATTTTAAAAATCGGTTGGTAGAGCGACGAGGATCAGGATCGTATGAGAACAGTGATCTTCAAAGGTCATACCCAGATGAGTAGTAATAGATCAGTTATCAATTGGTTGTAGTGTTTATGAGACATGTTGAATTTCTCTTTCTAGATTTTAGAGTTTTTATTTTAATTTTAATATGTAATTAATTTGTGTATTGAGAAGTTAGTAGCGATCATTACCTACAATTCGAATGGTACGAGGACTCCATGAAAGAAAAATATCCATGAGTCTCTGATTTTCAAATATCCTAGTAAAGTGCTCTGTGTTTTTGGACCCCATGAAAGATAAATATCCACTGGTGCATTTAGTTTCAGGGGAAATAGAACTAGGGCTGTCAACAGGTTGACCCAATACATGACTCGCCTGACGCGGGTTTTCTGGGTAGGGCACATAAAATTGACATGTTAGGTCAGGTCAGGCATGAGGCATCCCAGCCAACCTTCGGGGATTCAGAGGTCTCTTCCATCTAATTTGTGCACAACAATGTGGATATAGGTTAAATATAAACAATGGTCTATATTAAAGTGCTCATTATAATCTTCTAATGACCATATTGTTTAGGGATAAAAGCACGTTTTCTGAAGTTCCAAAATCCTTGAAAATACCATTTTTTTAAAACGTTGAAGGTCGGATCTTTTTGCTACAAAGTTTGTTTTTGAGGCATGTTTCTCAATTGCCGGTTTGTTTATTTAGGTTGAATGATACTCATGAGTTATTCAATCACTTGAGCAACTTAAATTGGTAAAAAAGTCTAAACATAACCTACGTAAACCTAAAACGTGGATCTTAAGAAACATGTTCATTGAGTCCTGTCCTTTTGATCAAATGGCCAAATCCTTGACGGCTGCATTGCTATTTATGAGCAAACAAAGCGGTGAAACTTAAAAAGTGAGCTTTCATTAATTTGGTGCCCAAATTTATTAGTCCTATAATTAGGGTTTCAATGTCCGAACTTGAGCCTGCTCCCCAAAAATGGACTAGGAATGGGGTAAGATAGATAAGGTCGAGGTATTAATGGTTCAGCCTGATCTGGCTTGACTAGTATCTCAGGCCTAGTATGGGTTATTTTTAAGAGCTCTATTAAAAATTGGCTCGTTTAAGACCAGCCCAACTCAAGCTTGATTTGATATAGAAATTGTTGAGCCAGCCAGACATGAGCCGGGTACTGGCTAAGATAAGTACGCCAGATTCACAAATGGGCCGGCCTGGTCTGATTAATAATTGGGTCAAGAATGACTAGCTCCAAGAGGCCTGATTATGCCAATTTGAGGCTCCACTCGAACCACCAGCACGACTCCACCCATGGAGACTCCTATCTATAACCAAGGTTGTCTACTTTGAGATTGAATCAAGTGTGGCATTTGGCTTGGTTACGTTATATTAAGTTTAATGTTTGATGGAACAGGGAAATAACATTCACCAGTGATACAAGCTCACTGCATATTGAGGTTTCACGTGGAGTAAGCTCGTGCTGTTTAAATTATTTATATATAAATAAATAAATCACCGATTGTTTTTTCTTTTTATTTTAATTTTAGATCATTGAAATTAATCAATATTTAACTTTCGTACAACATATTTAAGTTAATGTATGCAGTATATATGAGCTCTAGGGATACTAAAATATTATTTTGGCCACTACCTTAAACCTTGTTGATGGAAGATAGAAGTACACCTAAGTATTTAAAGTCCAACATATATGACATATTGGCCGAGTGGCCGAGATGTGTCGACTATATGGGATATATAGTAGCCAAACTAGCCATTTAATATATATATATATATATATATATATATATATATATATATATATATATATATATATATATATATATATATATATTAACAATATTAAAAAATTTCAAAAAGATATCTTAGTATTTTGAATGATTTATATTTGATACTTCTCAACAATATGACTCAATCGGTATAGGCCAATGTTTGATGTTTGATTATATATTTGACTTCATATCAAATTAGGGTGTATATATGTAATAGTCCCACATTGGATAGGGAAATGTCTTGACCCTGGGCTATATGTGATTGCAAACGCTATCTGCATGGTGATCCTGTGTTGGATTACATGTAGCCCTGAGATTTTGGGGAGCCAATGCGAGTTCTTAAAATGAAGCCCCTCTTTCATATTAACTTTAAAATTAAAAAAAATTATGACAATTTTTTTTTAACAAATAAAACTATACGTACTCATTGCTTTGAGATTACAAATATCTCCATATTTTATTCTATTATTTATGATTTGAAAATATAACTAATAAATTAATGAAAGTATATTTTAAAGAAAAATACAATCTAAAAAGAGAAAAACTAAATAGTAGAATGTACCTGACGGATCGAGTAATCTAACCAATAATATTTTAATATTTTTTATTACTTTTAATTGTCATTGAATCTTTCACTACCATTTTTTAGTTCTTTAATATTTTCTAAAAGTTTCAAAATTTGGTTCATTGGATAAGTCTTTTAAAGTAGATTAAAATTGACAGGTAATCGCTACTTATTATGTATATTATTATTATATTAAATTCAAATTTTAATTTATTGTAAGTGCACAATGAAAATTATAGTACTAGTAAATGATCATTCCCACAAGGAAGTTTATTTATCTAATTACTTCTTATTTATATCTTCTACTTAAATTTTTTTCTTAAAGGCTTTTATTTATCTTTAAGATCTAATTTACTGGAGAAATATGAATAAAAGAATGATTTATTAATCTACAATGCATAAAATAAATCTAAATCTTCCTTCTTATTGAGGTCATCAATCCCAATCTTTAGCTATCAGATATTTACGAATTTAAATAGTACAGTTATACTATATCTCTAGTTTCTTAGCATTGGTTGTCAATCAAGTCTAAGATCATATCAATACATATTTAATCTAATAAAAAACTTCCTAAAATCTGGGCGTCAATCAAATCTTAGAAAATTGAAGATGGAAAAATAAAAACCGTTACACTAATATGCAAATTTTAACCCGAGTCGTCAATTTAAATTAAAATTTATAGATGTTTATAAAGCTGTAAATAAAAGAAAATAAAATCTAATCTAAAAAGCAAATAAATATATCTTTCACTCTTCAGCCGCAGTCGTCAATTGCTTTTGAGAAATTAGGATATTTACACTAATCTTCAACACTTAATTTCAGTCGTCAATTTCTCTTGAGAAACCTCTGATATCTCATCTACTCTAACTATTTTACACTACTTTGATTAGAAGAAAATTTAACAGGCGTCAATTGATGTTGAAATTATTCGATGCTTATTCCTACCAAGCTTTCTTATTTATAGATTATAAGGAGTCGGTTTACAAAGACTTCTAATTCTAATAAAAGAAACTATTAAAAACAAAATATTCCTAAAATAACTCTAATTCCTAATTTTATATTTTCCTTGCTTTAGACGGTAGATGTGCTTCTGGATTGCTCTCATTTATTTCTGTAACAGAGTCCTTCGGAGTAGATCTTCATCAATTTTCTCAGATCTGTAATTCACCAGACATCTAGAGATCTTCTAATTTGGTTCATGACGGTGATAATCTTCACTGACGTGATCAACAATATCAGTGAATTAAGCTTTCTGTAAAATCGTTGATACTAATTCTCTATCTCTCTTCTTTGGTGGAAAATTGTAAATTTCAATTCTCTGCTTTCAGTATGGTTCATAGAGGGAAAATCGTAAAAGATGATTCTTCACTTTTGTCATTTTGCTGCAAAATCGTAAATGACGATTTTATATCTTCATACTGCTAACTCTAATGACTTAACAGACTTGATGGATGATTCTCTGAAAAATACGATTATTTACTTTTCTCCTTTGAGTAGCTTCTTTTAGAGAATCGTAAATTACGATTCTTTGACTTTCATAGTCTTTCACTATTGAAAAATCATAAAATAGTGATTTTTCATTATGTTCAGTATGCAGAGCTTCGACTTTCAGTTATGTTGTCATTTTTTACTGCTCTTTGAGTTCCTTTTAATGAATATTAACACTTCAACTCTATTTTACTGTTTATCTCTAATTAATATTTACACATCAATAAGTTATTAGTAGCAAACTAAAGCCTAAAATTACTAAGTTAAAGGTGATAAAATAACAAATTATGTGATTGATTAACAAGTCATTTGCAAAAAATAGAACTATAACGACCTTGAAATCACTATATATATATATATATATATATATATATATATATATATATATATATATATATATAGTTATTTAATAAGAATGTGTTTTACACACACACACACACACACACACACACACACATATGTATATATATATATATATATATATATCCTGGGATTGTACGCCGGGTGTAGAGATATCTCTACGCCTATTGATATGGGCATGACAAGTAGCACCTTTTTGTGAAGTGACGTATGTTGCTTTATAATCATTTAACCACGTTTTAACTAAAGTTACCTTTATTTTTAAAAAAGTAGATGACATTTTTGAAATACTCAGCGCCCGACTACGTGGGTGTCAGAACCCCACCAACCCACTTCTTTTTCATTAAAGGGGTGTTAGTGTTTCGCTACCGGGGTGTTAGCGTTTGCTACCGAGGTGTCAACGCTTTGCTACTAGGGTGTCAACACTTCGCTATTGGGATGTTAACGCTTCTCTATCGGGGAGCTAGTGCCTCACTATCAAGGTGTAAACGCTTCTCTTACGGAGTGTCAGCGCTTCGCTAACGAGGTGTCAACGCCTCACTATCGAGGTGTCAGTGTTTCTCTCTCGAGGTGTTAGTACCTTGCTATCGAGGTATCAACGCTTCCTCTCGGGGTGCTATCAGAGTGCCAACACCTCGTTATCGATGAGTCAACGCTTCTCTCTCGAGGTGTTAGCGCTCTACCTTGCTACTGGGTGTCATCATTTTCGTTAACGGGTGTCAGCGTCTCACTATCGAGGTGTCAACACTTCTCTCCTGAGGTGGCAGCACTTCTCTCCAGGGGTGTTAGTGCTTCGCTGTCAAAGTGTCAACATTTCGCTATTGGGTTGCTAGCGCTTCGCTACTCGGGGCTCACATTTTTGAGTAAAATAGACCTTAAAAAATAAGTCTAACACTTTCTTAGAAAAATTAAAAGATATAAGAAAATAAAAATACATCTAAAAAAGTCAAGTATAACAGCTTAAAGGGAATATAACTTTTAAAATATTTTTAAAAATTTAGCCATAGTTTGTAAAGTGGGAGTCCCATGCCACATGTCGTTCATAGAGCAGTCTGAGCGTAGAAAAAAATGCTCCCTGTGACAGCCCGGATTTCGGCACCCCGAAACCCGTGCCATCAGCAAGATCATCTTGACCGTGCCCCTTAACTAAGCACGGAACATTGGTATATCAAACAAAATGAAGTAGCAATTGAAACTGCGGAATTTAAATCTATATAAAAGCATTTCTCAAAAGACAGTTCTACCCTCATGCCTCTGCATGAATGTAGAACCGATCCGAACCATCGATGATAGCAATCATCACGGATGGTTCACCCCAAAAGAATAATCTCAAAACCCAATATATACATTGTTCAACCAAAACAAGGCTTGACATATCAAGCCGTACAAATCTCTATCAAAAAGCCCTCAAAGCGGCACAACGGAGTCCTCTAGAAGAAGTCCTCAGGAGGTGGCTCCAACTCTTCGGCGGCCGCAAGGTCCGACTCTTCGGGGTCAGCGTCTCCTGAAGCCTCGGTAGCTGCTAGTAGTGGACCTGCGACGTATAGTCTATAGGGTGAGCTACATCCTAGCTCAATAGGGAACAAAACACAGTTGAACATATAAATTATCACTCACATATATTCCATGATATGCCATGCATGATGTGTCTATGCAGTTATTAATGAAAACAGTTAAAAAGCATTTTATTTTACTGGTAATTACTTATATTTTTATTTATTCATGAATGATGCTGAAAAGGCCTAAAGCAAAACTTAAACTTTCAACTTAAGTAATCCCCGAGCAATATAGCATCGAGCCCCGATGAGATACCCATCATCGTCATCTATATAGACACTTTTAACGTATTCCCTGAAAATACAATATAGTACCCAAGCCCCTTTCCCCTGGGGATTGGTAGCGGGGTTTCACTTGTCTCGAATCAACACCCCTGGGGTGTGCTTACTGTGTACGGATAAGCCTCCGCACTGGCCTACGGTTTCGCCGCCGTATCGATCACGGATATCCTGCCGTGTCAGTCGTGGATATCCCGCCACGTCGGTGGGGTACCCTATCAAACCTCAAATAACAAAAATATCGGTGCCATACATATAGTTATTCACTGTGTAAGTGTGCTATCTTATATCAGTTAGGCCCTATCAAACATGATTCAATCTTGGATACATCCTTGGGATGTATCCATTCACTTGCATCACACCTGATGCTCTTATCTCTTTACTTTTTCATCCCCTGGGGATGACTTATTATAATTACTCTTATGGATGTCACACACACACACTTATCACAATTCTTAAGCAATAAAATATTTTGAAGTTGAATTCTATATCACTACATACATTCTCTTGTAAAATAAAGTACATGTTCAAGGTGTTCCCTACCTCAAGTCTTTGTTTGATCAACGCATCAAGGTCCCACGTAGCTCCTTGTGCACTAGCTCACACGTACCACCTATGGTACCACATAACAGGTGAAACACATCACTAAGGATGCAATAAAGGAGGTCCAAGACCCTCCATGAAGCTTAAAGTCAAACTCAAAAGTCAACAAAATTTAGCCCAGCCGATTAATCGAACTCCAAAATCGATTAATCGAAAGTCAATATCGATTAATCGATTCTCAAATCGATTAATCAAGATTCCCATTCGATTAATCGAAACCAAATTCGATTAATCGAAATTCCCTACCTATCATGTCGATTCTCAATTCGAGTGATCGAATTTCCAAAATCGATTAATCGATCCCAAATCGATTAATCGAAATTTGAAATCGATTAATCGAAATCTCATATCGATTAGTCGATTTTCCCCAAGTCATTTCCTCCAGCCTCTGGAGTCCACTGGAGGTCCACAGTCGATTAATCGATACCCAAATCGATTAATCGAAATCCAAAGTCGATTAATCGAAACTCAGTTCGATTAATCGAACTCGGGTTCCTTGACTTTTCAACTTCTTGGCGAATTTCGATTAATCGAATCTCAATTTCGATTAATCGAAATTTCGTCATTCCTTTGAGCTGTTCATCCCAACCTTTTTCCACTCTTTTTCCTCTATTTTTCTAAACCATCATCCTACAATCTAAACCATTTTTCAACTACAATTAACCTCTACAATCTATGCATTTTATTCACAAAAATTTACCTTTAATAAATCTTAACTTGATTTCAAATCAAGTGGTTGGAAGGCTAGGGTTTCAGCTTTGGCTTGAACGGATTCTTTGCGTTGAATCGGCCTCTTTAACGCTTGAATCCCCCCTCCAATCACCCACAATAACTCCTTGCTTAATCACCCTCTTTACTCCTCTCTTTCTCTCCTTTACTCTCTCTCAACAACCAAACATCTATTTTAGGGTTATTAAACCCTTTTATCTCCCCTCTAGCTTGTGTGTTGAGCACATGCACAGCGATAGGTGTATATGACTTTAGATTTACAACACACACCACATAGACATTCAACCCATCACATCTCATCTGTTCATCACACCCCTTACTAATTATTGGACTTCTATTTGGTCAAACCTATGACCGATCGGGCACGGATCTCGAGGTCATAGTTTAGCGTGATTTTTCGGGCTATTACACTCCCACATCCCAAACCCCTTAAAAGTCATTGAATCCTTCGAATTATATGACGAAGATCGTTTTTTACCCATATCTTTCACTCAATAGTTATTGAGATCATGGTGCACCTATCAAACAATTAGTTTGTGATTCAACGTGTCATAGATCCCTAAAAAATGACCATAAAATTACATTTGAGCATAATGTGTGCCATATAATTCAAGGGAATTTTTAGCAGATTTGTATCATATGGAATAAAAAAATAATCGGCTGATGGGTGGGTCATAATCTAAAGATCTATTTCATGAAAGATAGGTAAGAAAAGCAATCTCTATCATCTCACTTGAAGGAATCAATGATTTTCAAGGGGTTTGGGACGTGGGCACTTTCGGAGAATGCGTGAGCACTTTTAGAGTACTCTATATATAAATGAGAATGCGTGAGCACTTTCGGAGAATGCGTGGGCAGAGAATCTACTGGTCCATATGGCCGGCCTGTCCTAGTGAGGTCAGTGACTCGACTAATGACCTGCACTGATTTGGCTATGACCCGACCCATGACTCATTAAAAAATGCAAATATGGTACATGGGAAGAGTTAAACCATCAACCTCTTGAGTAAAAAGGTAAAACAATACTAATTTCTCAACCAACTAAACAATAAGATAGATTCAATACTTTTGTGTATTACATTAGTTACTTAACCAATTAGATGAATTCAATACTTTTGTATATTATAAATTATAGAGAGACATTACTTGCACACGTTTTTCAAGTGATTCCACCAAATTTCTTTAAGTGATTCCACCAAATTTAAAGAAAGACTTGATATTAATTATAGGGACATATGATATATAAAAATGTAATATGGGCTGTCTAATTTAAAGTTCATGATCAATAGATTTCTAATACATAAAATTGGAGCAAATCACGATAATTGTCATAAGATCTATTATAGTCAAGTGTTGAATTATATATTAGCCTTTGATTCTATTTAATCAAATAATGAAAATTACATTTTATTCTAATATTTTGTAATTGATATCTTTAAATCATAACTTTCAAATCAAATGGCTTAGATGATATTTTTATATAATAAAAGTTATCAAACTTGCAAGTCTTTCTTTTAAATTTGATGCAATCACTTGAAAAATGTGTGCAAGTAATGACTCCCAAAATTATATTAAACAACTTGACAGTAACGACTTCCAAGATTTGGAGGCCGCGCCCCCCACCTCTTGGGCCTTGCCCGGGCCGGCCCTGATTACATGGTTAAACATAAGCTGACGTGCTCATTACGCGGGAATAGAGGATCAAATGACAAAAGTACCCTTATGTTTTAATCATTATCTCCTTATACCCGACCCCTGTTTCGGTAAATTTCGAAGAAATTTGGGAGAATTTCGGATAAATTTGTCACTACGGTCGGACTTCGATGTTTTAACATCTCGCATGAATCAGTGAGAGAGAGAGAGAGAGAGAGAGAGAGGGTCTGTTGACACGATGGATCCATCACTTATAAATAATCTCCTCTCTTTCGTTTATTTGAGAGACTCCCAATCACATATTACCAAAAATGGAATTTGCCTCTTCTTCTGCTAGTCGTTTCGATTTCCAAGGTTTTTTGTATTCATCTCAGGTGACTTTCGTATATCCTAATTGAAAAATTAATGTTTTTTTTTTTTTTTTTTCTTTTTCCATTTGGAATTTGATAATCGATTTGGAACTCTGGGTTTGTGTTTGGGGATTCAAAAGATATTTATTATTTATTTATTTGTCTATTTTCTATTTTTGTTTGATTCGTTTTGTTTCTTTTTTATTTGAATCTCGTTTTGTAATAGAGTTATTTGGTATTTTATATGATGATTAATGTAATTTAGTGGGTTTCTATTTTGAAAAACTTGTTTCTTATATCCTCATCCTTATTGAAAATCGTAATTGATGGGTTTAGTTTTTATGGGAAATTGAGTTTTTTTGGATTCATTTTTTGAAGGGGGATTTTTTCTCGTTACTTATTTCTTATGCAGATTAATGTACTGTTTGATTTCTGAAATTCATAAACGAAGGATTTATTTATTTTTTTGGGTTTGAAATTGAGATTTTTAGGTATATTTATTAATTTTTATTGTTAATTATTCACCAATCTTTGTGTTCTTTACCTATTTATTTGTTTACGGATTCGTTATTGAAGCCACTGCCATATATTTGAGAGTGTAGTATGGTTTATGACTCATGAATTACCACGACTAGTGATTAAATTTTTTATTCTACTCTTACTGATGTATTGATGCTTGGAAAAGAACAAAGCTGCACGCATAGGAGCCCAATTCGAATTCGATATTCATTGTTGGGGTGTGAGTTCTGTTTAATTTGATAAATTTTGGTAAGATTCAGAGAAAAATTCGAAAAAAATTCAGGGATTAGTCTACAAGCATTAACAATAGAAGTATGACTAAAGCATGTGCCCCAATGATAGAAATTTGAAAAAAATTCATTAAATTCGGAGAATTTACGAATCAAGCGAAGCAAAAAGTTAGACAGACCGCCCATTTGGACAATTTTTCCAAAATTTTGATTAAGTCACAAAATTTTGTGACAGAGACTGCACAAACTACTATTTTCTTTTCGTTAACATATCAGGAGAGTCGAAAATGGCAAAGCAGTTGCTGGCTATTGAACTTTTGATTGTACGCTGTACCATACTGGATGGAACTTTATGAGGCTCTGATTTAAGATTTGATATACTGGTTGAGTAACATACAAATAATCTAATCAGTTTGCAGTAGTGCGTGCTTGTTTGCATGAAGCTACTTGCATATGTATTAGTGATGAATTAAAATTTGAATTCAGAAAATGAAACTAAATAAAATAAACCAATTTCATACCAATAAGTTGTATTGTTTTGTTACAAGTCCCTGAAACTTTGAAGTCAGGATACATGTATTATGTCGGTTTAACAGATTCCTGTACCAGCTGAAGATGTTCTTATTTTATGTTATTTAGGGCTTGTTTGCAAAGTTAAAATGTGGATATGCTTGCAAACTTAGGAAAGAGAAATGTAGCAGCATTAAGAGGATGCGGAGTATGTGTATTTGAAACATATGTGCTGATTTCCCAGGTTTTTCATTTCTCTGGTTCGTCCAGAGCTAAAAGGTTCTTGGTTGCTTCGATGGAATATATTCATTTACTTGGTTTTTTTATTTTTTATTATTATAATGGGGTATCCGGTCTCTTAGAGCACCCAACTAACTCCGTGCAACACCCGCACATCAGTAGGGATTAATCCCTGCAAGTGCCCAAGAAGGAGTGGGGTTCGAACTCAGAACCTCTGCCTCTTGAGGCGAGATCCTGGCCACTGCACCAATCAGCGGTTGGTTTATTAATTTACTTGTATGAGTATATATGTGGTAAACATTGTATTTCTTGCTCAAAAACCTTAATATTAGGGTGTGTAAGTAGTAGACATTATTTTTTCTTTGCGGTGAGAGGTTTGAGAGGCAAACAGTATTTGTTTCCAGGTATGTTTGTTAGCATGTTTCATGGGGGTTAAAGAATGTTACAGTTTGGGCATTCATGTGCCTTTCATTTTTTCTATTAGTTAGCTCATCCATTTCTATCAGTATGCCAAATTACAATGTGAAAATCTTCCCATGGAAACAGACCAATGTGTAATTAATGTTGCTGTTCTATAGTTTCCATTACCTTTACCAATAGAATTTTGTTTATTATGATGCTCTCATCTCGATGTAACTCCTCATTCCATTTAAGAACATCACACGATGTTCATAGCATTTGTTTGAGTTTTAAAGTTGGGAGCATAAACTTTTACCCTTGTTCCAGAAGAGGCTTAGGGTTTGTGAGATGTTATTAGATGTTGGTTTAGGGTTAAGGTTACATGGAAGAAAGAGACAAGAGAGAAAAAAAAGTGAGGAGAAGGTTTAGTGAGTTTTCTAATTTCACTAGCAATTATATTAAGATATATAGAAAAGATATATGTACACCCATTTTTACTCAACACACACCATACATATAATTCGAATATCAATATTTCTAACCATGGTTTTAAAACACGAAAACTCGACTTGACTCGAAAGTCAGCCGAGTAGAGTTAACTAGGAAACTCGTTCCAACTTGACTCGGTCCGACTCGAATTATTTAATAAATATTTAAAATATAATATAGGTATATATATAAAAAATGTAAGCTTTACTGTTGTTGAAAGTCTCAGATTAGTTGGTAGTCTGGTACAAAGCACCCAATTTGTGGGTTATCATTTTAATATCAGCCATTAAAAAATAATGTCAATGGTTGATATTAAGAATGCATAGATCAGATTTTAAAAATAAATGATTTCTGGTCCCACTTTAGTTCATGGGCTGATGTAAATCAATTTAATGGGTTGGATTCCACAAATCTTACATATTTAATGGTGTAAGATCATTGAAACCATGATGCAAACAATCCAATTGGTGGACTTTAATATCAACCGTTGTTATTCTTTAATATCAGCCATTAAAATAACAACGGTTGATATTAAGTGCACAAATAAGATAATTCAAAAACCCCCAAATTAAATGACTTCTGGGCCCACTTCATCCAAGAGATGATATAAATAACTTTATTGGGTGGATTATAATTTGATGGTATAAGATCAAATGCAACATACAACTAATCCTCATTCGTTCACTTAAACTAGGAAGAGAGAGAGAGAGAGAGAGAGAGAGAGAGAGAGAGAGAGAGGGCGTTGAGCTTGAGAGCAAGACGACGCTCAGCTCTTCATTTTCTTCTCTTATTTCTTCTACTTCTCGTCAAGGAGGGTTTCTGGTGGAGTTTCGTGGAGAGAGTCACGGCTTCTTCTTTCTTCTTTTTTCTTCTTTCTTTCCTCTTCTTTCTTCTTTCTTCTTCTTTCATTCTTTCTTCTTCTTCTTCTTTCTTTTCTTGTCGGGTTTTTGTCAAGACGATGGGCTGAAGCCCTAAAAGCCTTAAATAGATAAAAGGGCATACTCGCAAATTTACAAGTATGCCCTTAAAATTGATTTAAAACCCCCGCTAGCCAAGACCTTAACCACTTTAAGTTCGCCGAGTTGACAAACTCGGCCGAGTTTTCGAGTCGAATTGGCGAGTCGACCGAGCCTCATCCCATTTCGAGTGTACAGTCGAGTCGACCCGAAACTGGGTTGAGTCGAGTCAACTCGCCCGAGTTTCGAGTTGACTCGACGAGTTTTAAAACCATGTTCCTAACACTCACCCCTCAAGCTGCAGCATGCATATTGACCATGCCCAGCTTGACAACAACATCACTAAGTGTGCTGGGCCCAACGGCCTTAGTCAAAGTATCCGCAAGTTGTTGAGATGGTGTAACATCAGTCATAACGAGAGTCTTGCCCCATACTTTCTCACGAACAAATTGAATGCCAATCTCAATGTGTTTGGTCCTCTCGTGAAGAATAAAATCAGAAGCAATTTTGTCTGCTGCCTCGTTGTCTCAGTGGAGGGGAGCAAATTCTAGAATAGGATAACCGAGCTCAGATAAAAGGGAGCGCATCTACAAGACTTCACAGGTACCATGTTGCCTCCCAAGAAAACACAATAACCAGAAGTTGATCGACGATCATTAACAGATCCAACCCAATTGGCGTAAGTGTAAGCTGAAATACTTATAGGATCACAAACACGATATACCAATCCAAACCCCGGGTTTGACTTGATATACCTAACAGTGTGATGGACGACAACAAGGTGAACAATGCGAGGAACATGCATAATGTAATATCCCGAAAATTACGCGTTAAACAGTGACCTCGGGATCCCTGCCCGACTGGTCATAGGTTTGACCATGTAAGAGTTCACTAGTTGACGTAGGATATGATGAACGGATGAGATGTGAGAAATTAAGTGAATGTGTGGAGGGTGAGATTAATCTAGAGTCACATACACCTATTTCTGGTGCATGTGCTCAATACACAAGTTAGAGGGGAGATAAAAGGGTTTAATAGCCCTAGTTTCTCTTTTGTTTGGTTGTTGAGAGAGAGTAAAGAAGAGAGAGAGAGAAGGAGAGCATAATTAATGCAAGGAGTTATTATTGTGGGTGATTGGAAGGGGGATTCAAGCATTTAAAAGGCCGATTCGACACGAAGGATCCGTTCAAGCCAAAGCTGGAACCCTAGCCTTTCCAACCACTAGATCCAATCAAAGTGAGATTTGATTGAAGGTAAAATTTTGTAAATGAAATGCATAGGTTATAGAGGTTTAAATTCAGTCAAGAATGTTTAAAATGATAGATTAAGTGCTTAGAAAAATGAAGGAAAAAGAGTAGGAAGAGATTTGGAAGAACAACACCCAAAATTTGAATCGGCAAATCGATTAATCGAAATTGGGTTTCGATTAATCGATTTTCGCCAAGAAGTTGAAAAGTCAAAATAGCCCGAATTCGATTAATCGAACTGAGTTTCGATTAATCGACTTTGAATTTTGATTAATCGATTTTGGTGTCGATTAATCGACTGAGAGCCTCCAGTGAACTCCAGTGGCTGGAGGGAAGTGACCTGGGGAAATCGACTAATCGAAATGGGATTTCGATTAATCGATTTCGAATCTCGATTAATCGATTTGGGATCGATTAATCGATTTTGGGAATTCGATTACTCGAACTGAGAATCGAATTGATAGAGTAGAGAATTTCGATTAATCGATGTGGGATTCGATTAATCTAATAGGGATCTCGATTAATCAATTTTGGGAATCGATTAATCGATTTTGAATTTCGATTAATTGATTTTGGGAATCGATTAATCGAATCAGATTCGATTAATCGACCTTGGAGTTCGATTAATCGACTGACCTAAAATTTGGTGACTTTTTAGTTTGACTTCAAGATTCTTGGGGGGTCTTGGACCTTCCTTGTTACATCTTTAATGATGAGTTGCATGTGTTATGTTGTACCATAGGTGGTACGTGTGAACTTGGGCACAAGGAGCCACGTGGGACCTTGATGCGTGATTTATCAGAGACTTGAGGTAGGGAACACCTTGAACATGTACTTCAATTCGCAAGAGCATGTATGTAGTGATATAGAATAAAATTGAAAACTGTTTTATTGCTTAAAGTTTTGTGAAAAGTGTGTGTGTGCGACATCAATAAGAGCATCTAATAATGAGCCATCCCCAGGGGATGAGGAAGTGAAGTAATAAGAGCATCAGGTGTGATGCAAGTGAATAGATACATCCCAGGGATGTATCTAAGATTGAATAATGTCTGATAGGGCCTAACTGATATAAGATACCACAGTTACACGGTGAATAACTATATGTGAAGCACCTGATATTTTTGTTATTTGAGGTTTGATAGGATACCCCACCGACGTGGCGGGATACCCACGACTGACGCGGTAGGATATCCGTGATCGTCTGATGTAAAACCGTAAGCCGGTCAAGTGAGGCTTATCCGTACACAGTAAGCACACCCCAGGGGTGTTGAATTGAGATAAGTTGAAACCCCGCCACCGATCCCCAGGGGAAAGGGGCTTGGGTACTAATTGTGTTCCTGTGAATACGCTTAAAACCGCTATATCGATGACGATGAAGGGTATCTCATCGGGGCTCGATGCTATATTGCTCGGGGATTACTTAAGTTGAAAGGTTAAGTTTTGCTTTAGGCCTATTCAGTGTCATTCATGATTAATTAAAAGACGTGTAAACTACTAATAAAATGTGATTCCTTTTCAACTGTTTTCTCAGTAACTGCATAGACACATCATGCATAAGCATATCATGGAATATATGTGAGGTTTTAATCTATATGTTCACTGTGTTTTGTTCCCTATTGAGCTAGGATGTAGCTCACCCTTTAGACTATCGCAGTCCACTATTAGCAATTCGAGGCTTGAGGGACGTTGACCCTGGTGAGTCGGACCTTGCGCCTGGTAATGAGTTGGAGCCACCTCCTGAGGACTTCTTCCAGAGGACTCCGTTGTGCATCTTTGAGAGTTTTTGTGAGCTTGTTTGGTACGACTTGGTATGTCAAGCCTTATTTTTGTTAAACAATGTAATTAAATTATGAGATTATTTTTTTGGGGCGAACCATCTGTGATGATCGACAATCATCGATGGTTCGGATCGGTTCTCCATTCATGCAGGGGCATGAAAGTAGAACCGTCTTTTGATCAGTATTTAAAGAGTAAATTATTTCCGCAATCATTGTTATCATTTTCAGTCCATTTATATTGCTTGATATACCTGTGTTCCGTGCTTAGCCAAGGGGCATGGTCAAGATGATCGTGCTGATGGCACGGGTTTCGGGGTGTCGAAATCCGGGCTGTCACACATAAACTGACTCACAAGGCTGACAACAAACGTGATATAAGGTCTATTGAGAGTGAGATAAATTAATCTACCCACCAATCTCTGGTACTCATGCGGATCCAGAAGTAAATCTCCATCCTTCACATGTATTGAAAGGTTTTGATCCATAGGTGAGGTTGTTGGTTTATAGTCAATCATACCAGTATCACGCAGCAAGTCTATGCCATACTTTCTCTGAGAGACAAATATCCTTTTTTGAGATCTAGCAATTTCTAACCTAATAAAATATTTTAGGCATCCCAAGTCTTTGACTTCAAATATTCAACCCAATTCACTCTTAGTCTAGCTGATAAAGGCATGATCATCACCAGTAAGAATAATGTCGCCCACATAAAATAGAAGAATAACACGACTAGAAGGACTAGAGTGAATGAAAGCTGTATGTTTTGAGTGACATCAATGGAACCCCAAATCAATAACAACATTGCGAAAGTGGTGAAACCATGCTCTAAGTGACTGCTTCAACCCATAAACTGATTTCTGAAGTTGACAGACATTCGCAGTCTCCCTCTGAAGCAGGAAACCCAGAGGGGGATCTATATAAAACTCCTCAAGGAGATCACCATAAAGAAACACATTTTCAACATTGAGTTGATGAAGAGGTCATCCCTGCATGCAGAAAGAGCTAGGAGAATACAAATAGAAGTCAACTTGGCTTCATGAGCAAATGTAGCCTCATAATCAATCCCATGGGTTTGGTTAACCCCTTTTGCAACAAGTCGAGCCTTATATCGAGAAATCGTGCCATCCGGATTGTGCTTTACAGCGAAGACCCATTTACAACCAACAATTTTCTTCTCGGGTGGAAGGGGAACCATGTCCCATGCATGATTAGCCTGTAAGGCATCCATCTCCTCGACCATGGCATCCCGCCAGGAGGGATGGTCAAGGGTAGCATGAACAGTCTGAGGGATTTTCTCAGAGTCAATGGTAGAGAGAAAGGCTTGATAAGTGGGAGATAAATTCTGATAACAAGCAAAATTGGTAAGGCGGTAAGGAGTCATCCGACCGCGAACCCCTTTCCTGAGAGCTATAGGAAGATCTAGATCATTAGTAGAAGATGGGGAAGGTACAGGAGTTGGATTAGGGATACTTACAGGAATTGAAGTCACCATTGTAGAGGATGAAGGAGGAGGCACTGGTAAAGTTGGACCATGCCACCTGCATCAGTCATAAGTAAGCACCCCCTTTTGTTGTGGAGGAATAGGAAGATCTTGAAGTGTAGGCAAAAGGAGAGGGGGGCAGGGTAAGAGTATGACGATCCTCAGTAAAATAGGGAACATCCTTAAAAAATGTGACACCCATGAAAGTGTAGAAGTGTAACACTGACGAGTATGAGGATCATAGCAACGATACCCTTTAGAAATAGTAGAGTTGACGCAGGACGGTACCCTAAACTACGTGAATGATATGATTGAAATTTTGCTGAAATTAAATTGGAATTAAACTAAACAATGAAACTTGTAAAATATAACGAATACCTCAGGGTCTCGTAGTATTCCTTGGGAGAATCACGTATAATTCAGGCAGGGTTCAGTCCAGGCGCTAGATCCGTTAGGTTGCAGCGCAGATTGATCTTAGAGATAGAACTCTAGGTTTCTTTCCAGATTAGGGTGCTCACGATTCAACGATGGGATCACTGATTTCTCTGAATATTAGGTGCGGAAGGTTTAATAACTCTACTGGGCTCTACGGTTGTTGAATCGGATCGATTCAAGGATTTAGAGAAATTTAGGGTTTAGGATTTCACAAGAAGATGGTCGATTTAGGGTTGTAGAATCACACAAACAAAGATAAAAGAGGTAGATAGAATTGTAGGCTTCACACCCTTGGCTTCGCACCAAACCCTTCTCGGGAAGAAGATTCACTCTTCGTAGAGGCTCATCTCAAGCACACATAAGCAAAAGCTCTTTTCATTCATAATCAATAATCTCCTTAATAGAGTGTTTACAAGGCCTTTATATAGGCTAAGAAAACCCTAAACGAAATAAAACTCGCACTAAAAGAGTTCTAAAATAATAAAAGACTAAAAAAACCAAATAAAAGAAAATTTTTGTCACTGGGCCCGCTCGAGCGAGCTTAAGTGGCCGCTCGAGCGAGGATTATAACCGCTCGAGCGAGGGCTTGCTGCGGCACTTCTCCTTGCGGTTTCCAGAATGTCCTCTCTCGCCTAGTTTTAATTTCCATTCCTCTTCTTCCGACGTCGGTACACGCGAAAAGGTCCATATCCGATGTCTACAATGTCGGCGTCCCCGTCAATTCTCCCGGGCCGAAAAGGCTTCATCACCGATGAAGCGGCGTCGTGATAGCGCTCGAGTATGTCGGGGTTCAAACGTCGAACTTCGTCTTCAGCTACCCATGAGTTCTCGGAGTCCGGCTTTCCAAACCACTTGACCAAGTACTTTTGAATTCCACCATCATGGGTGGATATTGCCATATCATCTAGTATTCCTTCGATCTCCTCTCTGCGTTGCTTGTGTGGGGAAGGGAAGGGTAAGGGTTGTAGGGTGGGGCTGGAATGTGGGCTCGGGGCTGCGTGAAAGGGGTTGTGAGGGGGTGGGGCTGGGGCTACAGAGGGAACTAGGTCCTCCACATTGGATGTAGAGCTGACCCCTATATCAGGTGGAAGCTCGAGAACATATGCATTAGGTAGCTCCTTGCCACAATTTTAAAGGCCCAAATACACGGGCTTGAAGTTTCTTTGCAGCTCCCAATGGGAACCGCTCAGGCCTAACCCGCACCATGACGTAATCTCCAACACAGAATTCTCCTTACTGTGATCCCAGATATTTTGTATTGTTCATTGCTAGCATTAATTATTTTTCTAATTTCGGCATGCAATTCATGTATATGCTGTGCAAATGAATCGGCTGACTCGGAAACTCGATGAGATGCAGACATGGGAATTAGATCAATTGGTGTTCTAGGCCTATGACCAAAGACGACCTCAAAAGGACTCATACCTAGGGACCTATTGGCTGAATTGTTATATGCAAACTCGGCTAAAGGCAAAATAGAATCCCAAGTCCTAGGGTGATCACCAACAAGACAACGGAGAAGATTACCTAAGTTCCTATTGGTGGACTCCGTTTGGCCATCTGTTTGAGGATGATAGGCCGAAGAAAATTGGAGCATGGTACCCATCATGTGCCATAAAGTTTTCGAGTAATCGGTAAATCTCACATCTCGATCCAAACACAATAAATGCAGGGTAAACCATGTAGACGCACAACCTCCCGAAAATAGTTTGGCTATGTGAGCCGACGGAGGTTTTGGAGCAGGGTATGAAGTGGGCCATCTTAGAAAAGCGGTCCACTACCACAAAAATGGAATCGTGCTTTCGTTGAGTCTTTGGAAGTCCTAGCACGAAATCCATGGAGATGTCTTGCCACGGGGTGTGTGGCACGGGTAAAGGGGTGTACAAGCCCGTATTTTGTTTTATATGCTTCGCAACTTGGCATGTACGACATTGTTTTACGACCCTAGAGACATCTCTCACAAGGCTAGGCCAATAGAACCTATCCTCAACAAGCGCACTGGTTTTATCGCGCCCAAAATGTCCGGCAATCCCTCCGGCATGTAACTCCCAGATGAGGAAGTCACGCAATGAAGTGCGAGGGATGCACAAACGATTCCCTTTGAACAAATACCCATCCAGCAAGGTATATTCGGAGTTATTGTTGTTCAATTTTCAAAGAAAGTAGATTAAATCTGGGCAATCAGGATAATCTTGCTTCAACTGCTCAAATCCGATGACCTCGGTGCTCATAGACTGCAAAGTCATGACTCGACGACTAAGCGCATCAGCAGCCTTGTTCTCGGCACCAGCCTTATGCTTCAAAACAAATGTGAACCCTTGAAGGTACTCGACCCACTTCGCGTGCCTCGGGTTCAACTTTTTCTGGGAAGCAAGGAAACGTAAGGCTTCGTGGTCAGAAAACAACACAAATTCTTACGGTCTCAGGTAATGTTTCCAATACCACAGAGATCGGACGACCGCATAAAACTCCTTGTCATAGGTGGAGTATTTCTGCTTTGCCTCATTGAGTTTCTTACTAAAATAGGCCACAGGGTGGCCTTCTTGGCTCAGCACTCCGCCTATGCCTACACCCAATGCGTCACATGCTACTTCGAAGACTTTAGAAAAGTCTGGTAGGCGCATGACGGGTGCAGTAACCATTTTCTCTTTTATCTCTAAGAAGGCCCTCGTCATGGCTTTGCTCCATAGAACTCCTTTCTCATGCAATCGGTAATGGGAGCCATGATGGTGCTAAAATTTCGGATGAAGCGACGGTAAAATGTGGCCAAACCGTGGAAGCTACGGACTTCATGAATATTCCGAGGTTCGGGCCACTCCACAATGGCCCTAACCTTCGTAGGGTCCGCAACCATCCCGTCTACCGAGACAATGAATCCCAAGAATACAAAATCGTCGCATGAAGGTACACTTCTTGAGATTCGCGTATAACTTCTCTCCCCTCAAGGTTTCGCAAACCAACCTTAGGTGGATGATGTGTTGTTCCTTGTCTGGGCTGTAAATCAAGATGTCATCAAAGTATACGACAAGGAATTTGCCAAGGAATGACCTCAACACTTGGGTCATGAGCCTCATAAATGTGCTCGGGGCATTGGAAAGCCCAAAAAGCATGACCATCCACTCATAAAGACCGTCTTTGGTCTTGAAGGCGGTTTTCCATTCATCGCCAGGGCGAATACGCACCTGATGGTAGCCACTTTTAAGGTCTATCTTGGAAAAGATAGTGGCTCCAACCATCATGTCAAGCATGTCATCGAGCCGCGGTATGGGAAACCGATATTTAACAGTGATCTTATTAATCGCTCGGCTATCCACACACATGCGCCATGTACCATCTTTCTTAGGCGTGAGTAATGCTGGTACAGCACACGGGCTCAGACTCTCTTTTATGAACCCCTTTTGTAGGAGCTCACTGACTTGCCGAGTCAACTCGGCATGCTCAACCGGATTCAACCTGTAGTGGGGCAGGTTCGGTAATGTCGATCCGGGAACTAAGTCAATTGCGTGTTGAATGTCACATATGGGAGGGAGCTCACTAGGTAAGTCTTCGGGGAAGACATCCACAAATTCATTCAGGATGGGCTCTACCTCCTTGGGGTACTCACAGACTGACTCAGAAGTACTTTCAACAGTAACAACGACATACACAACACTCTCATCTTTCGATGCTTTCTCAAACTCTGAAGGGGTCACAATATTGATGGCCTTGGATTGACCTCTCTTCTTCTCAACTCTGTTGACTGATGGTATTTTCTTGCCCTTGTAATTGAACGTACAAATGTTAGATCGCCCAAAAATAGTCACGTTCAAATCATAGAGCCATGGCCTCCCTAAGATAATGTGGCCCACATCCATTGGTACCACATCGCACCATAGGGTGTCAGTGTATGAACCCAACTGTATGGGTACACGACACCTCTGAGATACGTGAATGGATGAAGAGTCAACCCATGCGACTTTGTAAGGTCTCGGATGGGCTTCAGGTGTAAGCCCTAAGCGGGTGACGGTATGTTCTGACACCACATTGGTGCAGCTTCCGCTATCCACGATTACCCTACAACTCTTTGTCCCACATGTGGCAAAGGTGTGGAAGATGTTCTCCCTTCGCCAATCCTCCTTTTCATCCCGTTGAGGCTGTGCAAAGGCACACCTCACAACTAGAGCACGACCCATGCTATCACCTTCCTCGTCACTAGGTGTGGCATTCGGCTCAAAGACCTCTTCCTCATAAACTCCTTCACTCTCTTCTCCTTCTCCGTCAATGAAGAGATTCCTTTGTGGGTCTCTCGTAGGGCATTGGGCGGCAAAGTGTCCCAACCCTTGACATTTATAACATTTGACATGAGACCCACTCTTCGAGGATTCTCCGACTACACCCTTACCTTTGTCAAACCTCACATTGGTAGATGTGGGTTGCGTGGGTTTGGCAGGCGGGTTTCCAGCACTAGATTTCACTTCACCAGTACGGAATTGACTAGTGTGAAAATCAGATCGCCTAGTCACCGTCATTTTCAAATATCGTTCAAGGTCTTGAACGATGGTGCAACACTCGGCGAGAGTCTCAACAGGGTGGGAGACTAACTCTTTCTGCAAGTCAAATCTCAATCCGGTACGAAATCTGGATAGAGTGACTTGGGGGTCTTCGGATACCTTGGCTCTCATCATGAACTCTTCAAATTTGCCAATGTAATCCGATACGGGCATACTACCTTGGCGCAGATTTTGCCATTGGTCAAGGAGACGATGGTAGTATGAAGAAGGAAACTTCTCATAAGTCGCTCCTTCATGTCCTCCCAATGGGTAATGGGAGCACAACCGCATTAGATTACGATCGTTCAACGTTGACCCAAAAGAGTCGGGCTTGGCTATGAGCTTCATCTTAGCAAGTCTAACACACCTCATCGCCATACCAAACCACTCAAAGTCTTTGGTCCATATCGGATAACCATCAAGGAAGACTTGAGATCTAGCCTTCCATCGAAAAGTCGGGAACTCAACTCGGACATTTTTGAGGAGTCTCCCTTTCGGGTCGTAGTCATCTCCATGATGATCAAACCTATGATTCCGGTTCCGATTATGTTGGTAGCCATTTCGTTCAAAACGTGGACCATTACGCTCACGGGGTGGTACAAAGTACTCATCACCCTCGTCTAACCGATTGACTCTTCAACAATCTCTCATTGGATGTTTCGAGAGTCCTTTGGGCTGCCTCTAAGGTAGTCATTCGATCGTTGATCGACTTTAGGTCAACCTCAGGTCATTAAGAGCTTCTAATCCCACTCATGTCCATGGCGTCTGATTTACTACTAACGGGCTCTAGAATGGAATGCAAGATGAACACTTTGGCCAAAACTGAAATAATATGTGATGAAAATAAAGTGCAATGAATGCAATGTCACACAGTATGCCCTAATCTAGAACCTAGGGCTTTGATACCAAAACTGACGCAGGACGGTACCCTAAACTACGTGAATGATATGATTGAAATTTTGCCGAAATTAAATTGGAATTAAACTAAACAATGAAACTTGCAAAATATAACGAATACCTCAGGGTCTCGTAGTATTCCTTGGGAGAATCACGTATAATTCAGGCAGGGTTCAGTCCAGGCGCTAGATCCGTTAGGTTGCAGCGCAGATCGATCTTAGAGATAGAACTCTAGGTTTCTTTCCAGATTAGGGTGCTCACGATTCAACGATGGGATCACTGATTTCTCTGAATATTAGGTGCGGAAGGTTTAATAACTCTACTGGGCTCTACGGTTGTTGAATCGGATCGATTCAAGGATTTAGAGAAATTTAGGGTTTAGGATTTCACAAGAAGATGGTCGATTTAGGGTTGTAGAATCACGCAAACAAAGATAAAAGAGGTAGATAGAATTGTAGGCTTCACACCCTTGGCTTCGCACCAAACCCTTCTCGGGAAGAAGATTCACTCTTCGTAGAGGCTCATCTCAAGCACACATAAGCAAAAGCTCTTTTCATTCATAATCAATAATCTCCTTAATAGAGTGTTTACCAGGCCTTTATATAGGCTAAGAAAACCCTAAACGAAATAAAACTCGCACTAAAAGAGTTCTAAAATAATAAAAGACTAAAAAAAAACAAATAAAAGAAATTTTTTGTCACTGGGCCCGCTCGAGCGAGGATAATAACCGCTCGAGCGAGGGCTCGCTCGAGCGAGCTTAAGTGGCCGCTCGAGCGAGGGCCCGCTTGAGCGAGGATTATAACCGCTCGAGCGAGGGCTTGCTGCGGCACTTCTCCTTGCGGTTTCCAGAATGTCCTCTCTCGCCTAGTTTTAATTTCCATTCCTCTTCTTCCGACGTCGGTACACGCGAAAATGTCCATATCGGATGTCTATAATGTCGGCGTCCCCGTCAAGAGTAGTCAACAAAGAGACATCTGATAGCTTTGTCATCTAATTTCTATCGAGTGGGACAAAGATCTTGGATAAAATAAGTACATTCAAACACACGAGGCTCAATAGAAAAAAGATGACCTGTGGGTCTAAGAGTATGATATGGAGTATGACCTGCCAACGCCCTAGATGAAGTGCGGTTTATAAGGAAGCGGGCAGTAAGTAGTGCCAAAGACCAATAAGGTTTTTACACGTACATACCACGAAGTAAGCAACGAGTCAACCCCAAAAGACGCCTGTTCTTATGCTCAATAACACCATTTTGTTGTGGAGTATAAGGACAGGAAAATTGATGGATAATGCCATGTACTTTTAAGTAATTAGCAAAGGATTGAGACATATACTCTCCCCATTGTCGGACGTCAGAATTTTCACAGTAGCACTATATTGAGTTTTAACTAAGGCATGAAATTCCTGAAACTTAGAAAAAACTTCACTGTTATGTTTCAACAAATACAACCATGTACACCTAGTACAGTCATCAATAAAAGTAACATAATATTGAAAACCATCAACAGAAGTAATTGGGGAGGGACCCTACACATCAGAGTGAACAATATGAAATAGAACATCAGATTTATGCATATGTGATGAATAAGAATGTCTAACATGCTTCGAGAGCTTACAAACACGACACTTAAACTTTATAGAAGTGCAAATAGATTTAAAACTGGGAAGTAAAGTGCATAAGGATTGAAACTCAACCTATCCAAGTTTAGCATGCCACAAAAATAAAGTGTCTAGACTAACGCTAATAGAAAAAGGAAAAACAAAGGAGGTGTTAGCAGGTCTATCGGCACAACAACAGTAGGTGTACTAAAGTCAACCTGCAGGAGGTACAGTCCACCCTCTCAATACCTCCGCTAACAATCCTCTTCGTAAGCTTATGAAAAACACAATAATTAGGATTAAAAATAATACAATAATTTAGTTTATTGGCAATGCTACTAACAGAAAAAAAGATTAGGAGAGATCTGGGAAACCTATAGAACATGAGAAAGACACAAAGAGAACCAACTCCTAAAATGGGAGTGTAGGAACCATCAGTTATGCGAACATGAGTAAGAGAAAAAGGGAGAGAATATAAAGAGTACCCCTGAGACTCACTTGTCATGTGATTAGTGCCCCCTTGAATCAATGACCCAACTAGGAGCAATAGTAGTAGTGGTTGCAGCAAAACAGATGAATCAGGTGTACCTGATGGCTCAGAAGTGTAAGCAGAAGTCCCTGAGTGATCTGTTGAAGGTGACTACGAGGCACAAAGCTTATATGATCTAAATAACTCTGCTACTTGGGATCGAAGGGAGCTTAAATCATCAACAAAAGTCTCAGGTGTATCGGTAGCAACTGTATGAGTAGATATAGAAGTTCTAGGCTGATAACCCTCTGGATATCCATGAAGATGACAACAATGATTTCGGTCATGTCCTATAAGACCACAGTGAGAACATATGAGAGATGAGCGACCTCCGCGACCACCACGGCCGCCTCGACCACGTCAGCCTCCTCGGTCGCCCCTACCCCTGGTAGCAGGGGGTGAGTATCAAATGTAAAGGCTGCACACTTTTGTGGCGTACAAGTGATTGGAGTATTAGTAGACATAACATGGCGACACTGCTCCTCAGTGAAGAGTATCCCATAGATAGTGCTCAATGTAGGAAGATGTCTAGTAGTGAGAATTTGTGTGCGTGTCTACTCATATTCAGAACGAAGGCCCTCGAGAAATTTATAGATTGGTTGCGTTAATATCGCTTAGCTAACTTGGCAACAACTTCTTCACCAAACTCAGAAAGAGACTTATAGTGATTGAGCTCTTCCCACATACTCTGAAGTGAACTGCAATACTCCCTCATAATAGAATCTCCCTGCTTACATTCTGAAATCATTTGTTTTAGTTTGTAGATCCGTGTGTCATGATCAGAAGGTGTAAACATATCTGCCAACTTACTTCAGAGTTTGGCAGCAAACTCATAAAACATAAGGCTCCTATAGATGAATGAATCCATGGAGTTCAGGAGCCATGCAAGAATAATTGCATTGTCTGCACCCACTTCTCAGCATCACCAACACTAGTGCTAGGCCTAGGGGTAGTCTCTGTTAACAAACCCATTTTCATACGACCTTGAACATAAATGGTGATGGCCCGTTTCCATTCCAAATAATTGCTTGAATTTAATTTGATTAAGGTGATACTAGTGGAAAGATTCTCACCACTCATATTTTTGTATCCCTCGGTCATTTTTTCTTAGAGGAAAAAAGAAGCAAGGATATAGGATTGCAAAAAAACAGCAAACAGCCCCCAAAAAACAGCCACAAATAAAAAATTATATCGTCAATAATTTTTCGATAACAAGGGGTTCCATTCTCTGATAATCCAGATCATAAAATCGATAAAGAAGACTGTTCCGAAAGAAAATAAAAAAAATCTGATTCATATGAAATTCAATCCAGCACCATTCACGAGGGCATTTTCGTATCATAGCATCTAGAAAAACAATGGAAGAATGAAGAAATCAAAATAACAAATGGAACAACCACAAGAAATCACCAGGAAATTATTGTCTCCAGCTCTTGAAATAGAAGATCGGAAGAAGTTCATAAAAAATCAAGGCCGGAAGCACTGCAAGTCGATGAAACACGACACAAAGTGGTGAAAAACCAGAGTTTCCTGCACTTGAAGGGCTAGAGATTGCAGAAACCAGCAATCCCGAGGCTCAAAACCAGCGAAGATGACCTCAAAACAAAAAAAGGATGACTTGACTGACATCATCATGACGTCGTCGGCGAGGATGTGAAGGCAAGGGTTCGGCTCTGATACCAAGAAGAGGATTAGGGTTTGTGAGATGTTATTAGATGTTGGTTTAGGGTTAAGGTTGCATGGAAGAGAGAAACGGGTGAAAAAGAACTGAGGAGAACGCTTAGTGAGTTTTCTAATCTCACTAGCAATTATATTAAGCTATATAGAAAAGATACATGCACACCCATTTTTATTCAACACACACCATACATATAATTTTAATATCAATATTCCTAACAGTTCCGCTGTTGATTTAATACAATATTTGTTATTTTTGATAAAAGTGCATTTATTTTCTTCAGGCATGGAAGAAAGAGTAAACGATAACGGATCCTTGTCGTCTCGTATTACACAGCTTGAATGTGGTATGCTATCTTTTATCTTTCACAATACTATTCTTGTTCCCTATTTTTTCCCCTTTACTTTTGATCATTAAAAAGATACCATATCATTATGAGAGAAATTACATCAGGCTGCAAAGTGAGGTGCTTGGCATCTGGGAAAACAAAAGCAACAACTGTAAAGAAATCACTAGCTGTTGAAACACGACCTTGCATAAAATTAAACTGACAGAAGGTCACAATACACCTGGAAGAGAATACCCTTTAAGAACTCCTATGAATCGCAAACAGGAGCCACTTCTATGCAATATCCGTGGCAGTCTATCCAGAGAAGGCTTTAGAGAGCACTGCTCACTCCGACAATTATGCTTTGACCAGCAGAATAATGGCTTGCTCTGTGTTACATTTGCCTTCAAAATTTGGGGTATTTCTTTCTTTCCAGAGTCACCAGAAACTTGCAATTGGCAGCAAACTTCCAAAGTTCCAAGTATTTTACATTTGGCTAAGTGCCGACCCACTTGTTCAGCTAGGATATCCTTTCAATGAAGTGCCATGCAGCCTGTCTCTCTAAATATCTAACGGTAGGAAATCGATACTATTGCGGCCCGAGGGCTATGGATTAGGACATGGTCAACTGATTATGTTCAAGCCGTGTCTTATAAGATTGTTGATAGGTAAAATTATATTCCTCACAGCACACCAGCTAAATACATTTATCTTCCTAGGTACACTGGAGGCTCCAATTGCTAGTCCATTCTTAACATTTCAACAGTCTTCGATCAATGAAATTGTAAAATGATCAACAGTCTCCGGGAGCGGGCGTCCATAGTCGAGTGTCAGGCCTGTCTTTAACAAATTTCACCAATGAAAGAGCTTTTAGCGGTGACACCAGTTTGTCATTCTTCATCACAGAGATTCTGCTGTAGTCTATATCCCATACAATAGATCAGTGTCTGTACTAAACAATTTGTTCATGACAGAGTGACAAGTTGGAAAATCGGGAATGAATCTGCAAGGAAGAAAGTCGCAATTTTTTTTGGCAAAATCAGGAAAAAGTTTGAAGAAATCAGGAGTTGTAAAAAAATTATAAGAGGTTTTTAAGAACGTATTAGAGAAAGTTCTAAGCTAGTATTTATTCAATTAGGCAACAACAATAAAGAATATCAAGCATCTGAAAATAAGTACGTATGTACGTAATGACGTAAACCATAAATCATGTTTCACAAAAATAAGTTTTGTCAAGACACCATTCACCACTCCATAAATTCATATGCACGCAATGACGTAAACCATAAATCATGTTTCACAAAAATAAGTTTCTACTTATCAAAAAGGCATTGCACGATCAATCACAGGTAGAAAAGTTCAAAGTTGATTTTATTTTATCCTCCTCATCCTGTTTAATGGATCGAAGAACAAGTGCGGACTAGCGAACGGAGGTAAAACGAACGACGGGTATGCTTATTGAGAATTGGCTGTTAGGGGGATTGGTTCTGTTGTGCAAGTGGAAATGTTAATTTTGAGAGGCGATTAATCTGCCATAGGTATGGCTGCTCTTCGTCCAGATTGGAGGGGAAAATCATCCAGAATGCAAGGATTGGATTCATGGCGTAAATCGGAGTGGCCAGCCAGTTTTTCTTAAAGAGCAAGCTAATGAGATACGCAATGGGTGAAATATCGCAGGGAAAGGATTCAAAGGAGTTAATTTCTGACAGAGTTGTTTTTGAAGTTCTGATTCCTGATCTTGGCCCCCTCATCAGCCTAGTGATGGGGGGAGGTGTGAATCTTCCTGCGTGGCTCCTTGTTGTATTCAAGAAAACATGGATTATTTACAGATTCAGTTCTTTCATTCCAAGATTGGAATATTTACATACGTGGGTTACATCGGAATGGGGTAAAGACCCACCCCCACCCCAAACTATCAGTTGATAAAGAGAGAATTTTTTTGTGGTTCGGCTTGGAGGTTGCGAGAGAGACTGTGAAAGGGGTGAGTTCATCTGTTTTGACCAACATTTTCTTTAGACTAGTACCGGAAAGGTGGGGCAAGTGAAGCAAGCCTTTAGCCTGATCTCCATGGACTGCCGGACACCATTCTTGTTTACTACAATAAATACAATTGATTTTTTTAATTCCTTTTCTATCCGATTACATGACACCTGGAATGTTAACTCTGTGATGAGAGTGATTGCAATCATGAGTTATCACCGTACCATCCAAAATCTGCTTCTGCTGACAAAGCACCTTGGTTCAGAAAAATCAACTTCCCCATCAAAGGTTTTAATTGATTACCAATGACTTTGGCAGGGATTTTATGGATGGGTCTGACTAGACTGACTGATATATAGTCACATGAGCTTTCATCTCTAGAATTTTTTTGATAGCAATGTGAGGAAATTGCATTCAGGGATCCTCCAATCCGTGTGATTTTGTTGAACTTCTGAAAAAACTTGGCTTCGAGCTTAACTAGTGGCCTAAACAGTTAAAAAACTTCGGAAGTATATCCATCAGATCCTAGTGCCCTGTTAACACTGGAATCAGATATAGTATTCCAAATTTCAACTTCCACCAAATTTGCTTCAATTAAGCTGCTGTCCTCAGCAGATATCAAAGAGAAAGCGTTCCCGTCTAAGCCCAGTCTGGGCTGTTATTCTTCCTTGTACAGCTGCTGGAAATGGTTTACTGTATCGCTTTTGATTGCTTCCTTGATTCCGAATTCCGTTTATGAGCAAATAGTGAATGGAGTTCCCCTTTTTTCCAGCACTAGCTATTGTATAAAATAAACTTGTATTTCTATCACTCTCCTTCAACCACTTGCCCTAGACTTTTGCTTCCATAGAACTCTTCCTCTAGGACCTTATTATATGTCGACTTTAGTGTGTTTGGATTCCAATTCAACTCTAGTTCCTTCTAAACTTAGTAAATCCCCAGAAGCTCAATAACATATCAGCAAAGCTTTCCTCCTTTACCACATCAGCTTGGACACCGGAAGGGCCTGAGCCCTTTCCCTTCATCTTTTGACATGAGATGTACAGGGTTATTGTCTGAAGTTGTATTCGACAGTTCGTTAAGACGTAAAATTAGGGTTGTGCTCTTTCCACTCCGGAGTACACATGGATTTGTCGAGGCAGCTTTGCACCAGTATGTCTTGATTGTTGGACCAAGTGAAGTGTGGTTTGCTCATGGGTAGGTCTACGAAACCTCCTGTAGCCATGAAAAGCCCCTCATGCTCGTAGTGATTTCGCTCCTTCCAATTTTCATGTGGCAGAGACATATTGTACCCCGGGACCTGCCATTTGTTAATTTAATTAATTCATCCCAGAAGGCGTCCCTGAGCCGGGGATCATTGGGTCCATAAACAGTTGTCACAATCCATACAAAACCGCTAGATAGCAATTTCCACAAGGATATTGATCTGTTACGCATTTTGGTGGCCAATTTGCTTATAACTCATCTATCCCACACTAGTAAAACCCCTCAGCTGCACGCCTGCACCTGTGGCATTGATGGCCAACCACCCACTCTGATTCCTGGAAGGAGGGATCAAATTCTGGATAAAGATATGTCTTCTGAAGTGTAACAGTTATTGGTTCTTTAGTTTTCAACCTTAACGATAGCACACTTATCAGCACAGCCCAACCCTCTAATATTCATGTGAGTAGTCCAATCATCGAAAGTGTGGAAAATGCAACACAAAAGAATGCTGCAGAATACTGGGAATCACTACTTATTTCCCAGTAGTTCTCTCTGTGCCTTTGCCAAAGTTGACAATGCTTTGGAGGCTCTTAAATCCAGGTTCCCCTTACCTTTCTACATTCTATTATAGTTTTTACACTCTCCATTAGCAGCTTGCATCTCTTACTCTAGGAACAAATCTTTGCAGCATGGTAGTTAAGGTGACGCTATAGCCTCGCCATGGTGAATAGCGATAGAAAATGCCATGGAAGCCAAATAGCTAGCGAAACTAGGTACGGCCAAGCCATGGCATCGCTATGGTGGTGAAAAGCCGTAGCGCCGCTATCGTCGTTTTTATGAAATGACATATAAGAAGTTTTGCAATTATAATGCGGTAATTGTGTCTTTGAATAATATTTTTAAGGGCATTTTTATCCTAAAAATTTATACTATAGCTTTAAAAAGTTAAAGATGTCCTATAAACCCTCAGACGGTCGACTCTCTCTTTTTCTCTCTCTCTCTCTCGTAACAAGCTGACGACACCTTTTGTCTCTACTCTATCTCATCTACAAGACACCTCTTGTCTACACTCATCGACATTATTATATAAATTATTTTTTTCTCTTTTTGATCATTCTCTCTCTCTCTCTCTCACGACCGACAGAGCTCTCTTTGTCTCTTTCAGTTCTCGCGGCAGACGGAGCTTTCTCACCCAATCCTCCCTTTCAGCTACCATGTAGTTTTTTTTTTCTTCAACAAAGTGCTTCACAAGTGACAAAGAACAAGGGAAGCGTAACTCATAAATCGTTGCCAGATTTATTAATTCCTGAGTAAAAAATATTAAAGAGACCCTTTGCTTTTCTTTTCCTCTTTTTATGTTTGACAATTCGAGCCGGTTGGCTTTCTGCGGATCCCCTAAAATTTTATATATCATAAATACACAATGTATACAACTATATAAATTTGTACACATTTATATTTTGTGTGCCACATGTTATGCTCGTGAATTTTGTCATTAGTAGGGATGAAACTATTTATGGGTGGAATTTGTTTACATTGGGTGGGTGATGCAGGACAAACGCTAAAACCCTATTTATGCGAATTTGGAGATTAATTTTCAGATTTAATTGAATTACCTAACCGCATAAAATAATTTAAGAAATTTAATTAAGGAAATTGGTGTAAATCAATTTTAGCGCTCACATGCATTAAGTTTTCCGATCTAGAAAAACATCTCCGATGAGGGAACACGAGCTTCGATCTAGTCTTGGGCACCAAGCGACAATTGCGAGATTGTCTCTTGACTCGTCTAGGGTTTGAAGAACTTAAAGGCTCGACGAGTTTAATTAATTCAAGGGGAAATCAAAGAATATAACAATAATAAGGTGTGAGAAAAGATCCTAGCAACTAAACAAATAAGGATTTTGGTATTTTGAATTTTCATCAAAGAAATAAAACGGAACACATTCACTTGACAATAATTAAGAAGGTAAAAAGAAAAGATAGAGTCCCAAGGCTTCACACCAAGGATTCCGAGGCTTCACACCAAGGATGTACTTTGGCTTTGCACCAAGCGCACAATAAAACGAAGATTCGCTCCTCGAGTTTTGAAAGATTCACTCGTTCTGGTGAAAACTCTTCACAAGTTCTCAGGTTTGCACAAAGCAATTCTCAATTTCATTAATCATCAACTATCAAATAAAGTCTTTACATGCTTTTATATAGGCTAAGAAACCCTAACTAAGCATAACAACGAAAATAGAAAGTTCCAATTTAACTAAAACTCAAAAGTCGACTTTTCGTCCAAAATTTGGACTAAGAAAAATTCTTCGCGCGAGTTCTATCAATCAAGTTAACTCTTGATCGATTGACAACGATGATCATCTTTAAGATGGCTCTTGGGTCGATCTCGATCAATTGAGAGTGGGCTTCGATCGATTGACATTAGGCAGAACTCCAACTTTTGTCCGAGTATCTTTTTGGTCTCCTTTCTTGTCCTTTTTTATCTAGCATTTTAGGTACATAGAGTTACTTGTTTTATGGAGAAACTATTTTTGCTGATTTTTTTATTGTTTCTATTTTATATCTTGCATTAAACATGCTCTCAATGTAAGGCATTTACTTGTTTTATTGAGAAAGGTACCGTGCACATAAAGTTAGTGCATCTAAATCTATCTCAAATCCTGAAATGGATGGTGTTGGATACGAGGCACCCACCCAACGGAGTCACCGGTCACCAATCACCAATCACCAATCACCACCTAGAGTGACTGGTAGTGGTACTTGGGCAGAGTATTTTTTTTTTATGATATTGGTTTAATAAAACCCCATTCTCCATTTGAATAGGTAACCAACCACTCTAGTGAATAAAAACTTAAAAATTAAAAGAATAATAAAAAATTGAATATAGCGTCGCCATGACAACGTCATGGCGTAGCGAGTCTCTTCACCGTGACCTCGTAACACAACTCGGTCTTTGGCCCACATTTTATCCAAATCGTTTATGGATGTTCCTCTCGACTCACTGTCGCCGCTGGCCATCGAGTCTTTCTCTGTGTTTAGCTCCTCTTGATAATACTCTCACCACGTTTTAGATGCCCGTCGTCACTAGGTTCGCCCTGTACACATGTTGTAGTGCCCATCCTTGTGCAGATCCAGAAGAGCTGCTATCAGTAGCTTCACTGTTTGACGCAGGTTGAGTCTTCTCGTGGGATGTGTCTTTGCTACTTAAAACTTTCTTCAAGGGAGGATTTCCTTTATGTAGACCAAATGGGCTCCAAGGTTTAATGTTTGACGGACTTAAGCTGATGACCCAATATTGTGGCCCATATGTATCCATGAGATAAGATATCTTTATTGGCAATTATTGATGACATATGGTTGATGTGTCTCTTTGATGTAGGCCCATATTTGAATCCCTTTGAAGTCCACTAAAGATTACCACGTTTCTACGTACTACAACATTTGCAGTTGGCGGCATCATTTTCACTGTCAGATCCAACAACCTTCCTTTAGTGCAGTGACCCGATGCACACGTTCCTGAATGTCATCGTCATCTTTAACCTCTTTCATTAGTAGCTCCTTTTGTTCGGTGCTCATGCTGACTCATCGGATTGTGGTTATTCCTCCAAGATGAAGCCATAAACTCAATTCTATATACGTTCTCCTCTTGATGAATGCCGTTGACGAGCCTGCAATTGCCAAACGGTAGTAGATTATGCAGTGCCTCCCGGATGTGGGGGGAAGAAGATAAGAAAATGCGATGCATTCTCTGGTTTCCTAACCAGTTTCTTCTAAAGGCCGCCCTCTCTCGGCTGGATGTTGGTCCAACTTACTATGAGGATCCCTTATCTCCTACATTGTCCTCCCTCATGGGTCTCATGGTTGTTATGCTGCCGCAATTGCCTTTTCACTCCTGAACCCGATACACTCGATAGGCTTAGTTACTTCTTTTTCGGGTTAGTTCATTCCTCCGCTCATAGTCTGATCTACCTTGCAAAACTTCCTTCGGCCGAGGATGGCTTACAGTGCGTGCAATCTAAAGGGCGAAGTTAGCACACTTTTTCGACCGCGGTGGTTTGATTGTCGGGTCCTCTCCTTGTTCTGGCTGCTGGCCTATTGGGATAGCAACCTTTGTGCTTGGCTTGCCCTTTCTAATAAAGAATTCCATCTCTCCCTAGGAAAGTGCTGACAACAATAGAAAGGAAGGGGTCATGTAGCTGCAACGCTTGCTCTTCACCTCTATGGTCCACCAATTGCATTTTTTTTCTTCCCTTTCAATTTCAATAAGACTCTACGCCTCGGTCACCATCCGAGCCATTCACCGACTCTCTCTCTCTAAGATTTTTTCATTAAAAAAAATGGGTACCTCTATTTGCGCCTACCAGATTACTGGTGGGCGTCTACAATAAAACCCGTTGACCACCTTAAATCAGACGACCGCGATTGTTTTTCATGCCAATCTTCGACACAATGGATCTTGACACTATGTGCATGTCATCAGATGGTCAAGTTTCTGATTCCACGTGGCACGGATCCCAAAACGTGACCATAAAATCATGTTTGAGCATGATGTGTGCCTTGTGATTTTAGGGCCATGTTTTGGGATCAGTGCCACGTGGAATTAGAAACTTGATCGCATGATGGCATGCCAATGGTCTCAAGATCCATTGTGTCGAAGATTGGCATGAAAAACGATCAGGATCATATGATTTAAGGTTGTCAACAGCTTTTAGTGTAGGTGCCCACTAGTAATTTGGTAGGTGCAAATAGAGGTACCCAAAAAATATATAAGGGTTCGAATTTTTGCAATCGAAGATTTGGACTCCACAACTAATGGTTGCACAGTTAAGAACATTGACTGCCTTGGCTTAGACGATGGAGATCCTTTTTCGTCCCAATCTTCCACACAATATAAGGTGGACTTATGCATGTTAATTCCATTCTTTTGTTTTGGGCGAAGGTTTTGGCTTAAAGAGAGGTACTATATACATTAAATAAAGAAGGGTAACTTTGGTATTTTGAAAAATTATACAGGTACTATACCCTCAACTGTAAATCGAGAATTTGAGGCCCTCCACGGGAATAAAAATAGTAAGAATTTTTTTGGGAAATTTCTCTTTATTTATATAATTTATAAAAAAGTAAATCTAATTCATTTTGCACCCCGGCTAGATGAAAATCCTAGGTCCGTCGCTGTCTATAGGTATAGGACGATCCATCAGCAATCTTCTCGGCCACCGCTTCTCAACAAACTAGTTTCTTTCGGGACCGCCTGTACATTGTTTTGACACTCGAATCCACGAATTACGAGTGTATTATTCTATTTGTCTCATCGCATTACCACCTCACCTTGTCTTGTGGGCATGGGATAGAAGGTAGTAGAGTCGAGTGCGTAGGTTGCCAGTATCAAGCTACCGGTTTTCTTTGTCCTCGGTTTCGTATGTATTAGCCATCCGAACCGACAAGCAGAAGATTATATTAGCTAGTGCCAGCAAGGAGTATTAGTATTGGTTTAGGAACCGGAACATGAGGTGGAGTATTATCTATTTAGATCCTTGTTTCCAAGCTTTTTACCTTTCGTATTCAAAATAGAAGTCGTATGCGGAATAGACATCGGCAGCAGAAACAGGAGCAGCAGCAGGAGTATGTGTAGTTGCTCTTGTTTGCTTGTCCCGAGCATGTCTTTTAGATCCTTTATTAGCACCTACAACCCCAAACTTTTCTGGTCTATGTTCTCTAGTAATTCTCCCATCTTGCTCGTCCGCTCTCGTAACTCGCTCCTCTTGTCAGACAATCGTCACCTCTGAACATTCTGTTCCTAATCCATAATGAGGGCTGGCTTGATGGCTGACGTGCTAGCTTTACTTCGAGTATGCTAAGCCTTCAATTTCTTGCTTTCCGGTAAGGCAGGTCGGACAGACCAATTAGGCCATTAAAGAAAGGGATATAACAGCATCCATGAAGGTGTTATGCTTGTGCTCCTCCCCTGAGGTTCCCAAGCTCCACTTTCCTTAATGAGCATAGAGAACCCCTAAGGCTAGTCTATAACTCACAAATTAGAAAGAAAGTGATGCGGGAACTTACTAGATGTAATGCTAGGGCTGATATTAGGATTAAAATTAATTTAATCAATTAAAAAAAATAATTTCTCATAACAAATTATCACGGAAAATTCTAGAAATTCAATTAGGTGATTTAATTCCGGCCCAAAATAGTGTTACTTTCGTGTATGTTTCCTATCGCGGATCTTGTATGTTTCCTATCGCGGATCTAGAAGACTAAGGTTCTTATGAATGGCTAGATCTCCGATAATTTTAGGGTGACGAACGAACTCGCAAGCGTATTTCTTGATACCAAACGAAAATAAAAGACTAATAAAATTAATGATGAACAAAATATTGATTTTGGGCTTTTATGAGATCAATAAAACAATTAGGATTACGCTACTTACGCAAATCGTAAATTTAAAGAAAATAGAGATGTAAGAAGAGTTGGCCTCGCACCAAACCGTAAGCGGGAATCGAAGAATTGCTCTCCGTTTTGAGAGAATCACACCCTCACGAAAGTTTAGAACTCTCAATTTTGCATAAGCAATTTTCATTAATCAAAAACTAATAATAAAAGTGTTTACAAGCCTTTAAATAGGCTAACCAATGCATAAAATTAGAAATTCTAGTATAACTTTAATTCCTAATAAAAGAAATATCCTAATTCTTTTAAAACAATAAAGTCCTAGAACAACAAGGAAACTAATCCTATTTCTGATAAAAGAAACAACTCTTACTTTCTAAAATAAAATAATAAAAGAAACTAATCCTAACTCAATTAGGATTCTTGAAATTCGTCACTTTATGTGCAGCCTCCGAAAACTGACCATAACTTCTTCAACACTTGTCGGAATTGCACGTTTTTTGACTTGTTGGAAAGCTACTTCGATAAGTTTTCAAATATGACCAATTTCGTATCAATTCGACTTCGCTTGACGCTTCAAAATAGGCCGAACATAAAAGTGACGGGATTGAAAGTTGAAGACCCTAATAAATTTTGGATCTTCTTCTTTCTAATCAAACGGGTCTTTTTTTAAAAACCCATTCGTGGGTCCACTTTCACTTTTGACGTCTCCTCTTTATCTGACTACGATTCAAACAGGTGGATCTAAAATACGCATCAGAAAGTCAATTCATATGTCAGTTCTTTAAAGCAGGCAAGTCATGCAGACAAGGAAAGCAACTAAGCTCATTAATAGCTAGAAAAAGGAAGGCCACTAAGCTCATTAATACCATTAGTCTGGTCTATTACAGCTTCGAACAGAATCTGAAATAACAACCTGATGCGCATGTTCAATCCATGTCAGTCCCGACCTAGGATTTGATAAATCGATCAATTCATTTCTCCATTTTCTGTGAAGAGGGGGGGACAAAGAGCTGGATATAATTCCCAGTAGGATGATCCTTCTTTCGTTCCACATTTCTCATCGGACAAATAAAGTAATGGAGTACAAATGACAAAAACTAGTACCTATTGATGGGGGAGAGACATATGTACGTTGGTACAATTGGAGGTATTACTATTTAGGATTCAAGGAGATACCATACTAGTCTGGCTTTTTTCGATTGTTCCCAAATAGAGTACCGATATGTTTTGTTTCCCGGGAGCACATGAACAACTGCTTGAATGATCTTGATGGAAGTTGTGCAAGGGATACTTGCGCCAATGCAACAAGAGTTTTGTTCCACCAGTGCCATGCTTTTCAACCATTGCTTGCTGCTAGCGCGCAACGATTTTTCTATAAGGCTCGCCTCGCTTAAACAACCTGACACGCTACTGTCAGCAAGTTCAGTATTTGATACCTCTACACTCTACACTGTCTATGACGACCTAGACCCACATGCCACAATATTGTCCGGTTCTGGGCTTAGGTCTCCGCCCCGATTTTGTTTCTAGCATGGGTGTTACGTATTGCCGTCCCCACCCAAAACGAGTCATACATGTAGCGTCCGCAATCACATATAGCCTAGTGTCAGGACTTTTCCCTATCCGATGTGGGACTATTACAATCCCCCCACCTTATAGAAAAGCCGTCCTCGGCTCTGATACCATTCTGTGACGACCCATACCCACATGCCACAATATTGTCCGGTTCTGGGCTTAGGTCCCTGCACCAGTTTTGTTTATGGTATGGGGGTTACGTTTCGCCGTTCCCACCGAAAACGCGTCATCCCTATATCAGAGCGCACATCGGAAGATATTGTCTGGTTCCGGGCTTAAGTCCCCACCCCGGTTTTGTTCCTGGCATGGGCTTAAGTCCCCATCCAGAACGCGTCATCCGTGTCTCAGAGCGCACAACGGAAGATATTGTCCACATCGAATAGGGAAAAGTCCTGACTCTGGTGATTGCGGAAGCTGCATGTCAAGACGTGTTTTGGGTGGGGATGGCGAAACCTAATGCCCACACAAGAAACAAAATTGGGGTGGGGACCTAAGCCCAGAACCGGACAATATTGGTCCATATAAGGTGGGGGAATTGTAATAGTCCCATATCGGCTAGGGAGAAGTCTTGGCTCTGGGATATATGTGATTGCGAACGCTACATGTCATGACGCGTTTTGGGTGGGGACGGCGAAAGGTAACGCCCATGCGAGAAACAAAACCGGGGCGGGGACCTAAGCCAAGAACCAGACATATTGTGGCACGTGGGTCTGGGTCGTCACACTGACTGCTAACAAGACCAGTCTTTTGAAGTTCACAACATTGACTGCTAACAAAAAACGTTGCTGCTAGCCTTATAGAAAAGTCGTTGCGCGCTAGCAGCAAGCAATGGCTGCAAAGCAGAGCACGGGTGGAACATACATCTTGCAGCATTGGTGCAAGTATCCCCTGCACCGACTTGCTTCAGGGTTATTCAAAGCAGTTGTTCAAGCTCGAGATAGACTTGCTTGAGCTGGCTACAAGCAACTGAAGAAAGTCTTCAAGTGTGCTCCGAACTAAGGAAAAGCAGACTCTGGTAAATTCTTGGACGATTCAGTACCCAAAATCCAATTGGAAGTCAAAAGTTTCGGAGGGAAAAAAGACCCAAACCAGCTGCCCGGAGATAAGAAGAAAGGATTAGAAGAATCATTTCAGTTGCATTCTTCTAAGGGGACGGGTCCTCATGGGATCAATAGCATTTCGTTGGAATTAATACATCTGCATTTCTTCTAAGGGGATGAGTTCATCTCAGCCCATCTAATGATGTTCTGTCTGATTCTCCACTCCATTTCACATGGTTGTTTTTCTGATTAATTTTGTCTTCTCTAATACAGAAGTACAACTATGGGACATTGAAACATTCACATAAAGTGAATTGGCAAATTAGAAAGTGCCGATTTGATAATTTTTGTGGATTTATGTCCTTCCACCGAGAGGATTGATTTTTCATAGTCAGTTCCTTCTCAAATCTTTCGACTATTGGAAGCCACAAAATTTCGGAGGTTCCCCACACTTATATGAAGGCTGAGAGCATGTTCCTTTTTCATAGTCAGTCTTTTCAAATATTTTATCAATTGGATGCCACACAAATTTCGGACGTTCCCTAGACGTATAGAAAGTTTGAAGACCGAGACAAGTGGCTGGGTAACATCCCATTTAGCATTGCTTCACAGTACTTGAGAGATCATTTTCTGTGTTCATCCGAAGGCCACAATATTGAATGTGGCTTCAGGGTGAAGGGTGAAGGGTTTCACCCTGAAACCACTTATTAGGATTTTGATATTGCTTTGACGTTTTCCAGTCCGTCTTCTGATGCACTACAAAAGAAGTAATGTGTCTTTGAAAGTGGTTTATTAATCTTTTGTCGTTGAACATGTATTTTTTGATTGTGTGTCGACATAACCATGGAATGCCGATTTGTGTTTGATCAGTTGTGGCTTCCCCAAATCTTTACACCGGATCAATGCTCCAACTTAGAGACATCACATTGCATAATCATTCCACTTAGATTCAATTCTCTTGTCTTTAAACTAAGTCTAATCCAATGATTAATCTAATTTAGCTAACCAATTTTTATCTCTTCTTTTAAGTGTGGCTCACACTAATGCATGCATCTAAACAATTATCATAATTATTAAATGAATAAGTATAAAACACATAACATAAATAAAAGGAAATAACATGAATTAACTGACAAATTAAGTCCCATAATCCGAATCTATAAATCCATCAATTTAAACATCCATAATTTGAAACTTCTCATAACCATCAATTATGAACTTGAAAAGTAAAAATACTAACTAAAACTCCTATTTACTTAATGATCTTTTAGACTTCAAAGCCTTCCTCGTCCAAATCCACATTAACAATTGCTTTCACCATTACTCTAATCTTGTCATTACCTATTTTTCACTGGCCACCCGAAAATAGGTGTGAGATAAACCTAGTATGAATTAGACATACTAATCCAATCTTGTGTCTACGTGATGCGGGAACTTACTAAATGCAATGCTAGGGCTGAGATTATGATTAAAATTAATTTAATTAATTAAAAATAATAATTTCTCATAACAAATTACCACGAAAAATTCTAGAAATTTAATTAAATGATTTAATTCTGGCCCAAAATAGCATTACTTTCGTGTACGTTCCCTATCACGGATCTAGAAGACTGGGGTTCTTATGAACGGCTAGATCTCTGATAGTTTTAGGGCGTTGAACCAACTTGCAAGCTGATTCTCTCGATACTAAACGAAAATAAAAGGCTAATAAAATTAATGATGAATAAAATATTGATTTTGAGCTTTTATGAGATCAATAAAACAATTAGGATTACGCTACTTACGCAAACCGTAAATCTAAATAAGATAGAGATGGAAGAAGAGTTGGCCTCGCACCAAATCGCAAGCGGGAATCGAAGAATCGCTCTCCGTTTTGAGAGAATCACACCCTCACGAAAGTTTAGAGCTCTCAATTTTGCATAAGCAATTTTCATTAACCAAAAACTAATAATAAAAGTGTTTACAAGCCTTTAAATAGGCTAACCAATGTATAAAATTAGAAATCCTAGTATAACTCTAATTCTTAATAAAAGAAATATCCTAATTCTTCTAAAGCAATAAAGTCCTAAAACAATAAGGAAACTAATCCTATTTCTAATAAAAGAAACAACTCTTACTTTCTAAAATAAAGTAATAAAAGATACTAATCCTAATTCAATTAGGAATTTTGAAATTCGTCACTTTATGTGCAATTTTTGAAAATTGACCATAACTTCTTCAATACTTGTCGGAATGACATGTTTTTTGACTTGTTGGAAAACTACTTTGATAAACTTTCAAATATGACCAATTTCGCATCAATCTGACTTTGTTTGACACTTCAAAATAGGCCAAACATAAAAGTGACGAGATTGAAAGTTGATAAATTTTGGATTTTCTTCTTTCTGATCAAACGGGTTTGTAACGGGTCTTTTTTAAAAACCCATTCGTGGGTCCATTTTCTCTTTTGACGTCTCCTCTTTATCCGACCACGATTCAAACAGGCGGATCTAAAATACGCATCAATCCCCTCTACTTCGAAAAAGTTCGACCTCGAACTTTAGTTGGCATGGATTTTCACGGTCGCGATCACAGACAATATATACGGAACCTCGATTGGAAGTGGCTTGAATCTGACGTCCCCATCAACTCTCCCCGGGTTAGAAGGATGTATTCTCGATGAATACTGGTTGTGATAGAGCTCCAAGAGATCCGGGTCAATTTGCTGAAACTCTTGTGTAATCCACGTGCTCTCTGAATCACTCTTGTTCTTCCACTTGACCAAATACTTCTGAAGTCGCCCTTGGTTGGTAGACACAATCTGATCTTCCAGTACATCTTCGATGATCTCACGAGTTTGCCAAGTAGGTGGGGGTAGTGGTGTGGGTAGGGGAATTATTGCTTCATCAGATATAGAGGGCTCAAAGGGGTTGACAGGGATGATTGAAGGGCCATGGAATGGAACAAGGTCCTCCACGTTGAAAGTCGTGCTAATCCCCAAATCCGGCGAAAAATCTAAGATGTAAGCATTAGAACTAGCACGCTTCAAGATCTGATAGGGTCCAACACAACGAGCTTGTTACTTCTTTGCAACTCCTTGCGGGAATCGCTCGGGTCTATTCCGAACTATCACAAAATCACCCTCTTGAAATTCTTGGAACCGTTTGTGAAAATCTGCAGAGAACTTGTATTTCTCATTCTTTAAATTAATTATTTTCTTAATCTCAGCATGCAACTTATGAATGCAATATGCAAAAGTGGATGCGGACTTTGATGACCTTTGATGAATGGACAGTGGGAGAAAATCTATGTGTGTTCTAGTATTCGGCTTACCCTTCCACTGGATGAGGTATGCCTTATGTTTCTTAGATTGCGTTCTCCTTGTAGTCCAAGCGTTGTCAATTTTCGATTTACCTTTCCACTTAAGAAGATACTCTCGATATGCTTGGTGTGCCTTTACCTTAGTAACAAAATATGGATCTCCCAAAACTCTTTCATCTAACCTCTTCACATATTGTTCAGGCGGGTATTTGGAAATCAATTAGTAGATAGGATTGGGCTCTATAGGCTCATGTGTAAGTGACACTACTGACTCTTGCGTGAATGATGCAAAGGGCACTAATGGCTCATGTACACTCGACTCGATTAACTCGTGTGTACTCGCTTCAACCAAAACCAAAGACTCTGGGGTACTCGATTCAATTGACACTAATGGTTCTTGTGTATCCAGTTCGATGGACTCACATGTATTCGATCCAATGGGCACCAATAAGTTGTGTGCGCCCAACTCTACGGGTACCAATGACTCATAGGCAAGTGGCTCGATTGGTTCAAGTGTGAGTGACTCAACATCACTACTCACAAGGGAAATAGAAGTCTCTTTAACACAAGCTAAACTTTCATTAGCTTCTTCTATCTCTTCTTCACTCAATATGGTACTAGGGTCTTACACTTCTTTCACTTCCCTATTCTCCGGCTCCTTAGGAAGTCAATAAATTCAGAGTGGGAAATTTTGTGGGGCATTGGTATGCAAAGTGCTCGAACCCTTGCGTGAATGATGCAAAGGACACTAATGACTCATGTACACTCGACTCGATTAACTCGTGTGTACTCGCTTCAACCAAAACCAAAGACTCTGGGGTACTCGATTCCATTGACACTAATGGTTCTTGTGTATCCAGTTCGATGGACTCACATGTATTCGATCCAATGGGCACCAACAAGTTGTGTGCGCCCAACTCTACGGGTACCAATGACTCATAGGCAAGTGGCTCGATTGGTTCAAGTGTGAGTGACTCAACATCACTACTCACAAGGGAAATAGAAGTCTCTTTAACACAAACTAAACTTTCATTAGCTTCTTCTATCTCCTCTTCACTCAACACGGTACTAGGGTCTTACACTTCTTTCACTTCCCTATTCTCCGGCTCCTTAGGAAGTCAATAAATTCAGAGTGGGAAATTTTGTGGGGCATTGGTATGCAAAGTGCCCGAACCCTTGACACTTAAGGCAATCAGGACATCTATCTGTTTTGGTTTTCAAATCCCGTAAAAGGTTACGATGTGTTAAAGAGACATACTTTTCGATAAGTTTCACCGTCATGTCCTCCCATGTGGAGATGTGTTTATTTCGAAGAGATTCAGTACGACGCTCTATGCGAGCCCAAATTTTTTTGGCATTACCCTCCAACTTTGCTTTTGCTAGCCTAATTTTGTACTCCTTTGGTACGCCATATTAATCAAAATATTCCTCTACACTAGACAATCACTCTACGAAGGTTTTGGGGTTTAACCATCCCTCAAAACTTGGAACCTCATTACGAATAGATTTGAGAAACTTCTCGGTAGGGTTGTACTTGGGTTCACGATGATGAGGGTATCCCCTAACTCTAGTCTCATCATAATTTTTGAGACTTTGCCAAGAATTTGGAGTGTAGCGGTTTTCTTTGGCTAGTACCCTTTCATGATGGGTAAGGAATTCACGATGGCATGTAAGTGACTCATACATGATACTTGACACAAACACAACTCAGACACAATAATAGAAAAGACAAACACTATGAACCAACAATGGATGAAGACTTTTGTCAAACACTAGATGTGCACATTAATGAAATAAAATGCAATAAGATTGAAATGATAGGCAATTATGAAACTAAGTGATGCAAGACAAAAGTTTGACAAAGGCTAGACTAAATTTAGACAAAAAAAAATTTAGACGAAAGCTTTAAAAAAAATAACAATTTAAATATTAAAAAAAAAAAAAAAAACTCAGACAAAAGCTAGACGAAAAATTTTAAACAAAAGACAGACATAATTTTTCAGGCAAAAGGCAGACAAAAAATCAGACGAATATTTTTCAGACAAAAGTTAGACAAAAACCAGACGAATCTGAAATAATGATTTTTTTTTTTAAAAAAAATAAACCTTAAAACTAAACTGATGCTTTGATACCAATTTGATGCGGGAACTTACTAAATGCAATGCTAGGGCTGAGATTAGGATTAAAACTAATTTAATTAATTAAAAATAACAATTTCTCATAATAAATTACCACGGAAAATTCTAAAAATTTAATTAAATGATTTAATTCCGGCCCAAAATAGCGTTACTTTTGTGTACGTTTCCTATCGCGGATCTAGAAGACTAGGGTTCTTATGAACGACTAGATCTCCGATAGTTTTAGGGCGTCGAACAAACTCGCAAGCGGGTTTTCTCGATACCAAACGAAAATAAAAGGCTAATAAAATTAATAATGAACAAAATATTGATTTTGGGCTTTTATGAAATCAATAAAACAATTAGGATTATGCTACTTACGCAAATCGTAAATTTAAAGAAGATAGAGATGGAAGAAGAGTTGGCATCGCACCAAACCGTAAGCGGGAATCGAAGAATTGCTCTCCGTTTTGAGAGAATCACACCCTCACGAAAGTTTAGAACTCTCAATTTTGCATAAGTAATTTTCATTAACCAAAAACTAATAATAAAAGTGTTTACAAGCCTTTAAATAGACTAACCAATGCATAAAATTAGAAATCCTAGTATAATTCTAATTCCTAATAAAAGAAATATCCTAAGTCTTCTAAAACAATAAAGTCCTAAAACAACAAGGAAACTAATCCTATTTCTGATAAAGGAAACAACTCTTACTTTCTAAAATAAAATAATAAAAGAGACTAATCTTAATGCAATTAGGATTTTTTAAATTCGTCACTTTATGTGCAACTTTCGAAAACTGATCATAACTTCTTCAATACTTGTCGGAATTGCACATTTTTTGGCTCGTTGGAAAGCTACTTCGATAAGCTTTCAAATATGACCAATTTCGCATCAATCCGACTTCGTTTGACACTTCAAAATAGGCCAAAAATAAAAGTGACGGGATTGAAAGTTGAAGACCTTAATAAATTTTGAATTTTTTTCATTCTGATCAAACGGATCTTTAATGGGCCTTTTTTTTTAAAACCCATTCGTGGGTCCACTTTCTCTTTTGACGTCTCCTCTTTATCCGACCACGATTCAAACAGGAGGATCTAAAATACGTATCACTACGTACATCAAAAGTTATAACATATGCATACATGTATATACTTGAAAACATAAGGGGATGAATATTACAATAAAACTTGCATAAATATTAGAATTATTGCATAAACATTGAAAGTTACAACATTCATAGAATTTAACGTAGAACTAATGGTGGTTTTGTTTTCGTATTCTTCAGTCTCTTTTAGTTCATTCATTCAATCATCTTTTCATTCATCTTTTTCATTCATCTTTTCGTTCTTGTTTCATTGGTCATAATTTTCATTCATGACTTTACTACTCATTATTTCATTAATGATTAGTCACATTAACTTTGCCTTGAATTTTCATGCTTTAGTCGCTCATTATTTTATTAATGATTGGTTACATTAACTTTTTGACACACTCATTGGTTCATGAGTCACTCGTCTAATCTACAACGACTAGCTCCATCATTTGAGTCACTCACTGGATCCGAGTTGATTACGGCATGCAATGATTGCCCCCTTTATTTTGAGTCACTTGTCGAATCTACAACGATTAGCCCCATCATTTGAGTCACTCACTGGATCCAAGTTGGTTACGGCATGCAATGATTACTCCCTTTGTTTTGAGTTACTCACCGAATTTATAATGATTAACCCCATCATTTGAGTTACTCACTGGATTTGAGGTGGTTACGGCATGCAATTCCTTTAACATTAATCACTCAATGATCCTGACTGAATGGTGTTTCATTGATTGAATTACTCAGTTTGAATTCCTCAGTGATCCCGTCTGCACGGTGTTTCACTGATTAATCCCATGAATTTTATCTGCATATTTTAAACATTCAAATCTTGTGCATCAGTCATTAAGTATGATTAATTATTATATTTTAATCTTAGTTCATGTAAATTCTCGTCATTGCCTGTTTCCATATCTTTAATCATGGTAATTCAATTCATATTTTCATGTTTACATTGTATATTCAATTCTTAAGCATCATAAGTATTATGCTAATTAAAAATTCAGCATTTAATTAACTTGTGAAAAGTGGTTCTAACAAGATTTCAATAACATGGGTAAGAATCACCAAACAATGCATATGTAATTCTCTAATAATTTCTAACATCAATAATTTAAATACTAGAATAATAACATCATTCCATTCACGTGCATGAGCTCTTCTATTTTTATGGTTTGATCATACAATACATGCATAGAAGAAAAGTAATTAAATCATAGAAACAAATATGGCTTGAGTGTCTAAATCCCATCAAGCAAAACAATCAAAATAAAATCATCTTTCATAAACATAATAAATATCCTTATTTCCTCACAATCATAATAATATAGAACTTTAGAAGGGATATTTGCAAAAGACCCTAAATCCTTAATTTTTCTTTAATTATAACAATACAAAACTTTAGGAAAGAATCTTGCAATACCCTAAATCATTTTATTTTAAATCTCATGAATCTCTAATTTCTCTATATTCTACTTTAGAACAATCATAATATCTCTAATTTTCCAAGATCATAATAATGTAAAATTTTAGAAAGGATTAAGGCATAATTCACAAATATCTTTTGGTCTTATAACTTTCTTTTAAATAATATCCCTAATTTCTTTTTTCCCTAATAATATAAAACTTCATAAAGGATTAAAGCAAAGTCCTATAATCTCTTTTGGTCTCATTATAATATTCTATTGTTGTGATCATAACAATCTAAAACCTTAATGTATCTAGGCACATGATAAAGAAAAGTATGATTTCTTCACACCTTACAGTTTTCTTAAATTTTTTTCTTGAAAACTTGGATTCTTTTGTGAGGTTTCTTGATCGTCCTTGATTTTTTTGAGGATCTTGATAGGGTTCTTAGGATCTTGAGAAATCTATATAAAACTTTAATTTTTCTTCGAGAACCTTTTGAAAAACTTTAAAAGGCATCTAGATTAGAATTGTCAATATAAATCTGCAACAAGGATCTCAAATCTTTTCTCAACAAGAACCTTAAAAAGTCTTCTTGAACCTAGATCCTCTTTCAATTTTTAATCTTGAAAGGGGATGGAAAGGCATCTCTAATAAAAACCTTAATTCAAAGTACCTTAATCAAAAATCAAAGTTATTAAGGTATGTGCGTTTCCTCTTCCTCTTCCTCTCCTTTATTCTTTATTTTTCTTCTTCCTATTTCTTACTTTTTCTTTCTCACGTCTCTATTCTCTTATAATGGGTTTCACTTTCTCTCCCTTTCTCCTTCTATAACTCTAACTCCTTTTAATGGAAATCAAAACTAGGTGAAAGAGGCGAAAGATGAAATTCTGGAAATTGAAGAAGCACAGAAAAATCGATTGATCGAAATTGAATTTCGATCGATCGAAATTAAAATTCGATCAATAGCGATATTGTATATATATGAGAATTTCGATTGAACGATTTTTAGTTTCGATCAATTGAATTTGTGATCGAAATTTCGATCGAACGAAATTCAATTTTGATCGAACGATTTTCAATTTCGATCGAACGATTTTCAATTTCGTTCGATCGAAATCGTGTCGGGTTGTTTTAGTTGTTTTAGAAGTTTAGTTTCGAATTTTGTTTTAGGGGTTTATTTGTCTTTTATTTATTATTTGTTTTAGGGTTTCTTTTATTGAAAGGACTCCTATATAAGGTCCTTAAGTGAATAATGTAATTAGTTGATGATTAATGAAAAGAGCTTTTGATTGTGTGCTTGAGATGAGCCTATACGGAGAGTGATTCTTCTTCCCGAGAAGGGTTTGGTGCGAAGCCAAGGGTGTGAAGCCCGCAATTTTATCTATCTTCATCTTCTCTGCGTGTGTGTTGATCCTTACAATCCTAAATCAATCACCATCCCTTTTGAGATCCTAAAACCTTAGTTTTATCCTAAGCCATTGAATCGACCCGATTCAACAACTGTAGATCCCAGCAGAATTATTAAACCCTTCCGCACCAAATATTCAGAGAAAATCAGTGATCCCATCATTGAATTGTGAGCGCCCTAATCTGGGAAAACCTAGAGTTCTATCTTTAGGATCGATCTACGCTGCAACTTAACGGATCTAGCGCTTGGACTGAACCCTACCTGAAGCATACGTGATTCTCCCCTGCAATACTGCGAAACCTGAGGTATTCATTATATTTTGTGAATTTTATTGTTTACTTTAATTCTAATTTGATTCCGGCAAAATCAATCATATCATTCACGTAGTTTAGGGAACCGTCCTGCGTCAATCTAACAAGATTCTAAGCGTGAAAAATCTCTAAAAATTCAGGAAAACAACATTTAAATTAATTAAAACTGCTATTTGCACCGCATAAATCTACAAAATTGTCCTACGAGCGTTACTGGCCTATAATTCATCAAACCTAATGTCTCTCATATAACCAATGATCCTAATTAATTAGTTTAAGCAATCATAAATAATTTTACACATACAAAAACAATCTTTTTAATCATTAATAGATATAAAATCACTTAAAAATATAATTAAAATATTCATAAAATGCTGACGATCACATGCCAAATTAGCACACCAATCCGAACATGTATAGGCTATGAAAATGTAGTTCTTTACATCAGTTTATGTGACTCAAAAGTTGAAAATTCCTAGATCCAAGGGGGCAACTTGATAAATGGTTGGACTTCTATTGCCCAGGATCTCAATATTGTCTACAGATGTTCAAATGAATGAAACCATTAAAGTAGCATTCGCTGGAGCATCATCCTTTCTTTGATGGCTTTTCGAAAATGATTTCATATATATTGGATGTTATCACCTAAAAAAAGGACTTGCTAAATTTTTCTTTTCTAATTATTTGTGGGAGGTAAATTTTATCTGTTGAGTAGGTCATAATTTAAAACAGATTTGATAGAATGGAAGGTTGACAATATAGCAACCTCAAGGTCACAGGTTTGAGCCTAGCTTAGCTATCAAAAAAAGAAAACCGATTTGATAGGTGGCATGAACAACTATCACTGGCAAGCATATAGAATGCTTTTTAAATTATGAATGCTGTTGTATGGACCTGTAAATCCTAAATTCTAATTTGTTATATCTTTCTTATATTAACTAGTCTAGTTCTGCAGAACGTGACGAACTTCGGAAAGATATTGAGCAATTGTGCCTGCAGCAAGCTGGCCCTAGCTATCTTGTTGTAGCTACTCGAATGCATTTTCAGAGGTTTGTTATTTCTCTTAGGTTACTTTCAGTATGTGTTTTCCTTACGTAATTTTCATTGATTTCAATATCGTCTAAGGCAATATGTATTTCCCAGTACTTATTGGGTTTTTGGCCTGGCGATATGATACACACCTGTGTATCGCCCATATGCTCTTGGGCAACCAATAAATTTGCTCAGAGTTAACTAAAGCCCTATCAGGACAGCTGGTTTGGAGCAGGAGATCGAGGATCTGAAAAAAAAGTTATCTGGATGCATAAGGGATAATCGGAATCTTCAAGAGGAGCTTTCAGAGGTTTACCATATCAAAGTAAGGCTTCACCATCTTTACTTATACAGTTATATATCAGGGACTGTTTTGTTTATCTTTGTCATTTTGTGTTCTCTGTCATCTTCAGAGCCAGCTGGCAGATTTACATAGTGCAGAGGTCTCAAAGGTATATTTCATTTGAGCTTCGGTTAACGCTCAGCCCTGTGATATTTTTTTTAGCAATAAACATAGCACTGTTGTTGGCTGTCTCACATTTCTTTCCATGATCTTTTACACAATTCATTTCTATCTAGAAAGCAACTGTAGAAAGCTATGATTTTCCTGGTAATGTTCATGAAATTTATAATCTTTTACACTGTTGGAATTTCCCTTGGCTGCATCAATAGTGAGTCAAAAGAGAGAACCAACACTTTACTGAAATGCCAGGTATCTAGATTATGTTTTATTATCAAGGATTCTTTCCCCCCTCCTATAGCTCCTTTGTGAGAAACTCATTTTATTAACAATAGAAAAAGAAAGAAAAAAAGAAACACATATTTAGTCAACACCCCTTCATAGCTATTTGTTTATCTCTGGTTCACAATATTTTATTTTTGTAAACCATAGAGGACTTCCTTAACCTACTTCAGATGCTGAGCCATAGTTTAAGGAGAAAATAATTTGAATATCTCTGGATAGTCTGAAATCCTTCGCAGATTTAAAAATTGCTGTAGGCATCAAATTTTTTTACACCTGTCATTAACCTCGGAATTAAAGAGGGATGCATCGTAACCATGCAGCCACACAAAGTGGGATAAAAATATTTACTTTTTAAGGTTTAAAAGAACATGTGTCCTTATCCACCTATTAGTCGGTTACCATCAGTACAGCCAGATGAAGTTCGAAGCGAGCTCAGCAACAGTTGCCATATGTGCATGTAGAAGTTAATTTTCCATTTTGTCACGACAAGAAAATAATGTATTTTCTCTGCGAGGTTTCCTGCAATACCATAGCCAGAAAGCAGGAGTCACCACATGTATTGTCATTTCGTTAGCTCAACCTTTGACTTGGTTTGAAAATACAAAGAAATTGATATCCTTATCATCATGTTTTGGAAACATTGGTGGATAAACCCCACATGTGAAAAAAACACACATACAGAGCTGCCACGTCTTAAAAAATGACGAGGTAATCATACGTTTCACAATCACAGTACATCTCTCTCTGTAAAGTTCAGTTCCCACCATGTGCCTTGTTCTTGACACCATGTTAATAAAAGTGGTTAAAGGAACGGTTTCATAGCATAAACATGCAATGCTGCCATGTGTTCCACTACAACCCTTATGCATAAGGCTGTTAAGTGGCAGTAGCTAGCCATTTTGGCCACATGTCTCTTGCAATGGAAATAGAAGTATGCCCACACTCAAGGACGAGGATATTTTAACTGAATTGTTTAGGGCAATGTGTCAACAACTATCCCATTTCTTGGATTTCTTACACTAGGGATCGGAGAACATATTTTTCTCTTCGTTTCTGACCTATAACATCTGGTAGTTTTGAAAACTACCTTACTATGTTAGTGACACTTATTTAGGAGACAGTTAAGACGTGAACGCCTAGGATTATAAGCCCTTGGCTTTGATAAATAGGTGACACACTTGCTAACAGATAGAGCATCTACGACTTGTAAATTATTGGAAGATTTCTTCTCTTTTCCCAAACAGAGGTAAGGGAAACTGAATAGTCCTCATTGCACACTAAAAGTTACGATTTGTTTTTCCTACTACATTTTTCTTTTCGTTCATTTTCTTTTATGATTGTAGGAATCATTACTATTATCAAAGGCCTTTGAGGCCCTCGCCTAGGCGAGGGCGAGGTGACAACCAATCCCCTCACCTCCCCTAAGTGAAGACCTAGGGGTCACCAAACAAAGGTGAGGCTAGGTCCCATAAAGGCAATGGCCTAGGCTCGCCTCGATCCCAAAAACAGGTCTGGGGTCGTATATGCAAACCGAGATGCTCGTAAAGGGGATCTCAGTCATTATATATATATATATATATATATTGTGCAACCGTGGACTTTGCGGGTCCATCACGACGATGCGCTTACTAAAAAAAATGGAGTCGTCACCCGGAGCTTTTGATGTCCCGGGATACCCAAAATCAATATCTTAAGCACCGAAGTGCTAAATATGACTCCGAATCACCGGTCAACGCCAAATCCTCTTGGGTAAGGTAAGGACTTCGGTTATCAATCGGGAAGGTGTTAAGCACCTGATCGACCCGCTCGTAAGCGGTCTCTACTATGGCCAAGTCTATGTTTGTATACTTTATATATATATATATATATATATATATATATATATATATATATATATATATATATATATATATATATATATTCCTCTTGCCCGAAGGCACTTAGATCCTAGTGGGCTCTCCGCAAACACAGAAATTTCGGCGGCGTAATGGCCCAAATCATAGGATTGAGGAAAACAAAAACAGAAGGTAGAGGAATAGAGGGGAGAGCCTGAGCTCTCGAGCCCTTGTGGGACCGTTGGTTGGATCCTCGCATGAGAACGACACCGGTGAGCTTCCGATAGCACGATTGGTTAAGGAAAGGGTCTTAACTAGGTAAGGCTTGGAAGATCTGAGCTTGGGAGTGATGATGGAAGTAGTGGCATGAGATGGGCTAAGACTTTAAGCTAAGACAACTCAAGTGTAGGCAAGTGAGGAGATAATTGGGTAGAGTTTTTTCTCTTAGAAATTTCAAAAGATGGTTAAACAAGAGGGGGGTGGCTCTTTATTTATAGACTTGGGGGTGATTAGTGAAGGGTTAAGTCACTAATGGATTTAGATATTAGGTAATGGGCAATCTAAGGTTTTTGGGGTTTTCTAGAGCTTGGAGAAGAGAGATTTGGGTTTAATGGTGGATGATAGGGTGGTGACTTGAATGGCAAAAGGGTGATAACTTAAACTAATAGGGTCACTAGGGCCCTAAAGAAACACACCCGACTTTGGGGTGGTCCACAAGTCAAACCCCCAATGTTAATTTCGGCCATTTTTTGAAGGAAAATTAGGCCCCAACTGCTGGAAGTTGAAGACCAGCAGGGGCCCGGCCCGGTTTTGCAATTTCCTGCACAAATCCACCATCTTCATTTCGCCATAACTTTTGATGTACAACTCGGAATTAGGTGACTCTTGGCTTGTTAGAAAGCTGGGAACTTCTACTTTCCAATGGTATAGGCCTCAGCTCCAGCAGATATCTATGTAAATTTTGGCGCTCTTCTTTCTATCCACTGTTTTGGTTGGGCTTTCTAAGGGCTCGGGAAGAGTTTTAAGTGTTCAGGTTGATTCCTAAGGGTTTGGGAAATGCTTTCGGAAGCTCGGGAGTATGCCTTTCTCGAAGTACGTGCCGATCGTGCCTTGGGCCAAATTTGGGTGTCTATATATATATATATGGGTAACCACTTGGATTACCTTTAGAAGCTTTGAACTCTTCAAAACCCTAATTCCCAATGTGTTTTGAAGATCATAAACACCAAAAAATGTGTAATTTTTTGAATTATTATTAATATTGATAGGTATATATATATATATATATATATATATATATATATATATATATATATATATTCCAAAAAAAGGGTTCTGGCCACCACAAAGGCGAGCCTAGGTGAGGACCCCATCCCCTGGGCTCGCCTAGCTCTTTTATTAACCTTGGGAATCAAAGAGAAATCCTCTGTGAATTGTAGTAAATGTTGACTACTTGCAGTCACTGGAAGGGTTGTTCCCTTTAATAAAAATAAACTTCTGTTAAAGGGGGATTTTGTGCACAATGAATGTTTATTACTAGAATTTGTTGTTCAGAGTCACATATCCTTTTATTGTTGGAAACTGGTGTAATGAAATTGCTTCTGCAAATTCATTATAAATTAAATTTGTCACTAAAAATTGGAATGGGAAACTCGTCTTACATAGTGCATATATGTTCTTGAGTGTGGTATTGAACCTAAGGCAACAATTTGGAGGGACAAGGTGCAAAATTATAAGAAGCTATACAGAGATTGTGGTGAGGAAATATTGGAACCCTAAGAGATGGTGTTGATTCTAGATGTACTATTATATATGTTGTTTTCCACTCTTAAAAGGTCTTTGCTTGACCTCTTTAAATTCCAGAGCTCAAGAATCTGAGATGCAGCTGAACTAAGATTATGCACCACTGATACAGTTTATAGGATTTTGGACTTAGGTTAGCTTCCTTTTCTCCTTTTAGATTTTTATGAATGCAGCACACAAGTATGGACCTGGTAAATATGGTTTGGTTGTAATTGCAGAGCAAACTAGACACAAATACGTTTTAAGAACTAAGATACACTCAGGTAGAGTAGGAATGGAAACAAAAAATAGTAAAAAACAGTTTTCTTTCTACCTCAATCCCGACCTAAAACCTTATCAGCCAGTAAAAATTGCACATCCCTAAATATAGCCTTTATCCTTTTGCTTCATAAAATATCCATTTATACCAGATGTTTCAATTTGGTTAGAGTGAAGTAAAAATTTACAGAAAGAATCAGCAGTTTTTTTTCCTTCGCTAGGCACCAAAATTACCCTGTTGAGCATGGTTATTTTTCTTCTAGGAAGAGAGATAATAACTATAAATTGCTGGGCCTTAAGAAGCTGTGCTGTACTATTTTCAGTCCATTATCTACATTTTTAATTTACTCTAAAAGAGAGATACTGTAGTTAAATTTGGAACTTAAGTCTTGCAAATATTCGAAGTTACCATCAAATTCTATGGGAGGGGATGGGCTACATCTATTGGTAGCAATTGAAGCCAGTCTACCCTCTTACCTTTTTATCCATCCTAAATAAGGGAATCTTCGACCTATTTGGATCTTACCCACTGCACAAATAGTTGAAGTTACATGTGATTGGTCGATCCTTTAATCAACTGCCTAGGACTTAAGTTGGAGAAAAGGAAGAAATAAAAACTGTTGAGTGGATGGATTGGGTATTTCATCGGGGAATCAAATCTTTCCACTGTTAAAGGCTTCTTAAAGGGACCACCAGCTCCAGATCTTGTCCAGAATTGACCTTGTGGTGGAAGTCTGGAGAAAAAGAACATTTTGTAGCATAAGGAACTTTGTTTTCTGTAAGGATTTGTCATCTAAAAGCTCAGAAATATGCCTTACACTTGTGCATGAAGCTTGCATCAATTCAATGCCAAATTGTAAACAGGAATTGGAAGATTAGCATTGATCAATTAAATATAGATTCTTCAACTTAGAAAAAGATTGACCTTTATCATATTAACTAAAAATCACTTCTTATTAGCTGATGTAAGTAACACAGGTTTATGATTAATGTGGCTGAAGTTTTACAAGATTAGGAGCTCGAAAAAGAAAGAACTTTAGCATATTAATTAAAATTCACATCTTATTAGCTGATGTAAGTAGCACAGGGTTATGATTACTGTGGTTGAAGTTTAACAATAATTAGGAACTTGAAAATTGCTATGGTCTTACTTTAATTGGGATGTGAAATATATATATGAACTCTTGCTCTGCTTGTTCACATTCTCACTCTGCATACTTTTGACTAAGAACAGTCGGTGTAATACTGGAAAAACATATCCGTTGATATATTTTATTGATACTCTTATGCCCTAAAAACTAGTCAGTCCTACATAATTTTTTGCATTCTCGGTTTCTTGTCTTTCCAGAACATGGAAGCAGAGAAGCAGATTCAATTTTTCCAGGGTTGTGTTGCTGCTGCATTTTCTGAGCGGGATCACTCATTGATGGAGGTTTTGACATTTATTACTTCTACCTTAAACAATCACCCCCATCTTGTTTGGTACAAAGTGTTACATTTACTTGCTTGCACCTTTTTTTTTTTTTTTTTTTTTTCTGAAATGTCTAGATTTTGTATGGCTTGTAACAGGCTGAGAAAGCGAAGGAACAAGAGGAGCTCATGTCACACAAATTAAATGATTTTCAAGACAGGTATGTCGGTCTCAAATTTTTAGTAGGTAATCTAACTCCCTCTTATAATGTTCATAAAATATCGACACAATTACCGATCATTTCAAATTTTAGTGTCAGTTAAGAAGGTGACATTATAGTGAGATGGTAACTTTGGAGGTTTGGTATATCCTAGGAGCTATTTAGTCATTGTTGGAACTTGGAACTCATGGTATTGTAGTGGTGCAGTCACCCTGTGCGATTATACATGAAGATTCTGAACTAGCTTTGAAAGAAAATATGTTGATGTACTTGTAGGAGACTGTACCCAGTCAGCCAAATAAGATTTCAACTTCTTTTTTTCGAGAGCTAGTACGAACCATCTATTTTATTATTAATTAATATATAAAAGCAAACTACATTCAATGAAAGAAAGGAAGCAATAAAAATGAAAAAAAGGAGTATACTTTTAGGCCCAAAATACTCTTTGAATGGAGTATCCATTCCCCAAATCTCCATCTTTTTCATAGGTATTAGGTTCCTTGCCATGCCCCCTTCCTTGGCTAGTTGGTCAATCCTTTGATTTCCCTCTCTATGGATATGCAAACACTTGAACGCTTCCAACGTCCAAGCAGAATAGGATGCGATCAATATCCGTAAACCTTGTGAGGAACTTCTAAGGAAGATCAGAGTAATTCTCATGCCAAAAGATTGTACTACTTGAGTGCCCTCAATCTAGAGTTTGGTTACAATTATCTTTGGTAATACAGATAACCCAGTCCAAAGAGCATATACCTTTGCATCCATCACACCAGCCACAACTTTACCTTCCTGTATAGGAGAGAACCTCCTCTCCCAAGCTATCACAAAAGATGCCATCCATCCTAGACTTACCCGAGTTGCCCTTGTTGCAATTGTCGAAATTCAGTTCTACCCAACCAACAAACTGGTTTCTTTCAAATGTCTCTTGGACTTGATTTGGGGCCATATCTCAAGAGCAATTTTTGCTGTAGTCTTTAAACAAATCCTGCAAAGGGATACCACTAAAGATATTGAGTTGGTAAGCACGCTACCAATTTTGCAAATTAACTTCTTCATAACAAAATTTCTTGTTCAAGAGTTTTGACTTTGAAGATTCTATTATCCACTCTTTCCAAGCAGCCCATAAAACTACAACGAACACCATTTTCTACAAGCATTTTTCTCGAGTATTTCTACTGGGGTTGCAAACGGGTTTGGGATGGGTTTCGCATCAACTTGAACCCAACTTGTTAATCAATTCCCTTGACCTGAACCTGACCTGCCCTATTAACTTTTAAACCTTGACCTGAACCTGAACTTGACCTGTTCAAGATACCCTGTCCCGGACCTGACGTGAACCCAACCTGCTACTTGGTACTGGACCTAGGTTTGGACCTGCACCCCCTGTGATGTAGGACCAAACAGTAAAATCTAATTTTATTGGCTGAGATTAAGAGTTATATTTGTAGACAATAAATTATATAATAAAGTGCTGAATTTCATGGAAAAATTAAAGAATCTAATAATTATGTCCAAATTTGATTAGTGTTCCAATCGACAATATGGTTCCTTATAAATTTGGAAACAAGGATTGCAGTGATAGATTTTGATTTCCACTAGCCTAGGGTATCAAATGACATCCCGTGAGGGCGTCTTGTGATTTCATTCTAGGATTTGAAAGAGGTTTAGATGTTATTTGAAAGTTTGAAATGGGTGATTTAGATTTCAGAAAATTTGAGAATTAGATATAAATCAAATGACATCCCATGAGGGTGTCTTTTGATTCCATTCTAGGATTTGAAAGAGGTTTTGATGTCATTTAAAAGTTTGCAAATGGGTAATTTAGATTTCAGAAAATTTGAAGAATTAGATATAAATCAACTTTATGTAGCTTTTCTATCATATTGATTAGCCATTATGGTAAAATCCCGAGCTTGGTCATTGTTAGGTACAACAAAGCGGTTAGTGGTATTTTTCTTGACCACTCCTGTTCTTACAAGTCTCTCATCTTCCTTCTTGGCAACATAACGAATGCTAGGGTCTTAATTGAAAGTTCAGGTTGTTGTACTTGTTCAACTTATCTTATGGTTTCGCTCGATGAATCCACCTTTGCCTATGGCAGTGAGTGACATTCTCAAGATGCGCCTTGAGTGTCCTGTTTTTCACCTTAGCTTCCATGTCATTACAGTGACTTCGTCTCTTTCTCTAGAAGTTCAGGTTCCCACTATTACAACAAGTTTTTTATACTCTTTTTATTTTAATTTTTTTATCTTTGATTTCCCTAGTAACTATAGATGCCATTTGAAACGACTGTCTTAGAGCTGTGATGTGGAAGTCATTCATGCCACATTGGCCTACAAAGGCACATTTGCATGCGATTAATTAGTCAACACTCAACAGAGGTTTACAACTACAACGGCCTATTAGTACACATGGTGATGCCAAATTCTGTCGACACATCAGTCATTCATGGTGACCCAACCCATTACGCGATATATAAATATCAGATAGCAATTGGAAATCTGCACGGTTGAAGGCATGATACTCACACCCAAAGCATGGAATGAGTTACAAATACATCGAATATCCTGGGCCGACAACCATAACATGCATGGCCATTAGGAATACTAAAAAGGTAGGTATTCATCAATAATTAGATCAAATGGCCAGTTGAGTGGAGAGCAGAGGAAAGGATAAAAATGCCTTTTCTTGGACAGAAATTCCTGCTGCTTTTGGTTATCAGAACTTTTGGCTTTTGCTTTCAACTGGTGGGTCTTGTCATTGTTGATTTAGTTTAGGTATTATGGGTCCTAAACTCTCTTTGTAAAATACAACCCACTGTTACTTTATTTGTACGTTCTTATGTGATCTTATATTGGGGACCAATACAATGCTAACCATTTAGTACTGGGCTTGCCCATCAGGCCATAACCTCTGCCTAGGCCTGGTCTGTGGTGGCCCTAGCAGGCGAGGTTTTGTTACCTGTCAGGCTGACCTGGCTATTGGCACTCCTACATTTACGTGTCACAGGCTATTATGCAATTTATGACCAATGATTGAGGCATATATAATGTTGACTTATTTTGGATTTTGTGTTGTTTCTGACCTCCCGTAATAATTTGTTATTATACTAAATTTGTTTATTCATGCCACTTGATGATATGGCTTTCAATTGTATTCATGTATCAGAGTAGAGAAGCTTACATCAGACTTCGTTGAAGAAAAAAAACTTAAGGCTGATCTGCAGATTGAACTGATGAAAAGAAAAGAAAGAAATGAAACTTTTGAGAAGGTAAAGTTTAGAATGCGAACAGTTATATTCCTTCTTGTTGATTTTTGGGCATTTTATGGCTATGCATTTAGTTCAGAGATTACTGATTACTGAAGTTGCTGACCCTTTCATTTTGCGATCAGTGTAGTATGTTCTTGATTATTTGATTTCTGCTCCTAGTACCCTTCTACTTGAATTTGAGCACTTATTATTGCAAAGAAGTTCTAGTAGTGGTTTATGACAAGTGAATATACAAATAGCACTTCAAAGTTAACGGTGTAACTGATGCAAGACATAATTATGCAATTTGAAATCCCAAAACACAAAGTATTTAGTGTATTCAATTCGGCAATTAGGTTAATTCGATATAACGTTCCTTCTGCATTCGGTCCGTTCCCAATCTGGAAAATAGGGCTCTAATGATAGAAGTCGATTTTTGATTTAGTCTAGGCTACCAAGCGACAATCTAGATGTTGTCTCTTGACTCCTCGAGGATTTGAAAAGTTTTAAGGCCCAAAGGGTTAAATTGTTCAAGGGAAAATTAACGGATGGATTTGAACAAACTTGAAAATTCCAAATTGAAACTAATTCCAGCAACAATAAACTAGAAGAAATAAATATAAAATTACTTGACAATAATTAAAAAGGTAGATAAGGAAATTCGAGGAATTTCACCACGGAAAATATTGGCTTTGCACCAAACCCACGGGGAAGAAGAATCACTCTTCAGTTTTGAAAGAATCGCTTTTTCAACGAAAACTCATTGCAAGTTCTCTAGAATTCGCTCAACGCAAAACTCATTCAATATTCATTCATCAAGTAACTAAAAATTGTCCTTACATGGCCTTATATAGGCATAAAACCCTAATCTAAGCATAACTTTCGAAATAAGACTCTTAACTAAACTGAACTAGAAAATGAAAACTTTTGACCTAAAATTGACTTGCCGACTTGGTTTGGCTCGATCTCACGCACGAGATTTGGTTTTGCGCCCGCGAGACATGATGTCACGAGCACAAAAGCACATATCAAAATCTGACTCTTTGATCAATCTCGCATGCGCGAGACTAGGACTCACACGATCGAGTTCTCACAAAGAGCTCTCCTCTACCCAAGTTCTTACTTGTTTTCTGCTCCTCTATGGTTTCTTTGTCTCCTTCCCGTGCTCACGCCTTCCTCATGTGAGGTCTTCTGGTATGGCGTTCACGTGTACACGGGTCCTCCATCTCCTCTCGAGGTGCTAAAAAAGACTTTGATGTTTTAGGTCTCTTCTTGCACTTTCCACGCACATCGTATCAGTTGATGCCCCCATCAGTAACATTAGAGCTTGGAAGCGAGAGTGTGCTTATTTGTGGATCCTTGCCACTTCTATTGGATAAGAATGGGTGGAGGAAATTCTTCCAAAAATTTCACTAGAAAGGAGAAATTATATTGAAAGCTTTTTGAGCTATGACTTAAGGCGACCCTTTTCTCTTTGCAAAGGTATAATTCCACAACCTTGACAGGTTTAAAATGAAATCTTCCCAAAATTTCTAGTAGTTGGTGGAGAGATATTCGATTTAATCTGCATAAAAAGGATGAGGCCTTTAGCTTTATTGCTCTCATCTAAAGCCATTAGTTTGGTGGGTGGAGTTTACAAGATTATTGTGAAAGTTCTAAGTAACCAAATTAAAGGGGTGATGAAAGGTTTGGCCTTCCTTACCAAGGGGCTTTGTTGTAGGGAGACAATTTCTTAACAGGCAGGTGGCTTACTCAATTCAAGTTTTGAGAATGGAAGGAATATTCCTCAAATTAGATCTCTCCAAAGCCTAAATATGGTTGAATGACCTCTATTATTGCATTTACTTGAAAGGATGAACTTCGAGCTCAAATAATGGGATTGAAGCAATATAACCACAAGGAAATAGAAGAGGTTGGCTAATGAGGACATTAGGGAAGTAATGACAAGTGACATGAAGGATTGCGGAGTGATAACATGTTTAGCCTTATGTTAAAATAAGTGGAGAAGTAGGATGCACAAAGCTGATTTCAAATAGATGGGATGAGGCGAGAATGATTATGAGATCATCGTTATAAGCTTCCATTACTGCTAGTTGGGATTGGTTTTCTTGAGTCCTTATGTATTAAGCCACTGGAATTTTGTAGTTTTAATCTTTTCTTTTTTGTTTTGTTCTTATTCTGTTCTCTGTATGTTCTTTATTACTATTATTGAAATTATTATTTTTAATAAATAGATTGCTTTCACCTGTTAAAAAAAAAAGGTATCTGTCTTGTAAGTTCTCATTTTTTTAAGCTGAGAGCAACTTGAACCAAAACCTTTTAATTATGATCTCCCTTGAAGACAGTGCCATTGGGCTAAGTTACATACGTATCAAATTGAATTGACACATGTCCTATTTTTGGAATCTTTAATTAAATTGCGGTATACCATCTTGAACAATTTTATCATCTTTGTTTCAACATGTATGTTATAGTGCTTCTCTTTCATGGACTAATTAGCCCTTATTTTCAGGTTATTGATAAGTTTTATGCAATCAGACAAGGTGCTGTTGGGTGCTTTGGAGATAGTAATTCAGAAGACAAATGTGCATGTCTTTTACGTGATCCTGATGAAATGTGGAGTTTTGATGAACAGAATGAAAGTTCCACCTCTAAACATATTGTAAGTTTGAAAACCTCTATTGCATGCTGTATCTGGATGTGGATCAGTTTATTTTGGAATCAAATTCACAATGCTCCAATTTGATGTTGTTCTGTTAACAATTTGGATTTGATCTAATGCAGTAGATGAATATCTTTTTGTGGTTTTGGAAGATTATCTGTGCACTAATTTGGTTTTACACCATTCTTATCTTCTTTATGGTGAATTAAGCTTATGCCTTATGTTGCATTTTCTGCACAATATGAATTAGTCACTCCTGACTTTTGTATTGTAATTTTTATCTTCGTTGGACACTTTTCTTTGAAAATCTCATATTATTGGATGCCCTAAACTTATATCATATTAATGTTGTTAAATGTTTTATGCAATCATATGGGATGGCATATAACTGATTGCATATGCGATCACATACTCGCACGGGTATCATTTAATTTTTTTTTGAAAAATTAAGGAAAAAAAGTTATGCCATCACATATTAAATATGCGAGGGCATAACATTTTTAAGTGATTATGAGTATGCCATCACATACTTTTGTATGCGATGACATAAAATCTAAAGATTGTACTATGGCATATGCAATGCTATAACCTGAAATGGATATGACAATACTGGTCTCATACGATTGGATATGACAACACTGGTTCATATCTTAGTATAGTCTAACGTCCTAGGTTATGCTTCGCTGTTAAGTAGATATTGCCTGTAAGATCAAGTAATGCTCCATCTCATGCCAATTGATTGCCAACTAGGGAGGTTTTGCAGTCTCCACTACTTGCGTAAGTGTTATGATGGAACACAATAACGCAACGTGTTAGAGAAACATACTAACATCAGCACAGAACATGCCTATTTATAAAACACTGAGATTCATATGTGACTTTGGCTACCTTTCAACAAATTATGATGGTTTCTTTCCTTTGCATACTCCATCGAAGAAAGATAGTTTTTCTAGCACCTTTCAAGTTTTCTTCTGTCAACTTGGAGGATGTTACTTCCTACAGGCCTCCTTAGAAGAAGAACTTGGGATGCTGAGAAACTCTGTGGATTATCTTCAGAATAAGTTGCGGGTGGTATGTACTTATTCTTCGAGGAACTAGATTGTGAATTTTATTTTTGTTGCAAAATTCTTTCCCGTAACTAATCAGCAACAATTTCTTGTCCTGGATATATAGGGAATGCAAATTGAAAAACACTTAAAAGAAAAGTTTTGCGCATTGGAAGAAAAACATGTAAGGAATTTAGATGTCTTCAAACAGATAATTTTTTTTTATTTTTTCAATTTTTATTCTTAATGTTCGTATGTTCCTTTTTCCCCACTTGAAATGCAGATTCTTTCAGATGGCATCATTAGGAAAAGTGTATCAATGTTGCGTCATTTTCATACTCAGCTCCGGTCCGAAGTCATTAAATTAGTCGAGGAAGAAAAAATTCATACCAGAATAACACTTGACGGGGTTCAAGAAAAGATGAGACAACTTCACCTGAACAAAATGCAGAACGCTGAGTTTGTTCATAGAGATAGCGATTGTGGTGATATTGAATGCAGGGATGTACATATAACAAGTGATCTTGATGCTAGTGTAATCACTGAGGTTGTTTGCTACTGGCCTTGTTGAACACTTATATTCTAAGCCTTTTTTGATTTGTTATTTTTTTGTTTTCACTCATTGCTGTAGAAGTTTTTACCTTTCGCTACCTGATTATTTGTGTGTTCCTCTTAAGCCATTTAATTATTATCTATGCAACTAGAAAATGCATGAGAGAGATTCGATTATACCTACTATCTACTTTTGTTTGATACAATTGAACATCTGGTAGTTATATGCCCAAAGCTGAAGTGATATGCACATATATTTGTTACCAATGAAATACAGATACGGGGTTCGATAAATGTGTATCAATATAGCCTCTGTTGTCAAAAGCTGCGCCTAGGCCCCGCTTAGGGCATGCCTAGTGCCTAAGCGTCGATCGCTTTAGGCGCTAATGTTAAAAGCACATGCTTCTTGTTTCGAAGTGGGCGTTTCGCGCTTCAAAGTGCTCAAATCGGCGCTTTTGGAAAACTTATAAATATAATTTTTAAAAAACAAATAAGAGCTTATATAATTTGCAAAATTATTAAACTACATAAGCTATACAAGATATATAATTTTATAAGTATATATACTTTTTATAAAAAAATTAACATTTAAATGAGTATAACTTTATTTCCTAAGAATCAAAATGATTAGTTAGATCTATTTTTGCATCTTTTGTCGGTTTTTCATCTATACCAGAATCCCTAAATCTTGTCTGCATTGTTGCTCATCCTTTGGAAGAAAAAAAAGATGACAACAGTCGGTCTCTCTTTCTCTCTCATATTGTTGCACAGGGGTTATGCCAAAAGAAAAGATGAGTGATTTATAAATTATGGGACACTATTTAGCAAAATATCTTACAAGTAAATTCTTTCAACTTGCAAATATAATAGAGAATATATTAGACAAGTAGCATGCATATTTACCAACTTGTGGAACTCTAGTCACTTTACCCAAGCATTAATCGAACACTTTTGTTCACTTAACGTGATCAAGTGCTACGAGTTGAAATTGTTCGTTTGTAAATTGTATGATATTGGTAAAAATGGCGTACCACTATGGCTGTGTGGACACTGTTTAGAAGGAAGGCATGTCCCCATTGGTGTAGTCAACACGACTCTTCGGAATGTAGACTCAAGAAGTTGTCTATGAGGTGTATAGGCATTTGACCAGTTGTTGTACATGTGTTATTAAATTATGAACAAGTGTTCAATTGACATGCCAACATATAAATGAGACTCAACCGAAAGTTCAGTTCTCTAACCATTTAATCCTTTGATCAAACAATAATTTTTTTTTGAATTGTCTAACCTAAGTATAGACAAGAGTACCATATATTATTTCATTATACTAGCTTATTGACATTATATGTTAATTTCCTTTCCCCTAATTCATGTTGATTATTTGTTTGGTAGTCTATATGGTACAACAGATCATGTACTGCACAATTTATAAAAAAATCAAGAATTACTTTTTCTTGATGCCTAGGCTCTGCTTAGGACCCAAGGAGTTCACCGCCTCGAACCCGCCTAATGCTTTTAGGAACATTGATTATAACATTGTGTTGCACCTGTGTTGTTTCTCTCATATGGGTAGGCTTCCTTTCCGTTTTTTTCCTTCGACATACTAGGTACGGTAAGCATAGTATTGAAAGTAATTATTAGAAAAGGCGATGGTGCTGTATGTTACCAATTTCTTTGTTAGCAAGCCGATCTGCTGTCCATTACTTCCATTATAGCTACGTGATACATACCATTAGTATATCTCAGCGATTAGTCGACAATGCCTACCATTCTTTATTCCCTAAAGTACAACTAAAGTTATTTTAAATAGCTTTAATTATTTCCATCGAGTTTTTTCTAGTTGATAGATTGAAATCTGAGAAATTGGAGGGAAAACATTGACTTAACAATGAGCGACACTGCAATTCCTTTATTCCAAAAAAAAGGCAGAGTTGAAATTTCCTTCTTTCGGTTAGTTGTAGGTATTCATTAATAGAGACATTCCTTTATTCGGTTAGTCGGTTGATCATAGGATCAATCCTTTCGTGCTTGGGAGACTTATAGGAATTGCAAGCGTACAACAGGGACTCTGTCCTGTTCAAGTGGTATACTAAACCTTCCTTCTTTTCAACTGTCTCAGATAAAACCTTCCGGTCAGGTAGGCCCATGAGGTAAACTGTAAGTGAAGTTCTCCAGGACGAGTGGGCATTTCTTTTCTTTTCGCTTTTAAATCAAAAGAGCGACCATCATTTTGGTAGAATTTCCAAGAAGGATCTAACATGGTTTATTTATTTATTATTTATTTTTTCTTATTTTTATTTCTAATTGTTTTGGGAACCTTTTACAGGCAAGATCCTTACTAAAATCTTATATATATATATATATATATATATATATATATATATTTTTTTTTTTTTTTTTTCATCTTATCAGTTCTCCGATCTGGTCTGGAACTTTGGGCGTCTAAAAGTGCATCATTAAATATATTTTTTTGTGACTAGAATCATCAAATTTGATATCTGTGCATTGAAAAAAAAGGCCTTCAACCAAAAATCCTATTTTTCGTGTTCAGGTTATTTTGGAAATTTTTATTGTCCAATCTTCAATTAGTGTAACCCTGATGTTGAATTTTAATAGACCCACTGATTTTGTGGCTTCATTTTACTTGTACTCGTGCATCTTCATCATTATTGTTCCTTTATAGACATTGATCTTCAATCTCAGATGACATCTCCGATATAGGGGATGGTAATGGAAGTGTGCTCTCTTCTATTCTACTCTCCCTTTGAAGAGGGTACCATGTACCTCCTGGAGTTAAAAAGGAGGAAACTCAAAGAAGGTAACATCCATAGGCACAAACTGTCTGCCAGACACTGGATTGTAACACTTGTACCCTTTCTAAGACAGAGGGTACTCAATATAGACACATCAGAGAGGTGAGCTTTGGGTTCTAATTTATCACGAGGAGTCTTAGGAACTTGGGCAAAACACAAACAACTAAATACTCTAGGGGGTGGGCACATGAAAAAGGTGATGAAGGTAACAACATATGCATAGATGACTTGCCTTGAAGAATGGGAGTAGGCATTCTATTGATAAGAAAGCATTTCAGAAGAACGACTTCACTTCACAACCTCTTCAGTACACTCATTCTGATTAACAATGCCCGGGCCGCTTCAAGAAGATGACAGCTTTTTCTCTCAGCGACACAATTTTGTTGAGAAGTGTATGGGCAAGTAGTTCACCATTCAATACCTCACTCTCTGAGGTATGGTTGAAGATGCTGGAGGAATAGTCTCCTCCATTGTCTGACTGTAACACCTTCACAACAGAATCACACTGGGTACAATGGGAAAATAGATGCCACTTCATCCTTAGTTTTCATCATATACAGTGTAGTAAGACGCATGCAATCATCAATGAAGGATACAAAGTACCGATACCCAGACATAGATGTAACAAGAGAAGCAATACAAGGGGTGCTCCCTAGTTCTAGGCCGGTTTTGTGTAGTGTCTTTCCGTTGATGTTTTCCTTTTGTTTCTTTTTCTCCCTTTGATCGGAGTGCCCCTTGTATTGCTTTCCAGCTGCTCGCTGGTTTTTAATATATTTTTGTCTCTTACCGATCAAAAAAAAAAAAGGAGAAGACCGGCAGACGCCCATGGACAAGGTGGAATGGGGTAGTGCTTCTACTTTGACTTATAGGATACGACACCCTATGGGGTTTAGACAGCCGACAGACCTTACATTGAAATTTAGAGTCATCAAATGAGCGAAATTTTTGTGGCAACATCGCATGTAACTGGGATATGATGATGAACCTGCAAGTGCCAGAGATGTACAATCTCCAAGGATATAACTGCAGCAACAGAAGTACATATATTCTTCATTGCATCCCTTTTGGTACCAAATAAATAGAGCCCCTTCTCCTCATACCCATGACCAAACACCTTCCTGTTGACAAGTCCTGAAACACACAATGAGAAGGGAAGGTTACACTGCAACCGAGACTTATAGTGAGACTGCTAATAAAGAGGAGATTAGTATACATATTCGTGGTATAAGGATGTCAAAGGAATATCCTCAAATTGAATGGTTGTTTTTCCAGCAACAAGGGATTCATTGGCTACATGAACCATGGCAGCTAAGATTTAGAGTCAGAACAAGAGGACCTACCGGGCATATGATCCAACGTCCCAGAATCAATAATCCAGAGAACTTAAGAAGGCATATAGACGTGAGGATCCAACAATACCTGTCTCAGCCATGTAGGAATAGGAAGCAAAAGGTATGTCTTCATTACCATGGGCAGCGTCACCACCACCAACATTGTCCCATGTTTCTTCCATTTTTTACAAAATTACAACCTTGTCAATATATATATATATATATGACTGAGTTTCTGCAACACAACATTAATCAAACCTCCACCTCGGATAAAAAACAGCAATCAACGCTGCAATACTGCAACCAAACCAGCAAAAACCCAGCCCACAAAACTGCTGATCATATGCAAGTGATCATCAATTAACAGCCACTTAACAACAAACTCCAACCACATCACTTCTGATCATTTACAGCTGACCACCACATAAACAGCGACTCAACAACAAATTCAACATTGCCTTGTATACCACAACACAATAACACAAGACTTCAGAAAACAGGAAGAAGTATGGCAATATTGCTGTTATCCGAACTGCTATATACACAGCACCGCACAAGACTCCAGCAAACAGAAAGAAGCACAGCAATACTGCTGTTGTCCAAACTTCTGTACACACAGCACATAAGCCAATAGTTAAACTGTGCAGCTCAAGCAATACACCTCACCAGTTTTATGACAAGCTGATCATTCGACTGATCTTGCATCACTTCTCCACAGAAATATGCAGACCAGCAAGCACTAAAATCAAAAGATCTCACTCGATATGCAACAGAATCACATGAAACTGTATTCAGGTGATAGACAACTGAAAACAATCCAGCCCCTCGTCACCTTGTTGACAGATCAAAGGCACGAAGCTCGGAATGCTCCAGATTCCGTGAAACAATGTACATAACTGAAAAGCATAAATCTCGCAAGATCTCCCTCTACAAGTTACCAAACATCACGAGACCACCATCAAAAGACCCCTTGGAGAAAACTTATTCAATCCATATCTGGTACGAACCCTATTGTGGTCCCACAAAGATCAGTGGTTTAGAAAATTGTGAATCTCCTGATCTTAAGAAACCACTTCGAAAGTTAGGTCAAATGGCTTCAAAAAATAATAAGTTCACAGTTTTAAAGTTGATTACCTCGATGGTACATTTCCAAATCTAAAGTGCTTTCGACAATCCGGGGTCAAAAGTTTGATCGTGATGACGTTGGCATGATGTCATAGTGACGTCAGTGAGGTCAAAGGTGATGCCAGCAAAAAAGGATTTAATTTTCGTAGCCTGCTCTAATTTAAAAGTGTTAGGGCTAATTAGGGTTAGGTTTAGGATGGAGAAGAGGAAAAGAGGAGAGAAGAAAGAGATGGAAAATTAGGGTTGTGAGAGATTCTCGACACCCTTTTTATCAGTAGATATACTGTCTTTAGTATTACTTACTACACACCCAACAGGCATAACTATCACACCAAATAATCTAATACATGGACACACATGCACATTGTCACCAACATTTTCTTCTCTGCCCTCTTCATTTTTGTGACGTCCCTAAATTCATACACCGGATTAATGCGCTCACTTGGAGACATCACACTATATCACATATCCATGATTTTAATTATGTCAATTAATCAATAAAGATCTACATATAAACGCAACGGAAAAATAACTATTAAAAGCATACACATAAATTTTCTTTTTTCCATCATCATAAGAGCAATACTAAAATATGAGATAACAACCTATTATACCAAGTTCTATTCCTACTCTTTAAATTAAATATAAAAAAACTAAAATCATGCATAATCCATCATTAACATAAACCTGTTTATAAAAGTAAATCTGAAATAAATGTCTTAAAATCGTTCTTAATGCATAAAGAAAAACGTAATCAACTAAGCTTCAAATCCTTCTTCACTCAAATCTGAATTTCTATCATGCATCAATCAATGACTCATCTACATCGTCCACTCCACGTATATCTGTACTCCCTGGAATCCCAAACAATGGGTCAATTTATCAAGTAAACCGGTATAGATCAGAGATGATGAGGATAGTAGAAAAGGTTCATAACTCAAACCAACTCATAACATCAATCAATAACAGTGATAAACTTGTGACATAAATAATGAGTAAAGAAACATAATGAAATTGAAACATAACAATAAATCTAAATAAACATTGTGGCTTGGGTCTCTACCCTAGTTTCATGTGTGGTCATTTTAATTGTGCATTTAATGCCCATGATTCGACATGCATAATAAACATGACTATCTTTTTCTTAATCATTATCTTAATCTTCTCTGATCCTTCGATTAATTTCTACGTTAACTTTCACATAACTTCTCTTCAGTTAAGTAGTATGCTTAAAATTAAAAACCTTCTATCTCTTTAGTCCAAGGATCAAAATTTTGACCGAAATGACTGAAATTTCAGTCCAAATTATTGGTTTCGGTTCCCATTGAAACGATAATTTTGACCAAAATTTCGGTCATTTTTGTATGGGACCCAAAATTTCGGTTCAGATTATCGGTTTCGGTCATGCTCAAAACCGAAATTTTACCCGAAATTTTGATCCTTGCTTCAGTCTCATCATTAATGCCTGAATGCATAACTTTTCTTACTTGTCATTCTTATTAATGTTAAATCCTCTAACATAAGCTCATATAAATTCTATCGTAATCATAGAAATACTTTATTTTCATGTGTCATCTCGTAAATGTATCTTTTCACTTTTATGGATGTCATGAATGTACATACATAGGAAAATTGAAAATCAATTATTTATGCAATAACTCTCACTTGTTTAGGCTTAACATCTCATAAACATGTAATCTCTATCGATTCCTACTTGTTTTATGTTGTGTAAATCAAACATCCTAGGTTGCATAAATTTTAAGCAATAAAAAATGATGAGTATAAATAAACATTTAAGCATGATGATTAATCATAGGCAATATTTGAATTGAAATAGAAATTCATTGCTTGCATCCTGAACAGATTCTAGATTCTAGACAGATTTTGGATTATAGACAGATTCTGGATTCTAGTTTATGCACAAAATTTTGTGATCAATCACGTAATCCCGTGTACCATCGAAAACTCACGATTAAGCATCAAAACATAATATTTTAACATGAAGAATATTCATTAAATGAAACAAACCCTAGTTCCTATTTTATTTTTGTGTTATCTTCGTTTCCGATTAATCTCAACATGTACCTCTAGTCTTTGTGTGAAATTGACGTAACTCATCTCCCTTGATCTAATACGAAGCTTTAATCCGAAATCCGGTCGCTTTGTAAACTCCTCTCGTGTTCTTCTAAGCCTTCAAGCCGAAAACTGTAAGGTTTCTCTTCTCTAAAATTCTCTCTAAGGTTTTTAGGTTATAAAAGTTCTGTAAATTAAACGTAATTTTTATTTTAAAGTACCTTTAAGGTTTCCTATTTAAGATCTAACTCTATTTAGAATTTCCTACATGAGTCTTAAGTAATTCTATGGGTCTTTAATTACTTATTAGATATTTAATTAGTTATTGGGTATTTAATCAGTTAATGGGTTTTTAGTTTATTTACTAACATATTTTAAAGGTCCATTAAACACTACTAAATGCGCCCTTGTTATTACTAACATATATTTAAAGGCTTTTAAGGTCTATTAATTAGATTAATTAATTATCATAGGTCATTATTAAATAAAGTATGCATTATATTCATGCACAGCAACTAATTACATGTATCAAATCAATCAAATTAATCATAATTACAAATCTAGCAAATAATGAAGGACTAAATAAACGAAAAATCTCGGTCGTTACATTCATCAAAATTACATCGCAAAACTTCGCTCTGATACCAACTGTGACGTTCCCAAATTCACACATCGGATTAATGTGCTCACTTAGGAGATGTTATACTACATCACATATCCATGATCATAATTATGTCAATTAATCCATAAAGATCCGCATACAAACGCAACGGAAAAAGAGCTATTAAAAGCGCGCACATAAATTTTCTTTTCCCATAATCGTGAGAGCAATATTAAAATATGAGATAACAACCTATTATACCAAGTTCCATGCCTACACTTTAAATTAAATAAAAAAAAACTAAAATCATTCATAATCCATCATTAACATAAACCTGTTCATAAAAATAAATCTGAAATAAATGTCTTAAAATCCTTCCTAATGCATAAAGAAAAAACCTAATCAAGCTTCAAATCCTTTTTCACTCAAATCTGGATTTCCATCAATCAATGACGCATCTACATCATCCACTCCATGTATATCTGTACTCCTTGGAATCCTAAACAATGGGTCAGTTTACCAAGTAAACCCGTATGGATCAGACATAATTAAGCTAATCGAAAAGGCCTATAACTCAAACCAACTCATAAAATCAATCAATAGCAGTGATGTAACATGTGACATAAATAATGAGAAAAGTAATAGAATGAAACTAAAACATAGCATTAAATCTAAATAAACATTGTGGCTTGGGTCTAATGTAGTCAAATGACATATGCAACCCTATGCGATGACATAGGGCCATCGCATATGCGGGTCGCATATGCCATTATGCCATGGGATAATTTTTTTTTTCTTCAAAAAAATCTCAAAGTTTTCCATATTGAAATGTAAATGTTTGTGTTAATTTTGTGCTATATTAATTTTATAGTGTCTAGAATGAGAAATAAAAGTATATAATATAAGTATATTACCTATAAGTTGGAAGGGAAAATATAAAAAATAAGTTCAAATAGTACAAAAATAAAGTGGACCATATAAAAGAGAAGGAAAGACACCCAAAACATACCTTTGAGAGTTGTGGTATGCATTTGGAAGAGAAACCCCCTATTAATAGGGATTGAGGAAGCCTAAAAGCCAAAAACAAAATCAATGCTGAGAAGTATGCCATGGCATACAATTGGCATACTTCTTGGATCGCATATGCCATGATGGCATATGCGATCCACCCCTGGCATATGCGATCGCATAATGGCATATCCGATCGCATATGACAACAGTGCTCGAGTGTCTACCCTAGTTTCAACGTTAACCTTCACATAACTTCTCTTCAGCTACGTAGTAAGCTTAAAATTAAAGGCTTTCTCCTATCTCTTCAGACTTATCATTAATGCATGGATGCATAACTTTTCTTACTTGTCATTCTTATTCATGTTTATTCCTCTAACATAAGCCCATAGAAAATTTATCGTAATCATAGAAATACTTTGCTTTCATGTGTCATGTCGTAAAGTTCTCTTTTCACTTTTATAGAGGTCATGAATGTACACGCATAGAAAAATTGAAAATCAATCAATCATGCAATAGCTCTTTCACTTGTTTAGGCTTAAGATATCATAAACATGTAATCTCTATTGATTCCTACTTGTTTCTTGTTGTGTAAATCAAACATCCTAGGTTGCATGAGTTCTAAGTAATAAAAAAATAGCATAAATAAATATTTAAGCATGATGATTAATCATAGACAATATTTGAATTGAAATAGAAATTCATTGCTTGCATTTTGGATAGATTTTGGAATTCAGGATAGATTCTGGATTCTAGACATTCTGTATTATGGACAGATTTTGGATTATAGACAGATTCTGGATTCTAGTTTATGCACAGAATTTCGTGATCAATCACGTAATTCCGTGTACCATCGAAAACCCACGATTAAACATCAAAACATAAAAATTTAACATGAAGAATATTCATTAAATGAAATAACCCTAATTCTTATTTATTTTTGTGTTATCTACGTTTCCGATTAATCTCAACATGATTTCTCCATACCTCTAGTCTTCGTGTAAGATTGACGTAACTCATCTCCCTTGGTCCATTCCGAAGCTTTAATCCGAAATTCGGTCGCGTCGTAAGCTCTTCTCACGTTCTTCAAAGCCTTCAAATCGAAAACTCTAGGGTTTCCCTTCTAGTTCTCCTTCTCTAGAATTTTCCCTCTCTCTCTCTCTAAGGTTCTTAGGTTATAAAAGTTTTGTAAATTAAACGTATTCTCTATTTTTAAAATACTTTAAGGTTTCTATTTAAGATGTAACTCTATTTAGAATTTCCTGCATGGGTCTTAAGTGATTCTATGGGCCTTTAATTACTTATTGGATCTTTAATTAGTTGTTGGGTCTTTAATCAGTTAATAGGTCTTTAGTTAATTTATTAACATATTTTAAAGGTCCATTAAACATTACTAAATGTACTACAATTATTACTAACATATATTTAAAGGCTTTTAAGGTCTATTAATTGAATTAATTAATTATCATGGGTCATTATTAAATAAAGTAAGCATTATATTCATGCGCAACAACTAATTACATACATCAAATCAATCAAACTAATCGTAATTACAAATCTAGCAAATAATTAAGGACTAAATAAGCCAAAAATCTCAGTCATTACATTCTTCCCTCCTTATTGAAAATTTCGTCCTCAAAATTAGATCACAAAACTTTGCTCTGATACCAACTGTGACATCGCCAAATTCACACACCGGATCAGTGCGCTCACTTGGAGACATCACACTACATTACATATCCATGATCATAGTTATGCCAATTAATCCAAAAAGATTCGCATATAAACGCAACGGAAAAACAACTATTAAAAGCGCACACATAAATTTTCTTTTTCCCATCATCATGAGAGCAATACTAAAATATGAGATAACTACCTATTATACCATGTTCTATGCCCAGTTTTTAAATTAAAATAAATAAATTGAAATCATGCATAATCCATCATTAACATAAACCTGTTCATAAAAATAAATCTAAAATAAATGTTTTAAATCCTTCCTAATGCATAAAGAAAAAACCTAATAAACTACGCTTCAAATATGGATTTTCATCAATCAATGACGCATCTACATCATCTACTCCATGTATATTTGTACTCCTTGGAATCCCAAACAATGGATCAGTTTACCAAGTAGACCAGTATGGACCAGCCATGATGAGGCTAATAGAAAAGGTCTATAACATAGGAAGCTCAGATACGCCCAAAAGGGAGCTGTACCCGTATCAAATATGTATCAGATACGGGCCCGGGTGGGATACGCGTGCATGCGTATCCCATGAGTTTTCGGAATAAAAAAAAGAAAAAAAAATTGGGTACAGCCGAGATACGGTTGGGATACGGGTGCGATACGGGCTATGGTATTTTAGTAAATCTTTTTTTTTTTAAATAATTTTAATCCCTAATTTTTTTAGGGTTGCCTTTTTATATGGTGGACTGTGGGCTGTTGGCTGCTTTGCTCTGGCTTTGTTTTAGGGTTGCAAAAGGGAGGGAAAAAAAAATTAGAAGAAGAAGGTTAGACGAAGAAGAGTTTTGTGGCTCTTTTTTAGGGTTGCAGAAGGGGAGGGAAAAAAATAGAAGAAGAAGATTAAAAGAAGGAGAGGAGGACCGAGGACTTACCTGCTGCGCGTGGTGGGGCTTCTTTTCAAATCAGGTAATAATAATAATTTTTTTTTCCTTTCTTTCTTCTTCCCTCCCTGCGATTTTTTTTTTTCGGCTATGACTTGCGATGGCCCTTAGCCGAAGGGGTTTTTCTGTGCTTTTGTTTGCTTTGCAACTGTAGCTCTTGGATATATAAAGGGCCCGGCTCACGTGGCCATCATATACACCTAAAAATAGTGTTTAGATGATCTCCCACCATTAAAATGCGACTTTTTAATTTTTATCTCACACTATTGAAGTATAATTTATCATTGTGCCATGTAGCACACATCTATGATCAATCTAAATCGCCCAAGTGGCAATCCCTCGTTGGAACATGTCAGCCAAATGATCATGTTTATAAGTGGATGTAAACCATCCGATCAGTGAACTTCAATATCAGTCATCAAAATTAAGAACAACTATTGACATCAAGTGCACAGATCAAAAAGTTCGAATCTCTCCAAAAAGCATGATTTTTTTACCCATAGGCCTTCAATTGATGATATATCACTTTGACAGTGTGGATTTCCAAGATCATAAGCCAATAAATGGTGTAAGATTGTTTAAACATCATTTGGTGCTTAAATGACGATCACGATTGTCGGTCTCATAAAACTTTGGTACTTTGATTGAGATTAAAAGTGACATTTGAAGGGCCTGACTCACCGACCAGATTTTTGAAGGGCCCCCGACTCACGTGACCGTCATGTATACCCCAAAAATGTGTTTAAAATTTAAATGATCTTAAATCATTAATATTTTAAAATAATAAATTTTTTAATATAAGTACCCCCGCCATACCCCTACTTTGATTTCTTGAAAATTTCCGTATCGCCGTACCCGTATCGTATCGTACCCAAATGCGTACCTGCACCGGTGCTTCCTAGTCTATAACTCAAACGAACTCAAAATCAATCTATAGCAATGATATAACGTGTCACTTAAATAATGAGTAAAGCAACAAAATGAAACTGAAACATAGCATTAAATCTAAATAAGCATTGTGGCTTAGGTCTCTACCCTAGTTTCATCTGTAGTCATTTTAATTGTGCATTTAATGCTCATGAATTGGCATGCATAATAGACATGGTTATTTATTTCTTAACCATTATCCTATTATTCTCTTATCCTTCGATTAGTATCTACGTTAACCTTCGCATAACTTCTCTTCAGTTTAGTAGTGAGCTTAAAATTAAAGACTTTCTCCTATCTTTTCAGTCTTATCATTAATGTATGGATGCATAACTTATTATTTGTCATTCTTATTCACGTTAATTCCTCTAACATAAGCCTATAGGAATTTATCATAATCATAGAAATATTTTGCTTTCATGTGTCATGTCGTAAAAGTTTCTTTTCACTTTTATGGATGCCATGAATGTACATGCATAGAAAAGCTTAAAATCAATCAATCATGCAATAGCTCTTTCACTTGTTTAGACTTAACATATCAAAAACATGTAATCTCTATCGATTCCTACTCGTTTCATGTTGTGTAAATCAAACATCCTAGGTTGCATTGATTTCTATGCAATAAAAAAAAATGCTCATAAATAAACATTTAAGCATGATGATTAAACATAGACAATATTTGAATTGTAATAGAAATTCATTGCTTGCATCATAGACAGATTCTGGATTTTGGTTTATGCAAAAATTTCGTGATCAATCATGTAATACTGTGTACCATCGAAAACCCACAATTAAGCCTCAAAACTTAACAATTTAACATTGAAAATATTCATTAAATGAAATAAACCCTAATTCCTATTTTATTGTTGTGTTATCTACGTTTCTGATTAATTTCAATATGTTTCTCCATACCTCAAGTCTTCTCGTAAAATTGGCATAACTCGTCCCCTTTGATCCAATCCGAAGTTTAAATCCAAAATCCGGTCGTGTCGTAAGCTACTCTCACGTTCTTCTAAGCCTTCAAACTGAAAACTCTAGGATTTCCCTTCTAGTTCTCTTCCTTCTCTAGAATTTTCTCTCTCTCTCTCTCTAAGGTTTAGGTTATAAAAGTTCTGTAAATTAAACCTTATCTCTATTTTTAAAATACCTTAAGGTTCCTATTTAAGATCTAAATTTATTTAGAATTTCCTACATGGGTCTTAAGTGATTCTATGGAACTTTAATTACTTATTGGATCTTGAATTAGTTATTAGGTTTTTAATTAGTTAATGAGTCTTTAGTTAATTTAATAACATATTTTAAAGGTCCATTAAACGTTACTCAACACACCCCAATTACTACTAACATATATTTAAAAGCTTTTAAGGTCTATTAATTAGATTAATTAATTATTGTGGGTCATTATTAAATAAAGTAAGCATTATCTTCATGCGCAACAACTAATTGCATGCATCAAATCAATCAAACTAATCATAATTACCAATCTAGCAAATAATTAAGGACTAAATAAGCGAAAAATCTTGGTTGTTACAATTTTCTTCCCCTACTACTAAACTATTTTGACATCAGAAATCATTTCAGCGTACTCTTGACTGGTATGCATTACTTGTTGGGCTTTTTATTTTTGACATTATAGACTAAAGAAGAAAGACGTTCAAATAACCTTTCGCAAATTATAATTTACTAGGGATCAGGAGTGGGGATTGGGTCTCTAGCCTAATGGAAGGTTGACAATTATGCAACCTCTAGGTCGCAAGTTCGATCCCAGCCTTCCTATAAAAAACAACAAAATTAAAACTAACGATCGGGAGTGTGGTTGTGGTAGCCTAATGGAAGGTTGACAATTTTGCAATACCTAGGTCACAAGTTAAATCCCAGCCTACCTACCTATATATATATATATATATATATATATATATATATATATATATATATATATATATATATATATATATAAACTAACGATCGGGATTGTGGTGAAGGCATTGTCTAGGTTCAATGATAAGTCAATCTTAGATGAAGTTCTCATAGTAATGTAATCTGTAAGAGTCTTGAGTAGTTTAGAAAATATGTTAGAAGAATGTACTATGGGTCTATTGTGTGACGATATTAATTGTAATTGATGAATAATGAAATGAAAACGAAGTTGAATTGAAGTTGTTTTATATTTTTAATGTTTATATTTCTTTTGGCCAACTCTGTTGCCAGTTTTCTTCTGACTGATTATTGAGCTCATGCCCTAAATCTATGTATATGATTTTGGGTCGTGACATGATTCGACTAAGGGGTCCTTTTTCCTTGTCAACTCTATCCATAATTTGTTTGTCCCGTTTACGGGATGATATCTCACATTGGCATTATGTGTCCCACCAATGTTGTTAGTCAATCTCTCTCTCCTCCTTGATTAGGTCACTTTACTACTCTATAGTGCAGGTGGCTTGTGGATGCTTTTGTATTCATGACCTTAAATTCACTTATGTGCCTATGCTAATGCTTATTTGACGCAAGATGAATCCCTAAACTACCTGAACGAATATGAAATAAATGTTTTACCGAAATTAAACTAAATTAATCAAGCAAAAATCAATACATAATCGCAATACCTTAAGGTTCATAGTTTTCCGCATGGATGATCGTGTGGTTTGGGTTGGGTCCAGTCCGTTACGCTAGATCCGTTAGTCTTGCGGAAGGAGGATCCTAGAGGTAGAACTCTTTACCTACTTCCAGATTAGGGCGCTCGCTCGTAGTTCATTGATGGAATCACCGGTTCGATCTAGGGATTGTCGAATTAGGTCGATCCAACGGTTCAGATTAGGTTTGGGGTTATTGAATCGAGTCGATTCAATGATGCAGATGAAAGCTAAGGTTATGATTTTCGGGTTATTTTAAAAGGCTGAATCTTAGGGTTTATGGGAACAAAGTAAAAGCAGTGACAGATAAATCAAGGGAAAAAGATAGGAGAAGATTGATTATGGGCTTCACACCAAACCTGATGGGGACATCCAACAAAACAAGGCAGATGAAAGCATAAAGAGGAAATCAAAAGAGAAGGTAGAAAATAAGACACAAGACATTTATGAACAATGTCAGAATGAGCACACCACACCCGTGAATAGTAGTACCACAACGCCTCACAACGCTGAATAGTACCCAGTAGCGGTGACGACTCTACCTTGATGTGAAAATTTTTATTTTTTGAAAATTGTCATTTTTAGTTTTTTATTATTTTAGGACTATTTTATTGCGAGTTTTAGGTTGCTTAGGGTTTTCTTAGCCTATATAAAGGCATTGTAAACACTTTATTAATTAGTTGATTGATTATTGAATGAAAAGAGAGTTGCTTTTGTGTAAACCCTAGAAAGCTTGAGAAAAGTTTTCAACCGAGAGAGTGAATCCTTCAAACCTTGAGGAGTGAACAATCGCTTCGTATGACTCTTGAAAAGCGGTTTAATAAAATCCTTGGTGTGAAGCCTTGGAATCTATCCCTTTATTTTTTCTTTTCTCTAGTTGTTGTCAGATATTATCTTTCTTTAATTCCGTTGATAAAAATCAAAATATCAAATTGTTCCCCTTTTACTGAATTATTTTAAGCATTATTTCATTTAAAATCCCCGAGGAGTCAAGAGACGATATTGCGATTGTCGATTGATGCCCTAAACTAGAACGAAACTCTAGTTCCCTCATCGGAGTCGTTTTTCTAGATCAGGAAATTTTCACGCATGTGAACGCTAAAATGGATTAATCTAATTGTTTTGTTAATTTTATTGAATTAATTTTATGTGTTGTATTATTTTGAATATTTCCGTTATTCAATTCATTCTAAAGTTAATCCTAAATTCGCATATAAGTGTTTTAGCGTTTTGTCCCGCGTCAAAACCCTTTTCGGGAAACGAAGAATCACTCTTCGTGGAGGCTCATCTCAAGCACACACGAGGAATAGCTTTTTATTAATCAATCAACTAATTACATTATTTATTTAGAGACCTTATATAGGACGCCTCAAAACAAAAGAAAACCCTAACACAAATACTAAAAAAAGACAAGTATGCCCCTAAAAACCCAATTTTGTGTTTTGGCAGAGTTCACTTTCGCAAAAAATCAATCTATCGAAGCATAGGCTTGCTAGATTGAGTATATATATATATATATATATATATATATATATATATATATATATATATATATATATAATTGCATTCTATCTCGTCTGCATTCAATCGATTGAAAACTACCGTCAATCGATCGACTGAAAAATAAAACTTCACCAAAACTAAATTCCCATTGGCCACATTCGATCGATCGATTTCAAGTGTTTGATTAAGCGACTGTGTAATCTCTTGTACGCTCCTTTCTGCTCGGTTCTGATTGTCTTTAAGTCCGGTTCTGGTTTCCGTCCCGTTTCTTCTGATGCCGGTGCATACGATATGGTCCATAGCATATGTCCATGATGTCGATGCCCCCATCATTATTGGATTGGAGATTTAACAAATCTTTGGTCCATGACAGATTTTTGTGTCTTCCTTGGAGAGCAAGTAGTAATATATCTTTTCTTGATCAAATGCTATGACTAAGCATCTTTCCGTGACCCAAACAACTTGCGAGTGGTTGAACTTTGTCAATTGCTCATAAATTTGAGTCTACATATCACTTTTTCAGCTTCCCATTAGTCATCATCATTGTCATCATCACCACAGCCTTATCCCTTCTATTAGGGATCGAGTTTACGAGTCCTATTTCTCCACTAGTTTCGTATCAGCTCTAAGCTCTCTGTAACTTCGTCCCCTTCTCACAGCTTCCTTCCGGGTCTTTACTGGTTTTCCTGTTCTCCTACTTCCTTGTGCTTGTAGCTTCTCACCTTTCGTACGGGGTCTGCTTCGAGCGTCCTATTATTTCCTAACCACCTCAAGTGACATTCTGTAATTTTTTCCTTTATAGGTGTTACTTTTAAATTTACTCTTATTTACTCATTCCTAATTTTTTTCCTTTCTTGCTACTTTATACAGTCATCTCAATATACACGTCTCAGCCACATGTGCTCTTTATCATCTTGCAACTTTTCCGTAACCCAACATTCCACACCATGTAATATGGCAGATTGGCAGGTCTCCCTTCAATCTAAGTGGAGCTCTTGAGTTGCACAATACTTCGCTTGCTTGCCTCCATTTCGTCCAACCTGCATTAATCACTTCTTCATTGCTCTACGGCGATAATCTAAATGGTATAGATTGCCAATGATGCAACCTTCCATGACCGCTCCAAGCAAATTCAGTTGGACTGTCAGTTTATCCGTCATTGCTACTATGCAGGGACACTATCACGTGCATATTCTTCTATTTTGCAGATTTCTTTATGAAATCGTTCACAACAACTCGTCAGTTCTTTACTTAAACTTTTGTCTAATTTTTCACTTAATATATCATGCTTGTATATGTCCAGGTATGTTAGGTACTGTTTTCATACTAGAAAATAGCTGTACATGCTTGAGTTGTGAGGGCGTATTGCCTAAGGGCCTGATAAATCGATTGATTTTGATTATCCAAATTTTATTTTCTCCAAACATGTCCTTCCCCCTTTCCGCCAACATTGGGAGGCCATAAGAGCAGAAGCCATTAATAATTGGAAAACATGACTTCATGACAGATTCATAACAAAGAGATGTAGAGTTCATGCATATCTATCTTATACTCTTGCTTATGGATGTGTTGTCATTTGATCATCATTAAGGGAACTGTGAAATGGTAAAAAAGGGTACTCATCTCTATCTCGTAGGTCATATTTCCGTATGTCTGATAAATTCATGTGTTTATTAGTCCTCAGGTACCCGAATACTTTTTCAGTGTAATATACAATGTCATAAGAGTTTTAAGATTACTTCATTCAAAACTACATTCCAATATTTTAATTTTCCTTTTTTCGTGTATATGAAATTTTTACTTAGAACAGTCCAACAAATCCTCTTAGTTTTCATCTGATGCAGATAAAAGGTGTTGCCGCACCAAGAACTGATGTTGATGGAATGGGTTACACATCAGATGTCGTTGCACAAGCATTGCAAGAGAAGGTTTATTTGTACACCTCTCTATGGCTCTTATGGATATTCCTCGGTTCACACTCTTCATTTCCCCCCTTCCCGCTGATATCTTGTGCAGAATACAATTATGTTCTGGTTTTTTACTTTGTGTAACTTGAGTATTGTTTATTCGTCAGGTTGATGCACTGTTGCTTCTATCACAGCAGGAAGAGAGGCATCTACTGGAGAGGGATGTAAATGCAATTCTTCAGAAAAAGATGCAGGAGCTTCAAAGGAACTTATTTCAAGTAAATCCATGATATCAATTGTTACCTGCTTTAAGCTTCAATAATTTTATATATTATTATGATGCCAAGTTGCTGACATGCTTTATAAGGATAATTCTGAACTTAAAAGAGTAACGAAATTAGAAAAAATAAAAACACAAGTGCTTCGATTATTTGGTCCAATTTCAGTCTATTTTGGGTCTTAAAAGAAAGTTTCTAATTGATCCCCTTCTTATTTTTTTTTTTTTTGATCAGTAATAAAGATTATATTAATAGCTAGCAAGGCGCAGAAACCCAATACAATCTTGACTCACAGATACAAGAGAACGGAAAATGACAGACAGCGAACACAACACACCCCCTAGAATCCCGTGAGCAAAGCCCCCTTAGCCCGGGTCCCAGAGGAAATTGCAACAACTCTCCCCATCTCCTCCACGCGCGCCCTAGAACTGAACTAGCTCCGAGACCGCCCTAATAACCATTCCAACCAGTTTGGGTTTCCCTTCGAAAATTCTGCAGTTTCTCTCCCGCCATAGGCACCACAAAACGGCGAACATTGCCACCCTCCATAACTCCCCTCCCCCCCCTTTACCAACGCCGCATCGCAGCTCAACACCAGCAGGTAAGGCGAGTGAGGCATAGCCCAGGACATTCCGAAAGCTTTAAGAATGGCGCCCCACACCTCAACAGCCACTCGGCAGTGGAGAAAGAGATGAGTAGCGGACTCCTCCCCATCTAACACATGAAGTCGGGACGTCATTATCCCTCCGAATCAACAGGTTCCTGGTAAGGATTTTATCCTTGCACAGCGTCCAAACAAAGACCCTGATCTTCAGAGGGACGGGTCACCCCACAGCCATTTACCTTAGAAACTGATGAGCGGGCGGCGCGAGAGCCACTGATATAACGCTTTGACACTAAACTTCCCTTCTCAGTTCAGGGCTCAGATCCTCTGATCAGCCCGTAAGTGGTTCTGCTGCGCCCCATACAACCTACTGAGCAAATCCAAATAACTCCCCACCTCGCTGTCCCTGAGGCGCCTTCTGATGACAACGTCCCAAATACTCCTCCCGCTGTCGAAAGAAACAAACTCATCAATCCTACCACCCGGGTTCGTCGCGAGGGCGAAGATATCCGGGTATAGGTCTCTAAGCGAACGCCCCTCCAGCCAAGGATCTTCCCAGAAACGGATGCGAGTCCCACATCCCCAATTGAATCTAATCCCTATAGCCAGATCCCCCCAAATGCGGGAAATATCTCTCCACCACGGCGATGTACTCCTATGGGTAGACAGGCTTATCCCCCAGCTCCCCCAGGAAAGGCCATACTTATCACACAAAACCAGCCACGATAGACTAGCTCTCTCCTCCTCCCTTTCCGCTCTCCAAATCCACTTCCCAAGCAGCGCCAAATTTGTTCTCTTAAGGTTCCGAATCCCCAACCCCCCACATGCGACATGCATCTGGCACGTGTCCCAGTTGACGGGGTGATAACGCCTGTTCAAACCTGCCCCTTCCCAAAGAAACGACCTTTGAATGCGCTCCAGCCGATTAAGAATTTTAGCGAGGCATCTAAGCATGGTCATGAAGAAAATGGGTATCGACAAGAGCACCGCTTTAACCAAGATCAGTCTTCCCTCACTGCTCAGAAACCTGCCCTTCCAAGAGGACAATCGCTGCTCAAATCTCTGCACTACCAGGAGCCAATCTCGGCTCGTAGGTTTTCTGAACCCGAGGGATAAACCCAGGTAACTGATCGATAGCCCCTCAAAGTCACACCCGACCGATCCAGCCAAGAGATTCAGAGGATCATCCTCGACACCAATACTAGAAATCATAGATTTAAGGAGATTAACCCGTTGGCCCGAGACCGCCTCATAAACCGAGAGCACATCAGCCATAGCGCGAAGTTCCATCACATCAGCCTTCCCAAATAAAATAGTATCGTCCGCATACTGCAAATGCGCGATGAATCTACCCTGCTGACCGACCCTGATGCCATTAAGCATGCCCAAGTCCCTAGCGCGCCCGATCAGTCCAGATAAGGCCTCCCCAACCATATTGAATAGAAAAGGGGAAAGGGGGTCTCCTTGCCTGAGACCCCTAGAGCTCTTAAAATACCCTGCCGACGTCCCATTAATCAGCACCGAGAACCACGGGGAAGAATAGCACCCCCGCATCCACTTGCTCCAAGTGGAGCTGAATCCCAACCTCTTCAACATATACTCTAAATTCCCCCAGCTAACCCGGTCATATGCCTTTTCCATATCAACCTTCCATATCACCGCCGGCCTATGCTGCGCATATGTCGAGCGAATGGTCTCCTTAGCTACCGCCACTAGATCCGTTAGCTGTCTACCACGAACGAAAGCCCCTCTGATTCCCGGAAATAATAGTGCCCATCACCCACTTAAGTCTATTGGCCAGCACCCTTGACAGAATCTTATAAATGCAGTTAATAAGGCTGATCGGTCGATAATCGGAAATACTCTCCGCCCCGTGTATCTTGGGTATAAGGGTGATAAATGTAGAATTAAATGCTCTCCCGATAAAACCTGTCGAGTGAAACTCATGGAAAACCTCCATCAGATCCGCCCTAATGGTCTCCCAAAACGCGCGATAGAACTCCATGGTAAACCCGTCCGGTCTCGGTGCTTTATTGCTACCACCAAATCTGATTGCAGCCCACACTTCGTCTTCCGTAAAAGCACTCTCCAGCCCCCTACTGACCTCCTCCGAAATAGAAGTGAACTCCAGCTCATCCAAAACCGGCCTCGGGAGTCCCTCATCCGTGTACAACCGTTCGTAAAAGTCCACTATTTTATCCCGCACCTCATCAAGGCCCGTATGCGTCACCCCATCCACCATGATACTCCCCAAATACTTCGATGTATTTCGGACATTAGCAACCACATGGAAGAACTTCGTGTTGGCATCCCCCTCTTTGAACCACCGGACCTTCGCTTTTTGCATCCAAAATACTCTCTCGGCCCTCCAAGTCTTGCAGAACTCCGCCTTCATTTTCATTCTAGCCTCCCTCTCATCAGCCGAAAGAGTTCTGGTCTCCTCAAGACTATCTAACATTTTCAGCTTAGCAAGCAGGTTCTCCTTTCTGATGTGAACCTTACCATAATCTTCCCTATTCCAGATCTTGATTTTATCCTTTAACCGACAAAGCGGTAAGCAGCTGTCCCATTCAACACCGGCTCCGCCCACCAACCCCAAACCTTCTCCCGAAAACCCTCATCCAATAGCCAAATGTTCTCGAACCGAAAAGGAGACGGTCCCTTACCACGGGACTCACATGTGAGAAGAATAGGTCGATTATCCGAAATGGCACTGGCGAAACCTTCCAAGCGAGCACCAGGGAAAATGTCAAGCCACTCGGTAGAGCATAGAAATCTGTCAATCCTGCTGAGAGTCGGCGAATCTTGCAGAAGACCACGTGAAACGGACCCTCGTCATTGGGATATCGAAGAAACCCCAGTCCGCAATGAACGAGTTGAAATCCCTCATGACCCCGAGGTTAGCAGGACCACCCTGCTTCTCAAAATCCCATCGGATAGCGTTACAGTCACCAGCCAGACAGAGAGGAAAATCCCACCGAGCAGCCACAACATTCAACTCGAACCAAAAATCCCCCCTCTCCCGGTCAGACACCGGGCCGTAAACCCCTGCAAAACTCCAGTTCTTCTCCGCCACTTTATCCTGCAGCACGACAGAAGCAGAAAAACATCCCAGCTCCTCATCCACCTTATCAAGCAGAGCCGATGACCAGGCTACGAGAATCCCACCTGATGCACCGATAAAGTCTACTCGATCCAATCCCAGCTGCCCCCCAAGACTGAAGCGACCTTCCTTCTGTCACAACTTCCCCACTTAGTTTCTTGAAGGGTAACAACTACGGGTTTAAGCGCCGCAATCGCCTGCTTAACCCCCATCCGCTTCAGACGATCGCATGTGCCACTAACATTCCATGACAAAATCTTCATAATCGTAACCAGATTCTAGCCCGCCCAACCGGAAGGAAACCGGTTACAACCCCCCCTCCCTTCTCCCATCTGACATACCCCAATGAAGCCACGCAAGCCCCCGCACCCCACCCCGCCGCTTTCTCCTGCTAACCTGACGGCACGAGATAATCGATTGGAACACCGCCCGTAACTCAACCTGGGATCCCTTAAACGACATCCCGAGGTTTCGCCCTACATCGACCAGCTGATACCCCCTCCGAAGCTCCAGCTCAGGCCCAACATTACCCCAATCCCTCTCGACTCCATCGGTCGTATCGGCTTCTCGGAGAGTGTCTCTGCACCACCAGAGGTTCTCCTCCTCTCTGTTGCTACTCTTTCCCAACTTCTTAGTCTCTCCAGCTAAAATAGAGACGCGGGTCTCCTCTTCCTTGCAATGGGAACCAAAACGAGTACCCAGGTCGGTCCGCAACTGAAGAGAGGAGCCCAGCCAATCTGGACCACTAAAGCTATAAGTCAACCCGCTCAATAGGCCCGGGCGCACAAGTCGATCAGGTCCAACCCAGGACCCACCCCCACCAGGCCTTCGAAGCAACTTAAAACCCGACTGGCCAGGGACTCTCAATCCGACCACGTGTCACCCTCGAGAGCCTCCAAATGGTGCCACGTCACTATGCCACGTGTCTCCCCCCCAATGCATGGTATAAACCCCTCCCGCTCTCCGACCCGCGGTCAAAACCCTTCAAAGCCTCCGCAGACCCTCCAGATGCTTCCAAAGGCAGGCGACGTGTCGATTCCTCATTCCTTCTCGCTCCCTGAGGCACCACCCTTCGTCTTCTCCTTCTAAGATAAACCCTACCAACCTTCTTGCAGCCAGCAGGAGCAGATCTCAGAAGAGGACCGACCGCCTCGATCTCCATCGGATCTCAGGTACGGCCCCCAACCTATCCGTCTCATCCGACAGCCCCTTTCTCTCACCTACTCTCTGTTCTTGCAGGTGTACGAATTTAGGCTCCTTGTACACAGAGATCTGGTTCGTTGATCCATCCGTAATCGCGAGAGTCGCCACCGGTACACCCACCGACACCACATCCCCAGTACCACCCTCCAAACCCTCAGCTGATGCAGAATGAGAGAACCGGATCAAGACGGCGCCGTCCCCCGTCGGCGGGGTCGGAGAGATGAAAGGGCACAGGTCGTGCGCCGAGTACGAGGCCAGGCTCCCCTCCGCGCCTCTCGCCGATATCCAATCCAGCGAAGTCCGTCCATGTCCGATTGGATCAGGCAGCGGCTGAACTACTACTATTGGCAGATCAGCGAGGCCGACACCGGAGGGCAAGGACACCGCAGCAACTTCGACCGGTTGATGCTTGAAGATAGTTCGCTCCCGTCGGGCGATTTCCACAAAGAGCTGACAGTGGTGGCCTTCAACCAGAACATCGAAGGATCGAGGGATCCTATCGAGCAAATCAACAGTCACGAGGATGCGAACGTGGGTCGTGCTCCACAGATCCGCCGAGTGCCGATTGACCCGGACGAAGTGACCACAACGGTTCCCGATCCTTAGGAACATCTCCGGGGACCACGCGTGAATCGGAAGGCCAGAGATGTGTAGCCAGACTCCCTCCTTCTCATGAGCTAGTACCCCACCCACTCTAGGTTCCCACCGGCAGCAGTCTACTAGACATCCGTCAATGAAAATCCGTTTTTTGAGACAAAGGTTGGATGCACCTTCCTCCGACCCAAACCGCAATAGGAACATAGAAGAAGAAATGGCAGAAGTCATAGGCCTTTCAGAATACTCCCAGCTGTAATTAATCCACCTATGAAAAGAATATAACGATAGTAACTCTTTGTCTACAATGATGACCACCCAGAAATGTCTCAGATTTGCGGCGAGAGAGCGAATGTGTGGGAGATCAACTCCGAGAGACCTAGAGCAAGCCGGGCCATCCGAAGTCGGAGGGTCCCTCGGAGGCGCCATAATCGGGCACTGAATCACCGCTTTGGCATCCAACAAGCAGGGATGATGGTCCATGGCCTCGAGGGAGGACGTGATTACCGCTCCATTCTTCTTAGCGGCTATCGACCATCCCCGTTTAATATCACTTAACTAAGACTCATTCAAAAAAGTCTGCATCTCCCTCCTCGATGCCGGTATCCGTTCATTTGCGGATGCAACGGTCTTACCCTGCAATCGGGTGGCGTCACAGCCAAGACGATGGCATATCGAGCGACGACGAAAATTGACGTTGTGACACCAACCGCAGATCCAATAGCCAGCCCTGAGCACAAGGCACGGCTTAGCAAATCCGGCAGTCATTTTAGGAAAGGCCTAATTCCCCTTCTTTTATTTATTGAATCGAAATATCTAATGAATAAGAAATTCACTCTTGAGAGTGATATAGTTAAATTCTAGGTGTGAAATAGCGGATAGGGTCTTCGGATGTCGATTAAGGCAGACCCTGGTGCTTTAAGCATGAGGAGGGTCAACGCAGTGTGGTGTTGGTAAAAGTAAGAAAATTTGTATAGAGAATAAAACCAATAGACTTCTGGTGAGGGATGGAATATATGAATTTCAACTAACTGTGATTGCAAAGATCAAAGAAAACAGGATAAAACATCCAAATGCAAGATGGATAACAATAAATAAAACATCCAAAGAACAATTTTAATGTTTTCTCTTTTGATGTTTCAGACTGAGATTTCATGTGGAGCTTTACAAAATTATCTGGTCAGTTTCATCTTCTTGAAGGCATGATCTTGGGTGAAAACTTTGCCTTTCCCAAAACTATCAAATGCATTAGTTTTGGCCGTCTCTTTTTGTTGCTCCCTTGAGATCTATTAATTCTCATCATCAATATGATGAATGATTTGATTGTTCAAGTCTGGGCTACCACTATCTTTGATCATAAACCGATTGTGCTGGTGTGCAACGAGATCCATAGTATGGGCGTCGGGCCTGGACCATTTAAATTTGACAACACGTGGCTCCAGAATGAGGAGTTCATAGAGAAGCTTCAGGGGTGGTGGAATCGCGACATTATCACTGGTACGACGTCGTATATCTTATGCATGGGTTAAAATATCGGGTTACCGATACGTATCGTCCGAGCTCCAAAACGATACGTATCGGACGATACGTATCGGTACCGGTCTGTATCGGACGATACATTGAATGTATCGTTCGATACATTCGATACATTTGAATGTATCGAACGATACATTCAATGTATCGTTCGAGTCCAATACCGATACGTATCGTCCGATACGTATCGGTATCGGACGATATTTTGATCCATGATCTTACGTCTAAATTGAAGAATTTGAAAGCAAAGATAAAGGAGTGGAACAATGACAACTTTGGGCAAACGGGTCAGATGAAAGAAAAGATTTTAGCTGAAATAGCGGTCCTTGATTGGATGAGAAAGCTTACAACTGAGGAAGATAGAGAAATCAGGTTTGCGCTAAAGATGGCTTACAACAAGAAAGTGTTGGAGGAGGAGCAATTATGGCGGCAGAAAGCTAACTGGTTGCCTGAATGGGACGGAAATACAAAATTATTCCATTCGGTTGCTAATGGAAGAAGGAAACATAATCGGATTGTCGAGTTTTATAAGCAGTTGTATTTTCGGAAGAGGTGCGCAAACCACTGCTGGATGACATTCCCTTCAGTTCCATTGGCCCGAAAAAAAAAAGGGAACTCGAAAGGAGGTTCGCGGAGGAGGAAGTGAAGGAAGCCTTGGAGAAGCTGGGAAATAACAAATCTCCGACCCCGGATGGATTCACAATGGAATTCTTTAAATCATGCTGGGGTGTTATAGGTGCAGATTTCATGGCTTTTTTGGGCTAGTTCTATGCGTCGGGGAACATGGCCAAGTGACGAGGAATAGTACCTAAACTACGTGAATGATTATGAAGTGATGGATTTGCCGAAATTAAATTGGATTAATTGAGCAATAAATCTGAAAATAACGCTAATACCTTAGGTTTCGTAGTCTCCATTTGGTTGATCGTGTTGCGTTTCAGATAGGGTTCGATCCGTTGCGCTAGATCCGTTAGCCTTGCGGAAGGAGGATCCTAGAGGTAGAACTCTAGCCACTTCTAGATTAGGGCTCGCTCGTAGATCAATGATGGAATCGCTAGTTCGATCTAAGGTTCTTGGGAACAAATCGATTTAATGGTTTAGATGAAGGCTAGGGATTATAATTTTGGGGTATTTAAAAGCTTGATGACTGAATTTAGGGTTTATGGGATCAGATCGAATTAATGGCCCTGATTGGTTAATGGCTGTAATGCGATTTAGGGTTAGGTTTTAGGAGATAATACGAGGTGATGGTTGAAAGAGGTTGGTGGAGATTAGCACGTAGATAAAAGATAAATCAAAGAGATAGATAGAAAAGATGATAGATTGTGGGCTTCACACCCTTGGCTTCACACCACACCCTTCTCGGGAAACGAAGAATCACTCTTTGTGGAGGCTCTTCTCAAGCACACACAAGCAATAACTTTTCATTCAATAATCAATCAACTCCCTTTACAATGTTCATAAAGACTTTATATAGGAGGCCTTAAAGTAGTAACCCTAAAACATAAATAATTATGAAACTACCCTAAAGTGTACATATGAAACAAAAGAAACCTAGGAAAAATACTAAAAAAATCAAAATTCGACATGCCTCGCTCGAGCGACAACCGATGTTCCCTTGAGCGACTTGCTCTAGAAAAATCTCTGCGCATTCTTTAGATATCTCGCTCGTGCGAGAAGTGAGGTTGCTCGAGCGATTTGGTGCAGAGTTCTCTCCTTCATTTCTGAAGCTGAAAATCTATTACGTCCCAAATTCAAGCTCCTGATCTTGGCGTCCCTCGTCATTCTCCCTGACTGAAAATGTTCATCACCGATGAAACACGCATGTAGTACTGATGAAGTGTGTCATAGACCGATCGGTGAAACTCTTTGCAACTAACCCAAACAAGCGCGGCACTTGGTGATGCATGATCTTCATCTCGGTTGATTGTAGTGGGACGCATATGGTAAACCTTTCCTTGATGAACCTGATAACTCGACTTGCCAACCCACTCTATCCAATATTTTTGAAGCTTCTCATCAACTCTCCCAGATCCGAAAGTCTTCATCACCGATGAAATGTGATCGCGATATCGGTCAACAATACAGGAACGCAAGCGATGAACTCTCTCATGATTGGCCCATGCACTCTCGATAGTCGACGACAATACAGGAACGCAAGCGAAGAACTCTCTCATGATTGACCCGTGCACTCTCGGTAGTCGACTCGCCAATCCTCTGCATCTCGTAAACCAGAAACTGTCTGCCGTAGGTGAATGCCACAAGATCATCTAAAATTTCCTCAATTACCTCTTTTCTGTCTGCTTGGGGAGGGAAGGGGTATCAACTGTAAAGTTGGGATAGGATAGTGAATAGGGGGTGTTTGGAAAGGATTGCAAGGTGGTGGGGTTGAGCCCAGGGAAGGAACTAGGACCTCCACAGTGAACGTTGAGCTAATCCCTGTATCTGGAGTAAGCTTAAGAACAGACGCATTAGGACTATTCCTTGCCACAATTCAAAAGGCCCAGCGTGACGGGTTTGGAGCGTCCTAGCGACTCTCGATGGGAATCGTTCAGATCCAACCTGAACCATTGCATGATCATTTAAGTGGAAGTCCATAAAAGCCTTAGGTAACTGCGTCGATACTTTAGGAGTTTCATTGCATAAATTTAAGCGTAATTTCGGCATGCAATGCGGAATGAGACTCAAAACTTGACTCACAATAAGACTCAGAATGTGAAGAGGTATTCAACTCGAGACCATGATGTGTATGTGTATCAAGGGACTCGATACTCTCATGTGCATGCGACGCTAACGACTCACATGTAGTGGGCTCTATTGACACTAGTGACTCATGTGTGATTGAATCAAGTGACACTAATGGCTCGTGTACACTCGGCTCGATTAACTCATGCGTTCTCGCTCCAACCAAAACCAAAGACTCTGGGGTACTCAATTCAATTGACTCTAATGGTTCTCGTGTCCCCAGTTCAATGGATTCACTTGTACTCGGTTTGATCAACTTTAAAGATTCAAGTGCACTCGACTCTACTACCAACAAGGACTCGTGCACAACTGGCTCTACGAGCACTAACAAGTCGTGCGCATGTGACACGGTCGAATTGCGTGTGGGTGACTAGGTTGAGTCATGTGTGGGCGACACAACATCACTACTCACACCGGAAATAGAAGCCTCTCGGCTTCATCCATCTCCTCTTCGCTCACCACGGTATGAGGGTCATACATTTCCTCTTCTACTTTTAATCTTTCCTGCTCCTTAGAACTCTCTTTTAATCAATAATTTCGGAGAGGGAAATTTTATGGGGCATTGGTATGCAAAATGTCCGAACCGTTGACACTTAGAGTAATCGGGATACTTTTATGTCTTGGTTTTCAAACTCCGTAGAAGGTAATGGTGTGTTAAAAGAACATACTTTTCGATAAGTTGCACCTTCATGTCCTCCCATGTGGAGATGAATTTATTCCGAAGAGATTCAGTATGGCGTTCTATGCAAGTCCAAATTTTTTTTGCATTATCCTCTTAACTTTGTTTTCACTAGCCTAATTTTATACTCATTCGATACGCCATACCAATCAAAATAGTCCTCTACACTAGACAACCATTCCACGAAGGTCTTAGGATTCATCCGTCCCTCAAAATAGGGAACTTCATCCCGAATAGATTCTAGAAACTTCTCGGCGGGATCGTATTCGGGTTCACGATGATGGGGGTATTCCCTGACTCTAGTCTCATCACGACTTTTGGGACTTTGCCAAGAATTTGGAGTGTATCGGCTCCCATTCTTAATCACACACAATTCAGCTTTAAAGCCCCTAATGGCATCGACAATCTCGCTCATGGTGAACACGACTTACTACATAGGTTCCAAATGACATGCAAATATGAACTAACAATGGATGAAGAATTTTGTCAAACAATAGATGTGCATACTTCTGAACACAAATGAGATAAAATGCAATGAAAATCAAAATGCAATAAAGTAAAATGTCACACAAATATGCCCTAACCTAGAACCTAGGCTCTAATATCAAAATTGACGTGGGACAATACCCTAAACTACGTGAATGATTATGAAGTGATGGATTTGCCGAAATTAAACTAGATTAATTGAGCAATAAATCTAAAAATAACGCAAATACCTTAGGTTTCGTAGTCTTCCATTTGGTTGATCGTGTTGCGGTTCGGATAGGGCTTGATCCGTTGCGCTAGATTCGTTAGCCTTGCAGAAGGAGGATCCTAGAGGTAGAACTCTAGTCACTTCCAGAGTAGGGCTCACTCATAGATCAACGATGGAATTGCCAGTTCGATCTAGGGTTCTTGGGAACAAATTTATTTAATGGTTTAGATGAAGGCTAGGGTTTATAATTTTGGGGTATTTAAAAGCTTGATGGCTTAATTTAGGGTTTATAGGATCAGATCTAATTAATGGCCCATATTGATTAATGGTTGTGATGAGATTTAGGGTTAGGTTTTAGGAGATAATACGTGGTGATGGTTGAAAGAGGTTGGTGGGGATTAGCACGCAGATAAAAGATAAATCAAAGAGATAGATAGAAAAGATGATAGATTGTGGGCTTCACACCCTTGGCTTCACACCAAACCCTTCTCGGGAAACGAAGAATCACTCTTCGTGGAGGCTCATCTCACGCACACAGAAGCAATAACTTTTCATTCAATAATCAATCCAACTCCCTTTACAATGTTCATACAGACCTTATATAGGAGGCATTAAAGTAGAAAATCCTAAACATAAATAATTACGAAACTACCCTAAAGTGTTTACATACAAAACAAAAAAAATCTAGGAAAAATACTTAAAAAATCAAAATTCGACATGCCTTGCTTGAGCGACAACCAATGCTTGCTCGAGCAACTTGCTCCAGAAAAATCTCTGCACATTCTTTCGATATCTCGCACGAGTGAGAAGTGAGGTCGCTCGAGCGATTTGGTGCAAAGTTCTCTCCTTCATTTATGAAGTTGAAAATCTGTTGCGGCCCAAATTCAAGCTCCCGATCTTGGCATCCCCTGTCACCAAGAGTATCAATTCCACGTTTATTGCTCTCATTTCGAAATGTGTAGGGGCTACCAACATTGTGAACTTCCGTCCCATCAGCCTTACCGGGTGTGCATACAAGATTGTCGTGAAAGTATTAGCGAATCGCCTCAACGGAGTCTATAAACTTGCTCATTTCTAACATATAAGGGGCTTTCATCCCAGGTAGACAACTGTTGGATATTGCGATTACAACGGTCGAAACTATTGATTCGGTGAAAAAGCGAAAGGAGAAGGGATGGATCTTTAAAATAGATATGCAATAGGCTTACGATAGGGTTCAGTGGGAATTTCTTGATTATGTGTTCTACTACACCATAGGGTTTGACGAGGTTTAGAGGAAATGTATGAAAGTGTGCTATGCGTCAGTTCGATTCTCGGTGCTTATTAACCGGACTCCGTATGGATACTTTAGGAGTAAGAGAGGGCTCAAACAGGGAGTCCTGATGGCGCCTATGTTCAACTTTGTTGGGGAGGCGCTGCACAAATTATTTTAGAGGGCAGAAGAGTTAAATCTGATCGCGGGGTTTAAAGTGGCGGATAATGGTCCGACGATTACTTTACAGTATGTCGATGATACTATAGCCTTCTGCAACAAAAGTTAGGGGACAGGGGAAGTTAAAGCCATTACGGATTTGATGGTGATATTTGAAGGGGTGTCCAGTCAAAGTATTTAACTTGCATAAGTCGAGCTTGGTGGGAATCAATATGTCCAACGAATACACGGATAGGGGGTGGTGGGATTCGGGTGTAGGGAAGACAACTTGCCTATTACGTATCTCGGAATCCCTTTGGGAGTCGAGAAGTGCAGAGCGAGAAGCTGGGAGATAGTGGTGCAGAGATTCCAAAAAAGGCTTGTTATGTGGAAAAGTAAGCTGCTTAGCAATGGGAGAAGATTAACCCTCATAAAGTCAACGTTTTGCGTCCATTCCTGTGTTTATGATGTTTATTTTTATGGTCCCGGTTAGTATCACAAAGAAATTAGAGAAGATTGTCAGAGACTTTCTGTGGGAATGAAGTGGGGATCGAAAGAGATTGCATCTTGTCAAATGAGCTGAGTGTTGCGAGAATAAGGAAAAGGGGGGCTTGAAATTAGAAGATTACGACTTGTGAATGAAGCTCTTCTTGCCAAGTGTCTATGGAGGATTGGAAGAGAAAAAGGGATAAATTGTGGTGGCAGGTGGTTTTGAGCAAATATGGGGTGCCGGAAGAGACTTGGAATTATAATTACACTTCTAGCCATGACTTGGCTTGGTGGAAGGAAGTGAAGGAATGCAGACAGGAGCTACAAAATGTGATCATTTACAGTTGGGGCAATGGTCGACGGATCAGATTTTGGAAGGATAGATGGGTTAGAGAGCAAACTCTTCAAGCTGCGTTTCCTACGATTTATATGGTCTCGGATTTGAAGGAGGCAACCATCAACAATTTTGTGCAAATGGAAGATGGGATTCGGGTTTGGAAGGTTCTCACTCGACGAAACCTTAGAGATTGGGAAATGGACGAGTTTCGGAGTCTGATGGCGCTCATTATAAGGATGGCTCCAAATGTGACCAGTATGGATCGTAGGAAATGGAAGCATTCTATTAAAGGGAATTTCTCAATGAAATCATTCTACAATCAACTGTTGAGTCACGAGAGGAACCATAGTAATACCAGGTGGTGGTCCGGTTTCTGAAGGACCAAGATCCCTCCTAAGATAAAATTCTTTGCTTGAACGATAATGAGGGGGAGAATTCTTACTCGAGATCAGATGATTATGAGCAACATTCTTGTTCGAAACATATGCCTCCTCTGTTACACGGCTCATTTGTGCGAACGATTTGGTATAAGATTTTTATCATCTTTAATGTTAAATGGGTCCTTCTGTTCTGGCCTGGGCAAATGATGGAAATGTGGAAGGAAATTGGTGTCGATGACCATAGGAAAGAGCTATGGCCCCTCATTGTGTATGCGGTTTTTTTGGCTATTTGGGTGGAGAGAAATAATCGATGTTCAGACGAAAGGCCAAACCATTTATGATGGATATCTATGATATTCGAGACTTGGTGATTGGTTGGAATGCTGCCAAGATGACCGAATTTAATGATGGATATCAGCACTTAATGATGTTGTGGGAGTGCTGTTGTACATAGCTTCCTACAGGCTGATATCGCGAACTTGCTCGGTTCCCCGGGTAAAAGCTTTTTGGGGGGTCTCTTTGTTTGGGTAGTTCCTTACCATCCACTAAGGTATGCCTCTCCTTTCTATTTTGTTTTAATATATTATAGCTTTGTTATCGACTCAAAAAAAAAATATCATTTTCAAAAGACGAGCATAGTGCTCTCTTCCTTAGAACTCCCCCTACGGAGGGCACTGTGGAGGAGGATAAAGAGCAGTAGATTAAAAAAAATGACATCCATAGTGGCAAAGATTTTTCTAGAGAAGGGGTCATAACATTTGTACTCCTTTTGAGTGGGGTGGGGGAAGTATAACAGGGGAAAACACAGGGACCTGACTACGCGAGGAGGAACGAGAAAGATACGATGCTGAGGACATAACAACTTGTAGGGACACTCACCCTCAAGCATAGGAGTAAGCATACGATTGATAAGAAAGTTTACAATGAGAACTACATCACCCCAAAAACACTTGGGAACATGCATACCAAATAACATAGCACGGGCAACTTCAAGCAAATGTCTATTCTTCCTTTCAAACGCCCCATTTTCTTGTGGGGTAGCAGGGGAAGCTGTTTGCCCCTCAATCGATGCGTCCGAAGGTAGGATTGAAAGTGGTAGGAGGCATACTCCATTATCAGATCTCAAAACCTTCACAATGGCATGATATTTAGTTTGAACCAACTTATGGAAAATAGGAAAAAGCGAAGCAATTTCATCTTTGGACTTCAACAAATAGAGGACAGTAAAACGAGTACAATCATCAATGAATGAGACAACGTACTGATAACTATGGCAACAGGGAGGGATGGTCCCCAAACATCTGAGTGCACAATATGAAAAGTATTAGCGCGGTGATACTGGAAGGATATGACGTTCGACAATGTTTTGCCATTTGACATACTTCACATTGGAAATTGGCGCCATCATAAATTTTTGTGAAAATCGAAGGCACAACCGAGGTAGAGGAAGATGTCCAAGACGCATATGCTGTAGTTTAACCTCCTCCATAGACATAGCAGCAACAACAACTATCTATCTCCAAATCAGAACATCCTCAAACAAATGTAATTCTCTCATGTCCATGACCAAGCACCTTTCCTGTCAACAAGTCCTGTTAAGCACAATGTGAGGGAAAAAGGTGACTCTACAATTTAGATTTGTAGTAATACTACTAACAGAGAAAATTTCATTGACATCTTTGGAACATGTATGGTAGAGTTTAGCAGTAACTGGCCAACATGGGTAGTCACTTTACCAACCACTGGGATTTGAAATCCATCAGCTAGGCAGACACTACATGGTGTTGGCATAGGAGGTGGAGACTGAAACAATGCAATATTCCTATCATGTGATTGGTTGCACTGGAGTCAATGATCCACACAGACCGAGGAGATGCAGAGACATGAGCAGACCCAACAACACCGGTCTCAGCTTGAGAAGCATATAATACATCGTCATGGTCTAAAATACTGAAGTGATACTAATCATTCTTTAACTCATCCATATGAGATTCACCCAAGTAATTAGCTACACGACCACAACTCTTCAGCATACAATCAAGAGGAGGAACCCAACATTCAGCCACACAACAACACTAATCAATTTTAACTGCACTTTCAACACTAATTTCTGTTTACACAACTTTTTTCCCTTCACACAATAAACAAAGAGATTGATGTACGCACAACAATTATCTTCGGAGATACTCATTTCTTATTGAAACTGTGATTCAATATTCACACTGAACACTGCTGCAATCAGACAGATGCGATTTTCCACCAGGTCACTTTCATCACAAAAAATCCACAAAAAAAACACAAATCCATGAATACTCTAGGAAAACACATGAAACGAGTTTTATGTCATCAGTAACAGAGATACACAACATCCCGATTTTCGAAAATCCTCAAAATCAGCCTGGATATAAGACCTTCACGGGATATGAAGGAACTCACCTCAATCTTGAGCAAATCAGCATTCCATCACATCTGGAGGACTCTCAGTAGCATTCCAATCAAAACCCACAAATGGCAGACCCTATAAAACTTTTACGAACTCCCAGGGCCCAGAAAACCGTGAATGAGATCCCACACATGAAGCTCTTCAAAACTCACATTTAGAGATTTCAAATGAAATGTCACAAAAGGAAAAAATGTTCTAGAGAATATTCTGATAAAAACCCATCCATAAAAACTGACTTTTGAGGTCAAACCTTTGACAGTGCTGATGTTAGCGGTGGCAGAGGGTGATGTCAGCATCTGTGTTATCGGCAGCAGTGTCGACGGTGTCAATGAATCACTTGTTCTGATACCATGTTAAAGTTAGGGATGGGTTGAGGAAGAAGAAGAAGAAAAGAGTTGGAGGAAAAGATACGGTAATGAGTTAGAGAGCCTTGTCCCCTTCCTTAATTTTTGTGTTCCTTTATAATGATATTGACACACTAACTCTTAAAACACCCACTTATATAAACACACGTATATACTTTCACACCAACTTAACATGAACTCTGTGTACACACCAACATTAACCTCCCATGAAACTCCGGATTTTCTACTTTAATCACATAATTACTCACTCATTCGCAGTAATCATGGTTTCATGAACGAATCTGGCCTGGGGCCTCCGTCAGTGATGACGACATCTCCGATCACCCAAATCATCTTCGGAGGGATCACTTTCCACTTCTGTAGTGATTTCCTGTCAAGGTGTTGACTCATCCATTCGATGCAACACCTCTTCCACAATCTCCTCTATGCGATCCATACGCTGATTCAATGTAGGAGCACGTTGCAGAGGCATATTCAATTATTTAATCGAGGATAATTTCCTGCTCTGATACCAAATCAGAGGATCGCTTTTCTCAAATATTGTAGAGATCTGGTTAGTAGATGAAAACCTACTAAAAATCATTGTTCCCGGTGTTAAAACACGGCAAAAACAGCCTTGTTATGTTCACTGTAACCTGCAAATCTGCACAATGGTGTTGATAAGCTTATATCGGCAGCAAATCTTGTGACGTCTGGTCAATGACCACACTTTGGAATGGTGAAATTCAACAGCAGAGGAGGTCAGGAGTAGGATATCAAATGATGTTTTGGTGCAGTAGTATTCTCACAGATTTTCAAACCAGAAATAGGGATAAAAGGAGTCTAGACCTCCCAAATATACCCCAGAACCTAAGAAGCACGGACATGGGTACGATACGATATAGGTATGGCGATACAACCATTATAAAAAAATCCGGATACAATACGGGGGGATACGTATATTTAAAAATTATTATTTTTATATATATTTAGGTATATTTTTGGTTAATAAACGTAAGAAAAGAAAAAAAAGAAGAAAATGAAAAAAAACAAAAAAAGCTTATAGGGACTGATTTCAAATAGGTAGGCTGCACGCTGGTAGGTTCCTAGGTAGGCTCCTTTGATTTCTTCTTCTTTTCCAAAAAACCCTAAATCCCAAAGTTGCAGTCTGATTTCTTCTTCTTTAATTTTTTTTTTCGGGAAATGCCCAGGATATGCAATCGTATCCCTCAAGTATCAGTATCCGATACGGATACGATACGGGTACATTGCCAAAAATGGAGTATCCATACTTCCTTACCCAGAACAGTCTTAAAAGACTGGCTCCTTCAGCAGTAGCATGTGGATGATGAAAATCCTCAAAATCCAACAATAATGGAGACATAAAAGTTCCAGTGCAGGCCCAGGGTTAGAACCATTGAAAACCATAACTTTCTTCAAGAGAAAAAAATAAAATCTTATTCCAATCTTAATCTACCTTTTGATTCTTTTCAGTACATATATATATATATATATATATAAAGTAGTAAAAGTTCTACATACTGCCTAATTAGGAATCCATTTACCATTCAAACTCTAAATAAATAAGAAACCTTTATCCTTATTGTAATTCCTACTTTTTAACAACTAAATATCTGTGAAAAAGATATGGACTTCATAGTCTCGAGAATGGGATTCTCGACAACTTTCCCACACCTGACACCAATCACAATGTCGTAATCTGCACATTGAATCAAAGCAATAGTTTAATTTCCTAATCAAACTCCTATACAGTCCAAAGGTTGTAATAGTGTTAGACATTGGAGTGGTAAGATTGTGTGCATAAAAGTGGTGCACAATGTAAGAGGTACCTAATAAAGGTGCGGTCTCCCACTTGTCATAAAACATCCAATCTGCCCATGTTAAAGAGAACACATGTCAGATGAAAAGAAGATATACACTGACTTTAGGAAAGAGATTCACCGTGCCCTATATCCCCCAAACATCTCTTTAACTTAAGGCAAGCCATAGTAATGTACTAGATCTAATTACCGCCCCAAGTTAATCCCTATGGCTCTATAACATAAGCCGGGATTCAGCCTAGCTCAAACTATTTACGGTTAGGGTATCACATGGAACATTTCCAGAGCGTTCATGAAAACAGACACGGTGTAAGAGGGGTAAAACTTCAATCGCATAATCAACAAAAGCTAGGGAGAGAAGAACATTGCAGAAATTTCATTAATCAAATAAATATCAGTTATATAAAAAGGGCTATTGAAGGCCACACAATCTAACCATTTTCAGTGTTGCCTTACCTCATACAAGACGTGTGATGGTTAGAAAAAGGAGACGAAAAAGAAATTATCGTCCAATTTATCTTTTTTATATCGAAAATATCTCCCATTGTGAGATTTTAAAAATCTAGGACGGTATATACTAATTCATTCATATGCTACCCTGGCATGGTCTGATACTTGAATATACTTCCCGATATTTTCCCTTCCGTCTGAAATTTCAAACCATGATTGTTACTCATAAGTTAGTTGATTACCTCTCATTGTTTGGGAGCTATACAACCAGATGGTGTGATTGTAGAGGACATCACAAACATGATCAATACAAGGTCAGTGAAGTAGAGAAAATGAGCGGTGTGTGTGTGATCAACGAGTTCTACTTCTATTGAACAAACATTTTTATAAAGCAACGGTAAGACCTTCATTACTATATGGTGCAAAGTGTTGGGTTACAAAGAGGCGACAAAAAGAAAGCACATGTGGCTGTATATTTTGTCTGATGCATGGAGTAACCAGAAAGGATACCACATGTCCATCATGGAGTAATCAGAAAGGATACCACATGTCCATCAGAGACCTAAAACAGCCTCTATACAGAAGATTAAAGCTATTCAAGCACAATGAAGTGGAAAGGGAAGACCAACAAAGACTTGGAGAGTAGTGAGAAATGAAATGAAGAATTGTGGAGTAATTTGCCTTAAAAAAATGAATGGAGAAATAAGACTTTCAAAACCGACCCCAAATAAATGGGAAAAGGCAAGGATGATGGTGATGTGTGGAGGTTTCCTATTTTATGTATATAATGTCATCCTGATCATCATAGCCTTACCCTATCTATTTGCGGTCGGCATTGCAAGGCCTATTTTTCCACTTGCTTTTGATTATTGTTAAGCTCTTCGTAGCTCTACAATCCTTCATATTCCTAAGCTCTCCATAACTCTGCAATCCTTCGTATTCCTTCTTATAAGAACCTTTATAATCAGTAAGATCTTACTAAGAATATTTCTCAATTATTCAATTGTTTTGAATAGGAGTCTTATTTTGAAACTCATCAATTGAGAATATGAGATTGGATTTTAGCTTTTGCATAAGCGCTAGTAGGTTTGAAATAAGTATCTTTTACTGAAATATAATTAATTTTAGAGTAATTTTTGTACTTTAAAATTCTTTCAAAATGGAAGAGAAGGGTAAGGGTTGAAGAGGGAGAAGTTTTGCATAATTCTTTCAATGTATTATGTAAATCTATTTTGATGAGGGCACTATTTGTTATAATGTTGCATTTTAATGGCGCCATATCTCCTCTTTATTTTCCATTGCATACTTTGTATATCACGAGATGTGTTTTTATTTTTCTTCATTTTTTTGTATTTATTATCACATATAATCTTGGACTTACTTCATTACTAGAGGTCCTAGAGGATGAAATCCTTTAGTCTCCTTTGCTTTGAGCAATGCTAGTCTCTTCTCAATTAGTTTTGCTAAGTCAAACTATTTGTTAATTATTGTACTGAACTGTCACTTTCATATTATGGTCTAGGTCACCAATGAAAAGGTAAAGGCTCTTTTGGAGTTGGCACAATTGAGGCAGGACTATCAACTACTGGAAGAGTATGAATTAATTGTTTTGTTTACAGATTTGATATTTAAACATGACTCCTTGATCAGAACTTTGGTGATGTCATTGTTGCAATTTGCTAATAGTCTATATTGACTGTAGAAAACCAGCATCATTAGCATGATCGTGGTGGGCTACATGTTCATAGATTATTCTTAATGACCAAAGTATCCATTTTGGTAAATACTATATGGAGGAATATTTAGACCCAAGCATGACCGAAAATGTCTGGAGTGACATCTTGTATAGCAGCTGATAAAGAGTATAAGTCAACAACATATTCAAGAATTGATATCTAACACCAAGATCTAAAATCCTAATGAAATTCTTCACTATTTGCTGAACTACCTCAAAAAGAACTTGGGTTGAGTTGTAAATTTTATTGTAGTTTTAAATTCTTTGGATAAACTTTACTCAAGTATTCATTTAATCTTTTACTCAATTAAGTTTTTTATGACTTATATCCGAACATTTTCTTTCTGGAAAAAAAATATGATTGAATTTGAAGGATTCCTTTCTCATTTTTTTCTAATTTTTAAAGTTTACGTTGGCCAAATTTTAGTCTATTAACACTTCAACCCCTTTTCCCCTATCAAAATCCTAAATCTGTGAATTTTGAAACCATGTTTGAGGGAAAAATTTTGAACTCACCATTCCTTGTTTTCTCTCTACAAAATACTGCCGTTTCGGACATGGTCTTGACTCTTGAGTAGATCTACTATTTGTTCATCCTAGATTTCAACATAAGAATCTGTGGCTATGCTTATTAGTGATCTCGCCTCCTGGATGAACTTACTGGCAATTTTATCTCATTTAGTAATTTCTTGGAAATGATGAAGAAAGAGGTTCCAGCGAAGGAATGTGTCACTTCTATAACCATTGAAAATCCTAGAGGTAAAATGAACTGTCAGGACGGGATTCTGGGTTTCATACATCGCTTTAATTCTATTTAGCAAAAACTACAAGAATGCTAAGGGATATGGGATGTATAAAAAACCTAACAAAAATGGGCAATCTGCAGGACATTTTATCAGGTACGTGCTGATACTTGCTGAAAGAAATGACATGGAGATGAGAACTTCACTGCTAGGAATGGGAAGCTCATTTGGGAATTTACTGATGAAAAAAAAAGACATTAAGATTTATCTGGTGATCTTTTTAAACTTCATTTTGCAATAACAAAAAAAACATCCTTTTTGTTATAGAATTTTTCATTGATAAAAAAAAAAATCTGATGATCTAAGATTTTAAAACCGGTTAGAATATTCTGGAAGGAGTAGGGTTTGCATATTTTTGAATTGTAGGACTTTAATTAGATTAATTTGGTATTTTTCATGGTTTTCACAATATGGTTTTAACCAATTAGTGTAGCTTACTTTCAAGTTAAACAAAATAGTTATTTTAAATTGAAAATGGAATTTCAATTTCAATAAAAGAAGCAACCATGTTTCTCGGAAATTCATTCCAAGCACAACCAAACAACTAATTGTAATGGCCCTAAAATTTGGCAGTTGTGGCTTACTTTCTGGGGATGGCCATTCTTGCAGTGGCAGACTCTTTTCTGGTAATAGCATTGAGGATATAATCTTATAGCCGCCTAATAAATGATATTTTACCCTTAGCTAAAGATATAAGTAAATTATATGAACATTATTCACCAAAAGAAATACCGCTCTTCTAGTATCCTCTTAATGTACCATGATTTAACACAAATTACAGAAATGCTCGAAAAGTACTTGAGTTCTGATTATGGCATTATGCACAGTAATGTCACTCTAATGTAAGGGTGGAGCATCCTTCAATAACCTGGCAACCCAAACTGCTACCACTGTAGTTTTAACTTTTTGTAACCATCCAAGTCCAGTTTTTAACTTTTGATTTTTTAGGTGTAGTTCATCTCTAAGTCCCTGTTTATTAAGATTTGGTAACAGCCACTATATAAATATTATTTTGGTGTAGAGATAAAAATTAACATGCAGTAGTGCCTCTATGATGTATTATTAGAACATCCCTCAGTTTATGTTCTAGACCATTGTTTTAAAATGCAAAACTCGAATCAACTAGAAAATTAATTGAGTTGAGTTAACTCAAAGGTTCGGATAAAATTTACTTGCTTCGACTCAGTAATTTAGTAAATATTTTTTATAAATATTATCTTATAAAAGTTAAAAATATATTTTACAACAAAAAAGATGGAAAGATAGGATTTCTAAACGAGATATGCAGATATGTCGACGTATCCATGGTTGTGTTGTCCGACGCCTGTACGGCTGTACCCGTAGTTTTTTCATCGGTGAAGAAGCAATATAGTAAAAGAGAATATAGTACATACCTGTGCTATAGCCAGGAGCTACACATGGACAGAAGAAGACAGAAACCAGCAAAAAAAAAACATAAATGAAGACCATGAACCCAGGACACCCGGCCCAAGCAGGCGCACTATGGAGCACATGAAGCCAAACAGATCGCCCAGCCATAAGATCCCACTTCTCCCTGATGCTCTCCAAACTGATACGGTCCCTCAAGGTCTTGGTCTGGACCAACTAAAGAACATAACTCTCTTGCTAGCCTGTTTACCAAGTCCGCTGACCTCCTCTTCTCACGAAAGGTTCTATCATTCCTCTTCAACGATATGACCATAACACCGATATCCATGCCCCAGCAGTGGCGGAGCCACCTTGTGGCTTGGGGGGTCAATTGACTCCCCAAACGTAATAAAGTTCTCTTAATAGGCCTTATATGCCACTGAAGGATGTAATGTGTTGCCCCTGTTCAAAACTTGATTGACACCCTTTAACTTAAAATTTATAATATATGATTTTTTTTGTTAGATATGTATACACTATATACTCCCCACCCGCTCTGAGTTTAAAAGGAATTGTAAAATGTTTTTCATTAAATGGATCACTCTCTCTCTCTCTCTCTCTCTCTCTCTCTCTCTCTCTCCCCCCCCCCCCTCCCTCCCTCCCTCCCTCCCTCTCCTCTATCGCTCTCTTGATCCCCTCACAAGTCACGACCTAACTGGTTCAGAAATCAGAACCTCTGATTTCTCATCCCTCAGTCAATTCTACTATATTTCTTCTCTTCTTCTTCTTTAGGATAGAAGATGATCACCAGAAGTCCACTATCCACAACAGCTACCAGAGATGTAAGTATGTCTTTTTTTCCCCTCTAATTTTAATCATTGATTCATTGATTCGTTCTTTTTTTTTTTTTTTGGAGGGATTTATTTTAGGGTTTGAGGGGGGATCAAGGATCAAAATAGCGGTTTCGTTTTCGGTTTTGGGCATGACCGAAAATTTGAACCGAAATTTCGGCTGAAAATTTGAATTTTGGCCGATAATTTCCCCTCCATATATATTTGGACCAAAATTTCGGTTCAAGTTATCGTTCGGTGGGGACCAAAACCGTAACGATTCTTCCGATAACTTGAATTATCGGCCAAAATTTTGAACCATGGTGGGGATAGAGTCGATAGACATGGTATTTTAAGTTTCATTGCTTTGAACATTTTATATATATGGATTTTGAGTTGGATTATAGCCTGATCTCAATTTAGATATTTATTGCGAGTCTGGTGTTGGTTTGGAAATTCACCTTGAAATAGGCATAACTTAAGTTTGCATTATTGTGTGGCGTGCTTCAGCAGTGTACTTTCACAATTTAATCATTTAGGAGCTGTGAATTTGTTTTGGTCATTGTAATTTTTTGTTAGATAAAAAGGAAATTGAAATATGCCGCTCGTACGAAGATAGAGAACACTTCCAAGTTAAAACTTTAGTTATGGAAATGAAAGTGCTAATATCATTGGAAAATACAAATCACATTGCAGATTTTACTAATGGGTGTTGGCTTCTGTATTAGATTTTGAGGTTCTAATTTCATTTACTGCATTTTCCCATTCTTGTAGGTTGGTCTATGTATATGGACTCTATATTTATGTTACATATAGTGGTTTTTATTTTTCCTAAATCCCTTACTTTTTTTGGCTGCTAATTTTCCCAAATTCTTAAATTTTCAACCAAAAACGTCATCATCGTATAGTGTTGGGCCCGTTGGCCACATATTTTCATGGAACATTGCCCTATAATTAGAACTAGTCACTGATTGGGTAAATGTTGTGCTATTTTTCTCTATTTATTAATATATTACTTATTATCTCTTGAAAAAACAGAACCACATGCCATCTTTGGTAGAATTGTAAAAAATTCTTCTATTTTGACATTGTTATTGATAAAAAAAATGTACGGTAAATAACTATTAATAACGTTTGTCGTCCATCGCTCCCCCCCACCTTCCGTTCTTTAAGAAAATCCTGGCTCTGCCCCTGCCGCCCAGAATTGTCTTCCCATTCCAGTAAGGCTCAAACCCTTCCAACATCCAAACAGCTCCCTGCACCTACGGAAAACACTACCTCATACTGAACTGACTAACATAGTTGCTCATTTATCACTTGCTACCTGCGGTGTAGCAGAAGGTGATTTACATCCTCCCTTTGCGGGTCATACATAATTCAGTTGCCATGGATAACCATCCCTCTCCTACCAAGCTGATCAACTGTCGGGATTCTCTTCCAGGCAATGATCTAACAGAAAAATCAAATCCCCGGAGGAGCACCATTCCTCCACAGGTCCACCCTGTGACGGGGCCAATACTCGAGCTTGCAGTATGGTGCTTGGGGCACGACATGTGGTGCCAGGAGGGCACGCGACATGGGGGCCAAGAGGGCCTTGCGACGTGGTCGCGCTGCGGGGTCGCGGCACGGATACATAGGGGGGAAGACGCGGGAGCGACGCGGTCGTGACATAGCCAAGGTGGGCTAGCGATGCAAGAGGCGTTGCGGTATGTCAAACCAAAGGGTTTGAGGTTCTCCTGTCATTCTGGCTGAATGACTGTTTTACCCTTCTATGTGGGAGAGTTGGTGGAGACTGGCTCCCACCCACACGGGGACTTGCGTTGCCAGAGGGGGCGCAAGTGTCTCCTAGGCCTGAAAGGGTGGGCCTAGGACGTCGACGCAGCGATGCCGTGTGGCACCCAAGGGAGGTTGATGTATGGCTCCGGACTATGCGTCGCGGTGCATACGGCTGGGCAACCTCGTGAGGACACCAGAGCGCTGCGTGGGACTCAGTTGAGCACGACAGCATGTGGGCTAAGGATGAACGTGTGCTAGTAATTCGGAACGCACACGAAGGTCGGCTGCGTGAGACTCGATTGAGCACGCGAGCTCGAGGCACAAGGCTGTGGGCTTGGTTCGGTATGTGAGCGAGACATGGTGGCATGGGGAGCTACATGCCAAGATTGTTGCGAGCGAGGTACTAGTGCAGTGCACAGGGTGAAGCTTGAGCAAACCAAGTTAGCACAGTGGTGCATATGGCGTGTCGTAAGGGGCACGATAAGCTGGGTGGTAGGCCGTGAAACAGAGGCAACCACATTGGGGGAGTTCCCGTCCTCTAGGCGGGTGGTATCAGAGCTGATGTGTAGATGGGTTGGCTTCGTTGCATGCGGTAGCGAAGCACCGCGCGGGTTGAAAGCGCGTCGAAGGACGCTCCCGCGACTGTTGGTATCAGGAGTAGGCTGACCTAGCGAAGCGTGCGTTAGGTGCCGCACGGGACTGAGGTTGCGGAAGTGCGACCCCGTGACATTTTGGTATCAGAGCCAAGTTCGATCCAGAAGCGATGCTGCTATTGAGCAAGTTGGTGCGGAGGCACGCGATGTGGTGTCAAGAGGACACGCGACATCCCTGAACAACTGGTGCGGAGGCACGCGATGTGGTGTCAAGAGGACACGCGACATCCCTGAGCTAGTTAACAGGTGAGGGCCTTGTGACAACAGAACCAAGTTGACCCGGCCGGGGTGACAGTGGGGAGCTAGTGGGAAGGTGCGGACCTAAGAACTAGAAATGAGATACGAACAAGCTGGGAGGAGTTGGCGGGGTTAGTTCACTGCGATCATGCGTCAACGAGGACGTTGACATTTTATGGAGTGGTGGAGGATGTGACGGGGCCAATACTTGAACTTGCAGCATGGTGCTTGGGGCACGACATGTGGTGCCAGGAGGGCACGCGACATGGGGGCCAAGAGGGCCTTGCGACGTGGTCGCGCTGCGGGGTCGCGACACGGATGCATAGGGGGGAAGACGCGGGAGCGACGCGGTCGTGACATAGCCAAGGTGGGCTAGCGATGCAAGAGGCGTTGCGGTATGTCAAACCAAGGGGTTTAAGGTTCTCCTGCCATTCTGGCTGAATGACTGTTTTACCCTTCTATGTGGGAGAGTTGGTGAAGACTGGCTCTCACCCACACGGGGCCTTGCGTTGCCAGAGGGGGCGCAAGTGTCTCCTAGGCCTGAAAGGGTGGGCCTAGGACGTCGACGCAGCGATGCCGTGTGGCACCCAAGGGAGGTTGATGTATGGCTCCGGACTACGCGTCGCGGTGCATACGGCTGGGCAACCTCGTGAGGACACCAGAGCGCTGCGTGGGACTCAATTGAGCACGACAGCATGTGGGCTAAGGATGAACGTGTGCTAGTAATTCGGAACGCACACTAAGGTCGGCTGCGTGGGACTCGATTAAGCACGCGAGCGCGAGACACAAGGTTGTGGGCTTGGTTCGGTATGTGAGCGAGACATGGTGGCATGGGGAGCTACATGCCAAGACTGTTGCGAGCGAGGTACTAGTGCAGTGCACAGGGTGAAGCTTGAGCAGACCAAGTTAGCACAGTGGTGCAGATGGCGTGTCGTAAGGGGCATGATAAGCTGGGTGGTAGGCCGTGAAACAGAGGCAACCATGTTGGGGAATTCCCGTCCTCTAGGCAGGTGGTATCAGAGCTGATGTGTAGATGGGTTGGCTTCGTTGCATGCGGTAGCGAAGCACCGCGCGGGTTGAAAGCGCGTCGAAGGACGCTCCCGCGATTGTTGGTATCAGGAGTAGGCTGACCTAGCGAAGCGTGCGTTAGGTACTGCACGGGACTGAGGTTGCGGAAGTGCGACCCCGTGACAACCCGCCTGTGATTAAGTGCCTGTTTCCTACAGATGAAATCATAAAAGGATTTAACTGAGAATACCCCTCTTCCAGGCATCAGCACCCCTTCTATCAACCCTGTTCTGATTGGGAAAATAGCCCTTGGGTGATTAATAAGATACTATTGTATTTAATTTTATGTATTTAACTTATAATAGTGCATTCTAATTATATCATATGGCGAACATAAAATTAATGTTTTGCGTGGTTTATCTATGCTGTTGGTATTATTTTACGTATTCTAACTTTACAATATAACTAAAAGTTCTGTGATTTAGTGTTAAAATAGATGTAATAGGCCGTATCTGCTTATTTCAATGTATCCATGATCGTGTTGTGTTCGACACCCATACCCATAGTTTTACCTGGGAAATTTGCCCTCACTAACCTCATGTTGGTCAGGTTGCCTCAACTGTCTGCCACTGTAGTTAAGATCTTTCACAACCATTGACATGCAGAGGATTTTTAGAATTATGTTCTAGGACTTAAAACATCATCTACACATCCACTATTAATCCCCTTATAGGACTTTTTTGTAAAGTTCCTAATCTCTGGATATGTTTTGGCTCCTGTTTTCATTGTTTCCTTTATTATTCTTTTGTTCTTTGCAACTTTTTTTCCCCCATGATAGAATAAAAAATATTACTGTTCTCCTGGAAAAGTATATTGTTTTTATATGTAATTATTTCTATTAAAAAAAATGCATTAATACCCTTGATTTTTTGCATGAATACATTATATTGCATCGATTATGAATATATCATGTATAGTGTCTCAGAATCATATTTTCGTTAGCTGGAAATATTTTACCCCTTTGAAGTTCATACCTTTCCTTTGTCAGAGTTAATAACTGCTAATGTGGTGCGCTCTTGCAGAAGCATTAATCATGGGATGAAAAACAGAAAGGTTTTAGTTGGCGATAATGACAAAGGCAACACTCCTCTTGAGCTAGATGGAAAATTGAAAAATCTGCTGAAGAGAGCAAATCTGAAACACTGGATAGGTGGATTTGATTCTAATGTAAATGATGCTAACATTCTCATGAATAATGAGGAAAGCAGTTCTGCCAGCAAAAAATCCAACTACTCTGTGGATTTTGCAAGGTTCGTAAAACTATTATCTATGGTTATTAGAAAAGGCATGCTGCATGGTTGTTTTGGAAACTTGAAATTTGTACATTCCACACGTTAGTGTTTGACATTATTATGTTGTTTTGTTACTTTGGCAATTACATGATTATTCATTTGCATTCTCTCTCCATATTCGTAAAAACTTATTGACATGAGGTAGTGTTATCTTCTTTCTTTCTTGTCATTTGCTATCTATTTTAACTTCCAGTTATTCGTCCTATCAAGAAGGGGGATTAATGTAGGACGAATGAAGTTGGCTGTTGTTCAAATTGACCAAAAAAGATCAAGGAATATAGATTCTCTATCTAAACTATTTTAGGGTATATGACAAAGTTTAAGACTCAGAAAGAGAAACAGAGAGTACATATATAAGATAAAAACAGGATCAAAGCCATCTCCACACAGTTTTGTTGTGATGACCTAACGCTTCAAAACTCTCCCTCAAGTTCAACCAAAAGACCCCTATCTCGCCAAGTTTGTAAATCAAGGCATCGAATCAATGTGGTCTTGTAGATTCCAGAAAAAGGTCTACAAGCTGATGACTGTTGATCTTCATTTCCACTGTAAATTCCACAGCTAATGGTACTTTTAGCATACTTCGATTTAAAGGAAGATACTGATATAAGATTTCTGATGTGGGAAACAAAAAACGAAAAAAAATACCAGTTAAAAATAAACTGACGCTACAGTTATCTTCTCCGGTAGCATGTCAGGATTGAGTAAGGGAAGTCACTGTAATTCCGAGAACAAAGGATTACATATTCAATATCTCACCCACTTCAGGGTATTTAGCGAAGTACTCGTTAAGGAATTGAAACTAGGTGATTACAGATAAAAACAGAACTTGCAGATTTAGCTTACCCCACATTAATTTTAAATTGTAAATGTTCTATTAATTTTCCACTGAAATATTTATCATGATCATTGTCTGTCATCATCTCATTTTAACAGGTTTTTGGAGTTGGGTTTTCAAATCCCTTTTCTCCAGGGATTTCCGCTTAGGGCTAAAGTAGTTTGTCAATCTAAATCCTTCCCAATTCCCATTGCTTCTCATTATTTCCCTCCAGGTCATTTTTGGTCTACCCTTTCTACTGCCTTGTGCTTGTAACGTAGCTACCCTTCGTACAAGGGCTGTTTTGGGTCTCCAATGAACAATGCCCATATCACCTCAAATGACATTTTCCTTGATCCTCTCCTTTATTCAGCTCCCTTTATTGCAATATTATTGGTCTTTTTGTTTCAAATTTGTTTTTAAATCTCTCTATTTTCAATTTATTTCACTATTTATAGAGAGCTGATCAGGAAAGTAAGTTCCTTTCTATGCTCTTCTAAATATTGTGATTCACTGCATTTGTTTTACTTCTATCATTGAGATTTGATGGGCCTGGATTGCTCAATTGCAAGATTGTCAAATCACTGCAGGTGCTGATACATATTATGAAAATTCTCTTAGTTGTTCTTATGTTTGTCTTGCAGGTTGAAAGTTGAAAATGCAACTCTTCAAGAAAGCATGTCAAGTATGGAGCATTTGAATTCGTCAGTTCATAGGCTTCGTTTCTTGCTCCTAAAGGTTATTCTTCTCCACCATTGTTTTAAATGGTTGTTATTTTGGGAAACTGTAAATGATGCTGTGATTTTTCAGGAAACTAGCAAGATATCTTTCAATTCTAAGAATTATGTAATAACTGCAAGTTTTCTGAAAATAAGTTGATAACCCATATTCATGGATATGGGCTATGGCATTTCTTCTCTTTCTTTTCTATTTATTTTCTAAGGTTGGATTGTTGGAGATAATATGTTATGTTTGGTGTATTGGAAGTAAACGTGGTGTGTTAGTGTTATGTGTGTCTAGTTGAGTTGTTGATTTACTCCCACATTGAGGCAAAATGTAAATAGTGACTAAGTTGGCCTCTATATAAAGGTCTTATCACTTTATTCACTTGTAACTATAATCATCTCAATGGGTAACAATGTAGCCTTTAAATCTCTCTCTCTCTCTCTCTCTCTCTCTCTCTCTCTCTCTCTCTCTCTCTCTCTCTCTCTCTCTCTCTCTCTCTCTCTCTCTCTCTCTCTCTCTCTCTCTCTCTCTCTCTCTCTCTCTCTCGCTGTCGCTCTCTTCCAATAAACCATAAAGAAGTATTTCCCTGTGGGCACTTTTTTTTGTGTTCTTAGATTAGAGGTGTCATCATGGTGTCAGAGGAGGTTCGTTGCATTCGATTTTCTTTTTGTTCAAATGTGTTGGTCTGGTTTTCGTCTGATGTATGCTTTGCACATCGCCGCCTTGTCTGACTTTGTGCATCAGAAACCGAAAATCATGTTTTCTTCTCGTTGTTGTTATAGGAGCCATTAGTGACACATTATCTCCTCCCTTTCACTTCCATATGTTTTTCTTTCTTCTCCAAGATTATTTTTTGTAGCCCATTTATTGTTGTAGCCTCAATCAGCATGCTTTACATTGACTTCCTACTCAAACATTTCACCTAACATCTCCTGTGCATACCATTTTTTAAAAACCTGCTACATCTTCTTCCCTTCTTTGTTCTGTCAAGAGAAAAAAATAAGAGGTAAAAAAGGGAAAGAAAAGGGAAAGAGGAGGTGATGAAAGAAGGTACTCTTAATATTCAGGTTGCAGCCATCTTATTTCACCATCATCAAAGGGCATGCATCTATTGTTGTTCCTGTGCTGCCATCTCCCTTCCCAGCTTGTAGCCTTTTTATTTAAAAACTTCATTTCACTAGTTGTGTCCCTGGGACCAGAGCAAAGGCAGATGGCTGTTTGCTCAGAAAGAGTTGTTCGGTTTTTGCCAGGAATCTACTGGCCGTGGTCTTGTGTCAATCAGATGAGGATTGAAAGTGCTGTGAGCAGAAACTCTTCCCCATTTTATTGTCGGTTCATATAACTTCTTGCATTTTGTCTTGTTGCTACTGTACGGTGATGATTTGATGATAGTGTGGCTGCTGGGATGATGTTGAGGATTGAGTTGCTGTTGTGGGGTTGATGGTGTGAAGTTTCTTATGTTTTGACATCTATTGAGTCACATGACTTATTATTGAGTTAAATGGAGCAACGGCTCCTATTATTTATTTCTTGTGTTGGCTGGTACAACCTTGTTTGGTTATATTGATAGAAAAAATAAGGGGGATCTCAGCAGCTCCATCTTCTCCCTCACCTCTATCTCTTTCCTGCGATAAGTCACAGCTCCTGCACTACAGTCACTGCAGCTGTAAGAAAGAGAGAAAAGTCAATTGATACACATTGGTTTGGGTGCCTCTTTTCTTAAAGAAAAAATTGTGTGGCAAGGTTGCCTTTGGTGGTGCTCAAAAGCCCTATCTATTCTACTCACTTCTATTAGTTTCTATGAGGTGATGGGTGTAAAATACCATCCTCGGTGTTTGTTTTTCATTAATGTCTAATATTCTCCAAAAAAAAGGGAAAGTATATTTTTGGCTGTTTGTTCATTGATATCTCCCCCCTGCCCCTTTAGAATACATTTCATGATATGTGGGCTGATGTATGTTATGTTGTATACTCTCAATCACACTTGATTTCGTTGCGGGTCATATGTAGGCCTCATGGCCATGGTTTTTTTGCCAAGAGCAACATGTTTTTATATGCTAACTGTTTAGTCATTTGTGTGGTCCTTGAGATGTGTACCATGGCCACTTTGGTGCAAGGTGTTGTACCAAGTTGTTTGTGAGTGCAAGTATTTGCACCACATTATTTTTGTTGTTGGCAGTTGTGTGTAGTTGTCCTTGTTGTTTTTGTTATGTTGTGACCCTGTCGTGTCAGGGAGTGATGGTGGTAAAACCTCTATATATTTATTTATATGTATTTGTTGGCAAGTTGAAATACATGTCATGCATGCTCAAACTTGAGGGAGAGTGTTGGAGATAATATTTTACATTTACTGCGTTAGAAGTAAATGTGGTGTGTTAGTGTTATGAGTATCTAGTTGAGTTGTGGGTTTAGTCTCACATTGAGGAAAATGTAATTGGTGTTTATGTTAGCTTCTATATAAAGGGCTTCCCACTTGTAACTCTAATCATCTCAATGAGTAGCAATGTAGGGTTTAAGTGTTCATTTCTGTCTTTTGTCTCCCTCTTTTTCTCATCCCGAGAGGATTATTTTCATGCATTTTCCTAGTTAAATCTAGAAATTTTGGGAAATTTATCTTTCTGCATTGATAGTGTATTATCACAAGACAACCATTCAAGCATCTTCAATCTTCATGTGATCTTCAATTTATAGATTGGCTAATTTAACATCGCGATGAGTGGATATTTTTCTTATCGCCATTGGAAGTTTCCTACTCTGTGCTGCTAGCTTTGGTATTTGATGGATGCCTTCTTGTTGGGGTCAATATGGGGAGAGTATTCTCACTATGTTTGGTCTTGATTGCTTTTTACTTCGAAGAAAAACAAGGGCCTTTGCATAACCTAGACATGCAGTACTTGACCCAGCTTTTAAGTGGTACTTTTGGAAGAAGAAGTTATTCTTTCTACATTGTGCTGTTGTGAGAAGTCGAGTTTCCCTTTACACAGTATGCCAAAAAAATTTAAGTCATTTGTTCTATAACAATGTCGTTAGCATGGATGTAGATCTTTCTGTCTCAGTTTGGTGGAGTTGGGAGTCTTCTGATAACATAATCATTCTGTATGAGTTCCAATTGCATGACTTATGACTTTGGAGTTTGGACTGATCAAAACATTGCATATCTTCATACAATGCTACAAAAGATTGTTGAAGATGTATGCTCCATCGAAATTTAGATTGAGTTCAATTTATTTTAATCACATTAACACCATAATTTTATTAAAAGGAACAGAACTACAACGGATTGATAGGCGCACCGAGATGCTTCACCAAAAAAAAAAAAAAAAAAGAGAAATCAAAGTAAAAATACAAAATACAAAGGTCCACGCTGTGCCAAACGACATCAAAGATACAAAAGCAGAGGTCCCATGGAGATCTGATTTGTTCCCACCCTACAAGAATTTCAGCTACCAATTGTATCTCTCTTGAAGATCTTGATACACAGTTAGCACCACCAACATAGGTCCTTGATAATCATACCTTTCATACTTTTGATTCATACCTTCCACCCACAAGGATTCCCTCTCCTCTCCGGTTCTCCAAAGCCACTTACCCAATGACGCCAAATTCATCCTTCGGATAGACTGAATAGACAACTGTCATTCCTTCGAAATCATACCAAATTCCAATTTTGCCACATGGATCTTTTCTCTTTTCTTCTTTCCATTCCATAAAAGATTCCTTTCGATCATTTCCAGTGTCTTCACTACAGTAATAGGATATTCAAACAGCGACATGAAATATAGTAATAGAAGATTCATAGAAAGTGTGGCTGTAATTAATGTGACTCTCCCCCCTTTAGATAACAATGCCCCCTTTCCAACCAGCAAATGTTTTATTAAACCTTTCGGCTACCGAATTACATTAACTTATCTATCGGAGGCCTAGAATATATTTGACTAGGACCTCTCCATATCATTCATATTCTAATAAGCTGAAAAGGGATAGTGAGGAGTAACCTAGACGTGAGTCAAATCTTAATTCTCAAAAACCTCATACTAAGAAAGAGTAGCCTTCAATTTTCTTTCGTTCCTCACACCAAGGTGATTGGTATGTATCCTCTCTCTCTCTCTCTCTCTCTCTCTTTATATATATATATATATATATATATATATATATATATATATGGGAAAGGGAAAAATGCGCCCGGGTGTAGAGATATCTCTACGCCAATTGATATGGGTGCACGTAGCACCTTTTTTGTGAAGTGATGGGTGGCATGGGGCCCACTTTACTAACCAGGGTTAAAATTTTAAAATATTTTAAAAAGTTATATTCCCTTTCAGCCGTCATTCTTAACTTTTTTAGAAGCTTTTTTAAAGTTTCTTTCTTTTCTCTCTCCTCTCTCTTTTTCTAAGTGTCAGACTTACTTTTTTAGGTATATTATACTCAAAAAATGTGAGCGCCCGGTAGTGAAGTGCTAGCACCTCGGCAGCGAAGCGCCGACACCCCGATAGCGAGGCGCTGGCACTCCGGCGCCGAGGTGCCAGCGCCTCTATATCGAGGTGTCGACGCTTCGCTAAAAAAAAAAAAGAGCGTTGGCGCCTCGTTTCATGGGCGTCGATGCCTCTATATCGAGGAGTCGGCGCTTTGATAAAATAAATAAATATATATATATAAAAAGGGGCGTCGGCACCGTGTTTCAGGGGCGCCGACGCCTCTATATCGAGGTGTCGATGCTTTGATAAAAAATTAAAAAAATAAATAAATAATTTAGGGGTGTCGAGGCTCCAGCACCCCGATATAGAGGCATTGGTGCTTCACTAAAAATATATTTTAATTTTTTTTTATCAAAGCATCGACACCTCGATATAGAAACGTCGCCACCCTTGAAACAAGGCGCCGACCCCCCTTTTTTTTTTTAGCGAAGCGCCGACACCTCAATATATAGGTGTCGACACCTCGGAGCTTGCACCTTGATGTCAGAGTGTCAGTGCCTCGTTATCGGGGTGTCAGCTGTCACGGGGTCGCACTTCCGCAACCTCAGTCCCGTGCGGCACCTAACGCACGCGCTTAGGTCACCTTTACTGATACCAATCGTCGCGGAGCGTCCTTCGACGCACTTTTTCAACCCGCTACGGTGCTTCACTACCGCATGCAACGCCAACCCATCGCACATCGGCTACGATACCACCCGCCTAGAGGGCGGAACTCCCCAATGTGGTTACCTGTTTCACGGCTACTACCATTCGGCTCCATCGTGCCCCTTACGACACGCCTAATCGCAGCGCTTAACTCAACTCGCTGCTTTCAACTTCACCATGCACTAGTACTTCGTCATAGATCTTGGCATGCAGCTTCCCATGCCACCATGTCTCGCTCAGCTGCCGAACCAAGCCCACAGCCTTGTGCCTCGCGCTCGCGTGCTCCACTGAGTCCCACGCAGCGCCTTGGTGTTCTCACGCGAGGTTGCCCAGCCGTATGCACCGCGACGCGTAGTCCGGAGCCATACATCAACCTCACCCGGGTTCCACACGGCATCATTGCGTCGACGTCCTAGGCCCACCCTTTCAAGCCTAGGAGACACTTGCGCCCCCTCTGGCAACGCAAGGCCCCGTGTGCGGGGGAATAGCTCTCTAGCTCCCTTCCCCTATATAAGGGTAAAACAGTCATTCAGCCAGAATGGCAGGAGAACCTCAAACCCCTTGGTTTGACATACCGCAATGCCTCTTGCGTCGCTAGCCCACCTTGGCTATGTCGCGTCCGTGTCGCGACCGTGTCGCGTCCTCGCAGCGCGACCACGTCGCCAGGCCCACTTGGCCCCATGTTGCGTGCCCTCCTGGCACCACATGTCGTGCCCCACGCACCATGCTGCAAGCTCGAGTATTGGCCCCGTCACACGGCGCTTCGCTACCAAGGTGCTAGCGCTTCGCTACCGGGCGCTCATATTTTGAGTAAAATATACCTGAAAAAGTAACTCTGACAGTTTCTTGAAAAAGTGGAGAGAAGAAAGAGAAAATAAACTTTAAAAAAGTAAGAATGACAGCTTGAAGGGTATTTAACCTTTAAAATATTTTAAAAGTGTAACTCTAGTTAGTAAAGTGGTTCCCATGCCACCCATCACTTCACAAAAAGGGCGCTATGTGTCGTGCCCATATCAATTGGCATAGAGATATCTCTGCGCCCGAGCGCATATCCCCGGCTCTCTCTATCAGAAGTAGGCTGACCTAGCGAAGCGTGCGTTAGGTGCCGCACGGGACTGAGGTTGCGGAAGTGCGACCCCGTGACAGCATATCCCCGGCTCTCTCTCTCTCTTTATATATATATATGACCTTGGTCCTCTGGTAAGTTACTTGATCCCATGCTGGCTGCCCCATGGCACTAGATCACATATCGGGTGCCATGTGAAGGAACGACCCAGATATCAGATCATGACCATTGAAAAAATAATAAAAAATATAAACAATAGCATGGTCAACGGTTTCAACCGTCCTTTAATGAACAGTAAAACCATTTGGTTTTATCGTTCATTTTCCGCATTGTTGACACTATTGACCACACGGTTATATATGTTTTGTTTATTTTTTTTCAATGATCATTGGGCTACGCCTTTATGTGTCTCCTGATCAAGTGATTAGGTGCCACATGACAGCCAATTGACTTGGACTGGGTAACTTACCTGGTCCATAGTTACAAGGTCGAAACCATGGGAATGGTTGTCCGAAGGAGGCATCGATCGGAACTTGGAAAGAATTTGCTAAATGCTAAAGTATAGGTTTGGTGATCATAGTGGGATTAGAATTTGAGTAGACTTGTGCTTGGCCAGTCTCATTTGATTAAGGTTTACCCAAGTTTGTATTATTTTTTGTTAAAGAGGTTGTTATTAAAGAATGAGTTAGCTGAGTGGCCTCATCTTCAAAATTGCTATGGAAAAAGCTTATGGCTGAGGATCAGTAGCAGATGGATCAGCTGTGTTCGGGGACGAATTGCCGTTTTTCTCGGTTATGGTTAATAGATGTCCCAAGGATTATTTCAGAGGCTCTAGAGGTTTGAGACAAGGGGACCAGCTGTCACCTTTACTGTTCAAGATTGTTGGAGAAGCTCTACACAAAATCCCCCAAAAAGCCGCATAGATGGGTCTTTTTAAGGGGTTCCAAATCAGTGACGATGTCGCCATCACGCATCTTCAATATGCGGATGATACGGTCATTTTCTATAAGCCAAGTCCTATAGAAGTTAACCATGTATTGAGTGCTCGGTTTATGAGGCGGTTTCGGGGCAGAAAGTCAATCTCCACAAATCCAAGGCTATCCGTGTTAACATTGACCATGACACAATGGCTGATCTGGCGGGACCTCATTGGTTGTTGTGAAGAGAAACTACCTTTCAAATGCCTTGGCCTGCCACTCGGAGTTGGTAAGCTTAATGCCCAGCAATGGGAACCGGTTATTCTTCGCTTCCAAAAAAGGTTGGCCACTTTGAAAAGTAAACTTTTGAGTAATGCGGGTAGGCTAACCCTCATTAAATCAACTTTTGCTTCGCTTCCAATTTTCTTTTTGTCTATGTACTCGGCACTGGCTTCAGTCATCTCCGCTCTTGAGAAAATTGTGAGGGACTTTATGTGGGAAGGCGCTAGGATTAACTAGAAACTAAACCTTGTTAACTGGAATGATTGTTGCTCGAGTAAAAACAATGGAGGGCTGGGTATTAGAAGGATTAAATTGGTCAATAAGGCACTTTTTGGGAATTGGTTATGGAGACTTGGTGATGCTACTGAAAGGGGCAAGATGTGGTGGCAAACGGTTGCTGCCAAATATGGCATCTCACAGAACTGGTGGACTCTCAATGGGCAGATCGGAAATGGTTCTGGATGGCTTAAAGGGGTTATGTCTGTGGAGGAGGACTTCCAACAGCGCCTGAAGTTGTCCTTGGGAGATGGTTCAAAAATTAATTTCGGACATGACTTTTGGCTGGGGAAATGAGCCTCTGCAAATCCTTCCCCAACATTTTCCGTATAGCCGCAGTTTCGGATACTGTCATCAGTATCTTCGTTGAGCTGATCGATGGCAACTGGGTCTGGAACGTGAGCACCAGAAGAATGCTTAAAGATGAGGAGATTGCCGAATTTGTTAGCCTCCTTGGTTTGTTACACTCTGCACTGCCAAATGTCTCCAATCGGAACCAAAGAATTTGGTCCAAAAGCATGGAAGGCAAGTTTACTGTCAGCTTCTTTTACAGTCACGTCTTTAATTACAAAGTCAGACATCCGGATAAGCTTAACTGGGTGAAATTCTGGAAAGTCAAGATCCCGCCAAAGATAAATTTTTTACATGGTCTGCTGCTTGGGGAAGGATCCTCACAAGGGATCAACTGAGAAAGAAAGGTGTTGGTGTTACTAATAAATGCCTCCTTTGCATGACTGGTAGGGAGTCGGTTGCTCGCACCCTAATCCACTGCAACTTCTCGACTAGAGTGTGGGATAAAGTTCTGAATACCTTCAAAATGAACTGGGGTTTTACAAGCAATGTGGCCTTCGTATTGCAACAATTGGATGGGGGTTCTCCACTGTTCAACAAACAAGAGATCTGGGAAATTACTCCGTATGCGGTTATGTGGTCTCTCTGGATAGAAAGACATAACAGGGTCTTTCAAAAGAAAGCCAGGCCTTTTCACCTGGTTCTTAAGTCAGTCAGAGATCTTGTCAACTGGTCAACAATGGTACAGGAGCAGCTTTCATGAGAATATACGGATTTCTTTCTCTCTTTAGTTATTTACATTTTGGGTTCGCAGTTTCCCTTTTTCCCTTAAGCCTCGCAACCAGGCCCGATCATCTTGTTACCCTCTCGCTTCCCATGCTGTTTCTATTCACTGGAGCTTCTATGGGTGATAGGGTGCACCAGCTCCCAGGACTGCGAGGCCCGAGTGCGGTTCTCTTAGATCACTTTTTCTCTTACTTCTCTTTCGGTCTTTTCGCTTTCGGTAGTTGCTCACTACTGCTAAGGTATGCATATCTTTTTGGCTGTTTTCTAATATGTTACTCTCCTTACCGATCAAAAAATTAAAATAATATAAAATTAAAGAATGAGTTAGGTAAGTGGGTTACAACATTGTGTGGACCATTGCTCTTACAATAATACCTTTCTTTTAGTTGTTAAGGTGTCTTGGAAAAGAGATTTATGTCACTAGGAATAGTGATGGGAGAACACATAAGAGGATGTTCAAAACTATTTCCTACTACAAGCACATCATCGGATGTGAAAACATCTTCTTAACTAAGTGTCGACTTGCCTCTGCCTTCTTGGGGTCAAGACTTTTGTTTAACGACAATGGAAAACACGATGCTGACAATGGACTATCTTAATCATAGTAAGTTCCAATTCTCAAATTAGTGTATCATGTGTGGTTGTTGTGTCCTTAGTACTGTCTTAGTTGATGGGTGTGTGTGTGTGTTACTCTATGTAATTGTGAGTGTGTGTAGATAGTATGTGGGTATCAATAACAATTTGTAAATGATATAAATATAATGATTTGTGGGTATGAGGACAAGTGACTCAACCCTAATTTCTCCATATCCTCCTCTCTTCTTTTTCTTCTTCCTCTTCTTCCTCACCAACACTAACCTTAATCTAACCTCATTAACTTTAACTTGGTATCAGAGCAACTGATCTTTCAGACCTAAACATTCGCTGACAACATCCTCTATTGCTGACGTCCGCATGACATCATGCTGAAGTCAGTTGCAATCAAAATTTGACCTCGAAATTGAAAAAAAAATATACCATTTGTATCATTTTTTTTGTAGATATCATCTTTAATAAAAGCACGGTGGTGTTTTGATGCCATCTTGAAGAAGAGTCGAAGGGTTCTTTGTGGCTGAGTGGTTTCTAGGTTTTGGGGATACATAGATCTCTGTGATGCTCAATATCAGTTTCTGAGGTACAATACTGCATTGAAAAATTCCTACTAGTATTCATGTAGCTTTGGATTACAGTCACAATGGCTCGATGTTGATGTTTGATGAAATTTTCAAAATCCGTGCAATCTACCTCTGTCACAGTTTTCTGTGGATTGTATGATCTGGTGAGTCGATTTGTGGCATTCTTTGCTTGGGGTTGAACCGGTTTTCAGAGACCCTTCATTTGGCTGGGTTATTACAATTTTTGTATGAAGTATTGGAGAGGTTATGGGGATTTTCGTGTTTTTAGATGGTTTTAGCTTTTTTACATTGTCCAGCATGTGTTTGTTTAAATTCCTGATACAATTTCTGCAGAGATAGTTATGTTTCAGCAGTAGGCAGTTTTCAGCAGCTTGATGGCTGATTGTGGAGCCTATTCAGGGTGTGTACCCTAGTTGTTTGTGATAGAAGGAGGGTGTATACCAGTGTTTGGTGCACAGATTGGTGCTGATTTTGGTATTATTTTGGTGTTGGTTTGGCGCTGTTTGATACACAATTTGGGGCTGATTTTGCTACTGTTTCGGTGTTGTTTTCGCATTGTTTGGTGCACGATTTGGTAGTCTTAGTGCTGCTTTTTTTGTGCTGTTTGAAAATTTTATGTCTGCATTGTGGTGATTGTAATTGTAGACAGCTGATGTTTGATGTAATGTCTGAAGAGACACGTGGTAATGATTTGTGGTGGACACAAATTTTGTTTGTTGAAAAGCTTGTGTAGGATTATGTTAGGAAGTAGTGCAACCTTGTGTGTGTTGTGGTATCACAATTATGGAAGATTCAGGAGTGGTGAATGGTGGTAATTGCTCAGTGATAGATCTGAAAAATAGACCAATGTCCTTGATGTTGAGAGTAGGGCTATTGGAGCTGCCCATTTCTCCAACTCTTGCGGTACCATGTGGATTGTTGACTTTGTGGCCACGGATCATATGACAGGTCTATCCCCAATGTTCCAATCATTATCACCTATGCCTTGGCAATGTAACATTCGGGTTGCTGATGGATCTCTAGTCCCTCTTGGTGGTAATGGGACTATTCATGCATTCCCTTTCCTTAACTTCATCTTTATTTGTTCCTAAAATGTCTGTCAATCTTCTTTCTGTTAGTAGTCTTTCAAAAAACTCTAAATTGCAGTGTCGCCTTTTTCCTTCCCATTGTGTTTTTCAGGACTTGTCACAGGAGGTGATTGGTCATGGTTGAGAGAGTAGAGGCATGTATATCTTTGTAGGCTCACATGCTAGTGCAGATTAGAGTATTCAGAAGCTTATAATTGTTGTTGCTACTCATGTTGAGGAGGTTGATATATGGCACATATGGTGTAGTCATGTCCCCTTACAAAGGTTGAGGATGATATTCCCACAAAAATTCAAGGACGTTGACAACACCCCCTTCAAATGTGAAATTTTGTGAGATGGGCAAAAATACAAGAGCTCCATATCCTCCTACTGGAAATAGCAGTGATATACCATTTGAGATTGTTCATTTTGATGTGTGGAGACCTTTTCCAGTTGCCTCTGTCTCTATGTTTCGTTAATTTGTGTCCTTCATTGATGACTCTACCCGTCTTACACCCTATATATGATGAAGACTAAAGATGAAGTTGCCTCCATCTTCCCTACATACCATAAACTCATTCAAATCTAATTTAATGCATCTTTGAAGATCTTTAGGCCTGATAATAGGGGAGAATATTCTTTTTGTCTCCTTCAATCTTATCTTCAACAGCATGGCATGAATGACAGACATCATGTCCATATACCCCTTAGCAAAATGGAGTTGTTGAGAGAAAAATCGTCACCTATTGAAAGTTTCCAAGGCATTATTGAGTGGAAGAAATGTTCCCAGAAACTTGTGAAGTCAAGTTGTACTCACTGCATGTTTCCTCATTAACAGAATGCCCACACCAGTCCTCCAAGGAAAGTCTTCTCACAATATGATGTTCCCCTCCAAGCCTCTCTTTCCAATTCCCCCCAAAATCTTTGGTTGCTTATGTTTTGCCCAAATTCTTGATATTCATCGTGACAAGTTGAGTGCCTAAGCAACTCGGTGCATCTTTGTTGGATACCTCCATCACAGAAAGGGTCCAAGGTGTATGATCCTATTTCTAGAAAGCGGTACATGACTATGGATGCCACATTTTTTTAGGATACCCCTTTCTAAAAAATTCAAGAAGAGAGGCTACAATGCCCTCTTCTAGGGGAGAGTATTATGACAATGGAAGAGAGCCCTAGTATGCTTCCCATCATTCCCATCATGGATGTGAGGGAAGTCAAGATGAAGGGATTGCTGATTTTGAAAAAAATCAAGAAGAGCAACTGCAAGTTGAAGTTGATGAGTATGAGAACCTACTTCAGAGAAAATTCTATGTAAGAGAGGTTTAGGAAACCTCATGTTTAGAAAGTTGTCCAAGAAGTTTAGGAAGAGCCTCAAGTAGAGTCTACCCTAGGCCACTGACTATGAACCTTCTCCGGAGATAGATCCGACATTGATCTTCCTATGGCAAAGCGTAAAGGTATTAGACATCCTATCAAAAAATTATTCCTTATAATGGTTTATTTGTCTCTCATTTCAGTTTCATCTCATCATTGGAGTATATTATTGCTCCTGAATGGACAAAGGCTATGGCGCAGGAAATGCAATCATTGAAACATAACAAGACATGGGACATTGTTGTCCTTCCTCCAGGAAAGAAAGTAGTGGATTGCAAGAGGGTCTACACTGTAAAATATAGACCTGATGAAACCATTGAGAGATATAAAGGAAAGTTAGTTGCAAGAGGATTCACACAAACATAGGAAGTCGACTATTAAGAAACATGTGCTCCAGTTGCAAAATCAAATACTATCAGTCTTGTTATCCTTAGTCGCCTACAAGGAATGGCCCTTGTCATAGTTGGATGTGAAGAATGCATTCCTTCATGGTGATTTGAAGGAGGAAGTCTACTTGGCTTTCCCACCTGGTTTTATTAAATAGGGGGAGACTGGGAAAGTGTGCAAGCTCAAGAAGTTCATCTATGGGTTAAAGCAGTCTTCGTATGTTTGGTTTTAGAAGCTTAGTGAAGCCGTAATGAGTTGTGGATATCGAAGAAGTCAATACGATCACACCTTATTTGTGAATGATATTATCATCACAGGAGATGATAGCGAAGAAATAGTATGTTTGAAAGAACTCCTTTGTAGGGCCTTTGAAATAAAGGATTTGGGTCTTCTAAAGTACTTTCTAGTAGTGTTACTTAGGTACGACAACTTTAAAAATTTCAATTCGGTGGCACGGCCGTACAAAAAATGCTTAAAATATTTAAAAAATCAAAATATAGCTATATAAATCAATAAACTCAACATTTCTCATAATGGTGAATAGATATGCAATCAATTCCATGATTTTCATCATTGACCAACATCATCTCATCAAAATATCCATGTACATGAAATTGAACATTTAAAGTTCAAACATAAATGCAAAAAAAAAAAAAAGGTTCAAAGTACTTCAAAAAATTGTTCAACATTCTTTATGCTCTCAATAAATTATATAACCACTCATTCCCACATGTATTTTTGCAAATTAGAATTCTTAACTTCTTGGCACTCAATTAGTGCCATTGCTTTGGTTTTCTTCATTGATGGAATGAGGTTCCACAATCTCATTGGAATCAAGTGATAAATTTGTGAATTGAAATTTTGTCAGCCCTTCTAAACTGAAATCATCTTCAAGCACATCCTAATATTTGCTAGGGCATTTAACATATTGCTCTTTCCTTCTTGATAAGAAACGCAAATTTGAGTGAACAACGACCTACACCTTGTAAAAACGTAATAAAAGTATAGTATATTGGAAACATTGTTTTCAAAGACCCAAACCTTTTATTTAGTAGTTACTAAACTTTACACAACGTTTTTCAAAAACAAAGTTTATTTTAGCGTTGTCAAACTGGTGAGCATTTTGATGTTAATATGTGGTTTTTACATATGTTTAGAAGTTTTGTGCTGTTTGAGGAGTGTCCAAGTGTCGGCACGAGTGCCAAGTGTCGACAAAACAACAATCCTAAAAGTAGAAGTGCCAAGGTAACACTGCTTTCTAGGTATTGAGGTGGCAAGGTCCAAGAAAGGGATTGCATTGTCACAGAGAAAATATACTCTGGATCTACTTCATGATACCAGACTGTTGGGATGCAAGCCTATTGTGAATCCTATTGAGCAAAATCGTAGGTTGAATGGAGAGGTCGGTGAACCTCTCAAGGATCCTAGAAGTTATCAGAGATTAGGTGGAAAACTAATCTATCTCACCACGCCTAGTCCTAATATAGCCTATGCAGTAAGCACTGTGAGCCAATATATTCACTCACCCAGGAATGCTCATTTTGATGTTGTTTATGGGATACTCAAATACTTGAAATGGAGTCCTGACAGAGGACTCTTGTATAGTAATCATAGCCACTAAGATATTGAGATATTTACAGATGCAAATTGGGCATGATCTCTTGATGATAGGAGATATATCACTAGGTAGTGTACATTCCTTGGAGGGAATTTGGTGAGATGAAGGTCAAAGAAATAACATCTGGTTCCAACTCTAGGGCAGAGGGGGAGTATGGAGCTATGTCTCAAGGAGCTCGCAAGGGTATGTGGTTGAAACATATCATATCTGATTTAGGAGTTCGTGTTACCTTGCCTATGACCCTATATGGTGATAATGAGACTACACATCATATCGTAGAGAATTCAGTCTATCATGAAAGAACAAAGCAAATTGAAGTTGATGCCATTTCATCCGCGAGAATGTTGAATCAAAAGATATTTTCAGACCCCAAGTTCATTCTGGAGATCAGTTGGCCAACATTCTCACTAAAGGTGTTGGTGGAAAAAGACTTTGATATCACCTTCAAGTTGGGCATGATCGATATACATGCTCCAACTTGAGGGGGATTGTTGGTGTATCCTTAGTACTATGTCTTGGTGTGTGTGTGTGTGTGTGTGTGTGTGTGTGTGTGTTACTCTCTGTAAGTATGGGTGTGTGTAGATAGTATGTGGATTGGTGTCAATAACAATTTTTAACTGATATAAATATCAATGATATGTGGGTATGAGGACAAGTGACTCAACCCTAATTTCTCTATCTTCTTCTTCTTCCTCACCAAACCTGTCCCTAATCTAATCTCATGAACTTTAACTTTGTGTAAGAAGGCATAAGAAACAGTTGGTTATTTTTTCATCCATTGTTTCATGCCTACAAAGGTTTCAAATTTTTTTTGAAACAAGTGGGTGCTCCTGGAAAGGTTGGTGGTTGGTGGATCTTATGGAAGGTTGGAGTTGGGGTTAATTTGGGCATAGAGGATGAACTTTATGGCGGATTCTTCTTTGTTCTTATTTGTGGGGAATTTTTTAATGAATGTAACGATCTTGCTTTTGTAGAGAAAGTGAGATCAATTGAAATGATCAATAGACTAATCAAGATCTCCATCATTCAAATTGTCTTTTAGAGGTGCGAACTATGTAATATTATCAACAAAGGTACAAGGACAAATCCATCCCCCCCCCCCAATTCACACACACACACAACAATGGCCAGTGGTCTGAAACATCCAGGCAGAAGTGCTAAGAATCCGTTTTCACAATCAAACTAGTACAGTAACTCCATTCCCCATGTGGTGAGCCTCAACGGAGGTTGGAGTGGTGGTCTGGACATGCAGTTGTATTAATAAGGCCCCCATCTTCTTGATTTTTTTGCTCTAATTCTAGATAACAAGGTTAAACTCGTCTAGATGACACACACTTCAACGTCATTTGTATTGACCAACCCCAATGGTCCTACATCGGAGGGGGTATCCTTTCCCATTCTATCACAGTAAACCCCTCCCTCACCAGCGAAGCTCGGAGTCCCTTTGCTATAACGTAGTAGGTTAGCTATACCCATTGGCCTCCCGGTCTTATTCATATATCAATTGGCCTAGGGACAGACACATTGTGAATGCATGCACTCTGGTAATCCTCTTAGAGTTCTTTAAAGTGAGTCCATTGGAAGAAACTCAGGAAAGTCCTTTCCGAAACAATAAGAGTTCCCTAACAATGGCAGATTCACTAGACGCTTTGCCATTGATTCCTTCTAAACACAGCATAAACTTGGAAAAAAGGACCACGTTCCACAAGCAAGCTGTTTTAGTGCTTCCACTCAGCTTGTTCTAGGTTAAATCCATTACAAAAGATCAATTATTCAAATCCAATATAATGCCAAACAACTTCAAGAAAACATGCCAAAATTTCCTAATCCATATACAATTTATAAATAATTGATAGGTGTCTTTAGTAGTGTGGTTGAAGATGCTTCATGGAATCATTGGACGAATCTGGTGAAGGTTAGAGTTCCAGAATCTGGTGAATGCATCAACTCTAGACCATGTGTTTCATGACCTAAATTAGGCACTAATTGGGAAAACCCCAATAAATTGCTGGGTCCAGATTGCCTTATTAGGGAAAGGCAATGGGCAAACTATTACATTATTCAATTTACTGTACATTTTCAACAATTTCTCAAAATATCTATTTGTGGCACTCTCCCTACATATAGTTGTCTAGATTGGTGAATTGTTTGTGAAGGACAAGTAGTCACTTTAGCCTATTGGCGGATAACAAATCAACATAGATTTTAGAAAAGGCGACTCTAAAACATTGTTTTTTCACCAAATATCGTTCTTAAATGGAATACCATTACCCTGCCCATATATGATGAAGCCCGAGGTACTGTCAAACGCATTGGTCCAGCCCCTATAGAGGGCAGAGCTACCCTGTTTCTATCCTCCAAGTTGAAGTATATTATTTTCTTCCTTGTATTATCATTCATAATCTCAAACCGGAGAACCAGATGTGGCTCTATTAGTAGCACTAGCAATTTGCTACCACCATTTATTGAGGAAACCCAGTGGCCAAAAAAATAAAAAATCTTTTAAACACCCCACCTTCCTTTGATCTAGCCCCCATGTCAGAACTGACCTGGGACACCTTCAAAATGAGATATAGATCACTCCATAAAAAAATTCTTCTAAATCTTATCAATCTTATTCACCAATGTAAACAGAATAGAGAAAAAGGACGTGGTAGATGGAAAGAAGATTATCCAGTGTTTCATTTATCATGTTGTTCTTCTCGTAAGGTCAAGGAAGTCCCTTTTCAAGAGTCTAGCCTAGATTCTTCTTCAATAATTGGAGCCCAATTGGGAACATTCATAGTCGAACATTCATAGTCATTCCCCTCAAAGGCATGCCTTGATAATTTCTGCAATATCCAAAGCCAGCAACCCACTAGTTTTACCCTAGATTTTCCATATTAAAATTTTAAACCACACTAACCTCGATTGCCAATAAAGTAATTGAAAAAATCCTAGCCTGATCCAATGATGCTTCAAGAAGATGACCAACTCATCCACATATTGAGGATAGGTCTTACACCCTTGTGGATCAAAGATCCTGAAGCTTTCTGAATTGGTAGCCCAATGACCTCGAGCTAGTGTAGAGATGATAGGGGAGATAGGCTCTGCTTTGCTCAAAACCCTAGTAGAGCGGAAATAACCCACTTGAGGCCGAAGTTCACTTTTTCAAGTATGTGCATTAAAAAGGGCCATTCAATCCTGACACAAGCTTGGAACGTATCAAATTCAGAAGAATCTCTTCTATTCCAAATCTTCGGATTGAATCAGTTATCTACTTATCTTGTTAGCCACGAAAATCCCGCCTGAGATTTTTCATCCCTCCAATAAAGCCTCCTTGGTTGAGGGTAGACCAAATTTTGTGTCAACCCCTTAGTTTGATAGAGGGTCCTTGCAATAATCCTGTATACTCCTCCCATTAAACTGATAGGCTAGAACTCCCCAGTCCCCTCCGCAACCTTCAGGATAGAGAAATAAAGGTGGAGGTGAAGCTTCCTCTATCTCATTGCAGAAGAAAAGGTCCTCCATCACTCCAAGCAGAGTTCTTTCCATCAGGGGCTCATAAATATTGGAAGAAGGCCTTAATAAGGCCGTCCAAGATGGGATTTTTCCCTTTGAAAGGAGGAGACCGTAATCTTAAATTATTTTCTTGAGAAAGGTCTCTCAATTTAATTCCCCCTTCCAAGGAAGTCTTCATAGATGGCCTTTCACCTATGCTTGATTTTCTACTTAAAGAGTTGTAGATATCATCAAACAAGCCACCTGTCACTTCTTCTATTCCTCAAGGGCCAATGGTAAGAATTTGTTCTAGTAAGAAAATAATTATGGACCCAATTATGAAAATTTCCTCCTAATCCACCGATAGCAGCAACCTGTCCAAACAACACATAATAGTGCTCTCTCTCTCTCTCTCTCTCTCTCTCTCTCTCTCTCTCTCTCTCTCTCTCACACACACACACACACACACCCCCACCCCTGAATATATATAGGACAATGGGACGCTAAGCGATGTAGCATTCAACGCTGCCCTAGTGTCATTTGGTTGCCAAGTGGCACCTAATCCAAAGATCAAGTATCGAGGCAACATGCACAAGATCGATCAGGTTCATTCCCCTCAAAAATAAGTAAAATACATCTTATCTACCGTGCAAAACATGGTCAAAGTTAGAAAAAATTCAATGGATCAGGTTAAGGGGGCAGAGGTCAAAATTTGACCACATTTTTGAAGGGCAAAAAAGTCACAAAAAGGAATTATTTTTTTTTCAGATCACAAGCTACGTGGCTAATGATCCCAAAACGGGTATTTGTTTTGAGATCACATGCCACGTGGCATCTGATCTCCGCACTAGTGTAGTATTCAAACGCTACACTTAAGTGTAGGGATCCCTTAACCATATATATATATATATATATATATATATATATATATATATATATATATATATATATATATAATGATGTCAGTGATATCGTCCGAAAAGCTTTCCAGCTGTAATTTAAGCATGTATCATTTTTTTTTTTGATAACCTGGGTATCTGGGCCTCTTAGAGCACCCGCCTAATCCCAGGGGCACATGCGCACCCCAAATTCAGCACATGCCGGGTCAGCACAGGATATAAATCCCTAGGGTGGCCTCGGGGGGGGGGTGGGTGGGGAGGATTCAAACTCAGGTCTCCTGCTTTTGGAAGCAGGTACCTGGCCAGCTCGCCTAACCCCTTGAGGTTTGAGCATGTATCATTATTATTCTCCCTCAGACATCTCACAGTATTGAAATCTTCCTTAATACATCACAGCTTAGGCAGTTGGATCTGACACTTCTTATCATGGTCCGAACAAAGAGTGTAAAGCATTATTGTAAGACAAGAATAGTTGTCCAAGGTTAACATAGCAGAAACTGAATTCACTTCATTAAAGACAAGTCAAATGACAATCTCGGGGTACCATTGGGCCCAATTCCTCCCAACAAATCTTTGGCGCCTAATTAGATGAAACTTTATCATTCATTGGGGAATTATTAGAGAAGAACTTAGAGGGATATCATATCAAGATCTTGAAAAACAGCGGAAAATAGTTCTTTATAGCAGAGAGCAGAAAATGGTATGTTGGTAGTGGATTGGTGGCTGGCCCCTTCAGAGGGAGTTATGGAACTCAAAACTCTGGTGGTAGTTTGATCATTTGGGTCTCACAGAGGTTGGTGTTGTGTTCTGTAATCATCGTGGAATTGTTTTAAAGGTGTTCTCAAGGCAATTTGGGTATTGGCAAACCTGTTAAATCTCATGGGGAGCGAGGTGATCAGTATCGGGGATACTCTTGGTCGGAAAGGGATTTGGAGATATTCTCTTTGTATTCAGGTTCCGCTCATAAATTTATGTTCTTTTCTCTTGTTTGTTGTATTTTCTTCCATCTTTTAAATTTCTAAGAAATCATTGCTCATTAGAAATAAATAGAAAACATGGGGGAAAACTGATATAACATATTGATATGCTCTATACATTTTTTACTTTTTGCGCAATAGTTTCATTTACTCTGAAGCTTCTGCAAAGCAAGGAATTACTAATTATTAATAAAGAAACCCATCATTGGGAACCTTTAATCTATTTCTAGCTTACTGCTTAGGGAAATCAAATATTTTTTTGTAATTTTGCAGGCTAAAGATGCTGCTACATTGCCCGGTCCCCGTAATAGAACAACAGAAGTATTGGATAATATTATTCTCGAGGCAAAACTCATGAAGATAGCCCTTGGTAGCTCCCTTCCTGTTAGCTGGTCAGCTGAGGCTGATTCTGCATCTATTAATAGAAACTTCGAACAGCCAACCAATCCGTGGATACAGACGGATTCGGGCAGTGAGAGAGTAGACCCCGTGTCTTCTGCCGGGTTTGAGATGGTGGAGCTTCTGATACTTGCTGCAGAACTTCAAAAGGAGAGAGTAATTGAAAAGAGTTCCAGAATGGTGGATGATTGAGAGTTGGTTATGTTGTGAACCAGGTGTAGCTTGAAGTATTGTCACACCAGTATGTGACTTGGCAAGTCCATCTCGGATTCTCCATTATCCAATGGCTTGTATCATCAGCTTGTTATGTGTTTATATATTTATATCTTTACCCTTAGATTGCAAAAAGCTAGTGTGTTATGGTTTTCTTCTCTAGGCCATGTTTTGGATTCATCTCAACTGTTGCAGGAGGATAAGGCGTTATTTGAGGAAGATCTTGGTATAAGTGATTGACCTGGTTACCAGTTCAACAATGCTTTACAGTTGGCACTGTTTTCGTGCCACGTGGTGGATGGAGTCATCGTCTAGATCGGATTCAGTGGTAAGATGGAATTGAAAAACAATTAATAAACACTCTCTCTCTCTCTCTCTCTCATGTGTTTCAGAGCTTGCAAGTACCAGAAAACAACTAAAACGGGTTTCGGAAATCAGACGGTTCCATTCAATTTTTGGTAATTTAAGCTCTTAATCCGTTGGTAGAGAGTTTTCGATGCAATATTGGGGCTGAGTCTGATTTACACAATGGCTGAGTGCAGCATATGGTCTCAAAATGGTTCCATATGTAGATAATTGATGAACCATTCATTCACCACTGTTGGTGTCCGAGATGGACATCTAATCCTGAGTTTAAGGCCATGGATTCATGATGAAACCATGTCCTGATTGTTTCATGGTTATGATCCCATCTGATGATGGTGGAGCTCAATCATGAAGAGCTCCAATTCGACAAAAAATACCTAAATTGGTTCGAAGGTCATGATCCGGTAATTAATTCAAGAATAATGCCACATGACTGCCGTTAAACATATAATTCAGTCATCGGTATTTTTGTCAGGGGTAGTTCTATTTGCACCCACCAAAACTCTAAAAGCACCTACCTGTCCCCCACCGGTCATCAAATCATCCACACTGAGGTTCAGTTAGAGGGGAACCATAATGTCCGCTACCTCCCACTGAATAGGCTTTCCCTTCGGTCTTCTTCCTAAATTTGTGGGATTTGACGCCTTGGTGGTTCTAGGTGGGTGCTTTTAGAGTTTTAGTTGGTGCAAATAAATATACCTTTTACGTCAGAGGCCCTGTATTTTCACCTTTACTCAAATCGACTAGCTTTTAGCCAAGCCATTTTCAGCTAGCACAAAAAGTTCGAAATATCCCTTCGTACGCTTTTTTTCGTTCTACATAATTTAAAATTTTAAATATTTATATTTTTCTATATTTATGCGATGTAAAACCGGATCTATGCCGTCTAATTTGAAGGCCACATAATAAAATAGATGGGCACTAAAGATAGACACGAAAAAAAGGTGATATCGCCTCTTTAAAAAAAAAAAAAAATTAATAATTGATGTCGACTCTTAACATAATCGGTACCGACCATTTTAAGAGTCATCATCGACTCTTTACATAATCGTCATCGACTCTGTATAGAGTCGCCATCGATTGTAAAAAAAAAAAATTATATAAAATCAATGACGACTCTATACAAAGTCGTCATTGACTCTGTACAGAATCGTCATTGATTTAAAAATAAATAAATAAAAATAAAAAAAATAATAATATAAAATCGATGGCGACTCTGTACAGAGTCAATGACGACTGTGTATAGAGTCGCCATCAACTATGAATTTTTTATTTTTATTTTTTTTATACAATTGATGGCGAATGTGTATAAAGTCGATGGCGACTCTGTAAACAGTCGTTGAAGACTCTTAAAATGGTCGGTACCGACTGTGTATAAAGTTGATATCGCATTTTTTTCATATCTATCTTTGGCTATCAATTTTATATTGTGGCCTTCAAATCATATGGCATAGATCTCGTTTTATATTGCATAAATATAGAAAATTGCAAATAGTTAAAATTTTAAATTATATAGGTGTATCCTCTTCTTCCTCATTCTAATATACTAAAGTCTCTAACGAAAAAGGTGTATCCGGATCGATCCAAATAGCAGATCGGAGTAGATTGGATTGAGGAGAAGACGCCCTCACCTTCGCCACCTCTGACTTTTAGAAACGGTAGCAGATTTAAATGAGGAAGAAGATGATGTTTTTATGCTTTAAAGAAAGGGGGTAATTTGGACTTTTTCCTATCCTTAGGGTCAGCTAGGCTCCCAGCTAGTCGATTTGGGTAAAGGTGAAAATATAAGGCCTCTAACGTAAAAGGTGTATCTGACAGGGTCGATCAGGTAAATTTTCCATCCTTTATACGTGCAGGTGGGTGGGGTGCAGTAACAAGTTTTTTGTGGCCTCTGAGTTTAGCTTCCATCAAGTGGAAACAAGGACTAGGATGTAGCAAATTAAATGACTGTCTAGACGCTGGATTTTTTTTTTAATCTTAATTTTTAAAAAAAATTATGAATTCAAGAATTTAAGGTTCTCTCAATATTTGTGAATTTTTTGAAATTTTCTATGTTTTTAATATTTCACCCCAAAATTTTTTATTTTTAATTTTTATTAAAAAATATTTTTTCCTCATAATATTTTTCCCAAACTAGCTGAATTTTAACCTCGCCAAATTATTGTGGACCCCTCTCCCCCACCACCTCACCAAAGGGTACCTCTATTAGAGCTTGAGCATTCTCTTAAAGCGCCCACATCAAAAACTCTTTCAAAATCATTGATTGCTTCAGATCAAATGATGGAGCGCGTGTTTCACCTTGATCTTTCACAAAATGAATCTTGAGATCATGTCGCACTAATTAGACGGAAAAAAAAAAAAAAAAATGGCCTGTTTAGGGAGCTATTACTTGGTGCACAAGAAGTTGTCCTTGTATATAATTTAAAAGAAAAACTTCATATTTTAGGGAAATGTGTCATGAAAGCACCATCTAAAGAGCTTGATTTGAAAGCCATGATATAAAGATATCTGATGCAAAGGTAAGCATAACAGGATCTCTATCATATGATTTAATGCAGTTAATTGTTTAATCAAATAATGATCTTTGACTACATTGAATCATATGATAAAGATTGTGTTTTGTGTCAATTTTTTGTATCTAAAATCTTGGCTTTCAAATCAGACGACTCAGATAGTGTTTTCACATGGCATAATTCCTTAAAATATTATGTCTCCTTTTAAATTATGTGTAAGGACAAACTTCTCTCGCGCAAGTTATGGCTCCCATTTTTTAAGATTGTTTTATGTTACTGAGGGTGCTACAGTGAATACCTGCTGACTGCGTTGAATTGGACAATTGAGATCAATTTTCATCCCAATCTTCACACAATCTATCTTGAGTGGTAAGTTTTTTATTGGGTTTTTTGCAAATACCTCCTATGTTATGCTGAAATTGCATAAAACCCCCTTAGTTATGCCTATTTATATTGTACCCCCGCTTTTATGTTTCCTTTACAAATACTCCCTTGTCGTTAAAAGCTAATTAACTAGGTGTCATTTCTTCAATTAAATGATGTATTTTCCTTTATTTAACATTATATACAAAATGATCAATGCATTTTTCCCAACTTTGACTGCATTTTAAACGGTAGATAAGCATCAGATCTGCCCAAATTTTTTGGGTGGAACATGATTGATCTCCTCTAACTTGCTGTGTTACTCAATTTTCATGTAGGGTTCCACCTAGCGCTTACTTGGTTCGTTATAATAGTAGGGTCGAGATGGTACTAACGGGAGTAGCATTTTAGCGCTAACCGCTAGCCACTAGCCAAGTGAGCGCCATGCACAACCAAATTAAAAATCGGGTAACATGGCAACTTAGAGGACATCAAACATATTCCACCCAAAAAACTTGGGCAGGATCCGATGCTTATCTACCGTTTAAAATGCAGTCAAAATTGAAAACAATACAATGATCATTTTGTATATAATGTTAAGGGCAAAGGCGTCATTTAATCGAAGAAATGGCGCTTAGTTAACTGCCTTTTAACAACAAGGGGTATTTATAAAGGAAACATAAAAACAAGGGTACAATATAAATAGGCATAATTGAAGGAGTTTTATGCAATTTCAACATAAAATAGGAATATTTACAAAAAAAAATCCTTTTTTATTCCATGTATGTGGCATTTATCTTACAATAGTTTTTGAGGGAATGAAAATGTTTTCGTCTACTTTTGAGATCTGTGCCACATGATAAAAAACGGTCGATGAATGATCTGATTCAATGTAGGCAATGGATTTGCGCGCTACTTTTTTATTTGAAACATGAAAACTTAGGTGTTCTACAATAACCGTTGAATGCAAATAAGGTAAGTGTAGATTCTCTCAAAAAAACACAAGGTAATTGTAGATTTTTCGGAACGAGGAGAGTTATTAGTTGGCTATCCCCAACCAAAATCCCGTTACTACTGCGCGGGGACAACCTAAATATCCTACACTTTGTGCTCACACGTGGTTATACCAAGTCCCACGCACTTTTCTCAAAATTTAAAAAAAAAAAATGAAAAAAATAAAATAAAAGTCTGACGCCCTTCATTTCCTACACAGTTTTACGTCATCCCTACCCTCTCTCCAAGCAACCGAATATTCGAATCACTTCCCTATTTTCCTCCGTTTACACCACCAGAGAGAGAGAGGGAGAAGAAGAAAAATGGAGAATTTTAATAGCAACCCAAATCTCCAGTTCCCAGAAGCAACCCCCTCGTTCCTAACGTTCACCGACTTCCCTGAGGACGTTCAACTCTGCATCCTTTCCTTCCTCTCCCCATCCGAAATCTCCTCCTTTTCATGCACTTCGAAACGTTTCGCTTCCCTCTGTCGATCCGATACGAACCTCTGGTTCTCCATGTGCGAGAGGCGATGGGGATCCAAAACCCACATTAAAAAATGGGCGAAAAAAGGCCAGATCCGCTACAGATTCCTCTACAAAACCCTAGATAAATGGGAAAATTTGATCGGTTTCTGGCGCTGCACTGATCAGCACGGCAATTCGACCGCCTCTGCTGCATCGCCACCGTTGGTTTTCTTTGAGTGGGGCCCATCTTTCATCACTGGTTCTAGGGTTTCCCCTTCGAAAAACGGCACGTATGGGGTTTCCAAGATTCCGTTCATTTGGATGGGTGTTTCGAAGCATGGGGAGTTAATTAGTTTAGTGGACTCCGATTCGCGATTCAAATGTTCGAGAGATTTCGTTAGGGCTGCAGAATTAGGGTTTCTTGATTCGGAATTGGTTCCCGTAAGCGTTAGCTTTATGGGCAATAACCACTTCATTGTAGAAGAGAATTTGTATTATGGGATTAGGACCAGTTCTAGTTATGGGGAGATTTTTGGTGTCGATTTGGTGGAGGATATTACGGTTGTCGAGAGTAGCTTTTTGTCGTCGCCGGGAAGTTCACCAGATGAATCGACATCGGAGATGTATATATATTTCGCGAATCGGACCAGTCCGAGTGGAGAGAGAGGTTCTAGGAGGCAAAGGAAGAAGGAGAAGGAGCGGCTGGGTCGGCGGAAATTGGAAGCCGAGTACTTTATGAAGATCAATAACTGTTCTCCTACGCCATTGCACCCTCTGCAGGGACTTTGGAAGGTGATGTTTCTCTTTATGTTATGTTATTATTGTTTATTTATTTATCGGTATTATGTTATTATCGTTCATTTCAAAGCTTTTCTCTTTCGATTAGTAAAACTGTAAAGTCCCACATTGTGTAATGGCTTGTCTTGACCTTGGGACATAAGTGTCGGCCCTACTCTTACATGCAAGACGTGTTTTGGGTGGGTGCAACAGCCATGTGTCCGATCAACCCATGCCAAAAACAAAACATTGAAGGAAAAGGGCTATTGGTGGTCCAGGGACGGCTGGTGGGATCATGTGGAGCCACCCAAAGAGGACAATATCTTAACACATGGCGTTGGGGTGTTACAAAAATGGTATCAGAGCCGAGGACAGCTCTATTACAAGATGGGGGGATTGTAAAGTCTCATATCGTGTAATGGCTTGTCCTGACCTTGGGACATAAGTAACAGCTCCACTCTTACATGCAAGACCCGTTTTGGGTGGGTGCGACGGCCATGTGTCCGGTCGACCCATGCCAAAAACAAAACCTTGGAAGGAAAAGGGCTACTAGTGGGACCAGGGACGGCTGGTGGAACCATGTGGAACCACCCAAAGAGGACAATATCTTGGCATGTGGCATCGGTGCGTTACAAAAATACTATAATTGGATTAATAGATAACAAAAATTCCAGCAGATCATCTCTAGATAACAAAAATTACAGCAGATCAAAGCAGCTGAGCGAGGAGCTTAACCGCAAGGAAGAAAAAGTAACAAAACAAAAGACTATACAATGCCAAAAGTGAAAAAAAGAATACAACAAAGGACCCTAAGTGTGGGTGTAAGAATAATCAAAATCCCCAAGGCATCCGACGAGTGCCTATTGGGGTCTAAGTAGATCCCACTCTGTCACTACCTCCTCGATCAAGGAAACCGAACATTTGGGAGAAGCCATGCACCATCCAAGGAGATTGTCAAACACCCAGTCTATCACTGTTTTTTTTTGGTTATTTATAATATATTTGCAAATGATTTCTGTGGTTCCTAGGGTGTGTTTGACATAAAAAACCTATGGAAGCCTACATATATTTACCACTCGGACAATTATATGCATTTGGGTTACCCTTTGACAAATTTGAGTAAAATATATATATAAATAAATAAATAAGGGAAGAAAGAGTGAAGATGGACAGTTTGAAGTGGTCAAGCCTCCTAGTTGATCGTGTTCAAGGATTACCCTCCGAAAGCTTAAAAATTAATACCATCCATCCTTATTAAACATATGAGGTTGGTTACATTTATAGTGGAACTGTGGACCTCCTTCCATCTAAGTGTCGTACTTATTTACCTTCCATCTAGTACTCCAACTTAGTTAGAAGACCATCAACTAATTGATAGCTTTAGCCTACTAATTAGGGAAGTTATTCCTATTCTAGGATCTTAATAAGTTTTAAAGGAACCTGCTTAATTAGATTAACAATTCAAATAGTAGTTGAATTCAAATTTTCAAATGCAAACTAGCTAAGAAGGCATAAACACTATCAAAGCCAATTAATACCCATCATTTTTGGTAAGCGTATACGGCTAGTTACATTTATAGTAGAACTCCTTTCACGTAGAGTGCAACTTATTTAGAAGGCTATCTGCTAATTGATAGCTTTTTCCTACTAATTAGAAAGGGTAATCCTATCCTAGGATCTTAACAAACTTTAAATGAAACTACCTAATTAGAACAACAATTCAAATAGTAATTGAATTCAAATGGAATTTAACTATGTAGGGATAGGGGTGTCCATGGAGTGGATAGACCCATAACCGCCACAAAAGCCAACCTGATGAAACCCGATTGGACCTCTAGGTCTAACCTGGATCTGATTTTTAGACTCAAGTTAAAAGTGGGTTCAGATCTGGATCATACAAATTGTGATCAGACCCGACCTGGACCTAAGCCAAATTTTGGTCGGGTCTGCCCCTTCATGATTGTACCCAGACCTGACCAGTGCTGGTCCTGACCGAAACCTGGACTTGAATACACACACACATATGATAAGTTATAAGAGTCTAACATCTAGTAATTTTGTATTTTTAATACTACAATATACTGTTATAAGGAAAGAGAGAAGCTGATTGGATATGGTTGTAATGATGATGATGAGGAAGGAGAGAACGTTGTTTTGTTTTGTCTTCTCACCCAAGTTTCAGCCCATCTTGGGAGACTTGTAAACTTATAGAAACAGTTATCTTCTCACATGAATTCAGCTCACATTCCCAATAAAGTCATATCTCTTAAAATAAAGAACATTTTAGCAAATACATAGGGAAGAACTACTTATATTTGGTAAGTATGATATATATAGTGTTAAAATACAAATAAGCAATTCCAAGCATTATATTTCCATTGAAAGAATCACTTATATTTGGCACTATGACTAATCAATTCAATATGAGTAAGCTAGCAGCAAGATTGAGAAAAAATAAAATATGATGAAGACTGCTACACAAAACTTATCTCGTGATGAATTATGCTTAAGCATATAGATTTACACATACCCAACCAATGCTCGACCTGGACCGGAACTTGCCTATTAATAGGTTGGGTCTGGATCTAGCCAGACCAGGACCTAGACTCAAAATGGGCCATATTTTTACAATAGGACCTGACCCAGACCCAACCCAAGTTCAAAATGGGTGGTGTTTGGGTCCAAAATCCAAACTTGATTCATGCATGAGGAGGGTGCAGGGGAACCCTCGATCAGACTCAACCCATATACACTAATACACATCTAAGAAGGGATAAACCCTATCATCACTGTTGTCTCACATGACTGAGTCCTTGTTACCATAGAATAAGCTGCACTTTTTATCAGTGTGTAATTCCATTAATGAAAAAGAATTATGTGGATCAGAGAAGCCGAATGAGATACTCAACCAAAAAAAGAAAGAAAAAGAAAAATAACCCAGGCATAAGCTGCATTTTCCTCAAATATCCCTATTTCTGTTTACATATCCAAACTAGATATGAAAACTGTGTTGTCATGGTTTTACTAAAAATTCCGTCCTTTGAGCATTTTCTTATATGAGGTTACATTAATTTTTGTTACTTATGAATCAGAAATTTAATTTTGACGTTAATAATCTCTGTATCCTTCAAAATAAATAAAAAAGCATTTTAGATTGAACAACCATTTTTCGTGGTCATAGATTTAGACATCAATTTGTACAAATGTTACTTGTAACATTTGTATTGATGATAATTTGCTGCATTTCCTTTTTGTGTATATGTGATACTGTTTTTTTATAAGTCAGTTTTAGTATCAATGGCTTTAAAGGACACGTATTTAACAATTTTGTCATCGATATATATATATATATATATATATATATATATATATATATATATATATATATATATATATATATATATTTATTAAATTGAGCTATACACTGTCCCCTTGGTCCACATGGCACGAAAACAAAGTTTTGTGACATGTGGCACATCTATATATATATATATATATATATATATATATATATATATATATATATATATATATATATATATATATATATTTATTAAATTGAGCTATACACTGTCCCCTTGGTCCACATGGCACGAAAACAAAGTTTTGTGACATGTGGCACATCTTTCAGATGCCTAGTCCGCTGTGAAAGTAGCCTGGTACTATGAACCAGATAAGATACCTAGTTGTACATTTATATGCTTCCATGTGTCCATGAGCAAGTTAACCATGTACCAGTCTACCTCGGGTTAAAATATTGCATTTTTAGTTTGCAAGAGAACCAAGAAAGGTAGCTTGCACGTACAGGTTTATGATGGAGTGAAAAGTCTTTAAAAGAAGCTTGGCTTTAAAGCATTGTTTTCAGGAGTTGGTATGAGGTACAGGTAGCTGTACGTAAGAGGAAAAAAAATTGAGTGTGTTTTTATTGATACGTTTATGAAATAGATACGCCATAGATACGAAATAGATTCGACATAGATCGTGCTGAGATTGAACATCTGATCTCAAGGGTGTGTCATCGTGCACCTTCCATTGGAACTTCTTTGTGTGTATGCGGTATTTATATTTGCGAGCAAGTATTAATATGTATAATATTGAAATTAATATTAGAAAACTGATGACGTCGAGGTGAGAAAGCAAATGATTCATTAAACTATGGGTTAGAGGAAAATCACTAAATTTTTCTATTTTTATCTAATGTATTATCATTAGAAACATCTCCACAAAGTAAATACAATTTGGTATTGCATGCACATGAAGCTTATGTAATGATCCCATAATTTGAAGTTATTAAATAATATAGAAAAAACCGATAATCATACTTTTTAAGCAAAAATAAAACTCAAAGGCAGTACTTATTAAACCAATAATCCTACTTTTGATATACCATAAATAATTTTTCTTATATAATTATATTTATTAGGACAATGGGGTGTCATCCTCATCATTAGGTTTTACATTTTTTTTTTTGATCGGTAATGAGAAATATATTGAAAGCTAGCAAGACGCTAGAGACAACAATACAGGACAGACTGACCAAACCAAAATGCAGAAAAAAGGAAAAATACACGATAGCCCCAATTGGGAAGGGGCCAGCGGAGACAGCTCCCCACCTAACCCGGGTCCCAGGGAGAGTTCTTTCCTTCGACACCAACGCAGCCCCTTGAGACCCACAACCACATTAGGTCGCTAACAGACTTCATGATCATCCCTTCAGGCCGACGCTTACGCTAAAAAATCCTCACATTTCTTTCAATCCATATGCTCTAGGTCACCGCAAAGAATCCCGCCTTCCAGTAGTCCCCCAGCTGCCCCTCCAATCTGATTGAGGACCATACCAGGAATTGTTGGTATGTCGAAACAGGAGTAACCCAAGACATGTCAAAGGATTTTAGAATGACACTCCAGATCTAATGGGCCACTCTGCAATGGAGGAATAGGTGCGTAGCGGATTCTTCCCCCTGGAGGCACATCACACATCGATTGGGAAGATCCTTCCCCCGACGAATCAGCTGGTTGATCGTTAGAATTTTTCCTTTGAAAATAGTCCACGCGAAATTTTTTACTTTGGGGGGGGGATGACTGCCTTCCGCAGACCTGCGAAATTTGATCAATGGACGACTCGAAAGCATCCTATAATATGATTTAATGCTGAAGTTGCCATCCTTGCTGGGCGCCCTAGCCCGTGCATCCAAGCAGTGAGGATTCCTGGGCGACTCATTGAGAGAGGACAGCAGCCGACAGAAGGAGGCCACCTCATCACCTCTAAGCAGTCTGCGCGTGGTGACGTTCCACAGCCTTCCTCCAAGCGTCTCTGTGACGAACTTGGAGATTAGTCTCTGAGGGTTCGTGGAGATGATGAAGATGTCTGGGAAAGCAGACTTGAGGGGTCTACACTCCGCCCAAGTGTCCTCCCAGAATCGAATCCAAGTACCGCTGCTCCACTATATCGGATCCACCTTGTGTAAAGATCCCACGTTCCACGGATGCCTTTCCACCAAGGCGATGTACCTTTGTGACTGACAATGCTAATGCCCCAATTGCTGATCAATTAACCGTACTTTTCAGCCAACACAACCTGCCAAAGGTTGTTTGTTTCACCATCCGATCCAACTCGCCAGAGCCATTTCCCCAATAGTGCAATGTTGACACACCTCAAACTACCAATATTGAGCCCGCCGCAACTTACGGGCAGCTGCAGGTATCCCAGTTAACGAGGTGATAGCGTTTGTCGACCAAAGGAAGTTCCTTTGGATTTGCTCTAGGCGATTGATCACACCAATAGGGCATTTGAACATCGACATGTAAAATATGGGTAGACTGGACAAAACTGATTTAACCAAGAGCAGACGACCTCTACTGCTAAGAAGTTTTCCTTTCCACGATGATAGTCGTTGCTCGAATCTTTGAATGACCAGATCCCATACCCAAGTCGAGGGTTGCCTAAACCCGAGGAGAAGGCCCAAAGATTTGATTGGGAACTTCTCCACCCTGCAGTTCACAATGGCTGCTATGTCTGCCATCAATAGATCGCTGATCCCAATACCAGAGATCGCGGGCTTGAGTAAGTTTATGCGCTGACCTGAAATAGCCTCATATATAGAAAGAATCTCATACAGGAATTTGAACTCCCCAGCACCGGCTTTCCCGAAAAGGACTGTGTCATCAGTATATTGAAGATGTGTGATGAAACAACCCTGTGATCCAACCTGGATCCCCAATATGAGATGAAGTTGTCTAGCTCGAGCAATGAGACCAGTTAACGCTTCACGGACCATGTTGAACAGGAAGGAGGAGAGCGGGTCACTCTGGCAAATCCCTCTGGAGCTTTTGAAGTACCTAGCCAGAGTTCCGTTAATCAAGACCGAGAACCAGGCCAAGGAATTACAGGCCTGCATCCACGCCCTCCAAGTGGATCCGAATCTGAGACTGCCGAGCATGTAATCTAAGCAGTCCCAGCTTACGCGGTCGTAAGCCTTTTCCATATCAACCTTTCAAAGGGCAACTGGTTGACATGCGCGGTGGGCTGAGCGAATCACCTTTTAGGCCACCGCTACCAAGTCCACAAATTGTCTCCCGTGAACAAATGCTCCCTCCCTAATTGACCGAAATAATCTTGCACATTAACGGTTTAATTCTGTTGACTAGAACCTTCGAGATCTTCTTGTACAAGCAGTTGATGAGGTAGATGGGTCGGAAATCCGATAGGTCCTCTGCCCCATCCCTTTTGGGAATGAGAGTAATGAAGGTGGAGTTGAGACTTCGGCCGATGAAGTCGATAGCATGAAACTCCTGATCCCCCGGATGGCAGAATTTGGTGTTCTGATCCCCCGCTTTAAGCCACTGCACCTTGGCTTTTTGTCTCTAGCAAACTTCCTCTGTCATGCACTTGTCATTGAATTCAAGCTTCTTAAGCCTGCTCTTTCTTCCTTCGTTAGGTTCCTATGCTCTTCAAGGTTATCGATCTCTTTAAGCCAAAGAAGCAAAGCTTCTTTCGCGATGTGAACCAGCCCATACACCTTTGTGTTCCATGTCTTGATGTGGCCCTTGAACCGCTGAAGCTTGGAGATAAATCGGAATGTTGTCGTCCCCGAAGGAGCAGGTTCACTCCACCAAGAGGAAATTGCCGCTCGAAATTTTTCGTCAAGCAACCACATATTCTTGAAGCGGAAAGGGGAGGGCCCCTTCCCTTGAGACTCACAACTAAGCAGTAAAGGTCGGTGATCCGAGACGACCCTGACTAAACCCTCTAATCTGGCTTCAGGAAAGATGTCCAACCACTCCGTCAAGCAGAGAAACTTGTCGAGCCGACTTAAAGAGGGAGTCTCTTGAAGATTGGACCAAGTAAATCTTGATCCAAATAGCAGAACATCTATCAACTCCCAATCCAATATGAAATGATTGAACTCACGCATCACTGCCAAATCCGGCGGTCTGCCCATTTTTTCATGAGCCCACTTATGGCATTGAAGTCCCTCCAAGCAAAGAGGGTGATCCCATCTAGCTGCCACCATCGCCAACTCGAACCAAAACTCGCCCCGATATCTATCATCCAACGGCCCGTAAATGTCAGAGAAAGACCAAATTCTGCCTGAATCCCTATTCTGAAGAACAACATATGTCGAGTAAAGGCCCACCTCCTTATCCACTTTGTCGAACAACAAAGTGTTCCATGCCACCAGAATGCCCCCCAATGCTCCAGCAGAATCAACTCTACTCCATCCTCAGCAGTTACCTACAACACAAACACAACTTTGTTCCGATCGCGGCTGCCCCATTTGTTTCTTGAAGTGTAATAACATCCAGGTTGATCGTTGCTATTACCCGCTTCACCCCAGCACGCTTCGACCCATCGCAGATACCCCTTACATTTCATGATAACACCTTCATAACCAAACAATGAGAAGGCCGCCCAAGACTAGAACCGGGGAATTAGATACCTGCAGTTCCCCTACCATCAGACATCCCCCACTGTAATCGAGCAAGCTCCCGAGATTTGGCACGCGGATTCTTCTTGGTGATGTCAAACCTTCTTACAAGAAAGGATTTGAAAACCTGCCTAAGGGTCTCATCGGACCCATTAAATGACATTCCAAGTTCGCGGCCCACGCGAATTAGAAGATCAACTTCATCCAAACCTTCGGGGCCATCATAGGAGGCAAAGTCCCTAGCGGCAGAGGAATGGTCCGAACTAGCAGACCGAGTGGGTGTGAAAGAACATTGGACCCATTTGTCGGACCATTTCGCTGAAGAGATCTCAGCGGCAAAACCTCCACTAAGGAGGAGGCGAGGGAGTCTAAGGATGAAGGTGTGGCGGAGGATTGGGTGTTTGTGTGAACCAAAGTCGAGAGGCGAGGAGCAGGGGACTCCGAGAGGAGCACACATTGATCCCCGACAATCACATCTGATGGCGGGTCCAAGGGATGGGTCTCCGAACTCCGTCTGGTCCCATCATAATTCTTCTTGGCTCGCTGCCCCCTCTCTACCCCAACGTCGACTAGCAAATCTAGGGACGTCATCTGCAGGCCCGACCAAAGTATAACATGAATGGAAATGGGTCCCATACCCATATTCAGAGAGGTAGTGAGGTCCAAAGTCCCACCATGAGCCCACTTGAACGCCCAGCCCAGCTGTCGCCCGCCAGAATTGCAAGTACCACGTGTCGCCCTTCTCATGAAGCCTTGTACGTCGGTAGATAGAGGTACGTGTTGATCGGGAGAGACCAAAGGTCCGAAAGACAGATCTGCAAACGCAGCGTCGTCCATAGCAAAATCGAAACCACGTGTCTCGATCAGGTCCGCCTTTAGCGAAACCGCGTGATGGTTTTGGGAAACAGCCTTGCGGACCAAGTTAACCTCCTGGAAATTGCCACGTGTCGTCTCCCCCGTGTAGCACAAAAGCCAATGTCGTCTATATTTGGCTCTTTGACAATGGAAACCCCTAAAACTTACTTGTCTCCCACGGTTCTTCATCTTCAGAGGGTAAAGCGACGCTTCAGTGACCATCGGATCCCAGGTAAAGGTCTCCTCCTCGTCATTTTCTACAGGCATCCATGTCGGCCCACCTGCGCAACCACTCTGCAACCGAAAAGGGTGGGTCTCTAGAGTACGACGAGCTGTCGACGATTGAGCACCTCGACGGTGTAAGATCTACTGCAAAGGAGATCGACGGATGCCAGATGTTCGCCTGCACCGAGGGCGTCCTATTGACGGAAGGCATTGTATTGGCTGGCGATTCTAGGTTATCGTCATTCAGGTTGACAGAATCCTCCATAATTTCCCCTTCTTCAAGGTCACCTTCCGGGAGATGAGCAATCCAATGAATAGCGGAGGCACCATGGTCCCTCGCCAGCCATGAATAGCGGGGGCGAGGCTCCCTTCGAGCGTCTCGCCGATGGCCGACTGGTCCTTTCCATCCCGTCCCGGAGTGGTTCGATCTCCGATGAGATTTTTTCCAAGGTACCACTGAATACGTCTACGGGTTTAGGGTACCACTCAATCTTGTCAAAAGCTTATATGAACAGATTTCAGAGGCTGCAAATTCCTTAAATTTCAGATTTTGACATAATCAAGGGGCCCTAAAATTTTATAATTTAAATGGATGAAACTCATTCCAGTTTTAAAAGAAACTTTGAATTAATAGATAAAAGAAACTTTTCAATTAGACAGTAAATGAGATCATTTTTAAATTGAAACAAGTTGTTTAAATAGAAAAGAGTTCCAATTGAAACCGAAACGAATTCTTTAATAAGTTTTTAAATTGTTTCATACTTGTCCTGAACACTCGTACACATATATATCAGGGTAACTATGATTTAGAGGCAACTTTCTCTCTCTTTCGTCAAGCAGCTAACTTGAGTAGTATTGGCAGGTAACAAGAATAGTAACTGGAAAAGGGTTTTAAGGTTGCTCGTGCATTGAGCAAAGGATTGTCACAGCTTGCATCAAGAAGCATGTGACAGCTTCTATTCCTATTTCCTAAAGTTTCTTTTTCTCCATTGCCGTTGTTTTGCAACTTTCTACATCGCCATTGTTCATCCAGCACCACTGTCTTTCATCAGTATCTTATGTGTTGTCGTCGCCGCCACTCCAACCATGTTATCAAGTTCGGTCGATACTGATACGTTTTCGGCGATATGTATTGATTTCCGGCGAAACCGATACTGATACTGGTATCAGTATGGTATCGTAGGTATCAGCCGATACCGATATATCGGCTGATACGTACCTCAGTATCGGCCGATATGGTCATTTTTTTTTCTTTTGCCCAAAAAATAAACAGTATCAGTAATGGCTAATAGCGTATTGGTCGAAATATTGAACCTATAACCGATGTTGATACCAAGTTTGATACCTTGGCTCGAGTCATCATCTAGAGGGACCCGAATGACTTTAATAAGTAAATGGCTGTAGACAGTAGATATTGAAATATGGCTGTTTAGTGGGGATTCAGAAATTCAACCCAACTTAGGCTGGTGCTACCCAATGTTTTGTCCATGTGCAAAGATATCCCTTCTTTAGTTCAAGTGAGGAAGTTAACCGGGTCGGATTCAATCTATCTTTAAATCCAATTTGGCTTTTCAAGCTTTTCATTCCAGTAAATGGCTTTAAGTGGAAGCTACCATTCTTTTGTTTTCTCTCCCATCTAAAAAAACAGGCAATTTGTTTTAACCCAGGTTAACTTTAAGTGCTGATGGACGCGTGTCATCATATAAATGTAGGTCTGCTTACCTGGTCCATGGTACTAGGCTAGCTTTATATGTGTGTGTACAAATATATATATATATATATATATATATATATATATATATATATATATATATATATATATATATATATATATATATATATATATATGTAGTGTTAACATGGATACAAAATCATCTGCAAACTAGCTGTACTTGCGGCTCTCTAAGAATCTCCAGTTACCTCCTTCAGGGGATCTGTGATGATATGAGCTTGAATTTTTATCTTGTTGCATATGATGACATCGGGGGAATCACTTGCCGAAGAATTGGTGACTCATCAGAACCTTTCCCCAGTTATTCCCCGGTTTTCTGGACATCAAACACTACATTTGTCGAGTCCCCGTTCTCTAGCGAAGAAGACAACTTGTACGATGGCCGCGTTCATCTCCGTCCCATTTCTGCAAATTGTACTCATGGGTACTCTCCTATAGAAAATGAAGTAGTCTCGCGCATGCTCTATATTAACTCAAGTTATGATCTGGTAATTCCCAACTTCACAGGCTCTTCTGTCGATCCTCGACATGTTGAGGGCAGGATTTGGCAGTACAAGAATGGAACTTTTGGCTTTGGGTTTCTTCGGAACAATTTTGTCGTAGATTTGAAACATATTGCATTGAATGGATTTCTTCTTGATACTATGGAATCTTGGGAAAATTAGTCTATAGTTTATTTCGCTCTTTTGAGATAGCATTGTACAAAACATTGATCATGTATTTAACTAGTTGTAATTTGTTCAGTGTTACAACTTAAGTTATATTTTGGAATAAAGATTATTATTTTAAGATCATCAAGCTCATTTGTTTTCAGCAGGTACAAAGATTTCAGAATATTTTTGTAGTAGTTTGCTATATAACCCATGTCCGCTTAGATTATGCGAATGTCCTATATGTTTGCTAGGAGATTATTCCATAACAAGGTCACCTAGGATGTGACATTGTAACAAGAAGGTATTTTATTTACAAAAAGCCATTTGGAATGTGTTTTTTGAAAGAAAAAACACTGCAAAAAATATGTTTTAAACGTGTTTAATTCACGAAATAAAATGTGTTTTTGGTCCCAAGGTCATGTGTGTATATATAGAAGCCGGTTCCATCCTCCGAGATACACATGGAACTCCACATGGCACTCAAAACACTATTTGGGTGCCACGCGGAGCACGGGTTTAGATCAATTTTAAAGAAAAAGAATTTCAAAAAAAAAAAAATTAAGCACAAGTCAAACTTTGACTAGTTTCAATGGTCCAAATTTTACAGGTAAAAGGATACACGGTAAAGATAAGTTTTCAAATATAAAAAATTTCCAAAGATGATCTAAGCAATGCACCTGTGCTCCAAGTGGCATCAAAACAGTATTTCGGTGCCACATGGAGCTCAATAGGACCTTGGAGGAAGGTCACCGGCCTCCAATGGAGCACGGAATCCTTTCCCTATATATAAAAAAATATTTTTCCTTTATTTTTTGAAATTGCCAAAATTTGCTCTTTTTCCATACATTTCCAGAGCTGTTTATTCCGTACCTAAGCTTGGTCACTACAAATTTATGAAAGTGAATTTTGAAACTTACCTAGTAATGTCGAGTGTGAATGAGATGCATGCTGATTTACCCATTATAATGTGCTGTAACTAGAGCTACAATTTTTAACAAGTTGCCTCTCAAAGTTCATACTTAAATATATGCTCAGTCAGTTTTTGCCTCTCGTACTTCCCAGACTGAAAATAAGTTTGTATGTTCATTTGCTGTTTCTTTTTTGGATTAATTGGGTTTGGATGAACAAAAGTGAAAACTTCTTTCATTACAGCTGATGTAAACATTTTTTTCCTTTCTTTTGCCCGTAACAAGAAATTCATTAAAAAGAAGCAAAACAAAGTATAGGACAACAAGACCAGACACAGAAACAAGCGCAGCGAGAGACTACTCCAGGATCTCAACCTCACCACTCAAGCAGCCTGGAGCCAGACCTGGACATCCTACCTTCATTGGAAGGATTAAAGGTTTAAAAGCAATTTCCCACTTGTCCAGAAAATTGTTGCCCCCTCCCTCCCTCTAAATAGCCAACTGGATCCAGTTGACTTTATAGTCAACTTTATAATCAAATTCTGTTTCTGTCAAATTTCGTTTATATAAACTGTATGATCAAATTCCAATCTGTAAGCCCTTTAGTGTCTTCTTTAATCTGTCAAGCCCCTTGCTCCTATCGAATTGTCTACTTCTGCAGTATGTTCGAGTTGATTTCGACTTGGGTGCTAATTGGCATATCGTAGTGAATTACAAAAGTCCTGTGATCTGATTTCCCAAGTGATTAAATCTGAGACATGTATTGAAATCTGTTTGTACTCTCATCACCTATTACTACTGTGTTAGTACCTACTACCTAGTAAGATAGAACTCTTAATGCAATGGCCTGTTCACATTCATCCTCATGTGGTGACCATCTCCTATGTTCAAAATATTGGTGCTGTAGAGTTTTAAGCTTATAATAAAATCCACAGGACTTACACAGATTCCAGCCTTCTACATGATGCAAGATAAACCCAGTGAATGAACTTAGAAAGTCACTTATAAGAGTTTACGATAAAAAAAAAACTTAAAAGAGTTGTTACAGATATCATTTAAATGGGTTGTCACATCATCATATCAAAACTCCCTCCATTACTAACGCAACAATTCAAGGAAGAAAAACAAATGGCCATGGCCAAATTTTTATTACTACAATCCCGTTTAAAAGGACCGGTATAGGATAACTGACCTGCATCCACTCTAGATTGTCAACTGGTTACTCTTTTGGACATGTGGCACCATTTTTATCACTGATGTGAAGACCACGATCTAAAGACTTGTGTGTCAAAGATTGCATCGAGAAAACATCACTACGTTGATTCAAAGACTCAAAATGCCTTAAACTGAACGGTTATCATGCAAATCTCCAGGGATAACTTTTCTCTTTCATTTTAAAGTCGCTTAATCACATGATGGAATTTGTAGATGTAATCTTTGACCCGTCAGAACTTCACACTGGGTCATTTGCACCACCTGGCCCACTTTATGAAGAATAGTGCTACATGTTCAAAATCTAGATTGGAAATCCTACACAATCTATTGGAAAAAAAAGAAGAGGCGAAAACCTGAAAGAATCGAAGGGGAAAAGCAACTTGGTGACATGAATTATGATTCGACTGCTTCTTGATGCATATTATAAAAAAATTCTAGAAGCATCTTTTTTACATGAATTTTCGTGTTTGAAGCTTACGTGATATATTGGATTTCTTAGTGACTTATATATGTGATGCTCGGGTCACAACTGAACTTACCATTGACTAATATGTCTACTTTTGGAGGTGGTAGATGTGGTAGAGGTGCTGGTGGTGGGAGTAATAGAGATTTGATATTTCCTCATACTGATGGCTATTATAATCTACTGTTGTGGTGGAATCAAAATATCTATTTTGGGCAAGTACAGACTTTTCAGTCTAAGAAATCCACATACTAGAGGACATTTTTCGAAGTAAAGAGTGGCTTTAATTCGTAGATCCCGACCGGCCCTTATAGTTTTCCCTATAATATTTTTGTATTTTTCAACTCAGAATCTGCTGTTTTACCATGCTTTACCGATTGTGATTTTTTTATTTTTTTGTGAAAACACACTATTGTGCTTTTTTAATCTTGCTGTTAGGAGAAGACTCTCTCTCTCTCTCTCTCATCGGAATATAAACATTTGTAACCAAGCCCTCCACCTTATCTTAAAATTTCTCATGGAACTCTTTCGATGTCTACCTTTCTTCTCTTTAATGCGAGAGAGGGGGTTTTGCAAAGATGATTTAGTTTCTTAGAAAATTGTGGAAGTCGATATTTTCTTCTATCCAATGGTTATAAAACCGATTGAATATCATATCAGGTTCAGCTATGCCTCGTGCACATGCCCGAGCTCAATTAATAATCATCCCGAAAATATAAAAATTACTTTTACATTGTTGGTTTTTATAGTCAAAAAGTGAATATTTTCAGTGATGGTGGAACTTGGAAGACCCCTATCATTAACTCGTGAATATAGGGGGGAAACCCTGGAGGGATTAGAGAACTTTTAGAGGATGTGGAGTAGGTAAGTCGTAATCATGTGGCACCTGATCCTCCATTCAAACCCACTGCCCGAGCAGTGGATGCGAACTCATCTTCTAAAGTCCTTATATATATATATATATATATAAGGATCTCAAACTTTGAGTAACATCAGTTCTTATGAATCTGATTGCGACTATTTCCAAAGTTTCCTGTGAATCAAACAGATAGAATTCGAATAACATTGGCATTTGCGCCTTCATGTTGGTCACCATGAAAGTAGGGATTGGTTGATTCCTTCTAATTCATAGGTGAAATCCGATATTAATAGAATAAGATGGATCGTGATGGTTTACCTTTTGTCTCAAATGAAAATAGCATTATGTATTGTTTCGGTGGATGCTAAATGTGTGCATCACCATTACAGCTATAGAACCTCAGCTCACCCTCACGTTTGGTTGGCGGGTAAATTGGGAAGAGAAAAATTTGCACAATGGAAGGTTGACAAAATTACAAACTCTCCTATCTTACCTACAGAAAATAATAATAAATAGGAAAAATCTTAAGAGCTTATTTAATCTCAATTTATTGAGATACATTTTGGGGGAATAAAATAGAATTTTCAAATACGTACTTTTTATGTGAGCACATATTTATAGAACTCATTCTTGTACCTTTTGAATTGCCTCCAAAATAGATTTTACGGCATTCTATTTGAAGTAGGTTTAGGTGTTTAAAAGATGGGTAAACGTAACCTGGTAGGACCAGGTATTATGATCCTGAATTAGTTTGCTGTCATGTGGCATCCAATTATATAATCATGTGCTGCCAAAAAGAGCGGCTCGATGCTCACAATAGTATTGTGGAAAAATAATTAAAAATATGTCGTATAAAATCGTGCAATCAATAGGAGTAAATTGGAAAAATGAACGGTAAAATCATTTTTAGTTTTATCATTCATTTTTCACACGGTTGACATCATTTACCCTATAGACTTTTAATTTTTATTTTTTTCACAATAATTATGATTATCGAGCTGATCCTGTAAATGGCACCCAATCATGTGCTTGAGTTCCACACGGCAACAAACTAATGCAGAACCAGGTATGTTACCTGATCCTTGGTAACATGGTACCTTTACCAAACTTAAAAGATAATGCATTTTGGGCAAGATATAAATATAAGACTAATCGATTTGTGTAAAAGGCATAAGCATAGGTCATTACATTATAACCTCCGATATATTCCATTATCCACATTTATTTTTCATTATATTATAGAGGATGGGACTGACGGGTATTGAGTGCTAGCCAAGTCTCTGAGTTCAAATTCTCCTTGAGGCCACTCTAGGGATTTATATCTCCTGCTGGCCTGACGTGTGCTAACTTGGGGCATGCACATGCCCTTGAGATTACTTGGGTGCTCTAAGAGGCCAAACGCTTAGAGGCCCGACCATGGTTGTGTTTGGCATTGCTCTTTAAAAGAATAAAAAATGGCAGTTGTTGTTCGCATGAAAATCATGCTCTTTTTCCTATTTCAAAGAGCAGCCTCCCTTTTATTTTCTTCCAATCCTTCTCTCCCCACATTTCTTTGAAATAACAAAGAGAAGCTGCTGCTCTTGCTACTCTCCCAACTATTGATATTATATCAACTATTGATGTTTAATTTTAATGGCTGATATTAAAGTTCATCAAGAAGATGGTTACATCCATTTATAAGCATGTTTCTCTAGGCTGAGACATGTTCCAATGATGGTTTACCATTTATAAAATTTAGATTGCTCATAAATGTGCGCCACATGGGATATTATAAATCACTCTTCAATGGTGTGAGATAAAATGTACAATTTTAATAGGAGCATTCTCTGAAAGCTCTCATGTCCCAAACCCCTTGAAAAAGTTTCCATGTCCCAGACCCTTTGAAAATCATTGATTCCTTCATTTCAAATGATGGAGATCATTTTTCACCTCGATCTTCACACAATAAATTATGAGATCATGACACACCTATCAGACGATCATTTTGTGATTCCATATGTTACACAGGCAAAAAAAAAGACCTTAAAATCACGTTTGAGCATCATGTGTGCCATATATTTCAAGGGCCACTTTTTGAAGACCTGGGACTCATGGAATCAAAAATTGATCGTGTGATAGGTGGGTCATGGTCTCAAGATCTATTGTTTGAAAGATACGGGTGAAAAACAATTTCATCATCTGATTCGAAGGAATCAATTATTTTCAAGGGGTTTGGGACAGGGTGCTTTCAAACAATGTGGGCTCATTTAGAGGTACCCAAGTCATAATTTCCATTAAAACCCAATAAAGCTAAAGCAGATAAAGGGCGAACAAGAAGCTTAGCTAAACATAGAAGTGAGGGCTTAGCCAAACATAGAAAAAAGAAGTGGACCATATAGGGGATGCCTGTACTCGCACCAATGTGATTTCGGAGAGCGACTAAGTTCCAAAACCATTGGAACCCGTGGATTGCTTGGAATTAGAAAATGGAGATGGAGATTGTTTTTCACCTCCCAAACTTCCACAAGATGGATGTTAAGATCATGAGCATACTATCATATGGTCAATTTTTTTTATTCTGCATGACATAAATCCTCAAAAATGGCCCTAAAATAACATGACACATCACACTCAAACAAGACTTTGGGAGATATGTGCAACGTGGAATAAAACACAAACCATCTTATGATAAACTCGCAGTCTCGAGATCCATCGTGTAGAAGATTGAGGTAAAAAATGATCTCCATTATCTTATTCGAAAGCAATCAATGGGTTTAAGGGTTTCGAACGTAAGCGCTCTCAGAGATTGCGTAGGAGGGAACCGAAGTACCTGGTCATATCAAGCGGCCTTCAAGATACAAATAATGACGCTATGGATGTCGAACTTGTTCCCACACTAACTGCATATCTTGTTACGACTAAGATTTTTCACTTATTTAGATCTTAATTGTTTACTTTAAATTGTGATTATAATGTTATTCGATTGGTTTGATACACTTAACATAATATCTATTTTATTTTATTATAGCCTATGATAATTAATTAATCTAATTAAAAATCTTAAAACGTTTAATTAATATATTAATAATAGTTGGAGTGCATTTAAAAATATTTAATGAACCTTTAAAATATATTAGTAAATTAACTAAAGACAAAATAACTGACTAAAGACTCATTTAATTAAAGACTCAATAACTAATTAAACATCTAATAAGTAACTAAAGGCTCGTAGAATCACTTAAGACTCATGTAGGAAATTCTAAATAGAGTTAGATCTTAAATAAGAAACCTTAAAATACTATAAATATAGGTATTAAGTTTAATTTGTAAAATTTGAATAACTTTTGAGAACCTTAGAGTGTTAGAGAGAGAGAATAGAGAAATTCTACAGAAGAGAAATCCTAGAGTTTTCAGTTTGAAGGCTTAAAAGAACGCGAGAAGAGCTTATGACGCGACCAAATTTCAGATTAAAACTTTGAATTGGATTAAGGGAGGAGAGTTACGTAAATTTTACATGAAGACTAGGAGTATGGAGAAATTATGTCGAGTGTAATCGAAAACATAAGTAACACAAAAATAAAATAGGAATTAAGGTTTATTTCATTTAATGAATATTCTTCATGATAGATTGTTAAATTTTGATGTTTAATAACGGGTTTTCGATGGTACACCAGGTTACATTATTGATCACGAAATTTTGTGCATAAACCAGAATTTCAGAATTTGTCCAGAATTTCAGAATCTGTCCAAAATTCAAAATCTGCCTAGGATGCAAGTAATAAATTTTTATTTCAATTCAAATATTGCTTATGTTTAATCATCATGCTTAAATGTTTATTTATGTAAATCCTTATTTTTTATTGCTCAGAATCCATACAACCTAGAATGTTTGATTTACACAACATGAAACAAGTAAGAATCGATAGAGATTACATGTTTATAATATGTTAAGTCTAAACAAGTGAAAGAGTTATTGCATGATTTATTAATTTTTAATTTTTTTCTATGCATGTACATTCATGACATCTATAAAAGTGAAAAGATATATTTACGACATAACAGATAAAAGCAAAATATTTTTATGATTACGATAAAATTTCTATGGGATTATGTTACAGAAATTAATATGAATAAGAATAACAAGTAAGAAAAGTTATGCATCGATGCATTACCTGATAAGGTTGAAGAGATAGGTCTTTACTTTTAAGTTTACTACTTAACTGAAGAAAAATTATGTAAAGGTTGATGTAAATACTAATTCAAGGATAAGAGAAGATTAGGATGGTGATTAAGAAAGAAATAATCATGTTTATTATACATGTCGACTCAAGAGTATTAAATGCACAATTAAAATGATCACACATGAAACTAAGATAAATATCCAAACCACAATGTTTATTTAGATTTAATACTATGTTTCAATTTCTTTATGTTATTTTACTCATTAGTTATGTCATATGTTATATATCTGTTATCGATTGATTTTATGAGTTGAGTGGAGTAATGGACCTCTCTATTAGCCTCATCATGTTCGGTCCATATCGATTTATTTGATAAACTGACCCATTGTTTGGGATTCCAGGGAGTACAATTATTCAGATAGTGGATGATGTAAATGCATCATTGATTGATGGAAATCCATATTTGAGCGAAAAAAGATTTGAAACTTAATTGATTAAGATTTTCTTTATGCATTAGGAAGGATTTTAAGACATTTATTTCAAATTTATTTTTATGAATAGGTTTATGTTAATAATAGATTATGCATAATTTCAGTTTTTTTATTTAATTTAAAGAGTAGGTATAGAATTTAATATAATAGGTTGTTGTTTCATATTTTAGTATTTAAACTCATGATGATGGAAAAAAGAAAATTTATGTATGCGCTTTTAATAATAGTTACTTTTCCGTTGTGTTTATATACAAATCTTTATGGATTAATTGATATCATTATGATCATAGATATGTGATGTAGTATCATGTCTCCAAGTGAGAACATGGATCCGGTGTATGAATTTGGGGATGTCACATATCTACTACTGAAAGAGTCTCCTGAAGATCCTGCTTGACAATCATCTTTTTTGTATGTTTTAAGAGTTTGATATTTTCTTTCAAAATCCATTTATTTCTTTCCTTTGAGATTTCTCCTAAGATCGCCAATGATAGTGCCTTCCAGATTCAGGCCATATTCCCATCAAATGTGTTCTCTAGGCATCTAACAAAAACGGACTCACTACATTTTTGCATAGAAGGTAGTGTAGTGCTTACCTCTGTGCAGTTGAAAAAGAGCTTTAAATGTTGCCATACTTTTTTCACATTACATGACCAAAGTTCTATGTTGTATAAAGTTATAAAGGAATTATTTTTTTTTGTGGAAAGGTAAAGGTAAATATCTATTAAAAAAGAAAGAAGAGAAGACACCCCCCACCACCACCCAAATCAACACAGCTGAATATTCGACGGTGTCATAGACCCTACCCGAAACGTATTATTGATTTTTTTCCTGCATTATTTACTCCAAGCAACCCAAACTTAATCTACCTCTCAGGCCGCTAATACTCCACACCCCCTACTATCTCTCCCATACTTTATTTACTCTACTTTATTTACAATGTTCAACTCTATGCATTCCTCTATCCATTGAGCGTATTGAATGTAGAGATATGGCATTCAATGCAATGAATTGTTCCGAGACCAATCCTAATTTTCCACCCCCACCCAAATCAACACAGCTGAATATTCCACAGTGTCATAGACCCTACCCGAAACATATTATTGATTTTTTTCTTGCATTATTTACTCCAAGCAACCCAAACTTTTACTCTTACTTTATTTACAATGTTCAACTCTATGCATTCCTCTATCCATTGAGCGTATTGAATGTAGAGATATGGCATTCAATGCAATGAATTGTTGTGAGACCAATCCTAATTGTTTTGCTTTAATTGGTCCATCAGAATGGGAATCACTTGATTGATAACTGTACAAATCTGACACAGATCCAAGATATTTCATCGAAACATGTAATGAAGGGATTCAACTCGACCCATGTTGCGAGTTCTCTCAATGGATAAATAAACTCGTACAATCAAATAATTTGTTGGACAAGCGGATTCAGTCACTTATAATATACACAGTCCTCTCTTCTGGTAGCAGGATGAACCATATAGCCAAGAGAAACTATGACCAGAACAGAAAAGATTGCCCTACCCACGAGTAAATATTTTGTAGTACCCTTATTACACCATACATCTCTCTTGTATATCCAAATACTAGGTAGGAGCATAAACTTGAACACTCTATGGAGCGGTAAGGGTAGTTAACTCTTCTATAAAGTTCAATTATGATGAGGCTCGAACCTATAACTTCCGCTTGACAAGGTGGTGCTCTGAGGGATTGAACCACAATTCTATGAAAATGAAGTGTACAACCTCCATAGCTTTTATATACCATTTGATTCCATTCGAATGCATTGTAACAGGGACACAAATGATATATTGATGTAGATATCTACATAGATGTGTACTATAGTGACAATGTCACAGATTACTAGTCATCATGTGGTTACTGCCAAATCAATTGAAAATGAATCATACAATACCCCCCAATTTCACATCACAAAACCTGACAGTGTTGAAATCCCCGCCAACACACCAAGGCACTTTCCAAATGTCATTGACCTTTTTAACTCCTCCCAGAATTCATCTATCTTTTGGTTTATAGGATCATATACCGCTGAAAAGCCCAAATCATTTCTTGATCCAAATCCTTGAAGACATCGAGAATTTTCCTTCTTCGTTTTCTAGAAATTCCAATCTCCTCCAGTACCATTAGACAAAATCCCTCCCTTAAACTCATTAGCATTCTTTGCACAGTATTCCTAAACGTTTTCATCCACTTGCAGGGACCTAACATTTTCCTTCACACGAAAGTCTCATTTTGTCTCTTGCAATGCAATTACAACAAGCTTTTTGTATCCTGAAAAAAAAATTATCATGTTGCATTTGTGTCCCCCTCCCCAAACCCCTCACATTCCACGATAAAATATGCATAATAATACTTAACATAAGCACAAACTTCCACTTTCTTAACCGACTTTCCCTTTCCTTTCCTTTTTCCTTTTCTCCAGGTTCAAAGAAGTTTGCAACTTCAATGCACTCAGCCCTTTTTCTATTCCTCCTGACCATTGGTATCTTTTCCTTGTCCTTTTTCCAAATCGGCAAACCACCCAATCAGATGCTCTTTCTTCCCTTTATACATCATCCCAGCCTTTATCCGCACACCCATATAATCTTTAGCCAGCATAATCTCTATTATTTCTCCCAGGGTCTCAATAGGTTCCCCATTTATCTATTTCTTACGTTCAAAAGCTAACCTACATCTTAATTGATTCACTTGAGCAGCACCCTTCACTCCCTTGGCCCATCCCTTTCCCCAATCCTACCTCCTAGTGCATCTACTTCCACCCCTTATTTTCCGTTCTAACATCCATATCACCATTCTCCGGAGATGCCCCTCCCTCAAACCATCCATCCCTACCTCTTTGGAGTTCCCTTTCTGTTGCCTCCTCGCTCTAAAGACACTTAAAATCTTGCATAATTCTGCCCCCCTTGATTCCTATTCATGAGGTCAATGGGGATGTAAATTCAAGTGTGTTATGCAGCATGTTTCGGAAGATTGGAGAACCTGGCATTAAAAAGATGCAGAATGCCATCTATAAATATAAGAAACAACAATTCAGAAATATTCACCTCATACATACCTGTTTCAGCACGATTTACTGGTATATAGGGATGTACAGGATCTTCAAGAGAGTAATCATGATGTTTCTTCATTGCAGTAGGGAGTGAGGGGCGAGAAATTCCCTTCTTTCAGTGCTCACGACCATTGTATCTAAGAGTCAATGCCTATCAGCAGGTCTCTGCAAACTCTCCTCCGTGAACATTTGCATATTTGACTGTGCATTCTGCTGAATCTGGTGACATCCAATCTCTTCATAATCAGATGTTATTTCTCTTTCCTCATCAATCGAAAACTGCACAATACGCCCATTTCCATCTTCTCTGGACGTAATATCTTTAATAGAACTAGCCACAATTTCCATTTCCATAACTGCATCAATTATATTCCTAAGGCATGGCTTTTATCCTGATCTGATACACCTCTTAATTTGATCCTTCCTTTGTGCTTAAGGTTTGCCCCCCACGCTGCCCCCCTATTTCATCTTGTTTCGGTCACCATCACTGAAACTTGACCTTAGAGAATTGCTACCATATGACTGTCGGTATCCATTTAGCGTAAAGCATTCTGATAAAGTTCAAAGAAATATACCTGTATCAAGAAATCTATTTTGGCAGTTTGAGAAATACATGCAAAATAAATGTCGTTTTCGGTAAACGCTGAGGAGAATGGCTAACGTATGGGAACTGGGCAGGTTACTTGGTCAATTTGGATCAAAGAGTGTTCAGGCCTAGCTAGATCACCACCTTTAAATCTCTCTAGCCATCAGTTCCACCCAAATTATTCCCGCCCCTATCCCAAGTAGTAGAGGCGCCATCCGGAGTCAGCCTTTGACTCTCCCCTATCTCAGCCTCTTTTGTACATTCATCCCACACTCCTTCCCGACATCCAAACTTTCTTCCTCCACTCAAACAGCACCATGTATCTACCTTGAGCAATGCACTGTCTGCCCTCTTAACAATTTGCGCCTCAAGATCAAGTCATAATTTCAAATTTGACTCGGACTCTTAGACCTCACATAATTCTTTATCGTAGCATAGGCGTTCGACACCCAGTGGCAGAGCCACGTTATCCGATGGCCATGGGAGGTCCCGTGATTCCCCCATCCGTATATAATTTTTTTTGGTTCTTTAAGGACCGATATTTTTGGGTACAAGTTTATTCACGATGGACCCTCAACTCAAAGACTTTCTCTCTCTCTCTCTCTCTCTCTCTCTCTCTCTCTCTCTCTCTCAGCCCAATCCTTTCTCTGTTCTCCCACTCCCACCATTCTCTCTCTCTCTCTCTCACTCTCTACTCTCTTTTTTTTTAATGAATGATGGAAACAAATTTATTGGAAGAAAAGAAATATATAAGGATTACAAGAAGACTATATTTACAAGGTAACCAAAAAAAGGATGAGCAAGGGGCTCATCCCTCCCTAAAATAAGACCATCACTAGGAACATCATCCAACTCCTGTGAGACCTAATGCAATGCTCTCTCTCTCTCTCTCTCTCTCTCTCTCTCTCTCTCTCTCTCTCTTTTCCCAGGCCATCTCTTTCTCTCTCATATTCCCATTCCCTCTCTTTCCAGCAATCTCTCTCACTCTCTCTCTCAAGAGACTTTGCCTAAAGTGCTCAAGTTCTCCGTTACCAACGCCAAGAGCTCTCAAAGACCGTCAATTTTCAGTCGAATTCACAAGTTTATTATTATTTTATTATTTTTTAATAAGAAATAAAAGCCCTAATCTTTTATTTATAGTATAATTTTTTATACATATATATTTAAAAAATATTTTAATGTCTAATATTTCTTAGAATCCTAAAGCCCTAATTTTTATAATATTTTATAAATATAAAAAAATCAGGGCGTTAGGTCACTGGGACTGTCAGGGACACCCCATCAGAAAAATCCTGGCTCTGCCACTGTTGGCACCACACCCCGCTTGGCCAATGAACACACCACCAGCCGCTACCTCCCAGATACGAGACCCATAAATTTTTGTATGTTGTTTTCTTGATTCAACCCTAACTTACGGCCAGGCCATACTATCCACATCATATCATTCCAGTCTTGACGTGTCTCCCTCACCCGTAACCTCCTTTAACCCTCCCACCGTCTTCCTAAATCTCTGACTTTGATGGTACCACATTCTTAACCCCTGAGGCTCGTGAAATTCAGCTTCTTTTCCGGCGCCAGATCTATCACCTTCCTCTCACACACTCGAACCAAAACCAGCAGTTTGTCCCCTGTTTCCCCCCTTCCAATACCACTTCTCTGATTATGTGTCACCCATTCCCCTCATTCCTTATTCCGGCAGTCTCCACTACCACCTCTGCGAAAGTTCTTCTGCCACTCTATTCAACTTCTACAAACAGTTCAAACATTTTTCCATCTACCTGAAACTGAAGGGATCTTGGGATTTCAGACCATAATCCAACCCCCTACCTTCTGTCAAACATACATATGACCAGCATTTGTTATGACTTCATCATTATCAGGTAATAAGTGGCCGACGGTTTACAAACAATTCAGTAGCTGTTACAGCTAGAGAAACTTATGTCAATCGATTTCCATTGGCTCACTTAATCTTCAGGATGGTGATATCCATGAATAAGGACGTCAGAGAACCACCTTACACCATTTGGTTCCAAGTGCACAAATTTCAGACCATGGATGGTGATATCCAAATGCTTAGATACAGATCATGTCATCACCTCCAAAGTGGAGTGACGGAAAGGTCATGGCTGAGACACTATAAATCCCATTATCCAGTATGTTTCAGAACATAGACCTACAAAAACCATGCCAGTTTAATGATCCTACAAGTTTCTGAATCAAGAAACAAGCCACACAGAAGTTACAGAGAGTAACTCAGTTCATCACCCAACAAAAATAACTTATTTCAACCTCTATGTCGCAGGTTCAATCCCAGCTTACCTACCAAAATAATAATATTAATAATAAATAAATTTAAATTAAACTAAATTTAAAAAAAAAAAAAAAAAAAAACTTATGTCAAAAGAACTATTCTGTGCCTCATGCTACAGTCCCACACCGTTTTTGGCAATTGTGTTCAAGAATTTCTGCAACGTTAGAACCTCAATAGCGGCATTTTATCAAGAATCTCCAAGAAATTGTGATGTGAGATGAAATTTTTTGTAAAATATGATCTCTGCTTAATTAATCGATATAATACTTGGCAGATGTTTTTATTGCATTTTGCAGTAAGTAAAATAAACAAAAAAATCAAAGGGTCTCAATAAATTGACTGGAAAATGATCGATTGTGAATATGAAAAACCAACGATAGCAATCCTCACATCATTCCCAAATCTGAGCTGATCCTCCTCTACCTAAGTGGATTCCAACAAGTTTTCTCGGGCATCTAGTTGTGAAGGTCTGATGGAAAAAAAAAGCACCTGACTCACTCTCCTAAGCTATAAGACTCTTGGTCATTGGCACCAAATAGTTACTTACTGTTCCATAATCAGATCAATTCCTGCTTGAGTTTATCCCACGGACCATCGACAGTAGATGGGTAGATTCTTCTAAGAAATCTAGTGCACCAATTTCGCCTCAGAGCTTCCTGAATGCTCCTATTCTCTAATTTTATTACCCATTAAGAAAATTCAAACAAGCAAAATATCCACTACTAATATTTATCACAAAATCAGGGATAAAACATAAAAAAAGATACGTCAATCTCAATTATCATCTACAGAACATGCCAACATCCACTATTTTTGACTTCCTTTTTTTTCTTCTGATATTTAAGATGTGAGGTTGGGGGATCTCGCCCTTTCAATTAAAATCAAGAAATTGCACAAGCATAAATGGTGCTATTGTCAACATCAATAATTCATCGGCAATATATCAAGATTTAGCTCCTGGAGCTCAAGAAACTGAGACACTCCCAGTGAAACTAATAAATTTGCAGCTTGATTTGTCTCCCTCCAGCAATGTTGGAAGCAAATTGAGTCAAACTAGTGCTCAGACCATCGATCTCCCTAACCAAATGGATGTATCTTTACAATTTACAATTATGCAAATAACATGAAATGTGAGGGAAACACATCTATTAAAAGGAAAAAAATTTATTTCCATAGTTAGCTAAGGGGCAGCTTCGAAAGCTTATTCTCCAAATAAATCATTCAAATTGTGCAGTAAAGGGCACGGAAAATTTTTGTGCATACTTTGACAATTTACACTAAGTTAGTGATTTGATTGTCCTAGTGTTTCACACTAGGAACAAGTTTGCAGCTTTGTGCTGTTGTGAGCTGCAATATGCAACTTGCTTCACATAAAAAAAATAATTCTGTAGTCACAATATCACCAGATTACAAACGTACAAAGATAGTTCTAAATTGAACATACAATTCTAGTTTATTCTACACCAAAATTCAATTAGTGAGGATCTTTAAACCCAGAGAGACACATTGTAATCACAAAGCCCACAAAATAAAATTGAAAAATCAGAAATCTCTTAGCTGGTACTCATCAAATAAAAATAATATTCTACATAACAAGCATAAACATGAATCATAGGACACTACCCTGCACTTAGCACCTACTACAAAGTGAGTTGTCTTCCTCAATTCCACCTATTCAAAAAATAAATATCCTCTATAAGCCACCTCTCGCATATACCATAGCACAAAAATTGTGCTATTATGACCCCAAAGTAATAAAGGCTTAAGTTTCTGCTCCACTAACACCTAGGCATTTTTGGAGTATTGGTTAGGACCTTAAAAAATAGTATCAGCTCTTGTTCGAGTCATGGAAGGAGCGACGTGTGGAAAGGGTTACCTGGAGGGACCCAAAGAGGGGTACCAGAGCGAAAGCTGCCACAAAATGGGCCTCCGTAAGGATCCAAATGGGGCAACTAGAGGAAAGGGCTACTTGGGGCCCCCCAAAGTGGGGTAGCAGAGTGAGAGTCACCACAGAGAGGACTACCGCAGATGTCAGCTGCAGAGAGTGGTGGTGTGTTTACGACCTCAAAGTAATAAGCCCTAACTTTCGGTTGGAAACGCCAACCAATCGGGATGGTCCTGAAGTCAGCTCGTGACTTAATGCACTTATAGACTTATGGGTGGTGTTGGATAAGGAGGGGTTGGGGGGGATGCCCTCCACTAGGATCCGGGCTAGGCCAGAGGCCGGGTGGATTGGTCCCTTTTTTGTCTGTGTTTTTTCTCTTCTTTTCTTTTTTGGTTGGAGTGACCTTCCTATTGTACTCAGCCAACTTCTCGTTGCTTCTTTTTTAATAGATTGCGCCTTTACCGATAAAAAAATAAATAAAAATAAGCCCTAACTTTCAGCTCTAGTAATGCCTAGACATTGTTGGAGTATTGGTGACCGAGGTAATCAATATCGGAATTGGTATCGGTCCATCTTGACCAATACATATCGGCTGATACGGATGCAGTATCACCAATACTGTATCGGTCTTTTTTCATGAAACAAAAGTTCAAAAAAAAAAGGTTTGGTATCAGTCAGTATCAGCTGATACCGAGACAGTATCGGTTGATACTGATACAGTATCAGCCAATACTAACCCCGTTTCGGTCCAATACCACCTCGATACCTGTATCCGATACGTATCAGTATCGGTTTTCAACGAAAACGATACATATCGGTATCGGCCGAGTTTTGATTCCATGTTGGTGACAACTAAAGGTGCAGATTCTGTTAATCGAACCAAGCCAAAATCGAAAATTTCGGTTTCGGTTCGATTCAGCATTAACCGAGTCAAATCAGTTCGATTTCAGTTTGGTTAACTTTTTAAAACCTGAAACAGAAATCGGAAAAAATTGGTTCGGTTCGGTTTTTCATTTTTTATTTTTTTTACTCCTTTCCCCTTCTTTCGGTTTTTACAGGTTTTCGGTTTTTTCAAATTTTTGATAGGTTTTCTAAAGCTACCCAATTAGGTGTTCGGTTTCGGCCACCCAAAACTGAACCCGAGTTTTCAGTTTTGGGCTGGCTTCGGTCCAATTCGGAGGACCAGTTTTGCAGTCAGTTTTGATTTTCGGTTAAAAACTAGCACCTTTAGTTACAACCTTAACAAAAAGGTTCCTGACCATCCAATCAATCTATTAGTAGTGAACTGTAGTCAACTAAATCAATCCATCACATAATTTGAACACCAGTCAATTAAATTATGAGCCACGATATTTTAAAAAATAATAATAATAATAATAATAATAATAATAATAATAATTAATTAATTAATTAATTAGAGGATCAAATCATTTGGTTTTCTACTAGCAATAATAATCACCTCAAATTAAAATTTAAAAAGATTGTAACTCATTCTAACACAACAGTAGCACCTAACTCTTTAAGTTTTTCAACAATAGGATTGCCCTCCTCCTTAGTAACACCCTTCTTCAAAACAACGGGCACCTTTTCCACCAAATCCTTCGCTTCTTTCAACCCTAAATCTGTAAAAGTCCTCACTTCCTTTATGATCTTGATCTTGGCTGCGGCGTCAAACTTTTCGAGCTTGATGTCAAAAGCCGTCTTCTCAACGGTTTTCGACTCTGCCGCCGTCCCTGCAGATCCTCCACCGACGGCCCCTGATTTCAGGCCGGAGATCGCCGGTCCGTAGTTGTTTAGCCCTAATTTGAGACGGAAAAGTATGGAGTAATCATACCTTTCGAGCTTCGTCAGGTCTAGGAGTTCGTCGGCGATCCTCTCGAGTTCGGCCGATCGGGCTCTCTCCGTCGGAGTTGAGGAGTGAGAACGACGGAACATTCCGGCAGCAGAGAGGAATCTCATCAGTGGTAGGGAAGGGACTTTGGAGGGCATTTTGGGAAACTGATTTTATTAGATACGTATTTTGGTTGTTTTCGACATGGGAAGTGAACACGACGGAGACATCAGTTACTTGCAGAGTGAGTGAGAAGCAATAGGTCACTGGAGAGTGATTTGGGTTCGATTTCATGGGGTTTTACCCGGCTCGATTTTTTAGTAGGTAGCTCTGTTCGCGCCTACCGAATTACTCAGAGCGCATACGCTTAAAAACGCATTTGCCATTAATGAGATTAGTTTTCATCCTAATTTGTTAGTCGATGGATCTTAAGACCATGACTTATCATCAAACGGCGAGTTTTTTATTCCAAACAAAATTGACTGTTTGATGCAGTGCTGTGAGAACCGGACCGGTTCCGTGTTGAACCGGTTCAACTGGAACCACTGTCTTATCGAGTTTGTGGGGTGTGGACAGCCGCTCGGTACTGTTTAATGGTCAAAAGCGTCAAAACCACTAGAAAACCACCCAACCGTTCGAACCGTCCGGTTTTACTATTACCTAATAGTTTACATCATGAAAAATGGGGAACCGTCCGGTTTTACCATTACCTAATAGTTTACATCATGAAAAATGGACCTTTTCTAGAACCGCTATGTTGAAAACAGCCCGAACCCTTTCAAACCACATATTTTATATATATATATAACCCACCCAAAATAGTTTGAACCTATCAAACCGCAAAATCGTAAATCGGGGCTATTCCGATTTAGAAACCGATGATTGGTCACAAAATGTGGTCAATACAATTCGTAGACCAATTCAACCGCTATCAAACCATATGAATTGGAAACCGTGGATGCAACAGTTTTATGGCCGGTCTAAATTATCTAAGTAGCAATTTATAATTGGAACATGTCTCAATCCGAAGAAATATGACTATAAGTAGATGTGAACCATTTATAAACTTTCATATTAGCTATAAAGCTAATAATAATGATTATTATTATTATTCACATATTAGATGTTTTAAATTTTTCTAAAATATCAGTTTTGGACATGTTGAATTTTAATCTATGATCTATCACTCTGACGGTAAGGATCACTCACATCTTAAACCATTGACGCTAAAAGATCCTTGAAACACTATTGTGGGGTTTAAATGATGGCTGGGAGAGTCAATTCCTGATGAAGACACTATCATATTTTTGTGAAAATAATCATTCATCTAATAATAACTCTTTGTTGATCATTCACTTTTTACTCTTTTATGATATAATTGTAGGAAATTGGGCGCTTGATAGTTATGGGCAGGCAAATATATGTTTTGTGATTTCAACGTCTTTGATCAAATCAATTTCCATGCTACAATAAAAATCATAAATATAGATTATATTTTGTCACAAACTTTAGCTCACCAAATTTAAACAATGCTTTTACCTTACCATTCGATTTTTTGATGGCTGTGGTAAGAAAAAGTTGCGGTGCGCCTAGAAGCGCGACCTGTTTAGGCGATGATTCAATGAGCCGTCATAAAAAAAATTGATTTTTTAAAAAATTAAATGGTTTTTTTGCATATACCCCCATTTTATACTAATATTATAAAAAAATCTCTAAGTTATGGGTATTTATTCTGCAGCCTAAAAAACCTCTAAGTTATAGGTATTTATTCTGCAGCCCCTACTTTTGTATTTCTGTTTCATATAACCCCCTCACGTTAAGTAGCTGTGAGTTTATGGACGGAAAGCCTATTTTGCCCTTAATGAAACTAATATTTAAAAATACCACCATTCTAAAAGACCCTTCATTCATCTATATTTATAAGTCATGCCATTAAAGTTTATTACCATTCTAAAAGGCCCTTCTTTCACCTTTATTTACAAGTCATGCCATTATAATTTACCACTATTCTAAAAAGAGTACTTTTAAATCCACCTACAAAATCTTTGAGTTCACTCACGCTGAAACACATCGACTACATTGAATCAAAAGATGAAAATTTTTTATCGTCCCAATCTTTCATGAGATCGATCTTTAGATCATGGGTGTACGATCAGACGATCGACTTTTTATTTCATGTGGTACACACTCCTAAAAGTAACTTTAATATCAATTTTAAGCATGCATGTGATGTTAAGGTCACTTTTCTGAGATGTGTGACACGTGAAATAAAACACTGACTGCCTGATGGTACGATCATGATCTCAAGATCCATCATGTGAATGATTGGGAGGATAAATGATCTCCATCGTTCGATTCAATTCAATCAACGTGTTTCAGCGTGGGTGAACTAAAAAATTTCAGTGGGTGGATTTAAAGGTACTCTTCTAAAAGGCAGGCCCTTCATTTACCCATTAGATTCAAGACTCATTAGATGGGTGATTCTCCCATTAAAACATGTCAACGTTTGGACGAATACTCAACCAATGGAGAATTTGTGGCAAACGATGCAATTATTCTTAAAAGAAAACCTTCAATCTACGTGTTCCACTCAAAATACTCGTCCTTCCAATTTCCTATATGATTCAAGACCTATTTTTAGGAATTGGATTGTCTAACCGCGTCTGCTTCCATCCACCGAATCTTTGAGTTCACTCACGCTAAAATACATTGATTGCATTGAATAAGACGATGGAGATCGTTTAGGCATACCATTACACGATCAGTGTTTTATTTCGTGGCATACATTTCAGAAAAGTGACCTTAACATCACGTATACGGTTAAAATTAATTTTAAGGTATTTTTTTTAGGTGTGTACCACATGAAAAAAAAATTCAACCATCTGATGGTGCCACCATGATCTCAAGATCCATCGTGTGAAAGGTTGGGACGATAAACAATCTCATCGTCTGATTCAATGCAATCAACCATCTGATGGTGCCACCATGATCTCAAGATCCATCGTGTGAATGGTTGGAACGATAAACGACCTCAATTGTCTAATTCAATGCAGTCAACTATCTGATGGTGCCACCATGATCTCAAGATACATCATGTGAAAGGTTGAGACGATAAATGATCTCCATCGTTCGATTCAATGCAGTCAACCGTCTAATAGTGCCACCGTGATCTCAAGATCCATCGTGTGAAAGGTTGGGACAATAAACAATCTCCATTGTCCAATTCAATGCAGTCAATGTTTTTCAGCGTGGGTGAATTCAAATATTTGGTGGGTGGATTTAAAACTACTCTTTTTCGTAAGTAGAGGGATGAATTTAAAATTACTCTTACCACGTGTAAAGGGTGAGAATTTAGTAATTTTAACTTTCAAAAGGACAAATATGATATTTAGGCTATTCTTTAACGGGTGGTTAACCATTTAAAGTAGCATTCGTTAAAGATGGTGTTTTATAAACACAAAATGCTAACTCAGGGAGTTTAAAGCAAATAGCTATAACTGAGGGGTCATTTGTAATATCAACATGGCACAGGGGGTATTTGCAAAAAAACCCAAAATTAAAAGACATAGATACTTTAAAAATAGAAAAAACCGTGCGAGCTCACTTCAAACGGAGATCTGCAAAGCCGATCCCTAAAATCTCTCATTTTCTTGTAAGTTCTCTCAATTTTTTTTGGTTTTGTTATTGGTAATTTCTCTCAATTTCGTGTATCAAAAGCATGAGATCTTTGATCCATTTGATTTATTCTGTAAGTTTCTTTCATTTCAATGTTCTCCTCGCAGATCTTTCAGTCTTTAGCCGAATTCATCTCTGGTTTCGCATGTTTAGATTCAAAGCAATGAATTGGATTAGTCGGAAGATCTACCTCTACAATGTGACCTTCGGACTCTACATGCTGGATTGGTGGGAGCGGTGCCTGTTCAGTATCCTTTCCTCTTTTTCTAGGGTTTCTAAATGATTGGTGATTTTGAATTTTGAAATGGTTCTTCAATCTGACTGCAATTTCTAGTGTCCTAGATCGATATGACTGCATATGAGCATCGTATACACATACATATGTTTTGTTACTCGATTACTTAATTCTAGATTTTTTGAAGTTCGATTAGTATAGCTATAGTGTCCCCCAGGCTGCTTGAGCCATCGATATTGTACACGTGATCTGGACCGTCCATATGGCGATCCATCTCGTGGGTGGGCATGGGCATTGCTCCACGGCATGGTTTTAAATAGCAGCCATATTTGATACATATCCGCCCATATGTATCGGGTTAAGGTCCATCTGATATGATATACACTCCCGATTTGATACGGGGTAAAATACCAGGTCAAACTGGTCAAATATCGGTCACATCAGCTTATATCCAATAGTATGCAGGAGTTCTTTACAAATATATTTCTTACAAATATCTACTAAGATCTAATTTAGGTAATTGTATCTCATAGCAGAGTTCTGTACTCATTATTGCTTCAAAAATAAAATTTGATGGAGGGTGTTCCCTAGTGTGTTGGTTTGTCTGCGGGTCTGGGCTGGGGAGTTATAATTTGTGGTTTTGTTGTGGGTTTTGTGCACAGCTCGTATGTAGTTGGGCTTCTGTTTTTTTACTTTATTCGCCAATTGTAAGAATTCTCTTTGCCGATAAAAAAATGAAATAAACAATTTGGTTTCTCTATTGGGTAGACAACTGTGGCACTATTGTCTTTAGTCTTTTGGGCTCTTAACTTTGTAGATACATTGATGATTGTGTTGCTGTGGTTTATTTGCTACAACGGATCACGCTCTGCTGCTGACTTCTATAAAAAGTAACTCTATGCTCTTCTTCCTAGTTTTATATGCTCTATGTGGTGCACACGCTTAAATGTTCATAACTGGGAAGCTGAATTCTAGTTTATCTGGAATTATGGTAAATGATGGCTTATTTTTCTGTGTTTCACTTGACATTTGGAAATGGATTCAGTGTAGACGAAAGTTCTTTTTTGTGGTCAGTTAGCTTCATTTTCGGTACCTTATTTTATTGCTGGGCATAGTTCTTTTGGGCTCCTTATTTAATTTGCTAGGGTTTGCTAGCAGTTATGGCTATTTGGATACTCGTTCTAGTTGTAGCAAATACCCTTATGTACCTAGAGGATCTCTTCGTGTATTGCATGATCTAGAAGTTGCACTTTTGATGATTAATTATAACTCTATAGTTCAATACTGTCGACAGAAACATTTTAGTGATGTTTATATTGTTTGCAAAAGGCGTGGTCCTTGTTATTTTTAGAATATCTGTTCATGATATTTTGTTATTTAATAAACAATCAAGGAAAACCTATGAGAAACCTCCCTCGCTAATATTAACTCTTAGACATTTGTTTCTCTCTCATTTTTTACTTACACACACACACGCCCATATCCACACCCACATACCTGCACCCGCATGCACGCACTCGGACACTCACACACGCATCTTTCATTAGAATAGCCAAATTCATTCCTAACTTTTGTTTCTCGCCATGCCTTATCAATCTGGGGCAACCCGATTCATGAGTTATAACCCCCTTTCATTTCATGCACTTATCTTAGTATGCCTATCCCTCTTCCAACATCACAATTGATTATTTTTTTCCCTAGAGGAGGATTGTGTTAAGGATATGTTCTCATTAATCCCTACTTGGGATTGCTAACCTAATTTATGACATTAAAGGCGCGTAAATAGGGAGCAAATTTAAAATGGCTTATCCTTTTGGCTAGTGGGATGACATGATGGTTCTTGTTTTTATGGAGCACAGATTTGGTATGAGCTAAGGAGGAAGAAAATAGGGGATTTCAAAGTGTTAATTAAGGTGGAATAAGTGGAAGATGATTATTCTTGAGTTCTTGCGGGTGTATGTCCAAATGACTACAATTAGGCATAGATTTTTGAATGTGCTAGAAATGGTGCGAAGGACTTGAAATCTCCCTTGGTGGATTGAAGTGGGTTTTCAATATAATTAGACTTTCCTACTAGTATGTCGAATTTCTCTGAGTTTGTGGGTAACATGGAACTTATGAATCTTTCATTAAATTGTGGTTCTTACAAAGATCAGATAATCAAGAGTGTGGTTATTTATAGATTCAATCATCATCATCATCATTGTCGTCATCATCATCAGGTCATGCCCCATTTATTTGGGTCGGCTTAGCGAGTCTTATTTTTCCACTCAATTCAATCCATACATGTTATTTTTCAATACTTCTCTTCAAGGTCGTATTGTTCTTCCAATCTTCTCCTCTTTCCTTGTGCTTTTATCATTTCAATCCTTCGTATAAGTGTTATTTCAGGTTTCGTTGGACATACCCAAATTATCTCAAACAACATTATTAGATTTTTTCCTTTTTGTTGGGGGCCACCACTAAACTTCCCTTATGGCTGCGTCCATCTTAACATACGGATCTCAACCACATAACTCTATCTTCTTCTTGTTTCTTTATAGCTTAACACTCTGCACCATTCAGTAACGCATGTCTTACTATCATTTTGTGAAAATGTCCCTTTAATCGAAGCGTCACTTATTGATCACAGTGCACACCTCTTGCCTTCTCTACTTTGCCCACCCTGCATTGACCGTATTTAGGATGTTCTCAAACACACCATTAAGTTGTATAGTAGAGCCCGAATATCGCAATCTATGGCATTGTGACACTAAATGCTTTGTTGTCAAAAGTTGCGCCTCGCTTGGTCTACATAAGGAGATATGCCGGATTTCTTGGAATGCATTTAGATGGGCCCACCTATCTCGCAAGGGTATTAAGTGAGATGACAAATATTGCAGCCAAGCTTTACAATGGTTCATTTTTCTCCTTTCAAAAAAAAAATATAGTCATAACTCTCATTAGACATTACTCTTAATTTTTTTTTTTAAATATGGGTAGTGATTTAAACCCCTTACCTCAAACTACATGCTTGAGGGAATCATTACTTGAGTACAGAGTTAATCCCTTAAGACCCATAATCCAATTTTTATAAATCTAACAAAACAAAATTGTATCTAATCATTTACCTTGATTCCTAAAAATATATCTATTGCATCATAGTAACTCCACATTTGATTATTATTGATTAATAGGTGTATCTAAATTCAAAGGCCCAAACTCTTACCATTATCAAATAGATGATGTGCTTGTTATTTTTTGCTTTTCCTATTTACTTTGTTATTTGTTGTTTCGTAGTTTCTAGTTATTAACTCTTTCAACCTACAATTTTATCACGAGGATTGATACTTAAATGAGTATATTTATTATAAATCATTTAGAGGCTAATATTATAAGCAAGAAGAGCAACATTGCTAGGCCTCACCGCCTAGACCCCCCCCCCACCCAGCGCCTTTAATAACTATGACTAATGGTTTTCTATTTTGACGATATCCTCCTCCTTACTCTTATGCTGGTTAAACTTGCACTCCATGGACCTGATATTATGTTTGTTGTGTCCATTCATTCACAACCAGTGCAAACAACTGAGGACTCAGTACAAGTCCTTGACGCAAACTAACTCTATAATGGAACTCAACTCTCTCTCCCCATGTATTCTTACACTAGTTATTTCTCCTTTCATTTCCTCCTTAGCACCCACTAGATTATCTATCTCGATCCCAATTCATAGCCCTTTTCTAAATTGATAATAATCATAGATTGGATGCTTTTTAAAATTATAGAGGATTGAGAGACTTTTTATCCTTGGGTTAAATGAATCTTTAAGAATCGGCTTCAGACTTTGCATCGTTATTGCTTGAAACTATAGTTGAAAGATCAGGTCCTTTTCTGTTCTGTTATGAGAGTTCTTGGTTGAAGAAATTGGATTAAAGTAAAGAGTGGAGTGCTTTTCAAGGTTAGGCATGGGAAGGCTTCAAATTCATGGCTAATCTTAAAGCTTTAAAAGGAAACTAAGTGATAAAAAAAAGATACATTGTTACAATTATTGGAGCAAAAAAAGATACATAGTTCCGATATAAGTCATTTGTTAATGTGGAAGGGAAAAAGATACACTGTTAATAGTTGAAATATACTGATATAATGGATACAAATCTTGCTCATTGTGGGTGTCCAGTTGTGATTTAGATAAAAATAAACGACTAATGTGATCGTGGAGGAAAGCACAAAGAAAATAAGATGGGATATTGTTAACTGATTGCAATACAAATATACAACAACATATGCAATATTAGGATTCAAATTGATGTAGTCCAAAATTTTAATCTACTGTGAAGTCCAAGAAAGAAGACTAGAAAACATGAAAAATAAAAATTGGAAGAAAATACAAAAAAAAAAAGAAATCTATTTTTTCTTTTATCAGTAAATCTAATTAGATTTATTGACGAGAAGTCTCTGATCGAAAGATCATGGAGTGCTCAACTTTCTATCTCGTCACTTATGTTTGGCCTATTTTGAAGTATCAAACAACATCAGATTGATTAAAAAATGATCTTACTTGAAAGCTTGTCAAAACATATTTCCAACGAGCCACAAAACACACAATTTTGATGAGTATTGAAGCAAGGTAGTTAAGGCCATGGATCAAAATTTCGTCCGATACCAATACGTATCGGTGGTTTACATACATTTACCGGACGATACATTCAATGTATCGTCCGGTACTGATACGTATCGGTTTTGGGCTCGGACGATATGTATCGGTTTTCCGATATTTTAATCCTTAGTTAAGGCGGTGTGGCGAGTACATGGCGAAGAGGCTCGCCAGGCCATGACCAGGCCATAGCGAGGCTATTTGTTATTTTTATTTATTTATTTTTTTTATAACTTTTTGTTTATATTTATTAATCATTATTATTTCTTTTTTCTAATTTTTTTACTATTTTTAAAAGATTTTATATTTATTAATCACTATTATTTTAATATCCTAAACAACCTCATTCATTTCCCTTAGAATTGGAAGGCCGAGCACAAGAAAAATTTAAGAAAATATATATTTCTATAGCATATGGTTTTTAAAGTAAAACAAATATGAAAGTAAAAATGAACATACAGTCAGTCATATTCAAAAAACAGAAAAAAAAAACAGAGAACAAAAAAACAGAAAAAAAAAATTAGAAAAAAAAATCAGAAAAAACAGATGAAAAAAAAAAGAAAACCAGAGAAAAAAACAAAAAAACAGAGAACAAAAAAATAGAAAAAAACTAGAAAAAACAGAGGAAAAAAAAAAGAAAACCAGAGAAAAAAACAGAAAAAACAAACAAAAAAAAAAGAAAAAAAAAGAGAAAAAAACAGGAAAAAAAAAGAGAAGAAAAACAAATTTTTTTTTTTATATAATAAAATAGAAAATAAAATAAAAAACAAAATAGAAAAAAAATGGCGTACCAGGGAGATCGGGAGACAAGAGACAGCTGCTGAAGCTGTTGTTGGTGAAGTTGGTGAAGTTCTTGGTCATTGTTGGTGAAGCCGGGTGAAGGTCAAGTCAGCTGGTGAAGTCAGAAACAAGTCAAGTCATGTTGGCGTCTTGGCGAAGCAAGGAGATCGAGAGACGAGAGACGGAGCAGAGAGGGAGAGCGAGAGACAGAGAGCAAGAGATCTCTAATAGCCTTAAGTCCCAACTCCCAACCCTTTTATATGAGTTTTATAAGTTATTTTATAAGTTAAATAACTTATAAGTTATATCTTATAACTTATAATATAACTATATAAGTACTATGACTTATCTTATAATATAAATGATAGCTTATATAGCTTTTTATAAATAGCGTATATGGCGACGCTACGGCGCCATACTGCTATGGCGACGCTATGGGTCATTTATGGCGATCTACGGCGCCATTCGTTATGGCGACGCCATGGCGTCGCCTTGACTACCATGTATTGAAGAATTTATGGCCAGTTATGGAAGGCAACAATTTGTGTTTTTTGGTATTAGAGTAGGTCTGATACCTTCGGTAGTGACAAGATGTCACCAAGAATCAGCGCCAATATCTTGGGTAGTGACAAGATGTCACCAAGGACCAAACCTACGACGACTTAATGACTAGATAGATTGGAGCACGTTTTAGAGGATTATTCCAAGACTAGATTATGTTATGTAGTCGCATAGAAGCAAATATAGGATCATAGGTGATAAGTATAAGGTTGAGATGAATGCTTAGAAAACTCATCGTCTATCCCTATCATCGAAGGTTTGTTGATCATGCCTCGAAGTTAAACATCGATATAGAAGGAGATGTACATGGTTTTAAAGTCATCATTCTTTTTGGCCGAGTTTGAGGATGAAGATGTGGATATCTTTACAGAGATCAACGACTAGATCGATATTTGAAAGGTGAAAAAGTTATGAGTCAAGATTTTCAAGTTATTGAAGCCTTAGATCAAGTTCAAATCGTTGAACAAAAGCCTGATGCAGTTTTCGATATTGTCATCAAAATTAAGATCAATGGTCCGATGGAGGTTTCAATGATGGAAGAATGACTTATCATCAGGTCGACCACGATCAACGGTTTGTTAATGATGGAAAGGTGTTTGATGGAGGTGCGAATGATGCCAAAAGCTCAAGTCTGGTTATCAAGGTGGATCAATGGTTGGACATCAAGTTGAATATGACTTTAAGGTGGTGGAGTATGACAACCAGTACATATACCAACTGCCGAAGGGTATGACACAGTTATTGTTTGAGACACTTGTGAAGTTACAAACATTAAACCCATGGCACTATGGATCAATTCTCTACGTATTGAGGGTTAAGGTGGGTCTACATTATCAATTACCGAAGAAACCAAAAATTAAGTTGAAATTGGGATCGCCGATCAAAGAGTCAGAGGCTAACAAAATTAAAGAGGATACGAAGGGGTAACGTAACATAACCAGTAGGAGTCGAATTTTTCTCAACCCGAGGATTATGCAGCGAGAAATTCAGCCCCAGATATGAGGATTAAGAACTGGAAGAAGAGAAAAAAATAGCCACGAGCTCGTTTTCATGTCTGAAACCTGGCCAAAACATGGGTTTTTGAGGGATTTTAAAATAAGGTTCAAATATGGGTTAAATAAAAGAACCCATGGGTCCCCCGAAAGTAAAGTTAAATGAGCCTTAAATATGGCTTTCAGCGTGACCTACGTGATCACTTGACCATAGAGAATTATGGCTTTTAAGGCATGCACATCACCTTTGCACGTCTCCCCCTTTTGCTTCGACATTTAACCACTTCGTTGCCTTGATCTTCGAAACCCCTCGTCATTGATTGAGATAGATGATGTGTTTCCGATCATCCATCTGAACCCTATACTTATTACCTCCGATCCTTAATTTGCCTTTAAGCGACTGTGTAAGACAATCTAGTCTTGTAATAACCCTTCGAAACGTGTGCTCCAATCTTCTAGTCGCTGGATGGTCATAGATTTGGTCCATGGTGACATCTTGTCACTAGTAAAGATATTCAACCTTCTCTAATACCAAATAACGAAGACTGCAGCTCACTAACGCTTCTAGATGGTATTGATGTGCAAAAAAAATATTAAAGATCACTAGTTAACAGACTTGGTAGATGAACACAATTAAAATCTGTAATCGTTTCTAGGGTTAGGTTAGTTGAGGAGAAGGAGGAGAAGAAGAAAGATGGGGGAAATTAGGGCGATCAGATCCTTGCCCTCACCCCCTTTATTATTAGTATTTGTATCACTTACAAAATAGAATTCCATATGTATCACTATCACCCATATGGAATATTCTAGTATTCTATCAACACACTCATACACCAAGTCACTAATACATATGACACACCTACGCTTCATCTCAAATTGATGCATAGATGTCTATCATGCCTAACTTGGAGGTGATATCATACAATCGTTTTCCACTAACAGCTTCAGTGAGATATCAACCAACTGAACTTCGGATCATACTTGTGGTCTACAAAACTCCTTTGGATCAACGTTCTTGCAAATGAAATGACAGTTGACTTCTATGTGCTCGGTTCTTTCATGAAATTTCAAGATTCTCGGTAATATGAAGTAAAACCTCATTGTCTCCAGTTAACATCTATTCTAAGATCCGTCAAAATATCCCTAAGCCACATCCTTTCACAAACACTCTGGGACATAGCTCTATACTCTCACCTGCACTGAGAGTTAGTAACGATAGGACTCTTCCAGTTGACTAGATTGATTCCTACCTAAAAATGCATAGCAACCTGATATAGAGCTCCTATCATTTAATGAGCCAGCCCAATCGGCATCAATAAAAACCTCAACATTCAGATGTCAATGGTTACAGTAGAGTAGGCCTCTTTCTGGGCTACCTTTCAAATACCTCATGATCTTAAACACGACATCCAAGTTGGTACTATGTGAGCGCATATGTTGGCTCACCACGCTTATAGCATAGACAATTACCGGTCTTGTCATGGTCAGATAGATAGTTTCCCTACAAGTCATTGATATACATGTGCATCCTTAAAGAGTTCGCCTTCATCGCTATTAAGCATGTGAGTCTGCTCAATAGGAGTAGGCACGGGTTTACACACTAACATACTAGTTTGTCTCAGTATATATTTTCTCTCGGAAAGAACTATGCCCTTCCTCGACCTGCCCACTTCAATCCCCAAGAAGTATTTTATGCCAAAAAATTGAGACAAATAACATTTCAACTTCAATAATTCTTTACTATTATTCACACTATTTGTCCACATATACAATACGTGTTGTGAGGCGAGTGCTTTTCTTACAAACAATATGTGGTCGTAGTGGCTACTCTTGTACCCAAACCTCATATAACTGCTTCACTGAACTTTTGGAACCCGACTCTAGGCGACTGCTTTAGCCCATAGATAGACTCTTTAGTTTGCAGACCTTTCGTTCCTCCCCCTAGCGGGAAACCAAGTGAGAATGCCATATATACCTCTTCCTTCAAATCACCATATATCCAGCTGGTAACCAGTTTCTATATGCTCCAAGAGACAATAGTACCCGAATAGTATTTGACTTAGCTACTATAGCAAAGGTGTTGTAGTAATCAATACCCTGTGTTTGTGTGAATTCTTTTGCAACTAACCTGACCTCTTATTTCTCTATAGATCCATTAGGTCTATATTTCACAATGTAGATCCATTTGCAGCCAACCACCTTCTTTCCAATAGGGAGTTCTACAACATCCCATGTTTGGTTATGTTCAAGGGCTCGCATCTCTTGCATCATGGCTTTCTTTGACTGTGACTGAAATAGGGCGTCTAATACACTCGTAGGAATGGAAATGGAGTGCAAATGAGAAGCTGCGAGACTTCGATATGTAGCAAACTTACTAATAGGATAATGAGTGCATGACCTTGGAGCCTTAAGAAGAGCAATGGGAAGGTGCAAATCTTCTTGTGGAGGAGCATCACTACTTGGCATACTTGTTTATGGAGAAGGAGCTTGATCAGTGCTCTCAGGAGAAGTTTTCCTCTTCATCTTCTTAAAGGCTTCACTGATGCAGGACAACACCCTAGGCTACGTGAATGACAAATGAAATGAAATCTTGTCGAAATTAAACTAAATTAATTAAGCAATAAATCACACAAATGATCGCGATTCCTTAGGATTTTGCAGATTTCCGTTGAAGATCATGTTCGGGTCGGATAGGGTCTAGTCCGTGCGCTAGATCCGTTAATCTCGCGGAAGGAGGATCCTAGAGATAGAACTCTAGCCGCTTCCAGAATAGGGTACTCGCTTATAGTCCAATGAATGAATCACGGGTTCCCTCCAGGGTTCATCGATTCAAAATGGTGTACGGGTTCAAGAGAGATCCAGGGCTTATTGAATCAGATCGACTCAACGGTGTGAACAAGCGATGCTTGCTCTAGCGAACTATCCTAGAAAAAATTCTTTTGTGGGCATCCTTCGATGTCTCGCTCAAGCGACAACCAGACTCGCTCGAACGACTTTTGGCCGAAAGTTTAGCCTCTTTTCTGAAGCATTCTCGCTCGAGCGGGAAGTGAAGTCGCTCGAGCGACCTTGGGCAGTGTGCTTGTTATTCTTCTTTAGGCCCGGTTCTGGTTCCCATTCCGCTTCTTCCGACGCCGGTACACACGATATGGTCCATAATCGATGTCCACAAAGTTGGCATCCCCGTCAACTCTCTCGGACCCAAAAGGCCTCATCACTGATGAAGCGGAGGTATGATATTGATCGAGCATGTCGCGGGGTCAATGCGACAAACTTTGTTTTCATGTATCCACGTGTTCTCCGATTCCGACTTGCCCATCCATTTCACCAGGTATTTTTGAAATCCTCCATCATGGGTGGATACGACGAGATCATCCAAGATCCCTTCAATTACATCTTTCCGCTGCCTACTTGTGAATGGAAGGGGTAGGGGTTGTAAGGGTGAGGTGGGTGTGTGGGTAGGGGTTGTTTGGAACGGGTTTGCAAGGAGGTGAGGTTGAGCCCAGAGAAGGGACTAGGTCATCCACATTGAACATGGAGCTGATCCCTATATTCGGAGGAAGTTCAAGGACGTAACTAGTAAGCATTAGGGCCATTCCTTGCCACAATTTAAAAAGGCTCAACGCCACAGGCTTGGAGCTTTTTGGAGACTCCCGATGGGAATCGTTCCGGCCTAATCCGAGCCATGACATGATCACCGATTTGGAATTCCTTGAAACACTTATGTGCATCCGCCGAACTTTTGTATTGTTCATTACTTGAGTTAATTTTCTGTCTAATTTCGGTATGCAAACTATGAATATGCTGTGCAAATGCATTTATGGACTCGGACCATGGGTTAAAATGAAAACCCAGACGTATCGTTCAAATAAAAACCTGCAAGATTTCGGACGACACGTCGGAATAAGATCATTTTATGACGATACATTGAATGTATCGTCCGGTATCTGCAATACAAATGAACGATATGGTACATTTAATGTACCGTATCATTCACGTCCAATACCGATACGTATCGTCTGATACGTATTGGTATCGGACGATATTTTGATCCATGACTCGGATACTCGATGTAATGCAGACATTGGTATTGAATCTAGTGGTGTTCTAAGCCTATGACCATGTACGACCTCAAACGGACTCATGCCTATGGACTTATTGACAGAATTATTGTACACAAACTCAACTATTGGCAACGTAGAATCCCAAGTCCTAATATGATCACCGACAAGACAACGGAAGAGATTACCTAAACTTCTATTGGTGGCTTCCGTTTGGCCATCAATTTAGGGGTGATAGGCTGATGAGAACTGTGGCATGGTACCCATCATGTGCGACAAGGTTTTCTAAAAATAACTGGTTAACTTCACGTCCCTATCTGACACGATGGTTTTGGGTAACCCATGGAGATGCACAACCTCCTTGAAAAATAGCTTTGCGATATGAGCTGCATCGGAGGTTTTAGAGCAGGGTATGAAGTGGGCGATTTTAGAAAATCGGTCCATTACCACAAAAATGGAATCGTGCTTTCGCAGGGTCTTGGGGAGTCCGAGCACAAAATCCATGGAGATGTCTTGTCACGTGGTGTGTGGCACGGGTAACAGGGTGTACAGACCCGTATTTTGTCTACTTTGTTTGACCATTTGGCATGTATGACATTGCTTTACAACCTGAGAAATATCTCTCTTAAGGCTAGGCCAGTATAACCTATCATCAATGAGTGCAATGGTCTTGTTGCGTCCAAAATGTCAGGTAATCCCTCCGACATGTAACTCTCAAATGAGGAAGTCACGCAATGAAGTACAATGGATGCATAGGCGATTGCCTTTGAACAAATACTCGTCTTGCAGGGTATACTTAGAGTTAGTGCTGGTCAGATTATCAAGGAGAGCAACGCATTCCACCCTGAAATTTGGGCACTCGGGATACTCTTGTTTCAATTGCTCAAATCCAACAACCTTGGTGCTCATAGTGTGCAAAGTTACCACTCGACGACTAAGCGCATCAACCGCTTTGTTTTCAACACCGGCCTTGTGTTTCAAAACAAATGTGAACCCTTGGAGGTATTCGACACACGTCGCATGCCTCGGGTTCAACTTCCTTTGGGAAGCAAGGAAGCGTAAGGCTTCATAGTTAGAGGACAATACAAATTCTTGCGGTCTAAGGTAATGTTTCCAATACTAAAGAGATCTGACGACCACATAAAACTCGTTATCGTAGGTGGAGTAATTTTGTTTTGCCTCATTAAGCATCTCGCTAAAGTAGGCCACAGGGTAGCCTTCTTGGCTAAGCACTCCGCCTATGCCTACACCCAACACGTCACAAGCTACTTCGAAGAGTTTAGAAAAGTTAGGTAGACTCATGATGGGTGCGTTAGTCGTTCTCTCCTTAATCTCAGCAAAGACCTTTGTCGCAGCTTTGCTCCATTGAAACTCTCCTTTTTTTCATGCAATCGGTGACGGGAGCCATGATGGTGCTAAAATTTCGAATGAAGCGACGATAGAATGTGGCCAAACCATGGAAGTTACTAATTTCGTGAGTATTCCTAGGTTCGGGTCACTCCACAATAGCCTCAACCTTTTCGAGATCCGCAACCATCCCGTTGGCCAAGACAATAAATCTTTAGAAGACAATAGATCATTGCATGAATGTGCACTTCTTGAAATTTGCGTAGAGTTTCTCTCCCCTCAAGGTCTCGCAAACCAACTTAAGGTGGATCAGGTGTTATTCCTCGTCATGATTGTAAAACAATGTCGTCAAAATACACGACAAGGAATTTGCCTAGGAACGGCCTCAACACTTGAGTCATGAGCCTCATGAAGGTGTTAGGGGCATTAGATAGCTCAAAAGGCATGACCATCCACTCATAAAGACCATTTTTTGTCTTGAAGGCGGTTTTCCACTCATCACCTGGGCGGATTCATACTTGATGGTAGCCACTTTTAAGGTTTATCTTGGAAAAGATAGTGACACCAACCATCATATTCAACATGTCATCGAGCCTCGGTATGAGAAACCGATACTTAACCGTAATCTTATTGATTGCTCAGCTATCCACACACATACGCCAAATACCATCTTTCTTAGGTGTTAGTAATGCAGGTACGACACAAGGGCTCAGACTCTCTTGAATGAACCCTTTCCGAAGGAGCTCGTTGACTTGCCGAGTTAATTTAGCGTGTTCAATCGGATTCAACCTATAATGAGATAGGCTCGGTAGGATAGACCCGAGAACTAAGCCTATGGCGTGTTGAAGGTCACGCATAGGAGGGAGCTCATTGGGTAGGTCTTCTAGAAAGACATCCGCAAATTCTTTCAAAATTGGCTCGACCTCCTTGGGGTACTCGCCCACATATTCGAGAGTACGCTTGACGATGACAACGTACAACACACTCTCATCTAACGATGCTCTCTCAAACTCCGAAAGGCTCACAATATTGATAGTCTTAGATTGACCTCCCTTCTCCATTCTGTTGGTCGATGGTGCTTTGAGAGGCAAAGGGTTTAAAGTTATCTTCTTGTCCTTATGCGTGAACATGCATACGTTAGATCAACAACCCAGGATGGTCACATCCAAATCATAGAGTCATGGCCTTCCCAATATCATATGGCCCACATCCATTGGCACCACATCACACCACAATGTGTCGGAATACGAGCCCAAGTGAATTGGCACGCGACACCTCTACGACACTGGAATGGAAGAAGAGTCAACCCATGCAACTTTGTATGGCCTCGAGTGAGCTTCGGGTGTAAGCCCTAAGCGGGTGATGGTGTGTGTTGACACCACATTGGTGCAACTCCCGCTATCTACGAGAACCCTACTACTTTTCTCTCCACATTTGGCGAAAGTGTGGAAGATGTTCTCCCTACACCAATCCCCTTTCTCATCCCGTTGAGGTTGTGTAAGGGTACACCTCACAACTAGAGCACGACCACTGTCATTACCTTCTTCATCACTACGTGTGACATCCGGCTCAAAGACTTTTTCCTTAAATTCCTTCATCCTCATCCCCTTCTCCTTCAATAAAGAGATTCCTTTGAGGGTCTCTCATTGGGCATTGGGTGGCAAAGTGTCTCAATCATTAACATTTATAGCACTTGACTTGAGAACTGCCCCTCGAGGATTCTCCTATCACACCCTTTCCTTTGTCAAATCACACATTGGTGGAAGTGGATTGTGTGGGTTTGGGAGGCGGGTTTCCTGCATTAAGTCTTACCTCTCCGGTACGATATTGATCGGTATGAGGTTTGGACTGTCTCACCACCGTCATTTTCAAATATCGTTCAAAGTCCTGAACAACAGTGTAACACTGATCGAGAATCTCAACGGGGTGAGAGATCAACTCTTTTTGCAGATCAAATCGCAATCCGGTGCGAAATCGGTAAAGGGTGACTTGAGGATCTTCCGATACTTTGACTCTCATCATATATTCTTCAAATTTGCCAATGTAATCGGCTACGGGCACATTACCTTGGCGTAAATTTTGTCATTGATCAAAGAGGCGGTTGTAATCATGGGTCAAAATACCGGAAATCCGATACATTCAATGTATCGGCGATACATTGAATGTATCGGTTTGATACATTCAAAAAAAAAAAAAAATCTCAAAAAAATCTGAAAAAATACCAAAAAAATCTGAAAAATTATATTTATTTACTTTGTATTTATTTCAACTATTTTTGCTTTTATTTTTGACTTATTTGATGCATTATTTAGATGAATATATAAGTCACATGCCTATTTTGCGACTTAACCCAAGTCACATACCTATTTTGTGACTTATTTTTGACTTAAGATCACATTTTTGACTTAATGTAATAAATCTTCTAACATTATTTTTGACCAACTGATCACATGCCTATTTTATTAACAATATTTCATAATTTGATCAACGCAGCCACGCATAAACTAAATTACAATGTATATTGACAAAAATAAATTATATATTATCAAAATTAATAGCTATGTTGATAAAAATAAATTTAATTGTATATGAAAAACTTACTTTAGAGACACATTGAATTTCGTGGTGGTTCTTAGCCCTCATGATCATCATCGTCATCGGTCGTGACTTTCGGCTTTCCTACTATATTGTTGGCCATATTGATACCCCATGATCATATGTGCCCTTGAAAGAGTCAGAGTAATCGAATATGGCTCAGTGTAGTACGTAAAGGCCGGTCCTCCAAAAATCTGACCAACGAAGTCATATGTCACCGGGTAGGTTTGTTGTGGCTGGTAGTATGGGTTACTAGTTGCTGAATCTTTGGTATTTTGCAAACTGAATCTCCCGAAGCTAGAAGTCATATAACCCATATCTGTATCATCTTGTGGACCTTGTGGTGGTGGTGGTGTTGATATGATTCCGACGCTCCTCTTCCTTCAACCCCTCCCATTCTAAATGTAGGAGTGTCGAATCAGTGTTAATCCCATGCCACCATATCTCTATAAGGATCAGTGGTACCAGCATCCTCCCCTCCACCACTAGTGTCAACGTCCCCTCCACCATCATGCCCTCCGCCATCATCCTCACCACTCCCATCATCACTATCGTCCAAGCAGAATCGATCCAACCACCGAATGACGATTCAATCTTCTTTTCCGCCTGGTTGGGAAGCTTCTTTGCTCCGCTTACTCTTCGATTGTCCAGCCATTCAGTGCTCTCAGTATCTAAGACTGACTCTTCTCTCTCTTTGATCCATTGATTCAAAGGGTCATCCTGCTCGAATATATAATCCAACTGGATGGGATCAAAATATTCACTGTCTGCAAGATAGAATATGATAGATGAATTAGTATAATATGTAAGTAAGACTCATATAATTGAGGATCTAATACTTCATGTAATTGCTTACCACGGTTGGTCCTCTGTATATTCCTGACCCTTAGTCGCATGTTGTAGTGGCAGTAGACTAACTTTTCCAATCGATCCATAGTTAGTCTATTCCTTGTCTTAGTATGAATGAGAGAGAAAGTGCTCCAATTTCGCTCGCAGTTGGACGAGGAACACGTTTGCGACAATACCCTCATTGTTACCCGCCTCAATATCGGACCATCACCTCCATAATGCATCCACCAATCAGCGGGTTTGTCGTGTTTAATTTGGGATTGCTCCAACGGGGTCCCAAATGACCCATGTCTCTTGCGAAACATGTCAATCTATAGAGATGAAACACAGTAAGGCACATATCAATAAATAGATGATAATATCACATGACATTTGACTTATTAGTTATAAGGTATGATACTATGATTACTCACATCTCTTATGGCTTGACCTTGGTCCGCCAACTCAAGGAGCATTCTTTGGATTACATTGAGTAAACCGGTATACACTTCATCAGTGTCACTCAGCTCGAAGCGTCGCGTATACTGGAAGGCTGGATTCAAGTAGTGTGCTACACATCAAATATGAGCAATTTCATCAGTATATGAAAATAATGAATTAATAAATAAAAATCACTACATAATTGTGCAACATGTTATACCTGCTGCATGCAAGTACTGGTGAAATTGTGCATCCCACCTCTTGTCGATAATCGCCCAGTATCGTTTATATTTTGTAGGGCATTTGGTTTTTATAGTCAATTTTGCCTTATCCATTGACTCATAAACGTATCCCATCGTTGGTTTCTCATCACCATCAACCAATCTCAACACTTGCACCAAAGGAGTAGTGACGGCGATCAGGTGGTCGACATCTGCCCAAAACTGCGTGCTGTAGATCAGGTCAGCAACTTCAGTGCAAGCTAGTCTGTTTGCTCGTGGGAGTCCTATTTCATGTTGATTTCATTCTTCCGACGACACCATGCTTTTCAGCTCACGCCTATATCTAACCAAACTCTGTAGGGCTAAGAACTGTGTTGCAAAACGTGTAATCGCAGGTCGGAGCAACTCATTGTTTGTGAAGGCTCTCATTAAATTGACCAGCTTGTCACTGTTGTACAGGTAGGAAGTAATCGTTCTTCCCTTCTGAATAACTGCCTGTGCCTTGCTTCTCTTTCCTAAATCCTCAAGAATGAGGTCCACGGAATGAGCGGCACACGGGGTCCAGTACAGGTGACATCTCTTCGTCATTAGTTTTAATCCAACGGTTTTGTAATTTGCCGCATTGTCTGTTACCACCTGCACAACCCGCTGCTCACCAACCTCTTGAACTACCATATCCATTAGTTGAAAGAGGTAGTCAGCAGTCTTTACGTGTCTAGAAGCATCAACTGATTTCAAAAATAATGTCCCGGCATCGCTGTAAATCAAAAAGTTGATCAAACTCTTTTTTGTGGGACCAGTCCATCCATCGCACATAATTGTGCAACCTCTCTCATCTCATACATCCTCAAAGCTTTGTACATAGACAGTTATCTCATCATACTCATCTGTTAGTAAGGGCCCAAATATCTCGTATGGAGAAGGCTTTTTAACTCCTGGACCAACTTCTGCACTTGTATCAATCATGCTTTTGAAGTACGGCGACTCTGCTACTTGGCTCGAAATGTGATTGTATATAAAAAAAAAAATTTGCAATGGATTTTCCAAGCTTCTTCCCCATGTTTGTAAGTGAGATTGCACTTAATTTGGTTTGTTTGGAGCTTTCAGTGCGATACATGAATGGATCCATGGGGGCTGTAGTACGACCTCTAGTAGGCGGCCTATAATCCCTCTCGGATGCTGACCTACGCAACCCGATAGTCTGCTCAACATCTTCATTATCCTCAACAACATGTGGCCTATGACTAGATCCACCAGTGGTAGCAGGCATGGATGGGCCCCTCAACCTGGACTGAAATCGATAATCGGCTTCTTCCTGATCTCGCCGCTGTTGTGCTTCTCTAGCACTTTCTCTCATAGCTCTCGCTATCTGCTCATCCTCATCCTCATCGTCCTCAGGTGCAGCTGATGTAAACTCTGGATCTGGCCTCCTGATTCTCTCATACATTTTCCTATCACGATCGGCTTCAGCTTTTTTCTTTTCCCTTGCCGCTTGTAAACTAGCTCTGATATTTTCTTTTACTTCTCTGGGTACACTGGGACACCCTCTTGTCTCTCCCTTTACGTGAGTCAGATGCTCCTTTAACCGTGTGATACCTCCTCCCAGTAGTTTTTTTTCACAAAGCTTACATTGTATCTGGAGTCTATTACCATCTATTGTTGTACTGTATTGCCACGCTGGATCTGTCGATCGTACCATATTTATTTATTTCACCTGCATGAATGAGCAAACGATTGCATTAAAGTAAACATCTAATTGACACTTGAAAATAAAATTTATTTTTAATTATTGTTATTTAAAAATATTAGATTATATTTTATTAAATTTATTTGATATTATTCTAATTTTTATAAAATTTAGATTACATTTGAAATTTTATTTTATATTATTCTAATTTTTAAAAGATTAGATTATATTTTATCAAATTTATTTGATATTATTATAATTTTTGAATATTTATTTGATATTATTATAATTTATGAATGTTTATTTGATATTATTTTAAATTTTTAATATTTATTTGATATTATTATAATTTATGAATATTTATTTGATATTATTTTAATTTTTTAATATTTATTTGATATTATTTTAATTTATGAATATTTATTTGATATTATTTTAATTTATGAATATTTATTTAATATTATTTTAATTTATGAATATTTATTTGATATTATTATAATTTATGAATATTTATTTGATATTATTTTAATTTATGAATATTTATTTGATATTATTTTAATTTATGAATATTTATTTAATATTATTTTAATTTTTGAATGTTTATTTGATATTATTATAATTTTTGAATGTTTATTTGATATTATTATAATTTTTAAAATTTTATTTGAAATTTATTCTATATTATTCTAATATTTTATGCGACATATCCCATAAAATTAATTATTTTAATTATATGTGACGGTCACATATAATCAATATGGGTCACATATAATTTAATATGTAACCCATAAATTTAATTATATGTGACCCATATTAATTTTAAATTTAAATTATATGTGACTCATATTGACCCCATTAGTTTATTAATTATATGTGACCCATATGATATGTGACCCATATTAATTACATGTGACCCATAATTATAATTATTTATATTATTTTTGACCCATAATTTTAATTAATTTAAATATTTTAAATATTTTAAATTATTTTTCCCCTCTTCTTAATTTAAATAATTTATTTAAATATTTTAAATATTTTAATTATTTTTGACCCATATTTATGGATAGATCTACCATTAAATATGGTAGATCTACCAAATTTATGGCTACCATATTTAACGGTAGATCTACCCATAAATTTAAATAATTTAAATAATTATAATAATTAAAGTTATGGGTAAATGATAAAATTTAAAGGTAGATTTACCCTTAAATAAGGTAGATCTACACTTAAATAAGGTAGATCTACCCTTAAATAAGATAGATCTACCTTATTTTAATATTTAAAATGATGGTAAAATGATAAACACATACCTTCCACGTTGATCCCGTGATTTTTTGTGCGATTCGGCGGCGATTTAGGGTGCAAATAACCCAAAAATAAGAGAGGAAGAAGAGAGGAAGAAGGAAGGAGGAAAATGGGGAAAAAAAGGGAAAACCCGACCCTTTAGTCGGGTCAAAAGGTGGGGCCCACTGAATCGCCAAATTATTGGACGATAATTTCAAATTATCGTTCGTATCGGACGATAATTTCAGTCATTTTTGTTTTTCATTTTTTATCTTGGAATTATCGTCCGATAATTTGATATTATCGTCCGATACGGGCGATATTTTGGCCGTATTGGACGATAATTTATCTATTTTATATAGGGTACGATACATACCCTATGTATCGTACCGCTGACCTCCAAAACCGATACGTATCGTTCGATACGTATCAGTATCGGACGATATTTTGACCCATGGTTGTAATATGATGAAGGAATGTACTTCTCTGTAAGTCGCTCATTCATATCCTTCCAATGGGTAATGGGAGCACAACCCGCGGGCATCCTTTTTTTTGTTTGATAACTTGGGTATTCGGGCCTCTTAGAGCACCCGCCTAATCCCATGGGCACATGCGCACCCCAAATTCTGCACATGTCGGGTCAACACAGGATATAAATCCCTAGGTTGGGGGGAGGGGATTCAAACTCAGGTCTCCTGTTTTTGGAAGCAGGTACTTGGCCAGCTCGCCTACCTGCTTCCAGAGTAGGGCACTCGCTCATAGTCCAATGAAGGAATCATGGGTTCCCTCCAGGGTTCATGGATTTAAAACGGTGTAAGGGTTCAAGAGAGATCTAGGGTTTATTGAATTAGATCGACTCAACGGTGTGGATGATGGCTAGGGTTTTAGAGTTCAGGAAATTCACAGGTAATGGCTGAAACAGAGTGATTTGGGATCGATACGCAAGCAACAAAAAATATAAAACCAAAGGATAGATAAGATGGATAGAGATCGTGGACTTTGCACCATTGGCTTCACACCAAACCCTTCGTGGGAAGAAGAATCACTCTTCGTGGTTGCTCATCTCAAGCAGAAAGCATAAGCTCTTTTCATTCAAAACTATCCCTTTACAATGTTTATGATGACCTTATATACGAGGTCTCAAAACAGAAAAACCCTAAAACATAAATATTACGAAACTACTCTAAAATAACATTCAAATTCAAAACAAAATGGAAAAATGACTAAAACTAACACTACTGGACATGTCTCGCTCGAGTGACAAGTGATGCTCGCTTGAGCGAACTATCCCAAGAAAATTCTTCTGTGTGCATCCTTTGATGTCTCGTTTGAGCGACTTTGGGCCGAAAGTTTGACATCTTTTCTGAAGCATTCTCGCTCAAGCAGGAAGTGAAATCGCTCAAGTGACCTTGGGAAGTGTGCTTGTTATTCTTCTTTAGTCCTGGTTTTGGTTCCCGTTCCGCTTCTTCCGATGCCAGTACACACGATATGGTTCATAACCGATGTCCACAAAGTCGGCGTCCCCGTCATTCACCTCTGACAAATGTTTTATCCTTTTTCAAACTTGTTGATGGTGGTTGTTTCTTTGTCTTCTTCATTTCTAAGTCCTTTTCAACATCACTTGGGAAGCGGGCAGCACCATATAGTGCTCTCTTCCTTGGAGCTCTTCCCCTGAAGAGGGCACTGTGGAGGAGAATAGAATGTAGTAGATTCAAAGAAGGTAACATCCATGGAGACAAACACTCTTCAGAAATAAGATTATAACATTTATACCCGTTCTGAGTGGGAGGATAACCAATGAAGATACACTTGGTAACCTTTGGAGATAACTTGTCATAGAAGGATGAGAAAAAATGAGCAAAACAAAGGGACCCAATACTCTAGGGTCGTACAAGAAAGACACGATTTTGAGGACATAACAATTGATGAGGACATAACAATTGATGAGGACTAGGGTAGACATGCAATTAATGAGAAAGTTAGCAGTGAGAATTGCATCACCCCATAACTGTTTGGGGACATACATACCAATTAGCAGGGCACGAATAACTTCTAGTAAATGTCGATTCTTTCTTTCAGACACCTCATTTTGTTGTGGGGTGTAAAGACAATTGGTTAGCCACTCAATATCAAAATTTCAAAGGTAAGCTTGAGGTGGGAGGAATACTCTCCACCATTATTAAATTTCAAAGGTCTCACAATGGCATGATATTGAGTTTGAACCAACTTGTGAGAAAATGGAGTTTTACTACTATTACCTTGTAGAGGATAGGAAGTTCTATGGTGCTTTGCGATTTGACCCGCATGACACGGAAATTTGTATGTATCAACAACTAAATCTATGTGGAAACAAGAGACACAAACGTGACAAGGGAAGATGGCCAAAGCGAGTGTGCCATAACCGAACATCCTCAATGGATCAGGCAGTGACAACGATCGGTCTCTGTATGTGAAGATCCTCAAAACACATAATCTTATCTCTTCACGACCTCGACCAAACACCTTCCTTGTTGACAAGTCCTGAAAAACACAATAAGTAGGTACGCTACAATTCCGATGCTTAATGATGCTACTAACAGTGAGAATTTTAATTTGCATTTTAGGAACCTGTAAAGTGGACTCTAGTGGTAGATGACCAACATGAGCTGGCCAGGTACCCGCCTCAGGAAGCAGGAGACCTGAGTCCGAAACCCCCCTGGAGGCCACCCTAAGGATTTATATTCCTTGCTGATCCAACATGTGCTAACTTGGGGTGCACACATGCCCCTGGGATTAGTCGGGTGCTCTAAGAGGCCTGGACATCCAGGTTAGAAAATAAAATTATTTAAATATTTATAAGTTTTTAATACGTTAATAGTTTCCTTTTTTCCAAGTTGTTTTCCGACTTTTCTGTTTGTTATCCTTTTTATCAAATTTTTCGCCCGTCGTATTAAACATGTATCCGTACTCTATTACTATGTCCAACAACCGATGAATTTAAATAGAAAAACAACAACTAAAATATATTTGATACCGTAAATATGTTCACAAAATAGCAGTGTTATCTGAAAATACAGAAATACCCACGGTTCTTTAGACTAAAAGTTTGTAACTCTTGAGTGGTTCCCCTCACTTATCTCCTATTTTATCTGAGATCCAAATTAAAACCCTTATTTAGGACTCCTATTCCTACTAGGAAAGTAATTAAAATGACAGAAATAAACAACTATTTTAGTTTCCTATTCCACCTAGGATTCTAAAGAGTCTAAAATAGAAACATATTTATCACATATCTCCTAATTTATAGGAGTCTAAATCACCACAAATTTATAGTCACAACCCAAGAAAAACTCTAGGGAATTCCATTCTTGACCACCAGCTGTCACGTGGGTGTCCTTTAAGGTCAGATTTAAGGGTCATTTGTCTTTTCTTTTGGAGGCCCATTGAGTCTTTAATTTAAGCTGTATTTGAACTTGTTTTAAAACCCCTCAAACCCTTATTTTAGACTCAAATTTAGGCTCTATTTCAGGCATTAAAACAAGCCCGTGGCACCACTTTTTTGCTTCTGCCAGTTCCTATTCCTCATATCTGTAGCTGAATTTCTTGCTGCATAAGCCTCCCCGTGTTCAGAAAAACTCGACTCTGACAAGTTGACGTGCATCAGTGTGACCCCTTCATATCCTCTTTCAATTTTGTTAGCCTTTAATTTTTTGACCGTCTATCACTCTTTCAACTTAATCTTCAGTATTTGATGATGTAACCTGAATCCATACACAGTTGGATTCCATAGGGTCATGAGTTTAATGTTCATATCTTCACAAACGTTACAAACAATAATTGTGTCATACCCCTTTGACGGTTGGTACAGGTACAATCTTCTTACTCCACGACCTTCAGCTTGATGGCCAACCATTGATTTACTTTGATGGTCAGATTTGAGCTTTTGACATCAACAACACCTCCATCAGATACCTTTTCACCGTTAATGGACCATTAATCGTAGTCGGCCTGATGAACCCTCATTCTTCCATCATTGAAAGTTGAAATCTTCATCGATCATTGATCTTTATTTTGATGAAGATAATGGGTCTTTCCAACGTTGAAAACTTTATCAGTCTCTTGATCGATGATTGGAACTTGATCTACGGCTTCAATTATGTGACAATCTTGATCATGAGCCTTTCCACTGTTCAAATCTCTATCTAGCCTTTGATCTTCCATATAAAGATGTCTTAAAGCATCTCCACCGTCCAAATCTTCATCCTCATACTTCACCACAAGGAACGATGGCTTTGAAGGCATGCACATCACCTTTGCATGTCTATTGCTTTTTGTTTGACATTAACTGCTTCGAGCCTCATGATCTTTGACGCCCCTCGTTGGTGATAGGATATATGATGTTTTATCTAACATCCATCTCAGCCCTATATACTTATCACCTACAATCCTCAGTTTGCCTCTAGGCGATTGCGGAATACAATCTCCTCTTAGAATAAACCTCCAAAATGTGTTCTCCAATCTATCTGGTCGTTGGATCGTTGTAAGTTTTATCCTTGATTACATCTTGTCACTACCCACGATATCCGCCTTGATTATTATTGACATCTTACCCAAGATATCCAACCTACTATGATACCAAATTTGAAAATTGATCATAACTTCTTCAGTACTCTTCAAAATTGTGGGTTTCTTGGTTCGTTGGAAAGGTGCTTCGATCAACTCTCAAATAAGATCAATTTTGCAACAATTTGACGTCAGAGACTTCTCGTTAAATATTTGAGCACTCCATGACCATCCAATTAGAAACTTCTTGTTAAATAATTTACATTTCTTTTTTCTTCTGTCTTTTCTAATTTTTCCTCTTGTCATGTTCTCTAATCTTCTTTCTTCGACTTTGCAGTAGATTAAATTTTTTTAATCCAATCATTCTCCCTCTTGAGAAAAGTTTGATCTTGAATTTTCTGAGATTGGATGTCTTCAAATAAAGTATTGGCCCATACCTTCTCTACTGGCGATCGTTGTGCTTGGACCGATAAAATGGTGATGGTGAGAATTTGAACATCTTTATCATCTTCGTAAACGCTCGTATATGGGACATCCATATAACATGCTCCATGCATCACTCGCTTCCACCTTGTTGTGTTGATCTTCGCTGCTTCGATTTGTTGATTGGAGGTTGTTGCATTAGATTGAACGTGCTTTGATGTCAAACTGATGCAATTTGTGCAGGATAGCCACTTAGAGTGTACTAGTTTTGACAAAAAACTAGCAAAATTTGTAGGAAGGCTGTAATTTGTCTTCCATCTATTAGTGTCGCAGGAGCACCTAATACAAATCGCATCTATAGGGATTTCAAAAGCTTTAAATGTCAAATTCCAGCACTACTGGCCTTAAATAGCTTTTATAATGCATAAAATTAGAATTCTACTCTTAACTCTAATTCCTAATTTAACTAAAGAAATACTTTATATTTTCTAAAATAATAAAGTAGATTAGTCTTGTGGATAAGTTTGTAAAATATTTAAATATAGGAATGGGAGGAATGCAAGCAGGGCTTTAGAGAATAAATTTGAAGAAGAACAAGTAAGCAAAGTGAGTTTGAACCAAATAAAGATAAAACTCTGGTTTGAATGGTTTCATTGTGGGTTTCTTTCAAGCTTTTTGGGAGGTGATTCAAGGTGATCTCCTATTCACTTTCAAGGATTTGGATAGTAGAGGGTGTTTTAAGGAAGGTATGAATAAGAGTTCATCACTATAATTTTGAATAATGGGGTAGTGGCAGTTAAAAAGATTCGACCGATTAGTCTTGTTGATGCGTTTATAAAGTAATATCCAATTTGTTGTCACTTTGATTGACAACTGCCTAGTCTCAAGTCTCAAGGCAATTACTCAACCCCAAGGCACTTTTGTGAAGATAGAGAAATTTTCACTTTTGCAAAGGTGGAGAAATTTTAGACTGGATTTTGGTGGTGAATGAGCGTATACATTATGATAATAATCCAGGTTTAATTTGTGTACTTGCTTTGGAAAAAGTGTATGATATTGTAAATTGGAATTTCGTCGACTATTTTCTTGCAGAAATGAATTTTCGAGGGTATATGGAAAAATTGTGAAGACACGTCTATTGGTCAATTTTCTACATCTGTTGATGGGTCCCCAAATTGAGTTAATTTTTATCTTGTGTCAACTAATTAAATGCAAAATGATATGGTCTTCTATTCCTCTCTCTATTTCTTCTTTTGATAGTGCCTGGAGCTATTAGTAAGTTAATGCCAAAATCAGAAGAGACGGGTCTCTTGGAGTATTCTAAGGGTGGGGAATAGGGCCATACTGCCATGCACATTCCTTTTCAAGATTTTATGTCCTATTGCTCATAAGTTGGAGAAAATACAAAGAGAGACTTCTTAGGAAGGAAGAGGAAGACAATTCATCTTTTATTTTTATAGGTAAGATGGGTTCGAACCTGCAACCTTGAGGTTGCAATATTGTAAACCTTCCATTGTGTTGAAGGCCCAATCCCCTTGGATCTAACTTTGGTAAAGCAGGATTAACGTAAACGATGTTGGGCTGGATCTTTGGAAATCTGTTGGGAGGTGCTCCAAATGTTTTAGGACAACATCAAATAAAGAGGCCTTTGTGAGTGTTTTGAGGTAAAAGGGGAGGGTAGTGTGTTGTGCTAAGTATGTTAGGAACTTGAAACAAGTTATTGGATACTTTATACTTGTTACAAACCCCAGTAGACAATAGATAGTAGCCCTCTGATGTCTACAACAGGGTTACAGATGACCAGCGGATTCACTTGGCTTGGTTCCCTATACCATCAATCTGTAAGGATGCACAATGAAACAGAGGAGAAACGCAGTTGAAATGAGTCATCTTTTGCTTAGCTTCTGGTAGACGACCTATTAAACACGTCTCACGGCCCATACCATTAGCATAGCGCCTAAATCAAATTACATAGTTTGATAGTCTTCTAATCACTTTCTTGCGTATGACCGGAATCTGAATTATTGTTCCTTTCTTCCTTTTCGTTGGATATTTGGCTATTTGGCTATTTTGGTGGCTTTATATCATGGTTATAATTACTGGTTTTGGTATCTATAATGAGTTTGGCTGTAACCAGAACGTACCGGCTGGTACAAACTGTCACTGGAAGTGTATCGGTTGTACAATGCTCTTTTGTACCCTTGAATGGTTAGTACCTCTGGTGATATGTGGTATTGATAGCACTGGTACAGGCTAGTACCGGTAGGTACATCCCCGTATATACTTGTACAGGGCCTATTGATGCGCTGATGTTTTTTCTTTTGCTGGATGTAGTTGTTTCACTATGCACCTGCATACATGCCCTGGCCATGCCTCTATATACAATGCTTGTGGTCGTGTTCTACTAATGTAGACTTCAATTTCTTACTTTTTTTTCTGTCAGTTTTGGGAGTCCTATTTTTCCACTCATTTCTATTTAGTGCTAAACTCTGTCACTCCATGATGTTTCTCACTATTTCTTCCAAGTCTTTGTCTTCCCGTTCTCTTGTGGTTGTATCAGAGCAATTGTTCATAAATGGGCTGTTTCAGCCTTTCAGGTCTCCGATGGGCATATGCTCAATGACACTTCCCCTAACTCTCTTATGTAGCTCAGTACTAAATTTATCCTTTCACATATCGAACTTAACATACACATCTCAGCCACATTTGTCATGCAATTTGGTTGTTCTTGATCTTAATCTTTTGAATTGTTATGTGGAGCTTAAAGTCATCAGCATGATGACCCTTAGGTCCTCTCCACTGGCGCATGAGTCTCAATCCATTTTTTAAAATTTATTGTCTTTATTCAATATTATCACTCTCATCATTATCATTGAGGGAATCACAGTATGTGGGACGCTAGAAACAGATTGTTTCTGATGGTAGCACGATTTCTGTGTTTGGCACACCCAAAGAGCTTTTGATTTCAGTTTTGAGTGCACTGTGTTTTGCTTATTTTATTTTATTTTCCTAGTAATAATTGACTTTATATAAAGAGAGCATATTAGTGATTCGTGTGCAAGTGAGAGAGAGAGAGAGAGAGAGAGAGAGAGAGAGAGAGAGAGTACATTTGATCATTCTCTTGTCAATGATCTAATTATTGTGTTCTCGTTTTCAGCGTAAAGTGCTATAGGGGGGGTTGCAATAATGCCCTGATAGGTGATGTAAAATGAAAGTGTGATCAAGTGTAGCGCCTCATCAGACTGATTTTCTGTATGCCAAGGATGCTTGTATGAGGAGAGAACCTTCGTATGCCATAAACATATATGTACATAATGTTTTCTTCCAAGAACTTGGTTTCTGAGGCAAAATTGCGTCAAAAGGGATTAATTTCAGAGGTTAAAAATTATTTTTTTGTAATGATAGAACTACTTGAATGCATTCCATAAACTTGCATACTTGATGGTTATTTTACAGTTCATCATGGCTAAAGACATTTTATTGTGTTGAAATTTTTTTGTTGTTGAGTAAAGCCATTTTATTGTATTAAAAAAAATTTAATGGGTCCTCGCTGAAATTAATAAATTATTCAGTTTATGAAGTGCTCAAGAGCCTTTTAACCTCAACAATCCTCTCAAAAGTACCTGTGACATTAACATACTCCCTTAGAAATATGTAAGGCTGTGTTGCCGAGTGCGCCTGCACCCGAGCCGCTGCCTGCCAGAGCCACCCCTGTCAAAGCAGGGGTTTTAAACCCATCCACGGCACTCCATAGCTCCCTGCCAACTCCCCGCCCAGTCCTCGCCCCAGACAGCGTCTGTGCCATGCCGGAGCTGAGAGCGGCTGGGAGTGGCGTAGGAGCTGTATAAAAATCTGCTTTTGGTAGTTCCAGGTAAGGCAATTGGCTGAGCAGACCGCCCGACCTGTTAGGCCCAGAATTCGGGATTGACCATGAAGCCTGCGGTTCGGGTTTGGCCTAGCATGTTAAGCCCGAAATTTAAATGTGCCGGGATTAATCTTCTGGGGTTGAACGCTTACAATATTATCAGAAAACCCTTAAAACAAAATATAGATTCTCTTTTGAAAATAAAAGGATATTTACTTTTTACTTAATGTTTGCAGTATATCAGTTCTCTCATATAGAGTTGATTTTTATAAATCTATAGCTAATTTGCGAATAAATGGCCGGGGTGGGCTTGGGCTTGGAATCAATGGTAGGGATGTCAATTGGCTGGGCTGCCAAGGGGTCAGCCCTAGACTGGCCCTATGCCGGATTGGACCAGGCCTGGTCGATTTGCGGGCCATTTTTTCCTTTTGAATTTTTTTTATACATATTTGTTTTTTGGGAAACTATTTTTTCTGAGATATTTTTATGAAAAACAAAAATTTGAATTAAATTTTGATACAAGTGCAAAAGAGAACTTGACTTGTGAGGGTATTTTACCAGGGATAATGGCTCTTGACAGACATTTAAATACCATATGGTGTTTAACTGTTCTTACACCATTAATATTAGGCTTTTTATCTCGTGCCATTAAAGTGCGATATATCATTACCTCCCGAGGTGCACATTTATGATTAATATAAATTGCCCAAGTGGCAATCTATCATTGAAATATGTCTCAACCCAATGAAATATGTTGATAAGTGGATGTGAACCATCCGATTGATGAACTTTAATATCAATCACTAAAATGAAAAACAATGGTTGATATTATACTCCACAGATTGGATGAATTAAAATCTCCTTAAGACACCATTTTTGACAGTTTATGATTTATAATGCCCACATTTTAAACCATTGACAGTTTATGATTTGGTGTTTAAATGTAGGTTAGGAGAGTCGTCCCATTTTTCTAACATACGCTCATATTCCTTTGTAGATGGAAATATAATATGAGGGAATTTTAGTAACTCTTTTATTGAAAATTATATATATATATATTGAATAGGTAGCCGGGTAGGGCCAAAGCGGGCTACACATCATCGGGCCCTAACCCGGCCTGGTCTAGACCGGGCCGCCATCATCTAAGCCCAGCCATAGTACCGGGCCGGATTTACTCACTAAAAGGCTTTCTGGGCCATTTTCAACACTGGTGTATTGCTTAGATCATATTACAAAAATATATAATAATTGAAAACTCATTTTCACCATGTTTATTTTAAACTCATTGAAATCAGTCAAACTTTAACTTGTACTTTTAAATTTCCTTTAAAATAATGATCTAAACCACCACACTTATTATTGTAGTACTCAGACTTGTCGATCATTTTTAATTCACGAATTTTTCAATCAATCAACAAATTTTGTGCCTTTGGTCATAACTAATAATTATCTCTCTAAATTTTAATGGTTTTTCTTATAACCTAACTATATCTCTAAGTTGGTAGTCATATTTTATGGAAAATGATAAATGGAGGGCAGATTTGTTAAGAATAAGGTGCAGGCGGCTGACGTGATACGATATGATTGACTGTACTGACTTGCATTAATTGAGCCCTATCACACTTACAGCCAATTATATTGCGTCAGATCAGTCGCCCGCACTTTATCTTCATAAAATCTATTCATACTGTATATATTTCATTGATCTTACTTTTTATATTGCTGACAATGATTTAGGAGAATTTTTAATGTTGGAGAAATGGCGGGAAGTTGAGTCACTGACCACTAACCCAGATTGAAATAGTTCCCACTAACCCAGTGAGAGGGCGGCATGCTTCAAGCCAAGCAAAGTTGGTTCTTGGTAAAATTCGCCAAATCGACCCCTCTCCAAATAAATCGACGACCGATTCGGTGAATTGCCGAATATTCCATGAATTTCCAAATATTTGTCAGTCGACGAACTCGTTTGGAAAAAAATATCGCTGAAGCTACAGCGCAAAATTGCTTATAGTTTCTGTGTTTTTAATTTTTTTCAATACAACTATAGTGACAAATTTCGCCGAAATGCGGCAAAATTAGCTGAAATAGGGTTAAACAAATATTTCAAAGAAATTTCATTACTTTTTAAAATTTTCAGTATTTTCGGTGAAATTTCGAAAAATTTATGCAAATTTCTTTATTTTTTTACTTTATTTTATTAAAATAGTAATAAAAAGACAAGGGAATAGTACCCTTTGAGCCTGATGTTTTTGTTTTTTCACTTTACTTTATTATAGTAGTAATAGCAAATCATAAGAATAGTACCCTTTGTGTCCACCAAACGGCTGCATGGATGGATAAACTCAAGGCAGCTTATATAAGGTGGGTAGTGTGTTGCTTTTTTTAACTTCACCAATGTGAGACTAAATAAATCTTAATTTTATCAATTTATCTTTATGCTTGAGCTGTCTTCCATAATTCTATGCTTGTCTTTTATAGTTCTATGCTTGAGCTATCTTCTATAGTTCTATACTTGAGTTGGGCATCAGTGCTTGACCACTTAGATCAATTACTTAAATATTTTTTTTTTATATTTTTAATCCCCAAAACTTTCCTGAAATTAATCCAAAATGTATCAAAATTATTTTCAAATGTACCGAAAAGACTCCCACCGAAAAATTACCGAAAACAAAATTTGTCACTATGAGTACAACAACCTTTTCCCTTATACGATATCACTTTTCTTAATGTCACCTTGTGTCACCCAAGAGAGACTAGTTAACATCAACTGACTTCTATATAAATGTACTTTTAAGTAATACATACATATAAATATTAAATTTATATAATTATTTTCGCGCAAAACTAATATTACATTTAAATACCAATATGAACTTTTATTTGAAATACTTTTATATAATAAAAATATATTGTGAACTTATATACCAAAAATATATGTATATTAGCCGAATTTTTTTTGAATCAATTCATGAATTTATCCGAATCGAACCAATTTTAACCCTACCGAATAATTGCCGAATCCGAACTTTATTACTATAGTTGTGCCCAGTGTTATATCCCTCCCCAACCCTGTCGCCGACTCGCTAAAGAAATGATTGCTAGTCTTAATCACAACTTTTTCATAAAGAGTACTTTCAAATCCACCCACCAAATCTTTGAGTTGTTTATTATCTCAAATTTCACAAGATGGATCTTAGATCATGGGCGTACCCTTAGAAAGCCTATTTTTTATTTCATCCTAAAAAGTGATCTTAAAATCAATTTTGAACATGTACATGATGTCAAAATATCTTTTTTAAGATGTGTGCACATGAAATAAAACACCAACAGTTTAATGGTACATCCATAATTTCAATATCCATCGTGTGAAAGATTGGGAGGATATAGATCTCCATCATCCGCTTCAACACAATCAATGTATTTCAATGTGAGTAAACTAAGATTCAAAGGGTGAATTTAAAGGTACTATTTTATAAATCTTTTATGAATTACGGAGATATTGGTAACAACTCTCTAAATGCAACCATTTTTTTTTTTGTTGGTACATGCAACCATTTGTTGACATTTGTAGTTAATAATGTTACTGAAAATAAGGCACTACCCCAGTTGAAAAATAGAACACGCACTTATTAAATTGATGACTAAAGAATAACGACGATTGACTACTAATTGCCACCTGCGTAATGCTGATTAGCCTTTGTTGACATTGCTTGCTTCTTTTACAAGAAATCCACCACATGCTATAGCTTCTAGATGAGTTTTTTATTTTTTCAGTGACAGCTATACGGTTAGAGCACTTGACTAATTCTCGGGGCATGTGTAACACTCGCACATCACATCACATCACATCACATCGTATCAGGTAGGTAAAGTAGGGATAAATCCGTGATGGTACCATGGATCAAAATTTTGTTTAGACGATACATATCGGTATCGGACCCCACTGGTACGGTAAATTAAATATACTGTATTGTTTTTTATCATTTAAATATCGGACGATACATTCAATGTATCGTCCAATATGATTCGGTACCAATACATATCGCCTGATATATATCAATTATGGGCTCGAACGATACATATCGAGAAAGCGAGATTTTGACCAATTGATGGTACTAGAACTGAGGACCTTCACTTCTTAAGGCGCAGTCCTAGCCGTTGTGCAACCCCGTTGGTCAGGTACCCGTCTTGAGCCTGAGTGCTAATTTTTAGTCACTCGTGTACTTTTTAGCATCACGTGAAATCACCATATCTTTTGTGTGATACGATGCGCATATCATCTTAAGAGTTAAGGTATAAGCGATTGAGTCGAATAATATTCTCCATCCACCAATTATTATTATTATTATTATTATTATTTTTTTAAGATGAAACTTTATTTTTTTATTTTGATGAATAGCATTGAGGTTGATGGATTCTCACCCTATCATTAGAAACAAAAGCACCACACAGTACAGCAGAAAAAACATATATGAAAGAAACCCAAGGATCAAAGGGAGAACTTCGGCATCGCCATTACCCTCACTCAGACCCCAGGATTACAAATCAGAGTAATTGCAAAACTAAAAGCAAAGACAACATGAAATAACCTGAGTCAAGGAGAGCCAGAAGCTTGCCAAAAGACTCACCTAGCACCTGTTCATTGAAGCTGTAAGACACTATAAATCTCATACCCAACCCATACCAATACTAGACATAGCCCCTAAAATAAAAACAAATTGTAAAATTTAGTCCTTACTAACCAATACCTAGTTTCTCAGACAGTCCTGTATTGAGTGTAGCCCAAGGAATTTCAACTGCTTAGCCCATTGAAAAGTCTTAGCTAGAATTTTGTCGGCCAAAACAGAGGATTGGGAGTTCTTGTTGTTGAAGATTCTTTAATTTCTTTCCTTCCAAATTAGCCACGTAGCAGCAAAAATCATCAGATTTCAACAGCCTTTTTCTTTCTTGGATTGGCCATTGATGAACCAAGATCCGAAAGACACACCGAAACGGGAATAATCCATTGAATACCCCACCAATTGAAGAGATAATTTCAAACAACCCTCGAATAACTGCAATGTAAAAATAAATGTGCATTGGTTTCCTCTTCCCTTCGGCACAAAACACATATGTTAGGCAACCGAACTCTTCTTTTTTGGAGATTCTCCACTGTGAGAGCCTTGTCTAGCACTACGAGCCACGCGAAAGTATGGTTATGTAGGGAGCCTTGGCCTTCCAAATCCACAGCCAATGGAGCTTCGGAGTCACTGCAGACGCAAGTAAAGAATACGTGGAATATACCGAGAAGTCTTTCCCTGTACTCAGCTCCCAGAACAGCTGATCCCTATTACAAGAATTCGAGAAATAAAAATTCTATAACAGATCTAGCAAAACGACAATCTCACAAATTTCATGATCGTAGAGTCATCTGAAAGTCTCTAAATTCCATAAAATTTTGCCAGAGGGGCTGGTAGTAGCTGAATCCCTGATGCTGATGTCTTTGTTAACCATAATAGAAAAAATGTTGTTGAACCTACAACTCAAAGCATATTTTCCCAACCAAACATCCTTCCAAAGAAGAGTATTGGCACCATTACCTACTCTAATATTAGCTCCAATACGAAAGAGCTGTCTATGATCGCCAATAGCTCTCCACGAAGCTGAACCTCCTCTTGAAGGAGCATCATTTATTTCCCACATGCTGCCCCCAGATTCATATTTCTCGGCGAGAATTCGACGCCAAAGACTATCTCGATCAGTAGCAATTCTCCACAGCCACTTAATCAGTAAAGCATCATTGAAATCCTTCAAATTGGTGATCCCCAGACCTCCATCTTCTCTATTCCTACAGACTAGGTGCCAGTTTTGCATATTTACCTCTCTCGTCCATCCCCTGCTATAAAAAATCTCTTTGCATCTTTTCGAATTGATTTCGAACCCAAATTGGGCAAGAAAAAAGAGACATAAAAAACACTGGTAAGGTCGTAAGAGTAGACTTGATTAATGTGGGCCGACCCGCCATAAAGAGATATTTACCTTTCCATCCCTCAAGCCGTTTTCTAGACCTGTCTATAATATTTTCTTATTTGGTAACTTCGGGCCGACGGGTAACTTCGGACTATTTTTTAGACCTGTCTATAATATGTTGTCATATTCTTTTGAGATGAAACTTCTATCATTTTCATTAGAAATGGAGAACGGTTGTAAATTGGAAAATAAGTAATCCCAAATGAACAGTTACATAGTAGAGGGTCACAATCCAATAAGTGGTAGTTACAATCACAACATTAAAATAAGTTGAATGACATCTAAGATCTATTTAACAACGATAAGGAATTCAGAAACCTTTAGAGTAAAGAAAATATTCGAGAATCCATTATCATCCTGATCATCCACCGGTAACCGACACTGAAGATCTACCCGAAGAGACAACACCACCATCGGCAAACTCACAATCCATAAAAACTCCCACCACTTTGGAAATGGGGGCAATAATCGATCAAAAACTTTACACATCACTTCAACTGAAGCTTTTAAACAATACCTCATGGCGTAGATATAGTGAATGTATTCACACAACAACGAAGCCACCAATACGTCGGTAGAACACGTGACCAAAACCGTTTTAGAAATAAATATGAACTGTAAAAAAGCCTTCATAAAGGCGATCTCCTCGAAAAAAAAAACTCTTACCAAGAAGATGATAAAACTCTCATATTCTAACCCTAAAATAAGGAAAAACAAGGAGAGAATAATAGAGCATCGAAGCCCCTCCATCCACCGATTCAAGTGCCCAAAGTTCTCAAAAAGTAGCGGTATTTTAAATTTTCATAGTAGTTGTTAATCTTAAATAGAGTTTGCCTGCTTCAGATGATGGGATGGGAAGTGTTTTCCATTATGTTGTTTTATTCCAAAGATTTATAGATCATGTGTAACAACCCAATTTTTAGTGCACTTAATCTTGTGGTGTTAGATGTGTTTTGCACCATCTTTGATGGTAGTGCTCCACACCGGAACCTACCATTGAGAATGCATGCCTTGATTTTCAAAATTCATATATTTATTTCTACCATTATTAAGTAATGTGGTGGCCCACTGGTTAAAGGCTTATCTTATAAATAAGATGTCTAAGGATTGAACCTTGGTATTAAGATTGTGAACCTCTATTTTCAAACTTTAAAGTAAAAGCTTATAGACCCTTCTTGGTGTGACAGCCTAATACCGAATTATTTTCATTATATTATAAATAAGATGCTACGGAGAACCTTAAAATCATAACTTTGAAAATTTAACTTCGAGAATTCTTCTTAAAACAAAATCTTAGCTGTCACTATTCTCTATTCTTATTTTTCTTTTCTTAAAAATCCTAGGCGTCAAACATCTTCTCCACCAATCTCTTCTCTAAGCATCTTAATTTTTTTCCCTAAAATTATTGTGTGTTCTTTCATAAGAGCCATCGTGATTATTTTTTCACCATCTAGATTGATGAGAAGAAGGCGGAGAAATCGTGAACGGACTATCGCGTGGACGTTGATCTTATTATCGTAATCGTCGTTGTTCAACCGAATCACGCTTCAAAAGGTGGGTACCCATTCATCCGTCTTGTTCTTGTTAGATCCCGTCGCGTAGGATACGATTCGATCGCCTATCGACGGATTACTAAAAATACCCAAGATTTATTTTATTATAAAATTGCTTTAGGATTGATATATATGATTAATCCTTATTTTTAATGTTATTTAATTATTTTTTTGGATATATTTTGGGTTATTTCGGAATCCAGATCTGTTCTGAATTCGCTACAGTCGATCAATCGATTTACATTATCGATTGATCGATTAGTTCGAAACTACGGCCAGAAACTTCGTTAGATTATATAAACGCTCTGCTGTATTATACAGTCGATCAATTGACTTACATGCTCTATTAATTGATTATGGGCTAAAGTGATTAAATAATCCAACTGCGTTATCTGATTGATTCCAACACCTCAAGATCAATCCATCGGACGTCATGCTCGATTCATCGACCCATTGGGTAATCCACTGTTTTCTACTTTTGCTTCATGTAGTAATGATTTCTTTATATCATATATTATATTATAAAGGGGGTAATGATAACTTTATAAAATAATTTATTAAAACACTCAATTACTCTTCCAAGTATAATATATTATATTTACATTTTATATTTAAAATAAAGATTTCTTTTTTTTACTTATGTAGGGGAACTAGTTAAATATTATACTATTATCTTATATATATATATATAAATATAATTATATAATTATATGACACCAGGTACTCAAGTAACCCTACCTATTAATAATTTAAACTACTAGTTAAGTTGAGCACACAAGTCGTTTTGAATAGATTTATGAAACAAACTGATGTCATCGATTGATCAACATGTACTATCGATTGATCGACTCTAAAATAAAATTGATTGCGTTTACTTTATTAAATTCGATCGATCGACCCTAGTGTTCGATCAATCGATCTTAAGCAAAATTGAACCATTATTCAGTTTAAATTATTTTAGCTCGACTGAGTGATTCTCGTCCGAACAAACGACTTTATTTACCACTACAATTTCACTTTTGTCCAACTAAAGCTTAGTGTACAGTAAACACTTGGGCATTTTAATCGATGGTCGTGATGCACTCTACTTTAAATTGTATTGCCTTTTAATTCGAGTACTTAAGTATAATAGTCTATATATATCATTTTATCACTTTAACGCGACCACTTCGATAACTCGAAGTGTTGAAAATTTAATACCTCGTGAAAATCAAACTTTGACCTTTTCGTTATCGAGATTATACTTTAACTACTCTATACTGTAATTATATAGTACGTTGTGTAAATACCTATATACATATAATCGTAACTTAATCTCAAATGTAAATCTATTAATTGAATATGACCGTTCTGTACTTCCATCTGAATCATGATATGAGTTAAGAACAAGTTAAGTCATAGGTACGAGAGTGTATGAGATCATGTCTACGCTTGAGCATGATAGTTTACTGAGATGGTATCGAAGCAAGAGATACACCGTATTCACATGCCTTACAACTCATGGTGGAATGGTGGAATGAGACACATAACGAGTCGAGTGAGTGTGAATTCAATATAACCTTTATACGGTAGCATATGCGATGACCTTATCACCCTGAGTTCTAATATGATAGGATAATATTTTAGTTAAGGTAAGAGATTGGGACATTCAAGTTATAAATGCATTATAAGATATAAGTCGGTATGATAAGATATGTTATGAGTATGATAATAAAATATCGCTGTGTAGGCAAGTAAAAGATTAAGAACTTAAGTCTCTGTATGTGTCGTTCCTTTTATAGCCACCGTAAGGGCAATAACGTCTTCAACCAAGATGGGTTTCTGGGAGACAATATGATATAAGTTATGAGTCGTGCGCCGCCCCTGTAACTGAATAGGGTGTATTATATGATATGATATGGAGGGCGTTATGATATGGTGGTATGGTACTGTGGTGACCTTCACATAGTAGCTCGAGCAGTGACTCTGACACAGGTCATTTAGGATTTTATGAGCATGTTAGTTACACTCATGCGATGTATAGACGTATGCGCGAGAATAATAAGATATGGTATATTATGAGATATGATATGTTATGAGTCATGATAAAGTACGTTAGTATATTAGTCTTTAGATCATGGTCTTACATTTATGATTGTGATACGAGTTTTACGATATACACTTGATTTTGTTATGTCATTTTAGATTTGTTGTGATATTATATTTATCACTCACTTGATGCACCCACAATGCACCTGAGTAGCATGGGGTGGATTGATGGTGTATCCACTGAGTTTACGTGACTGAGTAAACTCATCCCACGATGATCTAATAACTGTAGGTGATTATATTGACGGAGTAGGCGTCGATTTTTCTGATCCGATTGATGTTGATATCACTGACCCAGTGGACGATGAGTGTCAAGAGCTTTGGGAGGGCAACACCACAGAGTACCAGGATGACCACGGTGCTGATTTTAATCCAGGCACCGGTTACTGACATTTTAGACTCGGTACTGAGTTAGTTTTATTTTAGTATTTTGACTTTATGATTTCATTTTATCGGATTTATCTCCGACTTTCATTATCGTTTATTTGTGGATTTATTAAATTTATCGCTTTTATTCAGTATTTATGATTGCTTTTATTCTCACCTTTATGTGTTAGCTTTCACAAATTTTATGGAACCATTATTGCGTTAGAACTCTGATTAGGTGTATATCCGCTTAGCATATCCGGGATATGTGTGGGTCATAACTCGAAATTCTAGGCCCTTGAGATAGAGTAGAATTTAGGGTCGTGACAGAGTAGTATCAGAGCCCAAACTTTATATTATGTTAGATTTTGGGAACTTAAGATATTACGAGTTCTAAATCCTTAAAATTTTGAAACAGGATTACGATGGCACCACGAACGAATGGTGAGAGATCTTCATCCTAGGGAGATGAAAGTGAGATAGCGCATATGTTACACTAATTGACGGTCGCACAACAATAACATGTGGCACAGTTGAACGAAACCTATCAGCAAGAGACTATCGATCCAAGTTTTAGAAAAAGAAAGCGGGACTTACCGGGACTGATTTCATGATTGAACAATCATGCCAATCGCCGTCCGTTTACACCTCCACCACCACCTCGATTTGAAAACAACAATTATAACGATTATGTGACTTTCTCCAGAGCCCGACCTCCGCACTTCTTCAGACAGTTGGATCCTGATATTACTGATGATTGGATCACAAAGATAGAGAAGATTTTCAAAGTATCTACTCCTGCGAAAAATGAAAAAGTGCCCTAAGCTATGATGTGCCTGAAAGGTGATGCACAAAATTGATGGACCTTAGCTAAAAGGTTGGTAGACAAACAAGAAGAAGAATGTTGGATTTGACAGAAGTTCAGAAAAGTATCTTATAGCAAGTACTTCATCGATGTCACGAAGACTCAGAAGAAGAGCGAGTTCCTAGCATTACAGTAAGGAACCCTGTCCGTAACCGAGTACAAGGCAACATTTGACCGACTCTTCTGATTCGCCACTATGTTGGTAGCAAACAAAGCTGAGAAGTGTTACTATTTTCATAAAGGGCTCAACCCTATCATTAGGAGCAAGATTATTACGATAAAAATTTCAACCTATGGAGAGCTTGTAGAACGGGTTCATATTCAGGAGCATGAAAACGAAGAGTTGCACATTTAGCACATAGTCCGCTAAACAACACAGAGGGGTAAGCTGACTCAAGAAGGATCTTCATACCTTACTCCGAGAGCACCTTCTTTTCGACCTACACCAGTACAAAGACAATAGTGTTATGTGCCGTATCATCAAGCTCACCAAGTTCAGAGAGCCGCTCCAGCCTCCGATTATCAGAGATTTACACCATCGTCAAGATACACTCATCTAGGGACGACTACAGTCCAACCTGCTCAGAGAGGTGTTGTATCTACGACATACCCCAAAAATACCCCAGCTCAGTTCCAGAAGACAGCAGCTCCTCCGAGTACTTTTCCACAACACCCCTATGTTTCATATGAAACATATGCCAAGTGCGGCAAGAGGCACAAGCCAGGTGAGTGCTTATTACATACAAGCGTGTGTTTCTGATGTAAAAAGTCGAGACACTTTGTTCGAGATTGTCTAGAGTGAGACCTTACTAAAGATATTCCTTCGAGAGGTCCGCAGCAGCCTCGGGTGCAGGCAGTGGCGGAACCACATGTGGGCGAGTGCAAGCAAGCGCCCGCATTCAAAACCCCCAAAAAAAAATTAAAAAAATTATTACTTTCTTAAAAGTCTCCTAACACCCTCTCTGCCTACCGGACACCCTCTCTCACAAAGTCACATCCTTTTTTGTTTGTTTATATTTTTAAAAGCCTTATGACGCTCTCTTTTTATTTGTTTCTTTTTTAAAAGTTTTCTACACCCTATCTCCCTACTTGATGTCCTCTATGTCATCCATAAAAGTTCTCTTTACTTGAAGTGTTTTGAGTGAGATCATTAAGTTAAGGGCACGGCTCTTCATTGATGGATTCAAGGTGTGGGCCATCTGCACCATCAAAATGATAGATCATAAGTTGAAAGACATGGGCCCAAAAATCAAATTTTTTGAGAGGTTTTAACCATCCAATTTGTGCACTCTAATATCAACCATTATTTTTAGTTTTAATGACTGGTATTCAAATTCGCCAATCTAATGGTTCACATCCACTTATGGACATAATTCTTTGGCTAATACATTTTCCAACGATAAATTACCTTCTAAACCATTTAGATCGATCATAAATCGATGTCAATGGTATATTAGGAAACCACACTTTAATGGTGTGAAATAAAAAAATTTAATTTAGCATTGGTACATCGTTTAAACACCATTTGGTGTTTAAGCGTCCATAAGGAACCCTTATCCCTTAAGATAGCGTTATGTACACCCGTTAAACTAAATTTGTGAAAAATGCACACAATTCCACCATAAAAATCCGTTGACTGTCTTGAATCAGATGATGGAGATATTTTTCATCCCAATCTTTCACACAATACTTCTTGAGTTCATGGCGCACCTATCAAACGGACATATGTTGATTCCACGTGACAAACATACTCAAAAGTGATCGTTTGATAGGTATGCCCATGATCGCGATCACTTTTGGGGATGTGTGCCATGTGGAATCACGATCTGACCGTCTAATAGATGCACTATGATATCAAGATCTATTATGGGAAAGATTGGGATGAAAAATGATCTCCATCGCCAAATTCAAGCTGGTCTGATTTTTATGGTGGAAAATAAAAATGCGTGTGTTCTTCACAGGTTTAATGAGTATAAATAACGTTACCCATATTTATATAAGTATCTTTGCTACCCATATTTATCTGAGAATCTTTGTTCGCGCTTACTTTTGAAACCTATTACAACCGATTGATATCTTGAGATCAGACAACGCAAATTATTTTCTGTGCCAATCTTTCACACAATGTGGCACCCATTTCGAGGATCAGGTGTCACATAATTTGGACAAGATCGATGAGGTACCACTCAAAAAATTTAGGCATGATCCAATACATATTCACCATTGAAATAAGGTGCTCAAATTAAATACACCAAACTGTGTCGGTGTTATTTTGTCATTGACCCATCAAATTGTAAATACCTATTTTCGGCCCGCCTAAGTAAATTGACGTGAAATTTAAGTTATTTGGGCCCCAGACACACATTAACCAATTGGGGAAGCTTGTATGTCATGAGATTCCCCAAAGTTTAGAGGCGAAATCTCAATGTTCATGATTTTTTAGGTAAAATTATAACATGAGAGGATCATTTACTCGCGTGTTTTAAAGTATCTATTTTTGTTTCGCGCGGGTTCTTACCTCATGGATTTCTTATTTAGATTAGATAGGCGCGAGAGTGCTATAAATAAATAATATAATTTGTAAAAAATTAAATCTAATTTATCTTGCGCCCCGACTGGATGAAAATCCTGATTCTGCCACTGGGCGCAGGGCCAAGTTTTTGTCATGTCAAAATAGGATGCTTTGGCTACCGATGAGGTCGTTCAAGGTATGAATTTTACTTTGTTTACTTTTTTTAAGCTTTATTTCTATTCGATTGCTCTTATGACTTGTTTTATGTACGATCTTATATTATTACTTTCTTGCGAATGCTTTGACGTGTGTATAATTTAGACTACGTGTAAACCCTTATGTAATTTAGGAACTATACAAGCTTTTAGACCTACCGATTCGCTCAATGCTTGGGTTTTGATTGACTCTGGATCGATCTACTCATTGATTATACCGAGTTTTGTTTATGAATCGAAGCTAAACCCGTACCACTGGATAGTGCGCTCTTGATTTCTACACCGTCAAGAGAAGTGATGGTTGCCTTTAATGTTTGTAAAGTTACAATTTTAGTAGTTGGAACATATGAGTTACTCGCAGTTCTTGTGGCATTCGAATTCCAAGATTTTGATATGATCCTCGGCATAGATTGGTTGGCGATTTATCACGCCTCAATTGATTGTTCTTCCTATCAATTGAAAGCTCCTCTTTCAAGTTTCGTGATATTAAAATGGGAGGAACAACCTTACTTATTATACTTGATGGTGAACGTGATGAGAAAGTAGACCCCTCGATTATTCCTATTGTTAAAAAATTTGTTGATATTTTTTCAAAAAATTTGTCTAGACTTTCACCTGACTGAGTTTTTAGTACACTTAATCTTGTGGTGTTAGATGGGCTTTGCACCATCTATGATAATAGTGCTCCACACCAAAACCTATTATTGAGAATGCATGCTTAGATTATCAAAATTCATATATTTATTTATTTCTTATAAACAAGAAGTGTAAGGATCGAAGCTTCGTAAGAAGATTGTGAATCTCGTCGACCATCTCCATTCTTCAAAGCAGATGACGATTTGAGAACGTGACACCCTTATTGAAAAGGAAGAATTTGTCTAGCGTTATTTGCACCAATTTTTTTGTGTAAAAACACGTATTTTCATAAAAACTCTTTGACTGCCTTAAGTCAAAGGATAAAGATTGTGTCACATGGAATCGAGATCCGACCATCTGATAGGTGCCTTGTGATCCCAAGATGTATTGTGTGGATCCTGTGGGATATTAGGATGAAAAATGATATCCATCTTTTGATTCAAGACCGTCATAAAATTAAGCTTTCAATGAATCACGAGAGATTTATTAAAAATGAATGAAGGGTTGCTTCCTTTGCACCACTGAATATTCAAAACTCAAAAGCACCAACCCAAAAAATTATTGATTGATTTGAATATGACGATGAAGATTATTTTTTATTCCAATCTTCCACATGATAAGGTCACAAGTGTAACATCAGATGGTCAACTTTTAATTCCACATGATACATTTAAAAAGTGACTTGAAAATCTTGTTTGCGAGTAATCTATGTCACACGGTTTTCAAGCAACTTTTTTGGGATGTGAATACGCATGATCTTACGATTTATTATGTGGAAGATTTGAGATGAGAAAATGTCTCATCATCTAATTCAAAGCGGCCAATATTTTGATAGTGAGCGAGCATGAGTGTCGCCAAAGATTTGCGGGGGTGCAAATAAGAGTACCCAAAAGAAAGCCCCTAATCCTATCCCCAAGCATGGATCTCATTAAAGCATACAAAAAAATTCAGCCAAATAGAACAAACTAGCCTGCACATCTTTTGCTTAGGCAATCCACCAACACATTGCCAAATCTCAAACAAGGCATCATACATAGCATCATGCATACGTACAAAGTGTTAATGCATCATACATAGCATCATGCATACGTACAAAGTGTTAAGGTATTATGTAGGTTTTGAACCCATCAATCCAGTCAAAATCTAAATAGGCTGACCAGGGCCCTGAAAATATGTGGAAGTCAACTTTTGCAGCAGAATTAATAAAGCATTACCCATCTTAATGATAGTGACAAATTTATCCGAAATTAACCGAAATAGTGGTTTGGTTAGGCGAAACTTTTGGCAAAAACTTTAGTAATTTCTCCAAAATTACCAAATTTCATTACTTTCAGTAAAATTAGCAAATTTTTACTAAAATTAATAATTTTTTTATACTTTAGGTTATTTTTAAATAATAAATAATATTTTTATAAATATTAAATATAATTTTTACTTCCCAAAATTTTTCCCAAAAGAATTAAGATGAACCCATACTGAAATATTGCCAAGAACTAAATTTTGTACAAAATAATTATGATGGGTTTTCTATTTATCATCCAACCAGAAACTGATTTCTTCATATGTGAGGGGCCCTTAAGATATGTGGAATTCCGATTGTGAAGGAATAGAATGGCTAAAACGGTATTATTTTTTGTTTTTTATTTTTCTCTTCCGGGGTAAACTAAAATGCTATTCATTATGTATGGCGTAACTCTTTGCTCTCTATTAACTTTCTATCAGAACAAATAAAATATGCTCTGACAAAAAATGAGTAGAGAGGAGGGTAGAATTGCTCATCAGATAAATTTTGCATAAAATTTTATTATGTAAAGAGTTATTAAGGAGAAGAAATACTTGTTATAACATATAAACTTTGTTAGTAAGGGGCTACCAAAGAGCTATGTAACCCACATCCTTATTTTCTTAAGTGCCCGTTTGGTAACCCTTCAAAATGGCATTTAAATGAATATTCGTACATCTTTATCGGAAACTTTTCTTCGTTGCGCCTTGAAACTCTCGTGGAAAAGTGCTATAATAAAAAAAAAGATGAAAGAAGACTTTGAGAGCCTTCTCTCTCTAGAGTATCCTCTCCAAGCATCTTCCATCCAAAGTTTCCTCTTCAAGCTTAATCTCCAACCTCATCTTCTCCCAAGTACCTTATTTGTAATCCATCAATCCTCTAGTAGATATTTCATGCGTAGATGGTTTCGGATCATCAAAAGGCCGACTTTACAAAGGAAAAAAAAAAATACACAACTATGAGATCACAATCAATATCTCAGATGAAGACTCCTAAATTTGTTTCCAAAATATGTTTCTGATCTCCTAAATGGCTTTTCTGATCAGATGATAATCTATCCTAAATGTTTCTTGATCTATGAAATCAGTTTGTATAAGCTGCTAAATTGATGTTCCAGATCCCCTTAGAATAGCTGCTATGTTGAGATCTAAACCAGCTTTTAAAATTACAGTTCTAATGATGTTGAGGAAGAGAATGCTCATATGGTATCATATATAACAGATCTATGTGGTCATCGTGAGAGATAATTTTTGGATTATTATAAAATAGAACTATGCTAGATTTGTATTGTGGTTTTTAACATTTCAAATACAATGAACCTATCAGCCGACCATGAATATTTTGTCCAGTTGATCAAGCTACTATTGCCAACATAATGCCCATGACTTGTTTGTTGAAATTCTTCAATCAACAAACATGATTTAAGAAGATAGGTTCTCGCTCTCTATCTCCCACTCTCTCTCGCACTCCTGGTATGTTGTCTAACCTATTCATTTAGTGTTTTTGTGATGTCTAAAAACATCTCAGTCTGCAAATTAGTGGAGCCATAAATTCGCTGATTATTTTTTTCTCTCCCCTGTTTTATGGTCTTTCTCAATTATAGATTTTCTATTTCCAGTTTTTCTCTATTGCTTTAGGTCATTATATAATGGGATAATGGCTCGTAACCGACATTTAAACATGAACTGGTGTTTAACTGATCTTACATCATTAAAATATTACTTTTCATCTCACTTCGTGAAAGTGTGATTTATCATTGCACCATGTGGTGTACAGATATGATCAAACTAAATTGCTCAAGTCACAATCAATCGTTGGAATATGTCCCAGCAAAATGATGATGCTTATTAGTGTATGTAAAACATCTCATCGGTGACCTTTAATATCAGCCATCAAAATTCAAAACAATTGTTGGTATTAGAGTGCACAGATAAGATGATTAGAATCTCTCACAAAGTGAAATTTTCAGACCAATAATCCTTCAATTGATGATAAATCACTTTGAATGTATTAATTTACAAGATCATTTAAGCCAATAAATAGTGTAAGATCATTTAAACACATGGTGTTTAAATGAAGGTCAGAAGATTCAGTCCCTTATGTAATTTCTTTATGGGATAGTGGCACCTGACTCCTCAGTGACAGTTAAACACTAAATTGGTGTACGAGTAGGGCTGCAACAGAGTCGAGCCAGTTCGACAACTCGGCTCAGCTCAGCCCGAAAAATAAGAGTTGTTCTCTTTAGAGCTTGACTTAAGAGCCGAGCTGCGCTGGACAGTTTGTAGCTCGAATGAACAGAGCCGAGCTCGAGCTAAGGCCGGCTCGGCCCGGCTCGACTCTATGGCTCGATTTATATATATATATATATATATATATATATATATATATATATATATATAAGTAATTAAATTTGAGAGGTCTATTTTATCCTTCAAAGTAATCGTTTAAGTTTATCTAATGACCACTTTGAAGGGTAAAATAGGAACTTTTGTCCCCCCACACTTGCCCTAATTTTCATCTATCATATTTTTCATCTTGACTTATATATTTTATCAAGGGAATACAATTGTTATCAAGCATATTTCAAGAGCTCAAATTACTATAAAAATATATTATTTTTCGTAAATTTTTTAAAATGTTATGCACTCAATTGGCTTCACTCAATCGATCTGATTTCATTAATGTTCATCATGCTACATGTGTGTAAGAAAAATTTCAAACCCACCGTTTGATAATCAAATTAATCAACAAGGAAATAGACAACAAGGAGATACAAATTAAATGATAAGTGCAATTCAATAGGATATCTACTAAAAAGGAACGCAACTTTTATTTTGAGTACAACTTCACATATATTTTGTTTATTTATTTCATATGTTGCGTACTTGTGTTTAATCATTCATTTAAATCTTTTATAGAATAAATATTTAATTGAGTAGAAGTTTTAAAAGTACTAGGAGGAATTTTTTTATAATAAAATATACTTGGCTCGAAGTTCGACTCGAGCTCGGCTCGAACTCGAAGAGCCGAGCTAGAGCTTGAAATTTTCGAGCTCGAAGAGCCTAGAGCTAACCCCCAGCTCGGCTCGTAAAAGATAAAGCTGCCCCGAGCTCGAACTCGGCCCGGCTCGATTGCAGCCCTGTATACGAGTTCAAATGATCTTACAACTCTAAATTATAAAAATTAAAACTGTCGGGTGCAACGGTTCCTAAAAGTCAATGTCAACGTATAAACCTAAAAGTCAAGATTCCTCACAGACGCTTTAGAGTTCAACTGGTTGGACTTGGACAACTAACTAAAGCTGATACAAATATATAATAATGGATCGTTAAGAGTTGTGATATATTAATTTATACATACAGAAAGATTTCAAGTTATATGAAATGTGGCAAGTTGACTTGCGTTCTTGGAGGCTTGTGATAACCCTGGATTAGGAGTGATTATTTGGATTAAATTACCTTTAAATTCACTGACGGTGAAACTTGAAACTCATTGACTGCTTTGAATCTCACGATCTAGATTGTTTTTCATCATAATCTCTTCCATCATCAATCTTGAGATCATTCTCTTGCCATTAATCGCCAATTTTTTATTTCACATGATATCCATTTCTAAAGGTGGCCTTAACATCATGTGAAACTCAACACGATCAAATAAGATCACTTTTTTGGGATGTGTACCATATAAAATAAAAAACCTATCATTTGATGGTATGCCCGTGATCTCAAGATCCATCATGTGGAAGTTCAAATAAGATCACTTTTTTGGGATGCGTACCATGTGAAATAAAAAACTTATCATTTGATGGTATGCCCGTGATCTCAAGATCCATCATGTGAAAGGTTGGGATGAAAAATGATTTCCATCGACAGATTCAAAACAGTCAATGAATTTTTTCAGTAGGTGAACTCAAAGATTTGGTGGGTGACTTTATTGAATTATTTGGAGCTGCTTTGTGATATACTATTAAAGTGTAATTTACTATTATGCCACATGGCCCCATTTTGTGACCAATCTAAAATATGTAAGTGGCAACCCGTCTCTCTGCCAAAGGATGTGCTTCTAATTGGACTTGAACCATAGCGAAATTTCAAATCAGCCATTAAAAGACTAAGTACAACGGAGCGTGTTAGAAGTGTTAGAGTGCAGTGATCTAGAAGTGATCGGGTGGTTCAAATTTCTTCAAATATGAAATTTATTATCCTGTTATTACCCTTTAATGTATGATCTCTCACTTTGACGGCATACATTACGCACATCTTAAGTCATTGATCGTGTAAGATCATTAAAACACCATTTTTGTCTATAAATGACTGACAGGTCCATTAATTTGAAGGATAATGGCTCCCGAACCACATTTATATGCCAATAATGGCTTTTAAATTATCTAATACAATTAAATTAGATTTTATTATCATACACCATTGAAGTATAATTTTTTATTATGCCATGTGACAGATATTTGTGATCGATCTAAATTATCCAAATGACAATCCATCATTAGAACATATTCTAACCAAATAATAATGCCCATAAGTGGATGAAAACCATCAAATTGATGAACTCTAATATCACTCATTAAAATTAAAATTAAAATCAACAGGTGATATTACCCTCCACGGATTGGATAGTTTAGATATCCCTAAACACTATTTTTGAGTCCAGTGCACCTATTTTGTTGATAGTAATACGGATGACCCACATCATAGTTTAGATAATTTAAACATAAAAAAATTTGGGGTTTAAATAGGAAAATTTACCTGATCAACCCTGTCAGATACATCTTTTACATCAAAGGCCCTATATTTTCACTTTTACCCAAATTGACCAGCTGGGAGCCTAACCGACCCTAAGGATAGCAAAAAGTCCCAATTATCCCTTTTCTTTAAGGCATAAAAACATCATCTTTTTCCTCATTTTAATCTGTTGTAGTTTCTAAAAGTCAGAGATGGCGAAGGTGACGACGCCTTCTCCTCAATTTAATCAACTCCGATTTGTTATTTGGATCGACCCAGATACACTTTTTTCGTCAGAAATTATAGCAGATTAGAATGAGGAAGAAGAGGATACACCTATATAATTTAAAATTTTAAATATTTGCATTTTTCTATATTTACGCGATGTGAAACGAGATCTATGCCGTCTGATTTGAAGGCCACAATATAAAATCGATAGCCAAAGATAGTTATGAAAAAAAAAGCGATATCGACTCTGTACATAGTCGGTACCGATCATTTTAAGAGTCGTCAACGACTGTTTACAGAGTCGCCATTGACTGTATAGAAAAAAAAAATTATATAAAATCGATGACGACTCTGTACAAAGTCGCCATCGACTCTGTACAGAGTCATTATCGACTGTATAAAAAAAAAAAAAATTATGTACAGAGTCGTCATCGATTTTATATAAAAAAAAAAATTATTATTTTTTAATTTATTTTTTATATATATTTTTAACAATCGATAGCGATTCTATACAGAATCAATGATGACTGTGTACAAAGTAGATGGCGACTCTGTACAGAATCGATGACGATTATGCAAAGAGTTGATGACGACTCTTAAAATGGTCGGTACCAATTATATTAAGAGTCAACATCGATTGTTAAAATATATATATATTTTTTTTAAAGAGGTGATATCGCTTTTTTTGTGTCTATCTTTAGTGTCATCTATTTTATTATGTGGCCTTCAAATCAAATGGCATAGATCTGATTTCACATCGTGTAAATATAAAAAAATGTAAATATTTAAAATTTTAAATTATGGAGAACAAAAAAAAAGAATAAGAAGAGATATTTCGGACTTTTTGTGCTAGCTAAAAATGACTGACTAAAAGCCGGTGGATTTGGGTAAAAGTGAAAATACATGCCCTCTAACTTAAAAGGTGTATCTAGTGTCGATCAGGTAATAACATGAGGAGAGTCGGATCCCTTAAACTCGGTCAACTTCGTTTGACCAATCTTTGATCTGATCTTCTGAAGAAAAAGCCTCTAAAATTATAAATACCTCCCAAATGTATCAAAAACTCCTACAAAACCCTAATACACCCAAATACTAATCTACCTAATCGAGTCATGTTTTGTCGTAGTTTTCCTCAAGTAGAAGAAGACGATTCATGGCCACCTTCAGCCCGTAGGAAAAGAAGAAGAGAGCTAAGAAGAACCAACAAGAACCCATATTCAAAGCGCGGCCTAGACAAATTCTCCATGGTTCTAGCAGATCTGGAAGCAAGAAGAGAGAAGATTGAGGAACAGATGGGCTTACAAGATGTCTCTATTGTTCGATTCGTTTACTCAGATTCAAACGATTGGGTCCCAATTATAGTGAAGCTGAGGGGCCAAAAACCCAAGAAGAAGAAGATGAATCTTCTTGATGGCGACGATATAAAAGAGCTGAATTCTGAGAAATCAATTAATGGGGTTTCCGCTGCGAGAGAAGAAGTGCCACTAGAGACCCAGAGTGGTGGAAGGATAAATAAGAGCTTCTCTTGGGATTCAAAGAAAATTTCTCCGGGTTTGTTTAGATGGAGGCCTTATTATTATTGGTCTATGGTTGTGATCTTGATTTTGGTGTGTTTGGTGATATTTGGACGATGGTTTGGTATAATTTGTACCTCAATATGGTGGTATTTGGTGCCTACTACAGAGGTTCAGAATTTGAAATTTAGAAGATCTATGAAAAATGAGGATTATATGAGAAGGGAAAGTGATTATTAAAGAACAAAAGAGTCATTCCTCTATGCTGTTTCCCACTCGTCTTTACAAGGTGCCAATGCCGTATCCACCAAAACAAAAAAAAAAAAAAAAAGTGAATAGACTCTCGGAGTTTCTTTTTTTAATGAGTTTTGTTCAAATTTTCAATGTGAAGTTCTTCCTATCAGCAGATTTCGTTGGGTTTTTTAAATTTTTATGCTTTTGTAGGTTTGTTATAATATTTATGCTTTTTAAAAAAATTTAAATTTAATTTTCATTAAATTTTCAATGAATGTGAACTGTAGGTACTGTAGTTTGAGATGGTGCTAGCGTTTTAAGGGTAGCTTCGTTCTATAAAATGTGGCAGTAATGGGCCATTTAGAAAAACAAGGACTCTTTTTTACTTAATACAAATATATTTAGAAAAACAGAACCGAAACACCTTTCTCACTTCATTCTCTCATTTTCTTCTTCTATCATGCTTTGCTCAGAAACCACAACAGGCCATTAATGGAGGCCGGAAGGATAACGTTGTTCTTTAACGAAATGCCTCTCTTCAAGGAAGAGAACCGTCTCAACCTTTCTCCTTAGTGGGATTGATTGAACTGTAAGTTTGTTGAAGAGATCTCCAATAATGGAGTTGTGCCTCCATTAATGACTGCTTGTGCCACTGTGCACAGTTAAAGGCCGAAGGTTTAAGGGCGGTTGAGATTCATTTTAAAGCCAATAATTGCGGGGCACTCGAGATAGACAAAGATATTAGACATAATTTTTCTCTGTTATCTTTTGATAGGGCTCGAGTCTTTCTCTGAATGCAGATTTGTTAGCTCCCTCATTTGGGGCATTTGGGAGAGGAAGGCATTTTAGTAATTTGCAGTTCATATTCTATTTTTGGTAACCTCGAAAACAATGTCATTCCTTTTCTTTCTATTTTAACTAGTAAAGTGGACCGGCGTTGCACATGTTAAGATAAATGCCGAGAGAAGATCGAATTCCTATTCCTCTAATTAAATGTTATATTCTAAAAGTCTTTCATCTTTATTGCGTGACTCAACACAATAAAATGCCATCAATGCATTCATATTTGACTATTATAAATTATATAATTGAGAATTTTTTTTTATATCAATCTTTTTGTATTAAACATCTTTCCATCATAGCCTTCAAATTTGATGACTAAAATAAAATTTTCACTTGGCCTATGTCTTCCAAATATTAAATCTTTCCTTTAAAGGATAGCTCTAATTATACCAACCAGATATCTAAATACACTACATTCGACAAATCAATAAATGATATGAACCAGATGATAAAGATCGATTTTCTTTTCAATCTTTCACTTAATGGAGCTTAAGATCAATGGTGAACCATCAGACGATCAATTTATGGTTCTATGTGGAATACATCCCAAAAAAGTAATCGAAAACTTTGTGACACACGTCATACTTAAACGTGATTTTCGATCACTTTTTGGGATGTGTTATTTGTACCACGTGCAATAAAAAATTGACTGTCAGTACACTCATGATCTCAAGATCTATTATGAGTACGATTTGACAAAAAATATCGTTATTATCTGATTCAAAATAATCAATGGTGTACCAGTAGACGGTCAATTTTTAATATACGTGACACACATCTCAAAGAAGTAACTGAAAATCATGTGGTAGACATCATGTTCAAACATAATTTTCGATCACGTTTTGAAACGTAGAACACCTAAAATAAAAAGTTGATTTTCGATACACTCATGATCTCATACATTATGGGGAAGACTAGGCGACAAACGATCTCCATCGTTTGATTCACAACAGTCAATGGTTTTCGATTATAGTGCCTTTAAAATTTGATGGGTGCAAATAGGCCGTTTTTATTATCGTTTTAATCTTTTACATAATGGATCCTTATATCAATGGTGTACCATCAGAGGCTCAAATTTTCTATCTCACCTGACACATTCCATAAAAGTAACTGAAAATTATGTGGCACAATCATATTCAATCATGATTTTCAAACTTTTTGCGATGTATATCACATGAGGTAAATAATTAATTATGTAAAAGATTGAGATAAAAAATGGTCTTTATTAGATGATTCAAAGAAATTAATGGGTTTCGGCTATAGTGCCGTTAAAAATTCGGTCACTATAAATAGGACGGTTTGATTTTTATCTGAAAAAAATAATTAGAAACTATGTGGCACATGATATTATATCCAGTTAAAAATTATAAAAGTGAAAAAATAAAAGTTTTTGACCAAATTTGAGAAAAAAAGTCGTAAAATTCGCATATAATTTGAGAAATTCACGAATTATTAAAAATTTTAGATTTTATTCGAAAATTCACAAATAATTCAGATATATATATTTTTTTAAGTCAGCGAATTTGGTCACTACGGTCGTAAGCAAAGTGTCAAGAATTGGCCAATACCGATATGTATCGATTTTTTGGCCAATCAATATGTTATGACCCGGATCATAGGATGGGCATTCAATGGCTTTAGATGTCATGAATCATCAAGCCCCGTGTGAGTGCTCCACACTCTAACCCAACCCACACACACAACTATTAGTGTAGAAACTTTATAATTTTAGTTTGACCCGGTTACTAGCTAGCAATATATTATATTTTAAGAATAATAAAAACTAGCCTTTTATGCCCCATGATTCCCTAATTTTAGAAGGGAATTTGGGTCTTTGAACTCTTGCCTTTTTGGCAAATCATGCCCAAATTAAGTCTTCATCTTCTCTCTATAAACTCTCATATCCCTAGTTTCTTCCTCTTCCATCTATCTCCGCCACTCGTTCCTTCTCTACCAACATCTCGGCACCATTAATGTTGTAATAATCCATTTCTTTCTCTCGCATCCAACCAGCCTAGCACTCGCCGACCCACCATCGAAAATGCATCGCTAAAGCGACAGGCTGCTGCATCGCTGAATCGACGCGTAAGCTATCGTGTCGCCGAATCGATCAGAATCAACCCGTACACGCTCCAATAGGTGGGTGCCTCTAAATCCACCATAGGATATTCAGTATTTGTAAATTAAAAATAAATAATAAAAAATTTCTTTTTTTGAGCTCCATTAATGGCTATTTGCCATGAAGAAGATGACGACGGTTATGTATATATATAAATAATAAAAATAATTATTATTATATTACTAATAGATACATATATGTGCGTGTGTGTGTGGGGGGTGTTACATCAGATCCCAAACCCCCTCCCCAGTTGTCTTCTTCCCCAACGCCCTCTATCCGTTTTATTCAAAGCAAAACGGATTTGGAATTGAGGTGTGAAAGCACCTAACTCTAATGTAGAGAGAGAGAGAGAGAGAGTGGAGAGCCAAACCTTTTCCCCACTCTCTTTCCCTTTTCTCACGTCCCTGCAATGACAGAAACCACCAACTTTGTTTTCTTTTTATTTATTTATTAATAAATAGTAATAAGATATATGTATATGTATACATATATATTTATGGTTTTATTTATTAGGTAATCTTGTGTGCAAGTTTAGCTATGTGTGGGTTACACCGAAGCCCAATTTCCCAGCTGTCTTCTTCTCCTGGCCTTCTTCTTCTCCACTGGTTCATCTAAAAACAAAAAAAAAACAGTTGCCTTTATATATATATATATATATATATATATATATATATATATATATATATATATGTATGTATACAACCTGTGGTGTGTATGCTCAACAAGAAAAACAGAACCTCCCCCTCTTCTTCCTCTCTGTTACTCGTCTCTCAAAAGAGGCATTAAACATTTGTATATATAAATATATAAAGGTTATATATATAGTGTTAAATACTATTTTTATATATTGTTTAAAATTCTATTTTTATAAACTAATTTATATAATATTTTATGGGCTGCTTTATATATATGTTGTTTAAAAAAAAAAAAAAAAAAAAAAAAATGCTTAAAATAATATATTGGATATGTATATATATTACAGATTTGCATATAAAGTTAGAGAGAGAAGACCTAAAATCTCAAGACCTCCTCCCCCTCTGTTCAGTTAAAGATATTCAACGATATATGTATATACATATATACATTCATATGTATGTATTTACACCTAAACCTATGCATACACGTATATATAGATATATACGATTTTTCTAGGTCGGTACAAATTAGTTACTGAGGATCGGCCCAACCAAGCGCCGTCATTGTTGGTGATAACTCACCGGTACCGACCAATGTAGTCAGGAGCATTTAAGTACATGTAGGAAACCAATAGTTTGGTGCGTCAATATTTTGGTGCAACCATCCCTTTAGCACCATTGATTTCAAACGAAATAGATTCAAAGTTGGACCTTATGGGCCCAACCCAAGAAATAGAGCAGAGATGGACCATCGCTACTAATTGAAATCCTCGAGACATCTAACGGTTCAGAACTCGAAAATTTGGCCCACAAATCAAGAAAATTAAAAGGCTATTTAGATATCAGTGAACATGAAGGATTTGACCCTTAGATTTGAGACCTTAGAGGTCAAAATAAATTGGGCCCAAAGACCTAATACCTTAGAATCATCTTTCTTAAATATCTGATGGTTCAGATCTGTTCAATCTGATCGCCACATGGTAGGTACACTAAGTGTGCACTTGACTGCTAGATCTTGTAAAACGTTGACTGGAAGATCTAGTGTGCCGGAGATCGAATAGGGATCGGGACAAAAGAATCAACCTTAGGTAAAATTTTATTGTCTAACCATCAAATGGTTCAGATTAGAGGATAGATGACTCAAAGTTCGTGCCTTCTTATTTTAGCCTTAGGTGCCACATGGAATAATACATGGGTTACCTTTTACCTTAATTTTTGAGAATTAAGGCGCAAGTGGCCCATAGGACCAACTTTAAAACGATCTCGACAGTAACACAATATGATCTAATGGATCAGATAAGTGCCACTAAAATTTTGAAGACGTGTTTTGAGACCCGCAAGTTTGGAAGATTTGATAAGGGATATGAACCCGTGTATAACTAAGGAGATTATTTGACTCGTCTCTTTGATTCACGCCCGATCAATCTGTAAGCAATCTAACGGCCCTTGAAGGTTTCTCCAAAAATTTTGTATGAAATATTTGTTCTTTTCAATTTTTAATTATTATTTTATATTCACAAGTATGTAAGGCGTATGAAATAGCTTCTTTTGACCAAATTAGTCCTTTCATCATATGGCATGCACCATATAGAAAAATCATGATAGGGCATACGCATAAAAATAATAATAATAATAATAAGCTATATCACACGACTTTTAAGCCTTCGTCATGGTGGGGTTCCCGTCACGGTCACGTGGAACTTGGAATGTAGGCATCTATGTACGGATGCAACACCTCTATGAGAGTATGGGCTGTCACACGAAGTACATCCAGGTTACTACGGAATCCATCCCTTGGAAAGCGTGATTTTGTGAATCTTATCGCACCGTGGCTCACTTCAAATTAAGTTTTCAGCAAACAATAAGAAATGGTATGTAAGATAAGGTAAGCTACGAATACGGATAACTAAGTTACGTTGTGAAGGCCAGCAAAATACAAATTAAGTTTCTACATGTGCCATATCTTGCGTGCCACCGCAAGATTCAACGTTTACAGCCAAGACGGGTCTTAAGGACAATACGATACGACAGTATCCCGAACGTAAGAGGACACTGATTTAAATGCATGCAACCTCATCAGGCTGGATGGTGGTATACGATATGATATGGAGGTTAGGTGGTTATCTACACGTGGACCTCGCGTGATAGGCTCGAGCAGCGGCCCTGGCACAGGTCGTATACGAAAATGAAGTAAGATGTGAAGTACGTTGTGTAGGCGTATGGAGCAATATTAAGTTTTAAGATATGCCACATAAGAAAAGTCGACAAAGCAGACACAAAAGGAGATCAGAACTTGATGCATCATATTCATTTCATGTTATATCAGGTCTTTTCATTTTATGTTACTTCTTTTCTTTTTATGCTATATTTTTCAGTTTGGTTATGATTGATATGAGATCTTAGATATTTTTGTAATCATTTATAGCTGTTTGATTTATTTCAAAATATACCTCAACTCAAGCAATTCCACACACGATCACCTGGATGTTTTATGGTGGATCGATTGTGCAACCTGCTGAGTTTACGTGACTGAGTAAACTCACCCCCTCCCCAAAACTAACAGTTGCAGGTGAGAACTCTGATTTTTCTATCACTGAGGATAGGGATCTTCTTTATTCGTCCTCATGAGAGTGAAGACGTCGGCTATCATCTGGACGAGGGAATAAATCCGACGGACTACTTTGAGCATTGAGAGATTCTTTAGTCATAGTTTTAGTATTTTCAGGGGAGATTTGTTATTAGATACTTTTATTTTTCAGCACCAATTTTGGGTTTGCGTTGGGACTGTTTTATTCTACGTAAAACCTCTGCTTGCTTTCGATTATAGATGCATGGTTAGGATTTATCACTTAATTAACATCATCTACGTTTTTCGCTGTTGTTTTATTGAATCATTTATTTTTAAATGATACTATTAAATGTCTTACTCCATATGCTAAATCGATATAAGAATTATGTGTATGTCCGCTTATCGCCTTAACAAGCGTGTGGTGTCATAACACGGAATTCTAGGCCCTTGAAGTCGGGTAAGGATTCTGGGTCGTGACACAATATGTATCGGCCTCGATGCAATATCGAAATCGGTCTCAGTATCGTTATCGGCCACATAGAATCAACATATGACTGTCTGATAGGTGTGCCATAATCTCAAGATCTATTGTTGAAAGATTGGGAGGAAAAACGATCTTACATTATTTGATTCAAGGCAATCAGTAATTTTTTATTGTAGTCGTAGAGAGAACGAAGAAGTGGTTGAAATAGAATGAGATGATAAAGAACCATAGAAAATCTGATTTAACACTAGCTTGGCTCTAGGGTGAAGAAGATGAAAGAGAGGTTTGTTAGTGTTTCTTGTTTTGTTGCTAAAGCTATTTTTAATATTTATTTTCTTACATTGCTAAAGTAGATTTGACAGAGTAGTAAAATATAAGGAAGATAACTTTGTCTGCAAAGCATGATTTTTAAGTTTGATTATTATTATTATTATTTATTTTTATTGTTAGGTTAGGATTTTTGCAACCCACGATTCAGTTTCTACAAATGATGGTTCCACCGTTAAAATTGTTGGCTGCTTGGGATCAGGCGGCGGAGATCAATTTTCATTTTTTGTCCTAATCTTTCAAACAATATTATGTCTTGAGATCATGGCCCACCTATCAGACAGTTAAATGTTATTCCACATGGAATACATCCCCAAAGTGACCTGAGAACTCTTCTCATAGAACGTCATGATCACGATTACTTTGGGCATGTGCGTTACGTAGAATGAACATGAATGATATGTGGGACGTGGTTTCAATATCTCTTGTGTGAAGGATTGGGACGAAAAACAATCTCCATCATCTCATTCAAGTCAGTCCGTGATTTTAACGGTGCAATCATTAATTGCGAAGACCGAATCTTTAGCTGCAAAAATAAATTAGAAAAGATACTTATCCACCATTTACAATATGTTCAAAAGTACAAAAATCAATGCATCAAGTTGGGTGGGCATCACTTTAACTTTGACCTATGATTTGAAAGACAAAAAAATTTAAAAGATATATTTTTTATAGGAAAATTTCAGAATTGACCTCTAGTTTCCACCTTTTCCATAACTGACTAGCTTAAAGTCAAACCAAGTTAAAATGTCGTAAATACCCTCAAGATATGTAAAAGGTGACAAAAAAATTAGGTGATTCTAACATCTTAGCATCATTGGCTTCTTTGAATCCAAGGATGAAGATTGTTTTTCGTCTTAATCTTTCACAGAATTAATCTTGAGATCATGAGCGCACTTAATAAAAAAACTATTAAGACTATTAGCAGCAAAAGTATTAGCGGCAATTTTTTGTTAATAGGGGCAGTTTTTGACTGCCGCTAATAGTCTCATTTTTTGTAGTGGCGTACCATTAGGCGATCCATTTTGTTAAAAAACGGGGACAAAAATAATGGGAACGATATCACTTTTATTGAGGAGCATCAGCACTCCTTAAGGGGAGTGTCAACACTTCTCTAGAGGAGCCAGCTGTGACGGCCTCATTAATCTGTGCGCCAGCATGAAGGCATGATGACTTTGGAGTTGGGCACTTAGTTAGCACAAAGGCAGCGAACCTTGTAGCTAGCCGTGTAGCAGGCGTAGGCGCAGAGGCACGCGGCCCTGTAACGCATGCAGGTGTCCCTTATACACGATGCGACGACAAATAGACGCACGTGGGGGCATGCAATGCGGTGCTCTGTATAGGAGCACGCGACGTGGTGCCAAGAGGGCACGCGACGTCCTAGTGCCATAAGGCACGTAATGCGGTGCTCCGCGTAGGGGCACGCGACGTGGTGCCAAAAGGGCACGCGACGTCCTAATGTCATAAGACACGTAATGCAGTGCTCCGCGTAGGGGCACGTGATGTGGTGCCAAGAGGGCACGCGGCGTCCTAGTGCCATAAGGCACGTAATGCGGTGGTCCGTGTACGGGCACGCGATGTGGTGTCAAGAGGGCGCACGACGTCTGGGTGCTACAAGGCACGCGAGGCAGTGCCATGATGGCACGCGATGTGGTGTCAAGAGGATACGCGACATCTAGCTTGTATGACAAGCGATGTGGTGCTAAGAGAGCACATGATGCGGTGCCAAGAGGGCACGCAGCATCCAGGGACAATGACGCGACTCGGACGCGACATAGTCACGGCACGGTGCTTGGGGCACGACATGTTGTGCCAAGAGGGCACGCGACATGGGGCCAAGAGGGCCTGGCGACGTGGTCGCGCTGTAAGGACGCGACACAGTCGCATGTGGGTAAGACGTCGTTGCGATACGGACGCGTCTGGGCCAAGTTGGGCTATCGATGCGGGAGGCGTTGCAGTATGTCAAACCAATAGGTTTGAGGTTCTCCTGTGATTTTGGCTGAATGACTGTTTTACCCTTATATAGGAGGGGGAAGGGAGCTGTGGAGCTATTCTCCCACACATGGGGCCTTGCGTTGCGAGATGAGCGTATGGGCTTTCTAGGTTAGAGGTGGGCCTAGAACATTATTGCAGCGCTGCGGCGATGCCATGTGTCACTTGGGGTGAGGTTACCATGTGGCCCCGTGCTGGCGTCGCGGCGCACATGGGTCGGTGACCTCACGAGGGCACTCAAGGGCTACGTGGGACGCAATGGCGCGCACTAGCTGAGAGCCTGATGCGGAAGTATGCTGGTCGCGTGGGCCACACATGATGCTTAGTTTGGATAGCTTGAAGAGCTGCATACTACTCCAAGTGTGTTGGTCGCGTGGGCCACGCACGATGGTTGGCTTGAATGGCATGAAGAGATGCATGCCACTGTCTGAAGCGAGGGACTAGTGCATTGCACAGGGTGAAGCTAGGCAGGTCAAGTGGCACTGAGGTGTTGGCATGCGTGTCGCAGTTAGACACGATGCATTAAGTGGGTTTGCCTCGAGTGAAGGCAACAACGATTCGGGAGTTCTCGTCCTCTAGGCGGGTGGTATCAGAGTGATGGTTGGATAAGTTGGTCTCGTTGTACGCTGCAGCGAGATGTTGCACGAGCGTGATAACCAGTCTTAGGTTATGCTTCATGATCAATTGATATCTGAGTTAGGCTGACCTCGCTGTAGCGGCAGCGAGGCGCCGCACGGGCGTCGAAAAAGTTAACCCGTGACACAGCGCTCCCTTAAGGAGCGTCAACTCTCCTCTAGCGCTCCTTTAGGAGAGCGTCAGCACTCCTCTAGAGGAGCGTAAGTGCTCAATTAGGAATTGTCAACTCTCCTCTAGAGGAGCTCCAATGCTCCTCTATAATGACTCCATCTTTTTTAGTAAAATTGATCATTTGATAGTACACCCTTGATCTTAAGATCAATCCCGTCGAAGATTAGGATGAAAAATAATCTCCATTATGGGATTCAAAGCAATTAATGATGCTAAGACCTTTAGAACCGCCCAAGGGTATTTACGACTCTTTAACTTAGCTTGGCTTCAAGCTGGTCTATTATGCAAAAGGTGAAATTAGAGACCCAATGCTGAAAAATGCGAAACAATGGTGGTGGATTCCGAAAATTTTCCATTTCACACCCTAGTTATCAAAATTGGCATTTTTTAAAGTACATTTTTATTGTACTTTTTTTTAAAGAGGCTTTGGGGAATGGGGAGTATACACCCAGGCGCACAAGATGACATGTGCGCTCGGTGGCTAGATCACATGCCACATGGCATGCTCAACCCAAAACAAATCCCGATTTTGGATTGATCATCGATGAGACATGTGATTTAAAAAAAAATTTATTTTTTAACTTTTTTGCCCTTTGCTTGATAGGTCAAAGATAAGGTAACGCCCTAAAACTTTAGTGCATTGATTTTTGCAACTTTAACCATATTTTTAACCGTGAAAAATTCATAAAAAGAAAATTTTCTTTTTTGAATTAGATCTAATCTACCATGCCTAAGTTACCGTTGCACCTAATCCTCGTGATAGATGCCACATGATGGCTACCTGATGGTGGGCGTAGAGAAATCTCTACCCCGAGTGTATAGTCTGTAGCCTCTTTATAAATAATAAAATCGTACTTTTTTAAATAAAATTTTAGTAACTTGATTAAAACACCATTTTTAATGAGTCTCAATCTTAAACATGATTTTTATGAGTTTCTTCATATTTTTTTAAAATTATTCTAAAATATATGAGGATCAAAATTCCATGGGATCGGTATCCATTCAAAATCTACTCCTGGAAAAATTTCTTATATTGTTCCACTATATGTGCAACCAGTCACATATAAGCAGATAGAAAATGATTTCTTAGATAGAGGAAGAATACCTAAAACTATTTTAGAAGTTTTATTTTGAGGAGATAAGGCTAATTAATCGATCAAATAATGACCTAAAATCTGTTATATGGTTCCTTCCAACCGGATAGAATTTTTTAGGAGACCGGTTGGATTAGGAGAGATTTTAGAAAGTTTATTTTGAGATAGAAGAAGAATACCGAGAGAGATTGAGAAATTTTAGGTTGGATTAGGAGAGATTGAGAGATTTTAGGTTGGATTAGGATGTTTGTAGGGATATTTTAGGTATGTTAGGAGTTTTACTTTGAGGAGACTGGTTGGATTAGGATGTCTATCGACTTCTTTATGAAGAGAAAAAAACGGAGAAAACAAGGGAATGGGTAGATAAGGTGAAAGTTAATGGTATATGGGTGATATAGGGATATTTTGTTCCTAAAAGATATGAAAACACCAAAATACAGAAATAAGATTTGGTCATTCATGCTTTTATATAGTAGTAAGATGTTTCAAAGGGTCATGTTTCTCTAAATTCGCTATTAATTATGGTTTAGGGTAGCTTTAAATGCACCTGCCAAATCTTGTTGGGCACCTACTCTAAAAATCATTGATTCCTTTAAATTAGGCGATAGAGATTGTTTTCGTACCAATATTCCAAGGGATTTTGAAGCAATAAGCGTGCCATCGTACAGTAAACTTTTTATTCCACATGGCACAGATCCTAAAAAAATAGTCTTAAGGTCACATTTGTGTGTGATGTGAATCATATGATATTAGGGCCACTTTTTGGGGATCTGTGTCATATGGAATTGAAAATTGACCGTCTGATGGTATATTCATAGCCTCAAGATCTCTTGTGTAGAAGATTGGAGCAAAAAACAATCTCCATCTTTTGATTTAGCATAATTAATGATTTTTAGCATAGGTGTTCAACAAAATTCGGTGTGTGCATTTAAAGCTACCCATGGTTTAGATTCTTTAAGGATACTAATGCATAAAAAACATAAACATAATTTTTTTTTGGTGATACTTAATTAACCTATGAAAGGATTTTTCTTTTTTTCGAAAGAAAAATTAAAATAGTATTAATAAAAAATAAAAAATCAGTTTTATCTCAAATTAAGCCAGCCGTCCGAATGGTGGTCAAATTGTCCGCTCCTGACATAGAAAAGAAATCTCAAGATGTTCCCCTTATGAGATTTGGATTTCTACAAGTGCGGGTATTTGCAACAGAAGTTTCAGCTCTGCAGCCTAGGGTTTTCATTGTTAAAATTATTTACTACCTAAAATCAGATAATGGGCATCAATTTTTGTGTCACGTGGAATCAACAATTGATTGTCTGATAAGGAGGTCATGATCTAAAAATCATTTCTATGACAGATTAGGCCGGAAAGCAATCTTCATCGTTGATCAAGGAAATCAACAATTTTAGTAGTGAAACCTCAGCTTGCAAAGATCCAATCTTCAATTGTAAATATCCAAACCCTTTTACTATAGTTGTCTAACTTTTGTACATGTCAATGTAACAACTTTTATCCTTTTGGATGACTTCAATTTACTTATTTATTTATTTTTCTCTTTCTCTTAGCTCTTCGATTTATTTATCCTTTTGAATTGTCTGCTCTCTTTTTTTTGGCTCCTCTAAATGAAATTACTTCGTTATCGATAAAAAGGAAATTGTTGTTTGTATGCAATACTGAGTGTAGTGACAATTTCAGTGAAATATGTGGAGATTTTATCAAAATTCATCTTGATTGACCATTTGACCATGGAGAGTGTCCTAACTAATCATTTCAGTGAAATATGTGGAGATTTCATCAAAATTATCTTGATTGACCATTTGACCTTGGAGAGTGTCCTAACTAATCGTGATCTTAACTAAACTATCCCCTTAGTATCCTTAATGTTGATTCACCTAGTGGGCCCTACCCTATTCATTTCTCATGCAAAATCTAGAATTTTATTTTTTCCATACCTCCAATCAAACTCATTCTAAGCTTCAATTAAACCCATTTTAACAATCTATCTAATTGGCAAACCTAATTATCATACTACTACATATCAACTTATTTTCTCTATACCCTTTCTAGAGTAATTAATGGAAGAGAGACACTTGCCCCAGCCACGGGTTGTCCTACAAGAGGAAGTACAATCCATCTACTCTTATGAGGGCTGGCTTGGAACTTGTCTTGACACTTGTCAAGCCCATATTGACTTCTCTCACATCCAAAAGTTATTCTTAAAGGAAATTAACACATATTATTTTACTCTTAAGATGCTCAATTAGAGCTTGACATTTGTCTAACTCTTGTCAAGTCTTAATTAATTCACTCTTTTTCTTCTTAGAATTAAAGAACTCATAGATGGTGGACATTTGTTACATCCAAGGTTCTCCTTGAAAAACAAAACACAAATATTTATGCTCATAAAATAAGCTAATTGATGTTGGACACTAGTCAAGCTCCTATTAGCCTATTTTTCTATAAATTAAGGCCTTCTTATCCTCCCAAACGGCTATAATTTTCAATCTTTTATTGAAACCCTACCATAATCCTCTCATATCCATCATCTTCCCGGATTTCCAATCCATAGCCCTAAGTAAACCCTAGAGCCTTAAATCTTCCATCCCCTTAGCTCTCCACCTAATTCTAGCCTATGGATTCGAGTTCCAGTCAAGATCAACCCTTATACTCCTCTCGACTTTTTCTTTCTTTTATTGGTACTAGTAAAAAGGCACGTGTAAATAAACCTAGATATTAGGACTTTTAATTAGTTGATGAAAATGACAATTTTTATAAGAAAGTTCATACTTACATAATAAAAAAACAGGTATATATCAAATGAGTGGGTATATAATTAGTTGGTGGATTCGTTTGATGGGTGAACCATGGTCTCAAGATCAATTATGTTAAAATAAGGTATATACGCAAAGAGCTATGAGAGTGGGACACTGACAAAATCTCACAACATGAACTGTGAACTAAAATAAGATAAAGCTACACCCTTAGCTCAATGATCAAACTATAATAGTCACAATATTAAGTGTGAAGCTCAATGATCAAACTCTAATAGTTGAGCACAAATCAAATCATCAAAATAAGGTATATAGCAAATAAGTGCGAATAGAATTAGTTGGACTTATTAATAGTTTTATTAGTTAGTTTTAGAGATGTTTGTCATGTGGAATCAAATGTCAAGATTAATTATATGAAAATAAGGTATATGTGTGAAATGAGTGTGTATAAAATTAATTGATGGGAGTTTGATGGGTGTCACATGACTGCAAACTATAAGAGTATACCAAATGACAACATGAACTGGGAACTACACCCTTAGCTCAATACAATATGAACTATGAACTAAAGTAAGAGGAATTTGGTAACTAAGATCGAAAACCAAAAGAATCCACTCCAAAAGTTATTATAAAAATAATTACAAAATTATTCATTTTTCAAATAATCTAGCAAAATTTTAGAAAAATTTGTAAAAAATTTATGAAATTCTCAAATAATTCTTAAAATTTGTGACTTTTACAAATAATTATAAAATCACTCATTTTTTCAAATAATTGTGTATTATTCGCGACTTTTTTAAATAATTATAGAAAAGAAGAATATATTTCCTTATCATTTGATTGGATTAAAACAAATTAAAATTTTGATTGATTAGTCGATTAAAAGAGAGAATAGGAAGTTAAAAGAGTAGATCTTGTAGTTTAATATTCCCTCCATTATCATCAGAAATTAGGTATTATTTCAAGAGCTTTAGGTATTATTTAAAATCAATTTTGCTGTAATTTTATTTACACATTTTGATGTTACTTGTATGTTAATATAAATGTTGAGACATCATTGAATTTGTTTGATTTAAATGTCATATTTTAAAGATCTTGGATCTCTATCATATGACTTAACACAATAAATGGCTATCATGTCATCCATATTTGACTACTTTGAATTATATAATAGAGATTTTATTTTACACCAATCTTTTGCATTAAATATTTTTAAACTGTGACTTTCGAATCCGATGGCTAAGATGAAGTTTTCACTTGGCCTAAGTCCTCAAAATACCAAGTCTTTTCTTTAAAGGATAACTCTAATTGTACCAACCAGATCCCTAAGTGCACTACATTCGAAAAATCATTAACTGATGTGAACCAGATGATGATAGAGATCGATTTTCTTTTCAATCTTTCACATAATGGAGCTTGAGATCATTGGTGTACCACCAAGAGGTCAATATATGGTTCCTGTGGCATACATCCAAAAAAGTGATCGAAAACTATGGGGCACACATCATACTCAAACATGATTTTCGATCACTTTTTGGGATGTTTAATTTGTACCACGTGCAATAATAAATTGATTGTTAGTACACTTATGATCTTAAGATCTACAATTTGGACGAAAACGATCGTTGGTATCTGATTCAAAACAAACAATGATATTCGGATATGGTATCCTTCAAAATTGATTTCCAATTCAATCTTCCATATGATGATCCTGAGGCAAATAGTGTACCAACATCTCAAAATAGTAACTGAAAATTATGTGACAGATATCATGCTCAAATATGATTTTCGATCACGTTTTGAAACATGTAACACCTGAAATAAAAAGTTGATTGTCGGTACACTCATAATCTCAGACATTATGGGGAAGATTGGGCAACAAACGATCTCCATCTTCTAATTCACAATAGTCAATGACTTTTGGTTATATATAGCACCTTCAAAATTCCATGGGTGCAAATAAATTATTTCGATTATCGTTTTAATCGAAGCAAGAGAAGATAAGGAAAATAATGAAATCAATTGTATATAAAGATAGAGAAAATAATTAAATAAATGTATATATAGTATATTTTATTTTGTAATTAACTTTAATTAATAAACTTGAATTTGTACAAAACTTAGCCGTTAAGTATTTGACAAGCTATAAATTAATCTACTAAAAAGTCGTTTATAAGAGGTTACAGCTTGGTGTAATAGTGTGTTCTCTGCTCTAAAAAACGAGAGCTTGTGCATTGGAACGTGATGTTTGCCATTTGATTACGTATTTAAACCAATTGACTCTTTCGATTCAGATAGAGATCGTTTTTCACCCCCATTCGTTATATAGTGGATCTTGGCACTACGAGCTTAACAATGCCTATTTTTTGTTTCATGTCGCACAAATTTAAAACAAAAAAAAATCTAAAATCATGTTTTAGAGTGATACGTATAATGTGATTTTAGAGCCATTTATCTCATCACAAACGTAGTCAATGGTCATAATCTGATTTAATGGTTTACTGTATAGATTCACAAGATGTATATCATGTTTTGTGCCAAACTTGGTATCATAGATCTTTACATTATATCCTTCAAATCAAACTGACTTAGATAGCGTTTGATGTTGCACAAGTCCCAAAAATACCAAGTCTCCTAAGCAAAATTTATTTATTGAAGGTTCTTAACAATTTGGGTGCGAAAGAAATGAAAAAGTGGTGTGCCCTCAATATTAAGCGGTTAGTATTAGATGCATGGGCTAAAGTCGGTGGAGTGGGAAAACAAGTCTCCAAACAGCCACTGTGCGTATAAAATGCCCAAGGCCCAGCAATGCCGAAAACCCCGTGTATGAGACACAAATATGCCTCATGTGGCACATCCATTATTTGGACTCTTTAGACTTTAAAGTGCACGAAAAAGCTAGTATAAATAAGTCGTAGCCAGTGCACAACTCTCTTTCGGTGGAGTACGAGAGAGCTAGCGTCATGACCGGATTTTTACAATTAGACTATATGGTCTTAGATAAGGAGGAGCACCAAATTATGTATGGGTGCTCTACACTTTGTTATTATTCACAAAGAAAGAAAGAGATTGAGATGAAATTGGGCACCCGAATTCTAGATTTTGCATATCATATTTTACAACTAAATTTTAGAAAGAGAAAGAATTTTTTTTTAACTCTTCTTTTTCTTTTTAAACTAACTAAGCCCAATAAAATTCCCATCAATTAAGGGATTTAGTTTTATTTGTGACAAAACGACCCTTGATTGCAAATCACTAGTCTCCTTGGACTTTGCTTTTTTTGTTATTTATTCTTTTTGGAAGACTTGCTTAGTCGGGCATTCCCAGAGGTCTCTCTCTCACCGTGACCCACCACCCATCTCTCAAGACCCCTCTCTATCTCTCTCTTGCCCCTCTCTCCCCGTAAGTCTCCTCTTTACATCAAGCGTAAAGATTTTTGAGGACCTTGAGGTGAACATGGATAATTACTACTTGAGCCATTTACATACCCCAAAGAAGCTTTTCAGCATTGTTGCTTTGGCACCATGTGAGGGGTACACTGCCGTGAAAACAAAGGAATAGGTCCTGGTTTTTAGAACTATTTTTTGAAGAAAAAAGAAGATGCAACTAAATGTATGTGGACTTGTATGTTTGGGGAAGTGGAGGTTGCAGCAGAACTTGGGTCAAATAGTTGTCTTCGTTGTTTTGCTCCTGCTTGTAGCGAGGTGCAAGAATTTACATATTTGGATACCCCAAATCAACTGTTACAAAGTTTCGATTTTGATGGTGGCAATAGATGTATGATGCTAAAGTTACATATTCGACAAATTATGCAAAATATTCTTAAGAGCCAGGCCCATTTAAGGACCAACAGATGAGGAAACATCATAGAAATATGATCTGGTCGATTAGAAGTCTGAGGAAGCCATCTGGCACTGGAAGCAGAGAACAAGTGGCTTGCATGAGTTATGGACTCAGGTCCTTACTGACAACTCCACCACACAATGAAGACCCACACAGCAGCAACCCCTTCCATCTTTTTCTTTCCACTGCAATTGATAAAAACTCCATACCTCGAATCAACCGCTCCATACATCATCAGCTCTATGTAGTGTCGCGACGAGTATCACGCACGACTTGAAGAAATCCATTGCCGATTTTTTTATTTCTCGAATTCGAGCCACTCCGAACCTGAGCTGAAAAGATGCGTCAGATCTGATTTGCGTCAACGTGAACCCGTCAACCCGAATCAATTGAATCTTTGCGAAATCTTCGCAATCACGCTTCAACAAGTGGGTACCCTCCTATTTATCTAAATATACACTTTTACACTTTTATGTGTTGAATTTGTGATGATTATATGAAAACTGCAGTTTCTCATTCTTATATTTTGTGTGGATTCATAAGACGGCTATGGTCAAAGGATTGACCCTATGGTTGAACCCATCGACCGAGAACCAGAGGGTACTATACCCTTTCATATGGCACAAAAATATGCGACAAAACAGACCCTTGGGACTTCAAAATCGAGCACCAAATTTCTCAATACTTAGCAGCTATATTCGGTTAATGGACTGCTGCCATTAATTTTTGCTAACTTGCACTAGGGGTTACATTTGAACAAGTGGTGTATGATTTGAATGACCCAACTGGCCCTGGATCAATACGTGGACTCTCTTTAATCTACGATCTACGTTGCATCTGATAGTTTATATTGCACGTCATATTTTATTTAATTTATTCTTAATACTTAAAAATCAGGAAAAGTCATGAAATATATGGGGGTTAGTCGTACTGTGTTATTGGATGCACTCAAGGTCATGGGTCACATTGACCCATCTTCTAAACTTAGAATAACTAGTTAGGTGTATATTTTACTCACACCGTGAGAATTTAAATGCATCGATAATCGTGTGATAACATGATCTTGACCCGATCAAGATACTCGACTATTACAAATGGACATGGGCCTTCTCATGGTAGCCCGCCTAGTCTGTGAATCTCAATAGGCTCATTTACCTTAGAAGAGGCACTTACATTTTATGAGAAATAAGAGTCTAACCTCTAGTGTAGGCCCAACCCACCTTTTAAGATTAGGAGAATCTTTTAGATAGATCTTAAAATCACGCCAAGATGGTGTACACCACTCGATGATCATACGATGATATGATCTTGATCAAAATTTTGGATCATTCAGTTAATGGTCTAAATGATCAAACCAATAGTGGCAATCATATGGTATCTAAACATCCATTATACTGATAACGTCGGTAGGATTATATTATTTTAAACTCGATTACGTTCACCTTAAAATACGTGTATCGAATATTCGATGGTTTATAAATGATTGAGTTATATCAAGACTAAATCTTATCGGAATTACGTAAATGACCAGTTGATTTTCATCAGATTGACAAGACCAATCTGATGAGATCAGTCTAACATTAATTTTTGATACATATTTTAGAACTCGTGTATCTTTATTGTACGTCACCTTCGTCTCTCTCTTAAAGATGAACGAGACACCCTTAGTAACTCTTAGACCACATTCTACCCTATAAGATCTTAGAGTTTAATCTAATATGCGGGAGTTACAGTCAACTCAGCCTTTTAAAGATATCGATTTGATATCAATATTTCTAACATCTCCCTAGGATTGATTTGTGTATTTAAATTATTATTCAAAATATTACAAATAATATTAGCTCCTTTATGATTAGTTGTTTTCTTATTATAGGATTTATTTGCATTGTGTGACATTTATCACTTAGAAGTTCGTTAAGGTATATGTATAATAAGAAAAATGACCAAGATACGACACACGACTTTTAAGCCTTCGTTACGGCGGAGTTTCTTTCACGGTCATGTGAAACTTAGAATATCGACGTCTATATACGGATGCAACTCTTCTATGGTAGTATGAGATGTCACATGAAGTGCATTCAGGTTACTACTAAACCTGTCTCTTGAAAAGCGTTGTTTGTAAATCCTATCGCACTGTGACTCATTCTAATTAAGTTTATGAAAAAATGGAATATTAATATGTAAAGCTACGAGATGTTAAGAAAGTAGGGACTTAAGCCCACACAAGTATGAAATCAGGGCGGAGACCTAAGCCCAGAACCGAATAATGTTAAGACACGCTTTGAAGGCCAACTGAATATGAATTAAGTTTCTACACGTGTCATACCTTACGAGCCACCGTAAGGGTACAACGTCTACAGTCGAGATGGGTCTTAAGGACAATATGATACGACAGTATCTCGACGTATGGGGACACTGATTTTTATATATGTAATCTCATCGGGCTGGATGATAATCTATGTTATGATATGGAGGTTAGGTGATTATTTTTACGTGGACCTCGCATGGTAGGCTCAAACAACGATCCTGACATAGATCGTTTAAATAAGATAAGTAAGATAAGAAGTACGTTGTGTAATCGTATGGAGTAATAATAAGACTTTCGATATGCCACGTTTAGTTGACAAGACATATAAGAAAAGCAGGGTTGTCAACGGGCCGAGCTTCTGCCCGGGCCCGACCCGAATGGATCGGGTTCGAGCCCAAATTTTTAGAAATTTATTAAACGGGTCAGGCCGGCGTGAATAAGAAACGGGCCTGGGTTTGAGCTTCAAAGTGTAAGGCCCGTCTCGATTAGCTAAGATCCTTTGAAAAAAAATTTAATTTTTTTTTTTTAAATGTGAGAAACTCAGCCCAGATAGCTAATCGGGCCGGGTTCGGGCCGAAAAATTTTAAAATTGGGTTGAGCCCGACCTGACCCAAATAGCTAACTGGACCGAGCCGAGCCCAAATTAAAAAAAAAAAAAAAAAGTGCCGGGTGAAAAATCCGGCCCGGCCCGTTGACAACCTTAAAAGAAAAGTAATAAGCATTATATGCATTAAAATCTGTTACGTCCTTTCAGCTTTACAGTTATGAAAATATTTATGTTTTTTTTATGAAATTGTAAATGATTCACTTCCACCCACAATGTTGCACCCACGATCACCTAGGTAGATTGTGGTGGATCGGTTGTACAACGCAGTGAATTTACGTAACTAAGTAAACTCACCCTCCTCCCAAAAACTAACAGCTGCAGGACTACATTGTCCCAGTAGACTTGATACACTAGTAGATGATACGGTTTATGAGGGTGACGATGTGGATGATCGGTTAAACTATCTCAGGTATGTATTAAATAGTTAGAATGACTTCCTAGTAGTTGACTTTACCTCTATTTTTGGTCATTTAGTATAATGGGCTCAAAATTTAATATAAGGTTAATGAAGGAAATTTTAATGTAAAAGAAATTTTTAGTTCACGATTTTTGGGAGCCTAATTTTATGTACGATCTAGTAAAATGTGTATATCCGCTTATCACCTTAACAAGTGTGCGGTATCATAACACAAAATTCTAGGCTCTTGAGATCGATCAGGATTCTGGCTCATGATAGCTAACATATAGTAGGCAGCCTTACCTCTATTTTGAAGAGGCTGATTTCAAGAGCTTATATGATCATTAAAAGCTTATTGGAACTACTTTGTATATATTGAGAACATCAAAGGGTTTGGCAAGCCAGCTAGGTACTTGTGTCAAGGAGGAGACCTTAGTTCGAATCTGGCCCTTGAAACTACCCTAGAGATTTATATCTTATGTTAGCCCGGCATGAGCTAACTTAGGGTGTGTGTGTGCGTACCCTTGGGATTAGTTTGAGGCTCTAAGGCTCGAACACCGAAGTTATACCAAAAAAAAAAAAAAAAAAAATTATACTATTTTGTATTTTCCAATATACCAAGCTCGTACATAACTTAATTGGATACAAATGTTTTTAGTACACACAAAGCTTTTATGATACTATTGTTATTATTATTATTACACAAAGCTTTTATGATACTATTGTTATTATTATTATTACTAGGATAGCCTTATTTTCAATCCAAAATATTTCCTTCTCAACTTGGTTTGATGTGCTTAAAGAGTGGGCTGTTTTGAATCAAAAAATAAAGATAGCTTTTCATCTAATCTCCAACATAATAGATTTCGAGGCCATGATTCTACCATCATACGGTCATATTTAAATTTCACATGATAAAAAATCCGAAAGTAATTTAAGAATTACTTTTGATATATGCTCATAATAACATTCATTTTGAGAAATGAACTATTGGAATTAAAATTTGACCGTTTGATGGTAAGACCATAATCTCAAGTTTATTGGGTAGAAGATTAAGATGAAAAATGATCTCCATCACTTTATTCAAAGCAGTCAACGACTTAAAACGGCAATTCTTTAGTTGCAAATAAAGCTCTTTCTAGAAGTTTTTTTTAATTTAATTTTATTTATTTATGGAATAGACGTTATTGTTAGGTCTACAGATGAAGTACATAGTTTTTTTTTTTTTTTTTATGAATTATATTTTTCTTCGTGGAGTGGACCACGTGACACCAAGTAGAGGTCATGGCACGGCGACGACAACTAGTCACATCACCACCATCTGTGGATTTTCTCTTTTTTAAAAAAACTAAAGAATGTGAGTGCCGTTGATTACTTTTTTTTTTATAAAATGAATCAAGTACCATTGATTTTTTGAGTACCCTACGAAATCTTGTTTATACTCTTTTTTAAGGGCTTATGGGGCCGTCAGTCTGTCAATGTTATCCTTATTTTAAAATGAATCACGACAAATTTATTTTTATTTTAAAAAAAAAAAAAAAACAGTGATATCCTTAGTTGCACCCGCAGCGATTCTTGACTTGTAAGTAAAATCATTGTTTGAAAATCTGAAAATGAAAGTTATTTTTTGTCCCAATCTTTTATAAAATGATTGTTAAAATCATTGATATATTATTAGACGGTCAATTTTAGATTACACGTGACATATATAAAAAAGGAATTGAAAATCAAGTTTAAGGGTGATCCATACGCCGAGGCTTTTATTTAACAGTTATAAAAATTATCTAAATAGTACACGCATGTATGACATCATATATATATATATATATATGTGTGTGTGTGCGCGCGCCTTTGTGTGTGAGCGCACACTTGTAAAAGATTAGAATGAAAAATATTCTTCAACACCTGATATCAAAGTGACCAATGATTTTTCCCGCTAGCATGAGTGCCCTCAAATATTTGTTGCAAGATACAACTGAAGAGAACAAACTAACCGGCCCAAGGTGGGTCCGGCAATCCAGCAACACATTTTTTATATATATTTTTTTGGGAGATAAATCCAGCAAAACATTGTTGGATTTCAAACAGCATTCTTTTCCTTTTTTTTATTATTATTATTTATAATTATAAACTCAAAGTCTCAAACAAGGCATCATAAATAGCATGAACGGTACGGCCAAAGTCATAAGGTATTATCTAAGTTTTATAGCCACGGTAACAAACTCGAGTATTGATATCAGGTGTCTGTCTAGGAGGGCCGATACGAATTGACCAATACTGATACTATTTAAAAATTATAAATTTTAAAAAAGGTATTGGCCGATACCAATACTAAGTTAGATACTTGATATAGATCGGCGCCCATACATATTAGTTAGCCGAAAAATCGATACATATCGCTATATGTATCGGTATCAACCGCTATTTGATACCATATTTATACCTATTAGTCCAGTCAAAATCTAAACAGGCTGACCAGGGCCCTAAAAATCTGTGGACAACTTTCGCATCAGGATTAATAAAGCATCACTCGTATTTTAACTAACATTATAGAGCTTAATTATGATAAGTTTTTCAACTTATCATCCAACCAGAAACTGACTTCTTCAGATGTGAAGGGCCTTAAGATTTGTGGAATTCAATTTGTCAAAGTCTCGCCTGGTTAAAACGCTATTCATTTAGTTTCTCACTCGACCTCCTACGATACGCCGTCAAATTAGACCCACAGTTTCTTTTATTGTCCGTATGGACGCAAGGGTGGTGAGGTTGCTTTCTAAATGCGATTCAACCAATTTAACAGCTGTTGGATGCAATTACTCATTGTCGCAACTAAAGATTCATGCGCGGTTCTAGAAGCTATTTTTTAGGGAGCCTTTTTATTTCTTTATTTTTTTTTGATAACGTCGGTATTCGGGCCTCTTAGTGTACCCGCCTAATCTCAGGGGTACATGCACACTCTAAATTTAACACATGTTAGGTCAGCACGGGATATAAATCTCTAGGGTGGCCTCAAGGGAGGGACGAGATTCAAACTTAGGTCTCCTGCTTTTGAAAGAAAGTATCTGGTCGACTCACCTAACCCCTTGAGATTTAGGGAGCCATTAATTGCACACGTTTTCAAATGACTGCACCAAATTTAAAAAAAGACTTGGTATTTTAGAGACATGATATATAAAAATGCAATATAGGCCCGGCCGTCTGATTTGAAGTTCATGATCAATAGATCTCTAGTGAATAAAATTGGAGCAACGCACAATACTTGTCATATGATCTATTATAGTCAACTGTTAAATTATATAATAGCTTTTGACTCTATTTAATCAAATGATAAAAATTATATTTTGTTCTAATCTTTTTCAATTAACATCTTTAAATTATAGCCTTCAAATCAATCGGTTTAGATGTTGTTTTCGCATAATAGAAGTCGCCAAACTTATAAGTCTTTTTTTTGAATTTAGTGCAATCCGGTGCAATCACTTGAGAACTGTGTGCAATTAATGACTCCCTTTTTCCATTTTTTGTGTTTTTTTTGTTTTTGTTAAACGCGGTTCTAGAACCTTTGAATATCTAAAACAGGAGAAACAATTAGGTAGCCATTCTTTTCTTTCTTTTTTTATTGCGGCGCAACTTATGGTTCCACTGTTGACTGCCTTCAATAAGGTGATAGAGGTCATTTTTTTGTCCCAATATTTCACCCATCAGATCTTAAGATTATATCTCAATTTATTAGACGGTTAGATATTAATTACACGTGATACACATCCCTAAAGTGATCATAATCATAGTAGATCATGGTGCACTGTAGTCACGGATGTGTGCCAGATGAAATAAACATCTAACTTGCATGTCTTGAGATTCAGTGTGGAGCTTAAAGAGCATAGAGATCCATGCCTCTGGCAGAGTTTGTGGGGCAGAGTTTGTGGGGCGCACAGCTCGCATGCAGCGTAATGGTGAATGGGTTTGTAGTTATATGCTAGACCTAGACTGATGGTTCTGATCTTTCTATCATGAAGCTCCACAGACATTGGGCATCCATGAGAGAGCCGATCGATAGGATGTAAAAATTCACTGATTGTTAAACAGAGAGATTTGGAGGACCACCATCTTTGATGGTCCATGGACCATGAACTATGCCATATAAATTATAACTATTAAAGACTAAATTTTTAAAAATAAAATACGAATTAAGAGTGCTATAATTCCTATAATTCCTAACCCATTAGATTATTTTGGATAATACACTATCATATTAGGCATTTGATCTTAAGACGACAAGAAGACAATTGGATTTAAAAGTACCTGCCTGGGGAAGAGGGAGACCTTAGTTGGAATTTCCCCTTAGGCCATCTTAGGAATTTATATCGGTGCTATCCGACATGTGCTAACTTAAGGCCCGGATTAATTTAGTGCTCAAGCATACATGTATATAATCCAAGAAGGGCAGTAATAGAACCAAAGACGAAATATTAGTTTTTTCAATTATTTTCAGTATTTAAAAAAATAAAATAACATCATTAAAGATATTTTTACATACAACTGCAACGTGACAGAAGACCTGAGGTTGCAAACAATAATACTCATAATTATATTTTAAAACAAAGGCTCTTTTTGGTTTGCTCTTTAGAGCCCAAGATCACTCACTTAAAAGAGCATGTTTAAATTGCTCTTTTAATAAAAATCATATTCGGCTCTTTCACTCTATGAAAGAACTAAGAGAACTTACAATCAAACACAATCTCACACTAAAGTACTCTGCGCTAGACCAAAAAGCTGTTCTTTGCCTCCAAAGACCAATCTCAAACACAGCCAAAAACACCTTTTTCTATGCTCCCTCCATCTCTCATCCCTAAAAGGCTCTTTCCCTTTCCTTCAACATGTATAGCACATGTCACCCACTAATATATACAAAAGATTATTTAGTTTAAAGGTATTTTGTCTATGTTCTCTCTATCGGTGGGAATTCTGTCTTTATGAGAACTTATCCATTCAGGTTGAACCAGATTTCGAGCTCACGCTATCTTATAAAAATAAAAATTATGAAAGTCACGATTTTTCTATATCAAAGGGCTGCAGATTTGGTTGAACTCAAAATCCAAATCAACTCAGGGTAATGGTCAGGTCCACAACCCGGAGAGATGGGGGCAAGTTACGGAGGGAATTTGGTGTTAACCTTTAACACCATTTGCAGATCTTATACTATTAAAGAGTTATTTATGTTTATGACACATGGCACACTTCTGTGACTAATCTAAACCGTCTAAGTTGCATACCATCATTGGTCCCTGCCTCAGCCAAGGAATTATGCTTATAAGACATGAGCCATCCGATTAGTGAGCTTCTATATCAGCCATTAAAAACTAAAAACAATGATTGATATTAGAGTAAATCTCTTAAAATATAATATTTTCATCCCATTACCATTCAATTTACCATCTATCACTTTGACGGTGTCGATTACTTACTATCTTAAACTACTAATGGTGTAAGATCATTCAAATACTATTTTGGTGTATAAATAATGGCTAGAAGAGAGTGGGTCTTTTAGCATAGGGTTAACTGCTCCTGACCGACACTTAAACAGATAATGGTGCTTAAATGATTTTGTACTATTAAAGTTAAGCTTTTAATCTTATACTATTGAAGTGTGATTTATCATTATGCAATGTAGTAAACATCTGCTATCAATCTAAATTTTCCAACAGACAATCTATAATTGGAATGTGTCTAAGCCTAAAGAAACATGCCCATAAGAGAATGTGAACCATCCAACTTTAATATTAACCATTAAAATTGGAAACAACGGCTGATTTTAAGGTTCACAGATCTGGATGCTCTAAATCTCCCTAAAACACTGTTTTGTACAGTGTTACACGTTAATTTATGATTTATCACTTTGAAGGATCACTTACATGTTAAACGATTAACAGTGTAAGATATTTACGCACCATTTTGATGTTTAAATGATAATAAATGATAGTACGGAGAGTCGGGCCCTTTAGTTAACTCGGTCAACTGGTAACATGCATTGAACCTTCTATTGGTTTGACGATTCTTTAATCTGATCTTGAGAAGAAAAGGCCAAAAAATTATAAATGCCTCCCAACCTATAAGAAAACTCCTATAGTCATCTACATCAAGATACAAATCTCTCCAATCCATTAATGTTTTGTGGTAGTTTTCCTCAAGTAGAAGAAGATGATTCATGGCCACCTTCAGCTCCAAGGAGAACAAGAAGAAAGCGAAGAAGAACCAACAAGAACCCATATTCAAAGCGAGGCCTGGACAAATTCCTCATGGTTCTAGAAGATTTGGAGGCAAGAAGAGAGAAGATTGTGGAACAGATGGGCTTACAAGATGTCTCTATTATTCGATTCGTTTACTCGAATTCGAACGAATGGGTTCCGGTTCTAGTGAAGCGGAGTGATGAAAAACCAGAGAAGAAGAAAAAGATGCAGCTTGTTGATGAAGATGGTATAAAAAAGCCGAATTCAGAGCCAACTGAGAAATCGATTATTGGGGTTTCGGCTGCGAGAGAAGATGAGAGCTTTTCTTGGAGTGCAAAGAAAATTTCTCCTTATTATTATTGGTCTATGGTTGTGATCTTGATTTTAGTGTGTTTGGTGATTTTTGGACGGTCGTTTGGTATAATATGTACCTCAATATGGTGGTATTTGGTGCCTACTAAAGAGGTTAGGAATTTGAAAGTTAGAAGATCTATGAAAAATAAGGATTACATGAGAAGGGGAAGTGAAAAGAATCTGGGTTGTGATTTGAGATCTTCTCAGTGACCGAGGAAAATAGTAGTAACAATGGTGATATTTATTTTTGTTTTTTTTTTTTTTTTTGTATGAGTTTTGTTCAGATTTTCTTTTTGTTGAAGGGTCCGGATTCAATGATCCAACGGTTTGGTTTAGGTTGGAATCTGGTTGTTGAAATGTAAATCAGTGTGTATAATGTGCTAGCTTTTGTGAGTTCAGATTGAGCTAGAAGTTTATCGGGTCACTTCACTCTAAAGGGTATCATTATTTGCAACTCGTGAAAATGTTATCCCAGCCGAAAAGCTAATCTCACCATTGACGAGCTGTGAATCTGACCATAAGGTTGTTTTTGTCCCTTTTTTTTTGGGATGTGCATCATCAGCTCTTGCGCTAGAGCTCTCCGATTGTGTTTTCCTTAAGGAATACGTGGTAAAATATGGAATGATAAAACGTTTTATTATGACTTCATTTGTTTTGGTGTTTTAAATGAATAACTCTTATTTATCACAAAACACTAAAATATATTACCGACCTCCCCCTCAAAAAAATGGGGAAATGTGTTTTGAAAGGGTTCAAATTCAAGTTCCGAGAACAGCCATTTTGTGTGTAAAAGTGAGGTGAGTTTTGTATCCCTCATTCCCATCCACTTCTCCGAGCACCCTTTACTTACCAAACCGCACTGAGTAATAGCGTTTAAAAATAAGAATAAATTTTTAAGTGTTTATTAGCTGTCCCTCCTATCATAGTGACAATTTTCGTTTTCAGAAATTTTTGGGTGGGGAGTCTTTTCAGTGCATTTCGGATTATTTTCGATACCTTTCGAAAAAAATTCGGAAAAGTTTTCAAAATTAAAAATATACAAAAAAATATAATTAATGTCTTTTTTTAAAATATCTACAATATATACTAAATTACTAACATATTTAAAATAAAAATAAAATAAAATATTTAAACATTAAAAAAAAAATTACCAAAATTTAACGAAATTTTCCAAATTTTGCTGAAAAATACCTAAATTGTTGAAATTTTCCTGAAATTTTCATATTTCGCTAGTTTTCACTAAATTTTGGCAAAATCTTTCACTATGCCTCCTACTCATGTTTGTATTGTTTCCTTTTCAAGCTATGTAAAAAAAGATAAAATGGCACAAAGGACTTTTTTTATTTTTATATCATTTTCAAAATTTTGGCAATGTAGGGTACAGATTGGTTATGCTGAAATTGTATAAAACCCCCTGAGTTATGTCTATTTACACTACACCCCCTACTTTTATGTTTCCTTTACAAATACCCCCCTGCCGTTATTATTACTTCAATTAAATGATGCATTTGCCCTTACTTAATATTATATATAAAATAGTTATTATATTTTTCTCAACTTTGATCGCATTTTAAACGGTGGATAAACATCGGATCCTGATCAAATTTTTTGGGTGGAACATGATTGATCTCCTCTAAGTTGCCTTGTTACCTGATTTTCAATTTGGATGTCCATAATACCCAGTTGATTCGTAACGATGGTAGAGTCGGGATGGTACAAACGGGAGTAACATTTTAACGTTACCTACGAGTCAAGCAAGCGTCATGGACATCCAAATTGAAAATCAAGTAACACGGCAACTTATAAGAGATCAATCATATTCCACTCAAAAATTTTGAGTAAGATCTGATATTTTTCCATCATTTAAAATGCGGTCAAAGTTGAGAAAAATACAATGGTCATTTTGTATATAATATTAAGTAAGAGCAAATAAGTCATTTAATTGAAAAAATGACGCCTAGTTAACTGTCATTTAAAGGAAGGGACTATTTATAAAGGAAACATAAAAATAGGGAGGCAAGTGTAAATAGGCATAACTCAAAGGGTTTTATACAATTTAAGCATAACATAGGAAGGTATTTATAAAAAAACCCTAAAATAATTAGTGAGGGGCAAGTGCTATCTACATGGAGAGAGAGAGAATTTTAAGGAAGAGAAATTGAAGGCCCAAGGATGAAAGACTTGAGGGAGAACCAATTGTTTGCAACCATAAATTCTGTATTAAAAATCATAGTTGCAAATAATGATAACTTTTAGTGATTTATTGGATTTTCAAAAAATCGTAGAGGGTTGAAAAAATCTAATATTTTCGACCCCTTCTCTCATTATAACAGTAAAGATGTTAAAAAAGGGTTTTCTTCCTATTTGTAATCTTCTATTTTACAAATTGACTATATTACCGGATTCAGTTTTGGTAGTATGATAATGATGCATCTATCAAATCGAGAGGAAGCCAATTAAGTAAATGTCATTTCTCTCATTTTTCATATATTTACGATATCTTATGTAAATAAGGAAATACTCTCATTTGGATCTAATAAAGATAATTTTATATCTAATTTTCAAAAGAATAGAGAGTCAATTTTTCAGTTTAAAAACAAAATTCAAGTTTTAGGGATTTGGACAAAATTTGAAATTTCAAATGTTAACCTATTTTGCAAACTTTTTTTTTTTAATTTTAAGCTCATAAAGTTTATTCTATAAAAACATTTCTAAAACACTAAAATCCAATAAAAAAGTCTCATATATTAGATTTCAAATGAGGTGTATGATTGTTGACTTGACCTTTGACTTTCGGTTGATGGATTCAAGACTATAAACATTACAGTTAGAACATTGCATATGATCTCTAAAGTTTGAAAATGGAGCGTCTACAGTATTATGCTTGATATAATTTAACCCGTATGTATTGGGTGAGTCACCACCCTATTCATCAACAAGGCGTACAAGAAGAGTGCGACAAGGAGAAAATTCAAAAAGAATGAAAAGTACCACAAAACATAAAAAAATATAAATATATATTTAAAAATGTATTCAATTCATTTTGGACGAAAATTTTGTGTTTTATAACTTCTTTGGGCATAACATGACTATATATATACATTTGATCGATACAGCAAGAATCAGTTTTAAATTATATGAATTTTTATATTTAAAAAAGCTACCTTTTTTCACAAGGTAGGTATCAAAAGTAGTTGTTACTTGAAAATGTACTATTTTTCAGAAGGGACTCTTAATACTTAATCCCTAAAATATCCACGATGACAATATTACAACCAAGGATCAAAACTTCGGCCGAAAGGACCGAAATTATTGGTTTCGGTCCCCACCAAAACGATAATATGAGACTAAAATTTTGATTATTTTTGTATGGGGTTAGAATTTTCAGCCGAAATTTCAGTCCAAAACCAAAACAAAATCCGAAACCAAAACGAAACCTAAAATTTTGATCCTTGATTACAACCTATGGGGTTGAAATTTTCTGCCAAAATTTCAATTTCAGTCCCCTCCAAAACCGAACCGAAACCCAAAATTTTTATCCTTGATTACAACCTTTAGATCTTTGGTTCAGTCCTCGCTTACCCGTAAATTCATTCCTAGCCTTCCCATAAAAAAAAAGAGATGATGGCTGACACATTTAAATACTAAATGGTGTTTAAACACCAAACGGTGTTTAAACGATCTTGCACCATTAAATTTAAATGTTTGACCGAAAACCATTAAAGTGTTTTTCACTATTATCACATGCGGAAACACATTTATGATCAATCTAAATTGTCTAAGTGCAATTCATTATTATAAAATGACTTAGCCAAAGAATCATGTCCCTAAGTGAATGTGAACCGTCCGATTGGCAAACTTTAATATCAGCCATCAAAGGTTGGTAGTAGAGTTCACAAATCGGATAGTTTAAAACTCTTAAAAATGTGATTCTTCGGCCGAGGGCCTTTGAATCTATGATCTATCATTTGTCAGAGTTGATTACCGACGTCTCACACCATTGATGGTATATAATCATTTAAGCACCATTTTGTTGTTTAAATGACGGTCAAGAGAGTCAATCCCAACCCAAATGCCAGCTTTGGCACCAAGGATCAAAATTTCGATCGAAATTATTGGTTTTAGTCCCAACCGAAATGATAATATAAGACCGAAATTTCGGTCATTGTTTGTTATGGGATTGAAATTATCGGCCGAAATTTCAATTCAAATTTTCGGTTTTGGTACCCTCCAAAACCGAAATGAAACCCGAAATTTTGATCCTTGCTCGGCACTCATGCCAATCTCCTTATCTAAGCTTATGAAAGTGCCAAGTTATCCGAGGGAGAGTGCACCAAGAACAAGAAGCCACGTGCACTCACAGTGAAACCATAGTTTAACCGTACGGTACATAGTAGTACCAATACATACCGCCAATTAGGGGTGCAAATTATGACCTGAAAACCGAGCGAACAGAACTAGTCCGAACCAGCCCAAAAACCAATTCAGCCCGAACCAAACCTATTCGTGCTCAGTTTTTTGGGGGGCAAAAGCTAAAAACCAAAGAGATAAGATGAGAAAATAACAAAAAAAACCGAGAAAACATTACAACCACCAAAATACATTAAACAATAATTATTATTAAAAAACTGAAACCGAACCGAAAAGACCAAAAATTTTGGGTTACAGTTTCAAGAAATGCAAGAATTGAACCAATTTGCTTTCATGCTAACGTTGGAGAGTACTAGTCACATCAATACCGGTAATAAAAAATGACCAGGTCAGGGTTCGGAATAAATTGGCCAAGGGAAAATTCGGAAAACACAGTAAAAATTCAGAAAAATAAAAAGTAAACTATAAAAATTTACGAATAAAAATTTTAAAACAATTAAAAATAAAAAAAGGGAAAAAAGGAGGAAAATCAGGTAATTTGCAAATTATTTGTAAAATTTGCTTTCATTTGGTTTTGTAACGGTAAACCAAATCTCCATCCCGACCGCCAATATTGGACAATACCAGCCACGTCAATACTGTTAATCAAAATTTATCAGGTGAGGGTTCGGGAATAAATCGGCTAAGGGAAAATTCAGAAAGCATAGTAAAAATTCAGAAAACTAAAAAGGAAACTATAAAATTATATTAATTAAAATTTTAAAAACATTTAAAATAAAAAAATTAAGAAAAAAAGGGGGGAAGTCAGATAATTCGCAATTATTTGTAAAGTTTGCACTTTCTCAAAAAAATATGAATAATACAAACATTATTCAAATTTTTTTCAAAAAATCGGAGAAATTGGTCTGTGCTAGTAATGTACTGAATGCGCTTTAACCGTAACATATCAGTGCATACCACCTGATATGTAATGGTACTATCCCTGCCTGATACTAGCATACTGCTTACCAATATCGTGGTTTAAACCTAAGGTTAAACACAGGATATAGATGAACCTGTTATAGAACTTCAATACCATCAAAGAACTTCCAAAGAAAAAAATTGGTTAACCACTTTCAAAGTTTCAGTATTAGGAAATCTAAATCTACAGATAAGAAATAAGTTAATAGTTACTTTAAAATAAATTTAATCCGCATCGATCAAGTAATCAACCAAATTATATCTACTGAAAACAATGAAATTTTCTTAATTAGTAGGATATAATACAAAGTTTGGAATGCCACACCTTGGATACATTCATAAATCCATGATCATGGAGAGCTTTAAATGAGCAAATAACAGGTCCAACAGTATGGGCAAAACCAGCCTACAGAGAGCATGTGGATCCGACCGAAAGCAAAAGAAAGATTCGCTTCCTTTGTTACCCAATCCGCTTGAAATTTCCATCCCATCCATCATTCCTGCATATGTTTACAGACAGTTTTTAACTTCAGCAGCAGTCATGTTTTGCAATTATCAATGCCGTAAAAATATTGTTTTATCACGATATGATAAGATTGTCATTGATCAACTAACCTACATAGCATCAGATATTCAAATAAAACAAATGTTTTTTTTTATGAAGTTATTAAAATGGGAAATTTGCATTTTCAGCCCTACAAGTCTGCTTATTTGCAGAAACGGCCCTATAATTTGAAACTGTGCAAAATAGGCCAGCTCCAAGCCAAGCCGTTTCCACGTCAGCATGGACCTATTTTTTCATTATATATATATATGTTTATTTTGTATTATTTTTTTGTCGCCCCTTTTTTTAAGTTGGCGGTCTGTGACGGGGCCAATACTCGAGTTTGCAGCATGGTACCTGTGGCACAACATGTGGTGCCAGGAGGGCACGCGACATGGGGCCAAGTGGGCCTGGCGACGTGATCGCGCTGCAAGGACGCGACAAGGTCGCATGAGGGTAGGACGCGACATAGCCAAGGTGGGCTGGCGACGCAAGAGGCGTTGCGGTATGTCAAACCAAGGGGTTTGAGGTTCTCCTACCATTCTGGCTGAATGACTGTTTTACCCTTATATAGAGGAAGGGAGCTTGAGAGCTATTCCCCCGCACACGGGGCCTTGCGTTGCCAGAGGGGGCGCAAGTGTCTCCTAGGTCTGAAAGGGTTGGCCTAGGACGTCGACGCAGCGATGCCGTGTGGAACCCGAGTGAGGTTGATGTATGGCCCCGGACTACGCGCCGCAGTGCATACGGCTGGGCAACCTCGCGTGAAAACACCAAGGCGCTGCATGGGACTTAGTGGAGCACGCGAGCGCGAGGCACAAGGCTGTGGGCTTGGTTCCGTATGTGAGCAAGACATGGTGGCATGGGAAGCTGCATGCCAAGACTGTTGCGAGCGAGATACTAGTGCAGTGCACAGAGTGAAGCTTGAGCAGGCCAAGTTAGCGCAGCAGTGCAAGTGGCGTGTCGTAAGGGACACGATGAGCTGAATGGTAGGCCGTGAAACAGAGGTAACCATGTTGGGAGGAGTTCTGGTCCTCTAGACGGGTGGTATCAGAGCTGATGTGCAGATGGGTTGGCTTCGTTGCACGCGATAGCGAAGCATCGCGCGGGTTGAAAGCGCGTCAAAGGACGCTCCCGCGACAGTTGGTATCAGAAGTAGGCTAACCTAGCGAAGCGTGCGTTAGGTGCCGCACGGGACTGAGGTTGCGGAAGTGCGACCCCATGACATTTTGGTATCAGAGCCAAGTTCGATCCAGAAGCAATGATGCTATTGAGCAAATTGTTGCGGAGGCACGCGATGTGGTGTCAAGAGGGCACGCGACATCCATGAACAATTGGTGCGGAGGCACGCGATGTGGTGTCCAAAGGACACGCGACATCCCTGAGCTAGTTAACAAGTGAGGGCCTTGTGACAGCAGAACCAAGTTGACCCGATCGGGGTGACAGTGGGGAGCTAGTGGGAAGGTGCGGACCTAAGAACTAGAAATGAGATGCGAACAAGCTGGGAGGAGTTGGCGGGGTTTAGTTCACTATGATCATGCGTCAACGAGGACGTTGACATTTATGGAGTGGTGGAGGATGTGACGGGGCCAATACTCGAGTTTGCAACATGGTGCCAGGAGGGCACGCGACATGGGGCCAAGTGGGCCTGGCGACGTGGTCGTGCTGCGAGGACGCGACACGGTCGCATGAGGGTAGGACGCGGAGCGTCACGGTCGCGACATGGACGCGACATAGCCAAGGTGGGCTGGCGACGCAGGAGGCGTTACGGTATGTCAAACCAAGGGATTTGAGGTTCTCCTGCCATTCTGGCTGAATGACTATTTTACCCTTATATAGAGGAAGGGAGCTTGAGAGCTATTCCCCCGCACACGGGGCCTTGCGTTGCCAGAGGGGGCGCAAGTGTCTCCTAGGTCTGAAAGGGTGGACCTAGGACGTCAACGCAACGATGCCGTGTGGAACCCGGGTGAGGTTGATGTATGGCCCCCGGACCACGCGCGCATGATGCAATGGGCAACCTCAAGCGTGAAAACACCAAGGCGCCGTGGGACTCGGTGGAGCACGACATGGTGGCATGGGAAGCGCATGCCAAGACTGCGAAGCGAGATACTAGTGCAAAGGCATGCAGTGAAGCTTGAGCCAAGTTAGCGCTGTGCAAGTGGCGTGTTGTAAGGGACACGATGAGTCAATGGTAGGCCGTGAAATGTAGGTAACCATGTTGGGAGGAGTTCTGGTCCTCTACACGGGTGCTATCAGAGCTGATGTGCAGATGGGTTGGCTTACGCACGCTTGGCGGCACCGCTGTGGTTGAAAGCGCGTCAAAAAGACGCTCCGCGCAGTTGGTATCGGCAGGTGACCTAGCGAAGCGTCGAGGTGCCGACGGACCGAGGTTGCGGGCGCGACCCCGTGACATTTTGGTATCAGAGCCAAGTTCAATCCAGAAGCGATGATGCTATTGAGCAAATTGGTGCGGAAGCACGCGATGTGGTGTCAAGAGGGCACGCGACATCCATGAACAATTGGTGCGGAGGCACGCGATGTGGTGTCCAAAGGACACGCGACATCCCTGAGCTAGTTAACAAGTGAGGGCCTTGTGACAGCAGAACCAAGTTGACCCGATCGGGGTGACAGTGGGGAGCTAGTGGGAAGGTGCGGACCTAAGAACTAGAAATGAGATGCGAACAAGCTGGGAGGAGTTGGCGGGGTTAGGTCACTATGATCATGCGTCAACGAGGACGTTGACATTTATGGAGTGGTGGAGGATGTGACGGGGCCAATACTCGAGTTTGCAGCATGGTGCCTATGGCACGACATGTGGTGCCAGGAGGGCACGCGACATGGGGCCAAGTGGGCACAGCGTGGTGGTCGCTGCAAGAGCGACCACGCCGCATGAGGGTAGGACGCGGAGCGTCACGGTCGCGACACGGACGTGACATAGCCAAGGTGGGCTGGCGACGCAGGAGGCGTTACGGTATGTCAAACCAAGGGATTTGAGGTTCTCCTGCCATTCTGGCTGAATGACTATTTTACCCTTATATAGAGGAAGGGAGCTTGAGAGCTATTCCCCCGCACACGGGGCCTTGCGTTGCCAGAGGGGGCGCAAGTGTCTCCTAGGTCTGAAAGGGTGGACCTAGGACGTCAACGCAACGATGCCGTGTGGAACCCGGGTGAGGTTGATGTATGGCCCCGGACTACGCGCCGCAGTGCATACGGCTGGGCAACCTCGCGTGAAAACACCAAGGCGCTGCGTGGGACTCAGTGGAGCACGCGAGCGCGAGGCACAAGGCTGTAGGCTTGGTTCCGTATGTGAACAAGACATGGTGGCATGGGAAGCTGCATGCCAAGACTGTTGCGAGCGAGATACTAGTGCAGTGCACAGAATGAAGCTTGAGCAGGCCAAGTTAGCGCAGCGGTGCAAGTGGCATGTCGTAAGGGACACGATGAGCTTAATGGTAGGCCATGAAACAAAGGTAACCATGTTGGGAGGAGTTCCCGTCCTCTAGACGGGTGGTATCAGAGCTGATGTGCAGATGGGTTGGCTTCGTTGCACGCGGTAGCGAAGCACCGCGCGGGTTGAAAGCGCATCAAAGGACGCTCCCACGACAATTGGTATCAGAAGTAGGCTGACCTAGCGAAGCGTGCGTTAGGTGCCGCACGGGACTGAGGTTGAGGAAGTGCGAGCCCGTGACATTTTGGTATCAGAGTCAAGTTCGATCCAGAAGAGATGATGCTATTGAGCAAATTGGTGCGGAGGCACGCGATGTGGTGTGAAGAGGGCACGCGACATCCATGAACAATTGGTGCGGAGGCACGCGATGTGGTGTCAAGAGGACACGCGACATCCCTGAGCTAGTTAACAGGTGAGGGCCTTGTGACAGCAGAACCAAGTTGACCCGACCGGGGTGATAGTGGGGAGCTAGTGGGAAGGTGCGGACCTAAGAACTAGAAATGAGATGCGAACAAGCTGGGATGAGTTGGTGGGGTCAGTTCACTATGATCATGCGTCAACCAGGACGTTGACATTTATGGAGTAGTGGAGGATGTGACGGGGCCAATACTCGAGTTTGCAGCATGGTGCCTGTGGCACGACATGTGGTGCCAGGAGGGCACGCGACATGGGGCCAAGTGGGCCTGGGGACGTGGTCGCGCTGCGAGGACGCGACATGGTCGCATGAGAGTAGGACGCGAAGCGTCACGGACGCGACATAGCCAAGGTGGGCTGGCGACCAGGAGGCGTTGCGGTATGTCAAACCAAGGGGTTTGAAGTTCTCCTGCCATTCTGGCTGAATGACTGTTTTACCCTTATATAGAGGAAGGGAGCTTGAGAGTCATTCCCCCGCACACGGGGCCTTGCGTTGCCAGAGGGGGCACAAGTGTCTCCTAGGTCTGAAAGGGTGGGCCTAGTTCCAAGGCGCTGCGTGGAACTCAGTGGAGCACGCGAGCGCAAGGCACAAGGCTGTGGGCTTGGTTCGGTATGTGAGCAAGACATGGTGGCATGGGAAGCTGCATGCCAAGATCTGCGAAGCGAGGTACTAGTGCGCCCATGGTGAAGCTTGAGCAGCAGAAGTTAGCGCAGGCAAGTGGCGTCGAAGGGACACGATGAGTCAATGGTAGGCGTGAAACAGGCAACCATGTTGGGAGGAGTTCCGCCCTCTAGGCGGGTGATATCGAGTCGATGTGCGAGATGGACCTAGCGAAGCGTCGTTAGGTATGCGCGCAGGCGAGGTTGCGGAAGTGCGACCGTGAAATTAAGCCTATCTAAAGACGACATTAGATGATAATTTATTTTAATTGTGTACATGGTATGAAATCACTGTAAAAAAAAAAAGTATGAAATCACTGAAAAAAAAAAAAAAAACGCTAACATACCGCTATCTTAAGTTGGCAATCGCTATCTAAAGACGGCATTAGATGGTAATCTATTTTAATTGTGTACATGGTATGAAACTACTGTTAAAATAAAAAATAAATAAATAAATAAAAACCAAACCTGCTAACATACCGCGCTATCTTAAGATAGCGACCACTAATATACCGCTATCTTAAAAAAAATAATAATAATAACCTGCTGACATACCGCTATCTTAAGATAGCGACCGCTAATATACCGCTATCTTTAAAAAATAAAAAATAAATAGCGACCTCCATTTTAAGATAGCGGTCGCTATCTTAAAATGACAGTCGCTATCTTAAGATAGCGGTATGTTAGCAATCGCTATCTTAAGATAACGGAATGTTAGCAGATTATTTGAATTTTTTTTTTTGTTATTTAGTCTTCTATTCTTATATTTTGCAGATCACTAACTAATAAAACTTATATTGGATAACGATACCGTTATCTTAAGATAGCGCTCGCTAACATACCGCTATCTTAAGATAGCGACTGTCATTTTAAGATAGCAACCGCTAACATAACGCTATCTTTAAAATAATAATAATAATAATAATAATATAAATAGCGGTCGCTATCTTAAAATGACGGTCGCTATCTTAAGATAGCGGTATGTTAGCGATCGCTATTTTAAGATAACGGTATGTTAGCGGATTTTTTGAATTTATTTTTTTTTGTTATTTATGTCTTCCATTCTTATATTTTTTGCAGATCACTAACTAATAAAACTTATATTGGACAACACAATAAACTCTTTTTTTCTTTTTATCCAAAACTACCATTTTAAGATAGCGATCACTATCTATCTTAAGATGACGGTCTCTATCTTTAGATAACAATATGTTAATAGCTTTTTTTGAATTTTTCTTTTCTTTTTTTTTACTTATATCTTACGTTCTTATATTTTTGGCAGATCACTAACTAATAAACACAGTAATCTCTCTTTTTTCTTCGTATCCTAAAATCTATCATATGTTTGCAAGCACTATCATAAAATATCATCCCTATCGTAAAATAGAGCTTAAGATAGCGCCTAGTATCTTAAAATACCGGATACCACGACCCGCAATTATAAGAGAGCAAGCGCTACTGTAGTCGGAGCTGAAAAAATGGACAATAAAAATAAAATAAAAAATAAACATATATATAATGAAAAAACAAGTGGATGCTGAAGTGGAAACGGCTTGGCTTGGAGCTGGCCTATTCTGCACAGTTTTAAACTATAGGGCCGTTTTTGCAAATAAGCAAACGTGTAGGGCCGAAAATGCAAATTTTCCTATTAAAATTGTTTTTTTGATCATAAGACGAATGGTTTTATGGCTTCATCATAATATAATACCATCATTCGATCACAATCCACAGGCAGTATTCTATTTTAAAAATCAAATACACAATCCTTAACTACAAAATTCCATGGAATTGGGCTTTCATGGATTTCAATGCTGAACAAAAGAAAGGATTTCACTGAGATTTGTATATCCCTTCTTCATGGAATCCCATGCCAAATGGGCATGTACTCCGTATTAAGAAACAGAGTTCATTTTTACGAAGTTGTTTGCTTCATATGACAGCCAAAGAACTTAATATAGCATTTTTCCCCATAATTTATATGCACTAGAAACACATCGACCAGCCAAAGAACTGGTAAGGTAGTGGCTGATGTGATACATGTGATACCTATTTGCCAGTATTTGAGCAATGCAAAGTGAACCCATGATAGTAAAAGCAATAAATCATGTGTAAAATACCAAATTCTGTTTGGATGAGAAAATGTCAGTGATAAATTACCTTAATCTTTTCGAACGGGTAACCTGTTGTTGAAGTCTTGGAGCTTCACTTCTGTAGTGTCCTTCTGTCACCTGCATTCGGCTACGCTTTTCTTCTATCTGAATTCTTGCATCCTTTTGCTGCGTGTTCCGGAAGAAACTTTCCCTATCCCATGTTACCTCGTAATCTGCTTTAAGGCGTGATCCTTGCTACTCAAGAGCTCTGTAAGTTAGTGGGCTATTGGGATCATTTGGATAGTTAGTCTCCAAATGTGTATTTACTTGCTCTATTACATAAGATGAAATGTGAAGCTACCGAGTATATCAAAGCAGTATTACACAGATTCTTTCTCAAGTGCTGAGTTTGACTCATAGTTCTCACTCTTTGGAAAACTATGTAAGTAATACATATATGCATAATATTGTTAATCTCACATAGGCATATGCACTTTTTTCTTATCAAAATATATTTTTATTTGACATCATACGCATTGGTCAAAATATCGTCCGATACCAGTACACACCGGACGATACGTACCGGTATAGGAGGGCGCCGGTACGATACTTTGAATGTATTGTACCGGTGCATTACATATATTTGGGGAATGTACCAGATACATTCCACTGTATAGTCCGGAACCAGTACGTACGGGTATCGATGCTGGACGGTATGTACCGAAAACCGGTATTTTAATCCATGATCATGCATTCCTTTATTTTTTTCCGTCTTAACTATTTTTTATTAGATGAATCTGCAGATTCAAATTTTTTTCACTCATGGACGAAACTCAGGCTTTAACGTCCATGCAAGACTCCTTCAAAGTTAAAATAAAAGGGCTAGGCATTGCATAGATTTTTTATTTACTTTTTTCAAAGAAGAAAGCAAAGAAAAGAAAGGAGGTCGACTCCTATGACTGCCTTGAAACATATTACCCATGATTGTCCCACGCAGGGCCATATGGCACACATGTTTGATCAATCCAAGTAGGCCAACTACCAGCCTATCATTGACACATGCATAGATCAGATGGTTCAGATACTCCAAGGAATGTAATTTTTTGGCTCACTTTAGTTATATATGAACTACCATCTTGACAACTTGGATTTCTCAAAGTCATCTATCAAGTGCCCAATCAGTGGACGTTCATGGAATAATCTGTTTAACAGCAGTCACGTATTATTCCAAAAAAAAAGGGTTAGGATCTGCTAGAAAGCAAATGCAGGTAGCTATCTAAAAGTGAATCTAACAGCATCTAATTCATGATTATGTGTTGTAAGTGGGAACTTGACGCAGTATCCCCAAGTTGGACTGATCAATTCCCTGACTTAAGCATACTTGTTTCATAATATTACCCTGAAAAAAGGAAAGATGAGAAATGAGAGTATGCAAGGAAATGAAATCAAATTCTTACCTTTTGCATTGAACGCCCGCACAACAGCTTAAGGGTGTTATAGAAATCCTCATATTTCTCAAACTGAACGCGGATTGTACAGTGAAGACCAGACACGATGTCTCTGTTAGCCTCTTCCGCTATCTTACCTAGATCATCGTCCCCAGCAACATTAAGATTCCTATTGAACGAGAGTTAAGGCGCATCAAGGAATGGTGCGTGATTAAAATATGTCATTAGACTGGATGGTTGAGGGCAGAAAAGATTGCAACATCATTAACATGGGTCAAAAGCATGGTTTAACTGTATTTCATGAGTGTCTCATACAACTTGTCATGTTACACAAAAGAGAACTTCTAATATCTAGCAAGAAAAACTGGTGCCCATCCAGATTAACAATTAATAGAGATGAATATAGACATTAAATATTACTCTGCCTCAGGACAATGGAGTATGGACAGCATCATTATGGGCATGCATTTCGAAAACCACACGTTGCGCAAATCTCACTTAAAATAAATTGAAAAGTTTATGGTGGGGAGTCATCCAAAACAATATACACAGAAAATCTATTTAGATTATTTGATATCTTTATCTTTATCCTAAAGAAGTAATCTGAAAGACAAATCGATAACAAACATAGTTGACCAAATTACCTCTTCATTAGGTGTTACTTGTGTGCTAGAGGGGTATGAAATTTCTCAACCTCTTCGGTAAGTTTCTGACTAAATGAGCATAACTGCAGAGGTCATGGGTGCCTTAGTGGGTGCGGGGTGCTATGGCAGTCCTTCGGTTCAAAAGGTTAAATTTTATGGTGTATACTCTCTTTTACAACATTGTAGGGCTTTTGAGAACATTTAATATACATCAAGGTTGGAGGAGAAGATAGTGAAAATCATCATGCAGTTCATCACCCAATGGTCATCTAAAATATGAAATGTGTGTGAATACAAGATCTGGTTGAGGGCTGGAAGATGATTTTTGTAAGTAGGGCAAGTTATAAAAAAATGGTGGAGATGGAAGGAACCTCAAAGTATTACCAAGGTTAAATTTGATGGTCGCTCTTTTGATAATTGTATCCTTTAGACCCTAACAGTCTCAAGGATTCTATCAAACTAAGGATTCCCATTGATTGCCTTGCCGCCCCATCATGATTGAACCTTATTCAAGCAGTATTATTGGTTGGGTCTCTGAGAGGCATCTTTGTATAAGGAAGACTTATTTATACCTATAATTAAATATTTTGATTTGGTGATAAGGCCTAAAAACTCAAAAGGTCACTCAACCATTGGGTAACATGGATTTTTGAAGAGCTTTTTTATGCGTAAGCATGTCTTTCCTTGTGTAATTTCCTGCTTCTTATGATTTCTTCTTATTTATCTAGTAAAAAATGTATTAATAACGGCGTGTCGGAGTGTATATTCAATTACTATAAGTAAATAACATACAATATGAATATATCAGAGATTGAGGCTCGTTGTACACTATAACCCTGGCCATTGGCAACATGGAGTGTATTAAGAACTTTATGCATCATGCATGTCTTTCTTGGTGTAATTTCCTACTTATAATTTTTTCTTATTGTTTAATAAAAAATATTATTCATACAATAAGCGTATAATTGAATTATCAATTAATATAAATAAGTAAATAACATACAAGTATAAAATGTGAATATATCAGAGACTAAGTGACGGGGACGCTGACATTGTAGACATCGGATACGGACCGTTTCACGTGTACCGGCGTCGAAAGAAGCGGAACGGAAACGGAAACGGAAACGGAAACCAGAACCAGGCGTAGAAGATCATAATCAGCGTACTGGAGCAATGCACAATCGATCAATCGACACCTGGAATTGATCGATAGACTGCGACCACTGAGGGATTTAATTCTAGCGACATATATATATATATATATATATATATATATATATATAAGTCGATCGATCGATTTTCGCGAGAATGGGATCCGTTAGAATTAAAATTAGAGTTTTAGGGGCAAACTTGTTTTTCTTTTTGTTTCTTTTTGTTTTAGGGTTTTATTTTAAGACCTCCTATCTAAGGTCATGATGAAAACAATATAATGAATTTTTTTATTATGAATGAAAGCTATTACTTGTTTGCTTGAGATGAGCCATTGTAGAAGAGTGATTCATCTTCTTTCCGAGATAGGTTTGGTGTGAAGCCAAGGGTGTGAAGCCCAAAGTCTATCATCTATCTATCTCTTTATCCTCTCTTTTTTTTAATTTTCTTTCTCTGCTTTGTTTGATCTCGTAAACCTTAAATCCAGCCGTTACCTTTTCCAAAATCCCAAAAACCATAAATCCTAGCACCTATCAGGGCCATTGATTCGAACCTATCTCATAAATCCAAAACTCAGCCATCCAACCAAAAGCACCTCGAAATTCAAAACCCACAATTCCATCAGAACCATCAAATTGATCTGATTCGAACTCTAGATCTCATACAAGCCGTTAACCATCCCCCATAGAGGACTCGTGATTCTATCATTGAATCTCGAGCGTCGCCCTAATCTGGAATAGCTCGAGTTCTACCTCTAGGACTGATCTACACAGCAAGGCTAACGGATCTAGCGCACGGATTGGACCCTACTCGAATCAAGCGCGATTCTCCAATGGAAAACTACAAAACCCTAAGGTATCGGCATTGTTTTCAGGTTTATTGTTTAATTAATATAGTTTAATTTCAGCAAATCATCACCTCATAAGCATTCACGTAGTTTAGAGTTTTGTCCCGCGACAGTTTTGGTATCAAAGCCTAAGTTCTAGGTTAGGGCATATTTATGTGACATTTAATTCCTTTGCATTTTAATTTTCATTGCATCTTATTTCAGTTCTTGTCAAAGTGTGCACATCTAATGTTCGATAAAATTCCTCTTTCATTGTGGTTCATATTTGTATACCCATTTAGAACCCGTATTAGTAGTTGTGATCACCATGGACATGAATGGGATTGTCGATGTTCTTAACAGCATGAGAGCCGAATTGAAAGCAATCAATGATCCAATGGCTGCCATGGAACAAGCCCAAAGAAACCTTGAGGTTTCCAATGGGAGAATGCTAGATCGAGCCAATCAGTTAGATGAGGATGACGAATACATTGAGCAACGTCGTGAACGTGATGGTCCACGTTTCGAACGCAATGGTTACCAACATGATCGAAACTGGAATCCTAGGATGGATCATCGTGGATATGACCAAGACCCGGATGGGAAACTCCTTAAAAACGTCTGAGTTGAGTTTCCAACCTTCGATGGAAGCTTAGACCCTAAACTCTTCCTCGATTGGTTATCCGACATGGACTAGCACTTTGAGTGGTTTGGCATGAGCGATGAGCGATGTGTCAGGCTTGCCAAGATGAAATTCATTAGTCAAGCCCGACTCTCTTGGGTCAACATTAAACGCATCAGAATGAATGCGGGTTGTACTCCTATTACCCGTTAGGAGGACATGAAGGAATGACTTACAGAGAAGTACGTTCCTTTCTCATACTACCATCGTCTCCTCGATCAATAGCAAAATCTACGTCAAGGTAGTATGCCCGTAGCGGATTACATTGGCAAATTTAAAGAATACATGATGAGAGCCAAAGTGTCCGAAGACCCTCAGGTCACTCTATCCAAATTTTGCGCCGGATTGAGGTTTGACTTGCAAAAAGAGTTAGTTGCTCACCCTGTTGAGACTCTCGCTGAATGTTACACCGTCGTTCAAGACCTTGAACGATATTTGAAAATGACGATGGTGAGGCAATTTGAGTCTCATATCGGTCAACATCGTATCGGCGAGGTGAGGAGTAGTGCTGGAAACTCACCCACCAAACCCACACAATCCACATCCGATGTGCGGTTTGACAAAGGAAAGGGTGTGGTAGAAGAATCCTCGAAGGGCGGTTCTCACATCAAGTGTTACAACTGTCAAGGATTGGAATATTATGCCGCCCATTGCCCTAAGAGGAACCCGCAAAGGACTCTCTTCATTGAGGGAGAGGGCAACGAGGATGACGGAATTTTGGAAGAAGAGATCGTTGAGCCAGATGCCATACCTAGTGATGAAGAGGGTGATGTCAGTAGTCGTGCTCTTATTGTGAGGTGTGCCCTTGCACAACCTCAACGGGATGAAAAGAAGCATTGGCGTAGGGAGAATATCTTCCACACCTTCGCTAAATGCGGAGAGAAGAGTTGTAAGATCATCGTGGACAGCAAAAGTTGCACCAATGTGGTGTCAACACACACCATAACCCGCTTAGGGCTTACACCCGAGACCATACAAAGTTGTGTGGGTTGACTCTTCCTCCATTCCCGTGTCTCAGAGGTGTCGTGTACCTATTCAGCTAAGTTCGTATTCGGACACCTTGTGGTGCGATGTGGTGCCGATGGATGTGGGCCACATTATCTTAAGGAGGCCATGGCTTTATGACTTGAACGTGACCATTTTTTGTCAATCTAACATTTGCACATTCATGAGACTCATGACTCAAGTGTTGAGCCCGTTTCTCGGTAAATTCCTTGTCGTACGCTTTGACGACATCTTGATTTACAGCCATGAAAAAGAACAACACATTATCTACCTAAGGTTGGTTTGCGAAACCTTGAAGGGAGAAAGGTTATATGTGAATCTCAATAAATGCACATTCATGCAACAATCCGTTGTATTCTTGGGATTCATTGTCTCGATTGAGGGGATGGTTGTGGACCTCGAAAAGGCTAAGGCCATTGTGGAGTGGCCCGAACCTCGAAATATTCATAAAATCCGTAGCTTCCATGGCCTAACCACATTTTATCGTTGTTTCATCCGAAACTTTAGCACCATCATGGCTCCCATTACCGACTGCATGAGAAAAGGAGAGTTTCAATGGAGCAGAGCCGCGACGAAGGCCTATGCTAAGATAGAGGATAAGATGTCTAGTGCACCCGTCATGCGCTTACTGGACTTTTCTAAAGTCTTTGAAGTAGCCTGTGACGCGTCGGGTGTGGGAATAGGCGGAGTACTTAGCCAGGAGGGTCACCCAGTGGCCTACTTTTAATGAGAAACTTAATGACGCAAAGCAAAAATACTCCATCTATGACAAAGAGTTTTATACGGTCATCCGATCTCTTTGGTATTAGAAGCATTACCTTAGACTGCAGGAATTTGTGTTGTTTTCTGACCATGAAGTCTTACGCTTCCTTGTTTCACAGAAAAAGTTGAATATGAGGCACGCGAAGTGAGTCGAGTACCTTCAAGGGTTCATATTCGTGTTAAAGCATAAGGCCGATACTGAGAACAAGGCAGCTGATGCACTTAGTCGTCGGGTGATGACTTTGCGCACTATGAGCACCGAGGTCGTCGGATTTGAGCAGTTGAAACAAGATTATCCCGAGTGCCCAAATTTCGGGGAGGAATACACTGCTCTCATTGAAAATCCGAATAGTATTAACTCCAAGTACACCCTATAGGACGGGTATCTGTTTAAAGGAAATCGCCTATGCATCCCTCGCACCTCATTACGTGACTTTCTCATTTGGAGTTACATGCAGGAGGGATTGCCGGACATTTCGGTCGTAACAAGACCATTGCGCTCGTTGAGGATAGGTTTTATCATCCTAGCCTTATGAGATGTTCTACGAGTCGTGAAACAATGTCGTACTTGTTAGGTGGCCAAGCAAAATAAACAAAATACTAACTTGTACACCTCGTTGCCTATGCCACACACCCTGTGGCAAGACATCTCTATGGATTTCGTGCTCGGACTTCCCAAGATTCAATGGAAGCACGATTCTATTTTTGTGATAGTGGACCGCTTCTCTAAGATGGCCCACTTCATACTTTGCTCCAAAACCTCCAATGCGGCTCACATAGCCAAATTATTTTTCAGGGAGGTTGTGCGTCTCCATGGGTTACCCAAGACCATTGTGTCGAATCGAGACGTGAAGTTCACCAGTTACTTCTAGAAAACTTTATGGCACATGATGGGTACCATGCTCCAGTTTTCTTCTGCCTATCATCCTCAAACCGATGGCCAAACGGTAGTCACCAATAGGAGCTTGAGAAATCTCTTTCGTTGTCTAGTCAGTGATCATATTAGGACATGGGATTCTACTTTGCCAATAGCCGAGTTTGCATTCAACAACTTTGTCAATAGGCCCCTAGGCATGTGTCCGTTTGAAGTCGTGCATGGGCATAGGTCGAGGACACCATTAGATTTAATCCCCATGTCTGCACCACATCGATTGTCTGAGTCGGCGGACGCATTTGCACAACATATTCATAGCTTGCACGCCGAAATTAGACAAAAGATTAATTCAAGCAATGAACATTACAAGATAATCGCGGATGCACGTAGACGCTTCAAAGAATTCCAAGTACAGGATCATGTGATGGTTCGGGTTAGGCCTGAACGATTCCCATCGGGATTCGCAAAGAAGCTCCAAGCCCGCGGCGCTGGGCCTTTTAGAATTGTGGCAAGGAGCGAACCTAATGCATATGTTCTCGAACTTCCGTCAGATATTGGGGTCAGCTCTACGTTCAATGTGGAGGACCTAATCCCTTCTTTGGGTCAATCCCACCCCCCACCAACCCCTTCTAAGCAGCCCCAAGCCCAAATTCCAGCCCCACCCTACAACCCCTACCATTCCCTTCCTCACGCAGGGAGAGGAGAGATGAAACGTAGGGATACTTGATGATTTTACAGTATCCACCTATGGTGGAGGATTTCAGAAATACTTGGTTAAGTGGATGGGAACGCCGGACTCCGAGAACACATTATTAACTGAAGACGAGGTGGGATGCCAGGACCCCGATATGCTCGATCGCTATCACCACGCCGCTTCATCGGTGATGAAGCCTTTTCAGCCCAGGAGAATTGAAGGGGATGCTGACATTGTAGACATCGGATACGAACCGTTTCGTATGTGCCGGCGTCGGAAGAAGCGGAACGAAAACAGAAATCAGAACCAGGCATAAAAGATCAAAATCAGCGTGCTGAAGCAATACACAGTCGATTGATTAACACCTGAAATCGATCGACTGCAGCCAATGAGGGATTTAATTCTGGCGACATATATATATATATATATATATATATATATATATATATATATATATATATATATATATATATATATATACTCGATCAATCGAGGCCTTTCGTCGATTGATTGATTTTCGTGAGAATGTGATCCGTCAGAATTAGAATTTGAGTTTTAGGGGCAAACTTGTCTTTCTTTTTGTTTATTTTTGTTTAGGGTTTTATTTTAAGACCTCCTATATAAGGTCATGATGAAAACAATATAATGAATTTTTTTATTATGAATGAAAGATATTGCTTGTGTGCTTGAGATGAGCCATTGTTGAAGAGTGATTTTTCTACTTCCTGATATGGGTTTGGTGTGAAGCCAAGGGTGTGAAGCCCAAAGTCTATCTTCTATCTATCTCTTTATCATTTTTTTAATTTTCTTTCTCTGCTTTGTTTGATCTTATTATAAACCTTAAATCCAGCCGTTACTTTTTCCAAAATCCCCAAAACCATAAACCCTAGCACCCATCAAAGTCATTGATTCGAACCTATCTCATAAATCCAAAACCCAGCCATCCAACCAGAAGCACCTCGAAATTCAAACCCACAAATCCATCAAAACCATCGAATCGGTCTAATTCGAACCCTAGATTGATCTACACCGCAAGGCCGATCGTGATTCCATCATTGAATCCCGAGCAGCGCCCTAATCTGGAATAGCTAGAGTTCTACCTCTATGACCGATCTACACCGCAAGGCTAACGAATCTAGCGTATGGACCAGACCCTACTCGAATCAAGCGCAATTCTCTAATGGAAAATACGAAACCCTAAGGTATCCGCATTTTTTCAGGTTTATTGTTTAGTTTAATTTCAGTAAATCATCACCTCATAAGCATTTACGTAGTTTAGGGTTTTGTCCCGCGTCACTAAGGCTCGTTGTACACTCTACTCTGACCATTACCTTTCCTAGTCAAACTTAATAATTTAGATTTGACTTCGTAACTCTTATAAACCCTGGGAACGGAGCTACAACGAGTATAACCTATTAGGGCATAAGAGACCAGACACTCGCCACATACCTCATATAGTAAGATCAATCTATAGTGGATCCATACAACGTGATAATTAATAGCCTCTAAATTGTGCTAAAACGTCCAGAACCTAATGTGTTAACCTGCGCATGGACTGCTAGAAAGCTACCAATGCCAATGTCATTGCCATAGAGATTCATTCTACTGCATACATAGCCGATGAATTGTGCCCCTCTAAAATTCTACAAGCACAATTCAATAAGAATATATCAGAGATTGAGACTCTTTGTCCACTCTACTCTGGCCATTGGCGACATGGAGTGTTTTAAGAGCTTTTTGCATCACGCATGTCTTTCCTTGTGTAATTTCCTACTTCTTATCATTTTTCCTTATTTTTTATTTGTAGAAATTATTCTTAAAAGTAAGCGCATAGGTGTGAATTATCAATTAGTATAAATAAGTTTATAACCTATAAATATACAATATGAGTATATCAAAGATTGAGGCTCGCCGTACACTCTACTCTGGCCATTGGCTTTCCTAGTAAAACTTAATAATTTAGATTTAACTGTGTAACTCCTTAAACCCTGGAGACAGGGCTACAGTGAGTGTAACCTATTAGGCCACAAGAGACAAGATACGAGCTGCATACCTCATATAGTAAAATGGGTCTATAGTGGACCCATACAATATGATGATTAATGGCCTCTAAATTGCACTGAAAATTCCGGGTCCTAATGTGTTGACCAGCCCATAGACTGCTAGAAATCGACCAATCCCAAATGCCATTCCCATAGAAAGATTCATTCTACGGCATATATAACCAATATATTGTGCCACTCTAAAATTCTACAAGCATGGTTCAAAACCTTAGTATCAGAACTCACTGATACAAGTATATTGGAGTGTATTGGGCGATACAAACCATAGTTTGAAAACACGAAAACTCAAAACTCAGTCAGGTCAAGTATACTCAGACTCGACTTGGTAATGTTATATTTGTAACATCATTACTATTATAAAGCAAGAAGCGCGGAAATGAGACGAGGGACAACCATATCTAGGGATTTGAGAAGGTATTCCCACACGCAAAATTTTGTGTTTGCTACTTTCCTTGAACCATTCATTTGAACACACAAACTTACAGTCTGTACATTCCTCTTTTACTGATGTGTAATGCATTACTATTTCTATTGTTAAATTCAATTTTTTGGGCATAGAGGTTGTAGAAGTAAGCATTTTCATGTTATTCAAATTGTTTGTGAATGTATATGACTTCCATTCATCCTCCCGTTCCGCTCTATTCAAGTTATCCTCTAAGTTATTTCTACTCTTGATGTACTCGTCATGCACACTGCTCCTGCCATGCCCACAATGACAATCAAAGTGCAATCCACATCGATAAGATCAAAGTTCAGATTTTAATAAGAAAAAGGACACTCATTAATAGAATTATTTATGAAAAGTAAAATGCAATTCACATTAATAGGATGAAGCACGTTAGTCAAACTGAAAAGTCCAAGTAAAAAATTTAGTCTGCAAAGGTGAACGGAAGTTTGTACCAGAATACATAAAATTTATCCAATTCAAAGGCTAATACGTCAGGGCGACCTCAACTCTTTATTGACTACTAAAAGTCTGCATTGTTATTTCAATTTGCGTAGACGTTTGATCATGATCACAATTTGTCAATTGTTGCTGGGCAAGTCCTGCATTGACACCGAAATCAGGACTTAACCCTTTACCTAAACATCTCAAGGAAACAAAGCTTCAACTTTTAAATTACTAATGAAGAATATAGCTTTAGAAGCCACAAAAGTTTCAACTTTTAAATCACTAATGAAGAATATAGCTTCAGAAACCACAAAAGCTTTGAAGCTTTAGGCCAAATGGTTTAGTCATTCTTTAGCATCGTGGTAAGTCTTATTGGGAGGAAAAGTAAGCCACAGTTAGGCTTTAACAACCAAAAGAATCTGTTTTTTGTTCATCTCAATCAGGTCTTAACGAATGAGAGTATATTTACAAAGAGTGATAGTATCACTTTTCCATAAACTATTTAGAAAAATCAAAATTTTTATTTGAAACATTATCACATCTGAAACAAATTTACGAGGAGATGATTTTTAGTCGACTATAGAATCTGAAATACTAAATTGAGTATTTGATAATGTAAACAGAACCGAGGAGTGCACTAGCAAAAACCACAAACTGAAAACCATCCATTCCCCCCTCACAAATTTGACATTGATCAAAGAAAGTGAAAAACTCATGAATTGAAAATAGTGGATGAAACTCATACCTCTAAAAAAAATAATTGAAATAAAATAAAATTTTATAAAAAAAAGCCCAACAGAATGCCCACAAATTAAGCATCAGAATGCTTATTCTTCGATCCACCTCCACAGACCAAAGAAACCTTATCAAACCCAATTCATATCCATTCTCGACCATAAACAGCCCATTAACAAACTAAATCAACTGCAAAAAAATAAAAAAATTATAATAGCATAAACTTAGATTTATGCTCAATAAAAAATCCATCTGCCTAAGAAATTTAACTACTAGGAAATGGAATTTTAAGTTTTAAATCACTAATGAAGAATCCAAAAACAGAATGTAGAATCCAAATCTTCGAAGATTCTCTAAAAAAAGTTGTAGAATCTAATTGATATACCGAGATATTTGAGTTTTGAGTGGCAATTTGGGGAAGACGTTGACTGACTCGCTGAACAAACCCAAATCTAACGTAGGGAAGACGTTGAGATGAGAGAGCTCCAAGTGACTTCTCGTGCTATAGGGCAATCCATTGCTTTCCCTGCAATCGATACTTCGGGGCATGAGATGGCGTGCTATTGGCAGATGGAAGGGTTTCTCTGTGATCGATTCCTCTTTCGCGCGAGAATAACGATTGATCAGGCAATGAAACCCAAATCTTATGGCTATTGGGTTTTCTGCGATGGTAATGGCAATGGGTTTCTGCAATGGTAATGCCGATGGGCCACCTTCCATAGTGACAATGAGTTTCTGCCTTCCATAATGACAATGCCGACAAAGAGACGGGATATTCAAATTCGCACTTTTTACCCTCGCACGAGAAATTTTCGTCAGCAGTCAGTGGTCTTCTTTCACCTTAATGCAACTAGACAACCATGGTTATTTCAAAACCCATGTGTCAATTTTTGAATCGTCGAACGCACAAAACCAATATACATTTGAACGTTTTAAAAATAATAATATTTAGTAAACTTTTTTACAAGTGGTAATCTAGGTCATCTGTTTTCTCAAAGAAAAAAAAAATGATTAGCAAAAATTCAGTAAAAAATATTTACTTGAGTTAACTAGGTCAAGTTTCTCTTTGAATCTACTCAAACCTCGGTAGAGTTGAGGCGACTCGGCCGAGTTTCGAATAAATCAACCGTGATTTAGCGCGCTGATTCAAACCAATATACCCCAATTTTTTCAAGTGTATTGCGAATACAATGGGTGGTGGTAATAACTTAAGACGTATCATCTCGACATCGGCACAGACTGATTCTGAGACTATACCGAGATTTTGAACCATGTCTACAAGTATCATACTCACGATTAAAAAGTTCCCCCGACAGGAAACAGCACAAAAGAAACACCACACATTGGTGTGGCATGCCATATAGGCTTAAAATCACAGGCATATTGCCTGAAATGAACCATACAAAACATCTCAGAAACGGGACCAGCTGAGGTGAGACTAAAACCAGGACTCAAAACCCCAAGAATATTACTATCAGCCTCCCTAGTCCACAATTTTTTTTATTGAAAAAATCTCTAGTACATAATTTTCTTTTGATGGGTAAAATCTCTGGTACATAATTGTGCATATGTCCATATCTCAAGCCCAAGCAAAAACTATAATGATGATAAGATTTCAGTAAAAATTAATGATAAATTAAAAAACAGCAACAAAATAGAGATGCTAACAGAAGGAATAATTTATAATAAAAACATGGAAGAGAATTTTCTGCTTATCACGCACCTTATCTTCCCAAATACAGAGAAAATCGTATGGGTAACAAGCATTGAAGGTTTTGAAGAGACTCGGGGCTCCGCAAACCAACGTGATGGAACACCCTTCACAACAACCGTATCAGGTCGTTGCCTCAAACCCCTCGAATAATAGCCTATAAAACTCATAATATATTAAAATTAAGGTACCTTTTGGATACACTTTCACAGAAAATTATTTAAAACAACGTTAATTGCAAAGTGGCTTCTCACAGATTGCAAATGTTCATAAAATGTTACTAATTTTTCTGAAAAAACATTAAATTTATAGAGTTACATAAAAAAACACAATAAATTAAATTAAATACATTGGTAAACTGTTTAAATTTTGAACTTGTCTAGAATCGTCCAAGGGCTCATTGCAAACTCATCATAGACAATGAGCCAACGTCTTGTAGCTGTTCGCTTGTTTAGACTTTGAGACATGCACGGATTTTTATACTCTCTAAAGTCTCCGCATATCTCAAGGGCCACTCACTTAACAGCTGAAAAGAAAGGGCCATTGTTGATAAATTCTTAAATTTATTTATTTGGGCAAATTATGTGAGTGTCCAAACGGAGTCTAACAAAATACCAAATTTGCAATCGAATGTGAAGCAAATTAAACTCAAACTAAGCACGAATTCATAACCTTCGTTGAACTTACAAACCTCGATCACCTGAGGCATAAAGATCTTCCCAACTTCTCTTCAATCCATCAAAATCATCCGATTCCGGAACCGCAACGCTCAATCGGAACTTCACGCCTTCAAGATTCAAATCGATCCCGTCCATCCGATCGACCACAGAGTTTCTCCATTCGAAGTACTTCTTCTCCACAATCTTTACATCGTCATCATCAACACCGTCATCGGTTTCGTAATTCGACTTCTTCTTGTTGCTGTTCTTGAGAAACCCTAGATCTCGAATATAGAGAGTCCCAGAAGCGACGGGATCTTCGCGTTTTCGCTTTTTGAGATCTTTGGATCGGTGGAGAAGGAGGTCTTCTTCGGGAGCGGAGAGTGAGATAGAGAGGGAGGTTTTGAGGAAATCGATGAGGGAGCGTTTGAGCTGCCATTCGTCGATTGGTTTGACGGAAGGATCGGAGCGGAAGATGGTGAGGAGGAGTTTGAGGCGAGGGAGGAGAGAGAGGGCGTTTCCTAAATCTAGGGTTTCTATGGGAGGGAGAGATTGGAAGGATCGGGTGGTCATGCTCTGATCTCTGGTTTTGTTGCTACCGCTGCCACTGCGGAGCTATGCCGAGCTGATGAATTTCGAGTAGGATCAGTTGTGAAGCGCATGTACGTATACTGTTATATACGATGGTTAAAAGCTGTAAATTATGGCGGGTGTTAATGATGAAGAGAGTGAAGTGCTCGATAATTAGAGAGTAAATAACGTACGAGTGGATGAGAAGGTAAAAACAAATCATTCTGGTTTTTTTATTTTGTTTTTGCCGAGACAGCCTAGAGAATTCAAGAGCAGGCACACGTACACATATGACGATATCAATGATACCACTACAGTAGTAGAGTTAACTAACATAACTCAACCACACTTTAACCACACCTTGTAAAAATAAGGGTGAGAAATATTGTAGAGGACTAGTATTGAATCTCCAACTCATTTTCTTATAGTAGAGGGAGTGTACCAACTGAGCTAATGCCTTCTATTTACGCCAACCCGTTTATTTATAGAAATCGTCCACTCATAAGGGTTGTATCCAGTGGCACGCCTTCATTAAGTAGGCACTTGCACTACATAGGTGGCTGCAAATAGAGGTTCCCTTCATTCAATTTGGTGAAGGAAGCTAAAAACTTGCAAATAGGACTTATATTGTGGTATATGATTTATTTTTTAAATAAATTATATGTGAAACATCATTTAAGTTGTCTAATTTAAAGATCATAATGTAAAGATTATTAAAAGTCAAATATTGGCACAAAACATAATCTCTATCATCTGATTTATTAGAGTCAATTGTTGAAAGAGATGATGGACAATTAGATGATAAGAGATTGCATTTCATGTCAATCTTTGGCCTCAAAAATATTTACATCATGGTATTTTAATTATATGGCTTAGATAATTTTTTATATGGCATAATTTCTGAAAATAATAAAATCTCTTTTTTTAATCATGTGCCTCGGTATGAATATAAAGATTTAGCTCCCTTACCAAATAAATTGAACGTTTTTTTTTTTTGTAACATGCCATATCCAGCTGCTCGCTCGAGTCGATATCGGGTCACACGACCCAAAATCGGGTTGCTAACTCAATGTTATAAGTAAGGTGAAAAGAAATTTACGAGTACAGACCTCATAATTTTCATCTTTTGTGAGGATAGGCTCCTAAATTTCATGTTTCTCCTTCCTCTCCAACGTTTCAATCATTAACTATCTGACAAGTCCTGTACAATCTCCAATAAATTACATGTTTGATGGGTCCGATTGGCAACTTGAATGTAGATTACAATTAGTTTGCCAAATTCCAGTATTTACTTGTAAAGTAGAGTCCTATAAATTCCATTATTTACTTGTAAAGTAGAGTCCTATTTTATGGACTTTACACGAGATTTTTGTAATGTCATTTGATACTAAGTAATTCAGATTTGTTTATTAAAAAAAACCAGTATTTCAGAGTTGTATATTTTTATTTTTTAGAAGGTATTTCAAAGTTGTAAAGTGCATAATAAGAAAGTCTTAATAACAAACCTTGTATTTTGCATGAAATCGGTTATTTTTTATATTTTATAAAAGATCATAATCTTGTATTCTTAAAAGTTTATGTGGGGCCCACCACATTATCAAATGGAGGACTCTAACTATTTTACCATAGATCTCTCGTAATCTTAGTCGCATGCATACATATATTTGCAGTGTATCGGCATGGGTTTGCTCCCCAGGTTCACGGATTCAAAATGACTCCTCTTCTATTAATCCGTATGGTGGGCATGCTTAAATCATAAAATAATCGAGACAATGAGTAGGCACCTCGTTGGGGGTTAGTCTAACTTGAAACTGAAAACCGTATATTATAAAAAATAAAAATAAAAAAAAAATCTCAATCTTATATTTTAGGCATTATATAATTACCAAAGAGACCCTTAGGCCTCGTTCGAAAGTGGAGAATCGCTCAGATTCTGAGTTTTAAACTCAGAAAGTGCAAAAGTTAAACTCAGAAAAGCCCTTTCTGTTGTTCGGGAGTTTGGGTAGCTTTCTGAGTTTTGAGGTTGTTTTCTGCTGAAGTTGATGTTTTCCTTTCTGAGTTTTTTCTCAGGAAAGCTCAGGAAGTTAGGTGTGTTGTGTATAGTTCTCCCAAGGCTATACACTAGATTGAAGCTTTTACTCTGTACCATTATAACGACTACAAACTTTCAGAACACCCACAAGAAAAATTCTCAGCTTCCAGTGCTCTGTAGTATTCTCTCAGCTTTGCAACCACCTATTCAGATCACTCACAAGAAAAATAGATAAGTAAATAAATAAAAATTAAATATGCCTTTGACCCAAAAAAGATAAGCACTTTCATTTTTTTTCTTTAAAAAAAATAAAATAAAATAAATAAACCTACTTGTTTAAGCTATTTTTGTTGTGCAAATAACTTGGCTACCACACCTTTCAATTCCTTCTTATTGTTCAAAAAATGAAAAAAACATAGAAGAATTAATATTTTAAAAAAAAAAAAAAAAAAAAAAAACATACAGCAAATCAAGAGCCAAAAACTAAAACCCCCCTTAAAAACAAAGAACCTCGTAAAAGAAAAAAAATTCCTTCTTCTTTAATACTCTTCTTCTGGATTGCTTAGACTTGGAATCGATTTCTTCGCTTAGCGAGAAAGATAGAGGGGTGGTAGGACTTGAAGCCATTTTTTAAGGTGTTGAGAAGACAAAGAAGGACATGGTCGTAGCGAGGTTTGCTTTTGTGAGAAATTATGTTTTTATTACGTGTTTGTTGGTTTCTACTACGTGTCAAATGGATGGAGATGGAGGGTCTCTAAGTTTATGTTAGAGTACCTTTAAATCCACCCACCGAATCTTTGAGATCACCCACGCTGGAACGCATTGACTACATTAAATCAAACGATGGAGATTGTTTATCCTCCCGATCTTTCACACGATGGATCTTGAGATCATGGGTGTACTATCAAGCGATTAGTGTTTTATTTCACATGGCACACATCTCAAAAAAATGACCTTAACATCTTATGGAAGCTCAAAATTGATTTTAAGGTCACTTTTTTATATGTGTACCACATGAAATAAGAAAATGACCGTATCATGGTATGCCTATGATCTCAAGATCCATTGTGTGAAAGATTGGAACGATTAACAATTTTCATTGTCTAATTCATTGAAGTCAATGTGTTTCAGCGTGAGTGAACTCAAAGATTTGGTGGGTGAATTTATGTTATTGGAGGGAGACAGGAGAGAGAAAATAATAATAAATTTAAGAATATTTTTATTTTAATGCCAAAAAGGGTCGTCAACATTGCAATCACGCACAGGGTCATTAGCATCGCGGCCTGCGCCTCAAGCTAGACGAATGATCGAAAGAATAGACCTAGATCCTCCTGATCAGAGGCAACAACTACACCGCCTCCCCCAACACCCTCCATTTTCACTTGTGCCTCTTGAGATTCATCCTTGAGTTTAGACACCAAAAACCCGAGGCCCTTTCCAAAACCCACTTGCCCGACCACCGTATCGTGCACCACCAGTGCGACACGTACAGTAGGTAATTCAACCACCAGGGCTTGCAACTAACCCAGTACTTCTCAGTTCGGACTCAGAGGTCGATACTTTTGACCGTATGATGGAGTCCAAGGATGAGTTGAACCCTGATTTGGAGCCTCTTATACAACATGTTCGCGATGATAGTTGAGACGTAGATACTGGTTCTCCCAGACAGATGATGACTGCTTCATAGTCTTCCGAGGATGAGGATGGCAACAACGCTACCTCATAGTCATCTTCGGTGTTATATGTTATTTTTCCTAAGTTCTTTTTTACTTCGTATTTTTGTGTTTTTGCTTTTCGATTAAGCTGATTTTGAATATATTGGACTAATAAACCTCATCATTTGACATTAACAATATCGACCCGGACACTTTCATTAGTTTTTAATTTGTATTTTATATATATATATATATATATCGTTTTTGGTGTATGTCTCAAGAAATTATATTAAAAAATAAACCCGTCACATAACTCCCTAGCATGGATTGGTCCCCCGAAAATTTTTAGCCAAATCTGAGTACGACAAGTAGTTCGATGATTAGCATTCGTATGACGATAGTATAACCACAGATTCATCCAATTCTGAGTTTTTCGGAGAATAACTTAAGAACGATTGAGAAATTAGCTTTTCTAAGAAAAGTCAGGAATCAGGGAAACTTAAGAACAGTTCTGAAAAAAGATAGGAATCAGAGTCTGCTAAGAATCAGTAAGATTATGAGTTGTCAGGATTCAAAACTTTTCTGGGAAAAGCCAGGAAACACTTGAACAAGGCCTTACTCTTTAATCTCCTACTACACAACAGGGTACTATCCAATTTGTCAATAAATTAATCAAACAACAAAAACATATTCACCTCCTTTTATTAAACTCAAGAAAGTTGTAGGTTCGTGTGTCATTTTATTAAATCATTTCAGTCACCTTTTTTTATGGTTTTTTTATTTCATCCAGTGAGCCTACTTAATATTGGATCGATTGACTCGATACCATGTTGGCCGACTTAATATTAGCTCGAGTGATCCCGCATTGTATCAATTATCAACCCAATATCAACCCGTAGTGGATCCAACATCGGATGTCATCGATAAGATATTTCATGCACGGCATAAGCACTATTTCTCAAAACAGTCCTTCATAACTTGGTTGGCGATGGTGGCTGGAAAAGTTTCAAAACGAGGACTGAGGAGAGCCCACTACCCTCAAAATTTGCATGCATAGTGGAATGAGGTTTTGTATATGATTTATCCTAGGATCCACTATATCATGATAGAAGGGTGATATGATAGAAGGGTGATATGATAGAAGGGTGATGGCAATGCTGAAACTCTGAAATTGTATTTTAGAATTATTTTATTTATGTTCTTCTCATATTTCTTTTTATTCTTTTTTACCTCTTTTATATATTAAATTTTATTGGTTAATAGATGGGTGAGTACCCAACAACCTCAAGCTTACGTATTGAAGAAAAAAGAAAAAAAAAAGAGGTTTCTATATAGTCTTCAGATGTGTTCTTTGTTGGAAACAAAATGAGACTAATAATCATCTCTTCTACGCGTGCAAGTATTCAAGTTGGATTTGGAGGTCTATTCTATCAAGGCAAGCTGGACTTAATTAAACAGTCTCTATAAGCACAATAGAAGAAGAGCTCCGATAACTTCTGAAAAACGTACACTCGGTCGAGAACATGAGAAATCGTATGAAGTGGGTTTGATTCAATTCAAATTAGTCATATTTAGAGGACGACCACTAGGGTTGCTGATTTTCTTGTGGCTAAAGGGGCTAATGCAAGTTCTGCGGTTGAAGAGCCTATCTCATAATAGTATAAACGTAGGACATATTTGTTGAGGACAATGTGGAGGCGTCCGAAGTGGCGCAAAATGATTGGCTGCACTAACTTGCATTAATTGAGCCTACCGCACTTGCAGCCAGTTGTGTCGCGCCACATAAGCCACCTGCACTTTATCTACATAAAATTTGTCCTCTGCATAACACTTTTCGGGCTATCTCGGATAATTTTTCACCTTCCTTTACCTTCCTCATTAAAGAAGATATATATATATATATATATATATATATATATATATATATATATACTGCGTTATCAGATGTAATCTATCACATGACATGTGATGTATGGATATTAGTCACTTACCTCCATAATTTGTCTAACACACCTAAAGAAGGCTTTTAAAGCATTGATGGTTATTTTAGTCATTTGATTATAGTTTGGCTGGGAGCCAGCCTTTGTTATAAAAAGTGAAATAATGGGTCCACTATTACAAAAGGTAAAATTATGAGATGGTAAAGTATAAATTTCTCTAAGGGGTTGTTTGGATACATGAAATACATTGGGTACGTTTGATTTGTCGTAAGATGGCCAACATACGTGTTAAATGACCATCTTATGAATAGTTGACTGTGGTAAGATGTTTGATGGTGTTTAACAAAAACACGCTTTCCTCCTTTTTCGAGCGACGCGTACCCTTAAATGAGTACGAGCTTGAAGCCTCGTAAGCATCATTGATGACGCATTCCAAGACAACGGTTCAGAGAATCGAGCTTTAACTTCTCACTTTAAAGCCGGTCATCTCTTCCTCTCCACTTGTTTTTCAGAGTTTTTCATTGCAGAACGTTGTTGGATGTTGTATCTCCTCCTTCCCGAGATTCATCAGAGAATCGTTAGGACTATAAAGCCTTACATCTCTCCTTCTCCACTTGCTTCTCAGACTTCTCATGAGAAGTCTGAGAATCGTTAATATTCTAGGTTTTGCAAGTAAGGGATTTGTAAATTGGCGATCGAAATGAACTTATTCATTTTAGAGGGCAAGTTCAACCAAAGAAGCACAGAGAAGAGGTGGGTAGGCATCTGTAGACCTGCGTTGATGAAATCTGCGAAAAGACTAGTCGAAGAAGAAAAATCTATGCATGATCTCCCTCCAAGCCCTAATAGCTATACACTACAAAAAATAAGACTATTAGCGGCAGTTTTTCACAGCTAAAAACTGCCGCTATTAACAGAAAAGCTATTAAGACTATCAATGGCAAGGGTATTAGCGGCAATTTTTTTATTAATACCGGCAGTTTTTGACTGCCGCTAATAGTCTTATTTTTTGTAGTGATAAATGGCATGCACTTGGGGTCTTCCATCTCCCACCATCGGCTAACTCCATCTTCCTCGGTTACACTTTTGAAATTTGAGGTTTCATTACAATTTGTAATGCTCATTCGTTTATTAATCTGATGGAGTATTCTTTTTTATTTCTATTTTTTCCCTGATCGGTGAAGGGTATTTTGGAAGCATTCCTAAAGGCCATCTTTAGCTCATCTCATGTCTACACTCAGGTAAGTGTCGTCTTCCCCTTTCAAGTATTTCTCAATCTCTGTCTTCTTTATGTTTCTTAATGGTGTTTATGATTTTTTATTTTTTATTTCTTGAAAATGGATTTAGATGAAGTTGTTGGTGTTTATTTTTTATTTTTTGGGAGCATTCACTAAATACTGCTCTTTTCCAAGGAGATTTGGTTGGATGTGATGGTACCTACAACAAGTCAATCGTTGGGCTCAATTTGAATGGCTCAGATCAATGCAACTACTACACACAAACTCAATGCTCTGTTTTAAGTTCGCTCTTCAATATGCTTCTTCTTCTATATATATCTTTGTCACAGTGTTTGATTCATATGAAATGAGGAAATTTTCGTCAATTACAATGCTCTTACTAATATTGGCTGTTTGTGCATGCTCAGATATAAATTTTAGTAGGCATATTATTGTTTAATAATCAAATTCAAAGTCGGTTCAACTAATTTTCTAGAAGCTTTAATGTATAGGTCCTTTCAGAAGCTATGTCTCAGATTAACGATGTCGGAAGCTCTTCCAATCCAAAAAGGACAATGCATATCTCATATACCAGAACAATCACATCATCCCCTTTGGGCCCCGCAGCCACAGCCGCCCAAATGGGTGTCAATCAGGCACAAGATCATTGCGAACCGGTAGCCAACGAGGCAACCCAAAGTCCAGTAATTGACTTTTCATCTGAAGAAGTTTCACTACCACGAGTACCAAACCCTAAAAAGTGCAAGCGCCAACTGTGACCGAAAGAGCCGAAGTCACTGAAACAAGATAATATGTTAAGTTATATAGGAAGCAAGGAAAGGAAAATGAACTCTCTCTTCGACCCCAAACAACCAAAAAGAGATGGGACATCCACTTCCTTGGCCGTGAAGGAGGGCCACACGGAGGTCATTGACGTTCCAAGTGAGTCCGAATGACTATAAGCTTGAGAGACATTGTTGTATGATACACACTTTTTTTGTTGGTGCTAGTTTTATGTGTTTCTTTTCTCTTTATTTTTGTATGTGTATCTGCTTAAGGTATGTGATCACTTAGAAAAACAAACTCTTCTCTCTTGCTTGATGTCATGTGGATTAATGACTAATAGTGATAGTTACATAAATGGCAGTCGTCAGTGCTTCCTGCAAATAATTAGTACATATATAATAAAAATTTTATGAATACTTTTGTGCGAATCAAATAGGGCCAAGAAGACCCGATTACTTATGTGCACCGTGAAAAAAAAAAACGCTCCAAATATTCTACTACATTTGGATTGCGAGCCATCAAAATTATAGGTGAAATGAACAATCGCGCACTTCTTGATCGCAGCCTACAATTTGGATAGTGAAATTAAATTTCACTTAAGTTTACCACTTACCTGAAATTCAAGAGTTCAAGCAAACAAAGCTTCTAACTCGTTTCAACGTGATGCACGTTTAAAAAGAGCTACTCAAAACACATATTCTAAAGCCCATGAGTTTGACTAGTAACATGTTACCGCCTTTAATAAAATGTTTTATCATTCAACTATTTGGACGGTGGACCGGATAAAGACTTAAAGCATACTTTTTTTGTTGGTTTCTTGTGCTAGTGTTAGTTTTATGTATTTCTTTTCTCTTTATTATTGTGTATGTAGCCGGTTAAGGTATGTGATCACCTAACAAAAATAAACTCTTCTCTCTCACTTGATGTCATGTGGATTAATTGTTAATAGTGATAGTTACATAAATGGAAGTTCTCAGTGTTTCCTACAAATAATTAGTACATATATAATGAAACGTAGTATTCTTGCAAGTTACAAATACTTGATAAAATGTGATTAAAAATCAACAACTTTATCAAGTTTTACCAAGTTCTATACAAACAAACCCTAAAAAGAGGCTACTACTAGGCGTTTGGAGGGTGGATGGGATAAAGTATTCTTGCAAGTTACAAATACTTGGTAACATGTGATTAAAAATCAACAACTTTATCAAGTTTTACTAAGTTCTGTACACACAGACCCTAAAAAGATGCTACTACTAGGTGTTTGGAGGGTGGATGGGATTATGGATCAAAATGTCGGAAAACCGGTACGTATCGTCCGAGCCAAAAATCGGTACGTATCGGACAATACGTACCGGAACAATAACATATCAGACGATACATTGAATGTATTGTCTGGTATTAGCCATATAAAAGGAGATACAGTACATTTAATGTACCGTATCAGACGATATTTTGATCCATGGATGGGATAAATACCTAAAATTCAGCTTTTACGCACAAAAGTATAGTTTAATTATTTATTATTGGCAAGCTGGTAGCATGATCGAACCCAACCTACCAATTAAAAAAAACAGAGAGTACCTTTAAATTCTCTCACCAAACCTTGAGGGCACCTCCCTAAAAACCCATTGATTGCTTTGAATTAGGCGATGGAGATCATTTTTGTTCTCCCTCTTTCACACGATGGATCTTGAGATCATGGCATACCATCAAATGATCAAATTTTGATTTTTCATGGCAAAAATCCCCCAAAAAGTGACCTTAACATCACATGGCAATCATACTTTCAAACCTGATTTTAAGGTCCCTTTTTTGAATCTGTGTCAGATAAGCAAAAAACACTAATTGTCTGATAGTACGCCATGTTCTCAAAATCTTTTGTGTGGAAGATTGGGACGGAAAATGATCTCCATCGTTTGATTCAAAGTAATCATCGAGTTTTTAGTGTGAGTACCCTAAAAGATTCGGTGGGTGAATTTAAAGGTACTTAAAAAAACGGTACCATTGATCTCATCCCAAAAGACTGCTTCTCACCTCACCTCCTCCAGCCGGCATGCATTGACCGCCTTTGAATTAGATGATGAAGATTGTTTTTCTACCCAATTTTCTGTGCAATGGATCTATAGATCATGAGCCTACCATCAAACGGTCAACTTTTGATTATACATTGCACACATCTAAAAATGTGACTCTAAATTCATGCTTGAGTGTGATGTGTATCACGTGATTTTAGAGGCGCTTTTTTAGAGTGTGTGCTACGTATGATAAAAAAATTGACCGTTTGATGATAGACCCATGATCTATAAATGCATTGCGAGGAAGCTGGAAACGAAAAATAATTTTTATCATCTGATTCAAATTTAGTCCATGCATGCCGGTTGGATGACAAGGGTTAAGAAAGCAATCTTTCCGAGGTTAAAAAAAAAAAAGGGTAGGGCTATTATTATTATTATTATTTTTTTATAGGAGTTAAGGGCTATTTTCACTTGTTTAATCGTAACTAATTCAATGGTAAGTACCACACATTTTTTTCACGATTGAAAACTAATGACTGATTTGAATTAGACTATAGAGATTTTTTTTTATTCCAATCTTCCTCGTTGTAGATCTTAAGATCATGGCGCGCCTATCAGACTGTCAAATTAAAACAAAAAACAATTTTCATCATCTACTTCAAATTAGTTAATGGTTTTCGTCCATGAAAAAATCATGCGATACTACTACACGGAACAGGTGAGAATTGCCAGTGGACATGGCAATTCTACACTGAGTGTCTACTCATCATCACTGAGTGTCCACTCATCATCAATGGACATGGCAGTCCACGTGTCTCTATGATTGAGTGACATGCATGGATTTACATAGGTTGAATTCGCTTTAGGGACATGTGGACTGGGATGTCTACTCATTATAACATTGGTGGATAGCCTTTCCAGTAAATATTATCTCATTCTTAAAAAAAAATTATTATCTCATTATCCCTTCTTATTAAAAAAATTATTATCTCATTAAACGAAAGACTTGTTTTCGGCCGATTTGCCGTATAAAAAAAACCAAAAGAAGACATGTTTTGGTACACCGACTTCAATGGATTATTCCCTCTATACTCTATAAATAACAGAGTATAGAGGGAGCCCACCAAGTTGCTTTCAAAAATGGCGTTTTGCTGCGCTTGTTTCGGTCCCTCTAAGGCCGAGAGACGGGAGCAAGATCGCTTGGCCTCCGAAGAAGCCAGAGGCAAGGCTGCTGAAGCCGCCCAGAAAAGGCAATTTTCTCTCTTTCTCAATTGTCTCCATTCGGTTTACTTCTCATCGGTTGCCCTAATTTCCAAACTATTGTTTATAGACCTTTCTTCCTTGGCTGTTATTGATTGTTTTGTTTGAATTTTTCAGTTTCTGTTGAACATAATTATGTTGCAGATAATTTAGGAAGTTTATGTTACAATCCTATGGTTGTAGATTGTTATACACGTTTGTATGTATACATGCGCTATACACCTTATCATTTTACAGATAGAATGTAGTAGTTCAGTGGTTATCAAGTGGGTTACATAACTACTTGGGTGGCTATGTTGTAATGGCTAAGTGGGTTATGAGGTGGCTCCCTTAGAGGTGTAGCGTTAAAACGCTACACTAGTGCTGAGATCACGTGACAAGTGATCTAAAAACAAACACACTTTTTGGGATCGTTAGCACTGTAGCACGTGATCTAAAAAAGTCGTTTTTAGGGATGGGCTTGATGATTGATCTACCTTGTGCATGTTGCCTTAGCACTTGATCTTCGGATTAGATACCACTTAGCACCCAAATGGCACTAGGGCAACATTTAACATCGCTAATGCAGCGTTCCACTGTCGGGCTAACTTGACGAGTAGTGTTTAGGCTATAAGTACGAAGGATGCAAACATTTATTTGGGAGGAATGAAGTATTGTTTAAAGAAACAAGGAGTTTGATCGACTTGAAAAGATCACTAGGAGTTTGATCCACTCAAAAGGATCACTAAGTATCCTATTCAATCTTCTGATCTTTCGTTGATTTCTTAATTTCCAGTCTTTATTATTAGTTTTTCTGCAATTACTGTTATTATCCTTCGTTATTGCATTATGATCAAGTGGGAGCATAACAGTTTAGTATAATTAGGATTGCGTTGGGCTCCTTTTAGAAGTTTAGTTTGATTAGTATTATATTTAGACGTTAAAGCTTGATTTGGGTAGATTAGCAAGTAGATTGGAAAGGAATATATCTTGTAACTAGTCTAGTCGGTAAAAGATGAACGAAATATCAATAAAAAATGAACAGAAATCTTAGCAATGTACCCCTTGCCTCTTCTCTCTCTCTCATATATATTCTTTTTCTTCATAATTTTCAGGTTTTTATATAAGTTTACTGTTTCTAATCTTTGTGTATTTCATTTAGTTGATGGTGAGATTTTTCAAAGATGCACTTCTTTTTACTACTAGACATTCAATTATTCGATTTATTAACTCACATTGTTTTTTGGATTTCCTCAAGCATATTTTATGTTTTTATATTTCCTTCATTATATTTTAAAAAGAGGTGAGATTTTTTGCTTCTAGTCTTTCTGCATTTACATATTTTTATCCTTTGCTTTTTAGCTAAAGGACAAAAAATTGCTTTTAGGAGTCTCTTATGAATCACTATCCCACAAACATGTGCACACTCACTTGTGCACTAGTTTTTCCACGTGGCATACACCCTTGACCAATCCACTTCGTCCAAGTGGTTTGATGTTGTATGAAATTCCCTTGGCCCGATCCATCAATGGATCAATACTATCCAATCATCCAATCCAAATTATGGACCTTTCGTTGGATATGAACAAGCTTCTATACTAAAAAGCCCAACTCAAATGGTTAGAATCTTTTGATGGGCACTAATTTTAGGCTAACATCACCTCACATGATGCTTTGCAATTATGTTGACTTGGATGCGTCAAGGGTATGTACCATATGTCAAAAGAAGTGCATGAGTCAGTGTCCCATCTTTTGATAGGCGGCTCCCCAGTAAAAATTGTAACCATAATTTTATTAAAACATATAAAGTTACAGTTGATCAAAGCACGCTGCTAGGTAGGCGCAACATGATGTCTTGCCATAATAAAGCAAAAAGAAAGAAAGGAAAATAATGAAACAGAAAGAGAAAAGAAAAAAAAACAAAAGTATGCATAGGATGGCCAATGCATTGGCCCAAAAACTAATAGTAGTAAAGAAAAAGGTTGAATCGTGTAATGTCTTCTAGAGTTATCATCCTTTTAATCGTAAAATGCTCTGAGTTGTTTATCAACATAAAAAAAATATATACATATATATACAAAAACAAAAAAAATAGGAAATGAAATATATAACAATCTATGACACAGTATTTCCTTCAGGAAAGGAAATACCGTGTCAAAGACATCCATTCCATCATTTGTAATATTGGAAATTAAAATTTAGATTAAAAAATTGAACAAAATAAGACACAGTCATTTTCATCGTCAATTAAGTCATCATTTTCTCTTCTTTCTCTTCTTTTTCATTCTTTCGTTAAATTTTTTTTTTTCTTAATTCATTTGATAGATGTGGAAAGGTTAGTAATGGGGGTTAGGGCTGGGGATATGACTTTTTTTCAAGTAAAGTTATACATAAGTCACATTTATTATTACATCATCATCATTATAGTCTTAACCCATCTAACATGTATCATTTGTACCGTACCGTAGTATATTGTGTATCATATGATATGATTAAAAACGATAAATTTCATCAACACGTATCGTTTTCTATCATATCACATATTGTGCTGTGTATCTTATCATGTAGTATACAATATTGAGAACCATGAGAGCAAACACTAAGGTGGCCTAATTTTCTCCTAGTTCAGTAGAATCTCTATAGAGTTGTCACAGTTGAGCAGGAAGAAAATGCCAAACACTACCGCATAGGTCCTCAATTATGAAATCTATAATGTATCAATGAGCCTTGAACTTGCTATAAAAAATCCATCTATTCTTTCCTCCTAAAAATTTGAAAGATTGTCAATAGTGCCTTCCAGAGGACTCCCACGTCTTCACCAAACAGATCATCCGACCATCCACAGGACTGTGGAAAAAGACTCACCAGCACAGCGGCTAACCCCTCCAGTCCCACGTCTTCCCAAGCGACGCCATATATATGTTTTCTAATGGGCTGAATTCTTACGCCACCAAACAATTGAGAGTTGCACCAAATCCCAATTGATCACATGAATCTTCTCTTTCGCCACTACTAGGGCACTTGAACATTTACATAAAATAGATTGGAAGATTGGATAGAGTTTCCTAGATCAAAGTGATTCTTCGATCTTTTGAGAGTAAAGAGTAGGGATGTCAATCAATGTTGTCAAATCGCTTAAGCCATGCTAAGCGATTTGACTGCATTTCGCTTAAGCGAATCACTTAATTGCTTAAGCCATGGCATACTTTTTTTTTTCAAAAAATAAAAATAAAAGATAAAAAATTTAACAATAAGTATTCAAATCTCTAGAAGGGAAAAATAGACATTCTTGCATTTAAAAAAGTTTTACATACTAATATTCAAAATTATAACTTTAGTTTTAATACTGAGTACCAACAATGTACTCTACACATTCATTTCTAACCCATTGTGATACATCTCCTCCATCATCATCACTAGCATTGTCGTCGTCATCGGAATCATCTCCTTCTACTTACTCTTCTTCTTTCTCTGTTTCGTCTTCATCCGATCTCACTAGTATGGAATCTATATCATCTGACTGACCATATTTCCAACTCGGATCATTCGATTTAGGTCTTAGAAGATCCGGGGTTGAAGATGTAGACATGATTAATTGGTCAATGATGATAGAAAGTAGGAATTAGGAAAAGAAAATTAGAGATTTAAAATTTTTTAAACAAAAATAATAAAACTCAAACCTCCCAAAAGACTTGTTTGCTTGATCCGGGTCACTTGATTGATAGAAGAGTAGAACTATAAGCTTGCTTCACTCTTGAATCTTGATCCTTGATCATTCCCTTTGAGACTTTGTAACACACTAACACTAATATTACTAATTTTACAATAATTTAATTCACTAAAAAAATGATTACAAAGCATAAAATAAAACAAAAGCTAGATAGGAAAGATGAGAGGAGATTGGGAGTAAAGAACGAAGATTAGAGAAAAAGTTTAAGCCAAAATAGTTGTGTGAGGAGTAGAGGACCCAACCCACCCTTTTTATAGAGGCAATGAGACCTTAAAAAGCAAAAAAAATAAAATATTTAAGTGCTTTGAGGATTATGCCATCGCATATTGAGTATGCGATCGCATAAGCCATAAAACATGGCTTATGCCATCGCATACTGTTGTATGCCATGGCATAATGTGGCAAAAACAATCGCTTAATCGATTAAGCGATCACTTATGACAATAGTGTTGTCAATGGGTCGGCTCGGGTCAAAATTTTGATTGCCTGATAAGAAAATCATAAATGCCCCACCCGACCCGATAGGAGCCCCTAATTTTAATTTTTATACATATAAAATATCGGGTCGGGTATTAGGTCGACCCGACCCTTTGATAGCCCTAGTAAGAGCCTTTCCACTCAACTAACTTTTTGCCAAAATGCCCAAACACTTAGACCCAATGAGACACATGTCTTTCGATATAGATATGTTAATGGAGTCATCACCACCCACACCCCATAACACCTGCCAACTCCGTAATAATGGGCTCCTCCACCCTTATCCTGAACATATTGAGAGAGAGGCCTTGTTCCTCTTCCCAGCATTGCTGGCTGGAGAAGGCCCTTAATCAGAAACAATGGTACCATTTTTTCTCGCTTTGGTGCCACATGGAGCAAGGGGAGATCATATAGAGCAGACACAAAAAATTTGAAAAAAAATTGAAAAAGAAAACTCTCTGCTATGTGATTAATGGACTGAAAAGCATTCATCCTAATTCGAATGAGTTACCTTGTGAAAGGGGAGGGCCAGGACTACTAAGGGATGGAGTTGTATGATGTGAGAGTGTCATGTATATGCATTAAACAATGGTACCATTTTTTCTCGCTTTGGTGCCACATGGAGCAAGGGAGAGATCATATAGAGCAGACACAAAAAATTTGAAAAAAAATTGAAAAAGAAAACTCTGCTATGTGATTAATGGACTGAAAAGCATTCATCCTAATTCGAATGAGTTACCTTGTGAAAGGGGAGGGCCAGAACTACTAAGGGATGGAGTTGTATGATGTGAGAGTGTCATGTATATGCATTAAACAATGAACGCTATCATTTCTTGTCCAGACCTGCTTTAGCTGTCCACTTTTATGCTCTTTATTTACACAACAGCAATAATTTTTTATTACATTTAAAAACAAAAATCTGAGCTATATATCGCCCCTTGCTCCACTTGCATCAAAACCATAAAATGTGCCCAATTGTACAGAAATGATGATTTAATCAAATAATATGCTTTATGTGAATAAGGCATATTTTCATCATCGTAAATTTTTTGTAATTTTAATAATTAACTGAAAGGGGAAATGAGATAAAATACTCCTAGTTAGGAGCGATTTTTTTTTGACCGGTTAGTTAGGAGCGATATTACTGTTTATTTGAGGAAACTTTTCTGCACAAGTCTGAATAAGATCAGAGACAATGTCCAACTATCTTATGCAATATATCCAATTGAGCTGTCTAGGGGTGCCAAAAGATGTTGCTAAAAACACTTAAGAAGGACCAACGCAAAAAATCAAGGTGGGTGGTTTATGGACTTTACAGATATTCCTAATCACCCTTTTTGTCGAGTCAACTAGGATTGAACAATACAATAAAATTATATTTGGAAATTTGACTATCAACAATGAATTCGAGGGCCAAAGTTGAAACTTAAAATTTTATATAAAAGGAAACAGATTGATCTGAACCAACATAACCAGTGGAATGTATGGGTAGATTTCAAGAGCAGATATACAAAAGAGTGTGTGAGAGAGAGCCAATATGCCATGCCCTATCGGGGTTGGATATATGGGGCCTGAAGCCTAAGAAATGTCAAGGGTTGATGCCATAAACGCAGGAGACTTGTGGGTAGGTTTAAGGGTGAGAAGCTGTGTAGAATGTTGATATTCAGTATGAGAGTGTATTGATTGATTCCTAAAAGAAAGCAACGAGCCTCAACAGCTCATGTGGCTTCACAATCTTTCTTCAGAGTCCTTTTTGCTTGTAATAATTGAAGGCTTCAGAAATATTATGTTCTAAGTAGTTTTGGGGTAGATGATGGTTGTAGAATTAAATTTTCTAAGTAGTTTGGGTGGGGAAGACCCCATTAACAGCGAGGAACTTTTCTCAAAATTAGAATTTCCTTGTTACGTAGTGTATTGATAGAGGAGCTCCAAGTAATAAAAATAATTTGGAGTGTTCATCCTGGAAAAGAAGTTTGTGGGGATGAGGATGAGAAAAAGAGGATCAGGATAATGAAGGGGATGACAATGCAAAGAAGGGGATTGAAGAGCAAACGGCACAATAATGATAGCAGCAGGAAACTAGGACTTCATGCCCTATGTTTGGGCTTCCGAAATTGGTCTGCTGCTTTTAATATATTAAACTATACAAATCTAAAGCAAGTGCTGCATTGAAACCTTAAATTCCTAAAGATTTCTTTTCTGTAGTTGATTAAAAAACCCCTTGTGAAAACAGTAGGAGTGGAAAGTGTTTCATATAGAACTGCTGTTTCTTTGATTTTTTTGGTGCTTTGTAGATTTTCTGTACCAACCCTACCAGGACAATTCGTAAGGTTTTTGGACCCATGAAAGGGTATTCCCATCATGGATCAAAATCTCGGCCGTGATGACTCCGTTTCGGCTCCCACCGAAACAAGAAATTGGATATTTTCGGGTGGGTGGCGAGAATTTGATTTTTTTCATTTTCTTTGTTGATACATTTTGGATTTTTTTTTTGCTTCGAATTTTTTTTAGTTCCCATACATTTACCCGAATTTCATTCCTTTCAGTGTTCTTAAAATCGTTGGGCGGATTCGAGCGGAAATCACTAGGCGGGCGCCCTAAGATCCAGGCGGCCGCTATATATATATATATATCTGTGTCACTTGCCAGAATAGGAGAAAGAAAAAAAAGAAAAGAAGAACAAAAAAAAAGAGTTATGCTCACTGCTCAGTTGCCGAAAAAAAAAGTGTTGTGTAAGAATCAAGATCATAAAAAACTGAGGAAGAAGAAGAGGAAAAACAAAGGAAGAAGAAAAAAACTGACGAAAAAGAAGGAAAACAAAGGAGATAAAAAAAAGGGTACTGGGGCGACCCGGGTGGGTCCAGGCGGCCCAGGGTGGACGCCCCAAATCCGGTCCGCCTCAAAGTCCGCCCAGGCCTAAATCGGGGCGCCCTGGGGCCCGAACCACCCGGGTGGCCGCCCCGGGTGATTTTCAGAACAGTGATTCTTTTGCACTTAGTTTATTTTTTATTTTTCTCTTCTCCTCTCTCCTTTTTCCATAGCTTGATCAAATTTCGCCGGATATCGTCAGATCTTGACGAAATCTGGTCGTACCGTAACTTACCGAATCTCATCGGATTTCGCCAAAAGCCAGATTTTGACGGATTCTCGCCGGACTTTGATGGATTCTCTCCCAAAGTTATCGAATATCGTCGGATTTCTCTGTATCTAGTCGTATCTCGCTGAATCTTCCCAGATTTAGTCGGATCTTACCAGATTTTCTCGAAATATTGTCGATATTTTACCGGATTTAGTCTCAATAGTTCAAATACGTCTTCTAATAATGTGACAGTTAAAAAAATAAAGTTCGGAGCAAATTTTCGAAAATTACCGAATTTTACCAAAAAACCGAGATTTTGATCCATGATTCCCATCCTATGTTAGGCTTTCCTATGCACTTTGCCGTTCCTTTGAACTGTTCCTTGGCACAATTCTGATGAATGTGATGGTTGTAGACGTCTATTATATATCAATCGTACATTTAATTATCATGACGTTTCCCATGAATTATGATTTTCAATTATGCATACTTGTTATGAGCATCTTTCAAGTGTTTTCTAGAACTGCTGTAAAAATGAACTTTTCTTTTAGAATCATTTCCCACATTCTAATTTACTAACACAGTAACATTAATATACATGTAAAAGTGAAGACAGAACTATTTGATCCCCAGTGAGACAGTGCAGTAATTCTGTATTTTCATGAAGTTTGTTCCTAATAAAAGTGAATTGCAGGCAAGAACAATTTGAAAAATCGGCTGCTGGAAGAGCTGCACGTGCACAGTTAGCAGCAGCAGCAAAGCAATCTACTGCCTCTAACAAAGGTGAACCAGTCCTCAAGGTACTTTGATCGGACATTTCCATCGCCGAGGCTTATGCTATTTTAGAATCTATTTAGTTTCTTTATTTTTTCAATAGGTGATTCCATTTCACTCTGACAAAAGTGTTGATTTCTTGTTCGTTTCTGTTCTGTATGCAGTGGCAGATGGGGTGAACGTTAGCTTTTGTAGCTGTTACTTACAACCATAACTACTGTAAGTTACAGTAAATTTAATCTGAAGTTCAACCATTGTAAGTGAGTGTGACGATTTAGGCAGAAGGGTGCAGATGCTGTCTACATTTTCATTGTAAAAATGATAATATGTGAATATGATTTGAAAATAAAAGCTTTTTATAGTGTTAATTAGGAAAGTTGGACCCACAGTCATGAGCTACCTTTAATGAGACTCTGACTGCAAACATCGGTAGGAGGTGACGAATGCAACTAAAAATCGATCATTTTAGTGGTTGCATTTTGTATTGTTGGTCATATTTTAATTATATGTTTGTAAAATTATAACATATATTGTTGATTTGAATTATAGCTCTCTTTTCTTTTCCTTTCACGTTCAAGAGTTGGGACTTAAGAATGGATGTGATTGTAATGTTGTTTTCTTTTTCAGTAAACCTTAACTATTCTACTGTGCCTGTTAAGCTCATCATTTTCTCCTGAGAACTAGGGAAAAATCTATTGGGTTGCAATGTTGGAATTGTGAAGCTCTTGTCCCCATGCCAAGGTTCATTTGGTCTGCTTACCTTATCGGAGAGAACAAAAATATAATATAAATTGCATTCATCTGTTCCCTCTAGGTTGTTCTGAGGCTCAAGATGTGTGTATGTATCTGTTGTAAATTTGTATGTGTTTTTCATGAATTTAATGGCAGTTATTTAGATTCCACTTCTGCTAAGGTTCAATTTATGCCTCTCTTTCTACTGTGGTTGTTCTTGTAGTAAGCACATTGCATACGCCCCTGAGAGCAAAAGCTCCGACCTTAGAGAAAGGCCCCACGGCCATAAGATTACGGTAGCAAACATAATGGAAGGCCAGAAGGGAGCCCTTGTACACGAGACGTTGGCCCTTGCACCTATTTTAAAAGGAAAGACATGGTATTTTGGGGACCTGTGCCATATGAAAAAAGCCGTCTGATTTGAAAGCTATGATCTAAAGATCTAAGGTGAAAAAATTGGCACGATTCACGATCTTTATCATATGATTCATTGCAGTCAAAGACCATTATATGATTAAATAGTTGGCTGCATTTAATCATATAATAGAGATAGTTTTTTGTTTCAATTTATTTTCCAGAGATATTTCTTTGCCTTCAAAGTGGACGAATTAGATGGTGTTTTCATATAGCACAGGTTCCCAAAATACCAAAGTCTTCCTTTTAAAATATCTGCAAGGGACAACTTCTCGTGTGCACTCCCATGGCAAAAACCAGAAACTGAGTATTGGGTTGCACCTCTGCGTCTTCAATGTCTTTAGACAAAACAGTCACTTGTTCTCCTGTTGTCCGAGTTGTTTTAGTTTGCCTTTTGCAAGCCTATGGGTGTTGCGGCAGCACGAGAAGATGGGATAAGGCTATGATGATGATCAGCATGTTCTCTCATATTCTACTCCTTCTGTCAACTCTGACATTTAGCGGCTTACTTTCGTTGGTACAAGAAGCCCTCCCTTCATTCAATTCATTCATCGACTTAGCTATGGCCATGTGATTTGAAGACCATGATCAAGAGATCTTTTCTATGGCCATGTGATTTGAAGACCATGATCAAGAGATCTTTTCTATGGCCATGTGATTTGAAGACCATCTGTTCTATGGCTGTGTGATTTGAAGACCATGATCAAGAGTTTTGTTATGTAGAGAGAAAAAACATTTCTTTGACCCAAGTGGTTTATCTCAATCCATGATCAAGAGTTTTGTTATGTAGAGAGAAAAAACTTTTCTTTGACCCAAAGTGGTTTGTCTCAATCTTATACACCAAAGATATATATATTGATCATGGCCTTTTAAATCACATGGCACAGTTGGTGAAACCACATGGCATGTGTCCCGAAAAGTTACCTGTGAGCTGGGTGATCCATTTGGCTTTGTTTTGAAGAATCGGTGCAGACAAACTAAGGGTCAGGAGCAACTTGTGTTTGGCAAGCTCCCAACCAAGTGGGAGCATGCCTGCCCCTATTCAGCTCCCCGTCCATTCGCTGCCAGAGTTGGTTTTAGCAGCTCTGGCGAAGGCCATGCAAGCTCCCGTATTTTTCCAAACACACTCTCAGGCTGCTCTGGTGCCTGCCAGAGGGAGAGTGGCCCGGGAGCAGTGCCAAACACAGCAACAACCCAAAATTTCATAAATGGATCCGAGGATGTGCCCTTGTGCTCTGAGGCTGGCCACCAGCATAACTGTTTTCACTCTTCGTGGACCATGCCAATTGCAACTGTTAAAGACCTACATCTGCTTTTCGATGGTTATGGGCACACTTCTGAACCTATTGGTTGCCTTTGCCTATTCTGTTTTTATTTTCTTATTTTCTTTTATTTTATTCTCTTTTAGCTGAACATCTCTAGGCTTTCTTAATCTGCTGTATTTCATTTCTGATTAATGAAATGATAGCATTGCACTGATCAACGAATAAAGAGCATGGAAGAGACCAGAAACAAACATTTGAGGGCTACCGTTTGAAGTCTTCCATTGCTTACCATCTTTTTACGAGCGAATTGCTCTTCTTAACGAATTTGCAATTCCTGTTAAACGAGGCTTAAATGTAAACCACTTGGATGGATCGAGTGTGCAACCAACAATTTTCCATAGAGGATCTTGATTCAAAGCAAGAAGAAGGTAGTTGGTTATCTTGTTCGGCTGTTAAGAGGATTTGTGATGGTTTATGGGAATTGAATGTCACCTCCTTTTCAGTTTTTAGAACAGTCTGAGAGGTTTTGCTACGCCAAAATTGATTACCAGGCTTGTTAGAGAAACATAAAAAAGCCATTACTCAGTGTTGCTCCCGTATATACGAGGTGCTGGGAGGGTCAGGATATAAACCAATCTCTGGTTTTTTTAACACGAAGTCTCTGGACTCGAACCTGTGTTATCATGCTTGACAGCTCAAGCCTTTTTTTGATTGCGTCAAGAAATGGCCCAATCAATTTATGAATGGTGTCATCTCCTGTATTCTTGATTTAGCTAGCCAAAACAGCATATTTTGCAATAGAGGGAAAATATCTACTGGAAGGAATATCAGATTTCACGACAGAATAAAAAATAATGTTCACAGAAGGAACCACTGATTTAGTGACAAAACAACAGATCTGGGTCCCAGGTTGATACGTATTGGATATATCAATACATCTAGGCCAAAATGGCTGATATTAAAGTGCTCTTTTTCCCCCTGTTTTTAAAGTATTAGAAAATATAAAATAATATTTAAATTTTGCCGAAAGGGCATTTTTGGCATTTTGTAATGGGCTGCTATTTGACCCATATCAAATCAGGGGTGTATATCCTATCTGGTGGTGCCCATATAGCAACTATAGAAAAGTCTGACTGTAGCAGACTTTTAAAAGCCTTAAATTCTCCAGAAGTCAGCTTTTGGCAAAATTTGGTGGGAAAAAAAGCATTTCATGACTTTAAGATGCCTCCGGGGAGAGTCAATCACATAATCAAAAGAAAAAATGTTGCAAATCTCATCTTAGAAGGATAACAATATACCATAACACAGTGATGACAGCCCCTATTGTATCAATGTGTGCTACGATCCAACAAGAATTCGGCAATGGATCCTATCTGCGACCGTTTGATTGTTGGAAACCATTGGATCTTAGTCATGCAGTAACATGAAGTGCCACACCAGATTACGGTGGAACAGAGTGCCTCTGGATCTTTCCTCTTTCAGTTAACTAATACCGTTACATTTTAATACTGTACATTTTGAATTTTATCAGGTTGAACTCTTGATTTTTTAATTTGTACAGAGATGTGAGGAGACTACACAAAATCCTGTACAGGGGCTGACTGCTTGAGCTCATAAGCTGCCTGGAAACAATCTGCAGCTTGTTGTAGCGAGCCTTCGGTCTTCGAGACAAATCCAAGGTTCAACCACGCCTCGTGATTTGTAGGTTCTAATCGTATTGCATCCATTAAGAAGCTTCTCGCAATCGGAAGAGATTTCTTCCCAAACTGCCTTAGTATTTGTGCTGTAGAAATCATGCTAGGAACATAATCTGGTTCAATGGATAGCGATATCGAGAAAGCCACAAGGGCCTCCTTGTATAATGACTGAGCCAGAAACAGCATTCCTGCAAATATATCCAAATATGTTTAGTTTACAGATTCAAAACAAGAAATCAAGGAAGAATTTGAACATAATGACTCAAATAGAGAGATTAACAACGCAAAAATCTTCACTAAGCTATGCAAAGCATCATAATTGTCAAGTGAATAAGATGTCCGCTTGCTCTAGTTCTAATTTTTTCAAAGTAAGGGAAGGGGATGACACATAAGGCCATGGAGGAATGTGATGAGAAGCGACATGAAGAATGGTTAAGGGATAGAGTTTAGCCCTACGTAAAAATGAGTGGAGAAAGAGGCCAGCAGGCAAAGCCCACCCAAACAAGTGGGAAAAGGAGATGATGAATAGAGGTATATTTTGGTCGGTATAAATTTTCATGAAATATTTGTGTTTGGATTTACTTAAAACTATCTGCAACGTGAAATCTCTCTGTTTACAGAAATCTACGTAGAGATGGCCATCAATTTCTTAATACGCTTCAGACACACACTTTGCCTATGCACTTTGCCTACTTATGATATAGGCGTCGGACTCGGTGACCCTCAAAAACCTGGCAGTAGATAATGAAATGCATGGAATTTTTAATTTTTAATTTATTATAGTGTCCTTTTGAATATGCTCAAAAAGTCATACTCTGTCTCATAATGAACTCGATTACATGATTCAGTGGCGAACGCTGGATTTCCTTGAAGAGGGGGCACTCAATAATCCATAATCCATATATGTTAATAATTTTTTTTGTAGCAAAAAATTTGGAAAAAAAATCATAAAGAAGCATGCCCATAAGTGGATGTGAACTATCTGATTGATGAACTTTAAAACGAGCCATTAAACCTAAAATAATAAAGGAAGCGATTTTCCTATAAAAAAAATAAATAAATAAAAAGATTTTTGGAGCGCAACTATTGGTTCTACCGCTCACACAGTTGACTGCCTTAAATAAGATGATAGAGGTCCTCCCAATCTTTCACAAATTAGTTCTTAAGATCACGGCTCACATATGAGACAGCCAGATATTGATTACACATGGCAAACATCCCAAAAGTGACTGATCATGACATACCATAGTGCACTGTATTCACGGATGTGTGCTGCATGGAATCAACATCTAACTGTCTAATATTCGGGGCATGATCGTAAGATCTAATGCGTGAAATATTAGGATGATAAAATATTTTTAACATATGATTCAAGGCAGTCAACGGTGTGAATGGTGGAACCATCAGTTATGCTGCAAGAATCTTTAGTGGCAACAATCGCTACCCAGTACCCAACTAATAATTGACATTAAAATGAGCAGATTGGATGATTTAAATTTCCCTAAAAGACCATTTTGGGACATTTTGCACTTCAATCTATGTTCGATCAATTGATAGTATAGATCATGCACATCTTAAACCATTGATGGTGTAAAATCATTTAAACACTATTTTGGTGTTTAAATGACAGTCAAGAGAGTCGGGGCCAAACAATAAACACCACCATCGATAATAAAATCAAACTCCACACAAGAAAATGAAAATATATATAATCTAAACTATATCAATTAAATGACAGACCGAAGATTTGGTTTCTAGATCTTTGTAACCCATGGTTTCCATAGTTAAATCTTCAATTGCAGAGACTGAATCATCGGTTGCAGAGAGAGAGAGAGAGGAGAGAGTGCAGGTATTTTTAACTTAAAGAGGTTTGGATATTTGCAATCTGATATTTGCAACCAAAGATTTGGTTTCTAGATCTCTGCAACCCATGGTTTTCGTAGTTAAATCTTCAGTTGCAGAGACTAAATCTTCGGTTGCAAATATCCATACTCAAACTTCTTTTAATCAATTTTTGTTTTATTATTTATGGGGGCCGCTGATATTGGTTACCAAGCGCTTAATATTTTTTTCTTTAAAGGCTTTTCCCGAAGCTTGTGGGGGTATAACGTGCGTCCGCCCCTGACTTGATTCATAATTTGTAGCCTTTGATTCTTAGTCCCAAATAAACATATTCAGTTTTTCTTTCTAAGAATGAAACGAAAATGTAATCTCATGGGATTTGAAATCCGAAAAAGTCACAATTTCAACAAGATTTAAAAAAATTTCCTGTTCACAAGGGATTGTCACTGATCAATTTATGACTTACACAAGTTCTCTAGTATGAAAACTTCCTTTCTAGTGATAACAGCTAAAAACTGTGGAAAATTTTAGTAGCTAGACATGGGACTAGTCAAACTTAAGCTTTGAGATCCCTAACTCAGAAATAACTGGTCAATTCAACTTTAGAGTTGTAACTTTGTGAGGCTCAACTATTAGAATATTTCTTTACTTCTAAGAACGGTCCATTAAATATACCCACTTTCCCTATTCAGAGCAGCTGAATTACTGGCTCGTAGTAAGCTAAGTTGAGTTTTATTACGATGATTATAAACCGCCCAATAGTTAATAGAAATATAGCTAATCGAGCTCAATATGGGAAAAAATACCTGATGCATGCCAACTTTTTGGAGAATAAAGTCCAGCTGACTTGGCTTTATCGACACAAATTTCCGCATCGGACCACAACCCAAGTCCTGTATAAATGCTGGCCAGATCCTGCCATGCTTCCATCTCTAATTTTTTATTTGCTACTACCTATTAAAAAAAATAGGAATAACTAGTAAAGAACTCTTTAAATAGGGCACAGTAAGAATCAAAGCTTTATAACTATAAATAAATAAATAGATTGTGTGAACATATGAACATAGGCTCACCTCAGAGTCAGAATTCCAAGTTTGAAGATTATTTTGTGCATGAACCATAGAAAGCAAAATCCGGTATGTCTCTATTGCGCGCTTGGGCAGTTGCTGACTAATTTGAAGTACTGCTTTCAACTTCAAAAGTTCTAATTGATCTCTTTTTCCAGTCTCTTCCAAAGCAAGATCAACTATGGTTTCAGCATCTTTGAAACACTGTTCTGCAGATACTACAAGTGCTAATAGCTTCCAACCTCTCCCTAAGCTTCCCGTCACCATGTCCGAATATGTTTTTGCATTTTCCAAAGCGGCATTCAAATTCCGCTGCACAGCATTTTCAATTGCTATACTAAATATCACTTCCGCGTCTTCTTTCTCAATCTTGGCCGCATGTTGTAGTGATAACAAAGACTCTTTCCGAAAGCATATCCTTTGTGAATCCAAGACAGAAATTCTCGCACAATTTCCATAGTTAACACCAAGCAAGTGATGTGCAACACCCATAAAATGCTCTCCTTGTCTGTAATCAGCAAACCCAATTGCTCTCCGAGCCAAGTCTATCCCTTCAAGAGCATGCTTTGAATTTTGGGAACACAACTTTGCCCCTAATAGAAGTGAAGGGAAATAGATTTTGTGTTTCATCTCAGAATGGCCAACTGCTTTCCTTACAAGATTCAAGGCCACATCACATTGACCCATAGCACTGTAACAAAGAGCGAGAAGGAACCATCTTTCAGCTCTGGGGTAGATACCCGGAAGCATCTGTTCAATATGATTCGCCAAAATTTCAAACTGCCCAGATATCGACAAAGCAAAGGTGAGATGGTCCATGATTTCAGGATCCCAAACAATTTCTCGAAAGGCTACCTTTCTCATGAGTATAAACAGCAATAGAATTGCTTCCTCTATGTTGTTCTTAGGGGTAGCCAGCCCCCATACTTGCAACTGAGGCAAGTTTGATTCGACGCCACCGTAAAGTAAAGTTGCCGCTAAATCTTTCTGAACACTGGCCAGCTTTTGGGGGTCCAAATTCCATGGCTTGACGAGAGCCTGGCGATATGCAGCAATAGCTTCATCGAGCAAACCTGCTTGTTTCCACAGCTTAGGAAGCAACTCTAATGTTTTGTGAAACATCTCCTCCAGCTTGCAATCATAAAAAATCCCCTCAGGCATTCCGTTAGGTAATGCATGTTCGACCGTGTCCAGAATAATTTTACATTCTCTTGCGGCCTCTGCTAAGATCAAAGTTCACAGTGGCATAAGCATGGGTCAAAATATCGTCCGATACCGATACGTATTGGACGATATGTATTGGTTTTGGACCTCACCAATACGGTACATTCAAGGTACCGTATCGGTGCCTCTCATACAAAAATTCAAAATTTCAGACGATACATTGGAATGTATCGTCCGATACCGATACGTATCGTCCGATACGTATCGGTTTTGGGGCTGGACAAAACGTATCATTTTTTCGAGATTTTAACCCATGGGCATAAGAACCATTTGACTAATTTAAGTAGGGGAAGTATGAGAAAAAAGGAGAAAAGAATACCCAATTCATGCATTTAATTTAGGGAAAAATTGCAAAACATTAATAACACGACATCTCCCATGTTAAAACACTCCACTGCAAATCCTTGACAATTCATTTGGCTTCATTTAACCATTTTGACATAAACCTTTTAGCGAGCCGAAACATATATTTATGAAACATTTTACTATTCAAAACCCCCACCCACATCTATGGTGGAGATGAGTTTTCAATTTTTTTTTTTTTAAAATATGATCTAAGCAATGCACCTGTGATCTATGTGTCATCAATTTGGTCTCCCACTGCCAATTGGAAGTTTTCCCCAATCTTGGAGGACGGACCCTTTTCCCATATATATGAAGTAGCATATGTGCAGAAAGAGGTACGAGTGGGAAAGACAATTTGATGCTAAATAATGAGTACCCATTGCTTATTTCACTGAACAATTTTCCAATTTATTTATATTTACAGTATTCATGACAATTCTCTTAAGCGTAAAAGCATAATAAAAATTCCTCATCAAACTTTTTGCGGAAAAGTTCATAATCTTAATCATTTATATTCCAATTTATTTATATTTGCAGTATTCACAACCTTACTGTTTAATAAGCTTTGGTAAGCATATTCGGGTGATAACCCATCGATGAGGTGAAGAAGGATATGTACTTATGTGGTGGCAATGCTGCAATCCTAACCGTCATTCAAAACTCAGACGGTATATCCAAGCCCACCGATACATGGTACATCGGGTATGTATCGGTGATACATATCCAATACATACCAATATATCCGTTGTATCGTGGATTATATACGTTGTATTGTGGATACATTGAATGTATCAGCAATACCGGATACGTATCATCTCGGTGCCAATGGGAAAAGATACTTATTGGTAAACTGAAATTTTGAACCATGATCTTAACCACTAAGGCAAAGTAACAAAGCAAATTAATTTATAAATGTAGTCTGTTGAGAAGATTATCCAAATAAACAGAATCAGGTTATACATAAGAACTCAAAATAAGCTAAAGAAATATAGGGGGAAAGAAAAAGATACCTTTAATCAGCCCAAGCTCCTCCATTGATTTAGCCTTCAGCAAAATGGCTTCAAGGAGCAAGCTCACTGAGTGCATCGACATTGTGTCGGTCTGCAAATTTTCGCCTTTAGAGCGCCCTTTCCTGTTGTTCCTTCTCTCAGAAATAGCCTTAACCATCCTTGGTGTTAAGCCTCTAATGTCGATCCCTTTGAACACCTGAAACGCCGCATCAAAATTCCCTCTCTGATATTCCAAGCGACCCAACAGCGCTCTTGCTTCCTACCTCAAACAATAGTAACAACAATTAATGAACCGAAATCTTAAATGCATGTGATCAAAGGCACAAACATTGTAAATCATACTACTTAAAAATAAAAAAACAAAAAAAAAACTAAGCAACCTCATAATTCAAGGAGAGAGCTTCTTTTAGAGTAGATTCAGCATCTTCGACTTGGTGGGCATCATCGAACCTCGATTCCCAATCAGCATTCCTCGACGAGAGGGCACTTGCCGAAAAGTCCCTCGTAGCCAATGATTCCGGCGATTGAGGCACCTCCTCAAACTTGAACTGCTCTCCCGAGCAAGCGCACAGCATTATGCTCAATCTCTACTTCAAAAGTTCGAGTTTTAAACCAGAAAATTAATATGAACTAATCAATCTTCAGTAAGTTTTATTATCAAGACACCTGAAATTTGTAAAAAAAAGTGATACCCATTAAAAATTTTATACCAAATTTTACATTCCTAGTCAGTGCAGTAGGAACCATGACCATCATTTAAGATATGGAATTTTTATACAAAACCCAAAATAAATAAACCAAACATTGAGTAATCCAATTTCACAGCTTAAATTTAAAAACCATCACCTATAGTTGCAGCAACCCATTTAACCATTCCAAAAATAAGACAATAAATAAATAAATCGGAACATTTAAAAAGCAAAATGCAGGAGGTGACATAAAAGACAAGAAACAAAACAGAGACTCACAACAAATTCGAAAACGTGACGCCATGAAAGCAACTTTTCTTGAGATTCTCGCCCCATTTGTCTCATTTAATCTCTATTTTTTGATTTTTTTAATTCAAATTTAAACTAGCTGCTACTATCAGAAACAACCCAACAAACCAAGATCTGGGTTTGTTGATTCTGTTCTTCATCTGAGGGTTCTATTACTATTTCTTTCTTATTCTTTTTAAATAAAACCAACAGTTGAGGTGATTGCGGAGTTGAAAAACATTCAGTATCTTAGATAGATTATATTAATCATTTTATTTTCTCTAAAATATAATATAATCATTTTTTTCGAGGTTGAACATTATTTGTTATTTTCAAATCCAATGATTTTGAATTCAAAAAGACAGGTGGGAGGAGGGGGAGTGGTTTCTGACACCAGTTTTGTTCTCTCAACTCATTTTTTTTATTTACTTAAATACCCCCTTTTTTTTCTTAAACGACAAAACAAATATGAATACCCTATTTGCACTAGGCTAAAAACCATTGACTTTTTTGAATAAAAGATCATCAATCCAGACCGTCCACCTGGAAGGACACAATCTTGGGTGGCCCAGATCTCAAGAGTCATGACGATTGGGCAGACCTTACAGCATGATCCATACGATTGTCCATGCAACCTTGATCATATATCTATCAGTGGCACACAAGCTTGTTGAAGTGTCGGCTCTCGGCCTGTGGACTAATCAAGCGGTAGCCTGTGCGATAGATGGTCTAGATCTCTAAAAAGGTTAGATGATTCTGAAATATTGATGAGCTTTTCCACTAAGTAGCTTTTGCACTAACCTTCGTTATATTCAATGCATTCACGTAAGATATGTTCCATCTATAGCCGTCAATTGTATAGGAAAGAGTTGAAAAACTAACAAATGTCCCGATGGGAGGCTAACTGTCGATAAAACTCCAATCAAACTCATGCCAATAGGGAACGGGCCGGGAAGCCTCCACACCATCAGGCCTAGGGCTCGCAATGGGTCAGATTAGGGCCGGGTTGGGGTTCAATTCGGCCCTAATCTATCCGAATCGGGTTCTCAATTTTTTCAGTCCGGCCCTAACCCGAGTTGCGATCGACTCTATGAAGGCTTTTTTGCAATCCATACTTGTTTCTGAAGCGGTTTTGGTCACGGATTTTACTGACGTTTTGATGGCTTCGTTGTTGTGCGAACACATGCACTATTTTTACGCCATAAGGGATTGTTTAAAAGGTTCGATTGAAGTGATGTGTGAAGCTTTTGGTCGGTGTTTGCCCCCGTTTCTAAGGAGTTTTTGTAGATTGTGTGTTTGCCGATGGTAGTGGCGTCTCTACGGATGGATCTTCGGTGTTGATTAGGATCTTTAGGATGGTGGTGGATTCTTGAATTTTACCTTATTTTAAAGGTCTCTAAATTTCGTGTCAATATTAGATGGGTCTTAGATGTTATTCAATATATTTTAACATTAGTTATTGTAACTACCATTATTGTAGCCCCTCTACTCTGTAACTATTTTCCATTTCAAATGAAAACGATAAAATTTCTTAAAAAAAAAAAAAATACATTATTTTATTTTAATTTGTTGCACAATAATTATAACGGACAACGATTGCTTGAAAATCTATTAACAAGATATCCAAATTGTGCAACTAAAAAATTATGCAACAGTTGCTTGAAATAAATTAAGTCATCCAATTTGTCTAACCAAAAAATATATGCAAAAGATTATTACGCTTTTGACTTAAATGCCCCGAGCTTAAACCAACGGTTTAATCTCAAGGCATTTAAGTAAATCATATTTAACTATATAAAAAAAATTATAAGTTTAAAAAGGTAAGTATAATATATATATATATATATATATATATATATATATATATATATATATATCTGGGGTGGGTACGCTGAATATTGCAACACTCAACTCAAGCCCGGCCTTGATGTATGTGGGTTGCAACATGCTTAGAATGGTCCGGATACCGGGCTGGATTTACTTCATAAAAAATATCACTTTTTTTGAGCTGGGTGCGGGCTAAAATCTGAGCTGGCCCGGCCCATTGAGAGCCCTAATCAGGCCCTAACTCGGTCCGAATCTTTCCGAGCTTCGATTTTCTAAGACCGGCTATATCTACGGACTTGCGAATACACGATGAGGCTTCCCAGATCAAAACACTTTTTGTGTCTAAGTCTACGCCTAGAGCAGAAATATTAGGTGAGGAGTGGCCATTTTAAATTGAAGTAGGTTTTGAAGTATTTTTTCATTCTAAATCCTTTAGCGATTATTAGGTGAGAAGTGGCCATTTTAAGTTGAAGTAGGTTTTGAAGTATTTTTTCATTCCAAATCCTTTAGTAACTGCTGATGCACATGTTGTATAAGTTCTTTTGTACTTAAAAGGACCCCATGCCTTTGTAGAGCTATAAAGGGAAATTTGTACTTTTGGCCTTATAAGTTTACGTATTTGTAAAAACGGTCTTATAATTTCAATCTTTACAAAATAGGTTAACTTCAAGTCAAGTCGTTTTCATGTGAGCATCGACCTGCTTATTATATATTCAGTATATATATATTTTTTCCTTTATATTTCATTGTTTTCTGTTGTATGTTGTCCCTATTTCCAGTTTAGACTACACTGTAGCCATGTGAACAACAACTGAGCAGCGATAATCTAAAATTTTTTATATTGAACATTAGAAATGGTAAGATAACGCCACAAAAGAAAGATCTGCTATCTTAAGATAGTAGTCGTTATCTTAAGATAGTGATCTGCTACCTTAAGGTAGCAATCGAGTGACTCAATGATCAAAATTTCGGCCAAAATTTCAACCGAAAATCGATAATTTGGCCGAAATTTCGGTCGATAATTTCAATCCCATACAAAATACGACCAAAATTTCGGTCCAAATTATCGTTTCGATGAAGACCGAAGCCGATAATTTGGACCAAAATTTCGGTCATTTTGGCCGAAATTTTGATCCTTAGAGTGACTCTTAGGCTATATGTTAAGTATGACATTTTTTTCTCTTAATTTTCATTAGTTTTCATTATTTTTTATATTTTAGGTTGAAATAAATGTTCCCTTACTTTGTCATTTTGATGGTGTCCGTGTCGGCGAAAATACTTATAACGGCAGAAATAAGAAGATTGTCATTATCACAGAGAAAATATCATTTGATCAGTTTATGCAGAAAATGTACAAGGTCAGTAGGACTCAACTGAAAGAACATTCTATTACACATTGCACATAGGGAAGGAGTTGGTGTTCGCTGAATTGTTGGACTCTGAAGATCTTGCAAACTTATTCAGAGCATATCGTATTGGTGATGGTGAAATAAATATTTATATCGAAAAATCATTGGCCACTCTCGTCACGAAAATTTTATTGTCTTTCGAATCATTTCAACCGTTCTAGGAAACAAATAAAAATCATAAAGAATGTAAGGAAAATATCATATAAGGAGATGATGCTGGTGTGGAATTAGAACATTCGATAGAAAATGAAGGAATACGATTTGAAGAGAAGAACATCTCTGCACCGATGATCGTCGACGATGATAGAAATATGAATATAGGATTTCGCTCATACCATAGGTCACTGGAGCAACTCTCTTCAGACATTTCAAAGAGAGAAGACAATGAGGATCAAAGATATTGTCTTCAAATGAATCCGATACATAATACATGTCGGCATAACTTCTAATCGATAAATAATACATTCGATTTGAATCAGTGGGAAACATTTGTGGGAGACCTTAGTCCATACCAATGGTCTTTTGAACCAATAGCTTCGGAGCCAACGGTTATCGAGGAGACAACACAAGAGCATATCGCACCCTAAACATCCCGACCTCGGCGGCACCTCAACCAACCGTACCTCGACGGACTCAACCTCAAGCACGTAATAATCATCCAGTTGATGATGGTGATAGTGATCATGAAAATAATGAAGCACCGCCTTCGCCCACTTCACTTGTTGATACTAATATGAAAATTCATCAACCTCTGGTGGACGAAGACTATGATCTTAATGACTCAGAAGGTGAGTACATGAATTCGAATGATGAGGAACTGTATGAAGGAAGGTCATTAACTATTGGTCAGGCTTTCAGAAATAAGAAATCCTTTTAGAAAGCCCTTAAAGAGTTTATCATGGCAAATAACTTTTAAATTAAATCAATAAAGATCAATCATCTTCTAGTTACGACAAGGTGTGTTGAAGTAGGGCGTGTTTGACAAATACATGCATCAAAATTGGTGGGTGTGGACATATTTATCGTGAAAACTTTTCACCCGGAACATACATGCGGAAGGCCAACTTTCGGAAGCAGACATCGCTAGTGTACGATATCATGGATAACTTCCTTCATGAGGGATAAGTTGTTAAAGGGCTTTGACGAGGGTCCTGCTTTAATAATTTTTTATATTGAAAAAAAATACGGTGTAACAATAGGTTATTGGAAAGCGTGGAGAGGAAAAGAAATGGCGTTGACTGACATCCGAGATAGCTGGAATGAGCAATTTAAGATGCTACCGTCCTATGTCGCCGAATTACAGCGGATCGATCCAGACACATAGACCAAATTGTGTCACGAGCCTGATAATACCTTTCAAAGGTTCTTCATGACATTTGAACCTTATATTAGGAGTTTTTGTAACACTTTACAAAGAATAATTACGGTAGATGGGACGCATTTGTATGGACGATACAAAAGAGTGTTGTTAATAACTACGAAGATAGACAAGAATATACATTTATTCCTCATAGCGTCCAACGTTGTACCTAAAGGAAACAAATATCATTGGACATGGTTTCTTGAACTATTAGGGAGTCGCGTAATCGGAGACTTTGAAGAGCAGTTTGTCTTGATATCAGACTGACAGAAGGGGATGATGAAAGTTGTGCATAATATTTTCCTTAACACCTTATACAGCTACTGTATGCGAAACCTAACTTTGAATCTTTTTTATATATATAAGGATACAATCTCCCGACTGTTGTTCTGAGTTATTGCCCGTGCATTCTCGAAGGCAAAATTTAAACGAATTTTATAAAAAAATAGAAGACGAGGCTCCCCGAAATGTCTAACATAGATTAAAGAAATCGATAACTATTTCTGTGCGTACGCATATTTTTTAGGGATGCGTTATGATATACTAGCAATGAATATAGCTGAAAGCATTAACAGTGTGTTAAAGATAGCTAAGGAAGAATCGATTGTGACCATGATAGAAACCATTGCACGAAGGTAGCCGAATTCTACCTTCAGCGTTAGAAGGAAGGAAATAAAATGGCATATGTGTTGATACAGATGGCGGAAGAGCACATAATACGAAATTCAAGGTGGGTCTATCGAAAGAGCGTTGTTCCCTATGGTCGCGATATATTTTAAGTTAAATAGAGGTAATACACTCATAGTGTGAATCTAGAGAAACGAACATGCACATGTAGACATTGGGCTATCATTGGATTACCATGTTCACATGTGATCGCTGCATTATTGTGCTGGAATAGGGAAAGAGAGATGTCCTAATTTTGTGAGTATTGGTTTACCAATATTTTATTTCGAGAAACTTACAAAGAATACTTTGCTCCGACTGTTGATAAGCGTCAATGGACCATTTTAAAGGAAGGCATCGAGGGTTTACCTCTGCACAAGATATGTCAAGCCGATCGCTCGAAAAAAATGAGGATAAGATCTAAAGGCGAAATTCGATCACTACGGTATAAAAATTGTAAAGAATACGGACATAACCGTCACTCGTATAAATTTGTTAGAATATGAAACTCATTTCTTAGCACAACCTCGCCCCATGCTATTATGCTCTAATTGTTGTTGTTTTAAGTGTTCAGTAGTGGAATAATTTTGATTAAAAATATTAAAAGATAATTCAATCGTAAGATAGTTGTCCGCTATCTTATAATAGTGGACCGATATCTTAAATATTGGTCCGCTATCTTACCATAGCGGATTACTAAGGTATCTTCCAAAATTAGCAAAAAAAAATAAAGAAAATTTACACAAATCAAATTTTAATTATATAATTTAATTTATACAATTGTTAACTTGTTACAAAATATATAAAAATATACAAGCAAAAAGAAAAAAAAAAAAACTAAAAATTTAAGACCCAAATGTGGACAATGAATGTCCGATTTTTGCATTAAATTGTTGCATGTCTTTCTCCTCGAAATCGATTGTCTGTCATTGGGAGAAGTATTCGACATACTTCAGTACAAAAACACTGCAGTCCCTATCGTTGTGTTGGAGCGAAAAATCGACACTGTCCATCACTGTTAGCCGCTACGGCTGATTGAGAGTAGAACTCGGACCGTCAGCGTGAAGAAATCATGGCAAATGATGCAACAAACTTTCTTTGTGCCCTTCGAACTTTCGTAAACACTCTCTGTCGTCCAGGTCTACCAGTTTAACAACGTGATCCACTACAGACACAATAGCCAAAGCCCAATGGTGATGTTTCTGCCTATGCATCGGGAAATAAATTTGTGTGTAATCGGAGATCTAATCAGTATTGTGTTAATTAAAAAATATAAAAAATATTAACATGACTTAAAAAGAACTTACCGTCCAACAATCGACAACATCAATATAGCGTGTTGTACTCCTAAGCTGGGCCTCAAGCGGCTTGCAACGGTGACGAACTTGTCACCTATTATAGTAGGCCTGTCACCTATCTAAGTTGTTAAGTGGTCCCAGATTTTCATTACAGACAAATTTTTTAATTTTGAGTGGGCCGCTCTAATCAAAGTCTGAAATTGGTCATCAGAATAAGTCATGAATTGAAAGGTGTGAATGAAATAAATAAATAAATGCAGACAAATAAAAAATAATAATAAAGAAAAGAAACAATACCAAGGTTGCGATAGATGCAAATCAGCTCTTGCCCGCCTTTTCGAAAAATATAGAGTCGTTCTTACTCTCAAGGACCTTGAAGTAGGCGTTTATAACTTCATTGTCAAGCCACATCCATCCTTGGAAGACCCTTAAATTTCCGATGGTGACATCAATACCCGAGATAGTATTGATGGTTGCAAAATCGTCGTTCATAGGCCGATTCAACACACTGACCATGAATTTATACTCCATGGACTGTGACTCAACCTCTTCCACTACGTCCACTTTTGGTCATTTTATACAGGCTTTACTTGTCGGTGTCTTTCTCTTCTTTCTTGCCCGCATGTCATATCCCGTGCCCTTCCCCTGTCCGTCGGCCTTATTCTTTGATGTAGAGAGTTTTATTAGTAAGGATTTAAGTGTTGCCAACAACGACTCATGAGAAGGCTGGGTAAGTGGAGCATCGACCACTAGGCCGAAGCCCTCAATCGGCTGTTGGGGGGCAGAGGGTTGAGTGGCAGATGGCTGGGGTGTAGAGAGGGGCAGGGGGTTCAAGGGTTGAAGGTTGTGGTGCAGGGGTTGAGTGACAGGTGGTTGGGTGTAGAGGGTTGAGGGGCACAAGGTTGAGAGGCTTGGGGGGCAACGAAGGCATCAAAGAGAACCGAAGAAAGAATATCATCCTACATTAGTACAAAAAAATGAAATTAAAATTTGATGGCTAAAGAAAAAGTGAATTCAACATCTTAAGCTGGCGGACCGCTATCTTAAGCTAGCGGATCACTATATTAAGATAGCGTTAAGATACCGATCTGCTATCTTACCATAGCGGAACCCTATTTTGAGGTCCTTAAAATATTTATTTCAAAAAATTGAAATGTGTTAAAGTTAGGGTAAGTACCTTTGACAAATGAGTCTTGACACCATCAAGGTCCTTCCTTACTGCTATATTTTCGTTTGTTAAGTAAGCTAAGTGATCTTCTAGAGACCCTACTTGCTCTTGCAGGGTCTTCTTGTCTCTCCCGAGCTGTTTAATAATTAAAGTTTATCCTTTTATAATCATAAAGGCACGCTTGAAATCGCCCTTCATCTCTTTAACCACCATCCGGAGAGATGTGCACTCTTTCCTCAGCTCAGTTACTTCATTGATAAGTTGGGGTTGCCTAGCCGGCTATTCTCTGATTAGCTCTTGTCTATTTTTCGGTTGCTTGCCCTTTGATTCCGATTGTTGACGCATAACGACCTCGTACTCGTCGTTATCGTTACTGTCATCATCATCATCATCATCGTGAGGCTCCTGAACTCTTCTTTGTGTCTGCTATTCTCTTTTCCGTTCCCCTTCCATCTCTCTTTGCATGAAGAAGAGTCCAACTGATGAATATTGTAATTCATGTTTCTTAACATCGAGATTTACGATGACCAAAGAGTTAAGAATTTTTTCTCATAAAATAATTTGGAGTTCGACTGAATTTCAGGGCTTCCCATTGCATCAACCTCATAAATGGATTTTTCAGCTGAGTATGAGCAGAGTTGATTCCTGAAAAGTGCTCCAACGGTCAAATCTGTAAAGCGATAGTGCACCCGTAGATGTTATGTTGCCCCTTTGCCAACATTTTTATCTCTTCTCTTCTGATTATTACCTTTGATATGCACTCCACGAAATTTTTGTAAACTATCAGCCCTCACAAAAACTCGTTGAACTTTTCGAGGTTATCAATTAAGTTCAAGTGCTGACTATCAACTTCTTAGTATGTGTTCGAAAGTAAGAAGGAGCATACAAGAAACAACAACGACAACTTCAAAAATTCACCATTGGAGAGTCAACACTATCCACTATTTCTTCAATACGAGCCCTTTTAGCCGACTACCCCCGAAAGAATTTGTATCGAATGATTTCTTGCTCTAACATAGAGACATGCTCAGGCTCAGGTTCCCTCAACATATTAAGGCCTAATATCAATGATATATCGGACTCCTGCAACACTGCTAGTGTTCTTCACCTTGAATAAGTTATCTTGAACCCAGAAGCTCAAAATCATGTCAATTAAGTCTCCAATAAACACGAATTTCTCAGAAATCCTAAATAGATGACTGAAAATTGATTCATCTAGTATCTTTTTCCTCTCTTTATTGCAATGCATATAAAATTTTCTAACACTAACTCTTGTACACTTTCCGAATGACTTTAGAGACTTCGACATCTTAGAATCAGTTAGTGGGAACTGCAAATAACATAAGAACAGTTAAGTAAAAAAAAAATGATAAAATCAATATAATATCTTATCGGATCGCTACCTTAAGATAGCGGTCGATATTTTAAGATGGCGCTACTACCTTAAGATAGCGGCATGTTATCGGCAAGATAACGGGCTGTTTGGGAAAGATAGCAGATTAGTAAATTTGATAAAAAGTAAAAAAAAAAACCTGAAAATTTTTGTCGCTATGTTTTCGCTTTCTTGCCACTCTCTCGATTTTTACAGAGGTTAAAGTTAAAAGTAAAAAGTGAAATAAAGTTTAAGTATATAAAAGATTTTAAAAGCTAAGGGTTTTTAGACATTTCAGAGGTCGGTGCTGACCTGGAAACGATTTGGCTTGGAGCTGGCCTATATTGTAAAGATTGAAACTATAGGACCGTTTTTGTAAATACGCAAACTTATAGGGTTGAAAGTACAAATTTTCTGCTCTAAAATCAGGCATAAGGTATGTCATTACACAACACTTGTAAAATTATTATTAGGCGACCTTGCACTTCATTGAGAATGAAAGGTTCATGAAAATAAAGTAGATTTTTTTTTTCACTAGGTAAGTTGAGCTCGAACTTGTGACCTTGAGATTGTAAGAGCATCTCCAGTACGGATCGCTATAAGCAGAAAAGAGCCCAAATATGCTATTTTGGCCATCCAAAACCTTTGAAAGTCTCTCCTGTAGAGTCGCTATCTTTGGCAAGTCCTCCAATCGCTATCTTTGGCGAAGCCTCCTCCAATTGCTATAATTAAAAAATTATTAAATATTTTTCTCTCTCTCTCTCCACTTATCATATATTTTAAAAATATATTAAAATAGAAACAAAAAAATATTATTTTAAAGAAAGAGCAACTAAAATATCTATCCTTATTGAAAACCTATTTTAAAAGGCAATAACTAAAATAGAGAGTGAGCTCAAAAAGAGAGTTTTAGCTATTCAAACATAGCTATCTTTACTCTAATATTGTCAACCGTCCATTATGCTATAAGCCGGAACCTTACTTATCTATTAAAAAGAATATTTATGGTAAAATCTAATTTATATGTAAAGTCTTTACAATGAAGGGAGCATCCTTGTTCCCTTGCCATGTGTGTATCGAATTTGGGGAGCTATTTCTTACACATGAGAAGTTAACCTTTGCACAACTTGAAATAAGACTTGGTATTTTTTATCTTGGGGATAGGTGTCATGTGAAAACGCTATCTGAACTGGCTCATTTGAAGGTCATGATATAAAAATCTTAGGTGCAAAAGATTGGAAAGAAATCCGATTTTTATCATATGATTTAATGCAATCAAAAGCCATTATCGAGTTCAACAATTGACTGCACTAAATCATATGAAAGAAATGGTATTTTGTGTCAATCTTTTGCATAAAAGATTTTTGGATAGAGGCCTTCAAATTAGATGGCCTAGACACTATTTTCATATGACATAAATTCCCAATTCTTTCTTTTAAATTATGTGTAAAGACCAATTTTTCATGTGTAAGCAATAATTCTTTTTATTATTGTTATTTATTTAGATAAGGTAAGACTGAGCCTGTGACCTTGATGGTGCAATATTCCTATATCAGTTTCGGTGAAAGATCAAAAGCATACCATCAAGAGTGTTGGCCAATTGATACGGAGATGGAATAGAGTGCCAAAGCTGGCCAGTAAGTAGTGCACCTAACGTCAACTCTTGTTTTACAATGCTTAGCTATCCATTTGGAGGGTCATATAAGCTCTTTATGTTTTATTTTTTATTTTTTATTTTTAAAGATATAAGCTCTTTATTAAATAGTAGAAACCGTTTAATGATACATTGTATCAATTGAAAACTAGGGCAATATATACCGCATGGTATGGAGTCAACCAATAGGTGCTTGACGTGTATGGAAAGGGTGACCCATGCGTGATGGACCACAGGTGGTGCACCCATTATTCACCTAACACCAACATTTTTGATCATTTATTATACATGGGCCTATCCTTTGGCGATTAATACATTGAATAGAGTTGAAATCCGAATGCATAAATAACTAGGAGAAGAGAAAAGATGAATGAAAAGTTAAAAAAAGGTGCGAAGTGACCCTACCGATTGCAAATGTCCAAAAAGAGCTTGACACCAATTAGAAATGTGTGGACAATTAAAACTCGCAAATTAACTTTAAATAGTTGTGTAGCGGCTACACAACTGTAGCCCCATTAATAATAGCATTGATACCCTTTTACCAGCCTTGGTCAAGCGGTTGGACTCTAAATGTTGTTCAACTAATTTTTTTTGCCATTGGATGCAAGGAAATCTTGACTTTTCTCATTATTAGTTTGCATTCACTTTTGGATCCCATGCATCCGATAACAATCTAAAAAATTGGTTGACCCACATGTAGAGTTCAACCGGTTAGAACTTACCGAACTCCTTACTAACAATTTGTACATATGCTTTTGGCCCGCTTAATGATTTGGAACCACTCGATGGGAGAGGGAGATTAACCGGAACACCACCCATGGTGCATGAGCTGTTTTTTTATTCTTTGTAAAATTATTAAATTGTAGGTGCATATTGGTCATTTCAATTACTTACTTTCGGTGACTTCCTTTTCAACTCTGCACCGTGCTCGAGAAGATTTGAGTGGTCGCAACAAGACAGCACGGAACACGAAAATCTGAGAGTTTTCTTCTGTAATGGCAAAATTAGCCTTGAGAAATTTGAAAAGTATCATTGACCATAGCATCTCTCCCTGGCGTCTTTTTAACTTAAATGCTTATAGCGAAACAAAAAATAAAAATTGTTTAGAAATGCTGAGGGTAAAAGGGAATAAGAAAATGGCCGCCGGTTTCGGTCACGGGTTAGGGATAAGATATGAATAGGAGACCAAATTTGTCGAAGCACAGCATGCTACCGTACCAATGTGTCAGACGGATTTGCAAATGGAGAAATGATAACCTTGTTGTGCTGTTGACTTTAACAATCAGTGCTTCCGCCATTTACAATTTCGGAAAAGTTCCTACCCACCAAGGTATCAAAATTGGTCAGTCTCAAGTATCAATCTACCCACCAAGGTATCATAATCGGTATCGGTCTCGAGTATTAGTTTGCCCAAGACCGATATAACTCAGCCAATACCGATACTTATCGACCTTTTTCTCAAAAAATAAAATAAAAAATCAACGTCCCGGCGGCCAATACCCAACATGTATCAAATATCTGAGTTGGGATACCGATACGTATCGGTATCGGCTGATTTTTGATACCTTGCTAGCCACAAATGATTTACTTTGCAGGACCTGACTCTCCTGACCGTCAATTAAACACCAAAATGGCGTTTAAATGAACTTACACCACCAATGGTTTAAGACTGCGTAATCCATAACGTCAAAATAACAGATTATAGGTTGAAGTACAAAAGGTCCAAAAATGGTGTTTTAGGGAGAATTAAGCCACCCTATCTGTTGATAATAATATGAACCATTGTTTTTGGTTTTAATGACTGATATTAAAGCTTATCAATTGGATGGTTTGCATCCACTTATAAGCATGTTTCTTTAGGCTGACAAATGTACCAATGATGGACTCTACTACTAACAACTGTGTGTCACAAGACATAATGATAATTAACATTTCAATAGCCTGTGATTAAAAATATAATTTTTATGATATAAGATCATTTAAATACCATTTAGTGATTAAATGCAGTGGGGAGCCATTATCCCTCCTTTGAATCTTCATATAATAAGCGTGCAAGAGGATTTTTGTGACTGCATATAATAAGCCTGTCATTGCCATATGCATAAATCTTTTAGTCCATTTCAAAATCAAAGAACCCACCAAGAGGATTGATTGGAGTACAGCTTTAGTCCATTTCAAAATCAAACTTAGACATGGTTTGCTCTAATTATTGGTAAAGGGTAAGCACCTACCAAATATTTGAGGGTACCTACGCCAAGACAACTGACGTGGCGTTGAATCAGACTATGTAGATCCTTTTTCGTCACCATCGGCACCATTAATCTTGCATCATGGTGTACTATCCACCGGTCACCATTAATCTTGACATCATGGGTGTACTATCCAACCGTCAATTTTTTAGTGTCATGTGGTACACATCTCAAAAAGTGACCTAAAAGATAACATTTGGGCATGATGAGTGCTACAGGGTTGATGTTTCAGTCACTTGTTTCGAAAGTGTATCATGTAGAATAAAAATTAGTCCTATTATAGTACACTTATGATCTTAAGATCCATTGGGATAAAAAATATTTTCCATGATTCAAAGCATTAAATGGTTTTTGGCATCGGTGCCCTCAAAGATTCGGTATTGATAAATCAATTCAAATGTGTATTAATGCACTGAGATTTATAAAAATAACATAAAAATAAATAAATAACAGGATGCTTTAAGATTTATGTGAATAGCAGCTGCTGCATTGCAGTGTTCAGGTTCAAATGGTTTAAAAACCTTTGGATGCAAATTTGAAGTAGAAAGCTATCCAACGGGGTTTGGTACAATGGAACACCTCAAGTAGAGGTCCTGCGTTCGAAGAATCCCAACCCCTATTGGCCACCCGCAAGGATCTATCCCTACTTACCTGGTATGTGTGATGTGAGGGTGTTGCGCATGCTCGATGACTTAGTCGGGTACCCACCCCCTATTGGCCATCTGCAGGGATTTATCCCTACTTAACTGGTATGTGTGATTTGCAGGTGTTGCACCTGCCTGGTGACTTAGTCAGGTGCTCTAAAAGGCCCGGATACCCCGCCATTTTAATAAAAAAAATATAGAAAGCAATTGTAGTATGGTCTTCAACATTTTATGAAGCTATGATACTAGATGAAAACATAGTTAGATGGCTATAACCTAGTTTTGAGTTTCGCCACAACAGCATACTAAGTTTCACAAATACTACGGCTACATGTCAGTTTTAAGCATAGTTTCAAAGTGGATTGAGCCCTACCGCATAGTTACCAAGACGGAATTTGATGAAAAATCGGAAGGCAACAAAAAGTAATGAATAAATTTTAAAATATTAAAAGTGAGTTTTGAGAAAAAATTGTTAAAATTTCTTTTTAAAATGAAAAAATAGTGGTTTTTTTTAATTAAAAAAAAAAACCCTTTTTATGAGAAAAAAATGCATGTGTTTAAAACGTGTTTGAAAAAAAAGGATTTTGGTAACCATGGCCTATTGAGCATCATAGAGAGTTCAAGGCTTCTAGCAGACAGAACACCCTCTAAAGGGGCTGAGGGTTGACAATATTGTGACCTTCAGATCACAGTTTTGACTTTTGAATGTAATTCATGATGAATCGGAATTAGGAGCCCGACCGGCGCACCAAGGTCAGTGAATGGATAAATCTTCCTCAGACAGAATTGCTTAGACAGAAAATAAAACTGACCCATAAGCAAGAAAGGGGGAAGGGGCACAGAGAGAGGATCAAAATGTTGAGAGAGCAAAAATGAAGGTGTCAAGCAAACTGACATATTTTATGTCAACTTGCTTCCATTATATTTGCAGTACAAATATTTTGCCCTTTGAATGATTAACTGAAACGCAATAAGAATTTCAGGGGACTGTAACAACAAAATCAAACTCTTACAGAGAGTCAGTCATCTATTTTCTGCTCCTCTTTGGTGATATTCTCTTGCCATGAAGGTTAGTGTCGCTGACAGAGAGTACCTGTAGAATAAATTCCAAGCACAAACTAAGTACCCAAGGAATCAAAATATCTTAAAACCTAAATCAATATCAAACTGTTCCGGCTTTATATATATATATATATATATAGAGAGAGAGAGAGAGAGAGAGAGAGAGAGAGAGAGAGAGAGAGAGAGAGAGAGAGAGAGAAACCTAGGCTGTTTGGGTTAGCTCTTATAAGAGCAGAAGCAGCTCTTTTCCTGCTCTCTGTCAGAGCGGATAAAATCTGCTCTAGCATAGAGCAAAAAGAGAGCAATTTTATCATTTAAAACAGCTCCCCGCCAAAGCAAATGGGTGAGGAGCTGTGTTACCAAACATGAAAGGAGTTCTCTACCGGAGCCAAAGAGCAAAAGAGTTGCTCTTTGCCCTGAAGCAGCTAACCCAAACGCAGCCCTAGAGCCTTAGGAAAAAGCTGAAGTAAAGGGCAAAAGAGAAAAGAAATGAAAAGAAGGAAATCACTAAACAAGCAGGCAACCCAAAAGGGACACAACTCCAACCCAATACCCAGGTTGAGAAGGAAATCAAAATCCGACTGTCTAATGGTAGGAACATTATCTTAAGATCTATTGGGTCAAAGATTGGCATGAAAATCGATCTCCATCGTCCAATTCAAAGCAGTCAACGATCTAAGAACATAAAACCCAGGTTGAGAAGAAAGAATCTTGGGGTCAATATAAAGGTACCCTTTGTCAAATCATATCCCACGAACTGTCTCTCTATCTCTCCTATATTTTAGGCACCACAACCCATTACCCTACTTTTTCTCTCCTATTTTTTAGGCGCCAACGAATCAGCTGCTAATAAAGTCCAAATGACAAACACATCAAAATTGGAGAAAATATTGTCAAAGGTCATATGCAACTTGAAGTGTCTCATGAAATGGTCCACCAATTCTCCTCCATTGATTACAAAAAGTTGCATTTTTTAGATGATCCTGCATTGAAATTTTGTTCCATTTTATCCAAAGAAAACTTTGGAAGGAACTGGAATATCCTAAATTTTGTCCACTGAGTTTCTAATTAAGTAATTCCTGAACACAAAGTGATAATTGAAATCGAGTGGTTTTATTCCCAAGAGTTGGTATAGGGAACAGACCGGCTCACTCTAAAGTGTGAATGGGCCAAACTCCTCACACTAAAAAGGTCAAACCTGCAATTTCACTGATTTGCATGCTCATAAGGGCTGTGCACTTCCCAAGGTTTGCCATTTTAGCATAAGGAAATTGATCCTTCACACTTGAGAGTGAACAAGTCGATTATCCTTTACTGCTTCTATACCCAAACTCTACTATCCATCTTGGACATTGGACCATAAGCCTCTAACTTATCCAAGTTCCTAAAATATCTGCAAGAAAGTAATCCCTCCAAGTCCTTTGTACAGAATATGCCATGACATTTTACACCCAACTCTTTCCGAGATCCTACAAGTTGACACCCATTTTGATGTCACAAGATTATACAAATCAACCAACCCAAGCAAAACTACATCAACCTGCCAAGATCTTATGGATGCCACTTCCATATTGATATATGCATGATAATTATATACTTGTATAAGACTTAACATATGATATACTTTCTACTTGATATATTTAAGATCATGGACACCCCTAATGAAGTGGTGATGGGGAACGCCCAAAAAAAAAAAAAATTGTGAACAGTGACAGCACGCCATGAACAATGCCACAGTGCGCCGTGAACAGTGACATCGCGCTGTGAACAGTATCACAGCACGCCGTGGACGACTCCGTCCAGCAACGGGAAATTTCTTTTTTTTTCTTTTTAGTCTTTTATTATTTTAGGATTCTTTTATTGCGAGTTTTATGTCGTTTAGGGTTTTCTTAGCTTATATAAAGGCATTGTAAACATTTTATTAAGCGGTTTTTATTATTGAATGAAAAGAGAGTTGCTTTTGTGCAATCCTTAGAGAGCTTGTGAAGAGTTTTCAATCGAGGAAATGAATCCTTCAAACCTTGAGGAGTGAGCTATCATTTCTCGTGCGACTTGGTGTGAAGTCGGCGTATAGCCATGGTGTGAAGCTTCAGAAAAACCCTTGGTGTGAAGCCTTGGAATCTATCTTTTTAGTTTGTCTTTTCTCTAGTTGTCAGGTATTATTTTTCTTTCTTTCCATTGATAAAAGAACAAAAATCTCAAAAGAATCGTATTACATGATATCATTAATCTCTTTTTTTTGAACTATTTATTCAAGTTTCATCTCCTTCAAAATCCCCGAGGAATCAAATCCGATATTGCAGTTATCGCTTGATGCCCTAAACTAGAACGAATTCCGAGTTCCTTCATTGGAGCCGTTTTTCTAGATCGGGAAATTTTATGCATGCGACGCTAAAATGGATTAATCTAATTGTTTTATTAATTTCATTGAATTAATTTTATGTGTTGCTTGATTTTGAATATTTTCGCTATTCAATTCATTCTAAAAGTTAATCCCAAATTCGCATATTAGGGTTTTAGCGTTTGTCCCGTGTCAGTTTTGGTATCAAAACACAGTTTTAGTTTAGGGTCCGTGCCATATAGATTTTAGAGTTCGCTTGAATTTAGTATATTTTGTCTTGCATAATTTCGTCATGGATACCAGTACCTTAGAGGTCCTGATTAGAGATCTTGCATCTAAGGTGACCGCTAGTCAAACCCGGATGGATGAGCACATCCCTGATCAACAAGTCCGACACGAGGCTTTAGAGACTCGTTTCGAAGAGATCAATGAACTTATCGTTGAGAATCACAGTAGAGTCAACAACCGTGACCGTAGGAGAGATGTACCTCCCTGGCGTGAGGTCCAAACCAATCTAGACGATAAGGTCATGAAATCTGTGAAAATGAATGCCCCTACTTTTGACGGGAAAAGACAACCCAAGGTCTTTCTCGAATAGGTCGCCAGCATGGAAAACTACTTTGAGTGGTATGCCATGTCCGAAGGCCGCAAGGTCAGATTTGCCAAAGTCAAGCTTATGGGTCAAGCCAGACTTTATTGGTTGGGAGTGGAGCGTCGTAGACAAATCCAGGGTCTTCGTGCTATTTCCACGTGGGCTGCAATGAAAGTCCAACTGCACGAAAAATACGTTCCTGTATCATATGATGAGCGTATTCTTGATCAGTAGCAGTCATTGCATCAAGGAGACTCCCCAGCCACAGAGTACATCGATCGATTTAAAGACATGATGACCCAAGCCGATGTCGATGAACCAGCAAAAGTTACCCTCTCCCGATTCCGAATGGGTCTTTGCCCAGAGTTACAGAGGGAACTCATTCCTTATCCCGTTGCGGATTTCGAAGAATGCTTTGCTAGGGTCGAAGAATTAGAATGGTATCTCGACACCCCCAGTCATGGCCGATCTAAGTCTTCCAAATTTGAGCATCAATCTAACACTATCGAAAAGGGAAATAATGCCTCTAATCAATCTTCAAAATCCATAATTTCTGAAGTTGACAAAGGAAAGGGACCAATGGTCGAGAGTTCTAAACGTGCTCCACAACAATGTTATAAGTGTCAAGGTTTTGGTCACTTTACATCCCAATGTCCTAGTAAGGGTCAAACCTTGTTCATTCAGGTGCATACTGAGAAAGAGAGCAACGAGATACCCGAAGAAGTGTACGAACCATGTAGCACTCCAAGTGATGAGGAAGGTGAGGTTCCGGTCCGAGCCATTGGTTGCATTAGGACAATTCCCATTGCCGAGGACGGTGTTGATAATGTGTCCATCTCAAGTGAGTCATTAGAGTTGGTAGGATCACATCATCATTCTGATTTGCATGGGATTAACAATCTGAATTTATTGAGCACCGAAAATACACATAATCGGACTAACACATTGAATATATTTAATGAATTTGATACTAACAGTTTTGTGTTAATTCCTGATGGTTCTAAGCATGTAGAATCTTTCCCAATTTCAGAAAAGGGTAATGATGGAGATCTCGATTTTCCTTTAGGCAAGGGCAACCATCTGATAGTTACCATAACGAATCTTACGCCTATTCTTGATCCCACTACCCCACCCTTTGATCCCTTCCTTATTGATCACCCAATCCAACTGCACCCATTTACCTAATTTCTATCTCGTACCTTACCTATGCAATATGAGAAATGATCAAATGAGAAGGTCATAGAATTTTCAAGCTTCCATGCCAATGAAGGTAAGAATCAGAAGTATCTCACCACGTGGAAAGGCAAACCAAGAATTGAGCTCCCGAAGTGTAACATCCGTGTATTCCCTAACTCATTGGAGATGAGTTTTTCCAACCCGGGAAGTATTGATGGGGACATTACACAAAGGAAGATAGATGAAAGAATAAAAAGAAAGGAGGCAGCAAACGTCAACGGATGACTTGCAAGGAGTTCCACCGTACGAGTTCCGATGCACTTGATCAGAACCACGTGTGTGTTTCATTGGTGATAAAACATTTTGAGTGGAGGAGAATGACGGGGAACGCCCAAAAAAAATTTGTGGCGATGATAGCGGCGTGAGCGATTACTGTTGTGGCCGTGGATGATGACTCCGTCTGATGACGAATATTTTTTTTTTTTACCTTTTTAGTCTTTTATTATTTTAGAATTTTTTTATTGCGAGTTTTATGTCGTTTAGGGTTTTCTTAGCTTATATAAAGGCATTGTAAATACTTTATTAAGTGATTTTTATTATTGAATGAAAAGAGAGTTGCTTTGTGCAAACCTAAGAGAGCTTGTGAAGAGTTTTCAATCGAGGGAGTGAATCCTTCAAACCTTGAGGAGTGAGCTATCGTTTCTCGTGCGACTTGGTGTGAAGCTTCGGAAAAACCCTTGGTGTGAAGCTTTGGAATCTATCTTTTTAGTTTGTCTTTTCTCTAGTTGTCAGGTATTATTTTTCTTCTTTTCATTGATAAAAGAACAAAAATTCAAAATCACCGAGGAATCAAATCTGATCTTGCAGTTATCGCTTGATGCCCTAAACTAGAACGAATTCCAAGTTCCTTCATCGGAGCCGTTTTTCTAGATCGGAAAATTTTACGCATGCGACACTAAAATGAATTAATGTAATTGTTTTATTAATTTCATTGAATTAATTTTATGTATTGCTTGATTTTGAATATTTCCGCTATTCAATTCATTTTAAAAGTTGATCCCAAATTCGCATATTAGGGTTTTAGTGTTTGTCCCGCGTCAGGTGGCATATTCCAGAATGTTTGAGGGTCTATGTTCTCATCCCAGCTCTCAAATGGGTCATGGTTCTCATCTCGTAATCAAATGAGAATCATATGTGGCCTGTTGGGCCCGCCTAAGTTATTGTATGATCAACCCGTAGTTCTGTCATTCTAGCCATTATCCACATGATGGATGCATTGTAGTGCATCTGATCGTTGACTTCATATTTTCCGATTATATGACTTCACATACCACTGGAGATAGAATATACATGTACCTCTACCAAGTTGACTATCCACAGGTAGCTCTCCCTATGCAAAAACTTGATTAGAGCATCTTTGAACTTGCATAGTCTTTCAGACATTCAGGAATATCCCACCTCATGAAGAAGATGAACTAATGGAGAAAGTGAATTAGCTGGTGTATCTCCACCACGTGATTTTCGGTCTCGATCAATGGTGATCAAGTGGGCGTCTTACATTCCTCCTGTCGATTGCAGCAAGGGATCCTTCATCCCTTTTCTCTTCACTATTGCAGCTATTGCCATTGTTCTCCTAATTAAGAAGGCATCTGACACTCTTTCTGAGAGACCTTGGTTTTGTCCCTTCTGGCAGAGCTCTGTCATACCTACACTATAGACTATTAGAAAATCCTTACAGAAGCCGAAAGGGACTAAGCCTGGGCTTTTCACTTCGTTCTATGTGCTATTGAGACTGGAGCTGGCCAAAAATTTAACCTGTATAAATCTAGGGTAGGTGGAATCAATATGGAGGAATTTGGTGATGAAATTTGTTGATATCCTTTACTGTGATCACTGCTCTCTTACAATTACATACCTCGGGTTGTTTCTTACTATAGGCTCCTTGAGTGTGTCTAATTGGGAATCATGGGAATGCTTAAATGCAAGCGAACTATGAACTATTTCTCCTACAGATCAGAAGTTCTCCTTACATGAGAATGATGATTTGTTTTCCGACCCACATGAGTACCAGCGATTAGTGGGACGTTGTTGACATGGAATTTTTAATTTTTTATTAGAAGTCGAGAAGCTCTTCTTCTTCTACTTTCTTCTTCTTATTTTCAAATCTCAGATATAATGAATTTATGAAATGGATTAAGAGAGGAAACTTTATTTATAAGTTTCCTATTTAATACCTACTCTAACTAGGACTTAAAGTCCAAACTAAGTCAAAGAGTGTGACCCACGCATGAACCTTCTTACGTGTGCCCTCATCCCACTCTCTCTAGCCCTCACATTTTCTCTCTTTCTCTCTCATATAATGGCCCACGCAGGCCACTTTCCTCTCTCATCTAATATCCCACGCAGGCCAATCCCTCTTCCTTCTTTTTCTCTATATTCTTTCACATTTCTCCACTTATGGCCCACGCAGGACCCCTGTATGGGCCATCCCTCTCCATCTCCTTTCTTTCGTCCTCCTTTCTCTCTTTTTGTCTCAACACTGCCCACGCAGGACCTACCTGCGTGGGCCATTCCATTTCTTCTCTCTTCTCTTATTCTCCTACTTTTTCTCTCTATTATCTTTCTCTCTTCAATAGCCCACACAGGTCACCTGCGTAGGCCATCTCTTTCCTATCTCTCCTTTCTTTTCTCTTTCTTGTCTCTTTCTTTCTTGAAATATGGCTCACGCAGATCACCTGCATGGACAATCTCCTCTTTTCTCTCTCAATGCCTTATTTTCTTTCAAAATGGCCCACGCAGCAAATAACTACCAACGTATACCAGATATCTCGAAAAGAATCTTCTCTCAATCCACGTGAAGGCTAAGAAGGCTCACGCAGCCCTCACGACCATGGATCAAAATTTTGACCAATAAGTTATCGGCCGAAATGCATCAGTTTCGATCCCTACCGAAACCGAGAACCTAAATTTCGGTTCAGAGAAGTATGGGAGTGAAGTTATCGGCCGAAATTTCAATTTCGGTCCAACTCGAAACCGAACAAAATCCGAAATTTTGATCCTTGCTCACGACCCTTGTTTTTTGTGAAACTTTTGTAGAAACCATAGGATTCTAACTTCTCGTGACCGCTACCATAAATCTATAAATAACAGATCTCTTCTCATTGTAGTGATCCGAAAATTCTAATGTGAGAGCCCTGCCGAAGACTTCTCCGACTTCAAATTCTTTTGCCAAGATACTTCAAGGTATCTCCGCGATTTTTTTCGCTCCCTCTTCTATTTAAAGTGTACGGAAGAGATAAATCTAGATTGAATTCTGAATTCGGATTGTCACCGATATGGGTGCATCTAAGATAAGAGCTACGACTCTTACCTAAATGTAGTGCGCTGAGGATAAGAGTTACAATTCTTACCAAAGTATGATTTAGGGTTGCAATTTGAGACTACGCGTTACAACATGTACCCAATTCCTTGTGTACTTGGAGATAATTAAGCTACGTGAGTACAACCTCTCGCTTAACTCTTAGTATGCTCGAATTACAATCACAAATATGATAACTCGTATGGGTTGCACTCTAAAGAATGATTTTGGACTTCGACACCCAAAATATTCATCTACAATGACTCCTAATTATCAAATTTACTAGATCTAAATCGTGCCTCAAAATTAGAGTTTCTCTCACAGTTCGGTTCATCACTCCCTCAAATGTAGAGTATTTCAATCTCGAGATCGAAAATTATTTTATGATATTAGTAAAATCCAATTTCTTGATATACAAATAATTGGGCCATCCCTGCTTAGGCCATCCCTGTGTGGGACTCCCCGCCTAGGTAGTCCCTGCTTAGGTCATCCCCGTTTAGGTCGTCCCCGCTTACATCGTCTCTGTGTGGGCCGTTATCGCCTAGGTCGTCTCTGTGTGGGTAGTCCTCGCTTAGGCCGTCCTTGCTTAGGCTATCGCTTATGTAGCCCTCATGTGGGTTAAATATTTTAATAGATTCATTTAACGTTTAGTCAAACGATAATAATACGAAATCGTAATGAGACCCACCGATGGAATTATTATATGTTAACTAAGTTTTGTAATTTTTATCAAATCCAACGGTGAACTTGTTGACTATTGGTCAAACAATCATAATACAATTTCGTAACTAGATCCAATGGTAGATTTGTTGCATGTTGACTAAATCTTATGATTTTGATCAAATCCAACGGTGGACTCGTTGACTTTTGGTCAAACAATCATAATACAAGATCATAACGAGATCCTACAATGAATTTATTACATGTTGACTAAATCTTATAATTTTGGTCAAATTCAGCGGTGAACTCATTGACTTTTAGTCAAACGATCATAATTTGAAATCATAACAAGATCCAACGGTGAATTTGTTATATGAACGGTAGACTCATTGACTTTTGGTCAAACGATCATAATATAAGAACGTAATAAGATCCTACGGCGGATTTATTACATGTTGACCAAATCTTGTAATTTTGGTCAAATCCAAAGGTGCACTCGTTGAATTTTGATCAAACGAACATAATACAAAATCGTAACGAGATTCAACGGTGAAATTGTTACATGTTGACCAAAATCTTATGATTTTGATCAAATCTAACGGTGGACTTGTTGACTTTTAGCTAAACGGTCATAATACGAGGCCGTAATAAGATCCAACGATGAATTTATCATGTATTAATCAAATCTCATGGTTTTCGTCAAATCCAATGGTGGATTCCTTAACTTTACGTTAAACGATCGTATTAAAAGATTATTACATGATCTAATGGTAAAATCATCACAAATGAACCTATAATGATCAAATCCTAAGGAATTTGATGATATCTGACCCGTGATTAGATACCCCATAACCAAAAGACAAAAGTGCTAATTCTTTGGATGATCAGAAAATAGACTCAGTGTTTGAATTCGTCTTCCAGACAAGTGAGCATGAATTCATTATGAGACTCATCCACGAACTCCTCATGCCCATATCTAACCATTCCTATCGATCGGATGGGTCTAACTACTGGAGAATGGGCACTTTCATCCGACGTTCTTTATTTCACATCACCTAAGTCTCTAACAAAAAGAGCATACTGTGCGACCCTCTCGTACCGTGAAGACGAAGATATTAATGAAAACATAGACTTAGGATTTATTTTGTTTATTTTATAGAGATGCAAATACTTTACTTTTTTTTAGTAGCTTTTAATCAGAGGTATTCAATTTTGATGTAATTAACGGGGAATCAATTGCGAAACTTGGAAGTGTAAAGTCCGAAATTTTCAATAAAACCCTCTCCTAGCAATGGCAAATTTGTTATGATTGATTTGTGTTGGATTTATATTCTGCGCAAATTTGTTGTTTACAGACATCTCATCTATTTTATACTTATGGAGCCCGACATAACATTGATTGTCAGTTTAGTAGGACAATTTATGCATGCTCCATGTACCACTCATCTTGTTTATTGTCCATTGCAAGTCTAATCTGGGTTACAGCTTCATATATTGATCTCATGGCCATATGATTATTTTTGGATACACAGACACAGATTGTGCTAGATCTTTCACTAATCGTTGTTCCACATCGGGCTCTTGTGTTTTTCTTGGAGGCAACTTAGTTGCTTGGAAAAGTAAGAAGCAATCTGTCGTTTCTATATCTAGTGTTGAACTCGAGTATAGGGCTATTGCCCATGACACATGAGATTTTATGGTCGCGCTCTCCTATCAAAGTTTGGATTTCCTACTAGTGACTCCACACCACTTAACTATGACAATGAAGCTGCTTAAAAAATTGCTTTTGATTCCATTCTACACGAGAGGACAATACATGTTGACGTAGACATTCACTTTGTTCGGGAAAAAGTATGGATGATTCTTTAGAGCTTATTGATGTTTCTTCCTCACAGCAACTCGCTGATATACTTCATAAGTATGATCAAGTTGGGCACGTTAGATGTTCATGCTCCAGCTTGAGGGGGACAGTAGGTGTAGTAATTATTTAATTAGTTTAGCCCGTGTGGTGTGTAGACCATAATATTAGGTGTGCATGTACATTTATATTCACTTAATATAAAAGCTAGAAGGACTCCTCTTCTCACCATGATTTTCTCATTCTATCTCTTTTCTATCATCTCTATTCTTTTTAACACTAACCCTAAACCCTAATCTCTTCTCTTCCAGTCTCCTTCTCTACTCAATATGCCCTCCTGCTTTGGAATCTTGCTCCCACTCTTGCTTCCGATCATAAAATAGCATAATTTAAAGCTTTTGATGAAGCTCCCAATTCCAACTTACTGCACACCTCGTTGCTTCCAGTAACTAAGGCATGGAGCATATTTATGAATGACCACGGGGCAGAGATCCACTCCTTCGAGGCTTTGCTAGCATTAGGAGGGAAGTGGAAGAGGAAATTGAAGCATTATCATGGTTAAAGCCTTTCGGACTCCCAAACTCCTCTACACAATCTCATCCCTTGCTCATGAATTGACACAATTTACTGTACTAACTATGACACTCCACATCCTAGGAAACACAACAAAATTTTTAGGAAGATGGATAATATTCTTCCCTCGGTTCTGGATTGCCACTTTTCTCATATCCATAGGGAAGCAAACAGTGATCTCATTCTAGCCAGCTTCGGATTCCAGTGAAGCTTGTCTTTTCCTTTTGACTTCTAATAAGATCGAATTTTATATTCAAAAAAATACTAATGAAAAAATAAAATAAAATTATGTAACACTGAATGATAAACATTATTTCAAAAGAACCATACTAAGTTATATGTAAAAGCAAGAGTGTCCGCAGGAAGAAAGTAGGTACCAGGTCAACGTGTAATTTAGATGGTCCTGTGGCATGACGGAATGACGGATCAGAGTATTGACATCCTTTGGTACAGGATATGGTTTACTAGCACTGACATTTTCATTGATATCTTCAACATAAACACTATTCTCAGGAAGCCCACAAGCACGTGCAATCTCCGGGACATCAAGATAAAACCACTGACCAGAGCCGGGATCATTTGCTGGAACAAAGATGCTTGGTTTCTCGCTTCCACGAACGACCCCGATAATCTTCACAGGAGTGATAGCAGATTTTTTATCCTGTGAGATCAGAAAAGTTTCCTCATTAACCAAAATAAAGGCGCAAGTCTCCAAGAATACTTGAGAACTACCTCTCTTAGAACATGTCCCCGCCATTGTGACAAAAATATGGAGTTTTTTTTTTTAAATATGAGTATAATATGCATTTTTTTTACCACAACGTACTAAACATGTATAATACCTGTATTTTTTAATAAAATGTGTGTTTTCATATAATACACGTATTAAACATTTTTCCCGTATTAAAAAAAAAAACTGTTTTGATGTCTTCCGTATCTTACAGTTTTTTACCTTTCGACTTTTTTACCCGTGTTATGCCCTTTCTTTTACTTTCTCGCTCACCGTATTAAACCCCGTAACTGTATTTTGTCACTTAGGTCCCTGCACTCACTAGATACAGCAGAATCTACAATACAACAAAGAACAAGTAGCAATAACCTTAATGGCTTTTGGCTTCTTAGACCAAAATCTCTACCCAACGCTTCCCTCCTCCCCCACATCAGAAGATGGAATATTTGAAAGACGTTCACCATCTTGAAAATTTTCTAAGGGTTTGTTTCTCCAGCTGCGAGGAACCCATCCTCTATTAACCAGAACATGTAGTTGCACACTGACAAAATAGTTCTTAATAAATTTATAGTTGACCAAAAGAAACATACAGATCATTTGAAATTCCCCATCGTGAACGAATGCAAGGCAATTATTTGTTGAGTTATTTCATCATTTAGCAATATGCAGTTTGGGAATTACTCTCTCTCAATGCATCTAAAGCAAAAAAAACACAAGTTGGTCATTGACTCAGCTGATTCTATCATTATCACCCAATAAATTCCTTACTCATCAGTGGTTACCTGTGAGACTTGCTTGGGGTAGGCATTAGAGGTGTAATGACATAATATCCATTTTTCAGTCACTCCGGATATGCTTCTAGAATGCGGGCCAACATAGATAGACTTACTCTCATCAAAAACACCGTCACATGTCACCCTCCGGAACTCTAAAGAACCCAAATCTCCATCTGAAAAAGACATTTCATTCCACATAATAGGATCCATCTCTAACCTTTTCCTCCTGTAGTCCAACATTTCTATCTGTAGAGATATAAAAAAATCATAATGTGTATATGATAAGAAAAATGGGAAACTCCATAGCAAAAATAACCGAATTAAAATTAACCATATAAAGTAAATAAATAAAACCACCAAATTTCAATAATTAGATAAAGCATAGTTACCACCAGTTGGTCGGGGTACTGGTACTAGTACGTTAAGGTGAAAAAAATTTCAGGTACGTTTCTAGTAATACATCTTCAGTACGATAGTGGTACAAGATAGAAACAAAATAGATATGTTATAAGTACGAAATAGAAACAAAATGGATGTGTTAAAGTACGAAATAGATACAGCATTGTTACGACATAGCTACAAGATGGATTTTGTCATAAAAATGCTAGTATTGGACATATAGGTGAAATGGATGTGACATATATATATATATATATGATATTAGTATAAATTTATACTTCTTTTGTGCAACTATATATGAGAATTATATTTGTACATATTAATTATATATTTTAGAATTTTAGAGGTTCGACACATGATTCATTTAACTCATCTATCAGTGGATCAAAATATTAAATGATTAAGTTTATCTATTAGTAGTATATATTGATTGAATATATTATCCAAAGAGGTTCGGGGCATGGTGGATCCATGAGTTTGAACCAGGCGGGGTCCACGTGGCACCCATCTAGGGGATCGGATGCCACGACATCTTGCCAAGGACGATCAGGTCCATTTAAAAAATAAAAAGGGTGGATATCCACCATCCAAAATGTGATTAATGAGGAAAAAATTCAATGTACCAAGATGTGTAGGGTGGTACCCAAACTCTGACCAAGGTTTTGACCACCAAAGTTTTGTTTTTTTAGATCACATGCCACATGATCACCAAACGGTGTTGTTTTGGGATCATGTGCCACATGGCACATGATCTGGGGTTCGAATGCATGCGTTCATCCATGCGTTCCAACCCATATGCCCTTTTCCCTTATCCAAATTACTTAGTAAAACAGATTACTAAAAACATATCTAAAATGATTCAATTATATGCACATGAAGCTCATTCCACCTTTTCATGATTTATGAAAATAAAGTATTTCAAAATTCGTAAAAGTCATATTTTGACCTAATCTAATAGCTCTAAAAAATTGTTATGTAAAAAAATGAAGCTAGTTTCATATTAAAGAGATAGAAGTATCAATTAAATAGGAAACATGCTCTTTTTTAATAGAAATGAGTTTATTCTACGGTAAACGAATTTCAATTATATATTGAAACATGTTTCTAAAAATGTTTCGTATCATTCCCCAGTACTGATACACATAGGGAGCGGTATGATAAGGTAAAAATGGTTCCTGGGTAACTAGGAGAAAAAGTTGGCAACTTTTGTACGAATTAAAACCGGATAAAGAAATTGTGTAATATAAAAAAGGTATAATGGGTCCCTAGAGTCAGGTTCCCTTTGATAAAGGGAATGCATGCCTCTGAATTCTTGGATCTCATGAAGAACGCACTTTTTTTATAGGTAAGTTGGGATTGAACCTGCTACCTAGAGGTTGCAATATGAAGAAGGCATTTCCACGGGTCTAAGAACTCAAACACAACATTTTATTTTATTTTAATTGATAGCAATACAGTTAATCAATCCTGAGATTCATGCAATCCTCTTTTCTATAGGAATATTGCCAGCAAGTGCATGTTCCTTTAGAAAAGGTATATCCACCTATGGCTAGTGAGGATCTCCATTCTAATGAGAGTAGCACTCATATAGAAAAATAAAATCCATCAAATATAGAGAGCAAATCGACAAAAGAGGTTCATATCTCCTTTTTTTTACCAGAAGCAATAAATTTAAATAAAAATGCCCAGAAACAGCATCTGTCGCTGGACTGTCCAGAGACAAATGGTAATAACTTTCTATTGGCTTGTCCAGAGACATGGACTTCGAAATGTAAACAGTATTTCCATCCTCCCGATTTATAAGTGGTCATTTGTCGGTGGCCTGTCCAACAGCTTATAAGTCACCGGACAATCCAACAACAAATGCTAATTTTGAGAATTTCTTTTCATTTTTAAAATGCTTGTTCCCGTTTTTTAATAATCATCCCAATATTATAAATTAAACAAATAACTAACTTAAAAAAAATGAAAATATAAATATAAAACATAAGGAACTCCAAAAATTATCAACAACTGAATAGAATCTATGTTGTAGGTAGAAGCAGTCACAAAGTCGGTAATTAATCGGCATAAGTCGGGGAAAAATCGGTCAAAGCCAAAAAATGGGGGAAAATAAAAAAATTCAAAAAATATATCATAATATATATTTCAAAGTTAAAAATAATGATTCTAATGAACAAAGGCAAAACCTAAAGGATGTTTATGAACCAAATAGTACAAAACCTAAAGAATTTTCTCCCTTTAGTAACGAGAAAAATCGGACAACATCACAAACATCACCAATTAATCGGCCTAGTCGAAGTCGGGATAACTACAAGTCGCCGACTTTTTTTTTTTTTTAAAGTCGGAGACTTTTGTGACTATGTGGCGGAGACGCCGACATCGTAGACATCGGATATGGACATTTTCGCGTGTACCGACATCGGAAGAAGTGGAATGGAAATAATCAGAACTAGGCGAAAGACGAAATTCTAGAGAAAATTGGAGGAATACAACAATTCCGATCGATCAAATTATCAAATCGATCGATCGAATGGCATCGACAGAGTATAGAGTTTTGGAGTGAAATTCCAACCGATCAAATGGACTATTCGATCAATCGAAATTTTCAAGTTGATCGATCGAATGTCGACGGCGATTTTTCATAGAATTATGAAATTTCGATCGATCGATTTTTTTTTATCGATCGAAATTTCAAATCGATCGATCGAAATCGCGCCGGGTTGTTTAGTTAATTTAGGAGTTTAATTTCGAACTTCCGTTTTGAGGGTTTATTTGTCTTTTATTTATTAATTGGTTTAGGGTTTTCTTTTATTGAAAGGACTCCTATATAAGGTCCTTAAATTGAGCAATGTAACTAGTTATTGATTATGAATGAAAAAGCTTTTGCTTGTGTGATTGAGATGAGCCTCTACAAAGAGTGATTCTTCTTCCCGAGAAGGGTTTGGTGCGAAGCCAAAAGTGTGAAGCCTGCCAATCTATCTATCTATCTATCTTTTATCTTTGCTTGTGTGATGCTACAACCCCAAATTGACCATCATCCTTGTGAAATCCTAAACCCTAAGTATCCCTGAATCCTTGAATCGATCCGATTTAACAACCGTAGATCCCAACTGAGTTATTAAACCTTCCGCGCCAAATACTCAGAGGAAACCAGTGATCCCATCATTGAGTCGTGAGCGCCCTAATCTGGGAAAACCTAGAATTCTATCTCTAGTTTCGATCTACGTTGCAACCTAACGGATCTAGCGCCTGGACTGAACCCTACCTAAAGCATACGTGATTCTCACGTGGAATACTACGAAAACCTGAGGTATTCGTTATATTTTGTGAATTTTATGGTTTAATTTAATTCCAATTTAATTCCGGTAAAATCAATCATATCATTCACGTAGTTTAGGGAGCCGTCCTGCGTAAGTTTTGGTATCAGAGCCCTAGGTTTCTAGGTTAGGGCATACTGTGTGATATTGCATTCATTGCACTTTAATTTTCATCACATATTATTTCAGTTTTGGCCAGAGTGTTCATCTTGCATTCCATTTTAGAGCCCGTCAATTAGTGAGCTATATCACCATGGACATGAGTGGGATTGTCAAAGCTCTTAACGGCATGAGGGCTGATCTAAAATCGATCAATGATCGAATGACTGCCTTGGAGACAGCCCAAAGGACTCTCGAAACATCCAATGAGAGGTTGTTAGACCGAGTTAATCGGTTAGACGAGGGTGATGAGTATTTTGAACCACCCCATAAGCGTAATGGTCCACGTTTTGAACGAAATGGCTACCAACATAATCGGAACCGAAACCATAGGATAGATCATCATGGAGATGACTACGACCCCGAAGGGAGACTCTTCAAAAATGTCCGAGTTGAGTTCCCGACTTTCGATGGAAGACTAGACCCTCAGGTCTTCCTCGATTGGTTATCCGATATGGACCAGCACTTCGAGTGGTTTGGCATGAGCGATGAAAGATGTGTTAGACTTGTTAAAATGAAGCTCATAGGCCAAACCCGACTCTTTTGGGTCAACGTTGAATGCATCAGAACGAATGCGGGTTGTACTCCTATTACCCATTGGGAGGACATGAGGAGGGACTTACAAAGAAGTACGCTCCTTCTTCATACTACCATCATCTCCTTGACCAATGGCAAAATCTGCGCCAAGGTAGTATGCCCGTATCGGATTACATTGGTAAATTTGAAGAATATATGATGAGAGCCAAGGTATCCGAAGACCCTCAAGTCACTCTATTCAGATTTCGTACCGGATTGAGACTTGACTTGCAAAAAGAGTTAGTCTCTCACCCTGTTGAGACTCTCACCAAGTGTTACATCGTCGTTCAAGACCTTGAACGATATTTAAAAATGATGGTGACTAGGCGATCTGATTTTCACCCCGATCAATTCTGAACCGGCGAAGTTAAATCTAGTGCTGGAAACTCGCCTGCCAAATCCATGCAATCCACATCTACCAATGTAAGGTTTGACAAAGGTAAGGATGTAGCCGGAGAATCCTCGAAGAGCGGGTCTCATGTCAAATGCTATAAATGTCAAGGATTGGGTCACAAAGGAATCTCTTCATCGACAGAGAAGGAGATGAAAGTGAAGGAGTTTATGAGGAAGAAGTCTTTGAGCCGAATGTCACACCTAGTGACGAGGAAGGTGATGACATGGGTCGCGCTCTAGTTGTGAGGTGTGCTTTTACACAACCTCCACGGGATGAAAAGGAGGACTGGCGAAGGGAGAACATCTTTCACACCTTTGCCACATGTGGGACGAAGAGTTGTAAGGTTATCGTGGATAGCTGAAGCTGCACCAATGTGGTGTCAGAACATACCGTCACCCGCTTAGGGCTTACACCTGAAGTCCACCCGAGACCTTACAAAGTCGCATGGGTTGACTCCTCATCCATTCCCGTATCTCAAAGGTGTCGTGTACCCATACAGTTGGGTTCATACTCTGACACCATATGGTGCGATGTGGTGCCGATGGATGTGGGTCACATTATCTTAGGGAGGCCATAGCTCTATGATTTGAACGTGACCATTTTTGGGCGATCTAACGTTTGTACGTTCAATTACAAGGGCAAGAAAATCACTCTTAACCCTTTGGCTCCCAAAGCACCATCAGTCAATGGAGTTAAGAAGAAGGGAGGCCAATCCAAGGCCATCAACATTGTGACCCCTTCAGAGTTTGAAAGAGCATCAAAAGATGAGTGTCGTGTATGTCGTTGTTACTGTTGAGAGTACTCCTGAGTCAGTCTATGAGTACCCCGAGGAGGTAAAGCCCATCCTGAAAAAATTTGCGGACGTCTTCCCCGAAGACTTACCCAATGAGCTCCCTCCCATGCGTGACATTCAACACGCAATTGACTTAGTTCCCGGATCGACATTACCGAACCTGCCCCACTACAGGTTGAATCCGGTTGCGCACACCGAGTTGACTCGACAAGTCAGTGAGCTCCTTCAAAAGGGGTTCATATAAGAGAGTCTGAGCCCGTGTGCCGTACCAGCATTACTCACGCCTAAGAAAGATGGTACATGACGCATGTGTGTGGATAGCCGTGCAATTAATAAGATTACTGTTAAATATCGATTTCTCATACCGTGGCTTGATGACATGCTAGACATGATGGTTGGAGCCACTATCTTTTCTAAGATAGACCCTAAAAGTGGCTACCATCAGGTTCGAATTCGTCCTGGCGATGAATGGAAAACCGCCTTCAAGACCAAAGACGGTCTTCATGAGCAGATGGTCATGCCTTTTGGGCTTTCCAATGCCTCGAGTACATTTATGAGGCTCATGACCCAAGTGTTGAGGCCATTCCTTGGCAAGTTCCTTGTCGTATACTTTGATGACATTCTGATTTACAGTTCAGACAAGGAGCAACACATTATCCACCTGAGGTTGGTTTGCGAAACCTTGAGGGGAGAAAGGCTTTACGCGAATCTCAAGAAGTGCACCTTCATGCAACACTCTGTTGTATTCTTGGGATTCATTGTCTCGGTAGATGGGATGGTTGCGGACCCTACAAAGGTTAAGGCCATTGTGGAGTGGCCCGAACCTCGGAATATTCATGAAGTCCGTAGCTTCCACGGTTTGGCCACGTTTTATCGTCACTTCATCCGGAATTTTAGCACTATCATGGCTCCCATTACCGATTGCATAAGAAAAGGGGAGTTCTTGTGGAGCAAAGCAGCGATGAGGGCCTTTGCCGAGATAAAAGAGAAAATGATTACTGCACCCATCATGCGCCTACCGGACTTTTCTAAAGTCTTCGAAGTAGCATGTGACGCATCGGGTGTAGGCATAAGCTGAGTGCTAAGCCAAGAAGGTCACCCTGTCGCCTATTTTAGTGAGAAACTCAATAAGGCAAAGCAGAAATACTCCACCTATGACAAGGAGTTTTATGCCGTCGTCTGATCTCTGTGGTATTCGAAACATTACCTGAGACCGCAGGAATTTGTGTTGTTTTCTGACCACGAGGCCTTACGTTTCCTTGCTTCCCAGAAAAAGTTGAACCCGAGGCACGCGAAGTGGGTCGAGTACCTCCAAGGGTTCACATTTGTTTTGAAGTATAAGGCTGGTGCCGAAAACAAGGCTGCTGATGCGCTTAGTCGTCGAGTAGCGACTTTGCAGTCTATGAGCACCGAGGTCGTCGGATTTGAGCAGTTGAAACAAGATTATCCTGATTGCCCAAATTTCGGGGCAGAATACACTACTTTCCTTGAGAATCCGAACAACATTAACTCCGAGTATACCCTGTTGGATGGGTATTTGTTCAAAGGCAATCGTTTGTGCATCCTTCGTACTTCTTTGCTTGATTTCCTCATTTGGGAATTACATGTTTGAGGGATTGCCGGACATTTTGGACGAGATAAAACCAGTGCGCTTGTCGAAGATATGTTCTATTGGCCTAGCCATGTGAGAGATGTCTCTAGGGTCGTAAAACAATGTCGTACATGCCAAGTTGCGAAGCATATCAAACAAAACACCGGCTTGTACACCCCTTTACCCGTGTCGCACACCCCATGGCAAGACGTCTCTATGGATTTCGTGCTCAGACTTCCAAAGACCCAACGGAAGCACAATTCCATTTTTGTTATAGTAAACCGCTTTTCCAAGATGGCCCACTTCATACCCTGCTCCAAAACCTCCGATGCAGCTCACATAGCCAAATTATTTTTCGGAGAGGTGCGTCTACATGGTTTACCCTAGACGATTGTGTCGGATCGAGATGTGAGATTTACCAGTTATTTCTGGAAAACTTTATGGCACATGATGGGTACCATGCTCCAATTTTCGTCGGCCTATCATCCTCAAACAGATGGCCAAACGGAGTTCACCAATAGGAATTTAGGTAATCTCCTCCGTTGTCTTGTTGGTGATCACCCTAGGACTTGGGATTCTATTTTGCCTTTAGCCGAGTTTACATACGACAATTCAGTCAATAGGTCCCTACGTATGAGTCCTTTTGAAGTCGTCCTTGGTCATAGGCCTAGAACACCAATTGATCTTATTCCCATGTTAGCATCCCATAGAATTTCTGAGTCAGCCGATTCATTTGCACAACATGTACATGAATTGCATGCCGAAATTAGAAAAAGAATTAATGCTAGCACTAAACAATACAAAATATCTGCGGATGCATACAGGCGCTTCAAGGAATTCCAAGTTGGAGATTACACCATGGTTCGGGTTAGGCCTGAGCGGTTCCCTTTAGGAGCTGCAAAGAAACTTCAAGCCCGCTGCGCTAGGCCTTTTAGAATTGTAGCAAGAAGCGGTCATAATGCATATGTTCTCGAGCTTCCACCGGAAATAGGGGTCAGCTCTACATTGAATGTAGAGGACCCGGTTCCTTCTTTGGCCCCAGCCCCCCCCCCCCTCTCCCCACAACCCCTTCCATGCAGCCCCGAGTCTGAATATCAGCCCCAACCCTACAACCCCTACCCTTCCCTTCCCCACGCAAGCAACGCAGAGATGAGATCGAAGGGATATTAGATGATTTGGCGATATCCACCCATGGGGGCGAAATTCAAAAGTACTTGGTCAAGTAGTTGGGAAAGCCGGACTCTGAGAACACATGGTTAGCTGAAGACGAAGTGCGACTTTTGGACCCCGACATACTCGAGCGCTATCACGACGCTGCTTCATCAGTGATGAAGCCTTTTCGGTCCGGGAGAATTGACGGGGATGCCAACATCGTAGACATCGGATATGGACTTTTTTGCGTGTACCGACGTCGGAAGAAGCGGAATGGAAATCATTAGAATTAGGCGAAAGAGGCGAAAGACGAAATTTTGGAGAAAATTGGAGGAATACAGCAATTTCGATCGATCGAATTGCCAAATCGATTGATCGAATGGCATCAACAGAGTATAGAGTTCTGGAGTGAAATTTCGACCGATCGAATGGACTATTTGATCGATCGATCAAAATTTTCAAGTCGATCAATCGAATGTCGACGGCGATTTTTCATAGAATTATGAAATTTCGATCGATCGATTTTTTTTTATCAATCGAAATTTCAAATCGATCGATCGATTTTCAAAATCGATTGATCGAAATCGCGCCGAGTTGTTTAGTTAATTTAAGAGTTTAATTTCGAACTTCTGTTTTGAGGGTTTATTTGTCTTTTATTTATTAATTGTTTTAGGGTTTTCTTTTATTGAAAGGACTCCTATATAAGGTCCTTAAATTGAACAATGTAACTAGTTATTGATTATGAATGAAAAACTTTTTACTTGTGTGTGCTTGAGATGAGCCTCTACGAAGAGTGATTCTTCTTCCCGAGAAGGGTTTGGTGTGAAGCCAAGGGTGTGAAGCCTGCCAATCTATCTATCTATCTATCTTTTATCTTTGCTTGTGTGATTCTACAACCCCAAATTGACCATCATCCTTGTGAAATCCTAAACCCTAAACCCTAAGTGTCCCTGAATCCTTGAATCGATCTGATTCAACAACCGTTGACCCAACTGAGTTATTAAACCTTCCACGCCAAATACTCAGAGAAAACCAGTGATCCCATCATTGAGTCGTGAGCGCCCTAATCTGGGAAAACCTAGAGTTCTATCTCTAGGATCGATCTACGCTGCAACCTAACGGATCTAGCGCCTGGACTGAACCGTACCTGAAGCATACGTGATTCTCCCATAGAAAATTACGAAAACATGAGGTATTCATTATATTTTGTGAATTTTATTGTTTAATTTAATTCCAATTTAATTCCGGCAAAATCAATCATATCATTCACGTAGTTTAGGGAGCCGTCCTGCGTCACTATGGATAGAAGTAACCCATCAAATTTTGCATACAATAAATAAAAAACTGATTACAGAAATAAGGGCAAGCCCAAACAACATTAACAACTAAAAAAACAAATAATAATACATAAGAATAAGCAAGTAAGCTACCAAAAAAATGCGATGCTCAACAAAATAATAATAATAGTAATAATACATTAACAACTGATCAAAACGAATTTACAACAATATAATTAACTAGTTAGTCAAACAAAAAACATTTCAGTTCCTCATAGACAGAACTAATTTGGTCGGGGTGCATTTTCTCCGTCTCTGTTTGTGTTAGTGTTTCTGGTTGGGGTCTCGTTTACCCTTTTCCTTTCATTTTTGACACGTGACGGGAACCCTAAAATGCGTGAATATGATTTTTAATGCGATTTGCCGAAATTAAATAAAATTAATTCAAGAGCAATCTCAAAACTATCACGATACCTTCGGGTTCGTAGAATTTCAGTAAGTAAATCACACGAGATCCGAATAGGGTGTCCAATCCGAAGCGCAAGTCCCGTTAGATTTGAGGCGGGATCGGGCCTAGAGATAGGACTCTAGCTGTTTAAGGTTTAGGCGCGCGTCTTCAATCCGATGTAGATTCACGGCTCAAACCAGGGTTGCGGAATTAGATTATGGGTTTGTAATAGGTTTTGGTTTTGTAACAAGTTTATGATTTTCGGATCGGTTTATGGTTTGGAAAAGGGTGTCGGCTATGTTTGATTTAGGGCTTCAAAAGGGTTTAGGTTTTGAGAAAGCAAGGGAAACAATCAAGCTAAGGTTTTAGAGAAGCAAGCACGGATCGAGAGATAGCAAATATGATAGAGAAAATAACAATGGCTTTTGGGAATCACTCCCTTGGCCTCACACCAAACCCAAGTAAAGATTACTCAAGCATAAAAGCATTCAAATAATCAATCAACTAATTAAAAAGTGTTTACAAGCCTCTATATATAGGCCACCAATAATTAAACTCGAAATAAGAAAGTCCTAATATTAGTAAAACACTAAAAGACAACTTCCAGAAAAAATAAAATAAAAAATCTTTTGTGTACTTTACGCACAATCTGGCCTTAAGTTATCATGGCAAAGGCTACTGTTATGGCCATATGTCCTGACTCGCTATTGTGGCGGCATGCTGCGGCGCATTTCTTTATGTCCCTCTTTCTCCTTTCTCCTTCGGGCTTCCTCTACACTTTTTGCATCGTCGGTAAAGCTGATGTGGTCCGAATCCAATGTCCATGTATGTGGCGTCCCCGTCAATTTTTTAATGAATTTGCTTTATTACCGATCAAAATAAAATAAAACAAAAATTCATAAATTGAAAAAAATCTAAGAACTCGCCTTCTCCTGCCTTTTGAGGATCTACCAAGTTCAAAGACCAAATGTAATCGCACCTGGCACCAAAAAGAAGGAAGCGAAAGAATCATTTAAAGAAATAAGGGAAATTTGCATTTTCAGCCCTATATGTTTGCTTATTTGCATAAATGGCCCTATAATTTGGAACTTTACAGAATAGGCCAGCTCCAAGCCAAGTCATTTCCACGTCAGCACTTACATGTTTTTTCAATGTTATATATTTATTTTTCATTATTTTTTGTCATCCTTTTTACCTTATTTGATAACTAACACACCAGTTATCTCAACCAATTGTAATTATTTAAACCAATTGTTAAACATATTAAAATTCTAAAATACAGAAGAAAATAAAAAAAAGATTAAAGAAAGAAGAAAAAGATAGACATATAGAACAAGCTATCTTAAGCCGTTATTTTAAATTAGCAAGCCGCTATCTTAAGATAGCGACAAGATAGCGGCGGCCACTATCTATATTTTATCTTTTTCTTCTCTCTTTAATCTTCTTTTATTTTCTTCTGTATTTTAGAATTTTAACATGAGTTACAATTGGTTTAAATAACTACAATTGGTTGGTTTAGATAATTACAATGGGTTTATCAAACTACACACCAGTTATCTCAACCAATTATAATTATCTAAATCAACCAATTGTGGTTATCTAAACCAATTGTAACCCATGTTAAAATTCTAAAATACAGAATAAAATAAAAAGTAGATTAAAGAGAGAAGAAAAAGATAGAAATATAGAATAAACAACTATCTTAAGATACCGACAACCGCTATCTATATTTCTACCTTTTTCTTCTCTCTTTAATCTTCTTTTTATTTTCTTCTGTATTTTAGAATTTTAACATGGGTTACAATTGGTTAGTTTAGATAATTACAATTGGTTAAATTTAAACCAATTGTAATTATCTAAACCAACCAATTGTAATTATTTAAATCAATTGTAACCCATGTTAAAATTCTAAAATACAGAAGAAAATAAAAATAAGACTAAAGAAAAAAGAAAAAGATAGAAATATAGAGCAAACAAAAGCGTTCGTTATCTTTTGTTTGTTCTATATTTTTATCTTTTTCTTCTCTCTTTAATCTTTTTTTTTATTTTCTTCTGTATTTTCGAATTTTAACATGGGTTACAATTGGTTTAGATAACTATAATTGATTGGTTTAGATAATTACAATTGGTTGAGATAATTGGTGTGGTAGTTATCAAATAAGGTAAAAGGGATGACAAAAAATAATAATAAATAAACATATATATAAAATGAAAAAACTAAAATGAAAAAACAGGTAAGTGCTGCCGTGAAAATGGCTTGGCTTGGAGCTGACCTATTCTGCAAAGTTTCAAACTATAGGGCCGTTTCTGCAAATAAGCAAACTTATAGGGCTGAAAATGTAAATTTCCCAAGAAATAAACTTTGAATAGTAGGAAGAATGAACAAAACAGAATTAGGGTTTAAGGTTTGAATAATGAGAGGGAAAAAGAAAGAAACTTGGAGATTGAAACGATGGCGTTGGTGAGTCTTCTGCTAAAGTGGAAGAGGAGAGAGGTCTTTGGAAGTTGTGTTGAGAGAGGAGAGGTAATGGAGTTGAATTCCTCTTTGTTGGAATACTACGTAGGGCACTGTGGAGTTTTAGGGTTTTGGAGAGGGAGGCGGCCATGTGGAAGAAGGCATGAGCTCGCTCTTTGAACTCACTTGTGAGCGTCGCACAGACGATAACCATTGACTTATTTGAATGAGACGAATAGAGATTGTTTTTTTTCTCAACTCTCCCTTACTGTAGATCTCTGACGGTCAGATATTGATTCCACATGGCACGCGTCACTAAAATTAGAGGTCAAATCCTTTGCTCTCCATATAGAATCAACATATGACCGTCTAATAGGCGTGCCATGATCTTAAGATTTATCGTGAGGAGAATTGAAGCAAAAAACAATCTCCATGCATTACAAAAAATATGTTTATTGGAGACGGCTTTTGGCCGTCTCCAAAGGTGTCTAAGCCGTCTCCAATACTATTGGAGACGGCTTCCATGTAGTCTCCAATAGCCCCGTCTCTAATGTCTTTAGAGACCAAACATTGGAGACGGCTTTTGGCCGTCTCCAATATTTGAGCTTATTGGAGACCGCCATAAGCCGTCTCCATTGCCATATCAACGCATGTTGGAGATGGCTTTCAGTCATCCCTAATAACAATCTGCTACTATTGGAGACAGCTTAAGCCATCTCCAATAAGTTTTCCTATGTTATGGAGACGACTGCAAGCCGTCTCCAATAAGTTTCACTATGTTATTGGAGATGGATTTTGGCCATCTCCAATGAAATTTTTTATTTTTTTTAATGTTATTTTTTTTTCCAGGCATCATATTGCCCAACAGTACACATCCATAACCTGTAAATAATATAAAATAAATAATTATTCTATTTTATATTTAGCACAAAAAGAATGACACGGTGATTTCCGTACCGGGAGGAATATTCTTACAAATAATATAAAAAACTAATTATTCTATTTTGTATTTAGCACAAGATCGACAATTTTGGACAATCGTTTTACTGCCCAACATTACACATCCATAACCTGCAGTAATATAAAAAACCAATTATTTTATTTTATATTTAGCATAAGAAGAACGACAATTTATTTCATATTAAAAGATTGGGACGAAAAATGATCTCCATCGTTCGATTTAAAGTAGTCGACGGTTTAAGCACATGAAACTCGAGTTGAGAAGCAAGAATCTTGGATTGAAAATAAATGTACCCTACTTGAAAAACTGTTAGATAACATTACAGTAAAGATATCCAATATTCACAAAACATATTACAATTTCCCCTAGTGATACAATATAATTCTTATACAAAAAAACTTTATATTTCACCATTTCATCTACGCATCTAAAGTGCGCAAATACACAAAATTTGTTGTTCTCAACCTTGGCACCTGTGGTGGACTTAGTCCTCTCTAGCAATAATTTATAAACTTGAAAAAAATAAAAAGTATAATTATAAATATCTGTGAGTTGGGTTTCTATGATGTACACAAGTCAAGACCACAAAAAGCTCAGTGGAAACCAACGAACCTAGTCTATCATCGGTAAAAATCACTGGCAAGTTGGAAGATAACCGTTTTATTTTCCTAAAAAAAGTAGAAAAAAAATATTTTGTAAAAAAATTGGCATTTTTCTAAATTTTAAAAAATAGAAATAAGGTTTTGTTACGGAAGTACAACCTGCACACCTTGTATTTCCATCCTCTGGCTAGTCCTTTGATGTCCATCCCATGGCTACCGGCATAATAAACTTCTGCTAATCTTACAAAGCTATACACCTGAAAAAAAATATAGGTATTAAAAAAAATAGCAGCAAATATCAGGCGTAGGTGTTTTTTTTTTTTTTAAATTAATTTTTTCTCCCCACCTCACGATTAGTGTCTATAGTAGCCTGCAATTCCATGTTATTTGCTGCCCACAAAATATCAGGTGCAACCCAGCGATAGTTTGGATTGAAAGATGGGCAGCAAATGAAGCGACCAAAGCAAAAAAATTTAAGTATAAATCATGAACCAAAATTAAGAATCAAAAGAAGTTGGCTCTTGTACATAGTTTAAAAGAGAAACTTGGTATTTTGGATACTCTAGCAAGTGAAAATACCATCTAAGCCGTCTGATTGAATCATATAATTACGGATCGTGTTTGGTGCCAATCTTTTGCATCAAAGATCTTCAAATCAGATGGCTTTGATGGTGTTTTCACATGGTTTAGGTTCCCAAATACCAAGTTTCTTTTAAACTAATGCCTAGGAAGGACTCGATATTTACTCTAATATATAGATTGATGTCAGGTATTCCTATATAACAAGTAACAACCAGGAAAGAGTCGATATTTACTCTTATATATAGATTGACTTCAGTTATTCCTATAAACTGTTTGATTGATCAAAGCCAAGATTATCGTGAATAAATTGAAGGAATTTTGCAAACTTGTAAAGTAATAATGCATACCCACATCTCAGTACTTCCAATGAATGACAATGAAATACAAGCTCTGAAACACCCACCACAGTAATTTTGCAACACGGCTGCATAAATAACATCCCATTATAGTCAGAGATCTTACGGTATTCTCCATAGATGCACTTGGAAAATATGTTTCACATATCAAATAGAGGAAACTGAATGAGAAGTGATTAGAAAAGCCGAAAAAATACAAGTACAACAAAGTAAAAAAGTCAGCCTTCATTATATACAAAAGTTGAATATAATGCAAATTTATGCCACCATACCTTGTATCAACAGCTCGGAGATACTTACATATTTCTGGAACTTTTTTCAGGCCAAAATCAGAAACATCGGACCCAGAGATATCTAAGGTATCCCAGGAATTCTGAAATTGAAACTCACTTCCATCATTGTCCATGCCATCAAAGAACTGCGTTGGTACAATTCGGACGAAAAACAAAAACAACCAGTCATGAAATTCTACATATCAGGATCTCTCCTACCTTGATTTTTACGAGGCGGCATCTCGATTTCACAAATTTTGAGGCGCATCTAAATCAAGGCGCGAGTATTTTCCTGCTTTGATACCAAACTGGCAGTGTGGAAGAGAGGAGAGTAGAAAAATAAGATTTAGAATTTAATATAGAGGAGACTCACCCAGCAAATAGATCTAATATGAAGAGAGAAGAAGAATACCCAAATAGGGTTTCACGGCCACAGGAACAGTACTTTTTTTCTTCACGTGGCATCAGCCCTCTTGAAATCTGAAATCTAGCCTCCTTTAAATCTGAAATCATGGTTCTCTTAATTTCTGAAATCATGCCTCCAAATTTAAGTGTCACTTGACTTTTATTTAAGTCGTTATTGGGCCTTATTTGTAAGCCCATTAATGCCTTTTCCAGCTTCATAAAATGTCGCATAACAATCCCCCACAATAGTACTGTCCTGGGCTCAATTCGTGGCCCTTAACTTCATCAAATCTGAACCTTTATTCTGCCCATTATATTATATTTCTGCACCTGCCCCCTTCTCGGACCTCTTCTGACCCAGCAACCAGCCCTGTTGAAATCTGAAATCTGAAATCTAGCCTCCTTTAAATCTGAAATCATGGTTCTCTTAATTTCTGAAATCATGCCTCCAAATTTAAGTGTCACTTGACTTTTATTTAAGTCGTTATTGGGCCTTATTTGTAAGCCCATTAATGCCTTTTCCAGCTTCATAAAATGTCGCATAACAAGCCCCCACAAAAGTACTGTCCTGCGCTCAATTCGTGGCCCTTAACTTCATCAAATCTGAACCTTTATTCTGCCCATTATATTATATTTCTGCACCTGCCCCCTTCTCAGACCTCTTCTGACCCAGCAACCAGCTTCTCATGGTAGCGTATATGTCCCTCTTGAAATCGCGATACAGCCCCTTCAAATTTATCCTCTCTTGTCACTGCTCTCCAAGACCTTCTTCCTCTTTGATTTTCCAATCAGACCAATACTGCATTAATCTAATAAAATACCCAATCATCAGCTGTTGTGGATGATCTTATACTCACCTTTTCACCAATCAGGGGAACTCTCCTAGCAAAATTAGGAAATATCTAGACAGGTCTTTTCAAATGATAGATCAGAGTATATGTAAACAACACTAAACAACATGCAATAGAAATCTGATTAGAAACAATCATAAGACAGATCTATAAAACGAACACTAATTATAAGAAAGATCTGCAAATCCAACTTAAAAACAGTATTAACAGCAATCAAAAGGTTTGACTCATTCCCCCCCCCCCCCTCCTCAGATTTTTTCTTTATTGATATATTTAATGAACTTTTTCTTATTATTCAAATTAAAAATAAATATGAACAAAACATTCGTATGGAGTATCAAAGTTACATTGTGATGATAAAAAATTTTGTAATGTATTGCCAGGGTAGTGATGCCTTACACAGGAAATTTTACAATAGTGGAACTAGAATGTAATTTACAAGGGTGGGTATACCTTTCCATCAAGGCAATGAGCTCATGATCCCTTGGCTTCATACCCCACTTGATGTCTACAAAAAGGCATACTCTTTTCAGACCAACCCGGGAGGACACATACTCCTTCACCTACAATATTCGAAACTGTTATAATATTTCAGAGTCGGAATTGAAGGAAGTCAAAAGCCTACCTTGAATAGCAGCTGCAGAACTAACCCACTGATCCACCATATCCTTCCACCCACTGCAATTCGTAACAAAAAAGTCCAAAAACTGAGATTTGAATGAAATGCATCTAACCATACAAATGATACAGTTTGCTAATTTACATATAAATAAATAAACTCAAAAAAGACTGATTATTCATCACTTCTCACAAAGGAGATCATGTCTCAATGCTCATGCAATTCATTGTAGCTATTCAATGTGGAATAAACTTTGTAAAACTACTCATTAAGTAACAAATGGGGCAAAAGGCAAACAATTTGAAGCTTCTTCCATATTGGATAACTTACTCAAAATTGCCCAATATGTAGCCTTGTCTTGTGCCTGCCAGAAAATCAGTTAATTATAAGAATCAACAAAATATAATGCAATATGGGTCCATCAGACCAATTATCACCTAGTCCATATAGAACACAAAATCTGTCATTTGAAAATGAACAATCCCAATAGATATATTTCAAAATCTGTCATTTGAAAATGAACAATTAGCAAAACATGATAGGATAACTTACTCAAAGGTAGCCTTTTAAGAAGCCAATGAATCATGTCCTCCAAAAGCACGTCTCTTTCTAATGCTTCCACTGTTTGATTCCCTCTTACAGTTAATGTCATGTCCATCATCATCACTACCGACTGACAGGGACGCCGACATTGTAGACATCGGTTACGAACCGTTTCGAGTGTACCGACGTCGGAAGAAGAGGAACGAAAATCAGAACTAGGCGTAAAGGAGGATATATATATATATAAACAGTGTCACGGACGTCAGTGAAAAGTGACGGACGCCCGTGATTTTGAGCCTTCACTGTCTTTTTGGGACGGACGTCTGTGGTGCACTACAGACGTCCGTGGACGTCGTGAAGAGATTTTCAAATTTTTTTGTTTTATTGCGAAAAGTTACATTTTAGTCTTTTATTTCGTTTAGAACTTTATTATTTCGAATTATTATTAGTGGCCTATATATATAGAGGCTTGTAAAGACTTTTAATTAATTATTGATTATGAATGAAGAGTTTTTGCTTGTGCACTTGAGATGAGCCTCTACGAAGAGTGAATCTTCTTCCCGAGAAGGGTTTGCTGTGAAGCCAAGGGTGTGAAGCCCACATCTATCTTCTACCTATCTCTTTATTTTTATATTCTTTCTTTGCTTCTAAATATTTTTATAAACCCGAAATAATAAACCCTAGCGTTTCCCTAATCCATTGAACCGATCCGATTCAATAACCCTAAATCTCACTTGAGCCATTAAACCAGTCCACATCAAATACCCGAAGAAAACCAGTGATCCCATCATTGGATTGTGAGCGCCCTAATTTGAAAAACCTAGAGTTCTACCTCTAGGACCGATCTACACTGCAACTCTAACGGATCTAGCGCAAAGACTGGACCCTTTCTTGAACCCAAACGTGATCTTCCGTATGGAAAACAATGAAGCCCTAAGGTATTCGCTTTATTTTCAGATTCATTGTTCAATTTAATTTAAATTCATTTCGGCAAGTAATTAATTCGTCGCATTCACGTAGTTTAGGGTTTTGTCCTGCATAAGTTTTGGTATCAGAGCCTAAGTTTTAGGTTAGGGCATATTTGTGCGACATTTAACTCCATTGCATTTTAATTTTCATTGCATCTTATTTATGTTTTGGCCAAAGTGTGCACATCCCATGTTTGTCAAAAGTCCCCTTCATTGTAAGTCATATTTGCATGTCATTCTAGAAGCCGTCATTAGTGAACCGTATCACCATGGACATGAATGAGATTGCCGAGGCTCTTAACGGTAGGAGGGCTGAATTAAAATCGATCAATGATCGAATGGCTGCCATGGAGACAGTCCAAAGGAACCTTGAAACGTCCAATGAGAGGTTGTTAGACCGTGTCAATCGCTTAGACGAGGGTGATGAGTACCTCGAACCACACTGTGATCGTAATGGTCCACATTTCGAACGAAATGGCTACCAATATAATCGGAACAGGAATCATAGGATGGATCATCATGGAGATGACTACGACTTGGAAGGGAAACTCCTTAAGAATGTCCGAGTTGAGTTCCCAACTTTCGATGGAAGATTGGACCCCTCAAGTCTTCCTCGATTAGTTATCCGATATGGACCAGCACTTCGAGTGGTTTGACATGAGCGATGAGAGATGTGTCAGACTTGCTAAGATGAAGCTCATAGGCCAAACCCGACTCTTTTGGTTCAACGTTGAGCGCATCAGAAGGAATGTGGGTTGTACTCCCATTACTCGTTGGGAGGACATGAAGGAGCGACTTACAGAGAAGTACGTTCCTTCCTCATACTACCATCGTCTCCTCGATCAATGGCAAAATCTATGCCAAGGTAGTATGCCCGTAGCGGATTACATTGACAAATTTGAAGAATTCATGATGAGAGCTAAAGTGCCTGAAGAACCGTCACTCTATCCAGATTTCGCATCGGATTGAGGCTCGACTTACAAAAAGAGTTAAGTCTTTCACCCTGTTGAGACTCTCGCCGAATGTTACACCGTCGTTCAAGACCTTGAACGATATTTGAAAATGACCGTGGTTAGGCAATTTGATTTTCACACCGGTCAACTCCGTACCGGCGACGCGAGACGTAGTGTTGGAAACCCGCCTCCCAAACTCACACAATCCACATCTGCCAATATGCGATTTGACAACGGCAAGGGTGTAGTAGGAAAGTTCTCGAAGAGTGGGTCTCATGTCAAGTGTTATAAATGTCAAGGTTTGGGACACTTTGCCACCCAATGCCCCACGAGAGACCCACAAAGAAATCTCTTCATCGACGAAGAAGGTGAAGAGAGTGAGGGAGTTTATGAGGAAGAGGTTTTTGAGCTGAATGTCACACCTAGTGACGAGGAAGGTAATGACATGGGTTGTGATCTAGTTGTGAGGTGTGCCTTTGCACAACCTCAACAAGATGAAAAGGAGGATTGGCGGAGGGAGAACATCTTCCACACCATTGTCACATGTTGTGGGACAAAGACTTGTAGGGTTATCGTGGATAGCGAAAGCTGCACCAATGTAGTGTCAGAACATACCGTCACCCGCTTAGGGCTTACACCCGAAGCCCACCCGAGACCTTACAAAGTCGCATGGGTTGACTCCTCATCCATTCCCGTGTCACAGAGGTGTCGTATACCCATACAATTAGGTTCATACTCGGACACCTTGTGGTGCGATGTGGTGCCGATGGATGTGGGCCACATCATCTTAGGGACGCCATGGCTTTATGACTTGAACATGACCATTTTTGGTCGATCTAATATTTACACGTTTAATTATAAGGGCAAGAAAATCATCCTTAACCCTTTGGCTCTCAAAGCACCATCAGTTAACAGAGTTGAAAAGAAGGGAGGTCAATCCAAGGCCATCAACATTGTGAGCCCTTCAGAGTTCGAGAGGGCATCGATAGATGAGAGCGTAGTGTATGTCGTCGTCACCGTTGAAAGTACTCCTGAGTCAGCAAGTGAGTTCCCCAAGGAGGTCGAGCCAATCATGAATGAGTTTGCGGATGTCTTTCCCGAAGACTTGCCTAATGAGCTCCCTCCCATGCGTGACATTCAGCACGCAATCGACTTGGTTCCCGGATCTACATTACCGAACCTGCCCCACTACAGGTTGAATCCGGTTGAACACGCCGAGTTGACTCGGCAATTCAATGAACTCCTTCAGAAGGGGTTCATCCAAGAGAGTCTGATCCCGTGTGTTGTACTTGCATTACTCACTCCTAAGAAAGATGGTACATGGTGCATGTGTGTGGATAGCCATGCAATTAATCAGATCACGGTTAAATATCAATTTCCCATACCGAGGCTCAATAACATGCTCGATATGATGGTTGGCGCCACTATCTTTTCCAAGATAGACCTTAAGAGTGGCTACCATCAGATTCGTATTCGCCCTGGCGACGAATGGAAAGCCGCCTTCAAGACCAAAGACGGTCTTTATGAGTGGATGGTCATGCCTTTTGGCCTATCCAATGCCCCGAGCACATTCATGAGGCTCATGACCCAAGTGTTGAGGCCATTTCTTGGCAAATTCCTTGTTGTATATTTCGATATCTTAATTTACAGCCCAGACAAGGAACAACACATTATCCACCTAAGGTTGGTTTGCGAAACCTTGAGGGGAGAAAGGTTATACGCGAATCTCAAGAAGTGCACCTTCATGCAGCAATCCGTTGTATTCGCCCTGGTGACGAATGGAAAGCCGCCTTCAAGACCAAAGACGGTCTTTATGAGTGGAAGGTCATGCCTTTTGGCCTATCCAATGCCCCGAGCAAATTCATGAGGCTCATGACCCAAGTGTTGAGGCCATTTCTTGGCAAATTCCTTGTTGTATATTTTGATGACATCTTAATTTATAGCCTAGACAAGGAACAACACATTATCCACCTAAGGTTGGTTTGCGAAACCTTGAGGGGAGAAAGGTTATACGCGAATCTCAAGAAGTGCACCTTCATGCAACAATCCGTTGTATTCGCCCTGGCGACGAATGGAAAGCCGCCTTCAAGAACAAAGACGGTCTTTATGAGTGGATGGTCATGCCTTTTGGCCTATCCAATGCCCCGAGCACATTCATGAGGGTCATGACCCAAGTGTTGAGGTCATTTCTTGGCAAATTCCTTGATGTATATTTTGATGACATCTTAATTTACAGCCCAGACAAGGAACAACACATTATCCACCTAAGGTTGGTTTGCGAAACCTTGAGGGGAGAAAGGTTATACGCGAATCTCAAGAAGTGCACCTTCATGTAACAATCCATTGTATTACATACAGCAATGGAAAGCCGCCTTCAAGACCAAAGACGGTCTTTATGAGTGGATGGTCATGCCTTTTGGCCTATTCAATGCCCTGAGCACATTCATGAGGGTCATGACCCAAGTGTTGAGGCCATTTCTTGGCAAATTCCTTGTATATTTTGATGACATCTTAATTTACAGCCTAGACAAGGAACAATACATTATCCACCTAAGGTTGGTTTGCGAAACCTTGAGGGGAGAAAGGTTATACGCGAATCTCAAGAAGTGCACCTTCATGCAACAATCCGTTGTATTATTGGGATTCATTTTCTCGGTAGACGGGATGGTTGCGAACCCTACAAAGGTTTAAGGCCATTGTGGAGTGGCCCAAACCTCGAAATATTCATGAAGTCCGTACGTAGCTTCTATGGCTTGGCCATATTTTATCGTCGTTTCATCCGAAACTTTAGCACCATCATGGCTCCCATTACCGATTGCATGAGAAAAGAGGAGTTTCTGTGGAGCAAAGCTGCGATGAGGGCCTTTGCCAAGATAAAAGAGAAAATGAGTACCGCACCCGTCATGCGCCTACCAGACTTTTCTAAAGTCTTTGAAGTAACATGTGACGCATCGGGTGTAGGCATAAGCAGAGTGTTGAACCAAGAGGGCCACCCTGTGGCCTATTTTAGTGCGAAACTTAATGAGGCAAAGCAGAAATACTCCACCTATGGCAAGGAGTTCTATGCGGTCGTCCGATCTCTTTGGTATTGGAAACATTACCTGAGACCACAGGAATTTGTGTTGTTTTTTGACCACGAAGCCTTACGTTTCTTTGCTTCCAAGAAAAAGTTGAACCCGAGGCACGCGAAGTGGTTCGAGTACCTTCAAGGGTTCTTATTCGTGTTGAAGCATAAGGCCGGTGCCGAGAATAAGGCAGCTGATACGCTTAGTCGTCGAGTGGCAACTTTGCAGTCTATGAGCACCGAGGTCATCGGATTTGAGCAGTTAAAACAAGATTATCTTGAGTGCCCAGATTTCAAGGCAGAATACACTGTTATCCTTGAAAATTCGAACAACATTAACTCCAAGTATACCCTACTGGATGGGTATTTGTTTAAAAGAAATCGTATGTGTATCCCTCGTACTTCATTGCATGACTTCCTCATCTGGGAATTACATGCCGAAGGGATTGCCGGACATTTCGGGCGCGATAAGACCAGTGCGCTCGTTGAGGATAGATTTTGTTGGCCTAGCCTTATGAGAGATGTCTCTAGGATCATGAAACAATGTCGTACATGTCAAGTGGCGAAGCAGATTAAGCAAAATATCGACTTGTATACCCCGTTACCCGTGCCCGTGTGGCAAGACATCTCCATGGATTTCGTGCTCGGACTTCCCAAGACTCAACGGAAGCACGATTCAATTTTTGTGGTAGGGGACCGCTTTTCCAAGATGGCCCACTTCATACCTTGCTCTAAAACCTCCGATGCAGCTCACATAACCAAATTATTTTTCAGGAGGTTGTGCGTCTCCATGGGTTACCCAAAACTATTGTGTCGGATCGGGACGTGAAGTTCACCAGTTACTTCTGGAAAACTTTATGGCATATGATGGGTACCATGCTCCAGTTTTCTTCGGGCTATCATCCTCAAACCGATGGCCAAACGGAATCCACCAATAGGAGCTTAGGTAATCTTCTCCGTTGTCTTATTGGTGATCATCCTAGGACTTGAAATTCTACATTGCCTATAGCCGAATTCGCATCCAACAATTCAATCAATAGGTCCCTAGGCATGAGTCCTTTTGAGGTTGTACTTGGTCATATGCCTAGAACACCCATTGATTTAATCCCCATGTCTGCATCCCATCGAGTTTCCGAGTCAGCCGATGCATTTGCACAGCACATCCATGAATTGCATGTCGAAATTAGAAAAAAAAATTAATGCGAGCAATGAACATTACAAGATAACCGCGGATGCGCATAGGGGCTTCAAAGAATTCCAAGTGGGGGATTATGTGATGGTTCGGGTTTAGCCTGAAAGATTCCCATCGAGAGTCGCAAAGAAGCTTCGAGCCCGCGGTGCTGGGCCTTTTAGAGTTGTGGCAAAGAGTGGACCTAATGCGTATGTTCTCGAACTTCCACCGGATATCGTGGTCAGCTCTACGTTCAATGTGGAGGACCTAGTTCCTTCTTCGGCCCCAGCCCCAGCCCCACCCCCCACCAACCCCTTCCACGCAGCCCCAAGCCCAAATTCCAACCCCTACCCTTCCCGTCCCCACGTAAGCAGAGGAGAGATGAGATCGAAGAGTTACTTGATGATTTTGCGGTATCCACCCATAGTGGAGGATTTCATAAATATTTGGTTAAGTGATTGGGAAAGCCGGACTCTGAGAACACATAGTTAACTGAAGATGAGGTGCGACACCTAGACCCCGACATGCTCGATCGCTATCACGACGCCGCTTCATCGGTGATGAAGCCTTTTCAGCCCGGGAGAATTGACGGGGACGCCGACATTGTAGATATCGGATATGGACTATTTCGAGTATACCGACGCTGGAAGAAGCAGAACGAAAATCAGAACCAGGCGTAGAGGAAAAAAAAAATTGTGAACAGTGCTATGAACAGTGTCACGGACATCCGTGATAAACAGTGACGGACGTCCGTGATTTTGAGCCTTCACTATTTTTTTTGGGATGGACGTCCGTGGTGCACTACGGACGGCCGTGGACATTGTGACGGGATTTTCAAATTTTTTTATTTTTGTTGCGACAAGTTACCTTTTAGTCTATTATTTCGTTTAGAACTCTATCATTTTGAATTATTATTGGTGGCCTATATATATATAGAGGCTTGTAAAGACTTTTAATTAATTATTGATTATGAATGAAAAGAGTTTTTGCTTGTGTGCTTGAGATGAGCCTCTACGAAAAGTGAATCTTCTTCCCTTTGCTTGTGTGCTTGAGATGAGCCTCTACGAAGAGTGAATCTTCTTCCTGAGAAGGGTTTGGTGTAAAGCCAAGGGTGCAAAGCCCACAACATCTATCTTCTACCTATCTCTTTATTTTTATTTTCTTTCTTTGCTTCTAAATATTTTTATAAACCCGAAATCAAAAACCCTAGCTTTTCCATAATCCATTGAACCGATCCGATTCAATAACCCTAGATCTCACCTGAGCCATTAAACCAGTCCACATCAAACACCCGAATAAAACCAGTGATCCCATCATTGGATTGTGAGCGCCCTAATCTAGAAAACATAGAGTTCTACCTCTAGGACCGATCTGCACTGCAACTCTAACGGATCTAGCGCAAAGACTGGACCCTTTCTTGAACCCAAACGTGATCTTCCGTATGAAAAACAATGAAGCCCTAAGGTATTTGCTTTATTTTCATATTCATTGTTCAATTTAATTTACATTAATTTCGGTAAGTAATTAATTCATCGCATTCACGTAATTTAGGGTTTTGTCCTGCGTCACAAACTGTATCTGCTGCTTCATGAGCACAAATTGAGCCTCTGCAGTAACTGAATGTCATTTTAACAAAAAAAATGCAAGATATTAGAATATCATACGCCGAAGAAAACCATAAAGCAATCCTTTAAATTTTTATAACTACACACTAATCAAAAAATGATAGCATCTACTAGATTGGCTTCTCCAAGACAATTTCTCTCTGTTGTGAGCACAAAATGCTAAGAAGAGGGAATCCCTCCCTCCACCTTTCTAAAATTATTGCATCGGTTACCAACTTACCGCAGAAGGACGAAGCCCTCCTAGCGCTATATACAGAGAGAGTTTGCCGACGGGTATTCCCATGCCCTACGAACATTTCAAGGATCATCAATGAAGTCAGCACAGCTTCAAGAGGGAAAAAAAAGAAGAAGCAAATAATGCTTAAAATTATGATTCCGAAAAAACATAGATATTTGCCTGGCATCCAAGGTCTCCAAGCTCCAAGATATGAAGAACACGAGAGAAAGCCTTTCAAGAACAAGTATGTTTCATAGATGTTGATGTTATTTGAGTGTTTGGATCAAGCCTAGATCTGTTGAAAATATTATGAGTATAAGGATCTATACCATAGGCTTCTCTAAAAGTGGCCAATCTGATTCTTCTGACATTGAGTCAAGAAGAATATTATGAGTATAAGGATCTATACCATAGACTTCCTGTTCTAGAACCTCATCACCAAGCTGTTTCCTAGTCTCCATAATCAACCACACCATTGACATGGGAGGAGCTATTACTCTTATACATACTTCTGCTTTCATTGATATACTTACTGTGTTTCTTTTTGTACTTAGAGGCTGCTGAAAACCCAGTAACAGAACTATCTTTCAACGTCTTTACCATTTCATACCTTCCATTAAATGACTTGGAATTTTCTTCCAAATTTGATACCAGTCGGATGAATAACATGATGATGTGATTCATATCTCTGGCATCACCATGATTTTTTGCTTTGTATTACCACAACATATGTAGTTATAAAAAATCACTGAATAAAATAATAAGGAAAAACCATGACAACAATATTCAGAACACCCAGTAGCATCAGATTATCAGCATATTTTGGCAATTCCACAGATCTAGAGTATAATGATTCCAATTCGACAACCTAATGATGTATTTTGATAAAACAAAAAAATGTGTCATGACAATCAAGAGAATTGACAGCAAACATAATCATCAACCAGAAAATATATAACAAAATTTATAGCCATAAACATGAATATAGTCTATGACACCTAATAAGAAATAAACGTATACTTAGTAACAGCGATACTACAAAATTTTGGTTTAATTTTCGAAAGGAAAACATAAGTGCTAAATAAAGGACACAAAAGCAGCTGATGATTGTGTCCTAACGTGTTGTTTAGCAGATTTAAAGCATCATAATATCATTACTACAATCAACACTGAAATAGACTAGATCCGACTTTTTAACTTCTCAGCTCGGAAAGTGAACGAAAAAGCGTGGGGCCCACCATAACTCCTGAACAAGGGAAAGCCTCAGTAAACCTCAAAATTTGCCTACTTTCTGACCACAAATTCATAATCCTAGCTATTTTGAGCTCTCGAATGAGCCCTAAACGAAAATCCTCAACATCAGCAATACTTACTCAGATGTATGAGACTCTGAAATTGTAAGCAATGTTTATTAAATTCTTTTAGTCACATTCTTCCTCAGAAGAAAGCTGACTTCTAGGGCAGAATATGTACCACAAAATAGATCATTAGAATTAAATTCCATTTAAAACACGCGCACACACACACACACTCTCTCATACACAAATTTGACATTCATACTTCAGCCAATTGAACTTCTCCTTTTGAAACACATGCTAGACAAATGACAGAAGTGGTATATAAATAATTGAATTGGACAATTGAAGAAGTATTTAGAATTTCAGTAGTACAGCAATTAAATTTCTCATTAGGAATTCGAAAACATGGAGAAAACTTTTACAAATAATCAGATGACAGTTTACCTGTCCTCTTAAATATTGTTGTATTAACCCCAATCAAATTTCCCTTGGAGTCAAGTAAAGGACCACCGCTGCCAACAAAAAATAAGAGATTGACTTCAATGGGAAACCATGCAGTGGTACCATCTTAATACTTTAGAACTTTCTATGAGATGGAAAAGAATCTGTTCATTTCCTTTCTAGTTCATCCTATACAATGATCTTTGTCGATGTTATCAAAATTTTTTCATCCCTTTCAAGCCCAATACCCTATTCTCTTTATGCCCCCAGAAAACTCCGTCATCCTATACAATGATCTTTGTCGATGTTATCAAAATTCTGTCATCCCTTTCAAGCCCAATACCCTATTCTCTTTATGCCCCCAGAAAACTGTGTCATCCCTTTCAAGCCCAATACCCAACATGACAGCTCTGTGGGCAAATCCCAAAAACATTTGGCAAATCCCTGCACATCACTCCCTTCTCAAGCAGCCTTAACCAGTTAACCCAGGAACTAGACCGAGGGAAACAGCAACTGACCCCAAAACAACAAGTGTCATACACCAAACTTCTCAGGCAAATCAACATGGGATGAGCAATGATTTCCATTTTCTCTATTCCACTGACACGTAACGTACCTATTCTGCAGACTTATACCCCTCTTGGCCCGTTGATCAATAGCCAGTATCCTCTCCGAAGCCACTGACCAACAGAAAAAACAAGTTACTAGCAGGAGCACACCGATTCTAAACACCAGTCCCGATGTCCTCAAAAAGCCTCAGCCAACATAAGAATGAATATAGCGATCTAACTGAGAAATCCTCCTTTTCCAGCATCCATAAACATATGTCCACCCTATTTTGGCTCAACATAAATTCAATTAACTCGGCAAGCATAACAGTAGAAAATATCAGCATTACTGAAATTGCAATTGGACAGAGATTTAGAAGGCCAATATTGCGATCCATTTGAATCTTATCTTTATGTTTGACTGTCAGTTAATAGAATAAGTCTAGATACGGTTATAATAGATTAGTAGTTAAGTTTTTTTAGAAGTTCAATTAAATAGGAATCTTTACAATTAGGTAAGTAGAATTTCTTTATTTTAACTGTTGTAAAACATAATTCATTTATTTTTAGTATATGCAATTATTTTAGTGAAGAACCGTGGGTTCTCTTTACTGGGTTTAAAACCCTAAGAAAAGGTAGATTGCTCTCACAATGTTTGTGTCAACTTGTTGAATCAAACGTGTGTATTCAACATCTCTCTATCCAATTTCTCTATTTGTGATTCTCTCTCTCCTACCTACATCAATGAGGGTTCAAAATAATCTTGAACTACAAATACAGATAGTATTATACAAATGTAATTTATTAAAACATTTAAAAATAGTTTTCATGTATAGACACTCGATATTTGGTATAATCATTTTAAAAACCGTGAAAAATAAAATTAGTATCCATTTTAAATTAAAAAAATTGCGAAAAGAAAATTTTTTAAAAAATAATAATAATAAGAAAAAAGAACAAAAAATTATATATAATCAGAAAAAATTCCTTGATAATCTCACGAAACCACTAAATGTATGACTACTAATTACTAAACAAAAAAATCTCAGCAGATCTCGATCATTAAGGAATAGATCATAAGTCGATCTACGTAACCCTATTTCATCATCCAAAACCTCATAAAATCAAAACCTTACAAAATGCAAAAATAAACTAAAGCAGATCTAGAGATCATTCGCATAAGTAAAGAAATTTAAATAAACAGCAAATCAATATAAAATTTGTTGAATCTGAGCGTATAATGCATACCTAGGGCTGTTACAAAACTAGAACAGAATGCGGTGCACTTGTTACTCATAATCTAAATGATAAAATGACCCTAAAAGTGTCATTAAACACTAGTAACAGAATTGGTGGTGAAAAAACATAGAAAGGTCAGTTTATCCAATAAGCGAAATCAATTAATCACCTAAATACATTGATCATCAATACCAAATGATCAGACGGCTTCAAGAGGAAACAAAGGAGAAATGCCCACAAAATGAACGCTAAGTGAAATAGAAAGCAAGGTATTACTAAAGATGATTAAATAAACTTCTAACTACTTTGCCTGAAAAGCTGCCTAATATTTCCATCAACTTTCAACCATATAAATTTCCTAGTATCTAAATCTACTATCCATGAACCTTTAGTCAAACAATCATAAGAGAAAGGTCAAAATTGCCAAAATTAAATATTTCCATCAACTTTCAACCATATAAATTTCCTAGTATCTAAATCTACTATCCGTAAACCTTAATCAAACAATCATAAGTGATTGATCAAAATTGCCAAAATTAAACATTTACCTCAAATTAGCAGAAGATCGAGTGCTGGTGTAGATCTGAATCGCCGAGAGATAAGGAACATAGTATTGGACGATGGTCTCTTCGTTATTTAACGCGATCGAAGCACTCCATTCATCGTAAATGCCCCATAAATCTTCCAATGTGAAGTACTCAATCGTTTCTCCCTCCCAAGGATGCCAAAGCTGATTCAGATTTCTCATACAAGACTAAATAGAAACATAGAAAAAATAAGAACAAAGGAACAAAGAACTCATAAAATTAAACAGAGTTATAGATCATTTAAAAATAAATAAAAAAGACAAAATTAAATCCAACAAAAACATACCTTAGGGACCAATCGTGATGGAACGACAAGAGTTGTACAGTCGAGAAAGCATTCAAGATTGAATTATCCCAAAAATCACAAATTTCCTAAATTTCTCAAATCACTTATCCACAAACCAAAAATCCAAACCGTAAACAAACCTAATCAACAAATCATGCAAAGAAACCCCCCCATTCTTTTTCTCATGAAAACCAAAATCTACCAATTCAATTCACACCCCCCACCCCCAAAAAAAAAAAAAAAAATCAACGAAGAAGTCTACCTTCTGGTTTTGAAACCTTCGAAATCGCAGTGAAAACCTCCAAATGACTGAATACTACTCCAACCAAAACCTAATTCCCAAACCGAAAGCTTCCTCACCCAATCCGTCCTCTGAAATCCTAAAGAATCCGACAAAACCCTAAAATCACGCAGAGATGCATCGATTGGATTACTGCAATCGGATCGAAGATCCCAAGCCTGATGCTATGGAACGGGATGGACACCAGAAACCATCCAACTGCGAGATCTCCTTCTTCATCCTTGTTCGATGATCTGACTATTCTAAGCTTATCAATCTACAGCCGTCTGATTTCCGCCATGAAATATCGAGATAGAAGTTCAGAGATCATCGAATTCAACTTATTTTGGATGCCAAGAAATCGAGGTCGATTTGGAACCCTAGGCCTAAATCGGACGGAGCTGAAGGGAAATAAGGTGGTGGCGAATGGATTCCATTGTCGGCGGAGTCGTTTGAGTAGGTTAGGGTTGGATGGAAGATTTGGGAGGGAGCATTTAGGAAATCTGAAGAGAAGGATTTTGTGTTAGGGATTTTGGAGATGGTGGAGAGAGCAAGAAGATGGTGGAGTGTGTCTCCGAAAAATTCGAGTCGCGTTTTTATATTTTAGGGCCTGCAGTAGTTTCACTCCCGCCCGCGAGATATTAGAAACAGCTCCAACGATATTTAAACTTTTAAGAGCCAGCTTTTGCAGTAGTCTCTAAAATAATCCAATCAAAGCATTTAGAGACGGTGAGAGACTGAAAAGTCGTCTCTAAAATTAACGTTAAAGACGGCAATAGAAAAAAGCAGTCTCGAATAATAACATCAGAGACTGCTTAAAAAACAACCGTTTCCGATACAAGGTTATTACAGTCAAAACCGTCTCTAATATCCGTACCCAAAAGTCAATGATTTATATATAATTGACTGTGAGTATGAATTAATTGAATAGAATTATAAATTTAACTGAAAATCTTGGAATTTTAACAAGGAGCAAATTCTAAAACTCAAATTCTAAATTGGTAGAAGACACCAGGAAAATTCTATACCCACCCATCACATTTAAATCGAATTGAGTCTTGTCCAGCCAAAGTGCCAAAAGCAATCTCACATGCATCTTCCAATTTCCTTGAAAAAAGAGTCATACCATTTTACATGAATGACTAATTTGGTGTCACTAATTCTTCGAGGTCAAACCCCTCAAACCAACTTCAGAAAAACTCCATTGTCCATCAAAAGAGTTGATGGCACCACCCTCTGTTGGACCAATAGAAAGGTCAGACTAATAACACTAGCAGTCATCATCATCATCAAAAGTTGAATGTTCTTTATTTTAATAAATGGGCAACGACCTAATGAGAAACATGCACACCATAAAAATTACATTTATTTTTCTCACTGTTTTAAATCATGTAAGGGTTCGATTTTGGGTAAGACCAATCATTTCTTCATTTCCCCCTTTTCCATAGTTTGACGGCGCCCATTTTTCTTAAAACTAAAATTTCAGTTTTTATTTTTAAACAATTGAAACATTGAAAAAAATTTAACTATAATTTAAATATCTTGATGCTTACATATTCAAGTCGGTACAACGCGACATATAGGTAATCAAACAATGGACATAGAGATTGAGCGGTCGAACACACATCCCATAACCATGACTGCTACTATGGACAATTGGGCCAAGTTGTGCCTGTCGGGACTCGTATAGGTGGCAAAGTTATATTTCTTTTTTTTATTAGTAATGTAGCAATATATCAAAGCAAAAGAGAGTACAAAAAAACTTACAAGAAACTAAGGTCGGACGCCACCCCAAAAAACATAGACAGAAAAAAGAAAAACTACAGAAAAACTATTAATTATTAACATAGCTGAAGCATAGGAAAATTCGAAGGCGGCAATGGACTAGGACGGGCCATCGATAGCTGTACTGAAAAAGTACTAATTATTGACAAAAAGTTAAAGATAAAAACTACAAAAAACCCATTCATTCTACCAAATTATTTATATACAAGTGACGATCCAGTTTTATTACACAGTAGACGGTGGTAAGCAAATAAAAACTCCTTTTGATTATAAAAATGCTATAGAACTAAATTTCTTCCAATTAAAATCAATAGCTGTATTGAAAATCCAAGACGGCTTTAGCCGTTTCTAATAAAAGCATTCAAGACAACTTTGGAATGAGCGTCTCCTATATCGGTCTCTAAAAGTTCTTTTTTGGAGACCCTTTTTTGCACACGCTTTTTAAGTGATTGCACTTGATTGCACCAAATTAAAAAAAAAGACTTTCAAGTTTGGCGACCTCTACTATATGAAAACGCCATCTAAGTCATTTAATTTGAAGGCTATGATTTAAAGATATCAATTCCAAAAGATTAGAACAAAATATAATTTTCATCATTTGATTAAATAGAGTCAAAGGCTATCATATAATTCAATAATTGACTATAATAGATCATATGACAAGCATCGTGTTTTGCTCCAATTTTATGCACTAGAGATCTATTGATCATGAACTTTAAATCAAAGGCCTAGATTACGTTTTTACACATCACATGTCCCTAAAATATCAAGTCTTTCTTTAAATTTGGTACATTCACTTGAAAAACGTATGCAAGTAATGGCTCCCTTATATAATTCATGACAATATCATGTGTATTGGTTGTGTGTGGTATTTGGTAGCCAACGACACCTGCAAATGAGGGGTAGGACCTTAAGGTGACTCAGTATTAGTTCTATATCAGAAAGGCCCATCCCAACAGTAAAGTGCTTATATGTGTGGTGTCACGGAGTCACACTTTTCGTAGCGCACTCGTGTGCGGCACCTAGCGTACCATACTAAGTCAGCCTATCCCACAACCTAGTCACGCTATACGGAGTCCCGAATGCGATGGAGAATGCGATGGGCAGTGACAAATAGATGGTCAGCCCCTTTTAGGAGTCGGCCTGCACTGCGGGGATAGTTGGGAACTACCCCAAACAAAATAGCCCTTGTTGCGCACGACGTGCCTAGAGCGACCAAGCACCAAGCAAGGCCCAGATGCACGAACTCAAGCCACCGAGGCTATCGTACATGTTAGAGTAGGGGACACACTTAGGCTAGCGACACGTCTAGTAGCACGGCGCGTAGTTGCTAAGTTCAAGTCCCCATATATATGGTTTAAATATCAACTTGTGGGAAGGAATGGGAGGACCTCAAAGATATTAGTTTGACATACCACTATAGCACATGTCCCTCGGTCCATGACATACAATGTCATCTTCACACCAATACTCCCCAACATCCTGCACATCTTCCCTCATGCGATCGCGTCACGTGCCCTCGTGGCACATGTCGCGAACCCTCTTGGGTCACAACCAATTTACTTCTCCACCATGCCACATGCCCTCACGCAGAGCTCAAGTATGACGAGTGGTCCTACGGCTAGACAAGCCGCATGCCCCTGTCACAGTGGTCATAAGTGTGGCCACCCATTTATCACATGACGCGTTTTTCAAAATCTCAAGGGCAAAAGCCCCATATTGGAGCAATATTATACGTGTATTGGTAGGGTGTGACGAAAGTACACTGATCCATTCCTCCAATAAGTTGATTCCTTAACTTGGATTGTTAGTTGAACCACTTGGAGATCTATGCCCTATCCATGACCTATCTGTATACAAGGGTCAACAAAGTGTCTTCCTCTAACTTTACCATCTGACAATGCGCGCAGCCTACTACAACTTATTGGAGTTATATGGTATTACGTAACTATAACATGGTCATGATCCTGATGCGTGGAGGCACACGAATGATGCGAGAATGGAGTATGAGGAGCCCTGAACCTGGTCTTGATGCAGAGAGGTGTACGACATGTTGGAAGTTGGCACACAGACAAGTCGCATGCGTCCATTGAGTGGTCATATATGAGGTGAAGTAGACATTGGTGGAGAGTAGCTCAACCCCTAGGGGCATATTGTTAGCTTTTGAATGGCTTCGTGGGCACAAGGTGGTGTCATGATGGGCACGCGGCATGGGCAGAAGACCTCACAAGAGGGCCTGCATGCACGGAGAAGAAAGTGCTTCAGGCGTTGAGTTAGCCATTGAAAAATTTGTCAGAGCCATAATTGGAGGTATTGTGGAGGGTTCCAAATGAGGAAGACTAGCGTTGACCGTTTGAAAAACGGATATCTATGGAGAGAAATATAGATCAGCCAAGCTAGTGACAAATTTTGTTTTAGGTAATTTTTCCGTGAGGAACCTTTTAGTACATTTCAGATTAATTTGGATACCTTTCGAAAAAATTTGGGAAAGCTTCGATAATTAAAAGTATATAAAAAATATTTTAAATATTAAAAAAAAAATTATTACAATATATACTAAATTACTGACATATTTTAAAGAAAAATCAAAATTTCGCCAAAAAATACTAAAAGTTTTGTTTTCCCACCTTTTCGGCGACCGCGAAATTTGTCACTATGTAGCCAAGGAGTAGTAGTATATGAAACCAATAGGTTTCAGGTTGTCCGCTACTTTGCAAGTTGTGGTCATCATCCCGGAGAGTTTCAATCAGTGGGAAGTTATGCCGGACGAGACATTTTGGGTTGGCTTGCATTGGTTAGTGTGCATATGTGTGGGCCATATTTGGGCAAACGCTGGGTAGGGTGGGGCGGTGCATGGATATGCTAAGACATATGGGCATCGGATTGTCAGTTAAGTGAGTCGAACTCACAGGATGGGTGACCCCTTGGAAAGTCAGGCGTCGGTTCACTTAGTTGGGCGGGACATCTTGGTTGGACTTCAAATAGCTTGTGTTAAATGGGATGGACCTGCTTGAGGGCTACATGGGACACTATAGTGTACGTGACTTGTTACAAAGGCAGACATAAGATACAGATGGGCTTGTAGCTCGATAGGGTCGAGGCCTCAAGCTAGTGATGATGGACAACGCTTGTGGCAGGTTAATGAGATATACTTGTGACCTATATGGGATACTATAGTGCACGTTGGCTTGACGCAAAAGTGTTCATAAGGGTCCAGATTGATCGGTTACTCGGTAAGATGTCGGTGCCTCGAGTAAGAGATGGCGATCAGTGTTCGTGCCAAGTTGGCATGGATCTTGGAAGCAACATGGGACGCGATTATGCATGTTACCTCGACGTAGAGGTGTACACGTGTAGTGGTTTTACTTGTGACTCGGGAAGGAGGACCAAAGTCTTCAATGATGAATAATGGCATGGGAGGGCCAGTCACATAGCAAGGTTCGGCATGGTCAGCGAGTCATGAATGGGACGGCATAGGGTGTTGCATGCCACTGTGGGGTGTGAGAGACTAGCGCACAAGGCACATGGTGAAGCAAATAGGCAAACATGTTTGGCTGCCTAAGACATTGAAGATCCGGCATGGCTGATGGTGCTGCTTGAGAGGCAAGGGATTTGGGTTTATGCCTGGTACCCATAGTGACAAATTTCATTTTCGGTACATTTTGGATTAATTTCGATACCTTTCGAAAAAAATTCGAGAAAGTTTTGGGGATTAAAAATGACTAACATATTTATAAATAAATAAATAAAGTTAAACATTTAAAAACCAAAATTTCGCCGAAATATACTGAAATTTTCATTTGACCCCCTTTTCGGCAAATTTCAGCAAAATTTGTGGCTATGGTGGTATCAGAGTTAGTTTGAGTGGTGCCTAGCCTTAGTACCAAGATATTGGGGTGCCGCACTAGGCGCGCAACGTGAAAAACTGCGGCCTCATGATAGTAAGTCACCATTGATCGGGTCATCAAATTTTGTACATGCAGCACTCGAGTTAGGGTTGGCAACAGGCTAGGCTTCAGACAAAACCTCGGGAAAGACTGAGCTGGTCTGAATCCAGCCTGACCAAAAACATATTCGTGTCCGGCTTGGGCTTAAATGAAAGGCCTTAGCCCAAAAGCACTTGGGCTGAGCCTAGCCTAATTTTTTGTTCGAGTCAGGCTCGAGCCTAATTTTAGGGTAGAATATTATCAGGCTTGTGAAAGCCCGGTATGACGGGCTCGCGGCGTGGCCATCTGGGTCAGCCGCAGGGTCACTTGTGCCACTAGTGTTTGAGCATTGGTAGATAGAAGTTGGGGCATCGTAGGTGCGTCACCAAGCCATGAAGGTTTCGTCATAGGTACTCCGAAAGCTTCAGTCGTGGGCCACAAAGGCACGCGACATGGTGGCAGATTGGGTTCGTGACACAGTGCCAACAAGGCACGCGATGCGTTTGCGACATAATGTGAGGCGTCATGGGCGTATTGGTGTAGTGGATGGGCAGTATGTCATACCAATACGTTTAAGATCCTCTCGTTATTTCTCCTAAACTATTGTTTTACCCTTATATATGGGAAAGTGATCTTAACAGCTATGCGATATATCGCTAGCCTAAGTGATCCCCTACCGAACACGTACGATAGCATTGTGGGTTTGAGTTCGTACATCCGGTCCTTACTTAGCGCTTGATCACTCTAGTTCTAGTTACGTCATTTACTAGAGTTATCGTGTTTGGGGTGGTTTACAACCACCTCCAAAGTGCGGGTCCAACCCCAATGTAGGACTGCCCCTTTACTAGTCGTTGCGTATCACGCTATTAATTGTATTTGAGAATTCGCACAGATTCTAACTTAATGTGTTACCGTGCAAGTTTGAGACTTGAATAGGCTGACTTAGCCAAGAAAACTAGGTGTCGCACGAGAGTATACATCGCAACGAGTAACTCCGTGACACCAGGCAGAGCCCGTTGACAGCCCTACTCTGTTCCGTCCTGGTGCATTTTTAACCATATAGAGTGAGAGACTTAATTAATTTCTAATGTGGACGATTTGGTAGGAAAGAGAGACAGATTTGCGACGTAAAAAAATGGTCACAGATGAAGAGAATTACTGATTGCATAGCTTCGTGCTCAGAGCCAAGCACTTACAAGCAATTTAACTTTGCAAGCTCTTTAACGATCGTGATCAGGTGGTGGAATCGTCCATCGCTTTGAATGAAAAGCCTAGCTGTGCATTTGAATCAGTTGGGTGCCATGTGACACCAAACCCAAGGATCGGGTGCCAAGGCAACTTGGGCTTGCCCAAGGTATCATGCTCAAGCGGCGAACCCAAAAATTTTGACCTGCGACTTGGAACGGAAAAAAAGTCTTAGGTTAGGTGAGGTGAAACTCACATTCACATGCCAAGTGGCACATGATCTAGCATTTGAGTGCATGGCTCATGTCGTGCACTTGAATGCATCGGCCTCATTTTCCATAACCATCATTAGAAAGAAAAAATACCATCTTAGGTTTCATATTAGCAAATTACTAGTATACAAAAACAGTAGAAAAAGTGTTCAACTTGACTCTTTAATTACTACGTTATTTAGAGAATAAATGATAGGAACAACTCTCCCTAGGGTTTATAGTTGTCCACTTCTCCCTTTCAAAAGTAGAGTACATGTCAATTTGCTGTGAAAATTGACTTTTACAGATCAAGGTTGAATAAAAAGTGTCATAACAGTACGATGCCCTCAATCCAAATTCCAACCAATCCAAATGCATAGATAAAAATGCTATTCACACCAATCAGGGTCAATACATAAATCCGATCAGCTCTCAACAGAAATACAAATAAAATAAAACCCTAAAGTTCTTCCAGTCGGAGGAAATCATTCATAGTATGTGATCAGAATCCCGAAATATCACCACTAACAACAGTGTAACCTCGAACTCTCCAGAAGATACAAAAAACAGCATATTCACCACAAGAAAGCCTTTCGTCTTTGGAGTTCAGACTTCTTAACTCTTAGACTTTGAATGCTTCACAAGCCAATCAATAACAGAGTCAATGTTGGTCGAGTTCTTGCATGAGATCATGAAGCAGCAAACTTCTCTGTCAGTAAGTGATTTCAATCCCCTACAAAAAAGCTCATTCTAAGTGATCGTACTTTATAAATGATTACCCAAGATGACAAATTCCAGGGAATTTGGAAAATATCAGACTGGTTAAAAGGCTAATCGATCCCATGGAGTTTGGAAACATTTTCAGCTTTGCTGAATGGGATCAAATTCTACTCATTTTGTTTTTCTTTTTTTCTGTTTTTTTAATGTGTTCATTCCCTTCAATTTTCAATTAATCCCTTACTTATCAGAAATGCCCTACTCACATTTGATCAGTCAAACCTTGTTTAGAGAGAGCTTCAGGCTTGTCAATTTTATTTCCAAGTACTAGCAAAGGGATTCCACTCAATGAGGGCTTGCTCAACAGGTCGTGAAGTTCACTTTTTGAGATAGCCAAGTTGTCACGGTCTGCTGCATCAACAACATACCTGCAAGACATATAAAAAATCAGGCCAACAAATGACAGCTTGTATTTACTTTACAATGTAATTGAGATATCTACTCAAAGGAGAATTACAGCAAGTCTTCGCAGTGCTTATAACTAATAATATTGTTGCCTCACACCAACTTTAGGGATTGCAAAATGCATTGAGTCAACCCATACCCTACCCGATCGAACCTGATTAATAAACCTGACTTGAGATTAGGTCCGGGTCTATTAGCATTACTCCACTTTCATATATAATATAAAATATAACTTTTTAATAGTTGTTTTTAGCTTTCTATGCCTCTCTATTCTTGTTAGTTATCTTTCAAGCATTAAACTTTCTACCTAAATCCTTCTTTTCATTCATGTTCCTAACTATTTGTTTATACAAGCATAATGAGAAGTACAAAGCTAAATATTATACATAAGATATGTTTTAATAGTGTAAGCATGAATTTTGGGTTGGGTCCCATCTAAATGTTGGCCTGTCATATTAAAGTCTCTGAAAGAGACATACTTATACCCCCTTAATCTATACTTTATAACTCTAAAGAACAGGCATTTATTATGTTCTGTGTAGTTTTCGTGATTTACAGGTTTGGAGATAAACTAAGCATAAAATAGCCCAAGAGTTGGGAATAGCCCAAGAGTTGGGAAAAAAAGTAGACATTCGCGCGACTTTGGGGCATCAAGAACTTATCCCGGCTTACAACTCCATTTTGACCCCTAAAACATCGGATACACAAAATTGTTATTTCACACAAAGTTGTAAAGTTCGTTATCTTCTTTCCAACGCTGCAAGAATCACATCAATCTGAGTTCGCAGTCAAAAGTTATGGCCGAAATACAGGGGCAGCATATGGCGAATTCGCCTAGGCGACTTGGAACTCGCCTGGGCAACCAGAATTCAAATATCAACTAATTAAAAGTCACCCAAGTGACCAATTTGAAGGTTTTATGGATTAAAAGTCATCCGGACGAGAATCGTGGTGGAAGTCCTTTTTTACACGGGACTTTGACTTCTATATTTTGGACCGTAACCCTAGAAGGGTTACAAAGCCCATAAATAATTATTTTGTTTAAGGTTTCGGGAGTTCGACTTTTTTATTTAGAGTAGCTTCTTTTCCTTTTCTTTTTGGAAGCATCAGAAGCTAAAAGAGGGGTAGACTCATGGGTTAAAATCTCAGAAAAACGATACTAATCGTCCAGCCCCAAAACCGATAGGTATCGGTTTCGGATAATACATTCCAATGTATCATCCGAAATTTTAGGTTTTTGTATGGGAGGCACCGATACGGTACCTTGAATGTACCGTATCGGTGAGGTCCAAAACCAATACGTATCAGACGACATTTTGACCCATGCAAAGCTAGAAATTGTTCCTGCGAATTCAAATTCACTTTTTGGTATTTATTTAATGAACTTCATTCATATTTCTTTATTTTGTTTGTCCTTCACCATGTTAGGCGAATTTGTTATACCATTAGGATCTAATGAACTCCATATGATGGAATATTCATAGATCAAATATAGGAATTGTTCATTGTTGTTGAGTCTCATATTCCAGATCCCTTATTAGGATCTCAAAAATGTAAGAGCAATAAACAATTAAAACCCTAATAGAGTCCAACCCTACCATTCCTATGTCTGATCTATGAATATTCCATCAGATGAAGCTCATTAGATCCTAATGTTATAATAAATTAGCCTAACATGATAAAGGACAAACAAAATAAAGAAATATGAATGAAGTTTATTGAATAAATACCGAAAAGTGAAGCTGATTTTGTAGGAACAATCTTTAGCTTTAGTCTACCCTCTCTATTAGCTTTTGCATGCTTGCAAAAAGAAAAGAAAAAGAAACTAATCTAAAGCAAAAAATCGAACTCCTGAAACCCTAAACAAAATAACTATTTATAGGCTTTGTAACCCTTCTAGGGTTTCTCGTTCAAAATATAGAAGTCAAAAACCCAAAATCCGGTGCAAAATTGGACTTCCACCGCGATTCTCGCTCGAGCAACTTGTAAAGTCGCCTGGGCGACTTTTAATCCATAAAACCTTTAAATTGGTCACTCGGGCAACTTTTAATTAGTTGAAATTCGAATTCTGGTCATCCAAGCAAGTTCCAAGTCGCCTAGGCGAATTCGCCAGATATTGCCTCTGGATTTCGACCTTAACTATTGACTACGAACTAGGATTGAGGTGATTCTTGAGGATTGGAAAGAAGACAACGAGCTTTACAACTTTGTGTGAAATAGCAATTTTACACATCCGATGTTTTAGGGGTCAAAATGGAGTTGTAAATTGGGATAAGTTCTAGATGCCCCAACGTCGCACGAATCTCACTTTTTTTACTCTTGGGCTATTTTATGCTTTGCTTATCTGGACCTATAAATCACTAAAAGTACACAAAATATATTAAATACCTACGTTTTAGGGCTATAAAGTATAGATTAAGGGTCTAAGTAATGTCTCTTTCAAAGACTTAACATGCCACCTAAACATCTTACTTGCTAAACGAGATACCCAAGGTGTACCAAAATAGATAACAATGCACCTTACATAAATTTATGTTTAAAACGCAATTTTGGTTCTCGTGTTTGATGGTCTCAATAAAGGTCCAAAATTTTAGTTTTCCGGGACATATAGACCAGCTCCAAAACAGATGGGTATCGGAAGAAGCGTATCGGTTTTGGAAGACACATTGGTATGTATCAGACGCTAAATACCAATATATCATCGGTCAATACATTCGAATGTATCGACCCGACCCCCCTGAAAACCAATACGTATTGTTTTTGTCCGAAATTTTGAATGGTCTCAATATCATTTATTCAACTATTACACTTACAATTTACAATAACTTTGTTACAAAAATTTCAAAATACTCCTAGTATTAGTAGATTCTCTCATTCATGGTAGTTAACGCAACATTATAGAAATCGCCATAAGAAACCAAATAGCTAGCAGTCTATGCAATAACGACGCTATGGCACCGCTATAGCACGTTATAACCGCTATTTTTGAAAATCCATTTAAGTAACTATTAAGTGCTAATGGGGTAATTATGTCATTTTTTAAAAAAATTTAAGAGGGCTTTTATGTATTTCCAGTCTTGTTTAAGGGTTGTTATGCAAAAAAAAAATACTTTATAAAACATAAATTACTATCAGGCAACTGTATTGCGAAAACCTAAATGCCTCCATTCTCAGCCACTCTCCTTCTCAAACCCTCTTCCTTGACAGCTCAAAATTCTCGATGGCTCTCTCTGCTCTCTCCTCAGATTTCTCGAGAGTTGAAGTTCTCTCTCTCTCTCTCTCTCTCTCTCTCTCTCTCTCTCTCATGAAATATCTCGTCAGACAAAGCTCTCTGCTCTCTCTCCTCTTGGGCAGACAGCTCTCTCAGTCCTCCCTCTCTCTTTATATCTCCCATCAGATTTGTCTCTCTATTTTCTCATCTCTGATTTCTCGTGTCACAACAGAAAACAGATTTCCTGGCGATTGGCATTTGGCAATGAGATATTTCAACACCCAGGGTACTCATTAAATCTGACAAGAACAACAAATTTGATGTATGTATTTTATTTACTTTGGTTTATAATTTATATGTTCTTTTTTTCCACTCAGCGAGAACATATTTATCTTTCTTTGTGTTTCCAATCAGCACAGGTTCACTACAACACAACAGAACAGTAGCCAACAAAAAATTGTTCTGCCCAGTTTAATGGTGCTGCCCCCCAAAGTAAAAATAATCACAAGCAGGGGCAACACCATTAAACTGCAGCACCATTTCTGTTAACTACCCAGTTTAATGGTGCTGCACTGCTGGCCCCCTATGTCAAATAATCACAGGCAGGGGCAACACCATTTCTATTAATTGCCCAGTTTAATGGTACTGTACTACTGCCCCTTAAAATACATACAGAGGTAGCACCCTTTCTGCTAACTGCCTAGTTTAATGACGTTGAACTGCTTCCCCCTAAAGTTAAAATAATCACAAGTATTAATTCATGAAGGTGTAATTAATTAAGATATTAAACTGAGAATTATTATTTTCTTTTATTTTTACATTTTAAAGCATTAATTAATGGAGAAAACAATGAGTTTGTCTTCTGTGAACTCAAGGAAAGACCCTGGTTGGAAATATGCTTATCTTAAGGTTATTTTTTTTACCGGTAAAAATATCTCAAGGATAATTGATAATTGACTCATATGTATTGATATATGTTATTTTGCTCATGCCTACAACCTTAAATTCTCAATAGTCAACATTAGAACAATGCCTGACAGTTGAGTTCTCCATAAAAATTTAAAAATAGAAAGTGATAAAAAAAATTAAAAAAAGAATAATAATGAAAAAACATTTATTTAAAAAAATTAAAAAATAGCCTCACCATGGTGAGGCTATTACGTAGTGACCCTCATCGCCACGCCCTTATCATGGCGACGTAACAACCTTGCCCTCATTTCCTAAAATACGTTTGAGTAATTCAAAAACATGAAAAACCTATTGCTTTCAGCTTGGGTCAATATCTCTGACCATACCAGGACCCAACCCGTTAATAAGTGAGCTTGTTTAGTTGGGACCGGAACTACCCGAACTAAACCTGCCCCAAAAATCCCAAATGGGTCTGCTTATTGTACTTTGGACCAACCAGATCTAATAAATTTGGCAGTCCTGTGTCCAAAATCTACGCTTGGTTGTTTAATGGGTCGGTTCCATCCTTATGTGATTGGTCCATTTGTCAAACAATTTGTACTATTCAATCAAATGGGAGCTTACTGGTCCATAGCCTACAAAATCTACCAACCCCATGGTCCTACAACTAGTACTTTTGGATGGTCAATAAGGTCATAGACAGCAGTTCACTGGCCAAATTGTAGGGAGCAATCAGCACAGTGTGATTTTTGGGCCCTGGCCCCTCCAAGAGTAGGACATCATAAGTTTAAATAAAATAAAGCTATCAGTTCCAAACATCAAAATTAAATGAAACAAAGCAAGTATTCAAATAAAACAGTATATTATCAGTAAATTGCAAAACAAAGAGGATGAATATAAGCAAAAAAGAGTCAATACATATAAATAAAATATAAATGACTTGACAATTCCACGTAAATTGCTTCTAGTAGTTTAGTAAAACATACTTCTTTTGAAAATTAGAGATTAAGCTAAACTCTGGTTCAAGGGCTCTTGTGGCAGACAAACAAGTATTGGCGAAAAGATGATAAGGTGTGACGAGGGTGGATAAGACTTACTGCAAGGCCAATCTATAGCGAAAACAGTTGTCCTTATGAATTTACTCTTATCTCTTACCAACCAAAGTTCTTTCATTTAATGATAAAATCTAAGACTATCAAAAAACAAACCTTATTATACATCATTAATGTGGGGTCAAGTAATCTGGTTTTATGAGTTATGACAAAAAAGCAGTATATAAGTGCAAGTAAATTTCATGTAAGAAAACATGAAATACCACCATCAGTGATAAGTTCTTAAAGAGATGTACATTGAACTTCCCTAACAAATAGGCCGACCAATATGATACTATTAGGTTTTTACTAATTTATTAAAATCCAATAAACTTCATGTGCATTGCACAAAAAATGGCAATTTTATTTTGTTAGAGACAGAAATATGTAGTGATAGTTGTATTTTGCATTTTGGAAAAAGCTAGGGTTTCTGACCAAAGAAAAACAACATGACAATGGGTAGCATGCCCTGCCATCATAGACCATGACAAGAATAAGTTGATGTCAACATCGATTGGTTTATTTCTAGATTAACTGGATAATGTTGCTGAGTGAACCATTGAATATAATCGAATACCCAAAATACATGATCAGAACACGTTCATCTGTTATCTAGAAACTCAAGCCTCACGTGACTGGTTTATGAGAACAAATTGTGGATGCACTTATGAAGAGTGCTAGTTTAACGTTCAGACCTTCATTAGCTTTCACAGATCTACTACCAACTTATACCCTGCATAGGAGCTTAACAGCTTGTAAACTTATTTAGTAGTTCTCTGATCTTCTTCCACTACGCCTGATCAAACCAATCTCAGCATTGCCACAAATAACAATGGAAATAAGCTGATCGGTTTACACATGGACACTACACACCAACCCATAGAAACACCTGTGCAAGGATGGAAGGCTCATATTTGCAAATTATAATTTATCACTTCACAATTGTACAACATATTTCTCTACATGGGAGTCGGCATGTACCACTCTTTTTCTTCCCCCTTCATCTTTTATGGACCTTATAGCATGAGCAGATAATGGCTGAGGTGCTAGGATTTAGAGAGAATAGGGGTGGAACAGTTGTGCAATTAGCATTAGAATCAGCCTGTACAACACATTTCTCTGCATAGGAGTCAGATTGTACCACTCTTTTTCTTCCCCCTTCATCTTTTATGAACCTTATGGGGTGCTGACCTTTAGAGGAAATATGGGCGGAATGGTTGTATAATTAGCATTAAAGTCAGAAAGTACTGCTCTTCTTCTTCGTCTTCCATCTTTTATCGGCCTTATGGAAAATGCTGATAATGACTGGGGAGGATATCATAACTCATCGAACTCCAAGGGGTTTCACATTTTAGGTCCTCCTTCATCTAGAAATGTCAAAATCAGCTGATCGTTTCCAAACCGTGAACCAGATCCAAATAAAATGCTAATGGTTGTCAATCGTTGATGATGCAGATATCAAATGATGAGTTTTACTGTCCTGATATCAGGTTTTTCAAACTTGTATCATCTGAGACAAGTTTGTATTGGATGATACAAGACAATACGTCAACGTATAGGAGCTGAACGATACTCCGACACCATGATTTTGGGCCATGCTAGGTCTTCGGCTTACACTGAAATTACTCCGTATTGCTATGATTACTCGCAGCTAATTTCGGAATACTTGTATTAATTCCATTCTATTCACAAAGACAACCTATGCCACTAATAAAGGAGCCACAAAGAATTTTTAGAATCCAAATTTTCAGGAACATACCAAATGCATAAGGGTTTACTATCAACTCATTCAAAAAAGATTCAAAATGACTAGATTTCTCTACAACAAGCTTCTTCTAAAATGTAGGTCATGGATGATGGATCCTTTTTTAGAGCTCCTTGAGAGCTGACGGTTGTCAACAATACATCATCAGCTGCAGATTTTTTTGGTTTTATCAGTACATTAGCTTGATGAGTTATAGGTTTCTCTTTTCCTAACCTATATTGCATGTTTGTCCGATTTCTTATTTTCCCTTATTAGTGGTGATGCAGTCGTTGTAGATAAGTCCACGGGCATCTTTGTATCTTTACACAAACAAATTGTTATATAAATTCGTTAATTTTGAATTAGGTTTATGATGCGGAATTGAAATCTACCATGGATCAAAATATCGAATTTTCGATACGTATCGCCCAAACCTCCAGGACGATACGTATCGCGTATCGTCTGATATATTCAATGTATCAATGATACATTGAATGTATCGTCCTGGTACATTTTATTTATTTTTTTAAATCCCAAAACACACCTTAAACTTTTGGGACGAACGATAATTTAGACGATACAGACGATAAATTGGACAATACGAACGATAATTTGACTGTTTCTAAGGGGCTAGAAAAAAAACCCTAAAATTCTGGGACGGACGATAAATTGACCGATGATTTGGACGATACAAACGATAATTTGACTGTTTTTAGGGGCCCCGAGAAAAACCCATTTTACCGTATCGTCCACGTCCAAAACCAATACCGTATCGGTATCGGACGATATTTTGATCCATGAAGTCTACACGCCGAGATCTTGGCCGGATAAAGATGAGTCATTGAAAGAGAAAGTGAACCCACGAATGTGTTTTAAAAGGCTCGTTAAATACCCGTGTGCATATTATTTTAGGCATTTTATCTAGGTTTAGTTTCCTTTTTTATTAGGATTCTTTTAATAAGTGGGTTGTTTTATGATTAATTTTCTTATTTGAATTATTTAGGGGGCAAGCACATTTATGTGATATGTGACTGTTAATTTCATCACTTTCAGTGCAACCATCAGAAAAGTGGCCATAAGTCTATCAATATATGTCGGAATTGTGTGATTCTTGTCTTGTTGGAAAGTTACTGCGATAAGTTTTCAAACAATACCAATTTCACATCAATCGGACATCATTTGACCCTTTAAAAGTGGTCACGTAATAAAAAATAGGATTTGTGTTGAAATTAATTATGACCGTTAGATTAAAAAGTTTTAATGGTTGATTAGAAATTTTATTTTTAGTAGTATTCTTAGGATTTCTTTTCTTTATAAATACACATTATAATTTCTTATGAGAATATGGAATGGGTGATTAATAAAATTTATGAGTTTTGCTTTGTACGAATTCTAGAGAACTTAAGATGAGTTTCCATTAAAAGAGTGATTCTTTTCCCTCGTGCGGTTTGGTGTGAGGCTAACTTTTCTTCCTTTGAGTGATTCCTTGGATCTTCTTCTATCCCAATTATCCTTTTTATTTTTGTTTTAATTAACGAGCGGGAACCCTAACCCTTATAGTGCAGGATTTACGCTATTTTAAGGTTAACGTGCGATTTTTCCTGCATCAAATTGGTATCAGAGTCAAGTTCAACACTCGATACATGGAGTCCATCATGAGAAAGAACAGTTTATCGACACCTTTCGCGAGTTGAATGATCAGATGACTAGCATGGGATCGTTCGTGGATCGGCGGAAGAAACTTGATTTGCATCAGAGGATTACTACGAGTGGACAAGTATGGGAGGCAATGAAAGCTAGATCGCGGAGTATGGGGTATTTGAATTTAACAACTCAATATGGGTCAATTTTAGAGAATCGAACGTTTACTGTTAAGATTCTACGTGAGTTGAAAATTTCACAACGGATAGCAGAGGGGTAAAGCAAGAGTTTAGTTCAACAATTTCTTAAGGATTTTCTTCTCAAACTACAAGAAGAAATCATATCGGTGAGACTTGAAGCTTTGAGATTTAAGCTTCCAAATTATGTGCTCGTCAAACCAACCCGATCGCCAACCATTTGTTTTAATCCCATGACTGTTGTTCACCCGATAATTGTCGTAACACCTACACCCGTTACGGATTCCATTCTCAGTGGAAAATCTATGGCGGTTGCAGCCCCCGTAACAGCTTACATCCCAGAGCCCGTTCAAGAAAACAAGCATGTAACCGTAGTTACCCTAGCTGACCTCATCTCACCCAAAATTGTTATCGATCATCTACCCGAACCCATGATAGCACCAAAATCGATCGAAGATTCCTTATCGGTTTATGAATACCCTCTTACGATCAATATTTGTACTAATCCCGACACAGTTGAAGAGTCTGAGACAGTTGAAGAGTAAGTTTTCGCAATAAGTCCTAACGATCCAGAGATTGTTGAAGAACAATTATCCGCAATGAAGTCTATTGGTCCCATGACCCACAGGTCATAGGATCGTGTTGGTTGTGTGTTGATGTCGATTCCCATCAGCATATCAAAGATAAATCGGATCTCACCTAAGTTGAATCCGATTTACTTATCCAAGCCACTTCTGATCGAGGTTCCCTATATGTTGTCTATGACCTCCACGATGAAAATCCATGTCAGCCAAAGTTCGAGGTCGAACTTCTTCAAAGTAGGGGGGAATGATGCAGAATTGAAGCCTACACGCCGAGATCGTGACCGGATAAAGAAGAGACATCGAAAGAGAAAGTGGACCCGTGAATGCGTTTTTAAAGGGCCCGATAAATACCCGTATTCACGTTATTTTAAACCTTTTTATCTAGGTTTAGTTTCCTTTTTTATTAGGATTCTTTTAATAAGTAGGTTATTTTAGGATTAGTTTCCTTATCTGAATTATTTAAGGATCAAGCACATATATGTGATATGTGACTGTTAATTTCGTCTTGTTGGAAAGCTACTTCGATAAGCTTTCAAACAAGACCAATTTCACGTCAATCGGACATCGTTTGACCATTTAAAAGTGGTCACGTAATTAAAAAAATGATTTGTGGTGAAATTAATTATGAACGTTAGATTAGAAAGCTTTAATGGTTGATTAGGAATTTTATTTTTAGTAGTATTCTTAGGATTCTTTTCTTTATAAATACACATTGTAATATTTTATGAGACAAGGGAAGGAAGATTAATAAAATTTACGAGTTTTGCTTTGTGTAAATTCTAAAGAACTTGAGATGAGTTTTCATTAAAAGAGTGATTTTTCCCCGCATGCGGTTTGGTGTGAAGCCAACTTTTCTTCCTTTGAGTGATTCCTTGGATCTTCTTCTACCCTATTTTCCTTTTTATTTTTGTTTTAATTGACGAGTGAAAACCCTAACCCCTATCGTGCAGAATTTACCCTATTTTAGGGTTAGCGTACAATTTTTCCTACATTAGTTTAAGCATATCTTCTGAACCTCCGGTCTTCTCCTTTGGTCTTGTGCATCTGGTGGCATCTCAATCAGTTGAGCTCAGATTCTATTAGGATTCCCTATTCAAGTGTGGAGTGGGAATGTCTTGAGCCATCTAAGAAGCACAATGGAACGGGTTTTTTCTTCCTTTTACTTCTATTATAGCACATCAGTACACTTCTATTATCTCTCATCATTACACTTCTATTATTGCTCATTATTACATAATTCAAATTAACTAAAGTGAAACAGGATGGGGAAAATAAAGATGGACCAGAGTCCTAGATTCCCACTTGGGGGTCCGACTTATTTATAAGCATGGGAAAGATAAGCTTTATTTAAAATAGACGCCAGCAGGTAAAGGTCAGCACATTTTCCGATTAAACACCCCCCACTTTCCCAATTCCCACTTCAACCTATGTGAACATCTCCCTCATAGCTTTGAAGTTGGAGCAATATTTGGCTCATCTTAGAGGTGATATGATTTTTCTCCCTCACAGTAATTTTAATTTCTGGAGGCCGTACGAACTGTAGTTGAGCGGAATGAAGGCTTCATTTCCATAAATGCAATTCATTTAGTATTGTGATTCATGGATGGCTAGTTCTGCAAGGGTACAAGCAATACATCACTTCCATCCCACCTTTTTCCTAGACAGATATCGGTTGACATAGGTATCAGGAGTGCAGTCTGGTGGTTGAAGATAAAAAATGAAGTTAAATTAAAAATTTATCACCAATCTTACTGTATTGATAGTTGCAGCATGTGTCTGGGATCAGGTTAAGTCAATGGCACGGTCGGACATTGTCTAGGTCTTTAGGACACAGGTTTTCAGTGACTTTTGCATGTTTCTTCTATTCTTATATCAAGGGGAGGAAATTCTTAAAATTACTAAAATTTTCAAATAAAAGAGGATGTTTGGATGCATGCACAGAATATTTCTTATCCAATACACAGTTGCGATGAATCAGCTCTCACAAATAATTCACCTCAACTGCATTTTGGAGCAGATTTACAAGTCAAAACAACATTTTGGTCGCCATATAAATAGATCAGGGGCTCCGATTCACAAATGAATCAGCTCCGTTTTTTCCTCATTACGTAAGCTGGGATTGAACCTAAAATCAGCTCCGTTTTTTCCTCATTAGGTAAGCTGGGATTGAACCTAAAATCTCAAGGTTGTGTCATCATGGACCTTCCAGTTGAACTACAGGCCCGCTATCCCCTCCTTGAGAACATGTTTCCCCCACTGTCACGATTACAATGCGCCTCCTCAAGAAGAGTAACGCAGATGTATATTTTTTTTGTCATTTAAATTAGTGCTATTCTATAGAGGAAATCTAATACGTACGTACTCCAGAAAAAGAAACAGAAATCTACAAGGTGTGTACACCAGAAAAAAAAATATTAAAAAATAATAATAATAGTTATTATTATTAATCATAGTTGCAAATTTTCCTTCAGGTGTTCAAATATAAGGGCTTCAAAAGAAAGAACTCTTAACCATTTGTCTGTTAAAGATAGAGATATGGAGTAGTGGAGTACAATAATATCTAGTAAATGTACATTTAGGTATACATTTTAACTAAAAATCCACACAACCATCTATTGCTGATGGGAACCGCTTTTTGAAGAACCATGCTTTGCCTGTATAAATGCTACAAAAGTGACTGATTTTTATATTAAATAATCCAACAAATTAGATCATTCTTGCAATTTATCAACAGTGTACTCATTGGTACCGGGTCGGATACATAAACTTGACCTGTCGGATCAGGTTGACCAAGAGGTCTTGTCAGGTGGGTATCATTTATATATATATATATATATATATATATATATATATATATATATATATATATATATATATATATATATATATATTTTTTTTTTTTTTACCAGGACGGGTCAGGGTTTGGGGTTGGGGATCAGGTCGGGTCGGCTTGAGCTCACCATCGGGTCCTATCGGGTGCACCAACGGATCAGGTCAGGCATTTGCAATTTTCTTATTGGACAGTCAAAATTTTGACCCAACCCATTGACAGCCCTAGTATCTATGAAGAAAAAGTACCATTTATATGATTTTTAGCATGCCTTTTTCAAGAAAATATGCACAATTATAAGTATGTTTATGTGCTATGCAATACATGTATAAATAAATAAATGCAATAAACATATATCAATATAAATTATCTTTTATGACTATTCCATAGGTTGCTCCACATGAACGAGCTTAAAATTTATCTTCCCCATTCTTCGCTTACACTACTGATCCCACACCAGCCCCTAGGCATCAGGGACGAGGGAAATGCACACAAAAGGGATATCCTGAGAGGCTGAGCTTCCTCTTTTTTAAACTCCTACCTAGGGCTGTCAATGGGTCGGGCTCAGCCCGAGCCCAGCCCGGCTTGGGTCAGATTTGAGCTCAAATACAAATCCCGAGCCCGAAAGCACCCAGGCGGAGCCTGGCCTGGTTTTTCATCTGGGCCGGGTTCGGGCCTCACTTTTAGGATAAAAAATAATCGGTCCGCTCAAAGTCCGGCCTGGCCGGCCCAGCTAAGCCCGTTTACTTGAAAGGAAAAGGTTGGTTGGCCCAAATCCAGCCCAGCTGAACCTGGTTCAGGTCGGTTTGGGATCAAGTAAAAAAAGCCAAGCCAAAAAAGACCAAACCCAAGCCCGAGCCTGGCCCGAATTTCTATTTGGGGTGGGTGTGGGCCTAGTTTTTCGGGTCAAAAATGGTTTCTCACACTCCTAACGAGGTTAGCAATGGTTTCTCATACTCGAGCACAGCTCTATAAATTTTGAAACTTATCACAATGTCCTTCTCACACTATTTGGAAAGTGATTGTGTGCAACATTTGGGGCGCGCAATCCTTCTATACTCCATATGAAAGGTCGATTGCACGTACACCCATATGCGCCCATTTCAACTTAAACCATATTCATTTCGGGGATTGCGCGTGCCACCCATAATGCACAATTAGGTTCAAACTACCATTTCTGCCACCCGAAACTCTTATAAGAGCATCTCCAACGTGGCCATTATCACACTCGCCAAACCTATTATTGCGCTCCAACTTGAAAATATTGAGCTCCAGCAGACTCGCCATCCCACCCGCCAAAATAGCGACTTGCTACAGTGCTCGCTATAGATAACGATTACTGTAGCAGCAGCTACTTATTTTTTTAATCATTTATCAGGTTTTTGCTTTCCCTCTCCCGCCAATCCTCTCTGCTACACATCCCTTCTTCCTCCTGGTGAGTAAATTTTTTTTGCCTATATTTTTTAGGGTTTAGAGTATTTTTCTTGTGGGTTTGTTGTTGTATAAAATCCATCTTCTTCTCTTTTCTCTTTTATATACTTTTTTTGTTTTTAAAGGCAATGTAATTTTTGGGTTTTTTTTATTTTTCTCAGGTGATATATCTTCTTGTTGGTTTTTTGTTGTATAAATCCATCTTTTATATTTTTTTGTTGTGATTAATTTAGGGTATCTAAGTTGCCTACCTTATGTTTGATGGAATGCCTCATAGAACACAATAAAATGTTTAATCTCTTCTATATGGTAGACAGGTAGAGTTATGGTTTTTTATATATTTTAGAATGATTTTTGCCCTAGTTTGAGCTATGATTTTGGTAAGCTCATTAAAAGTGATGGTATATTGTTCTTGGATTTGACCAAAAATTTTTGGCTATCTGAAATATATTGCACCTGCATCCAATAATTTTATAAGTCAAAGCCATAAACAGGCCACCCTCACACCATACCCAGGTTATTATAATTTAAACATATCCTAGGAAACTCAACAACATTCTAATAAAAAAACCCGAAATAATTATTTACAGTTAAAATGGAGCAGTGATTAGTTTGGTAGCTACTGGGAATCTGGGATATCTGAAATGTAGTTGACCTGAGTCAATTAAGCCAAGTAGCCGCAGCCTTATTTTCTTTTTATCAGCTCATGTTAGGATTGACTCGACTTGGCCACCTCTATAACCAAGACAACTTGCCTAAATTTGAAGACTCAGCTAGGTCTCCAAATTTGATTCTAATTACTTATAAATGCATAACACTATATATATGGGTTATGCAAATATCAGGTCCAACCGGTTGAACCTTATTTGGTATTCATTGGTTTAAAAACCCTAGATAGAAAAAAAAAATTACATAAAAAGCATTTTCTGGTCAACCTATAAGAGTAGCAGTGAAAGTCAAGATTCCCGTGTATTCTAGGGCTTTAAAATCAATTGGTATATACATGGATTTCAACCAATTGGACCGGAACGTTGCCCATGTGGGTTATACCCATGAACTCTGAAGAATTACAGGCACTGAGGATGTCTGTTGCAGAAAACCCGAAGGATTTATCCTAGGTGTTCCTAACCAGCCAGAAGTTGTCTATAATTACCATATGCGTCTATATTAAATATATACGCATCATATTTAACCAATTATGACTCCTGCTTCCGTTACTCTTCCTAGTTTATTTGACTCGCCAAAAGGTGTGTCGATAACCATTATATAGAGAAGCAAATTTTGTGTGTTTCTCTCCTAATTGCATCTGGATTAGTTCAATTTTTTTGGAAATTATTCTGGTCTGTGTTTTTATATATCAACTTAGTTTTATGGTTTTTTTTTGGATCTTTTATGCATGAGTCAGAAGCACAAATATTGAGCTGAGAGATTGTTATTTGGGTTTTTGATTGGGAAGCTGTGTGTAGGCCAAAAGAGGAGGGGGGGTGCTTGAAGGGTTGGAGCTGAGAAATTTGAAAGAGTTAGAGAGGAGTGAGAGTGCTGCATTAAAAGTTGGCAAAATAAAAATAAAAATAGTTGTTGTTTCTGAGCTCGACACTGAATTAAATCAGACCCAAAGCAGCCGAGAAATATAGTTATAAAAGGGGCTGGACCTAAGACTTAAATAGGGATTGGGTCCAGAATTTGGACTAAGATAGGGGTCACATGAGCTACTTATGGGCGAGATTTACTTCTCAAGAATTCCTTATGCGAAATAGTATTTTATAATTCCAAGTCTTAAAACATAGGGAAGTCTCAGTATTAAAGTTTTTATTTTTATTTGAGATTTCAAGTCCTACAATGCTCTCAGTGATTTGTGGGGAGTCTAAAATTTGTATTTTTTTCATTTTGGAGTCCTAGAAAGTAGGAGCATAATATATGACAAGTTGACAACATGTACCTACTGTCATAGAGGTCAAACAGTAGTATAAACATCAGACCAAGAAGAAAAGTAATAAAATAAACCAAGTAAAATAGGAGGTGAAGAAAAAACATAACAGATGAAGGAGAGAAGCCAAAGCTGAGAAGCTTCTCCAGTTGGTAAACTTCCAAAAACTTGTCTCAGGATCCAAAGAAATGGCCATCTTTTGAATTTTGGAAGTGGTTCAAATATGGGTTTTTGTCTTCTCTTCTAGATTTGGTTACTTGTTATTTTTATTGCACTTTGTACTAAATTCCCTGTCTCTGTTCTTTGATGCTTTTTCACCAACCAAGCCTTCACTAGCTGCCTTTTATGTTTTTAAGGCCCTTTTATGGTCAAAATCTCATCTTTTTCTTCCATTGGATTCATTTTGTGTGTGGGGGGGGGGGGGGGGGTGGGGGTCCATCTGGATATTTCTATATATTCAGTAATTGGATGGTTGTGATGTGATCGCAGTAACTTTTTATTGATCTAAGATAGTTCTTTAATTGTGGGTATTTTTTTTTTTTTAGAGGTTTCCATGACTTCTTTATGTATGCAGGTGGATTTTTGTGCTGGAAGCATGATTTATTGGTATAATGATGTCGTTAATCCTTGTTGGTTCACCTGCGGAAAAAATAAAATAAAATCTGTTGTTGATCCTACGCTAGTTTTTTTGTGATAATGATCTTAAAGTGTTCATGAGTAGAAACTAGCAATATGTGAAGAGTCCTCTTTTTAATCACCCATATATTTCCTTCTACCAAGAAATTTTACTTTTATTTTTAATTATTTATATTTTATATAACTTGGGTTAGTCGAGATTTTTTATAAAGAGAAAATTTTTGAGAAAAGAAAAGGAACTCGAAACTCTTCAGTTTCCCCTTACTGCTGGTCGAGATTTCTGAGTCTCCCAAAACTGATGTGCTTGTAGTCTTTTTTGACTCTTCTGTGGTTGATGGTCTTATACTGATATTACTGCTGCCATTTGACTCCTAATATATGTTCCGAATGTTAGCTATAGATGCTGCTATAGAGATTTCTAGGCAGATGTGAGCTGTGTTTTCCCACAGATCTCTAGGCTGATCTAAGCTGTGTGTTTTATACAAAAATTAGAGGGGACTGTTGACTATATTGTCATACAGTAATAGCAGAATTAGAGAGATTTTCATCTCTTTTAATTATTATTGGCTATAGTAACAGCAGAATTTGGGTGGATGGGTTTTTGTTCTTTTTGTTTCCCTTTTTGGCAATTGACTATTGGCAAAATAGATTGATACTCTTTGCTTCCTTGGTAAATAGATATGTTATCTAATTCAGATCCTTGAGAGATTACTTTAATCACCTGTTTTCTTATCTCCTTGTTTGGATCCTTGGTAAATTAATTTAAATTTCATTTTTTTTTTACACTAGATCACTCGTTCAATGGAATCACAAATGGAAGAGAACATGTCTTTCACCAATCTCTTAAACGAGGGGTCCTATGCTGCCGATGAATCAATGAGATCTCCATACCGAAACGATAGTCCGTCTGACCCTCAAGTTGAACAACAAGCTAGCACAAAGAAAACACATACTGAAAATTTCAGCGTGAAAGAAGATATACTCCTAGTAGATGCGTGGGTAAATACTTCTACAAGGATTAAGAAATCAAAAAGTGCATATTGGTCTAGAATTTATTCTAACTATCACGGTAATAAGGCCTTTGATACTCCACACAATCAAGTATCACTAAGTAATCGTTGGTCTACAATTCAGAAGGCGGTCAATAAGTTTTGTGGATGTTTAGCTCAAATTGAATCGGTGCATCAAAGTGGGTTGACTCAAGCAAACAAGGTAAAATCTCTATTGACTCTTGGGTTGGATTTCATATTTTGTGTATCTAAATTTGCATCACTTGTTATTTTGTATATTTAATGCATACCTTTTAATTACACAGATTGCTCAAACAAAAGAGTTGTATAAGGCGGAGAATAAAGCCTCTTTTCAGTTCGAACATTGTTGGACGATTTTGAAGGAATGTCCAAAGTGGGTGAAAGAGAGGGAAAATTCGGGTAGGAAATCAGTTCCAACACCGTCTTCGGAGTTTACTGAACTTGCGGGCAATCTAAGGGAGGACAATATCCCTACTAGCAACTTTGTAGAATTGAAGAGACCTATGGGGAGGAAGGTTGCAAAAGCACAAATGACTAAACGAAAGAGCACAGATGGGCTTGATAAAGAAAGTTTTATGCGGTTACTAACAAAGACGAAAGAAAGCGTGGATACTGCAAGGAAGGAAAAACTAGAACTTTTGCAAAAAACGAATGCTCGAGAGGAAACATGACTTGAAATTCAATAAAGTAAACTATGTATCGAGGAAGATAAAATTATGATGCTGGATACAAGTGGATTGTCGGATCTCCAAAAAGAATGCTTTCGTTTCCGACAAATGAAAATCATTGAGAAGATTCAAAGATGAATAGTTTGGCTTAACTGGTTTGTCTAGATTTAATAGTTTGCCCTAGGGCCTTTTTGTTTATTTAAGACAATCACCAAGTTAACTTTCTACATTGTGATTGGTTTTTTTGTATAAGACAATTGGAGAGTTTCATCTCCTAATTTATACTTTGGTAGTTATTTCATGCTATAATTTGGTAGTTATTTTATGAGGTGGTAAGTTTATGAGGTAGTTGTCATCTTTTGAAGAGATGATATATTTGAAAAAAAAACTAGTACATAAATGAACATTAAAGTAAAAATATTGTTTTAGAAAAATTAAACGTCGAGCATTGAACATTAACCTTCCAAAGGTAGAAAAAAAGGAATACAACAATTGCAGCATAGTTTTTCTTAAATTTGGCAATGTAGTTGCCATAGGTGCTCGATGAGATCCAATTGCAGCTGAGAATGAGTTTCACTATCTCGAATGCTCAAATGTCTTTGAATGAATTTCGTTAATTCAACAGTGCGCATACATGAAACTTCTACATTGGGAGTGTCATCGACTTATTCATAGTCAAAGTCAACAGCATCATCATTATTTCGCTCGTCTTCGATGATCATGTTATATAATATTATGCACGTTTTTATAATCAATTTCAGTGTTTGACGGTACCATCCACGTGCAGGTCCATGAACTATTGCGAAACGTGCTTGAAGCACACTAAATGCACGTTCAACATCCTTTCTTGCTGACTCTTATGTTGCAGCAAAATGTTGTCTTCCTTCCTTGTGGACGAGAAATTGTCTTTACAAAGGTCGACCACCGTGGGTATATACCGTCAGCGAGGTAGTATCCTACAGTGTAGTCATAACCATTTATTGAGTAATTGGCAGGAGGAGAATGCCCTTCAATAAACGCAGAAAACACAAAAGATCACTCTAATACATTTATGTCATTATGTGAACCGGGTAGCCCAAAAAAGGCATGCCATATCCATAGATCATATGAAGTCACTGCTTCTAAAATAATCGTTGGTTCACGGGAATGACCAGAAAATTGCCCCTTCCACCCAGCTGGGCAATTCTTTCACTTTCAATGCATACAATCAATGCTACCTAGCATCCCTGGAATGCTACGTTGTTCGCCAACTTCTAGCAATTTAGCGACGTCATTGCTATTTGGTGACCTTAAGTACGTATCTGAAAAAATTGTAACCACCACTATAACAAAATGTTCCAGGGACTCAATTATGGTAGATTCTCCAATCCTCACATACTCATCTACGTAATCAGTCGCTACTCCATAAGCTGGCATTCTAAGTATAGCTGTCATCTTTTAAAGGGAAGATAAGCCGATAGTTCCAACACAATTTTTTTTTTAGACAAAGTATGGATCATAAGCTTCTACCGCATATAGAATACGAAGGAAAAGAGAGCGATTCATCCGAAACCGCCTTCAAAATAATTTTGGAGGATATACTGGTGAATCAGCAAAATAATCTTGAAAAAGCCTCTGGTGGCCTTGCATAGTATCGCGATCGACGAACACACACCTTGGAATAAAATCATGACATGCTCTGCTCCCTCCCTCTCCATGAAAAAGTTCATGTGCCGTAACAATTGTGGTAATTAATGCCAACTCATCATCAGAGTCGGAATCTTCAAGTAGCATTTGATACACTCCTTAGACATTTGAGCGAAAGCAAAAAATGAATAATGTAAAGAATTAGTATACAAACTTGTGAAAAAGAGATACTATTTTATTGTATGGAACATTAGAATAGATTGACATATTTATAGACCAATTTGATTTCTATTAAGAGAATATGACCGTTTGAAAATATGACCGTTGGAAAAATCTAGCCGTTATAAGAGAATATGACCGTTGGAAAAATATAGCCGTTATAAGAGAATATGACCGTTGAAATAACATAACCGTTATTACAGGAAAATATGACCGTTTAAAAATATGACCGTTGGAAAAGTATAGCCGTTACATAAAAATATGACCGTTGGGAAAATATAGTCGTTACGGAAAAGTATGACCGTTTGAATTTTTATTTTATTTTATTTTTTTTAATAATTGGCTGATACGTATCGGAATCGGCCGATTCGTATCAGCCCTGCATACCGATACTCGACACCGATTTGGCACCTTGCGTTCAAAAATATGACTGTTGTAAAACTATAGCCGTTAGAGAATTTGAATTTTAAAAAATGGAGTGTTGGTAGTAAAATATATTGAAACAAGAATGAAAAATAATATTTTAAAGAATAGAGTGTTTGCTGGAGTGATTTTTACTGTAGCAGTAGCTAAAATACTATAGCAGTAGCTAAATTGGTGTTTAGCTATTCAAATTTAGCTCTCCTTGCTGGAGATGCTCTAAATGGGGCACTCCAGCCACAATTTCAAAGGGACACACAGAGACAGAGAATAGGCATTACTCTGCTCGAATTAACATAGGAATTTAGGCCTAATTCTCCCTTAGAATCTGAGGAAAGGTTCACTGAGTTTGAATCAAATCTCCACCCTCCTAGGTCGTGGTCCTCAGGAGATGAGCCTCTCATATCTTAGAGAACTGCCACAAGGATCGAATTTCTAAGTTGTCGTAATGCCAGTATGAACTCATGAATTTTAAATCAAAGCCTTGAACTGATTTCTATGTCCTAAGAGCAAATCGGGGGGGATTCAGATGATTGGATGCAATCCCCTTGAGCATGAGGACCCTTAAAATCCATCCTATAAAAGGTTTACGGTCTTATGCTTTGGTTTCGTTATTATTGTTTATCTTTTTTAACATTTTTGTAGGTTTAGATTTACTCTTCTAGTTATTCTTGTTTCTTATCCTCTATGCTTGATCTTGGGATGGGGATATGTTTATTTTTGTAGGAAGGTTCCTATAGAAATTGTTGCCCGTGGCCGACCAATATGCAACAAGTAAGCCCACAATCTACCATGAAGAGGCAATCAAGACGATTCAACGGCGTCATTAAGTTCCGTAGGTGGTGGTGACTTTCTTCATTCTTTAGACGGCGAGCCCAAGGAAATACTCGGATCACTTGCCTTCTACGCAAAAGCTATGGAGCGAAAATCGAGGTCTAACAGACTGGCGATCATTATTTAGTTGGAACAAGTTATCATTTATCCTAATTTCAAGAGATCTTAAATAACTATATGCCCAGAATTCACAAGTACATCTCCAATCATTGAAAAAGCATCTAGCATCGATTTTATCTTCCGAAATTAATAAAAAATTCAAAGGCACTGTCATTTGTGTTTTACTAAGGCCCTGTTTGACGTGGCTTTTGGGATCCCTGGATTCGCTTTTCGTCTCCTAGAAGTGATTCAGGGTTTTAAAGTTTTTTGGCGCTTAAACATATTGTAGCTTATTTCTACCAGAAAAAACTAAAAATAAATTATTTTCTAGAAGCGGCTAAAACCTGCTTTTAGTTTTAGTTTTTACGGGAATCTGATGCTAAACGCAAAAGAAATTTCTCTCTCTCTCTCTCTCTCTCTCTCTCTCTCTCTCTCTCTCTCTCACCTGCACCTCTCTTTCCTTCTCTCTACATCTCTATGTCTATCTCTCTTTCTGCATCTCTACGTCTCTCTGTCTCTCTTCGTGCATCCCTCTCTTTTGAGTGGCTATTTGCAAATGAAGATTCAGTCTCCACAACCGATAGTTTTCACTGCTGACTACGTTGAATCAGATAATGGAGATCGTTTCCCGTCCCAATCTTTCATGCAATAGATCTTGAGATCATGGCCCACCTATCAAACGGCTATATGTTGATTCAAGGAAGTCAACGGCATTAACGGTGGAAACCATCGATTGCGGAAATTGAATCTTTATTTACTAATACTTGTACCCTAAATTTTTTTAAGGGGTTTGCTACTAACCCCAACCAAATACTAAATATGAGACAATTGTTGACTGCTTTGAATTGGATGGTAGAGATCATTTTGACGGGGAACGCCAAGTTCAGGAGCCTTGGATTTGGGGCCATAACAGATTATCGGCGTCGAAAGAAGAGGAGAGGGAGCCCGAGTCCGAGTACCACATGCGTGTTTCATCGGTAATGAAACATTTTGAGTGGAGGAGAATGACGGGGAACGTCAAGATTGAAAGTATTGAAGTTGAACCGCAATAGAATTTCAACTTCAGAAAAAAAAAAAAAAAAAAGTTACTGTTCATGTGAACAGTGACGGACGTCCGTGAAACACTGGCGACGTCTGATGAAAAGGTGATGACGACGTCGTGATTTTGCCCTTCATTCAGTAGGTCACGGACGTCTGTGAACTACGGACGTCCGTGGACGCCGACTTAGAAATTTGAATTTTTTTTAGCGAAAACTTGCCTTTTTGTGTTTTATTTCTATTAGAACTCTTTATTTCGAATTTTAATTATTGGTGGCCTATATATAGAGGCTTGTAAAGACTTTTTAATTAGTTATTGAATATTTTGAATGCTTTTATGCTTGAATATTCTTTGCCTGAGATGGGTTTGGTGTGAGGCCAAGGGAGTGATTCAAAAAGCCATTGTTATCTTCTCTATTATATTGGTTATCTCTCGATGTGTTTGCTTCCCCTACACCGTAGCCTAATTGTTTCCTTTCGATCCCAAAACCCTAAGCCTATTTGAAACCCTAAATCAAACATAGCCAACACCTTTTTCTAAACCATAAACCGATCCGAAAACCATAAACCTGTTACAAAACCAAAACCTATTACAGACCCATAACCTATTTCCGCCACCCTAGTTCGAACCGTGAATCTACATCGGATCGAAGACGAGCGCCTAAGCCTGGAAAAGCTAGAGTTCTATCTCTAGGCCGATCTTGCCTCAAATCTAATAGTACTCGCGCATCGGACTGGACCCTAACTGGATCTCGTGTGATCTACCAACCTGAATTCTCTGAACCCTAAGGTATTTAAGATAGTTTTGAGATTACGCTTGATTAAATTCTAATTAATTTCGGCAAATCGTATTAAAATCATATTCCGCATTTTAGGGTTATCGTCCCGCGTCACATTTTTCTTTCCAATCTTTCACAAAACTGATCTTGAGATCATGGGAATATCAGGCAATCAGATTTTAATTCCACATGGTAAACACCCAAAAACGTTACCTCTGACCATTATGTGTGCCACATCACTTTTTGGGGATGTGTGTCACATGGAGTAAAAACTGGTCGTTTGATGATATGCCCATTATCTCGAGATTAGTTGTGTGAAATATTGGAATGAAAAACAATGGAGATCGTTTGTATCAAAGCAGTCAACGATTTTGAATTGTAAAAAATGGGGGATATTCAATATTTGGTGGGATACTAGGTCCCTATTTGGCGGGGTTTAGCACCTAATGATTCTAGAGACATGAAGTTGTATTAGACAAACAACGTTTTCAACAACACTGTTTAAAAAAATTGCTTTTGACAGTAGTGCTTTGCTGGAATGACTTTTTTAAAAAGCTAAGCCATGCCAAACAGGGCCTAAGAAATTATCGGTGGACTACCCCTTTATTATATATTTTTGTACAATCTATAAAAGGAGTGTTTATAATTTATATGAATGTCAACCAAATTTCCCAAGGTAAAATGTGTTTAATTATCTTCCACAAAGTGACCCAATAGATAACAATGCATTTATCGGACAACATAATGACAAGACACTTTGATATAGAAACTAACACAATGCAAATATGATGGGCTGAGATTAATTCTGAATTAATATGAATAATTAAAATATAAATTTCCCAACAAGTTATCACAGAAAATAAAGAGAATTTCAATTAAATAATTTTGATCTAGACCAAAATAGTGTTATTTTCCCCGTAAGTTTCCTATAAGATCTAGAAAACTAGGGTTCTTAGCGAACAACTAGATCTCCAACAGTTTAGGGCTTCGAACGAACTCACAAGTAGGTCTTCCGAATCCGTGCGGAACTAACAACAAATGGATTCTAGGTATTTATAAATCAAAGGGCTCAAACAAAAGAAATCTCATGTTAGGTTATGAAAAGATCGAGCAAGCAAAACACACAATTAATTCCTGATCTTAAGAATAAAAATAACTAGAAGATTATCCAAAAAATTTCACGTAAGATGGAGATAAAAATAGATAAGAATGATAGAAAAGTTGGCATCGCGCCAAACCGCACACAGAAAGAAGAATCATTCTTCCAAGTTTTGAGAGAATCATACCCTCGAAGAAAACTTTGATAAAAGCTCTCAATTTGCAAAAGCAATTTTCATTAACCATTCACTACTTAAAATTGTATTTACAATGCATTTATATAGGCAAACAACTCTAACTAAACATAAGTTCGCAATAAGAAAGTCCTAAAACAACTAAAACTCTAAAACGGCAAGTATTGCCTAAAAACTCGTAATTTCGTCAACTTGCAAACGAGACTCATGGATGTCCGTCCTGTGCTCACGGGTGTTCGTCCTCTATTCACAGATGTTTGTCGTCTACGATATGCACAAAACAGAAAGCCTCAAAATCACGGGCGTCCGTGTAAAAGGATGTCGTGAGCACGGATGTCCATGCTTCAATTCTTCAAAATGCCTTCATTCTTCAGTTAGGAGCCTTCGGGATATTTTCGCACACTTCTTTCGCCTTCGATAGATCATAGGCGGTTCTTTGAATCAGATGTCCCCATCACACTTTCCCTCATATCATCATTTCAAGAGTAAGAAAAAAAACATACATCAAGAATTTTCTGTTATGGCGTCAAGTTACTCTCAAGTTTAGCCATGATAGATTTGGTTTTGGACAGTTATGGAAGAGACCTTGTTTAGGCCCTACTTTTGTAATGTGTACTCTCGATAAGTGTTTAGGTATAATTAAACTATGCATAAAAAAAAGGAGAAACAGGGATTAAAGGTAAGGGGGTTGTTGGAAGAAATACAAATCTTCACTGTTAGGAAGTGGCGGTACCATTCACGATTAGGTTAACTAATACATTGTCATCCACACTCATTTATTTCGTGAACACGAAAACATGTGCCTAATCATTGAGGAGAAAAACCGTCACTCTAACAATCAATCGCTACTACAGTACTTAGAGCAAACGGCCAATGTCTATCTAAAAATCACCTCCACATGTGTGACAAAAACCAGTAGAATTAATTACAAGCTACAGTCATATTTGAATATCCAAGTCCTACTCAACTAAACCAACAAACAAAAAGCAGTTTAATCTTTACAAATCCACATCTAATCAGCTCAATCTAACGATCGGCATCAACACAATGGGCAATCAAATCAATGCAATAAGGTTGATTCTGCAAATTTCTCGATCTGATTAACTAATTGATTTATCTAGTTAGGCATATGATCTTTAAATGTTTTCCTTCCCATATCTTTTAGGGGCCATTGTTTGGTTCAATGGTAAAAGGCTTTGGCTATCGAGCATGAAGCGTGGTTCAAGTCCAAAGAATAGCCACTTTCTGTCCAAAAATCCAAAGGTTAGGTTTGTACCCCATCTACCCCTCCCAGCACCCCGTAATTACAGGACCAGCACTAGGTAATAGCTTTTTTTCTTTCCCATCTCTTCCCGATGTGGATTATTTTGACTAGATTTTTTGGATCATTTAATCCTTTCAATATATATAAATAAAATCCACAATAGTCATGAGTTGGCAGGTCAAGATATACTTTTAGTTAATTTACTTGCTTTTTCAAGAAGATTTTAATTAGACTCTGCAGATCTTCAGTAAACCAAGTAAAGCAGATCAACCATTAGTTTGATTTGATGGTGACCAAATTTTTACAGCAATGCTAGTCACAATCAGTCAGAAACTACATTCTCACGTCACGTTCTCGCTATAGTTTATAAATATGTTTTTTCTCAAAAATATAAAAAATACATTTGGCAAATCAGAATAAGTGTTATCAAAATTGTATGACCACGATCCGGATCGTATGATTTGCGTCGAAATTGGACCATTTCTAAACCATCCTTGGACTGGATTGGAAATGAGTCTGGATCATATCATCCAGAGATCCGGATCGTACAATCCGATAGGATCCAGCAAGGATGGTGAGATCATGTCTCGTGATCAGCTGGACCATGGGGTTGTGTTTCCTGGCCTTTCGACCGTAAGACATAGGTTTTTTTTTTAAAAATTTGGCAAAAGTACCCCCAAAAAGCATACTTTATTATTAACTTCTTAGAAGGTATTTGGCCCACCTGCTTTTATTCTATGTGAATATTCTAGAGTTTACATCTTCATATTGGGTTTTATACTTCCAATTTTTCATTACATGTATGGTATATGGTTTGTTAAATGTGAATAGCAATACTATATATAGTATTATATAATTTATTTTGGCCAAATTTTACAATGGTCTAGATTTATCATATATTTTTTCCTACAAAAAAAATCTCATTAAATCTTACGATTCAACAATCCAACAATCTGATTCACAAAGACAAAATCGATTCACCCATATGATTTGATTCCGATTACATTAACGAGTATTAAACAAAGCAAAACAAAAAAGATAATATCACTTACTTGAAGTGAAAGTTTAGCGTAATTTTTATTCTAAGAAGGAATGGGGTTCACGATCTTAGATGGAGCTAAGCACCTCTTTGTCAAAAGCTGTCCCTAGGTCCCGCTTTGGAGGGTGACCATCTAGGCACAGCCCGCTTATGCTTTACCCACCTTGTTCGTCATAAGGAGACATGCTGGACTTCTAGAGGGCATTTAGGTGGACCTAAGGACTACTACAAGGTTTCAAGTGAGATGATAAATGTTACAGCCAAGCTTTACAAATGGTTTTATTTATTTTTATATAATCACAGCTATGGGCTGCAATTTAGACCCTAAATTACAAGTGCATTAATACTGGAGCTAAATCCCTTACAAACCCAAACTTTCCAATCTTTTATAGATTAATCAGAGCGAAATTAGATCAAAACACTATCTTGAAATTTTACAAAAAAAAATCGAACTGTATGAAATTAACTATATATTGACCATTATTGACCAATAAATGCATTTAAATCCAAAAAAATCAAACCATTATGTTTTCTAAACAAATAGTATACTTCTTATTATTTTTGTCCTAATTTGTTAATTTTTGCTTGATAGTTGTGAATTATTATTTTACACTTTCAACCTACAATTTTACATGATGGTTGATACTCAACGAGTAAATAATCATGTTTTTATCATTATATGTTAATTCCACCTATTTATCATTAATTATAGATCCTCTATAGATTACTATAATAAGTGAAAAAATTACTTGCAATATTACTGGATCTCACAGCCTAGGCACCACCTAGGCTCTGCCTAAGCCCCGGTTAGCTCCAAGTGGGGTCGACGGCTTGGCACATTTAACAACTCTGCTAAACACCATAATATATTTTATCATATTCTTAGCATGCATAGTCTGCCCCCTGTAATATTATTTTTCTATGTTATTTTCCTAAAATTATTTTTCTATGTTAGTGAAATGGAAACTTCTAAAATAATTTCCCATTTTATTGCAATGAGAATCTCCCTAAAATAAGACCAAATTAATGAAAATTAAAAATTAGAAAAAGATACAGCAGAAAATTTTAAATAATAATCACTAACTAGAAGTTCTGTACAGTCCAAGCATCAACAAAACAAATAAGCTGGACAAAAGTGCTTGAAAGGCTAGCATCCCAACTAACAGGAGTAAGATTTCTTGCAAAAACCATCACCATATACTTATTTAAATGAACATCATATGACTTCTACAAGTAACTCACACTACACGTGTTAAAAGGCAACGATAAACCTAATTAGGTGAATTAATAAGGAAAATGATTGACAACGCAAACACTACATCAAAGTTCATAGTTCATCACATAACTACATAAACCAATCAGCAACCTACTAGCTGAAATAAGTGAGCTGACATTGGTGACAATGTAAACAATATGTCAAAGTTCATCACAATATCACCTAACCACATGAATCGATCAGCAATCAACAATAGGCTGAGAATAAGTGAGCGGGCACTAGTAGTGAATGATGGCAATAGCAAACCAATCAGCAATCAATGACTACAGTAAATTGTGCTGAAGACGAAGCATCTTCAGTGACTGGATAGCAAACGAAGGGAAAAGATGCCTTTCTGTCACCCATAGCATCCTCAAATAAATATGCTCTCAGGCGTGTGATTACCACTCATGCCAGACTGGCTCCATATGAGATGTACGAACCTAACTCTCGAATTCCGAAAAATCTGTAACTAGCATGGTTCCACTACTAAAGGAGAAGAGGGATGAATACTTAAATAACTCAAAGAATGGAGCCTGGGAAATGGTGCCCCTAATAAAGGCAAGACATGGAATGTAGTGATTCAAATTTCATGTCTTTGATACACCTAATTTATTCATATGTGCCTAATAGCGTAATCACCGCATGCTTTGATTTTTCAAGCATTTTAATTAAAAATACATGATTTGATTTTTCAAACTCTTATTTATTTTCGTCATTAATTGACACAAGTTATGTGGTAGCCTATTGGTTAAAGGCTTGAGTTAGAGACAAGAGGTCAGAGGGTTCGAACTTTAGTATGTAGGTTTTAAACCTTTATTTTGGACATTGAAGTAAATGCCTATACATCCTTCTTTGGTGTGTTAGCCTAACACCGGATGTTTCCCTAATAAGTTATAAAGGTGTGTGACGGGGAAAACCCTAAATCATAATCTCATTTGAAGTTCTTAAAAATAGAGGTTCTTCCCGTAAAAAAAAAAACTAAAGACTTTAGAGGAGAGATTCTAGATCCTCCTTTTCTAGAGTTTTTCCCTTTGGAAGATCGGTGAGACATTTGCATCTATTTTCAAGTGGCCTTCGCCTCGTTCAAGAGCCATCGTCGTAGTGAGAAACTCAATCAAATCGCAGAAATACGATTGATCTAGGTATGGAGAAATCATGTTTTCTCTTGAAACTTAAAATATCGATCTAAATATGAGTTTTCATGTTGATTAATGCTTCTATTGCATAACTAAGGAATGGTATGGTTAGATGTCATGCATGCTACGATTGGTGCTTTTGATGTTGATGTTTTTGGCTAAAAATCGGGTTAAATCCCACCATGTAAATTTGACACTTTGGGGTCTGCTCATTGGTCGTAATCAATCGATCAATTTTTAGACGATAATTAATGATGCACACAGGTCTAAATCGATCGACCGAGTTTGGTAATCGATCGATCAATTTTGGACGATAATTCTCAGTATGCTCAAGGGTTGAAATCGATCGATCGATTTCCATAATCGATCGATCGAGTATAACTGATGTTGGTTATTAAAACTCTCGGAGAGTAATCGATCAATCGATTATGATTAATCGATCAATCAAGAATGAATGTTAATGCTTAAAATCTCAAGGAGAAATCGATCGATCAAGCATGGAAATCAATCGATCGATTTTGGGCAGGCAAGTTAAGGTTTCTTTTCAGTTTCTTTTTGTTTACAATGAATTTGATTAAATGCTAAGGTTTATATACAATGATTATATCCACATGCACTTTAATGTTTTATGATGGTACACGGATTACATGATTAAGACACATGAACATGATGAAACGTTAAGCCATGATCGTGTTTGATTAGACCCAACGTCTTGAGAGGGACGGAGTCTAACAAACATTGAATAATAAGAAGCATTAGACCAAACGTCTTGAGAGGGACGGAGTCTAACTAAATATGAATAATGACACATTAGATCCAACGTCTTGAGAGGGACGGAGTCTAAAGGTCAACGTTTTGAGAGGGACGGATAATTAAATGAATAAGGACACACACACACACACGCACACACACACACACACACACACACACACACATATATATATATAATATTTTATTCGGCATTTTCAAGGAATTTTTCGTTTTTACCGACTTTTTCGCTTGCCGTTTAAAACGTGTATCCGTACTTTGTCACTATGGATCTGATGTTTTCATGTGAGCTTTCTCAACGGTTTATAGCTCAAATTAACCGGCTTTTCTCCCAATATGTCGAAAGAATTGAAGGCTGTTAATATGTGATTGACAACTGGAATATTTACTGGTGCTTAGGCGCCAATTAAATGTGAACACAGTTCAGTATGAAAATTTTGGGTGGCGGTAACATTACTTCCAGAATGCGTGATTTGCGTATTTTTGTGGATGATCGTCAACTTATGGATATTCTGATGGGCAGATGGCATTTTACCTAGTCCAATCTACAAGAAAACAAAATAATGTGTCGATTGGACATTCTATATACTTCGTCATGGGAGGACCATTTCCATAATATTCCGTTTAATGGCTTTCTCAGCCTGTGTTGGACCACATCCCGGTTTTACTTCATTGTTCGACATGAAGAGAGTTCGTCCCTTCTAATTCAATAATATATGGCTTGAGAATGAGACCTTCGTAGGGCTGGTCCATGCCTGGGGGACAACGCAGTATTCATAACAAAGTTACTGAGGTTTTTGGTCAAGTGGCAAAATTTAAAGAAAAGTTCTTAATGACCTTCAAACCAGGGAACGATGGGGGGAACTTAGGTCTCTCTCTCCATCAATATGAACAGAAATGTCTCGAAGAGGAGAAGAGGAGATATCATGACATAGAAGGCTAGAGTCAATTGGCTACAAGCAAGCCACAAGAACACTAAATTCTTTCACATGGCGGTGAATGCTCGACAAAAAGTAAACACCATCCAACACATTACTCTACGTGTGCATAGGATCGAAGATATTGAGAGTGGTTCCAAATGATGCGTCATTTGAATCCATATCATTTGAGGAAGCATTGAATTTGGAAAGAGGTTTTGAGGATGAAATAAAGATTTCACTTTTTGACCCTAGTAGGATAAAGCCCCGTGTCCAGATGGGTGCACCATGGAATTCTATAAGGTGTTCTGGCCACCACTTCAAGTTGACCTTCTGCAGTTTTCATGAGTTCCATAACAAAGCACGCGTTGGGAAGACTCTCAACTCTACGTTCATCAGCCATCACCCTCATAATTAACCGTCTATGTGTGGGGATGGGGGCCTGGGGTCCGCTGAAAAATTATCTCCTCATTGGGTTTTTGTTCAAGGAAGACAAATCCTCGATAGGCCCATCACTACACATAGAGTGATTGATTTGAGATACAAATGCAAGTAATCGGGTATTTTTTGAAAAATCGATATGGAAATAGCTTACGACAAGGTTGATTGGAGTTTGCTAGACTATATGCTTGGTTGTATGGGCTTTGGGCACAGATGGAAAAGATTATTAAGGGCATATGTTATTCGTCAGCTTAGTTCTCCATTCTTACCAACGACATGCCAAAGGGTTATTTTTAAGAGCTCTAAGGAACAGGGGGATGCCCCTCTCTGCTTTTGTTCGATATAGTGGCTAAACTCTTAGCATGTTGCTTGAAAAGGGTTCCGAGCTAGGTCACTTTAATGGCTTTTGTGTCGCTTCAAACAAGCATCACATTACTCACCTTTAGTATATTGCTGACACTACGATATGTTGTGGCTCTAGCCAACCGGAACTCAATAGTTTAAAGGCAATTTTGAAATGTTATGAGGCCCTATCTTGGTAGAAAAACTACCTTGTTTAGAATTCGCATGACGACATGCTTCTTGCCGGTCTCGTTCACTCCATTGGTTGTCGATGAATAGGCTGCCTTCTACTTATCCAGGGCCAGAGCTACCTTTGTGTATCGGAAAGCCAAGATATGCCCTTCGGGATCTAGTGGTGGAAAGCTTTGGGAGTAACCTCGCTACTTGGAAAATGTTTTGTCAATTGGGGGATCGGTCACACCATTAAAGCAGCTCTATCAATTCTTCCTGTCTACTGCATGTCTATGTCCATGTGCCCTACGAGCGCCATTGACAAAATGGAAAGATTAGAAAGGAAGGAAAGAGTGACTAGAAAAAATATCATCTCATCAATGGGGCATCAGCCAATTAGCTAAGAAAAGAAGGGGTTTGGGCATTACTATTTAGAAGGCTCAAAGAAATGAACCATGTTCTCATTGCTTTGGAGAATTAGGGAAGAAACTGAGTCATGGTGGGTACTAAGTCTTTCAGACAGATATGGTGATAAGCAGCAGTTGGAGAATGCCTCTGTGAGGTTTCGTTATATCGTCCTTTGATAAATGTACTCATTTCAAATGAGAGAGTGGTGATCAAATTTTCTTTTCGGAATGCATGGCAGGAGCTCACTTTGTTAGATTTTGAACTCATTCTCAAACTTGCGTCAAAGAGAAATTGGACTATAGCTGAGGTGGCCACAAATGTTGATTCAAGAACTGTGTGGTATATCCAACTCAAAGACACCTTAGAGAGAGTGAATGTGATATGCTTATTGGACTGTTGTGTGTATTGGGAGGGGTTTCAACAAGCAGGGGAAATGAAGATGAGAGAATTTGGCCTTTAGAATCCAAAGAAGTGTTCACTGTGAAGTCTTTCAATAGATTTATATGTCGAAGACCACTGAGATCTTGTGATTGAGTATCCATTTGGAAGGTACAAGCACCCCAAAGGTGTTTTTTTTCTGCTGGACTGTGGCCTAGAACAATATCCTCCCCGTTGACCATCTTCAACTTGAATCAACGATCTTGTTGATCACTTGCTGCTACACTGTAGCCATGTTCTAAATTTTGGGAAACTTTCTTGTCGGTGTTTGCTAGTTCTTGGTGGATGCCATGAACTTTTGTTGAGGCTTTCGCTCCTAGGACAGGGACTCCTTTAGTGAGGCTAATCGTGTCCCGGTGGCGCAAATGTGGTCGGAGACATCAATGCACATGATGGCTGTGATTAGGAGGAACAGAGCCTTCATGATTAGGTGGTCTGAAATGAATAAGATTTTAAGGAGAGTTTCAGCTGAGAAAATCACAGTTTGTGGGTACAATATTGGTGTGTTAAGTCCTTAGTTCTGATGTTGGTATCCACCTATCTGGCCTATTTGCTGTCAGGAGGTATTTCTGGGCTACCATTTTTGTACTGCTCTTCTGTGTCAACTTACTATTTATTTTTCCGACAATTGGGTCAGTTGGTAGGTCTGCTAACCTGCTTAGGCCTTAGCTATTATGTACTAATCTCCTTTTGATTAATAAAATTTAATTTATCAATTAGTAATAATAATACTAATACATAATAATGATAAAAACCTACACGAATTGCCGAATTGTAATCATTTAAACCCCTGTAAAATCAAGGCAAGACGACATCTTGCGCAGGGAAAAAAGTTAAGCAAGTAAGAAACATACACAATGGCAGAGACTGCACGACAATAACGCTCCCACATGCTCCGAAATCTGGGTTGACCTCCAAGATCCCACAACTTTATTGTAACATTTCCTTTAGTTACCTTCCGCATATTGAATCCAACCTGTAGAGCACATTACATGCAAAAGCAATGCATCTTACCATTAAACATCATAATAGCTTGCAATCCTAACATTTCACAGAAAGATATAACACATTCTACAACTAGGTACCATCTGATTTACGGGTATACAATAAGACCAAATCTGCATGCCTTTGGCATGACAAGATTACTCACAGTGGGAATCATGTCTTCACTATATCCACCAGTCTACAAAGGAGATCCAAAAACCAGTGTCATAGCATGTTTCATAAAGAATATAGCTGCTAATTTGAAGATATAATGAGTTTTTACTTACTGCAACGACATTCACAAGTGAAGTTTTTCCGGCATTCTGAAGCCCTATCAAAGAGAGCTCCATTTCTTGTTTGAAGAAGAGGCTGAAATTGAGAGGAAAAAAAAAGTCATTCCATTTACTGATAAAAATCAGTTTCATGCCAGAGGCTGAAATTACAGCAGCATGATATAGAAAATAATGGAAATTTTTTGTAAAGTTCATTTATATTATATATGTCCTGCTGTGCTGGTTTGAGCCTAAAAATTGTGGCTTTTTTAAGCTTATTATAAAACCTTCTACTGATTGTGTATTACACACGAAATATAAATTTTAAAAAGCTTCCACTAATTTTGGATGGTATGGGTTGAAACAAGCATGGCTCTCGTGAAACTTAGATCGGCAATTTAACATTCTATTTCTTCAGAAAATTCATATTCTCAAATCAACATCCAGTCTTTCCTATAAACTGATAAAATAAATATCAAGAATCAAAAGAGCACTTTCTTCAGAAAATTCATATTCTCAAATCAAAATCCAGTCTTTCCTATAACCTGATAAAATAAATATCAAGAATCAACAGAGCACGACCATCCCTATGACTATAATTTCTACGTATTACACTCTATCTCAAATAAATAGCCGATAAAGAGGAACAAATTTAAGAATTAATCTTACAAAAAACACCAGCATTGTTTTCAAATTCCAATTCTACATATTTAAATCCAACGAACCAATTCAAGGACATCGATTTTCGTAAATAATAAATAAAAATCTTCCGTCTGTAAATCAAATCCCCAATTCCACAGCAAAAAAAAAAACCCGCAAAACACGACGTCGTCCCAGACACTAATCATCCCTTTAAAAAATATATAAATAAAATAAAGAGAAAGAAAGAGAGAAAATCTCTTACCTTCGTAGCCAATTGAGGAAAGCTTCCCACAGCCCCATCGAAGAAGAAGAAGAGAAATCGAAAAGATGCAGAAACAGAGAAATCGAGAAGAGAATTACGGCTTCGAATGGTAAGCTGAAAGAGTAAAACAGGGTTTTATCAGAGCTGGTTAGGGTTCTCAGATATGCAAAACCCCTTCTTCTTCAATTGCACGTTGGCTATCAACACACTCTCCGCACCCGCGAATAGAACCATAATAAAGGAACTCTGCAATAAATAGGATATTATAATAATAGGAAGTTAAATCCTACCTCCTAAGTGATATGCGTAACCAAAAAGTCCCCGTTTTGGACTGAAACTACAAAAATAGCCCCCAGCTTCAAAATTACACTATAGCCAAAATAGAGGCCAATCAGGCCATACAACGGGGCGACCTTTTGTTTTGGATGCTGCGAGCGGGATATCGGATATGGGCTTTTATTACGTAGTAACACCTGATGCTCAATGAATGTGTTGAAGGCATCTACACTGCACATCATTCAGGATTTTCTGTAGAACAAGAGTTTGAGGTACACGACACGTTCACATTTTAACATCCTCAAAGTCTGCAATTGTCTTAAAGTATCCATTATGAACGGCAGGTAGGGCTATCAACGGGTCCATGTCAAAATTTTGGTTGCCCAAAGCGAACACCCGACCAGACACCTAATCCAAAAGCACCACCTGACCTTTGTTGACCTGACCAAGACATATTTTATATATATATAATATTGAGTTGGGTCAGGTTAGAAGCCTCATTCGACCAATAAAAATTCAAGTCAAGTCAAGTCTCAGGTTGACCCGACGCACTGACAGCGTTGACAACAAGGTCTCTCTAACTATGCGTGGATCTTGCACTGTAGTCAAACTCACTAGGAAAAAGTCTAAAAGTAAAATTGATTGAGAAATCATAACCGTCAGATCTACTGCTTGAATGATTTTGTAGTGAATGGTGATTGATTTGAACAATGCGCCACGGTCTAAAGTTAACTGTATGGATTTGATCAAACGGTGATGAATCTTTGATCAACGAAATCTTCAGGGTTGTGTTATGTTAAATACCTATGATGGCTTTTCAAGTGGACCATTTGGATTGCTCAAAACCAATGCCAAATGTGTTGTACGGAAACACCAACACAACCGTCAGTGCTCGGGTTGACGAACCTAATATCAACTCTTCTCAGCAGACACACTTACTTTGGCAAAGAACCTTTTGACGGTATAAGATGTATAAACAGGTAACTGCAAACACACTAACCTAACTGCTACATCAATCACATGCTTTTAGATAATTCTATGCAGAGGTCTGTCTTAAAAATATTTAATCGAGGGTTATTGGGCTTCCTTTCAAGAGATGTCAACGTTTTTGACGGCCCAGATCATGTTCACATCCGCCTGTCAAAGACTAATCATTGTTCAAATCCATCCATCAGCATATTTTACTGTACAGATTATTATTTACACCCATCCATTGGCTGGTAGAGATGGAGATACCACCACCACGGACGTGTTAGATCTACATTGGATCTCACCTAAATCGCCTTTTCAACCCAAATTTCATACTTGATCATCAATTAATAAAGGAATAATGGTTGAGGACCATCATTCAAAATGGTATTTAAATAACCTTAAATCCTTGAATTAGACTTTTAATTAAACTTTTGATCTTACGCCATTAAAGTGTAATTTACCTTTTGGGAAAATTATTAACAGGGTCCAAAACTTTTGCCGTTTACCCAACAAGGTTTGAACTATTGTTAATAACCCCACAGGGTCCTGACCCTAGAACTATTTTTCCATAATTACCTAATAGGGTTCAAATGGTATAACATATGCTTAAATTTGGATTAAGTAAAAATGACTTAGACGAAAACACCCTTAGGTCTCATATGAGACAGAGCAATTAGTCTCAAATGAGATCAATCGCTCAATCTCATATGAGACCGATCAGTCAACTATAAGACTGATCGATCTATCTCATATGGGACCGATCAGTTTTATAGTGGATCAATAGGTCCGATTGATTTGTCTCATACAAGACTAATTGATTGGTCTTATATGACAACTAAGGGTATTTTCGTCTAACTCATTTTTCACTTAATCCGAGTTTAAGCACATGTCAATTAATTTTTTAGATATCATAAGCACAAATGTCACGGGGTATGGGATCCTGCTGAGTTATTACTAATAGTTTGAACCATGTCGATCGATTTCCTTAATGGTTTGGGACCCTCTCTAGTGAAAGATCCTTATTTTTATGCTTTATGCCTCACATTTGTAATCAACATAAATCATCCAAGTGACAATCTAATTATTAAAACATGTCTCAGGCTCTCAACCAAAAAATTTATTTTATATTAGCCATTAATTAAGAAGGGTTGACAGTAAAATGTATAAATCTAATAATTCAAATCTCTCAAAACCTACAAATTTTAAGCTCATTCCCTTTCAGTAGATGATCTATTACTTTGGTGTGACATCTTCAACTACTAATGGTGTTCGAGTTCATAGTTTAAATAAAGGTAAAGAGAGTGAGACCCATTAATAAAATGTTTTGATAGATAATTTTCAAAGGCAGCTTATGTATCGTGTCGTAAAATTATCGACTGTATAATAGTCCTTAATTTATTAAAGTGTACACGGTGGGGGCAGCTAATAGCAACTAGCAACGCTACGCATAAATAATTTGTGATTGTAGCGACCGCCACCCTCATAAAAAGTTTGTCAAAGAAAGCACAAACTAAAAAATGAAACAACCAATTTGTCTCGCCTTCGTTGGTTAATCAAAAGGCTATATGGCTCACGAAACCGATTATTCTATGAATGGCCACTTATTGGTCCACATGGTATGTGACTTTGACGAATCCAAGGATGATTTCAGGCATTCAATACATTTATGTTAAAAGCCAACGCTTGTTCATATTTTTTTTTTCTTAATTAGTCTACAATAAGGCTCCCAATGGTTTGAGCAAGCCCGGATTTTGGCCCACACCTGACTTGAAAAAAATAAAAATTTTTATTAAGCAAACTCGGCTCAATATCCGAATTGGTCTAAGCATGTTGCAACCCGGATAAATTCAGGCCGAACATGGGTTAAGTGTTGCAACATCCGGCCCGCACCCAACCCGAATATTATATATATATATATATTACTTATCTTTTAAAAAATATAATTTTTTTTTATATAATTAAATATGATTTACTTAAATGCCCTGAGATTAAGCGGTTGAACGGTTTAAACTTCGGGCATTTAAGTCAAAATCGTTATAACCTTATGCATATATTTTTTGGTTGGACAAATTAGATGACTTAATTTATTTTTTAAGCAATCGTTGCATAACTTTTTAGCTACACAACTTGGATAATTTGCTAATAGATTTTCAAACAATCGATCTCTATTATAATCATTGTGCAATAAATTAAAATAAAATATTTGAATGAAATCATGTATATGAGTTTCTATAATGGTAATATAATTATTTAATTAAATTTTTAACTTTTAACCTTCTTCAAACTTTTATTAGAAAAAAAACAACCCAACCCAATTTTATTAGAAAAAACAATCCCAAACAATAGCCCAACCAAATTTTATTAAAAAAAAAATTATCAGAAAAAACCACGAAAAGCCTTGGGCCCGAGAGAATCCTTGGAATTGAATACATCGTAGCCCAGGTTAAGGTCAGGATGAAAAAATCGGGAACTCGACCTGAATAGATTAGAACCGAATTGAATTCCAACTTGGCCCATTGAGAGCCCTAGTTTACAATGAGTAACTTAGACACCACGGTTCACAGGTGTGTGTGTGAGTGCATGACATGCACAAACTTCTAATACATAAAAGTCCGTGCAAGTCATGCAGCCACACAAATGTGTGGACTGCTTTAATGCACGAGTGGACACCCATTGTTAACTCATTTATTTAATGGGATAGTCCTATTAGCTATTGAATTAATGAGGACACCACCGTAAAAAAGTATCAATTGTTTTGATTCAAACGATGGAAATCATTTTTTGTCCTAATCTTCCACACAAAAAATGATCTCCATCATCTGATTCAAAACAAGTCAATGGTTTTCACGTAGTGCCCTCAATAATTAGGTAGGTACAATTAGAGCCACCTATTTTTTGGCCAAGTATTACTATCACGCTCTTTTTCGCTACTGCCACACTACTTAGACAAATGAAATAAAGTTGATTGTTTTGAGTCAAATGATGGTGATTGTTTTTTATCCCAATCTTTCACATGATAGATCTTGAGATCATGAGTCACACATCCCAAAAAGTAGGCGAGCGCAACATACCATAAAAGATGATTCATGTTTATTTTTAGGGATGTGTGCCATATTGAATCAACATGTAAGTGTCTAATGGTGGGCCCATGATCTCAAGATCTTTTGTGTGGGAGATTGGGGCAAAAATTGATGTACATCTCTGAATCAAGGCAGACAATGATATTTTCTTTTTGTAAGTGGTGTGGCAATAACAATTCTCTTTTTTAATGAATACCAGTAAGGTATCCCAATTGAATAGATACCTTAATGTTAGAAGATGGGCTAGTGTTTAATATAGATTGATCAAATAGGTGTGCCATGTGGCTTGCGAGTAGAGATCATTAGCTTGTTTAAAGGTGGACTCTCTCTAATCAAAATGGCCCAATTTTTTTCTAGATCTCTATTATACTGAAGCTCTGTGGTACCTATGGATCAAAATATCGTCCGATACCGATATGTATCGGTATTAGACTAGGATGATACAGTACTTTCGATGTACCGTATCGTCCACTTTATATAGGAAGGCCCAAACAATACATTGAATGTATCATCCGGTAAGTTACTATTCTGATACGTATCGGTTTGGAGCTTGAACGATACGTATCGGAAATGTATCATCCGGTAAGTTATTATTCCGATACGTATCGTCCGATACGTATCGGTTTGGAGCTCGGACGATACGTATCGGAAAGTCGGCATTTTGACCCATGGTGGTACCATTATTTATACCCCTCAACTTGTGGCCTCACCTCGCCTAGATCCCTGCAACCAACCTCTATGGACCACTTTGAATCTGTCAGGTCGGGCATATACCAATTCCTACTTGGCAGCCAAAATTTTGGCTGGACGAGACTCGATCCAACCCACTAGGTATCATGTACTGGTGTTATGAATTGCTAGTCTCAATGCTTCACACAGTCGATCTCTTGAGATCATCATGAGTGTGGGTCTTTAATTTTCCTTAACACACGTCACACTCACATGTGAAATTTTCCTTTTGTGATGTACACCAGGTAGAATAAAAAACAAAAAACCCATGATTTCAAAGATCCGTTGGGCGGACGTTTGGGATGAAAAATTACCTTCATCGTCTAATTCAACCGTTCAATGCAAAATCGGGAGGTCACAGTTCCATGGAGTCTGAAAAATGGTATCTTATAGTTTTACCCATCCTTTTTAAAGGGTATGGATTCAATTATTAATTGTGGGTACCTCTCATTGCCCCGTGCATTCTCTGGAAGCACCCATGTTTCAAACCTTTTGAAATCATTGATTATTTTAGATCAGATGAAAGAAATTGTATTTCACTCAGATCTTTCACACAATTGATCTTGAGATCGTGAAGCATTTATTAGACAGTCAATTTTTTATTCCATATATCACAGATCCTAGAAAATGACCTTAAATTCACGTTTGAGTGTGATGTATGTCATATGATTCAAGGGTCATTTTTTGGGAGATCAGTGATACATGGAATAAAAAAATGACTATCTGATAGACACACCATGATCTCAAATTCTATTTTGTGAAAAATCAGGGTGAACACTACAAAATTTGGGACTTTTAGTGGTAACCTTTTAGCGGCAAATCAACTTAAGCCACCGACAAAACCCAAAATTTTGGGTGCGCATATCAGCGCCATCGGTTATCTAGCTAATTAAATCCCCTTTTAAGTCGTATAAAATTTTTTAACTTCTATTTTGATGCAAAACAGCAAATACTCTCAGACGTTTCCTCTTCTTCCCCACTCTCTTCCCCAATCACTCTCCATAGTGAGAAATCTAAATCTCCACGCGAGATCTCCATCGCCTCTCTGCTCTAATGTTCTAACGACATTTCCTCTTCTTCCCGAATCGCTCTAGTATTCTCATGATCGACATTTCCACTTCTTCCCCAATCGCTCTGCATCACTTCTGCTTTGACGAAATTAGGGGCAGGTAAATTCTATGAACTATTTTTTTTATTTTTTTATCGATTCTGTCTATGTATTTGCGAACTATTTTAGGGCTATCCTCGTATTTTTTATTTAAACCAAAATGAGAATGATATAAAGAAGTTTATATGATTAAGTCAAATAAAATTGAAATTTGCTCTAATATCTTGAGTTTTATTTTGATGATACTTTTTTTTTTTAAGATTTGTTTTCAGTTTCTGTTAATGGAGTTTATATGATTAATGGGTAGTTTTTAATTTTTTGGTTCATTATAGATTTGGGTTGACATTTCTTCTAACTTCTTATTAGAATTTCTTCTTTATTTATTTATTTTATTTATAGATTAGTTTATTTATTTATTTTGTGCCTCTCCTTTCGGCTGCGGGAGAGAGAGATTTGAGCATCTATTTCTTGATGGCTTTATTCTAGAGGCATGTATTTAATTTCAAACCAAAAATTAGGGGCTCTGTATATTTGGAAAAGTTTCTTTTTCTTCTTTAGATTTCTCTACTTTGATAAATTTTTAATAATTTTTTTTCTCATAAAATATTTTAATGGGAAATTATTAGTCAAATTTTTTCTTAATCGTAATTTATTTTTAATTTTAGGATTCGTATTTTTAATAGTTTTAAAGAATAAGGGTTATGGGAAGCGTTTGTAGATAGAAACCATGGGAAAACCTATATTTCGGAAATATTGATATATGTTGAAGTCAACATTTTGAAATGATTGATGGGTGTATGTTGAGCTTAAGTAGCAGCAAACCTCATGGATTGTTCAATGCTCTTTTGCCCGTAGCTCAAGGTCCTCGTAATGCATGCCTCTGAGTGCTTGAAAATACGTGAAATCGAGTTTTAACACGATTCAATGATTAAAATCCTTTTAATAGCTTGATTAGCAAAGTTAGGCCGTCAGATTTTTTGATCACATGATTGGAAAGTGCATCTGGGATGTGGCCCTTCTCTTTCTAAAGCCTTGTTTGGCCTGGTCATAAATGTTAGTGCTAAAGGCCAAGTTTTGAGGGGATCATTTCCAATCGATAACGTCCTTTTGGACTAGGAATAAGTTAGGGGCAACGGCAAAAAGTGTACATTGATTTTATGGGTAGTATGATCCGACTTCCATCCAAGAGATGGCACATCAATTGGATGGTCCTGATTAATGAGTTTTAGTACTGGTTCTTGGGTAGAGATAAGACACATGTTGCAGCATCTGTTCTGGTAGTGTTAAACACCATGCTGCAATTTCTCTTTCCAGATTACAATTTGGATGATATAGTGAAGTAATTCATGAAGAGCTAGTATTAGGTACCCTACTTGAGTGTCAGCGGCTTTTTTCACTCGGGTTAATCTTCTTTTGTTCAAATGGACGAACCTTAGGACCCACACTGTATTTATGAAAAGGAAAATCAACGAAAGAGCACTTTTGATCTTTCACCGATTTGGCAATAAAAATTATCAACGCATTTACCAAGGTTGTCGATTTGAGGTTGACTTGAGTGCAAGCAACAACACTCGGGTTGGATTAGGCGAAGACATTTTTTTTTTTTGCTTGTGTGAATGGTCAAATGTGATAGGGAATTGTGCTCGTTGATTCCAAATGCTATGCACCTCTTGCAGCACTAATCTTTTACCAAAGGGAGATTCATATATGTGTATCTTTGTGCTTGGGGTAATGGTGCAGCTAGTGAGATATCTCTATTTGTTTTGGCTATATCTAATGTATGTTACGTCCTTATCGGTCTTCATATCGTGTTTTACTACTTAACTCTTTTTTATCGATAATTATAATGTAATTTGTCATTGTCCTGCACAACATAAGCTATGTGCTTGATCATATCTAACCTAGTGCCAACCAACTTTTACTTACCCAACTTGAGTTTGTTGCAAATCTCTCACGATTGTTTGATGATCTGCTTGACATCAAAGGTTTCTACCTTTTCAATTTTCAATATGTATCTCTGGGTTACTATGGTAATGCATTCTTATCTGCTTCCTGTAGAGTTTTTAATATGTATGTCTTACTAAATGTTAATGAGCAGTCAACGAATTTGGCTTTTACCAATATATACTTTTTTACGACCTTGAATAAATAAAATGTAGAAAGTGATGCAACCAATGGGTAGGCAAGTTCTGACATAGGTATTTTTTGCACTAGTAAATTATAATAATCGTCTCTATAGCAATTGGAGCACATGCCTTTCAATTCATAGCAAGGTTAAACGTTGAAGGCTCACTTATATATCATGTCAATTGTTCATGGCCAATACGCTCTATATCAGACAAGTCCGTCTAATGTTAGGACGACAATATGAACCATTTTAGACATTGTGATTCATTCCATTTCGATTTGAATCATTCGATTCGGCCAAGCTAAAAATTGATGACATTGATCTGTTCGAGATAAATGAGGTAACATTGCCATCATAGCTCAGTTAAACCGGTACTTTCTATAAAATCAGTTTTCCTAATATATTTTCTCCAATTAATATTAATTAACATATTTTAAACCATGGTGCCAACTTGTTCGGTTTGTTTAATTGTGATCTGGTCTGCCATGAATATTCTTGCTTACATGCAGATGTGGGGTTCAAATGGTTTGAACTTAGTCATTTCTAGGCAAGTTTTGATTTTGCAGAATTTCAAATGGTTTGAATTGATAGCATAAGTAATGTATTTCTTGCTACCAGTTTAAAAGTTCCTTGTCATGCAACAATATAAACAGTGGATTTGGAGGAGTTTACTACACTTTGGAATGAAAAGTAGGTACAAGTTCACACTAGTTGTATATGTGTGTCTGTGTAGTTTCCATCAATGCCCCTGTTTAATTGAAAATGGTGCTTTTGAAGTTAGTGGGTAGTGGCTCTCTTCATTTATTTATTTTTCTTTTCAAAGGCAATTCAAGCAGATAATGAATTTGTTATCTATTATCCACCAGGATTCCAACTTGGCTACAATGCTTACAATCCATACGTAGCTGGAGCTATGGTTGGTATTGATGGTCAATATTTGGGTCAACAACCATACTTACCAAGTCCAATGTTTTCTCAGCCTCTTGCTTCCCGTGGATATTACCCTCCTCCACTTCCATTCGGATCAGAATATATGCTAGCATTCTCATGGGACTCGTCCGCTTTATATAGGGATGGAGCCCATGGAAATGGCTTTGGTGGCGGTTCAACGATCCCCAAGCCCAATCTCTTCCCTCCTAAAAAATTTGCTCCACCATCTAAATCTAGTACTCCAATAATAAAAGGCTCCCCAGCTCCTACATTGGACTTGCCACCAATCCCTGGGATTCAGAACCAATCTCTAAAGCCAGTTAACAGGGTATTATAACGCTTTGCATTTCATGAATATTGGAGCTTTTTTTCTTTTTTTGGTAAGGTAGGTTTGATATGATATGTACGAATTTTTCAGGTGTCACAAAATGGTTCTAGTTTTCAGGCAGCCGCTATTCTTCCTAAGGGTTACTTCCCTGTTACCAAGTTCTCTGCAACTCCTAACCAAGGAAAGAGTGGCATGCTTTATCCCAACAGCCCTGTTAATATCAAACCAAATGGGCGAGGGTGGGTCGGCAATGAAAAGTTAAAAATCAGAGGCAAGGCTAATGGGATTAGCGATTTTGACTTGCTAAATGAACAGAATCATGGGCCCAGAACAAATAATGCGAAAAATGCGTGGGTGTCTGCAATTGATCCAGATGGGGCACTTAGTGCTCAGGGCAACATTAGCACTAATGCAACGCCTGTAATAAGAAGGGATCAATACAACCTCCCTGATTTTCCGACCAAGTATGATATGCTTTATTCTTTGTGATAAAATCATGTAGTGAGGATGATAATCATAAGAGTATCAAATATAGTGTTTGGGCTAGCATCCCAAATGGAAATAGGAGGCTTCATAGCACATATCAAGATGCACAAGAGAAAATGGGAGAGAAAGGCACCAAAATCCCTATCTTCCTTTTCTTCTCGGTATGCCTTTTCTTCTTCATCCAATTTCACCGACCAATATTTAAATCAGTTTCTGTTGTAGGATATGTGGCACTTTGTGTATTCATTTATTTTTAACCAACATATGTATTTTGAAATGCACCCCTTTATTGACCATAAGAAGCACGTGAACTGCATCCTCTAAAGTTCACCTCTTGTGAATTAAACGGGGTAGTGGTTCCTTATCTTTTCTATTCTTTTTGTCATTTTAACATTGATGGATGGTGAACATGTAACCAGCGTACTAAATTACCTATCATAAAATATGTGCCAGATATGTTCTGGCTGCCCTTTTTTGATATGCTTGTCTATTTTTTGGAAAGTTAGAAAAGGTTGACATTGTCAAGTTGAATTGATCGGGATCCAATGCTGGAGTGGTTTTTTATTGTAGAGACCTTTTCAACTAGTTTAAATGATCTAGCACCATTAAATTTGTAACTTTTATCTTCCACCATTTAAGTGTGATTTATTATATGCCATGTGGTGCACCTCTTGACCAATCCAAATTTTCCAAGTGGCAATACATCCTTGTAGCAAAGTTTGTGGAAAAAGCAAAATCATGACCTCTTCAACTAGTGATTAAATCGTGCAAAAATCGTTGAAGAATTTATTTGCAATTTAAATTCGACTTTTCGAGAATTTGGTGTCTACGATTTGTATAGAATTGCTAATTAGAATAAATTTAATTTGATTGTTGTTGACTGGTGAAACTCATGCATATTAAGTTGACATATTTTTTGCTCATTTCTTTTAATTTTTCAGGATTAGATTTAGAACAATCCTTGGACAAATGGGGGTTTCAGGATTATCTGTGACACCAGTTTTAAGCTTTGTAAGTTAACTAGAGTTGGATGCCTTGTGAAATTTTATTATCTGCATTTCACAGTAAAATATGTTAGCTGATTACAAGTTACTTAGATATATGTTAGGTGCCTGAATTTTTTGAGTTGCCCTTTCATTGTGCAGGTTCCAGGCAACCTTCTCATTTCAGCACGTCCGGGAGCCCACTCCTTTGATGCGTTTCAAATAAATGTATCACATGTAATTTCCAATCTCTCATTTGGAAAGATGTTTTCCCCAAGGATGCTGACTGAAGTGAAGCGACTAACACCTTATCTTGGTCAAAGATTTTTTACATGGCGTCGGTGGATTGTTAAAAAATTAAGTCATGCAGTCGCTTTCATTTTTTGTATCTATTTTGAGCACAAGAATAGGACATCAATTTGTAGGTTATTTTTAAAATGATGTCAGTGCACTGCTTGATATCTCTAAATTGGATTGGTTAATGGTTGTTGCACTTCATTTGTATGTGGTGGAACAAATTTTATTTTTATTATTTGATATCAGATTTGTGATAATTTATACGGTTTATATTTTATTACTTGTTTCTTTGGTGATAAGGAACAATTTTTAGGGTCTAATTCAAAGTTACATACGAATTAAGTGTCTGATGGGGTAAACAAATTTTTTTTTATTCCCAACTGAATGTAAAAAAAATAAAAATAGTAGTATAGTATTACCGGTAGCTACATTATTTGTCGGGAAAAAAAATGAGTATTGCCGGAACTCACATTGTTTGTCGGCAAAAAAAAATATCCATGGCAGTTCTTGTTATAATTTTAAATGTGCTTTACTCGCAAGCACACGAATCAGTTTGCAGATGTGGGTGCTGAGTATGAAATCGTTCCCACGAGGATTAGTTAGAAAATTTAAAAGGGGAAACAATAATTAATAAAGAAATTATCACAAATCTAGCATAATATTTAACTAGTTTAAATATTATGAGAATTTGATGGATAAGATAAACATTAAACAATAAATTAGAATTTAAACAGATACTGAAAGATAAAGATTGAAATACTAAATCCTCCCATCGTAGGTTTATCATTCATGCAATACAAATCTGTGTATTAAGATATAAGATCCTCAAAAGATGTCTATGTGCAAGCACTGGACCCGAACACACATGAGTTCTAAAATACAGTTCTGAGATCACAGAGATGTATAATTAACATCCCATGAGTGTATGATTGACACTCACACCTCAGATAGTATTCAGAATCCAATCTCTAGGTAAATTTTATACTACCGATCTATGATCAAGGAGATGTATGATTAATATCCCATGAGTGTATGATTAACACTCACACCTCGAATAGTAATTGGAACTTATTCTTGGGGTAAAGTCTACACTACCGATCTAAGATCACGGAGATGTATGATTAACATCCCATGAGTGTATGATTAACACTCACACCTCAGATAGTAGTAGAACTTAACCCAGATAAGACAATAATTAGATTAGAATCACCATTACAGATATGAAATCATAGGGCATGATTAGCTCCTAGATCTCAAATTATAATTGGATTATATCCATATCGACAATAACATCAGGGACATTAAAATAATCTCATATCTCAACCTGTAGATTTGTATTATTATGAATGAACATCTCGGATGGAGTTTATTAGATTCCCATCCCCAATGAAACTAGCTACACATGATAAAAATAAATGACAAAATAAAGACAGAAATTAAAAATGACATTAAAATACCGTATAGAGCTTCAACAAAATCCATAAAAATTTTAATCTAATCTGGTATAATCTTTCTTCAAATGCAGAAATTAAACTAATCTATGACTTAAAACTAGTAAATGGAAAGAACAATGCTAAGGAAAATAAAAGGCTCCCCAAAGGGAGAGACTCTCAACCCTAACTCTATTTTTTTTTTAAATAGGGTCTAATTTTGAAACCCTACTTTTCCCTCAATTTTGAGCTTTAAAAAACATAAAGATTCAGTTCAAACTCGATTGATCGAGTCTGTTGCTTGATCCATCGAGTTTCCTAGATTTTCGTGAAACTCGGCCCAACTTTTTAACAGGCACAACCTCAGTATTTTGGTCATACCTTTTTATCCTGAAGTCGGATTGAGGCGATTCTTATGATATTGGAAAGAAGACAGCGAGCTCTACAATTTTGGTGTTTTAATAATTTTGTGAATCCAATGTTTTAAAGGTAAAAATTAAGCTTCTAGTCGAGATAAGTTCTGAATTATCCAAGGTAGCACGAATTTGACGTTATATTCTGAACTCGAGTTATTTTATACTCAACACATCTCCAGACGTGTAAATCACTAAAACTATATAAAACATATTAAATAGCTTTCATGAAGTGGCTAAATGTAGGTTTTAGGGTGTGAAATATGATCATATTTCACACCTCATCAGTTCCAAGCTGCCGGCAAAGCAAATACGGTTGCTGGTAATGAAGATGTTTATTGACCGTTAAAAAATCTTTGCCGGCGGATTGTAGTCGTCAGCAAAAAAATTTAAAACAATATCCGCAACAGTCCCAAGCCACCAACAAAGCAAATACGGTTGCCGATGATGCAAAATCTTTGCCGGCAGCTAGGAGCCGAGCCGTCGGCAAAAAAATTTGGCTGTCGGCAATACTATTCCCGACCATGGAATTAGTGGCGGACCTCGAGCCACCAGCAATAATATTGTCGACAGCTTATACAGTTTTGTCGGCGGTTTCAGGTTGCCGGTAAAAAACTGATATTTTGTAGTGGAAACACGATTTTCTAATATGTGATCTGATACAATTAATGATTTTAACGGGATGAGGCGTGGGCGCTTTCAGAGAATCTGTAGGCCCTGAGAGAGACAGGTGTGTTTCTTTGGGATGAGACGTGCTCATTATTGGGTTTTATACATGGAATACTTGGTTTATAATAAACTAATCAAGTATATGAGGGCCGCTATGGCCATTTACAAAACGTGTTAGAAGTCGGTACTAATTTATTTGTTGGTGTTAGGTACCTGATTCTCGCATTGATACTTAGTTGTGTCACAATTTAGGATCCTATTATGTGCAACTATTATGTATTCAACGCGTATGACATAGTTCTCTGTTAGCCTCAACCATAATAAAATTCACCTGCGTTAATTGGTTCCTTTTTTCATATAATCTTTAAGTTATATGTCCCAAAATATCGGATTAGAATAAGATTTTCATCATCCGAATCAAACCAACCAAAATTTATTTTATAAGAATGATATATTAAATTTATATGGTAATTAATAATTTTATATAGCATCCCAAAATTATATTGTCTCAAAATCTTTTACATCAAATGCCTTTAGATATTGACACAACACTAACATAAATTTTTATGTGGCATATATTTCAAAAAGTGACTCAAGCACCGAATCACCTAGTACTCAGTTATAAATCTAATGATAAGTTGATAACTCCTAATTTAAATGATTTTTTTTAATAGAAAGTTCAATGAGCTATCACCAACTTATCTAACACCTAGATCTATTGACATCTCCGAAAAAATAAAAATAATTAATAATTAATAATTAATAATAATGACATAATGATCTAGTGAAGTCATCTCTCATTGCCAACTTTTGCCACGTAAGAGGCCATAAGAGGTTGGGAGGCTATTAAATTCTAATTTAATGAAATGGAGCCCCACTAGGTCTCCTTGGAAAATATTATCTTTCATTTGATTAAAGAAAAGTCATTAGTCAGTGCATTAATAAAGGTAAGTGAGTTGTAGGTAAGGGAGTTGATATGTGAGATTTATTTTCTAGAAGCTGCTTTGGAACTCACTCTCTATTATATGGAAGTGCACTTCTAAGGTTGCCGATGTTGTATGACATCATCAAAATAAAATAAAAAGTTCATCAAGTGTTGATTTCGTATATACACAGTGATAATATGGGTGGACGGGATACAAACGTAACATTTAGGGCATGTTTGATTGCACGTAATGAGGCTGGAAGACGCGTTTCAGGGGCAAAATATGCAAGTCAAACTTGAAAAGAGTATTTGATTGGTGACTTTACCAAATATTTTTTGTACGGAAAGCACTACGCGTAGCCCAAATCGGCTATGGAGCCAACCCTTCGCACGCCTTTGAAGCCACGCGTTTCAAAGGGCATCGGGCACCAACCTCCCAAATAAATTATCCCAACAACCCCTATTCTTTTATTTTTTTTTCTTCTTTTTCTCTTCCCCACTATTATGTCTTTCTTTCTTTCTTCTTCTTTGATCGTGAGTAATTGCCGAGCAACATTTAGCCCTCGTCTCCAGGAAACAATCATCACCCGCTCACAATGTGAATTAGTGACTAAGATGGGTAGTTTCATGGCTAGGATGGTAGTCTTAAAAGTGGGTTTCATGGATGGTGGTTTTAACTTTTAAGAGAAAATCTGGGTTGGTTCCATGGAAGAAATGGTGCTTTTAAAGTGGGTGGCCTTGGTGACTTTACTGGTTGAGAAGGTGGTTTTAATGGGCGAGATGGGTGGGTTTAGTTAATGGTTGAGGTGATGGGTTTAAAGTGGGTTTCATACTTTCCTGAATGTTGGTTTAATGATTGAGGTGGTGGGTTTTATGGTGGTTTTAAAGCAAGTTTAATAAGTGGATGGTGGTTTTAAATGTGGTTTTACTGGGTCGATGCTGGTGGTTTTAATGTGGGTTACATGGTTGAGATGTTGGTTTTAATGGTGTTTGTGGTTTTAATGGTTGAGATACTGGTTTAAAGTGACTTTCCTGGATGGTGGTTTTAATGGCTGAGATGGGTGAGTTTCATGGTTGATATGGGTGGTGGCTTCGTGGATGGCCGAGACATCTCTTCCTTCCAACTAGCAACTCGTGTTTAGGGGGAGGAAGAAGAAGTGCGTTTTCAGTGCGATTTTTTGTTCTGCAAGTAGTCCCTCTCATATTTATTTATTTATTATTATACATTAAGCATTTTATTCTTTTGCCTGTTCTCTTGATTTATTAATTTTTAGTTAATAACTCATCTTAAAATTGATGTCTCTTAAAGAGAGTCTCTCTTAACTATGATATGATCAATCAGAAACTCATCACTGAGGTCTAATATATGGGCGCATCGTTCCGGTTAGCTGATAGGCAGCTAGCTGAGACTTTTCTAGCGCTTAATCAGTCAAAAAGGCTGACATATGTGCACACATTGACTCAACCTGATCCGTAGAATACATTGGCTTTATGTTGTCTTTAATTATATCAAATCAACGAAAGGGAAGTTCCGCCTGATGAAAGGGATCACAATATGTAACGGAAGTGAATTACCAGAGGGTACAAATGCGGCCACAACGTGCACTCGCAAAAACACCTACGATATATAACTTATAATTAAGTGATACACTACAAGCTCATGCTAACAAACAATGTTTAAATGCGTTTGAGGACAATACACATTTCACTGTATATGCTATCAAACAATAGGTTGATACGCGTAATACCATTACAGGTGAAACGTATATTAACCTCAAATTGCGTTTTGCCATTACATTCAATCAAACATGCCCTTAGCTATTTATGCACTAAGTCATTGCTCATTTTCAAACTTTTCGCACTAAGTAATGGCCCCTCCCATCTTTCACTTGAATCATAATCGTAAATCTACGTAGAAGTATATGAATCATAATCGTAAATCTACTTAGAAGTATATGTTAGTCCTAAATTGCCCCATATAAGGGATGGACGGGATACAAACGTAACATCTAGCTTTTTATGCACTAAGTCATTATTCTCTGAACTCATTATAAAAAATAAGACTTTTAGCGACAACCAAAAGTCTCACTATTAACAGAAAACCTTGTTGTTTCAATAGTGACGGGACTAATAGTGCAGTTTTTTTGTTAATAGCGACAGTGTTGACTGTCGCTATTAGTCTAATTTTTTGTAGTGACTATAATTCACATTATCATGCCGTTCGCACTAAATAATGGCCCCTCTCATTTTTCACTTGATTTATAATCGTAAATCTACTTAGAAGTATATGTCAGGTTTATGCCCTAAATTGCTTGACATATGAATTGCCATTTTTAGTTTTACCATTTGACCTTAGATTTTTCTTATATTGAAATGTTAACACCATAGAATCAAATATGGCTGATATTGATACTATTGGTTTTCGGCAAACCGATACGTATCGGGTATCGAACTCGGTGTCGACTGATACATGCCCATATCAACCGATACTTGTATTTTTATTTTTTTTAAATGGATCGAGTTTGTTACCTTGATTAATATCACATTTAAGTGCAAGTCAAACCTTGAGAAGTGCCTTATCGAGAAAAGAAAAAAAAAAAAAAAAAAAAAACAGTCTTAGAAGCGCAAAGCAATTTATGAGCATGTAATAATTCATTAGGGGTGGCAACATGCTAGGTTTCAGTCGAGCTAGACTATAGCAAAGTCCAACGAATTTGAACTTGGCCCAGGCCCATGGCGGGCTTATGATTCCAAGCCCAAGCCTGGCCCTTAGCAAACTTTCAAAATCCAAGCCCCCAACCCGGGTTGTTTATTCATAGAGGAGATGAATGGAATGGAATTATCGGAGGGGAGACAAGGAGACTCCTTTAGTCATTTTCCATTCAAAATCTTTCTTTATCAATATATGATATTGTTTAGTTTTTTTTTTGTTTGGAAGATAAGATCTTTAAATCGCTTTTTCATTGAGAATATGATTCGTTATTACAAATTTGAGATTATAATTACTAGACTTGATGTTAAGAGAGAGAGAGAGAGAGATGTGATTTCCTCTACTTTAAATAGATGGTGTGAGTTGGTGATTGGAGACTATCAAATATGAGAGCCCGACAAGCTTAGGGGGTTAGTCCTGAGCCCCCGACCAATTTAATTATTAGGGTTATAAGTGCTAGTAGTCCAAGCCCGGCTCACGGGCTTTATGATCAAGCCCAAACCCGCTTTAAAAAGGACTAGGCTTAATGGCTGGGCGGGCTACCCAATAAAAAGGGTTAGGCTTAATGGACCGGGTGGGCTACCCAACCTATTGCCACTCCTAATTAAAAGTGCAACTTGTTCACATATATGCACAAAAATAAAGATAACGGATCTCCTTATAATCGTCATAAGATCATCAAGATTATGAAGCACTTTTTAGTTATATAATTAAGGAAATTTTCTAGAATAACTCTTATTTCAAAAATAATGTCAAGTTTGATTTTAAACATTTACCAAGGTGGGAACTTTTACAAAATATTTACCTTAATAGCAATCCATTTTATTTAGCAAATGACCAAACTACCCTATATTAAAAGCTTAATAAGGTGTTGATGTGTTCTATATATGAACTCTTGCAAGCGCACAAATGTTGTAACAAGAGTGAGCTATTAAGAGTTGTCGAACCCAAGAGAATTCAATCTATCTAATCTAAAGTCTTGATTAAAATTTTAAGTTTAAGGAATGTAAAAACTAAAAGGAAATTCTCTCTTAATCTCAGACTCATATTAATTCATAATTCTATTCCTATTCCAATTTGAACTCGTGGTAATAACTTTCTCTTCGTTACACACTAAAACTAGGTAAAATGATTAGAACTTATTCATAGTCATGAACTAGTTAGGATAATATAATCCATTTAATCTTTAGTAGTCTAATATATAAGCACAATTGCATGAAACCTATCAAATTAGACTACATGTATTAATTCGATGGTGTATATTCTATCTATTCAAATTCTAATCCTTACAAGGCGATTATGATTATTATAAACAAAAGTAAATCAAATAAAATCATTCACAACATATCAGAAACAAGATTGTGATGATCCCTCAAATAAATATTGAATGAGTAACGATGACATTTGGCCAATGTTTTTCGGAAGAGTTGGTATTAAGATAACTAAATTGTTCCCGATAGTGATTTAGAACGAGTCACTTTTGGGGATGTATGCCATGTAGAGTCACCATGTGTTCCGTTTGATTGTACACCCTTGACTTAGAGACAATAGATTAGGGAGTTAAGGACGGAAAAATATGTTATCATGTGATTCAAAGCATTCAACGCTATTTAAATGAATGACAAAACTGGTTTTAATTATTTATATGGTTGTCATTCAATTTAAAGGGCATTTACTAGTTTGAATCATATGATGGACATGTATTTTCATCCCAATCTTTCGCATCATGTATTTTTAAATAATAGGCATACCAACAAACAACATACAGAAGTGCCCATTTGGTAGCTTGAATGTAGAATATAAGCATTCTTTCAAAATCTTGCATTTGCTAGCAAAATAGGGAGCCGTTACTTGCACACATATTTTAAGTGATTGCACCGAATTAATCAAAATTTGTCCTTGCACATGTTTTATGTGATTGCACCTAAAATTGAAAAAAAAATTGCACCTTAATTAGATTAGCTCCATTTTTTTCACTCTCCACCATTCCCTCTCTCTATAAAAATTCTCTCACTAAAAAATTGCACTCCCTACCCATCCGAAATGTGCCAATAATCACCCAAAAATATTTTGATTTATAAGTTCTCATATATGATCATGAAATTCAAACCTCAAAACCTCTCAACCTCAAAGACTCTTCCCTCTGGTTCTTTCTTTTCTTTCTCCTCTTCAAAGTAAGATCAAACTTTTCATCATCTTCCCAAAAATTTCATCTTTAATCCCATGAAACACAACTTGTCACATTTCAAAATGTTCTAGTAACGGCCAACTCTCAGAAAACACGTCTTTAAAGTAATTTAGGACTCACGCGATAAATGGGTTTTCCCGTAAACTATACCCAAATGACAACTCTGTTTTTCACATATTCAAATATATACTAACCTCTCTCTTCCTTTCTCACTCTAAAAAACCTTTATATCTCTCTTTTTGCAACTCCATCAGAGCCCATCTCGAGTTGAGATGTGCCGATATAGAAAACCAATCTCGATTTGCAATAAAACTTTCGGAGACTTGGGCCAATAAACAAAGAATATCCTTTCTCGGAGCTAATTTGATCTTCAAAAATTCATTGGATCATAGCCTCGTCAGTCGTCACCAACCTCAAGATATAATGCTCACTTACCACCAACATAGCCATTGCAACCACCTTTGCCATAACCGCGGAAGCCTCCACCTCTAGACTGCGCCTCATTGACAATGATGCTCCTCTCATCAAGGTTCTATCAGTCCCTCATCCCTTGCTTGTTGCTGAGAGTCACGAATATGAAATCCATGAATCTACCCATCTCTCACTCGCTTATGATTTTAGATTTAGCAACTTCACCGAAAAAATTAAAAGCCCTCAAGTGATCTATCAAAAGTGGCCCAAGCCAATCCTCCAACGAAGTAACAATATTTTACATCTATTGAGGCTCTCTCTCTCTCTCTCTCTCTCTCTCTCTTCCCAGTGTCACTCTCTTGAGAAAAGAGAATAGTGACGTTTTGAAACATTTAGCCTTCATACCTAAGGTGCAATCACTAGGGTAATGTAGTCATTAAAAAAATAAAAATATATTAACTTTTTTACTAATTTTGTGCAATCACTTGAAAAGCGCGTGCAAGTAGCGGCTCCCTAGAATTGTGTATTATACATTTTACTTGATTTATATAATGCTGTTTGTTTAGTAGTATTTTAGAGCTGTAAAATGCATAATATAATATTTTCACTTCTTAAATTTAATAACCAAACAAGGGATTATGGGTGAAAGCAAGCTTTATTGCCTAAGAAATAATACAGTCACAAGAATCCTTTATTATGGGTGAAACATTGATTTTTTTAGTATTATTATATCAGTCATAATCTTGTAATGTTAAAAGTTTTGGTGGGACACCCAATATTACCAAACGGTGGATTGTTGCTACTTCACAAGATAATCCTTTATAATCTTGTATGTATTTTAAGCATAATGCAAGTTACTCTACATAATACACATCCTAAAAAGTGACAGTTCTAAATCACCATTGGGTAACATACTTGTTCTAGACAGTAATTTGAAATGGATCACTTTTTGGCATGTGTGTCATGTGGAATCACCTTGTCTGCCGTTGGATCATACGGCTGTGATCAAAAGATCCCTGTGCTGAAGAGGAAACTTCGAAAATGAGAATGAGATTTATTTTAGGTCCCAATCTTCAACAAATAGATTGTTTGATTGCGTACCATTAAAGGACAATATATGGTGACTCAAGATGACACACATCCCCAAAAGTGACATGTTTCAAATCACCTTCTTAGATGACACATCCCAAAACAGGACCTGTTCCAAATCACCGTCTTAGATACCACCAATCTTGTGGACCACTGTTCAGTTGATCAGTTTTCGACTCTTGGTCAATGACCTGTAGGGAGGGCTGTCAATGGGCTGGGCTCAGTCCAAACCCGCCAGCTCGCATTGGGTCAGATTTGGACCTAAATAAAAGCTTGAGCTTGAAAGGATTTGAGCCGAGTCTAGCCCGTTATTATATTTAGGCCGGATTTAGGCCTAATTTTTAAGTGAAAAACAATTGGGCCTGCCAAAACATAGCCCAGCCTAACCAACCCCGACTAAAGTGAGGGAAAAGGTCGGGCAAGCTTGTTTCCGGCCCGACCCATATTTGATTCGAGTCTGGTTTGGGCTTAAATAAAAAGCTCATCTGAAATGACCCGATTTGTTTCCGGCCACACTTTCTTTACGGGCTAGATTCGGGCCTAGTTTTTGCGGTCGAAAAAAATCAGGCCAATCAAAAGCTCTGCTCGAACCCGACCCAGCCCGTTGACAGCCCTACACGTAGCTACGTAGGGTATAGTTATACATCTAGTGCCATGTATAGTCCACATACAACATGATTACCCAAAAAAACATTACTAATTCTAAAGCAAATCTAAGTTAAATGATCTTTGGTTTCAAGTCACCCATGTGTCTGGTCCACTGAAGAAACAAGCCACCTTCTTTAAACACACACTTGTGATATCTGATGATTGTAATATGAACTCCCCATGAGAACACAGGGTCTTGGGAACTCAGAAGCTTTTAATTATATGCAATAATCATATATTTTTTATTGAAAATTTGAAATTGGGCAGACAAATAGATGGTCAGCTTAGCTTGCCATGGTTGCGTTCATGCTCTAGACATGGTGGAGAGACCACAATCAAAAGAAATCCCAGGTGGGCTGCAAATATTAATAATGATTCTGATCCAATGTTTATTTTTTGGGTAGATTATTGATTTTGTTATTATTATTTTTTATGGGCATGCATAGTGATTGTTATTCTCGGGATCTGTGATCTGGGTTTGTGAATTATGAAGAATTTTCTGTTGTTATTTTTATTTTTTTTATAAGAATTAAGGTTGTTTATTGGTCTCTCTCTGTATTTAGTTGGCATGTTGGAGATTTTTGTTCCTTGGATCTATGATCTGGGTTTGAGTTCTAAAGGTTTTTTTTTTTATAATTTTTTTTTTGGTGGTTTGTTACTATTTTTTAAATGTGTTTGCATGGTGTTCTGTTATCTATCTGTGTTTCAAGTTTGAGGTTTTGGAGATATTGGATTTTTTTATTCTTTTAAATAAATTGGCGTTCATGACCATAATCTTTGATCTGTGATTTGTTCTCTGGTCCAGCATTCTTTTTGTCGTCAATATCAACATCATTTTAAATCAATTAATGATTTATTAATTATTTATATTTTTTGATGGTAAGGTTCTTTGTTGTGTTTCTGTAGATAATTTATTTGAGCTCAGTGGTGTATAAAATAATAACAAAAGCTATTTAAAAAAACGGCTCTTTTGATGAGTACAGTAATTTATTACTTATGCTAATCATATTTCTTTGGTTAAAATTTCTAAATTTAGTTTTTATCCCGACTTTGGATAAGATATGAATGTGAAGCAATTTGATAAAGCTCCTGTCTTCTATTCTACATTCTATGGAAACTATGGAACTTATTGTTAGCATATTTAGTTAGTTAAAATTTCCAAATTTAATTTTTATCCTGACTTCTCATAAGATATGAATGTGAAACAATTTGATAAAAGCTCATGTGTTCTATTCTACAATTTATAGAAACTATGAACTTATTGTAGGCAAATTTATTTGGTTAAAATTTCCAAATATAATTTTTATCCTGATTTCTGATAAGATATATATGTGAAGCAATTTGATAAAGCTCACGTTTTCTATATTCTGCAATCTATGGAAAAGGTGAATTGATTACTTGGGACGTAATCTTAATTGGGTTTATTCTGATTGGATCTATATAGGTTGCATTTTACTTAGCGCAACATTATCTTGGCGATAAACGAGAAAAATGAGGACGAGGAACAAACACAAAAAATCAACTGCTTCCTGTTGCAATCCCGGAAGCCAATGTTCATTGCCCGTTCTCGTGTGGAGCTTGGTAGGGTGCATTCTGACAGTCCATTTGTACTCACTCGTGTATCACAAGGACAATGAAGAGATCCAAGTTCGCTTGAATCATCTACCCCTGACCCGAGAACTCGAAGAGGTCGAGGAGGAGAACTTCCAAATACCTCCTCCCAGAGGCAAGCGGTCTCCACATGCCGAGAAACGTAGAGGGAAGCGAGCACCTTCGATCATTGACGAGTTTCTTGATGACTCCTCCCCAATGAGGCATATGTTCTTTCCCAATAAGAGAACTGCTATAGATCCGATGAAGGTGGCAGGGAATGATACGATGTATTTCTATCCAGCTAGGCAATGGTTGGACACAGATGGAAATCCTATTCAAGCCCATGGAGGAGGACTTCTATATGTTGAAAGCTCGGAGACATACTATTGGTATGGGGAAAACAAAGATGGAGAAACCTACAACGCTCACATAAATGGACCTGCTCGGGTTAGTTAGAATTCATGGTGCTAAAACTTTTTAGTTGCATATCTGATTTCTGTTTCACACACACACACACACACATATATATATGTGTGTGTGTGTGTGTGTCTGTGAAACAGAAAATGCAAGATTGCCAATATGCTTGAAACCTCAAACTTATTTTGATAGGAAGTGTTGTATTAATGAACTCATCTTGAAGTGTTTCTTACTATATTTTTCCTGCATTAGCATGTGGCGCCAGTGCCATGTGTTTGGCATGTGGACCTCCAAATTCCACTTGGCAAATGGCAACACGCTAAAGATATATACGTCAATAAAACAGAATAATTGAAGAAAATAAATGAAAAAGGAATTCAGAAAGTATATAAGTGATAAAAGAGAATACCAATCTAGGACTTGAGTGCAACATTTCTGGACTTTTTTCAGTTTCATTAATTTCATCTATTTTTCGTGAATTGGTGATGTCATAAATTTACATCTATCACAGGTCTCGAGTTCTATAACCTATTGAATTGGATTTTTTGTTCTGTTTTATTTATTTCATTTATTTTTTTCCTGATTTGCTGTGTCATAATATAAACATCTATCACAGGTTTTGATTTCTAATCTTCATATTGAATTGTTGTTTGGGTGCTTCAATACTTTAAATTTTCACGACCTAAACTATTATTTCAATTGATTAGCGCCGTGAATCTGTGTGTAAACGAAGAACGTTGTATACAGCTTATCAGACACATTGAGGGAACAACTAATGGAGGAATCCTTTACAGAAAGGGATAAGAACTAATGCTTTATGCTGATTGGGCATAATCCAAATGATTATAAATTAGAAATAATGCTTGATGCTGACATTGATTAGGCCATAAACACAAGTGATTAGAAGTCCACATACAGCTTATGCAAATTTCTTTTACTATATTTTGTTCTTAAATATCTTTGGCCAATAGGCTCAAGCCTCTCGCAGACATAATAATCTCCCATTTATAAGGTGCTTTATTCACGGGGGACAAAGATTTGACGTGGCAGTCGTTGCTGATGAGGTGATTGAATCAAGACAAATCCAAGGTTCCTGATCTCATTTGTAAAGTCGATATGAAAAGCCTATGGTAGGATGGAATGAGTGGTTTCTTGATTACATGCTTGGTAAATGGGTTTGGCCCATAAATGGCGGGGTTGGATGAAAGCGTGCTACTCTTTTGAATGGTTCTCTATTATGGTGAATGGAGCATCTAGGGGCTTCTTCAAGAATTATAGGGGGATTATTCCAAGGGGACCTTCTTTGTGATCACCAAATCTTTTGCTAAGCTTCTTTATTAGGGGTCAAATTTGGGCATACTCCATGGTTTTAGCCCTACCAATAATTGATCTTTGATTAATCATCTTCAATATGCCGATGACATTATAATTTTTCATGAGCTGACTAGTAGGGAACTTGTGAATATGAAAGATATCCTTAGATGCTACGAATCCATTTTGAGAGGACAAATCAATATCTCCAAAACAATGGTTCTTGGGGTTATGTGAAGGATAATGAGCTTAGTTCGCTTGTTTCTTCTGTCGGGTGTAACTGAGATTCGTTACCATCGACATATTTGAGTTTGCTGCTTTATGTAGAGAAACCTATTAGAGGCTGTTTTGCGATCTTGTGGTGGAAAGGATAGGACGTTGTCTTGCTACTTGGAAGTGTAACCTTCTTTCGGTTGGTGGCTCCTTATTTTTATTAAGGTCACTTTAGCAAATCTCCCAATGTATTTACATGTCTCTATTCGATTACCCATCTTGCTTGATTGAAAGGATTGAAAAACTTGAGCGTGGTTTCCTTTGGGAGGGAAGAGGGGACGTTGTCCGTTTATCCCAAACAAATGGTGGGTTGGGAGTTTGTTGCCTAAAAGAAAATTTTCTTTCTCTCTTTTGGGGTTACCTTGCTATGGAAGAAATATGGTGTGAAAAAAGAGGGGTGTGATATTCTGAATGATAGTCCCACATCGCCTGTGGGCTGGAAGCCTTAGGCTATATATAACCTGGGCAATCCTCACCTTACAAGCCGGTTTTGTGAGGTTGAGTTAGGCCCATGAATTTTACATGGTATTAGAGTAGGTACCACAGGGATGTAGAGAGACACGTTAAACATGGGGGGGCGTGAATGATAGTCCCACATTGCTTGTGGTCTGGAAGCCTTGGGCTATATATAACCTGGGCAATCCTCACCTTACAAGCCGGTTTTGTGAGGTTGAGTTAGGTCCATGGAATTCTGCATATTCCACTCGCTATTAGCTGTCATGATTCCGAATGGTGGAAAGGGGTTTGCGCTTTTATGCCTATGTTTGATTTATGCATGAGGTCGGTAGCATTAATGTCGAGAGTATATATTTTTGGGCGGATCTTTGGTTTGGCAAGTGTCTTATAAGTAGGCGTTTTGAACCTTCAAATGCAATAGCGCCTCAAAAAAGTTTTGGTTCTGCTCCTGCAAAGGTTTTATGTTTTGGTTGGACTTGGAATAGTATTCTAACCATTGCCAACTTACAATATCGTGGCTTAGCTATGACGAATTTGTGACCCTTTGTTTGAAAGAGGAAGAATTGGTGGACCATATTCATCCATTGTAGTTTTACCTTCAAAACGTACAATGTCGTGGCTTAACTATGGGGAAACAGTGATCCCTTTGTTTGGAAGAGGAAGAATTGATGGACCATATTCTCATAATCTCATCCACTGTTGTTTTACCTACAACATTTGGATGAAGATCTCTTGGTTTTGGATGGAGTGGGTATTCCTGCATGATTGTGCATGCTTATTTGTGAGATCAGTACTAGTGGCGGTGTGTTTGGTTAGAGAGGAATGGCCGTATTCTTCTGGGGCAGTGGACTTCCATACAGTTTGGTTATTTCTGCTATTAGAATCATCATTCTTCGATGGGCGGGACGACAAACAGATTTATGAATTGGGCCACACCAAGATAGTGAGTAGGTGGAGAGATTGGTTGGGTCCCCCCCTCTTGAGGTGTCTCCTAGACTGTGCACCTTTCTTATGACGTTTATGTGGGCTGCAGCTGTTGAGTTTTCTTAGCTGTAATTTTCCTATGCATTGACTATCTTCGTTTGGTGGTTTGGACTCTCAGTCCTGGCTCTTTTAATAAGTGTCTGGTGCTAAATAATTCACTTAGCACTTATTACTAATATATATATATGTGTGTGTGTGTGTGTGTGAAAACATATGCCTAACATAGTCATGTGTAGAGACGCAACAAAGTGTGTGTGTGTGTCTTTGAAAACATATGCCTAACATAGTCATGTGTAGGGACACAACGAAGAGTGTTATCGTCGCTGTTACATTACAACATGGCTAAGCAAAGACATAGGAATGCACATGAATAAACTTGGGCCTTTGCTGTAATCTGACAACTGCACATAGTGCTAAACCCAGACCAGCACAATGCATATGGACATCAACTATCATTTTATCAGAGAAAAGGTCTTGGCTGAAGACATCAGGTAAGTGTTGAAAGTATCAAAATGGGGACATAATGGTAAAAGGGCTTTTCAAGAGATAGCAATATCTCCGACAAACTTTTAGTGAAATGATGGCGCTGCCACCTATCTTGAGGGAAAGTGTTGGAGAGAAAAGATAAATGAGGGTCTATGATGTATTCCAAGCCACACAAAGATAGTGAAACAAGAGAAAAATGCACAAATGATAAAGGAAACAAGTAGAAAATGATACCAGTAAAAGAATGCTGTTTCCACCCAATTTTCATTCATAAAGTTCAAAACTAATGAAAATTACAAGTATGCAGTACTTATAATAACTAAAACATGCCAAAATGTAAAACTACTAACTACCTCCAAATTTAAGAACTAAGCTCAAACACAACTCGAGTCATCTCCCAAACTACCCTTAATTAATTTATGAACCAAGTAATGATTAGTAAGTCCCTATTGTGCTGGAAAATAAAAGTACCACTATTAAATTTCACTTACATGGCATTTCGGGAACATTTTTTTGTTGCAAAGTTCAACATATCTCGAAAGCTCTTGACCACATAAAAATTTCGAGGTGATAACAGCATGTAAGACCCCTATTGCATCACCAAAACATATGGGACGTTCTCCACATATTCCTTCCTATTTCTCCCCTCCACTTCGCTCTCTCACCATATTTCGCCCTTATTTTTGCAGTGTAATGATAAATACTCCTTCGGTTGGTCTTTGTTTCTTGTCTTACCTTATTTTAGTAACATTTCCTCTACAAACAATGATGGGTATACCGGTATACTATCTCAGGGGTGCATCATCCTCCTACTGTTGGAGAAAAATCGACCTTGTCGAGTTGGAATAGTCATTGTTGTCACTGTTACCATTGTCATTAACGACAGTGCATAATTTCCCATGCGAAGTGCAATGAGTGTGAAAAAGGTTGACCAAAACCAACGACCTTGGCCGACAATTTAGATGACGTAAGCATCACCTTTTACATGATCAAGACCTCCCCATCCTCATCAACACTGACTTTTTTTCCTTCATATTCTTCTTCATGAGCGTCCGACCCTTGGCATTCCTCATTGTCCTCTACATGATTTCATCATCGCCCTCGATCATATGATTTGGGTGTGTTGTCATACATTTCCTTGAACCCAATTATCAACTACACCATCGATTCAATCATTATTAGGGGCTCTTTTGGACTCTTCAGTCCTCGCCTCGTGGTGTCAAATTCATCCGTATATAACAGGAAAATTTTCTTTGATCGTAGTCGTGCTAGAAATGCTTGTCTAATTGCTTCCGATAAACTCCTCTACCTTAAGGTTCAGTTCATAAACATCCGCTACATCCCTGATCTGCTGGATGCAGATTTTGTCCCCATTATCCTAGTTAAGACTGTTCAGATACATAGCCAAATGAGTAGTGTCTTTATCATGAAGTTTTGCATGGGTGATTATTTGATGGAACTCTTTTGTATAAGATACAATATCTATACATCACTGTTTTTAAGTTTTGACAATGCTGTGCTACTGTTGGACTGTGTTGTGTTAGAAGGGGTTGGTGTACTACTAGTTATAGTTGGGTGCCTCATAAGTAAGTAGAGTAAGTTGTGTTCTTTTTCTATTTTCAATAGTATCAATATACGTTAGATATTGTACAAAGTATGTAAGGTAATAATATGTGGGTGTGAGGAATTCTCTTACAACCCTAATTTTCTCCCATCTCTCTTCTCTCCTTCCCTCTTCTCCAATTTAACCCTAACCCTAACAAGTAACCACTAATCTTATTTTGTTATCAGAGCAGGACATCACAAAACCCTCTTGTTGCTTATGTCATCCTTGTTGTTGCTAATTTTATCAGGGTCAAAGCTTTGACCCCAAAATCCACCTTTTTTTTTCTCCAAGTGGATCGAAATTCAATTTAAGTCAGTTATTCCCTTATGCACTTTTTCATATGAAGTCAATTTTTTCCCTCATGCAACTTTTTCATATGAAGTCATTTTCCTGGTGTTTCAAAGGAGTTTTTTATACACATAATCTTCGCATTTTTCTCTCTCCTGGCTCTGTGCGTTCAAAACGGAGCTCGAGACTTACTGCATTTAGATTAAATCTTGAGGGAATTCTACTTCTAGCTTTGTTTTGGGGATATTTGATGTATATTTTTTTTATCGGTAGGATATGTGATTGTAAGAGAGCTCTATCGATTTTTCTGTTTGTGGTGTATCTCGCCTGGTTCATGATAATTGGCGACTTCGATTCCTATGCTACAGATTGGTCGGAATTCGTGGGTGATTGCATGGTACAAGTGCTGGGCTAGGTCAGATTGTTTGTTGTGGATGCTGTGGGGTTTTGACTAGCAGTATTGCTGGGGGTTAGTAGTGTCCTAACAACTGTGTAGAAAATTCTGGTGCTGATTATTGAAAAGGAACAATGGTGCTAGTTAAGTTGTTTAACAATGGAAGGAGTGAAGATGCCTGTGAGCAGTGGGTTTGATAGCAACCATGGCTGCTGGTTACAACTGTCAAGTTTGATAGGACGAACTATTTAGAATGGTCAAAGCCAGCAGCTATGTTCTTGGGATCCAAAAGGAAGTATGAGCATGTGATTGGTGCAATGCCGGAACTTTCACCTACTGAACCTAAATGTGGAGATTGGAAATGTGACAAACTCACCATTATGACGTGGTTGCTTCACTCAATGCAGCCCACTATCAACCTGTTGTTTATATGTATGTTGCTACCACAAGAAAACTACGGAATGCAGTCTGTGATGCTTACTGACAAAAGCAGAATTTAGTCACACTGACACAGAGATAGGACCAGGATCTTGTGCAGCAAGCCTCGAGTATGCATGCCTCCTCCTCTCACTTAGTCGGATCCACACATACTTCATCTTCATCCCAGCCCTCTGGATCACTGATTCATGGGCGACTGACCATATGTCTAGTATGTCTTCAGTATATGATTCTATGATGCCTTTGTCCTCTCCATATAATATTCATGTCTCCAGTGGCTCACTTCTCCTGGTAAGGTGGCCAAGATAATGTGCATGTTGGTAGTTTTTCACTTGATTCTACACTTCATATCCCTAAAATGCCAATGAATCTTCTTTCTGTTAGTAAGATCACTAAATCTATGAACCGTAGTGCGACCTTTTTCCCTCTCTCTGTCTCTGAGGAGTCTCTACATCTTTGAAGATTAGGATACTCTGAGATTTGTTGTTGCTGCTACCACTACATCATTGGAGTCGTTTCACTTATGGCATCGCTATCTTGAACATTTACCATTGTCGTATTTGTACCTTTTGTTTCTCGAACTTTTTAGCTTTTATGATCACAAAGAGGCCGTTGAAGCATTTTCGTACCACATCCTATTGGTAGTCATAAAAGTGAGTTCTATTTCATGTTGTTCATTCTGATGTTTGGGGTCCTTCCCCTATTATTGCCCTACATGGTTATCAATATTTTGTTACTTTCATTGACAATTGTGTTCGTTATTCCATCCTATTAGTAGTCATAAAAGTGATGTTCTATTTCATATTGCTCATTCTAATGTTTGGGGTCCTTCTCTTGCTATTGCTCTACATGGTTATCAGTTTTTTGTTATTGTCATTGACAATTGCACTCGGTATTCCACATTGTTTCTGACGAAAACCAAAGATGAGGTTAGCTCTATTTTTGCTCTCTATCACAAGTTGGTTTAAACTCAATTCCACGCTAGTGTGGAGATATTATGATCTAATAACGAAGGTAAGTATTCCTCCCAACATCTTCTTGTTTTTGCACTCATGGAATTGAGTGGCAAACCTTTTACCTTTAATACTCCACAACAAAATGAAGTGGCCGATACCTCCTCAAGGTTGCTTGGTCCTTGCTCCTTTCTATGAATGTCCCAAAACGTTTGTAGGGTGATGTTGTTTTAACTACCATCTCATCACTAGAATGCTTTCGTTTGTTCTAGGGGGCGACTGTCCTTAAAAGGTGTTGTGTCCTGGAAGTCGCCTCTTTGTTGTACCTCTTTGCATTTGTGGTTTTCTCTGTTTTGCTCATGTTCTTTCTACACCGTGAAAAACTCTCTCCTAAAGCGATGAGGTGTATAATTATTGGGTATCCTCCATCCCAAAAAGGGTATGAGTGCTATGACCCTTCATCTGGAAAATGCTTTGTTACCATGGATATCACCTTCTTTGAATCCACCCAATTTTATGCTCCTCAGTGCCTTCTTCAGGGAGAGAAGTGCATAAAAGAGGAAGAGAGCATTGATACTCCATTGGCATTGCATATGCTATTAAAAAAAGTAAAGATGTTGTTGAAGTAGAGATTGAAGAACTAGTTAGTGCAAGTGATCCTAAGGTGGTGAAGGAAGAGTTTGATAACTTCGGGAAAAAACCAATTCTTCGAGAGGAAAAGAAGATGAGGATCCTTCCTCCCTCTCTCAAGACAGATCAAATGTCATCTCCTAACGTAGAGTGGTAAATCTCCCCAATTTTCAGATTTGGATCTTCCCATTGCTTTGTGCAAAGGTACGGGGAATCGTATTAGTAAGTTAGTATCTTTCCATGCTCTTTCTGCCTCTTATTCTAATTTTATCTCATCATTGGATTCTGTTTCTATTCCTAGTTTGTCTCTGAGGCCTTGTCTCAAATAAAATGGAAAGAGGCTATATTGCAGGAAATGAAGACCCTTGAATAAAATTATACCTGGGAAATCACAGAACTTCCTGAGGGAAATAAAGCCGTTGGGTGCAAGTGTGCAAGTGAGTGTGCACGTTAATCGGAAGAGGCATGATGCTGCCCAGTAGATGTGTCATGTGCAATTCACATGAGGACACTCCCGATTACGATCCAATTCACTGTCCAGATGTGTCACTGATTTGGAATGCATTCAGGTCTTCATTAGAGTTATTCGGATGCATGCCAGGAGGGTGCAAAGAAGTCCTCGCGGACTCCTTTATATTTGCTGATGGGTATCTGATCTTTCACAAGAATGCTGATTTGTGCCATGTTTTGATCTATTTGGAAGGAATATCTGGAAGGAATGCAATCTCAGAATTTTTTAGGGTCGCAGAAACACCTTGTAGGTTGTGATTGATAGAATTATCAGATGGGGTTCTCCCCTGGGTCTAGATCGGCAAGGGTTCAAACTATGTGTGTGCTATGGAGATTGGGGAATTTTGGATATCGCACCTAAGTCTCGTGTCTTTTGCTCGCCCTCCCATCCTTGGCTTTTCCTTTGCTTTTTTGTTTTTGTTTTTTTGAGGCTCTTTTTATCCTCTTCAAGCTCTCTGCTCGCCTTTGATTCAAGATGTAATTTTATTATTTCAATGAAATCACATCTTTACTTGTAATTTTTTTTTATTGTGTTGGAAAATAATTTAGCAGTATCAGATTTCATTTGCATGGCATTTCGGAAACAATTTTCATCACAAAAGTCAATGTATCTCAAAAACTGTTGACCCCAAAACATTTTGAGGCCATATCAGTGTTCAAGAAGCTGAATCACATCACCCTAGATTTGAGGCTCGGCTCTGATCATCAAAATATTCAGGGCATTCTCCACGCATTCCTTCCCATTTCGCTCCTCTGGCTCTAGTAAACCTTATTTTGCAGTGTAGTGATCATAGTGACCAAGTTTAGGTATAGGGATAAAACGGCTCCAAAACTAAACGGAAAAGGCGGTAAATTTTGGCAATTTCAGGAAAAAAGGGAAGATTTCATAAATTAAAAATTATTAATTATTCTAAAAAAATAAAAAATTTATATGGTGTGACCAAACACGGGTTTTAAACAGGAATAGAAGGAGTAAAAATGTTTCTTTAATAAAAAATCTTTTCGGGAAATGACTTTTTTCGCTTTTTTTTTCAAAAAAAAAAAAACTCATTTTAAACGTGTTTTTTTCTTCTTCGAAAAAACACGTTTTTGGTCACTATGGTAGTGATAGTACCACCTTGGACTGGTCCCTGTTTCTAGTTTTGTAGTGCTTTGCACTGTTTCCTCCGCCACAAAGGACCAAATGATGGGTGTACTGACTTGGGAGTGCATCAGTCTAGTCCCATTTTATCCTATTAGGAGTAGATGGTCATTGTTTAATTCAACTTGTTTAGGAGTACAATGGTATGCTCTGCTGTCGTCCATCTTAAAGAGAACAGTGCCTCTGACCCTGATACATGTTGGTCTGTAAGGTATGAACCATAACTCCTTCGCAGAAATTCTTTTCAAATGGGGAACTTTCAAGGCACCCAACTCATTCTTCAAAACCGATGCAAACGAGCTTTCAAAAAACGGGGGAGAGAATATAGAACTAGAGGTGAGAATAAGGCAATTTGAGATAAAAGAAAATAGACCTTCGCCAATGGTGAAGTCCTCAAGCGTGTACTGTTGGGTTCACAGGTTCAAATTCCATGCTTACCTATTAACTCAATTGACCTTCCAAAAAAAAAAGAGACAAAAGAGGATACCTTTCTCCTGTTCTAAGAGGGAAGGAAATGTCATGTAAAATCTTATTATGATGGCTCAAATGATCTTTTGATAAAAAACAAAACACCGACTCAATCTCAACCTTGCGCTTCATTTAATCCTAACCATCCATTTACTAGAAACGCCCCAAATATCCTTAAGCTTTCATTGTATCATCATGTTCATTCCTTGGGTTCTATCCATGCATCACATATGTGGTTGATCTAGCTTTCATAAAATTTCCTCAACTGTATGATCCAGTCAATCGACTTCATATCGGACAGTCAGTGCTCTCCTCAGTGACGTCTATAATTGTGATTCAAAACTTTTCCCATGGGATGGACTTGCTCTAATAGCAATAGACGTAAATGACAACTTTCAAGTAAGAGTAGAAAAGAAATTGAAAAACTAAAAGAAAGAATAAGACAATTCAAGGTTTACCTTTCTCTATTTCCAAAGATGAAAGATTAATCGTTCCCATAATATTTGTACTAAGGAAAGGATTCATTTATAATAAAACTTAAACGTAGATTCGCTATGAACCACATGTTCAATCTAATATAGATGGAATTCTCTGGACCAGCTCCCTTCTACTATAACCTCTCTCATAGGAGAAGACTTGTACGCCATATATAGGCATATGTAATCTCTCATTTTCGTATTGGAGGGGTGAGGACGCAACAACCTCAAGCTTATTTATCTAAAAGGGAAAAATAATAATCTTAGTACTCCATTTAATAATAAACCCTAATTCTTCTAAAGGATTCCAATTCCTGTCACTAATATAAATCTATATAATAATAAGTAAGCTAAAATCATTGAAATTTCTGAAAGTATTCACATGAAAATGTATCCTATTTGAGTCGAAGTCCATAACTCTATTAATAGTAAATTGAACTCTTGATTGTAAAGTTACTCCCTCGAAAAGGTTGGTGGGTCAAAATGCTTAAAAAACTAATGAAAACTACGTGCATTCATTTGACCACCAATTAACCAAATTTAACTTTTCTTCTCTGACTGTGTCTCAATCTGATTTGTTAGGACTCTGTACAAGTCTTTTCAACAAGTGGAAATTTTTTATATTAGATATGAAAAAGGAGTGGGTATCACTGTTACACTTAGTTGGGCCCCTGTTAGACATACTATATAGAAAAGAAAGAAACATCTAAAAATACATATAAAATCAGAAACAGGGCTGGAAAAAATAAAACTCTCTAGAAACAATGCTTGAGTTTTTTCAGTGAAACCATTGACATTCTCATACACACACAGTATTTCTTATCGTTTATTCGGAGTTGGAAGGTGTTAGAGATTTAGTATAGAGCCAAAAAAATCGTACATAAAATTGGTGACAAACTCCACAGAAAAAAAATGTTCAGGACATTGTCATATGCAGTATTTTTCCAACCGTTTATTCACAGGTGAAACATCAGAGATTCAGTATAGTGCAAAAAACCCGCATAGACAGCCGGTGAGATAATTGCACAGAAATATAAATGAGACTCACCTGTGAATGGATGAAATCTATGGTTATTTCTGAGGGTACACAGCATCAGCCGAATGAGGGCAGCCGTTTGATGTACCTTTTGTTGAACTTGATCAGTTGAGAATGAGTTAGTAAGAATTAGGTTTAGAAGATGATAGAAGGAAAAGGAAGGAGAAAAAGAAGAAGAGGAAGAGCAGAGAGAGGAAATTTGGGTTGTAAGTTCTAGTTGCTCACCTCCTTCATTTATTAGTGTGTGTGTGTGTGTATATATATATATATATATATATATATATATATATATATATATATATATATATATATATACATATCAATTATTACAATGAATAAATGCATCCTATATAATCTCTATGGGTGCAACAATCATAGTTACATCAACACTCCCCCTCAAGTTGGTGCATATATATCAAACATGCCCAACTTGGATATAAGTTCATGTAATCATGACCTTCCGAGGGCCTTAATGAGAATATCTGCAATTTGTTCTTGAGATCTGACTTAAGGAAGGCAAAACTCATTGGCTTCAACTTTCTCTCTAATGAAATGGAAATCAACTTCAATATCTTGGTCCTTTCATGGAATACTGAATTCTCGGCTATGTGTATGACAACTTCATTGTCTCTAAAGAAGTATAGGGAATTGTGCTTTGAGTTCTAAGTCCGCAAGAATAATTTAATCCACATTCCTTCACTCCCCCCCTGTGACATGGCCCTATATTTAGCCTCAACACTTGAATTGGACAACACATGTTGTTTTGTACTCATCAATGTAACTAAATTCTCTTCAACAAAGGCACAATAACTGGTGGTGGATCTTGTATCACTGAGGGATCCTGCCCAGTTAGCATTTGTATAAACTTTCAAATAACAAAAATGTCCATGATTGCCATACAACAATCCCTTCCTTGGACTGGATTTCAAGTACCTGAGAATTATATACACTGCATCTAAATGTATGGTCCGTGGAGCATGCATATGTTGGCTCACAACACTAACAACATAAGCAATATTTGTGCTAGTGATGTAAGATATATCAAAATTTCAACCAATTGATACATCTGAATATCTCCTCAAGTGGCTCTTCATCCTCTGAATTTATCCTGTGGCTTGGATCCATTGGGACATTAGAGGGTTTACACCCTACCATACCCGTCCGATGAAGCAAATCCGCCGGATACTTCTCTGAGAAATACAGATACCCTTCCTTGACTTGGCAACATCTTTTCCAAGAAAATATTTAGAGGAACCAAACCTTTAATATCAAACCCATTGCTCATATACCGTTGGGTCTAGCCAAACCTGACAGTTGCATCACTAAATGTCATAAACCAAGCCCTTCGAGATTGTTTCAATCCATAAATTGCTTTCCTAAGGCGACATACTTTATCCTTCTCCCCCTCATGTGTAAAACCAGGAGGGAAGGACATATAAACCTCCTCTTTATGATCTCCATGAAGGAAAGTGTTCTTAACATCAAATTGGTGAAGGGGCCATCTCTTATGGGAGGCAGAACATCTACACATCTTAGAACCAAGGAAGTTTTCAGTATCAGCCATATGAATTTAAGGGGAAAAAATGATAGAATTTATTATCTAAGGGTATATTATAAAACATCCTCTGGATTCGACTTTTTATCCAGTCCAAAATGGGTTTCTTCTCTCACTCTGGATATTTTGTGAATGATTGTGTAGAAAGCCATTGAATCTGGTCTCCCTGCCAAAGATGCGAAAATCATGTGCGTGAAGTACTCTGAGCTAGAAAAGAGTTGGGGAGAAATTGATCATACCCGCCATTTATATGTATTTGCATTGGAATTTTCAGATATACGCCCTGATCCTGATTTCTGGAATAAATGGCATGAATTTGAGGTGCAACATGGAAATGAAGACATCTTCAGAGAAATGCTTCGCATTAAGCGCTGTGTCTCAGCTACTTATAGTCAGGCTAGTCTTTTCCGCCTTTAGGTTTTTTGTGAAATTATTTTATCTGGGAGTGTTCTATGAATTGTGAGGAAATGGTACTCCTTATGCTGTATCAGTTTATTAGATTCAACAGAGCTAGAGATGCGCTCCCAGATACAGTCTTAGGATATCTACAGGTTTGACTTCTAGGGTGATAGTGACTGAGGGCTTTGAGTCATTCGAGTTTAAGCAAAAATGGAGACTTTCTTGTAAAATCCCAAGTCAGTTGAAGGTTGATATTTTTATTTAATAAGAGAAATTGATATTCTGTAACAAGAGATTTCAGAGAATTGTTTGTATAGGTTAAATTACTTATAACAAAGGAATGACAAGTATTTCTTCAATGCTATGAATCAACGTCCCTAATTTGGTAACTGTTCCATTATAGGGCTTTTGCTCCATCAGTTAAGTTTGAGCTTACCTTCAGATTTCCTATGTAGAATGTGAAGCTTCAGGGATATTCATGCAGATCCCTTCACTTGGAATCAATGCAAAGAAATCATATTTGTATGCATAAGATGGGAAGATAAAACCATCAGTATTAATTGATGAAATTGCATAAACATTACTTTTGTAAATATGGTTAGTCATAGGGGTGTGCTAATATAATGCAAAAATTTGAAGTCTTAAGCATAGAAATGAACCAAGATTTAGCCATACTTGAGCATCATAGACTAACATAAACATTAAAGTGACGCAGGACGAGACGCTAAAAACCTAATATGCGAATTTGGGATTAACTTTAGACTGAATTGAATAGTGGAAATATTTGAAATCACCCAACGCATAAAATTAATTCAATGAATTCGATAAAATAATTAGATTAATCCATTTTGGTGTTCGCATGCATGAAGATTTCCTGATCTAGAAAAACGGCTCCGATGAAGGAACTCGAGTTTCGTTCTAGTTTAGGGCACCAAGCGATAATTACAATATCGTCTCTCGACTCCTCGGGGATTTTAAATAAAAAAAGACTTGAAGAAATAGTTCATAAAAGAGGGAAAATCAAAAGATATCAAGAAATAGGGTTTTAAGATTTTTTATTATTTTTATCAACGAAAATAAAGGAAGATATTACCTAACAATAATTCTAGAAAAGAGAGAAATAAAAGGATAGAGTTCCTAGGCTTCACACCAAGGATTCCGAGGCTTCGCACCAAGGCTGTACGTCGGCTTCGCACCAAGTCGTACGAAAAATGAAGATCCACTCCTCAAGTTTGAAGGATTTTCTCCCTCAATTGAAAACTCTTCGCAAGTCTTCTAGGGTTTGCACAAAAGCAAACTCTCTTTTTCATTCAATCAATTAATTTTTTTAATAATGTCTTTACAAGTTTCCGCCACAAATCCGTTATTCCATCAAATCTCGGACGCATCTCACGGATGTCCGTCCATGGGTCACAGATGTCCGTTGCCTACGCTGCACACTAAACCAGTGAGTGACTCTTTCCACGAACATCCATCAAGGGGTCACAGATGTTGGTCAATGGGTCACAAATGTCCTTCAATGGTTCATGGATGTCCTTCGTATGCTGACGGCGCTGATTCTTTATTTCTTTCTTTCTCTTTGCGCTTTCCTCTGTTTTGTCTCTGTGTGACGTCCTCGTCATAAAGATAGTCAAATCCCAACCTACTCAGGCATAGTGACAATTTTAATGTAAAGCTACCTCTAGAACAATAGGAAAAATCCCATAAAATAAAATCGGAATGGGGTGGTGATTTATATAGATCATCTTATCTAGGAACTCCATCCTAATCCAAATATAAAATTTGCCATTAAAAGATGGATAGTTCTATTTTCACCCTCTGAAACTCTAAGATCACCCACCTTGCACGACTAACATCCCCTAAAGGTGCAAGGTAGGTGTTCTTAGAGTTGCCGTTGGAGCAAATAGAGATATCCTTAAAAGTTTAATTCTTCTAAAGCTAAGAGGAAAAAAGGCAGCGAAACTGATCCAACCTTAGCAGTGGCAAGGAAAATCTTCCCCAACATCTGTAATGTGGGTGGTCCATCATGAAAGATCAGGGGAATTCTAAATGACCCATCTACTTCATTTTGTGGGGCATCCATTGTCATTTGATGTAATTATCACTGTTATACATCCTATCTTCATCCTTTATTTGATATAAGCTTATTATTTATATTTTGGATATGATCTTTGTAACAAACCTGATTTATTAGGACTTTATTAGTCATATTCCTGCATGAAGCAAATTATCAGTGATAAAATTCTTAGGCCTAAACAATCGATTCTTGTCACAAATATGATAATTTTATATTTATATGTCAGATTACATTATTATATATATATATATATATATATATATATATATATATATATATATATATATATATATAAATTGATGGCTGCACATGTTTACAATGGCCTTAGTCTTGACTTGACCTCTATAATAAACATGTTACGATACAATAATTTACTGGCAGTAAAAACATGGTCATCAATAATTGAGGGTGGGTTATACATATGAGTAGTTTGTTGCATATGATAGTGATAAGATCAATGATCCAGACGGCTTTGCCAGACTGAGCTAGATTTCGATTGAGGGTTAGTGTGACTGAATTCAACTTGGCCACAACTGCAAAGGGTTTCCTGATGGTGAACATCGTAGGTTCGGTTAAAACCCTTGGCCACCAACTGAGCTTTGTATCTTTCACAGATCCATCTGGTTAGACAGTTTCTTCTCTTCTGGCAATATAGTCACTTCCCATGTATTATTTTACTCAAGTGCTTTCATCTCCTGAACCATGACAGTCTTTCATTGGCTGAGTCAGAGTCAAAACACGAGAAGGAATAAAAATAGAACCCAAAGATGGGATAAATGAAGAATGTAAGGAGGACAAAGCATTATAAGACACAAACTTACTGATAGGATGCAAAGTACAGGACAATGACCCCCCTTATGTAGCACAATAGGCAGGGCCATGTCAGACACAAGAGGCAAGGAAGTTTTGGTTTCTTGCGGACTAGCCTCTGGGGTTGAAATTTGGTTCATAATCTGTGAGAGTGGGTTTGAAATTTGGTTCATAATCTGTGAGAGTGGGTTTGAAATTTGGTTCATAATCTGTGAGAGTGGGTTTGTTCTTCCTCTAGGGTTGAAATATGGTTCATAGTCTATGAGAGTGGTTTTATTCTTCCTCCATGTCCCCGAGTAAGGACCTTCCCAAACTTTTTTTTCTTGCACCTTTTATTTTGGTCATTTACTGGAGCATATGCTTGAACATGCTCTTCTCCGTCTCTCCACCCATCTTTGGGCACATATATTTGCACATCTTCATCCTTTTCTTGAGCACAATAATCTTCAATCCCACACGATTCTCATGAATGTGACATGACAAATCCTTTCTACTCTCCTGAAGAGGGCATTGGGGAGTGCCAGAGGCAATATGGGGTGGATATAAATAATGTAACGTCCATAGACACAAACTGTCTATCTGACACAAGATCACAACACTTGTACCCCTTTTGAGATGGGGGGTATCCAATGGAAACACATCAAGCTGATTTGACATCTGATTTATTGCGATGAATATTGGGTACTTGGGAAAAACGCAAACATCCAAAGACCCTAGGATCCGAAAAGAGCGATGAGGAAAATAACATGCGAAAGGAGGATTTTCCTTAAAGGATAGGAGTTGACATTCCATTAATTAAAAAACGTGCGCTGAGAACAACTTCATTCCACAAGTTCTTTGACAAATTCATCCCAATTAACAACGCCCGAGCTACCTCGAGTAGATGACGGTTCTTCCTCGCACCCACTCCATTGTCCGACCGTAACACTTTTACAGATGCATTGTACTGGTTTTGAACAAGTTTATGATACACTGGAAAGATGGAGACAACTCCATCCTTGGTTTTCATCATGTACAGAGTGGTGAGACTGGTACTATCGTCATTGAAAGTTACAAAGTAATGATCGCCAAACACAGAAGTAACCAGATATGGACCCCAAACATCAAAGTGCACTAGGTGGAAAAGAGTAACATCCAATAACTCACTGGATAAAAGAACGATGGTGTTTGGATAATCGATGAACCTCACATTTTAACTGGGAGGCAACGAATGAGTTGAGTTGTTTTGGAAACAACGCGAGTATCTGAGTTACAGGAAGGTTTCCCAAGTGTAAGTGCCACAAATGAGCAGTCTCCAATGAGATGATAGCAGTTGCAACTGAAGTTGTCTTTTCTGAGAACCCTTTGACATTGAATAGGTAGAACCCTCTCTCTTCACGACCATGACCAAAATTCTTTCCAGTCAACAAGTTTTGAAAAAGACATAAGATGGGAAGAGGGTAACACTGCAATGGAGTTGTTTAGTAGGATTACCAACTGACAAAACGATTAAAGGTATTTGATTAACGCGAACAATCCCTTTCCCAGTATTTGGACTAAGGAACTGACGGGGACGCCGACATAGTAGACATCGGATACGGGCCGTTTTACGTGTACCGATATTGGAAGAAGCGGAATGGAAATCAGAACCAGGCGTAAAGGACAAAAATTTCAGAATCAGGCGTAAAGGACGAAGACAAAATTTTCGTTCGATCAAATACGTATTTCCATTGAACAAAATTTCGCAGATTGAATTCTCTCGAATTCGAATTTGAAATATCAAGGTTAAAGTTGTCTTTTATTATTTAATTGTTTTAGGGCTTTCTTTTATTTTAAGACCTCCTATATAAGGTCATTAAGAAAAACAATGTAATTAGTTTTTGATTAATGAAAAAAAGAGCTTATGCTTTCTGTTTAAGATGAGCAACTACGAAGAGTGAATCTTCTTCCCGAGTAGGGTTTGGTGTGAAGCCAAGGGTGCGAAGCCCACAATCTATCATTTACTATCTCTTTTGATCTCTGTTTTACTTCATTTTCATAAGCCCTAAATTCAGCCATTACTCTTTCAAATATTCCGAAAATCAAGAACCCTAGATCTCACTTGAGCCATTAAACCAGTCCACATCCAATACCCGAAGAAAACCAGTGATCCCATCATTGGATTGTGAGCGCCCTAATATGGAAAACTTAGAGTTCTACCTCTAGGACCGATCTGCACCGCAACTCTAACAGATTTAGTGCAAAAACTGGACCCTTTCTTGAACCCGAACATGATCTTCCGTATGGAAAACAATGAAACCCTAAGGTATTCGCTTTATTTTCAGATTCATTGTTCAATTTAATTTAAATTAATTTTGGCAAGAAATTAATTCATCGCATTCACGTAGTTTAGGGTTTTGTCCTGCGTCAGGGTCTCATCATCAACACAAATTGTTACACGGTTCAGGTAACAAAGAAATGGATTCGAACGGTGAATACATACCGGGTATGTGGTTTGTGGCTTCGGAATCAATTATCCATGGAGCTTGAAATGACATGGAAGAATGGGCAGATCCAACAATACCTGTCTCAGCCACTCCTTGAGTTTTGAACTTACCACATAACACAACCATTCAATTCTCCCATTGCAAGACAATCAGCCTCGTAGGTAAGGACACTAGATAAACACTGCACTACAGCATGGTATAACTGTTAGTGGGTTGCACAAAAATTGACGGAAAATAGACAAGAAACTGCTTCAAAGCACGATCAGATCGTTGTCTTTAAGATCGTATTTGCCCCCTATATGCAACAGGATAACGACAAATTCGCCTCCAAGATACAATGAAGCCTCAATGAAGCACCGATCTGTCACACACTACAACGCATAGTGTGCGACCCAACGAAACGAAAACACATAATGCTCAAAATAATCAATACCATGCTTTTGTCCATGACACAAAAGATGATGAAACTCTCCAAAACGAATATCACGAAACTCGAGTGCTTTAATAACAAATTTCAAACGATGGCAATCAAAAGTACATTTCCTACTCACAACCTTGAAAGTCGCATGCGTTCTCAATATGGACTCACCACCATCTGAGCATGAAGATGAAACGCTTGAAGAAGGTAGAATCCGTACAAAATGGGAAAGCAACAATTACACATGCAAAGGCTATATTCTCACCGATAAAAAAAAAGAGGCTATATTCTCAACGCTCTTGCCGATTGTCTTTTTGATGTCTATCAAACTTACAAGACTGCAAAGGAGATATGGGAGGCTCTTGAACGAAAATACAAAGTAGAAGAAGCCAGCGTGCTCATATACTTAGTGAGTTATTTAATTTTAAGATGAATGATTCTAAACCCATTTTGGAGCAAGTGCACCAGATACAGATTATCTTCAACAATCTTGTGGCGGAAGGAAGCACAATAGACGAAGGTTTTCAAGTCTTTGCGATTATTGGAAAATTACTGTTGGGATGGAAAGATTACCGTAAGAGTTTGAAACACAGTAAAGAAGATCGAACTATGGAGGAACTCTTGACTCATCTTTGCATAGAAGAAGAGGCTCGTCTACGTGACAAGGAGGAGAAAACTGAACTCGTATCCAATGCTCACATTGTTGAAGATCCATCCACATCGAAGAACAAAAACAAAGGAAAGAACTTCAAACTTAAGCCGCATAAGAAGGATTTCAAAAGAGGAAAAGATAAGGAAAAGGCAAAGAATGGTACTTGCTTTTATTGCAAGAAACCTGACCATTTCAAACGTGATTGTCGTGAATTCTTGAAGAATAAGAATCAGGCAAACGTTGTGGGTGAAGAAGACCTCGTTGTAGTGATCTCCGAGGTCAACATGGTAGATGGTGGAAGTGAATGGTGGCTCGATTCTGGGGCTATTAGGCATGTGACCTTTGATAGGAATAACTTTGTTTCCTATGAAAAGTCACATGATGGACATGAATTGTTCATGGGAAATTCCACTACTGCTAAAGTTGTAGGACACGGAAAAGTTGTTCTAAACTTTACTTTTGGAAAATCTGTCACCCTTAATGATGTATTTCATGTCCCTGAAATCCAGAAGAATTTTGTATCGGCTTGTATTCTTAACAAAAATGGATTTAAAATTGTGATCGAATCCGATTCCATTGTACTTTCTAAGAAAGACATGTTTGTAGGCAAGGGGTATGCTTCTTCCAGAATGTTTATGTTCAGTATCAATGAGAAATCTGCTTCTTCGATTTATATGTGTGATTCAATATTTTTGTGGCATAATGTATTAGGACATTTAAATTTACGTTCTATGAAAAATATGGTTAAATTAGAACTTCTTCCTAAATAACATATAGATTATGGTAAAGATATATGTAGTATTTGTGTTCAATCTAAAATGATAAAGAAGCCATTTAAAAGTGTTGAAAGACAATCGAAACTATTAGATTTAATTCATACTGATTTATGTAGTTTAAATAATATTACTATTAGAGGAGGGAAAAGATATTTCATCACTTTCATTGATGATTGTTTTCGATTTACATATGTTTTCCTTCTTCAATTAAAAGAGGAAGCATTTAGTAAATTTATTTCTTATAAGGCCTTAGTGGAAAATCAATTAGATTTAAAAATAAAGGCATTGAGATCGGATAGGAGAGGTGAATATATGCCACATGAATTTTCTGAATTTTGTGACAAGTATGGAATCATTCATGAAGTCACCGCTCCATATTCTCCTCAATCCAATGGAATTGCCGAAAGGAAAAATCGGACTCTAGTAGAAATGGTAAATTCTATGTTAACAAATTCTGATTTGAATTCAAATTTATGGGAAGAAGCATTATTAACTGCATGTTATATTTTAAATCGGATATCTTTTAAAAAGGTCTCTAAAACTCCATATGAAATTTGGAAGAACAAATCTCCCAAATTACATTATTTAAAAGTATGGGGTTGTAGAGCATTAGTTAGGGTACTCGATTATAAACGTACAAAATTGGGTTCTAAAGCCATTGAATGTATTTTTGTGGGATATTCTATTAATAGTCCTATATACAGATTTTTGATGTGTGAGCATAATAATATTTTTGAAAAGGATTTAATTTTTGAATAAAGAGATGCAGTATTTTATGAGAATAACTTCTCTACTATACCTAAACCTTTAGCATCCTCTGATTTAGAAGAATCTTCTTATTCTCCTCATCTCTCTAGTAGTGAAGGTGAAGCAATGGAACCTATAAGAAGTAAAAGACCTAGAAAGCCACTGATTTTGGTTCAGATTTCTATGTTTATCTTGTAGAAGGAACTAGAAATGAGAAAACTAAGAAAATGGAGTTTATTTTGAATATCGATGAAAATCCTTATAACTTTTGATGAAGTTATTAAGTTTATTGATTTCGCATTTTGGAAAGAAGTCATAAATGATTAAATGGATTCTATCATGTCCAATAATACATGGGAATTAGTAGATTTACCACAGAGATCTAAACCCATAGGTTGTAAGTGGATTTTCAAAAGAAAACTTAATCCTAATGACACTATAAATAAGTTTAAGGCTAGACTTGTTGTCAAAGGTTTTAGGCAGAAGCATGGTATTGATTATTTTAATACCTATGCTCTAGTGGCTAGGATTTCTTCAATTAGGATATTATTTGCTCTTGCTTCCATATATAAACTCAAGGTTCATCAAATGGATGTTAAGACAACCTTTTTAAATGGTGAACTTGAAGAAGAAGTATATATGCAATGGGATAACGGCAAATTCGTCTCCAGGATACAATGAAGCCTCGGTGAAGCATCGATCTGTCACACACTACGTTGCACTGTAGTGTGCGACCTAACGAAATGAAAACACAGAATGCTTTGGTTGGCACACGAATTCTAAGGATTCAGATGTAGGATTCGGAATTGCAAGTGAATCAAAATCCCTCCTCTAGCCTCTATTTATAACTTTTGAAGCACCTTTTCAGGGGCAGTTGTGCCTGTCGGTTGCTTGCAATCGAGGGCCTTGATTGATCCGATCAATGGTTGCAAAGATCCAATGGTCACACTCGAATAGTTACAACTTTTGGTATTCAACAGTCATTAACTAACTTGTCCGAATCTGACCGTTTCCATGAACGGTCAGGACCTGCCTAGTGCACACATGCGGTGCACATGTGTGAAGGCAATTTGTGCTCGGTCAATAAGTCAACTGATCGAATCATCTCAGATCAAATAGGAAATGATTCTCAAACTCCTCGCGATGATGCAGTCGTATGAAGTGCACAGTGCGCCTTAAAAGCGCCAATTGTGCCATTCGCACATCGCATGCGCGACGGCGAACCGCCGCTATGAGCTATGTTCCTCTTTTCAAGCTTAACAATATGGAAGGTAAGTTTCCATATATATGGCATAGATCTTCTTTATGAAATAGTGAGGTGGGACAAAACTTTTGCAACACTTTTAAACTGGCGGTGGGAAAAGTTTTCCTCCAATGTTAATTCAAAATTCAAATCACTTTGACTTTAAGGTTGAAAGTTCAGTTTTCTCCTCCTTATCACGTAAATGAGCCTCTTTTTCTATGCGAAGATGAGTCAAGAGTTTCTCCATAGTTCGATCTTTTTTAGTGTGTTTCAAACTCTTACGATAATCTTTCCATCCCAACGGTAATTTTGCAATAACCGCAGACTTGAAAACCTTCGTCTATTATGCTTTCTTCCGCCACAAGATTGTTGAAGATAATCTGCATCTGGTGCACTTGCTCCAAAATGGGTTTAGAATCATACATCTTAAAATTAAATAATTCACATACTAAGTATGTGCGCACGCCGACTTCTTCTACTTTGTATGTCCGTTCAAGAGCCTCCCATATCTCCTTTGCAGTCTTGTAAGTTTGATAGACATCAAAAGGACAATCGGCAATAGCATTGAGAATATAGCCTTTGCCTGTGTAATTATTGCTTTCCCATTTCGTACAGATTCTACCTTCTTCAAGCTTTTCATCTTCATGCTCCGATGGTGGTGAGTCCATAGTGAGGACGTATGCGACTTTCAAGATTGTGAGTAGGAAATATACTCTTGATTGCCATCGTTTGAAATTTGTGTCATTAAAACACTCGAGTTTCGTGATCTTCGTTTCAGAGAGTTCCATCTTTTGTGCCCTGAAAAGGTGCTCCCAAAGGTTTTAGATAGAAGTATGGTATTAATTCTTTTGATACCTATGCTCCAGTGGCTAGGATTTCTTCAATCAGGATATTATTTGCTCTTGCTTCTATATATAAACTCAAGGTTCATCAAATGGATGTTAAGACAACCTTTTTAAATGAACTTGAAGAGAAAGTATATATGGAACAACCAGAGGGTTATATCATGCAAGGACATGAAAATAAAATTTGTAAACAAGCTCCTAAACAGTGGCATGAAAAATTTGATAATATTATTTTATCATATGGATTTAAGATTAATGAATCAAATAAATGTATTTATAGTAAGATATCAAACGGTAAATGTGTGATTGTTTGCCTGTATGTGGATGATCTCTTAATTTTTTATACTGATTTAGAAATTATTACAAATATAAAAAGTTTTTTAGCTTCAAAATTTGATATGAAAGATATGGGTGAAGCTGATGTAATTCTTGGAATAAAATTATTTAAACAAGATAATAATATTATTTTATCTCAGTCACATTATATAGAAAAACTGTTAAAGAAATTTAAACATAATGGAAAATTAGTACCAACACCTTTTGATCCATGTGTAAAATTAAAACCCAACGATAGCAGAAGTGTATCACAATTACAGCATTCTAAAGTAATTGGTAGTTTGATGTATGTTACTCATTGCACTAGACCCGATATTGCTTATGCAGTAGGGAAATTAAGTAGATATACTAGTAATCCTAGTCATAAATATTGGAAAGTAATTGGTAGAGTATTAAGTTATCTTAATAAAACTAAGGATTATGCATTACATTATATGGGTTATCCTACAGTACTTGAAGGATATACAGACGCTAGTTGGAACAATGATACAGATGAATCAAAGTCTACTAGTGGATGAATCAAAGTCTACTAGTCAATGAGGTCAGGACGATACGTACCGGGTATCGTCCGATACATTCAATGTATCGGCGATACATTGAATGTATCGGTTTGATACATTGAAAAAATCGGTTTTTTGAAAAAAAATCCCAAAAAAATCCCAGAAAATCCCAAAAAATCTAAAAAATAATATTTATTTATTTTGTATTTATTTCAACTATTTTTGCTTGTATTTTTGACTTATTTGATGCATTATTTAGATGAATATATAAGTAAGATGCCTATTTTGTAACTTAACCCAAGTCACATGCCTATTTTGTAACTTTTTTTTGTCTTAAGATCACATTTTTGACTTAATGTAATAGATCTTCTAACATTATGTTCGACCAGCTGATCACATGCCTATTTTATTAACAATATTTCATAATTTGATCGACGCAGACACGCAGTCACGCATAAAGTAAATTACAATGTATATTGACAAAAATAAATTATATATTGTCAAAAATAATAGCTATGTTGATAAAAATAAATTTAATTGTACATGAAAAACTTACTTTAGAGCCACATTGAATTTCGTGGTGGTTCTTGGCCCTCATGATCATCGTCATCATCGGTGCGCGAGCTTTCCGGCCTTTGCCTATAATGTTGCCCATATTGATACCCATGATTATATGTGCCCCCTTGAAACTGAGGCTCAGTGTAGTACGTAAAGGCCGGTCCTCCAAAAATCTGACCAACGAAGTCATATGGCACCGAATAGGTTTGTTGTGGCTGGTAGTATGGGTTACTAGTTGTTGAATCTTGATTTTGCAAATGAATCCCGAAGCTAGAAGTCATATAACCCATATCCGTATCATCTTGTGGTGGTGGTGTATGATATGATCCCGACGCTCCTCTTCCTTCCACCCCTCCCATTCTAAATATAGGAGTGTCGAACTGTGTTAACGGCGCCGAGTCATCGTCCCATGCCGCCATATCTCTATAAGGATCAGAGGTACCAGCTTCCTCCCCTCCACCACTAGTGCCAACGTCCCCTCCACCATCATGCCCTCCACCATCATCCTCACCACTCCCATCATCACTACCGGGCTGCGTTTCGTCATCAGATCCAACCACTGAATGACGATTCAATCTTCTTTTCCGCCTCGGTGGTTGGGAAGCCTGCTGCTCCGCTACTCTTTCAGCATTGTCCAGCCATTCAGTGCTCTCACTATCCAAGACTGGCTCTTCTCTCTCTTCGATCCATTCATTCAAAGGATCATCCTCCTCGAATATATAATCCAACTGGATGGGATCAAAATAATCACCGTCACCAAGGTAGAATATGATAGATGAATTAGTATAATATGTAAGTAAGACTTCATATAATTGAGGATCTAAGACTTCATGTAATTGCTTACCTCGGTGGGTCGTCAGTATATTCCTAACCGTTAATCGCATGTTGTAGTGTCAGTAGACTAACTATTCCAATCGGTCCATAGATAGTCTATTTCTTGTCTCAGTATGAATCAGAGAGAAAGTCCTCCAATTAGCTCACAGGTTGGACGAGGAACACGTTTGTGACAATACCCTCATTGCTACCCGCCTCAATATCGGACCATCACCTCCATAATGCATCCACCAATCATGGGTTTGTCGTGTTTAATTTAGGATTGCATAAGGGGTCACAAATGACCCATGTCTCTTGTGAAACATGTCAATCTATAAAGATGAAACACAGTAAGGCACATATCAATAAATAGATGATAATATCACATGACATTTGACTTATTACTTATAAGGTATGATACTATGATCACTCACATCTCTTATGGCTTGGCCTTGGTCCGCCAACTCAGGGAGCATTCTTTGGATTACATTGAGCAAACCGGTATACACTTCATCGATTGTCGCCATTTCGAGCGTCGATATCTTTGGAAGGTTGGATTCAAGTAGTGTGCTACACAACAAATATGAGCAATTTCATCAGTATATGAAAATAATGAATAAATAAATAAAAATCACTACATAATTGTGCAACATGTTATACCTGCTGCATGCAAGTACTGGTGAAATTGTGCATCCCACCTCTTGTCGATAATCGCCCAGTATCGTTTATATTTTGTAGGGCATTTGGTTTTTATAGCCAATTTTGCCTTATCCATTGACTCATAAACGTACTCCATTGTTGGTTTCTCATCACCATCAACCAATCTCAACAGTGGTGACATACGCCCAAAGCTGCGTCTTTGTAGATCGGTCGACAACGATCGCAAGCTAGTCTCTTCGTCGTGGGAGTCCTATTTCATGTTGATTCCATTCTTGACGACACCATGTTTTTCAGCTCACGCCTATATCTACCCAAACTCAGTAGGGCTAAGAAGCGTATGTTGCAAAATGTGTAATCGCAGGTCGGAGCAACTCATTGTTCGTGAAGGCTCTCATTAAATTGACCAACTTGTCACTGTTGTACAGGTAGGAAGTAATCGTTCTTCCCTTTTGAATAGTTGCCTGTGCCTTGCTTCTCTTTCCTAAATCCTCAAGAATGAGGTCCACGCAATGTGCGGCACACGGGGTCCAGTACAGGTGGCGTCTCTTCGCCATTAGTTTTAATCCGGTGACTTTGTAGTTTGCATTATACCACCACAACCCGCTGCTCTCCAACCTCATGAACTACCATATCCATTAGTTTAAAGAGGTAGTCAGCAGTCTTTACGTGTCTAGAAGCATCAACTGATTTCAAAAATACTGTCCCGGCATCGCTGTAAACCAAAAAGTTTATCAAACTCTTCTTTGTGGGACCAGTCCATCCATCCATCGCACATAATTGTGCAACCTCTCTCATCCCATACATCCTCAAAGCTCTGTACATAGGCAGTTATCTCATCGTACTCATCTGTTAGTAAGGGCCCAGATATCTCATATGGAGAAGGCTTTTTAACTCCTGGACCAACTTCTGCACTTGTATCAATCATGCTTTTGAAGTACGGCGAGTCTGCTACTTGGCTCGGAATGTGGTTGTATATAAAAAACTTGGCAATGGATTTTCCAAGCTTCTTCCCCATTTTTGCAAGTGAGATTGCACTCAATTTGGTTTGTTTGGAGCTTTCAGTGCGATACATGAATGGATCCATAAATGTACGACCTCTAGTAGACGACCTATAATCCCCCCCAGATGCTGCCCTACGCAACCCGGCAGTCTGCTCAACATCCTCATCAACATCAACAACATGTGGCCTATGACTAGATCCACCACCGGTAGCAGGCATGGATGGGCCCCTCAACCTGGACCGAAACCGATAATCGGCTTCTTCCTGATCTCGCCGCTGTTGTGCTTCCCTAGCACTCTCTCTCATAGCTCTCGCTATCTGCTCATCCTCATCCTCATCATCCTCAGGTGCACCTGATGTAAACTCTGGATCTGGCCTCCTGATTCTCTCATACATTTCCCTATCACGATCGGCTTCAGCTTTTTTCTTTCCCTTTGCCGCTTGTAAACTAGCTCTGATATTTTCTTTTACCTCTCTGGGTACACTAGGACACCCTCTTGTCTCTCCCTTTACATGAGCCAGATGCTCCTTTAATCGTGTGATACCTCCTCCCAGCAGTTTTTTTCCACAAAGATTACATTGAATCTGGAGTCTATTACCATCTATTGCTGTACCATATTGCCACGCTGGATCTGTCGAACGTACCATATTTATTTATTTCACCTGCATGAATGAGCAAACGATTGAAAATAAACATCTAATTTACACTTGAAAATAAAATTTACAAGAGTAAACATCTAATTTACACTTGAAAATAAAATTTATTTTTTAATTATTGCTATTTTAAAAATATCAGATTATATTTTATCAAATTTATTTGATATTATTATAATTTTTGAATATTTATTTGATATTATTATAATTTATGAATGTTTATTTGATATTATTTTAATTTATGAATATTTATTTGATATTATTATAATGTTTAAAAATTTATTTGAAATTTATTCCATATTATTCTAATATTTTATGGGACATATTCCATAATATTAATTATTTTAATTATATGTGACGGTCACATATAATCAATATGGGCCACATATAATTAAATTTATTATTAAAATTAATATGGGTCACATATAATTTAATATGTGTCCCATAAATTTAATTATATGTGACCCATATTAATTTTAAGTTTAAATTATATGTGACCCATATTGACCCCATTATGTTATTAATTATATGTGACCCATATGATATGTGACCCATATTGCTTACAGGTGACCCTTAATTATAATTATTTATATTATTTTTTACCCATCAATTTAAATATTTTAAATGGGGTCACATATAATTATTTTTGACCCATCATATTATTTTTGACCAATTATTTATATTATTTTTAATTAATTTAAATATTTTAAATATTTTAAATTATTTTTTCCCTCTTCTTAATTTAAATATTTAAATTATTTTAAATAATATTAATTATTTTAAATAATTTAAATAATTAATATTTAAATAATTTAAATAAGTGTAGATCTACCCTTAAATAAGGTAGATCTACACTTATTTAGTGTAGATCTACACTTATTTAGTGTAGATCTACCTTATTTTATTATTTAAAATGATATAAAACGGTAGTAAAATGATAAACACGTACCTTCCACGTTGATCCCGTGATTTTTTGTGCGATTTGGCGCCGATTTAGGGTGTAGATACTCAAAAAATGTGAGAGGAAGAAGAGAGGAAGAAAGAAATGGGGAAAAAGGGGTAACCCGACTAAAAAAGTCGGGTCTATGGGTGGGGCCCACGAAAAGTGAAATTATCGGACAATAATTTGAAATTATCATTCGTATTAGACGATAATTTCAACTCTACAGGTTTTTTTAATTGCAGCCAAATTATCGTCCGATACAGACGAAATTTTGTCCGTATCGGACGATAAATTACTCATTTTAAGCTGGTTACGATACATAGGGTATGTATCGTACCGCTAACCCCTGAAACCGATACGTATCGTCCGATACGTATCGGTATCGGACGATATTTTGACCCATGTCTAAGAGACAATTATGTTAGTCAATTACTTCGTGAAGGAGTAATTACTATAAATTCAATAAGGACCTATGCAAATTTAGTGGGTCCATTTACAAAAGGTCTTGCAAGAGATGTAGTAATTAAAACATCGGAAGGGATGAGTTTAAAGCCTAATAGATTACATCACCTATGATGGTAACCCGACCTATTTTCCGCAATCCAGAAACTTAAGGTTCAATGGGAAAAACAAATCATAAGAAGTGATTGCACATTATTAAAAGTGTGAGTATACAATTCAAACCATCTCAAGTAATAATGTGGTACTTGTAACGTAAGGAAGAGGTTGAGATAATTCTTTTAATCAGTCTATAACATATAATGTTGAAATGTCTAAGTTACAAGAGTATTTCTGATAGAACTGACCTATATGAGTTAAAAAGTGTGGCCGCTTCAAAGATAGATAAAGACTTTTCTTGAATAAAACTCATGAATATCGGGGTATAAGCACAAGGCCATAAAATGTGTTGGCTGTAAAAATGAAATGAAACTTAGATTACTTATGTGTGTGATATATCTGGTTGATTATATAAGAAAATTAGTTCAAGAATTTAGATCACTAAAGTTTTTTATCAACTTCGATGTATTATCACTAAGTGAAGGTTCAATTCCTTAGGACACCTTCATTTATGCATACCGTAGTCAAGAAGTACTCAAAATGTGGTACATATATATACTGTCTTTGATTATCAAATTTCATATTAACGCTAAGTACCTATTTAACAAAATAGCGGAGGAATGCTGATATTTATTTTGTAAATAGGGGAGGAATGTTGAATATTTAACAAAATAAATATTTATTATTAATTTAATAATATTTATTTATTAGTTTGCTTATATTTAAATGGTTCCTTAAATTTTTGGTTCCATGTTGAAAAAGATGATTTTGCTAATACCTGAAATTTCAACCTTCAACCTTCAAGTCAAAGTGATTTAAATTTTGGAATTAATATTGGAGGGAAACTTTTCTCACGACAAGTTTAAAAGTGTTGCAAAAGTTTTGTCCCACCTCACTATTTTACAAGAAAGATCCATGTCATATATATAGAAACCTACCTTTCATATTGTTTGGCTTGAAAAGAGGAACATAGCTCATAGCGGTGGTTCGCAGCCGCATGCGTGTGTGCATGATGTGCGAATGGCGCAAGTGACGCTTTTAAGGTGCACTTTACACTTCACACAACCGCATCGTCGCGAGGAGCTTGATGAGCCTTTCCTATTTGATCTGAGATGGTCCGATCGGTTGACTTATTGACCGGACACGGATTGCCTTCACACATGTGTACCGCATGTGTGCACTAGGCAGTTCTCGACCGTTCATGGAAATGGTCAGATTCGGACAAGTCAGTTAATGACTGTTGAATACCAAAAGTTATAACTGTTTGAGTGTGATCGTTGGATCTTTGCAATTGTTGATCGGATCGATCAGGGCCCTTGATTGCAAGCAACCGACAGGCATAATTACCCCTGAAAAGGTGCTCCGAAAGTTATAAATAGAGGTTAGAGGAGGGATTTTGATTCACTTGCAATTCCGAATCCTACATCTGAGTCCTTAGAGCATTCTGTGTTTTCGTTTCGTTGGGTTACACACTACAGTGCAATATAGTGTGCGACAGATCGGTGCTTCACCTAGGCTTCATTGTATCTTAGAGGCGAATTTGCCGTTATCCCGTTGGCTCCTCAAACTCCTCAAGAATTCGCCATTCGCGCCAGCGCATTAACACGCTGCTGAAGTGCGTGCTCGGCGGCAAACCGCCGCTATGAGCTATATTCCTCTTTTCAAGCCAAACAATATAGAAGGTAAGTTTCCATATATATGACATGGATCTTTCTTGTAAAATAGTGAGGTGGGACAAAACTTTTGCAACACTTTTAAACTTGTAGTGGGAAAAGTTTCCATCCAATATTAATTCAAAATTCAAATCACTTTGACTTGAAGGTTGAAGGTTCAAGCATTGACAAAATCATCTTTTTCAACATGGAACCAAAAATTTAAGGAACCATTTAAATATAAGCAAACTAATAAATAAATATTTATTTTGTTAAATATCCAACAATAACAACCTATACATGCCATGCAATTACTAGAATAATCCCACGAATTGCTGCTTCAACGCGTAAGCTTCAAGAGTTTCCTCAAATCAGTACAAATGGCTACACAGCCATCCAGACGAGACACTCAGATTTTCTCAGAGGGCTGTCTTTCTCAACACATGAGAGACCCAAACAAATCAAGAAACTAATGGTGTACTGCCTCACCTTTACCAGTCTCAAAAAATTTCTCAAATACACCAAACTGAGACTCTTAAGCAACTGAAAAATGAATATATGTCCTTAGATCTCCTCCAAATCAAATGAGACCAAAAAAATATAAAAGGTATCATAAAAACAACCCAAATGAACATAAGCACTCACAACTCTTGATCTCACACATCTCGAGAATCCAGAAACACTTGAACTGGTATTCATTTTCAGCTTTTAAAGAAAACTTTAGATCTCCTCCAATACTGCTCTAAAAGATTCAAAATGAAAAAATTGTGCAACCACTTGTGACTGAGTAAAGGTTTCGAACCCGAGAATAGTAACCACAGATACTCATGAAACATCGAAATTTCTAAGAAACCGTTCGAAACTTCATTTTGCAGCCGTTAAAATCAGTTAACAGCTTAATTAATGATGTTCAACTTAAAAAACGATCCAAACCATGTTAGTTCCTGAAGGTAACTGAGACCTGCTCTGATATCAAGTTGATAATGAATTAGGGTTAGTAAGGATTAGGTTTAGAAGAAGATACATGAAAGAAGAAGGTGAAGAAGAAGAGGAAGAGAAGAAGATACAAGAAATTAGGGTGTAAGTTCTAGCTACTTAACCCCTTCATTTATTTGTGTGTGTGTGTGTGTGTGTGTGTGTGCATATATATATATATATATATATATATATATATATATATATATATATATGGAAAAGGGTTTCGTCCTCCGATGGAGGACGGTGAGTGTCCTCCAAGATCCTACATGGAGCTCTATGTGCCACTCGTAACACTATTTTGATGCCACATGGAGCACACGTGCATTGCTTAGATCATCTTTGAAAAATATAATTGAAACTCATCTTTACCATGTATTTTTTTAGAATTTAAAGTTGGACCGTTAAAAGTAGTCCAACCTTGACTTGTGCTTTAAAAATATATTTTTTGATTTTTTTTTAATTTAAAAATTGATCTAAACAACGCACCCATATTCCACGTGGCACCCAAAATGTGTTTTGAATGCCACGTGGAGCTCCATGTGTATCTTGGAGGACGGTCACCATCCTCCATTGGAGGACCTAACCGGCTCCCTATATATATGTCACTTATTACAATGGCCATACGCACCCCATTTAATTTCTATAGACACCAATAATAGTTGAATCATAGGTTACGATGTATGATATGTGTTTAATATCTTTGGCGTATGTATGTACTATATTATAATCTTAATATAAATGCTAGTGAGGAGCTGTTTCTCACTAAGCCTTCTCATTATATCACCTTCTCTCTGGCTCTCTCTACTCTTTCTCTAACTCTAAACCTAAAACCACCTACCTAACCCTGATACCACTATCCAATACCACTCAATTCTAACTTGGAAATCTTCTTGGTATCAGAGCAGCTGTCCAGAGAACCTCATGTCAGCAACTACGCAGATGTCAGCAGGTCAAAGTCATTGACCTTGAATCACCACAAAGTCACCAGGGTTTGAATCGGTTTCCCTGCTGAGTGTTTTTCTCGTCTGGAGCAAGGGCATTTGACGCCTCTATCACTGATTTTCAACAAAACTTTCGGTGATTTTTTCTCGGCTCAATCTTACAGATCTGCTAGTCCAGGAGATTTGATGATTTTCTGACTGCATGGGAGGTATGTATATGCTCCAAATTTCAATTTCCAATCAATTATTCAAGTCTCGTGTGATTTCAATGGGAAGTAAGAGAGATGCAAAAAATTGTGGTTGGTTTTCATGTTTCCAACCCTACTGCTTTCTTGTATGGCCAATCTGACGAGTTCTGATAGTGGTTCATTGGGCTTAGTATTTTTGTGGGCGTTATGATGCCTCTTAGAAATTACTGTTGCTTGTGGAGGAGATTTGATTAGCCCAACTGAATTTGGTTTTTAGACCATCTGTGTATACCGTGTCTGATATGTGTTTTCTGCCACCTATGAATCTGATTTTATGTATACCAAGTGTGTACATATAATGGAACTGCGTACTGCATCCACACCCAGACCCAAAATGAACTTTAACGAGGCTGAAAAGTGGGATGCTAACAACGCTATTAACCTTGGTTGACTTAGGAGAATTGGATTAGGGATTTATGGTGAACTATGATTTCTAATTCTAGCAATTTCATTAATATTTTCAAGCTCCCTTGAAAGTAGAGAGGGACCTTACTTATAGAGAATTGTGGGGAGACTAACCATTGGATGCTTGACAAATGTTAACTCCCATAGGATCATCTCTATTCTTATGGTTTTCTCTTTAGGAAAACCCTTGGAAGTATGTCAAGCGTGATTGATCCAATAGAATTTCTACAGGAAGGCTTGTGATATGGAGGAATTTGGATAAGGGTTGCCAAGGAATTGTGGGAGTTCTAGAGACATCTATGGGGTAAGGGGTCGGGTGATCTCCTCTTATATTAATCAAACATATTTGGATGGTCTATTCAATTTTAAAGGCTCCTACGTTGGAAATTGTATTGGTTTAAGGTGAGGTCAAGGTTTCAAAATTTTAAAAAATTGTGTAGATCAATTTGGGATTTGCGATATCACTAGGGTCAGGAACAGGACAAATGGGGTGAAAATTGAGTCAAACGGAGATCCAAAAGTCAATAGGGGTCAAAGTTGGTAGATTTGCTCTTACTGTTTCTAGTTCAGCAATGACAGGCTGTGTGATTACTAGTCACACACAGCCAAACTGCACAGCCACAGCTAAACACAGCTCAATTAAGCTGTGTGACTAATAGAATAGTAAAAAGGTCATTACCCAGTGCTGGTCCTGTACGTACGTGTAGTTAAACAGTGTATATGAAAAGGTTTTGCTGCCAAGGTAGCTGCACCATAGAGCTGTCTGGGGACATAAAGGGAAAGTTGTGATCAGGGTTGGCATTGGAAAGTGGTCTTCCTTTTGAAATATAGCAAGTAGGTTTCCGCCATCATAGTGGGGTGTGTACAGTTCGTAATCGAGCATGTTGGCACAATAGAGAAGAACCATGGCATACTCTGTTTGAGCACCGTCAGTGTCCAAGAAATGATCCAAGGGACTAATATTCCTCATGAAATTCTGAAGAGGGTCCCTGACATGGTTCAAAATCTTGTCCAAAACCGGTACATAGCGGATGATATGTATCTGTTTCGGAGGTCACCGGTATGATACTTTTGAATGTATTGTTCCGGTGCTTTATATATATTGGTAACGTATCGGACGATATATACCAATGTATCATCCGGAATGGTAGGCATTGGACGATATGTGCCGGTTTTGGAGCTGGATGATATTTACCAGAAAACCCGTTTTTTTAAATCATGGTCTTTGATAAGATGGGCAAGGATATTGCCGTTTGCATAGAGTGTGAGGATACTGAAGCTTGAGGAAGGGAGGGTGAGCATTTTGAACAGACAGGTGGGTACGACTAATGGAGAAAGTGGTCAAATGAGTGGATCAGCTGAGTCAAAACCAAACGTGAGGAACCTTTTTAAGGCCAGAGATAGAATTTACCAACTTGCATATATAATTTGGATCAAGAGGATAATTTGATAAAGAAGTGAGCCCAAAGTTAGTTGGGTAGGAGTTTTTGTTTAGGGATAAGTCCAAGTTGGAGAAAATCTTTAGGTCAAGTAAAATAACATTTAGTGTAGTAGATTTTCCCTTCTGATATTAGTCTCAACCGCTGATCCTTTGAGCATTGATAAAGATCATTGAGGCGAGCCAATTGAACTGCCCAGAAAATAAACCCATGATCATGTTGTGCCTCCTACCTCTTGACAGGGATGGACTTTTTAAACATTTCAATTGAGCTCCTGATTCATTGTTATCCTCTTCATGATCCTGCCTTCCACTATGGTTCCCCATTTTTTCCCCAACACCGGCATTAGAGAATGGGTAGTTCAGAAATTCTGACTGAGAAGGTACTTGGTGGGTAAATTTTTTGCTCAACTTTTAATCTTTATCCTTCTTGAAACAAAGATACTTCCTTCTTTGATTTGTTTGTAATGGGTAATTTTTCTTTGGGTAGCTTTATTAACACCCACAAAATCTTGGAGGAAACCTACGCCAAAAACCATTGACTGCTTTGAATCAGATGACGGAGATTTTCGCCTCAATCTTCTACACAAGGGATCTGGAGACCATGAGCGGATCATCAGACAGACGACACTGTCGTCACGACAGTTTTTGATTCTATGTGGCACACAGATTCCAAAAAAGTGGCCCTAAAATCACATAGCACACATCACGCTCAAACGTTATTTGAGGGCCATTTTTTGGGATGTATGCCACGTGGAATAAAAAATTGACTGTCTGATGGTCTGCCCATGATCTCAAGATCCCTTGGGTGGAAGATTGGGGCGAAAAATGATCTCCAACAAATTATTCAAAGCAGTCAATGGTTTTTGGCGTAGGTACCCTCCAAGATTCTGTGGGTGTTAATAAAGCTACCCTTTTTCTTCTTACCAACAGTATCAATACTTGGAAATTGAGATTTCCCTTCATAAGACAGTTAAGACTGAATATTAAAAGATAGCTTGCGAAATTGAAAGTCGAAAGGAATCAATATTTTCATATGACTTCAGTATATAGCTGACCCAACCAGCTGCGGCGTTCAGGTGAATATCCATCCGTCCAAATGGTCAAGCCTCGGGAGCTGAATAGCTATTTATGAGCATGCAAATCAGTGAAACCTTCACTGATTTGGGGGCTAAAAATATCGGCACATTTTCCATGGTCGGCGGTTTCCGAGTGATCTGAGCACCAGCAGTGGCACTAGGGTCGGTCATATTATACCAAGTCTTCAGTATATACGCCCATGTAATTCTGGTTACAATTAGATCCCATATAAAACAGGAACCATAATTCTGTATACGCATTGAATTTGTATATATCCAATATTTCTGGTCTTCATCTAACAGGTTCGATCTTTTGTTCCCCAGGTTGACATAATCGGAGTCAGTTGCTACTCTTCCAAGGACCTATGGACATGGAAGAATGAGGGCATCGTGCTGCCAGGAGAAGATTCGGATCTCACTCACGACCTCCACATCTCCAACGTGCTTGAGAGACCCAAGGTAATCTACAACGACAAAACCGGACTCTATGTAATGTGGATGCACATTGACAATGTTAACTACACAACAGCCTCTGTGGGTGTCGCCATCTCCGAGTCGCCCATAGGGCGTTTCAAGTATCTATACAGCAAACGTCCACACGGGTATGACAGTAGGGACATGACTGTCTTCAAAGATGAAGACGGCAGGGCCTACCTCTTTTATTCTTCCGAGGATAACAGCGAATTGCATGTGGGCCCTCTCACTGACGACTATCTCGACGTGACCAAAGTAATGAGAAGGGTTTTAGTGGGAGAACACAGAGAAGCCCCTGCGGTCTTCAAGCACCATGGGACTTACTACATGATCACTTCGGGGTGCACCGGGTGGGCCCCTAACGAAGCATTGGCTCATGCTTCTGAGTCAATAATGGGTCCGTGGGAAACAATGGGGAACCCTTGTATAGGAGGGAATAAAATTTTTAGATCAACGACTTTTTTTTCGCAAGGTACGTTTGTTGTTCCAATGCCAGGTATGCCAGGTTCTTTCGTGTTTATGGCTGATCGATGGAGCCCAGCTGATTTGAAGGATTCGAGATACGTGTGGCTGCCTTTGACTGTTGGGGGAGCAGTGGACGAGCCACTGGAATATAATTTTGGGTTCCCATTGTGGTCTAGAGTGTCCATTTACTGGCACAGGAGATGGAGACTGCCAAATGGATGGAGAAGTGCCCAAAAGCGATAATTGCATTTAAAAATTAATTTGATGATAAGGAAATCCAATAACTGACACCAGGGTCAAAGCTGCAAACAGGACATTCCTGAACAAGATATGCATCCATTCAAATTTTCCACCATTCGATCATTGCTGGATACAAATCTGACGGTGATGCGATGCTGCTAATGCCAGTTTGCAGCTGTAATGGTAGCACCCTATATTATTACTGTGTATTATATTTCCCTATCCTATTGATCTTTTTGGCATAATAATGGTCTGACTTTGCAATATCCGTTATTCTAGTTAGCTTGTAGTAGAAGTTGGGTATTGTATGTGCAGTGGTCTCTTGATGATTAAATTTTTTCTGAGGTTTGAGTGTTGCTTCTGAAGCCATTGGATCTCACTCTGATTATTTGAAGTTTGATTTATATATTATAGATTTTGTATAGGGTAACTGACCCCTTCCCAATCTAAATCTATTTTGGGAACGGTCGGTTACAGTATCCCAGCTCTATTTTATATCTTTTGGTTATGATTTGAAGATCAAGCATGACTTTGATTATATGGTTGGCCTCATCGGACGGCTAGACCAACATCGGTTAAAAGTGCTTGCGAGGCAGCCCAAGTCTGTTCATGAATATGATTGGGACACCAATTGAATTTGGCATAGAAGACATCTTGTTTTGCACTGGTTTTCCTCTTTTCGTCATCTATGCCGCGAGATGCATCTACTCGTGACTATTATTCACTTCATCTTATATTCAAGTGAATTGATCGCGTAATATTGAAAGCAAAAGAGAGAGGGAGCGAGACAGAATTTATATTACTGATCAAACCTCATAAAGAATTCCAAATGCATCACCTTCGAGAGTATGACAAGTGGTTATCTTCAAATTTCTTAGTTGTATTTTTCATGTGTGATTTTAAAGTTTTACGAGGTTTACAGGGTCGTTATTAGAAAAATAACATTGCATGCTACATCAGCAATGGCATGAGAATTTACAGTTTGGAAAGTGGACAGAATCACTTCAGCGTAAAATGGGCACTTCTCTCTCGTAATAGTCTGGCATTATGCCGAACAAAATGCCCTCTTCAATTACTCTTTTTTGTTTTTTTGATGAATATGCCCTCTTCAATTATACTTGAGTGCAACCATATTTCAATTGTCAACCATTTTCAATAGTTGTTGATGGGTAAGATCTATGTTTGCAGGGTTTGCTTCTTAATTTTTTATGGCGAAAAAATAAAAAAATTATTCCAAGCTTGAGCTCACATTTAAAATTTTTTTTTAATTCATGAGTAGTAGACCCTGATCAGATCAGGGTCATATTGGTGACATGTGGCACTTAAACAAGGTTGATCCATTGTTATCAGAAAAAATATATATTTTTAAAAGCATTAACAACTGTCAATCTAAGTGGTCAAGTCAAGTGGATGGTAACGTAAACCCGTTAACATTTCGTCTTTTCACCATTCATTTTCACACCATTCTTTTAACCGTAAAAATTCTTAAAGACGGGTGAACCTCTTAGGGGCGGATGCCACGTGGGCATTGCCTGCCATGTGGCAGCCGAAATTGCAACTGAATCTGTATTTATTTATTTATGGACTTTATTTTCTTGGGTGAGCGGGACATATTTTGGAGGTATTTAAGGAAGAAAGTTAATAAGCATAACTTGGTTGGTTGGTTGTTGCCTTGTTGGTGAGTCAAATCCTTTAAGCATAACTTAAAGGACTCAAATCCGAGCACTGACGTACAGAAAAACCTAATCAGCCATCTAATTTAATCTAGTCATAAACCCTAATTTGAGAAAGACATTTACCAATCCTTAAAACCCAATTCAAATCTCTATCCCTAACCAACCCAACCAATATTCCCCAAATTTTAAATCCAACTTTTTAAGCTAGGGTTTGTCATTATAAAAGAATGCTGACCTCGACTTGACTCGACCAAAACTCAGATTTGATTACTTTGCAGAAGGAGATTGACCCAGAACAGCCGGTGGTGCTTGGGTCACGTACCTAATACCAATTCTTTCACTAAATATAGTATTAGCACTTTCATTTATAGCATAATATTAATTATTCAATTATCTTTTAATGGTGGTATATTATGTAACAGTAATCTATTTGTTACTATGGGTACGTCCATCAGTTCAATCATTTTCAAAACCCTTGGAGATAAGAGAATATTGACTTTCACGACATCTGCCACTTGCATAGGTTAATGTTAAAGTATATTCTATGTCAAAATCTCGGGTATCCTGCATCATCATCATCATCATCATTATCATTATCATCATCATCATCATCATCATCATAGTTTTATTCTTTTTGTTTGGATTCAGCTTTGTAAGTCCTATATTCCCACTTGTTTCCAATTAGCACCAAGTTCTATGTAACTTTACAATTCTTTATGCCACTTGTTACTACTTTGATTTCGGCCATCATTAGTCTTTCTCTTCTCCTACTTCTTTGTGTTTATAGCATCTCAATCCTTTTTACATGTTAAAATCCCTTATATTCGAGGGTTGTGAAGCTGTTGAATACTGTATAAGGTTCAACCTGTACACGTAGATTGCCCCCTTATAATGGGTAACATGGCTTGAACAAGTTGATTTCCCATACCTTAAATATGCCTTTACTAAATGGCCGCGTCCCATCCACCACCTAAACTAACAGATTTAATATGAAAAGCAAATAGTAAAGGAAATAACAAAGTTTCCGAAAGCCCCACCAAAAAGTTTCAAAATTCAAAAGCCAAAAAGAAAAAGGAAAAAAAGGGGCTTTTTTGAGTGAGTGGGTGTCTTTATGGGGCATGTCTCATCAAAAGATTAAGATTGGAACCCAAAAGCAGCTTCCACTACATAAAATCAAGTGGGCCAAAAAAAGTGTCGATCCTTGACATCACCATAACCCATAATCTAGAGCCATTACAGAGCAACCAATCGGGTCTTCAAGGCTGGCGAGCGATCGGTCATCAATTCTGTCCACATGGCATCATTTTGGGGACCACATGATGGCATCAATTAAGAGACTACAACAAGCATAAGAAAATGAATGGCTAAATCAGATTTAGATAAACGTAAGATAGCCACTTGTATACTCTTAATCATATAATGCAAATAGTTTTTTCGATGTACCAAAGAGGCATTAGCAGATTGGTACACTCCCTCCATTGTGAGGGAGTAGGTAGTGGGTTCGATACTCATCCTTCACTTTCATACCCTTGTCTTTATAAGGCATGAGTTGGGTTCTGATAGTTAACCCTCACCACTGTAGTTGGTACTTCCTCATGTTACTCCGCAACTGTCATATGTGTATGTGTGCCTGCTCCTCGATTATCGAGACTATAAAAAAAAAAACAAAAAAAAAATTCTATGCAATCCAATACGATGAATGATCTGGTCACCAACCTTGGTGTTCAAGACGATCACATTAATATTTTCCATATCTATAGGGGCCTGGAGCTAAAGAGACATATGGTTATAACAGATAATGGGGGTCAGGAGAGGAAGCCCCTAAAATCTAAAGGGCACAAAAGAGCCCTTAAAAGTCACTCAACAACAAAAGAGGCACCAACAGGGTGTGCAGGCCATTATAAGCTCCCACTTTGTTAGATTCCCCAACACATCCAATTCGTCGCCGTCCTCAGATTCCATCCCTCCCAACCAGATAACGACCCACCCTATTTTTATATACACCCCATGGAAGCTGATATCACCCTACACCTAACGCCAACCCCTCCTTTTTTAAAAGAAAGAAAGAAATGGTGCCAGGATTGTACATGGCTACTGCATGTACAATCCAACATTTGTCGTGAGTAGGGCTGTCAACGGGTCGAGCTTCAGCCCAAGTCCAGCCCGGCCTGCTTTGGGTCGGGATTGGGCTGAAATAAAAATGCCCAAGTCTGAAAGTGGTTGCACCGAGCCGGTCTGATTTTATATCTGGGCAGGGTTCGGGCATAAATTTTAGGGCAAAAATAATTGGATCGACGGAAACCAAGCCCAAACTAGCCCGGCCCAATCAAGCCTGATTGTTTAAAGGGAAATGGCCAAACTACCCTGATTTAGCTGCCCGAATCGGACTATTAAATGAAAAGCCCAAGCCTAATTGCACTTGGGCTGAGCCCTTTTTTGTATTACGGCTGGGTTGGACTCTATATTTAGGGTAAAAAATAATCGGGCCTACCAAAAGCCCGACCCGAACCTGTTAGAGGTTGATAACATCTGATTTTTATTTTTGTTGATGGATAACCAAAATTCATTAAAAGAGGGAAATGTCCTAATTATTGAGGCGCTCAGTCGGAACAACCCGAGAAATACGAAAAGGGGAACAACTAGCGAATCCATGCATGCTCCAGCCTTGGCAAGCCCATCATATATCAAAATTCCGGCATGATTCACTAAAAGAAACAGATTTACCGGCTAAAAACACTTGGGCTGTGCTTGGGTTAGCTCTTATAAAAGTAAAAGCAATTTTTTATCTACTCTTTGTCAGCGCAGATTTTATTTACTTCGAGATAGAGCGGGCATAAAACAATTTTATTACTTAAAATAGCTCCCTGTCATAGCAAATGAGACGAAAAACTCTGTGTTATCAAATATAAAAGTAATTTTTCACGGGAGCCAAAAAGTAGAAGAGCTGCTCTTTACCTCCAAACGGAGCCTTGGATATTATCATACATGTACATGTAGGAATCTTCGCCTCACCATTAAACCAGGATAGGACGCATTTGGATTAATCGCCTTCGACAATTATAATCATATGATTGGTGCACGTTAACTTCTTTAAAAAAATATATAATTAACTGTTCATTTTCGAATAATAGTTCAATATATGAACAGCCACTTGCCGTTTCAAATTGCTCAAAGTCATATGCCATTATCTGATATAATTTGTTTAAAGGCAGTTATATTCCCTTATTAAAACAAAATGAGAAATAAAAAAAGAGGGTTGAAATAAGATAAAGGGACCCATTACTTTTGCACTCGGATACTTTGCACTTTCACTAAATTAAAAATAAAGACTCATAAGTTTGACAGTCTCAACTATATGAAAATACCATTTAAATTGTTTGATTTGGAGCCCATCATTTAAAAATGTGCAAAAGATTAACACAAAATACAATCTTCATCATGTGATTAAATATAGTCAAAGGCTATTATTTGATTCAATAATTGACAATAATAGATCATATGATAAATATCGTGTTTCATTCTAATCTTATCCGCTAAGGATCTACAAATCATAAACTTTAAATCATATGGCCCAGATTGCGTTTTTACATGTCACATGTCCCTACAATACAAAATTTTTCTTTAACTTGGTGGAAGGGCTACATTTCCTAGGCGGTTGGTGAATCATAGCCATGATTTTATTTTTTTTTGCTTTTCTTTTTAAAATCAGAGCCAAAGATCATAGTCATAACTTGAGAGTACATGAAGTACCGTTGTGTAGTGCATATATCGGTTTTTTATTTTAATTTATTTTTATTGTTTTAAATTTTGATAAAGTGCAAATTGGTCTACGCAGTTCCATCTTTCTTCCAAACATTAAAAGAGGCCATTTAGAGCATGTTTGATTGCGCGATAGTAGCTGAGAAAATGTTTTAAGTCGCTTTTAAATTACGTGTCAATAAAACCTCTTCAAAGTTAAAAAAAATCTTGATCGTATAGTCATAGTAGAAAATATTATAATGCACGGACGAGAACAAAAGATCATTCAACACATGCTTACATGGCATGATATAAGTGGCTCCCCCACAGGCATTGCTGGCCCGATTGTTATGGCATCTTGCCCAATCAGCACTCTTGAATGATTTTCAAGTTTGCTGCTCGCCATATAACATTGCACAACCGGTAAAAGGTATAATTAATGCTAAAACTAATTTCTTTCCTATTTTAGGATGCAGTTAGGATTATATATATATATATATATATATATATATATATATATATATATTAGAAAGGAATAGAATTTTTTTTTTTTTTTTTTTTCATGTGACAATTTGGGTTTGATTAGAAATCAAAATGACAGTCTAGATCATGGGTCAAAATGTCGGCTTTCCGATACGTATTTGAGCTCCAAACCGATACGTATCGAACGATACATATCGGAATAGTAACTTATCGGACGATACATTGAATGTATCGTCCGGGCCTTCCCATATAAATTGGACGATACAACGAATGTATCGTATCGTTCTAGTCCAATATTGATACGTAACGTCCGATACGTATCGATATCCCACGATATTTTGATCCATGGTCTAGATAGATGGAAATATACACCAATTTTCAGAATTGATGGGAGAAGGGAACACTGTCATCTTTCATGGTGCTAAATAAGCACCAGAATTTAAAAAAAAAACCTCATTTAACAATATAACAATAACAACAATAATGTATTATCTTCTCTATTCAATTCAAGCAATTCCTCACACTCTCTCTCTCTCTCTCTCTCCGATAATTCTATCATCCCAAACACGTGCCGCTTCAAACTCATGCACGTGCCAGTCACGGCTTCCAAGCCGACGCCCACACAACCGGCTGCTCCTTCCACGTCAACAAAATTCCGGCTTCACCTCCGCCAACGGTCATCGACCACCCATCTCTGTACCGTCGAAGCAGCGCCCGAACATCGTCAACCACGTCATCACTAAACACCGACGAACTAAACCCAGCGGTGCTCAGCCGCCGAGACCACCGAGCCGCCGGCTCTCGCCTCTCCACCGACTCAGCAGCCGGGCACGCCACCAAATCAACTAGAGCGCGCCCCGCCGCGCGCTCCAGCATCAGCCGCTCGTTACTCGCGCGCGGAAAGCTCTCATCCAACGACTCAAAATACACCGCGAACCACCGAACCATTTCTTGGAAACCCCCGACGAAATCGTCAGAACCCTCGAAATCCGCTTCGTCCTCAACAACGGTGACGATCTTCGGACCCAGCTGCCTGAAGGCCGATAGCACTATATCCCGCTGGTTCCCAGCTGCAGTGATAGAGTGCAACGCCCCGACACAATTGACGGCGAGGGCTTCGTCGTCTTTGATACCCACTTCGTCGAAATTGAAGTCTGATAAGTCTCCAACGTGGTGGACCACGTTGAATTTGAAAGGGACACCCATGAGCCTAGCGAACTTCTCCATTCGATTTCCAATCTCTCTCATCACCTTGTGGCCAGACGCGGCTCCGGAGGCGGTGGATGAGCCGCCGCTGCCCTTAGCAGTTACGACGACGGTGATCCGGAGGTGTGGGGTCTCATCATATCTGGTGGCTAAGGCTTCTAACAGAGTAGGCCACTGGGTGCAATAAGTATTGCTGATATCTACAATATGTAATTTGCTTTCACCTTCGAATGCCTCCAGTATTGCACCGTTACAAGCGACGTGGCCAAACGTCGTCCATGGGCTCACCTCTTGGAACTTCAACACGGTTTTTCGAGTGGACTCGAAGGAGCACGTCTTCTCCGACGCCGACATAAGGTTCCGGTGACACCGCTCGCCGGAATCAGTCATCCGGCAGAAAAGCGCTTGGAGGAAGTAGGAAGCTAGCTTTTGGGAGGTGTCGCCGTAGGGGGAGCTCAGCTCGTTCAGCATCCACATGAGCTGTTGCACCCGGTGGCTGTTCTTGTCGTCGATGGCGCGGGCGCATTCGACGACGAGGTCCGAAGCCCATTTTCCGGGGGTCTGGAATTCTATGTTTATGTCGGAAGAGAAGGCGAATTCGGATTGATCGAATGCTTGGAGGCTGGTGTTAGTGGTGGTGGGAGTGGTATTAGAAGTAATGCTAGTGGTAGTGGGAGTGGTGGTGGTGGTGGTGGTGGGGTGGTATGAGAAGAAGTGTTTGGAAGAAGAAGAAGAGAAATCATCTTCATCCATGAAAAAATTGCAGCATTCTTCTTCTTGTTGATGGTGGTTTTGGTAATGGTGATGGGTTTGTTTGGATGATCTTGAGCTTGTTGAAGTTCTGCTAGAGTTGAAGGACTGATCTGATTGGAGACTAACTAGTCTAAACAAGGTATCCATTTAAGCAAAGACTCATGAATGGAAACTGGTATGAGGAGGCTATGGGTCTTTTGGGTTGTTAATAGTGAAGAGGGAAGAGAGAAAAAAGGAGGATCTTGGGGTTGGATTTTAGTTGGGTTTTTATCATGCATGTAGAGAGAGAGAGAGAGGGAGGAATCTTGACTCTTGAGTATGATTTGTATTTTAAATTTCTTTTGGTGGAATCGATGAGTGGAGTTTCTTTAATAGATTTCTTTGGTTAGCTTTGTTACCTTTCTTCATCTCTTTATTCTAAGATGGATTGACTGATGTGGGTTTTCTCTTAGACGTTGGGAGAGTGGCAAGGGAGTACCTGGATTCGCGAAAATGGAATTCTCCTGACAAGGTTGTGTAATCAAAAGAAAAGAAGGTAGGGAAAGAACATAGTGGGCTTTGAGCTTTCTTTTTTTCCTTTTCTTCTTTGAAAATGTTCGGAGAGGGAGAGAATATAGATTAATGGGTAATATTTTAAAAAATAAAGTTATCACTTAGTTAATAATTAATGTTCCTTAAACAGAGAAGAAGAGGTTAGTGAATTAGATGATTTTTTTGCATAAAGAGGAGCTTTATTATCTTAAGTAGTTTTTACCTTGAGATAGAGAGAAAATAGATTAGGTGGTAATATTATAATTTTTGGTATTAGAGAGTTAATAATTTTCCTTACAGAAAGAAGCAGAGGTTAATGAATTATACTACGAATTTATTAAAGGAGAGTGAAACTTTATTAAGTTATACTTAGAAAGACAGAGAGAGGATAAATTTGTGGGTAATATTATAATTTTCAGAGAGAGAAAGGAAATATATGTTTCTGTTTTTATTCCTGAGAGAGGAGTATTCATTGCATATTTTATTGTTTAATAATTTGTCTAGTAGAGAGAGAGAGAGGGATTCGAGTGGAGCAGGCGTGCCACCCAAATGGTTTGGGGGTATGGAGAGGGTTGGGAGGTCGTCAGAAAAGCTGCCCGCGTGCATCATCATCATCAAACCCACCACACACCACATTCCTTGCCCCCTCATCCCTCTCCATTCTCTGCCAAAATTCCTTCCCTTTTCTTTTCAATACTATATTAACCCATGCATCCATAATTACTCTTATTATATCTTTCACTTTTCCATTTTTATGTCTCATTACACTAAACCCTTCTCTAAAATCTAGGCCATGCTCTCTACTTTTCTCCCACTTATGTATATATACAATATATATATATATATATATATATATATATATATATATATATATATATATATATATATATATATATATATACTTATATGCTGCACACCCACGCCCACCCACCCCACCCAAACCCTATGCTGTTTTCTAAGCTCTAGTAGGTCTTCTGCCATGTCAAAAAAGTGGAAAACCTCTTCCATTTTCTAAGCAATAGGGTCATTTTCAATTCCTAGCTAGCTTTCTGCTTTTATGTTACCCTTCTCAAGGATAATTAATTGTGAACCATTATTCACACCCCACGAGTTCTCACCCATTAAAGAAGAAAAAAAACTAAAATAAAATGAGAGTGTGAGCTTTAAAAGAGTCCTCTTCTAATAAAGTTTCTCAACACTCGGGGGTGAGAAAAGAGTCTCATGGCATGTGAATAAAGGTACCCAAATTAATTTTGGGGACCTTTATTTACAACTCATTATTTTTTCTTCTCAACACCGGTATCATGTACTTAGACCGTTGACTACTTTAAATCAAACTATAAAAATTATTTTTCATCCAAATTATCGATACAATAGATCTTGAGATCATGAGCCTATCATTAGACAATTAAAATTTGATTTTACATGACACACATCCAAAAAGCAAATATGATCATAAGTGCATGCCAAAATCTAAATCTATCTGTTTGATGGTAGGATCATGATATCAAGATTTAGTATAAAAATTTGAGAAGAAAAATAATCTCGTCGTTTGATATAAAGCAGTCAATAGGACTTGAGTTTTGAAGGAAGAACCTTGAGTTGAAAATAAAGGTACCAATGAATTTATTGAGCCAAGCTGGATTACTAAAAAGGTAAGACCATGATCACCTAATTATATGCCACATAGCGCACATCTTTGATCAATCCTAGGAGTCCATCTAGCAACTCATTATTAACACATGTCTCAATAGAAAAATCATGATTGTCAAAAGATTATAAGTTATAACTATTAGACCAGTGTATTTTTATATCAATCATTAAAAAATATTTATAATTGTCCATTTTAAAGTGCTTAGATCAAATGATTTAAATATCTAAAATAAGAATATTTTTAGGTCTAAGGACTAAGGTATTAAGTATAATCCGATACCGATATGTATTGGTATTTTGGCAAACTAACACGTATCAACCCAGATACAGTATCAAGGGTCATACCAGTATGATTGATACGGAGCAAATATCGGCCGATTCTTCTTTCATTTGATTTTTATTTCTTTTTTTTCTTAAATCAGCCTAACCGATACGCAATTTGACACCTTGCTAAGGACATTAATTAATTTGCAACATGGGTTGTATCTTGTCATGTGTGTATTTGTTTTCCTCCTATTCAATCATCATTAGAAATTCCTTCTAGGTCTCCTTTGTCTCTTGTTGAGATTATAAATTGGATAATGTTTGTTGGATGTAATGATGGATGTCTTTAAGGTTCCTTTACCTATCTGGCTATCTTTCAATATAAGAAAGATAGCTAGAATGTGCCCTATAAAGCGAGGCTATACGGCCTTAGTCTAAGGGCATTTTTGTCATTTAAGTGTGGGACGGTTTTGTCTTTTATTGGCCCTAAAATCATGACTTGGATATCCAAATGTGACTATAGAATACGTATTTTCATATGTAAAAGTACCGAAGTTGTAGGCTTAGTAAAAAGAGTAGCTATTAGCTGCAGCATGTGCACCACACAAATAAATATGCGTATGAACTTTTTGACATGCGTTACACGTAGACCAAGGGCAGTCAATGAGTCGGATCCACTTGCTACCCGAGCTGCCCGACCTAGAGTTTTTACCTAGTCAGACATATCAACTTGACCCATCAGGTTGGATCGGGTACAAGGCATCCGAACGGACCTTCATGTCGGGTCTGGTCAACTAAGACGTTGAGTTGGTCAACTGTCGTATCGACCCAGTATTTTGTATATAGTATCATGGAAAATATGAGGTTTTTACCAGGTCAGATTGGGTTTTTGGTTCAACGTTGGTTTGGGTCGGGTTTTCAGGTCCGGCATGTACCCTTGACCAGTAGAGCCAGGTGACCGTCGGGTCGGGTTAGATTAGGCATATACCAACTTTTCATTGGGTTACCGAGTTTTTGGCCCAATCTGAGCTGACCTGTTGACAACCTTAACTAAATAACATATATGCACGTGGCCATAGTTCAGGCCAAAGGTTGTACCATTGAACGGTTTCTACCATCTGATCAAGAGCCTAAAAAGGCTTTTAAATAGACAATCCACGTCTAGACACCAATAGTATTCTGATCAGATGATTAAAAACCTCTAATAAGCATGAATTTTAGTCTCATCTAAATCTTGGCTGCCATGCCTAAACATTTCAATTGATCAACTACATATCCGATGGATAAGAATTTGATGACCCATATATGCACCATTGTTGGCATACAATCGATGAACCTAATTATACAAATTTAAATAAAAATATATCCACTTCAATACAAGTTTGATTGTTGACTGATAACGGCACTACAAAAAATAAGACTATTAGCGGCAGCCAAAAACTTTCGCTATTAACAAAAAATCTGCCGCTAATACCCTTGTCGCTAATAATCTTAATAATTTTTTTATTAATAGCGACAGTTTTTTGCTGCCAGTCTTATTTTAGTTTAGTGCGGGTGACTGTTTATGGCAACTGTAATCCATTTAATACAATTTTTTTTTTGAGTGCAATGAACAAGTAAGCCTAGCTACTTGTTAAGGATCTAAAATTCATTAACATATTTAGTCTACAATGGGTGTCCACACGTTTGTGTCAGTTTGTGACGTGCACAAACTTTCAATGCATGGAAGTCCGTGCAAGTCACATAGACATGTGAACCGTGTTATCGCACATGATGGGTGGACACCCGTTGTAGCCTGCAATGATTGTTAATACAAATATTATTCGAGCCGGAATTGGGTACTTGACCCGAGTGCCAATTAAGGCACTCGGGTCTTCTGACCAAGGGTGGCAGTTTGCAATTGACTCCGGCAGTTCGAGATTTACCCCGAGTGCCCTCGGCTAGCACTCAGAGTCGGGTACCTTATACTAAAGTCATACCCTTTAAAAAGGCCATTGCCCAGTATTGGTTTAATACGTACAAGGTGTTGGGAGGGGTGGACAGGATAAAGACCTAATCGTCACCACCCGATTCATTATCCTACAATGATTAGAGGTAGAACTGTCACTTACGAAACATTTTGCAGGTGATAACATCCATCCGATCCTGGATTTGACGGTAAATGTATGCTCAATCACTAAAGATTTGAACATAAGATCTCTTCTAAAGAGCATATATGTTTTCTTTGGAAACCCTAATTTGAGGTGCAACAACCAGTTTTAACGTTTAAATTAGGGTTTGTGGAGGTGGTGGCATGGAGCCCACTTAAGTACTTAAATTGATCAAAGTTGATTATATTTATGAATGTGTAGATAAAACGTCATTGCCTCAACAATAATAGAATTATCTTTTGGATTTGGATTTGGATTTGGATAGATATTGACTACGTGTTAAGTTTTTCAAATATATTACGTATTCATCTCTTATATTATTAGAATAATAATTAATATAAAAAACTGACTTTGATGATGAAATGGGGGAGGACGGACAGAAATGCTCTTCATGGTATCAAGCGTTTTTTGACGACATGTTGGGGCCTGAACTGAGGAATGATACTATGGGGCCCTTCCATCACTGAAGTCCATGGTAGACCACATGTTGGGTTTTGATCAACCAGACGCTCTGATCGAGGCTAGATTGGTGGGGTGAACTTTAATACAGAGCGTCCCCCATTAGGCCACCTAGGGATGCAAACTTTGCCCGAATCCTGAAACCAAACCAAAGACCGAGCGAACCGAATTGGCCCGAAAATTGACTCTGACTGACTCGAACCTATTCATTTCAGTTTGGTTTTGATTTAAGGTGGCAAAAACACAAAACCAAGGGGGTATAATGAGAAAATCGAAAAAATTGAAAAAAAATATATTAAAAATATAAATACAATAGTAAAAATATCAAAATCGAACCGAAACCCCCAAAATATTTTGATTTCAGTTTTAAATAAAAAAATAAAAAAATTACCGAACCAAACTGAAACTGATTTATTTTGGGAACCGAACCAAAAACCAAAAAAATTGGTATCGATTTAGTTCGGTCCACTGAACTTGCACCCTAAGGCCACCCTAAGGATTTATATGCCGAATTGACACGATACGGGCTAATTTGGGGTCTTTTGGATTAGTCGGGTGCTCTAAAAGGCTCCAGACACCTAGATTATGAGAAAATAATAATAATAATAATAATTTTTTAAAAAAAAAGGAAAAGAGAACTAAAAGAGAACTGGTTCATCTTATATACAACAGACTAAATCTTTAAAATGGTGGTATAACTGTATAAGCCCGAGGCTACATTTGTAGTTTAATCCCATCCCAAATTATTATTAAAATAAAAAGATGTGAAAGCATTTCGTGCGTATTAAGTATTACTTAATCATCTAAAAAAAAAAAAAAAAGTATTACTTAATTAACCTACTTTCGTCAGCAGCTGCATTGCAGGACACGTGGTGCGTCCTTATTGCGCCACGTTTCTCTGAGAGATGAATATCTGACGGAGATAGAGATTGACAAATATAAAGATATAATGATAAATAAAAAACTTGGATGTACGCGCGGTGCCACTCCACCAGGCATCGCGGAAAAACCACGATCCTTTGTAACTCAATGTGTGGGACTGATTGTTGCCAAAAAACCAAAAAAAAAAAGAAGTGTGGGACTGATTCCTTCGGAGAGCTGGAATCAGGTGCCCTAACCAATTCACGAAGAACGGTGTTTTGCGTCGTCACATCATGCCACGTGTGAGTTGATCACAGCATAAAAATTCCATCAATGATGCGTAATCAATGCGAGCATCTAAACTGAATAGGATCAATGGTCTTTGATCTATGTCATGATCTTTATGGTGTTCTTCCACGTGGCAAACATCAATGCCACACATAGTACGGATTGTATAGAACCATAGATGACTCTTGCACTATACTTGGTCCTACAGGATTGAGGAGCTGGTATTAGGTGCAATGGTCTGTTATGCACTGCTAAATCAGTCAACCATTGGGAGAGTTACGGAAATTTGGAGGGTTTGAAATATGTGGGAACAAGCTTTTGACTTGTTTAACAGGGCACAATTGACCCGTGCACCAAATACCAATTCTGATCTAGGCACCTTGTATAAAGTAAGAGCTAGAATATAAAGTTCATTGACCTGATCATGCATCGTCAAATGGGCATCATGATCATGCAGAGCTTGGAGATCCACAAGCATCTTATAGCGTACATGGTGCATGTCCCCCATGCATACCCCCGATGATTGAGTCGGTCACACTTTTTATCCAATTTTTTTTTTTTAAAGTCCGTAACTCTATACTACTATTAACTCGTTATTAGCATAACCTTATCTTATCTATTTGGAATTTGCTTTGTTAGTCTTATTTCTCCTCAGGTTTCTAATCAACACGAAACTCTAACTTCAGAATCCTCAATGTCCCTCAGGGCCGGCCCTGGACCAAGGCCAACAAGGCGAGAGCGTTGGGCCCCCTATTTTTAAGGGCCCCCAAATGCTATTTGCCCATTAAAAATAAGGTTTTAAAAAAAATATTAAAATTTTTTTTATAAAACTAAAGGGCCTCCAATTTGGTTACCTTACCCCCCCCCCCCTCTCTCTCTCTCTCTCTCTCTCTTTCTTTCTGCACAACTCCACTATCCAACACCTTAATGACTTAGTCTTATTTATCTCTCTCACTGTAATTCTTTTATTTAATTATTTCTTTCTATGCCTCTTCTAGAGAGACGTGAGATTTGAGAAAAAGTTGATGGGGTGGGTTATCTTATTGGACATACACCCGCATCCATAGTTAATAATATATTTATATATTTTTATATAATTGTATCTGTTTTTAAATTTATTTCTATAATTAAGGCCCCTGGGCTAAGGCCCAAGAGGCGGCTACCTCTCGGGTCTCCAAATTAGGTACAGTTGTTTAATATAAGTTATAATTTTTAATGTGCAATAACATTATATTCATCTAATTGTGTTCAAGTGGGTTGTGGGTTCAACTCTTCTCAGGTACTATATTTACATTTTTTTTAATAAGTCATGGATCGGGTCTCGGCCGGGTCGGTGCAGGTCATTGATCAGGTCACTGACCTCATTGGGGCAGGCCGACCATATGTATTGACCTAGTAGATTCTCTGACCCAATTTTGACCGAACCAGATTTGTTTGACCAAATCCTTTATATATAGGGAACCTCTAAACGTGCCTATGCGTTCTCCAAAAGTGCCCACCTCGCAAACCCTTTGAAAACATTGATTCCTTTGAATGAGATGATGGAAATAATTTTTCACACCTATCTCTCACAAAATAGATCTTCAAATCATGACCCACCTATCAAATGGTCAATTTTTTATTTCATGTGTCACAAATCTCCAAAAAATGCCCTTGAATCATATGGCACACTTCACGGTCAAATGTCATTTTGTGGCCATTTTTTGGGATCTATGACAGGTTGAATCACAAATTGACAGTTTAATTGGTGCACAATGATCTCAAGATCTATTGAGTGAAAGATATGGGTGAAAAACGATCTCCATCATATAATTAGAAGGATTCAATGATTTGATTTAAGTTATTCCCTTATGCTCCCTATCGCACCCAAATAATATTTTGGAAGCCACATTGATCTCCACGAGATCTTGGAGGACGCTTGAGCGTTTTCCATGAAGGACAGAACCGACTCTCATATATATATATATATATAGGAAAAGGCCTTCGTCCTCCATGGGAGGACGGTGACCGTCCTCCAACCTTCCACGTGGAGCTCCACTGCATTGCTTAGATCATCTTTGAAAAAAAATAATTATTAAAAGCTCATTTCCATCGTATATATTTTGAATCATAAAATGTGAACCAATGAAAACCGTCAAACTTTAACTTATGGGTTTAAATTTTATTTTTCAATTTTTTTTTTTTAATATTGATCTAAACTGTCCACTTGTGCTCCACGTGGCACCCAAAAAGTGTTTTGAGTGCCACGTGGAGCTACACGTGGATCTTGAAGGACGGTCACCGTCCTCCATTGGAGGACCTAACCGGCTCTCATATATATATATATATAGACACACACACACACACACAAAATTTTATTATTAAATGATTATAACTTAAAATAGCGATTTCGGGCTTGTTAGAGTTCCATTTTTTGCAAATAACCTATCAATTTTGATCTATTCGATGAGACTTATCCAATGAACCTATTTTTAAAACTTTTGGAGATTATTAAAATGCTAAAAAATGGCAGTGAAAAATTCAATAGCAGTTAAAATGATCAAAATTATTAAAATGTTAATGGTTGGGTTACTTGAATCGTCAGGTGCGTTCTACCATTTTTCTTTTCTCGTTTTGGTGTTGTATTTTCTTTAATATATAATTTCGTTAATTTGTTAGTCGCATTTTCAAATTATAAACAATAGAATAGAAAATTGAGATATTTGTAATCTAAAAGCATTGAGTGTTATTTTATTTGTCAAAAAAAAAATTTGTGACAATTTTTTTTAAAAAATTAATATATATAAGAAGGCCCCCATTTTGAGATCTCGCCTTGGGCCCGCAAAATCTCAAGGCCGGCCCTGATGTCCCTTCATCTAAGTCTTCAGTGGCCCTCCACTTCGCTTACTTCATTTGCGGAATCAGGTTTTTCATCTAGGCGGGGCGCAAGATGAATTAAATTTAATTTCAATACATTTTGGAATAACTTTCGAAAAAATTGTTGGGATTAAAAAATATATAAATATATATATTTATAATTTTAAAAAATATTAAAAAATATATTATCATAAAAATCGTGTTTCGTGCTAATTTTTTCAACATAGGATTTTTTTATTGTGGCTTTCAAATCTGACGGCTTAGATGGTCTTTCCTACATATGATCTTTTGATCATTGTGTTTAATATTTTTCATACGATCTTTTGATCATCAACAATTGATTGATTTGACTTAGACGATGGAGTTCATTTTTCACTTCAATCTTTCACACAAAGGATCTTGAGACTATGGGCGTACCATCTGACAATCAATTTTTTTTATTTTAAGTAGCACAAATCTCAATAAAGTAACTAAAAAGCAGTGAGACACACATCACACTAAATTAGCGCTACATTTTGGAATGTGTGCCACATAGAGAAAACTAACGTTTGATGGCAAGTCTATGGTCTCAAGATCTTTTGTGTGAAAAATTAGACTTAAAACCTATTTTAATCATCAAATTCAAAACAGTCAAATGATTGTTGCATGCAAAACTTGCGTTGAGAAGAAAGAATTTTAAATTTTAAGAATTGCATATACATTAGTCCCTTCAGATTTTAGCTCCAATCATGGGCGAAAATAAAGTTAGCTAAATTTTATTCAATTTTATCTTTAGAAAAGATCCAGAAAGTGGACCCCATATTATTGCAAAATAGAAATATTTTATTCTATAAGAAAAGCAAAATGGATACCATTGTTTGCGCCCACATCCTAGATCCCTTGATAAACATTAATTAAATTGGATTAGATGATGGAGGTCATATTTCATCCTGATATTCCACACAAGAGATCTTGAGATCATGGCGTACATATAAGACGGTCAGTTTTTATTTCAGGTATCACAAATTCCCCCAAAAAATAGTCTCTGAAACATGTCAGACATCACGCCCAAATGTCAATTTAAGGCCATTTTTTGGAAGTCAGTGACACATGGAATAAAAAATTTATCATATGATAGGTGAGCCATGATTTCAAGATCTATTCTGTAGAATGTTGGCCTGAAACATTATTTCCATCATTAATTTGAAATAATCAATGGTCTTCAAGGCGTCTAAGACATGGGTAATTTCAGAGATGACATGGGTGCAAATAGAGGTACCCAAGGCAAATCTTTTTTTTTTCAAGTGAGTGCAGGCGGGCGCCCGCCCTCGCCCATACATGCGTCCGCCCCTGCCTACTTGTCCATGTAGGCTTGTACCGTTCCATGTCTTTCTACAAAATCTGTTGCTGGTCTTTACCATCTCAAGTGACACATATTAGATTATTTCAAAGTTAAAGTGGTAGGTGGACGAATTCAAGCACCATTTGAAATAGTATGGTCCACATCGAATGAAGAAGACTAACCCGACGTTAGATTTGCTTGAATCCTCCGATGAGCATTATTTTTTGGCCGAAATCCAACAAGGCAATGAGCTGCCACTTAGGAAGAAGATTCACTTAGCGATAGCAATAGAAAACCGCTGTGGCACAGGTGGTGAACGGGCTACCTAATGCCACCATACCAATTATCATTTTATAATCACGGAAACTGATAATTTTAGTTTACTTTTAGGCCTTGTTTGTCAATACGAGTTTTCAGAAAAACTTATAAAATTTGTAAAAAAGCTATATTTTACGGATCTGAATTATTTCTGTTATTTGGGAACATGGTGGATCCCACTTGCTTTGGAAATAAAGTGAAAATAGTCGGGATAGAAGTTTCAAGAAAAATTTTCTTGAAAATTTTTTTAGCCCTTGGGAAAAAACTTAGGCACTCTTTCCTTGCATCAATCGAAAATTTGGTTTATGCAGCTTGAGGTTTACATCTTTAAAAGCGTTGATTGTCTTGATATAGGTGATTGGGATCGTTTTTCGTCCCTTCTTCAGTGCAAAAAATCTAGAAATCATGGGTCACCTATCAGACTGCCACATGTGAATTCTATGTGGCACACACCCCCAAAAGTGTCAGCAAGCATGGTGTAACATGTTCCGACAACTATCACGTGCATATGTGAAGTTGACCCTTGCACATACTTTAAAAGAAAGATTTGGCATGTGAAACTTGTGTCATGTTAGAACTCCATCTAAATCATTTGATTTGAAGCTCATGATCTAAAGATCTTAAGTGAAAAAGATTGACACCAAACATTATTTTCATCATATTATTTAATACACTCAAAAACCATTATTTAATTCAACAATTGATTATGTCGAATCATACGATAAAGATTTGAGCCACTCTTTTACGTAGTAGATCTTTAGATCATGACCTTCAAATAAGATGACTTAAATGTAATTCAACCATCTAAGCCACTTAATTTGAAGGACATTATCTAAAGATCATAAGTGAAAAGATTGACACCAAGCATAATCTTTATCATCTGACTCAATGCAGTCCAAAGCCATTATCCGATTCAACAGTTGATTGTATCGAATTATATGATAGAAATTGAGTTTTGCACCACTCTTTTGTGTCGTAGATTTGTAGATCATGACCTTTATATCGGCTTGGATGTAACCTTACCTCATAATCGTACCATTATTTGCACTGTAAAATTGTAACTTCGCCTCATCTCCTCCAGCCAACATGCATTGACCGCTTTGAATCTGACAAAGGAGATTGTTTTTTATCTGAATCTCCCACATGATGCATCTTGAGATCATGGTTATATCATCAAACGATTTTTTAATTTCATGTGGCACCCTTTCCAAAAAATGATCCATTATTTGTATTTGAGCTTGATGTATGTCTCACGAGTTTAGAGTTACTATTTGGGATGTGTAACATGCGAAATAAAAAATTATGTGAGGGCATGCCCATGATCTCAAGACCCATCTTATAAAAAGTTGGGACAACAAAGAATTTTCATGTTCTAATTTAAAGTGATTAATGCATTTTGGCATAAGAAAATGGGGTAAGGTTACGAGTTCACATGGTATAAATAATGGTGCCTTGGGAAAATAATTTTACACACCCTATCCAAACAGTTCAAAAAAAAAATAAAACCAAACCACTGTAAAATTTTTAAAATAAAACTTCTTATGAGTTCTTTTATTTACAAGCCCATGTAAAGTTAAGAAAAAATAAACTTTTTCCATGAGTTTTGTCAAACAAGGCCTTAGTTTCATCTATCAAATCTTTGAGGGCATCTACATCAAAAACTATTAACTACTTTGCATCAGATGATGGAGATTAATTTTCTTCTCAATCTTCTACACTAGATCTTGAAATCGTAGGTAATATCAAACGGTCAGGTTTTTATGCTACATGGCACACATCTCAGAGAAAGTGAGCTCACCATTTTCTCTATACCTCAAGTAATGAACTGATTTACACTCCATGTTTTTTCATTCCTCGTTTGTCTTTATTTTTTTCCTACGTACATGTTTGATCAATTACTACAGTGAGTTTAAAATAGCATGCACCTCATGCGGTGTAATTGAAATATGCCACTGCCCAACACATTAATTTTGATTATGTAATAACAAGGTTCTATAATAAGTGCGCCAATAGTAAAAAAAATGCAGTCCTAATATGGCTCTTTTATATTTTTCTTTTACTCGTTTATTAAAACTTAAAATATTGCGAAAGAGTTCGCTTTAGGACAAGGATTTGATACTCGGTTTATCATTATTTTAGCAAACTTTGATAAAACCTGATAGTTATCTAGCTTTTAGACTCTTCCTAGGCTGGTTTGACACTTAAGAACCCGCATAGTCTACTATCATGGGCGGTAAAGCAGTCCACGCGTTTGTGTAACTTGTCATGTGCACGGACTTCCATGCATTGAAAGTCCATGCACATCACAAAGTCACACAGACGTGTGGACCGCCGTGTCCACCCATTGTAGACTAATTCTTATTCTAACTTAATGTTTCTCTTAACGGTATTATTGTAGCCACCATAACTAAAACTGATTTAGTTTTAATTTTTTTTTAAATCCGCGAATGAGCTTCCTTTATTATAAAAAAACCCAGCGGGGAGCTGTTACAGGAACAACAAAACAAAAGACAACCCAAAAACAACAAAGTAAAGAGCTCCGAGAAAGGGTAGCCCAGAACCGAAACGAAAAAGCAACCCAATGCAAGAGGAGAAAGAGGCTACATATCGAGGTTATCCCGAGTCTCCAGAAGGTCATTTCCCTAATGAGAATCACCCAAACTAGTAACAAAGACCCATAGCAATTGACAGGTCTCTCACATCCTTCAAAACCAAACTAATGGCAGTGCATAACAGCGTCCCAAAAAGCTTAAAACAACAAATTTCTGAACATTCTAGTATAAACTACTACTGGGAGAAATTGCACAATGCCCTCAGCACGTGCATCGAATGTGCAGGGAACACAAGCATTAGGAAAGTACCAGCTGGTTTCAAGTTTCAACTAGCACCATCCATAAAATCTCCACTGAACAAACATACTGGTTAAACTAAAGGATAACAACAAAATAATAAATGAAGTTGTGTACAAATCATTCACTGATCTGTAATATTAGGACATAATAGGCCTTCAGATGGAAATGTAACAGAAAGGAAAATTTAGACCATCTCAAACAAAGAATACTGTCCACAGAACAAATATAACTTCAAAAATTAAAAAAGAAAAGAAAAGAAAAAAGACACGTGTCTGTAAATCATAGCATGGCCATCTTCTTTTGTATCAAGTAAAAGCATAATTAGATGTATACCTGTGTCTATTATTAATATTATTCAAAATTAAAGAAACACAAAATAAGTGAACTCCGCCAGTAAACAAAAACTGCATTCGATCAGAAACAAGTGAAGCGAATTTATCTCATTGCACAACATAATTACACATGAAGAAACCATGCAGGTCCAAATGCTTAATCTATTCAAAACAATGACTATTTTACACAAGCATTTGGTTTCTCTAGCAATGGTACAACCTTGGAAACTCTTACCAGGAAGAAAAATCCTTATACTCCACTGCTGAAACACTTAATTTCCTTTTTCTACTTAGGTCATTTGCCTCTAGCCCAAGTTTGGAAGCAGTTTCAGACTGGCTATCCCTTGCTTTCAAATACTTACCAACTCCACTACCCATGGCTGCAGATCCCGTCATTCCGGTACCTGGATTGCTATACCATGAGCCCACCTTATCCTGAAACATTTATGAAAACAACCAAGTCAATTATAACTTCTAATAAGGCAACAATGATCTCATTATTCAACAACCAGATTACTGAAGTTTACATTTTCCTCATCACCGGCATTCTCAGCTTCAGCCTTCTCTTCCTCTTCATCAGGTTCTGTGTAGGGGTTGACAAATACTGTGACACTTGTTATCTTTATCTCTTCCTGCACACGAATGGGACAATATTTATTAAAAAAAATTAAACATGAAAAATTGTTGCCAGAGTCGGATATGGGTAGACCTAAACAACTTGAACTATGAATGAAGCCATTGAAAGAATATATATATATATATTAGAATGTAATATATTATAGCATATTGTTGGGACATCCAAGAATCTGGATAACATAGCATAGCATAATAGTTACTACGGCATGCAAGAATCTGAAAAAAAAAGTTATTGGAACGTAAAAACTAGGTAGACTGAAAATTAAGTGTTAAGTAACAATCAAATGGTATATATCAAGAACAAATATAATGAGAATTGAGAAAATCAATTTGTGTGGGGCCTGTAGCTCAACTGGAAGTGCACTGCAACATATTTTAGAGGTCACAGGTCAATCCCAGCTTGCTACACAACAAAATAATTAAAAATAAAAAATAACAAAAATCACTATACACTTCATTCTTCTCTGTAGTAAAATGGGTGCATAAAAACATGCATCTTACAGGAGCCAATTTATGAACACTTCATCATTTTAAAAAAGTTGAAAGTAGCAAAGATTGCGAAGTAACATGGGAACTGCACCTGTTTAAATTCTGAAGGGTACCTCCAGATTGTCAGGAGGATTTGTAAAAATAAAACAGTTCTTCCTTTTCCAACTTTCCATTTTAAGAATTTATACTCCACTCATCTCAGTCATGATGCTCTCTCCCTCCCAAATCCCAATCATCAGTCTTTTACATTAAATTTGCAGGTCGGGCAATGTAACCTTTCCTAATCCACGACTTCGATTGGTTTAATCTCCAATAGGTAATACAGGTGGTTCTACACTCTAGATAGTCTCCACTTTTCTATTTCTAATCCATGTTGGCAATGGCTGAAATTTTCAACATGTTAACTGCTCTTTCATAGGGAGTTAGAAACAATAGTATCCCCAGAACTCTCAATCACGGGCGCCGGGCGGCCACTACAAAGATTAGTTGATGTCTTTCTAGTTTGAAAGCACAATATGCATTGAAACTTTGGAAAATGCAGGTTCTCATACTCAGATTTTGAAGTACTAGTGAAGTTAATGTTGTTTTAAAATGCATTCACGTATATGCCGAAGCTAAAGTATCTCTAACATTAAATGGTGTCGTGGTGCTTGAAATCTAAAGATAAGAAATGCACTTGCTTCTACAAGTAGGACAGCAGCGTCACTGAATACCTAGATAATCAGTCAGCAAATGCTCAGCCACAGGGACGGAGCCAGTATTTTTTCCCGTGGGGTGTGGGTGAATGGGTGTGTGTGAGTGTGTGTATGTGTTAATATTAGGTGGTTTTTTTATATTGATAAAACACTTTAATTTCATTAATAAAAACAAAATTACAGAGGATCAAAGCAGTCGAGCGAGAAGGTCAACTGGAAGAAGGAAAAAAGAACAAAATACAATTACATACAAAAGCCATAGAAGAAAGGAAGCGCAAAAGACAGTACAACAAAGGGCCCAGGAGTGGGGAAAAAAAGTAATCAATCTCCCACAAAGCATCCAAAAAGTGTCTATGGAGGCCTAAATAGACCACATTGTCTCACGAGCTCTTTCATTTGAGCAAACTGAGCATTTGGGAGAAACCAAACGGCATCTAACGATATTATCAAACACCAAGTTTATTACTGCATTGCATGCTAGATATTTAAAAGTTTTTGAAACCTGTTTTCCAAAGAGGTGTGTCTTTTCAAAAGAAGTATCCAACGTGGTATCTTTTCCGAAGGGATGCCTATAGCACCTTTTCATGGGAAAATGGTATATTAACACACCACTACATTTTCTATTTAAGGAATCTAAAATCATTGTTTTCTCAACACAATTGAGTCTCCCTTTCTCTCTAATTCTATCATTAAAGGTCTTGATCAGAATGTTCTTGCAATATTTGGCATTCGGATAGCATGATCAGATTCGCAAAATTCACAGCCGGTTCGTTATATCCTGGAACCAGTTTGCCGGCAACCTGTTGGTAAGCATTTGCACTAAGTGGTAGGGGAAAATATTGGTTTAAAGACAACGACATTTCTCGTGCCTCTGGCCGGTACCCTGTATAATTTCGGATCAACATTTCACACCTTTTCCAACAATTTTAAACCAATATTTCACTTCATATCACTTCCTACGGTGAGATTAGAAGAATATACGGCAAAGAAGAGGAGGTTTTTCTGAACGGAGAGGTGGAAATAAAGTTGTCCTTGTGAAACGTGCACAATCGCTTTCTGAGACTTGAGAAAAGGAAAGAACGTGTTGGGCATTGATAGAGTACAAGAAATTGTTTGGAGTCTCAAGAAGAAATTCCAGAGGACAAGTGCTTTAGCCTGGCAAGATTACTTTGCATTTAGATGTATCATTCAAATCTGATGCCTTATCAAGGAGATTGACGCTCACCCAAGCCCTGCAATAAATTTGGGTTTGTCGAGTTCACTGGTGCTCGGAAAAATTACGTGGGGCTCACTCAAGAAGCTCAATGATGATATAAAGGTGGGTGAATGTGTGTGCTAATTATCCTTTCGGAGAATCTGTGCAACAGTGGAGGGATTTTCTTTTTTTGGGAAAATATGTTCAACAGTAGAGCAGTTAAAGCATCAAATGGACAAGTTCTGAAATGTGTCGTTTGGAGATACAATGAAAAGAGGTATGATTTTTCTTAAGAGTTAAGAGTATTAATATAATAATTTTTTGGGGTTAATTTAATGGCACCAACTGGCAACTCTACCCACACCATCTAGCGAAACAGCCACTGGTATGGGCTGCCTGATTGTTGCCAGCACAATAGGACTGCTAGGTGCCATAATCTCTAGTTACCACCATGTTTTTCATGGTGTTTAACTGTCAAAAGCATGGCATATGCGTATGATACTGTATATTTTTATTTTTCTGTGGTCGTTGTTTCTGCAAGAAGACGACCCAATTTATTGGGTCATACTTGGGTCTAGGAAAAAGCACTGAATATGGTGTTCCCAATCATTTATGATTATTTTGTACTTTTTAAAAAAATCATACAGGGGTGTTTATGGGTTTTATGGTAATCCTAATTACCGGAAAATGGGTCCCTGGCCGCTGCAATTTGGTTGGCAGGTGACCTATTATGGCGGGTGATGGTTGGTCTCGACTTGGGACCATCACCGGATGATCGTCCTCTATGTTTTCGAAACCACTCTTATTTCTCTTTCCGTTGTAACTGAAGACGTAGGGATTCAAAATCCCATCAGGTATACACAATTTGTGTTGTTTGATTGCATTTAAATTATCTGCATCATATGTTAGGCTTACTTAGTGGACTGTTGGGCTGGCCCAATGGGGGTTCTAAGCTGGGCCTATCAAAGAATAAGCCTAGGGTAAGGGTTCGAGCATTATGTGCCATACTCGGCCCCAAATATCTAAACCGGGTATTAAATATGTTGGGTTTAGGTTCATATGTTAGTACACAGGTTTCAAAGCCCAAGCCCACCAGCACCAATAATTTGTGCGACTTTGATCATATCACCATTGTTCATTCGCAAATTGTTTGTTTGACCATGATCAAACGATTGATTTAGTGGTCTCATAACGGGGTCGGCTTTCATGATTAATCGGACGTAATCATCGGGTGACCATTATCAAATGTCCAGGAATCAATGGAGATGGCCGAGTAGCTATGATTTTTTGGGTGTGATCAAAGGTTGAAATTGGAGCATCCACGCGATTTGGACCATGATCAAATGGGCTCGGTTCAAAGGCAACGATCATATGACCATGAAACACTTTTAGTTTCTCATTACTTTTCTTGTGGAGTTGTCTCCATGCAGGAGTCAATCCATTTCAAGGATTTTTTTAAAGACACAAATTGTTTTTGTCAAGATGGGCTTCGGCACCATGTTTTAGATGTGATTATGTTTGTAGTGACTAATTATCCTTGATAATTGTATCAAACAATTATAATTGAGTAGTCACAAAATGGGCTCAATTTAATGGGCATGGATATATGTCCTATGATTGATCAGTTGATCAAGCCTCAATCATATAGGCATTGAGTACACTTGATCAAGTGAGCATGGCTTTAAGTCACTATCAATGATTTAGCTATAAAATTTTAGGCAACATCCAGTTTTCATGGAAACAGTGATAGGAGCATTTGGAGATGTTCAAATGATTCTGGTTTAATTATCTTAGAAAGATAATGGGTTTAGATTTAGCAATCTAAATCATTTGAAGATGATATTCGTCTAATCAAAGGTGTCATGATCTCACATGCGATGTTATGGAGCAACTATATATATTATTGAGTGTGTTGATTGAATAGAAATACGTAGAGAAATGAAGTGACTTAAGGGTCCATTGGTAGATGTATCAATAAAATTAAGTCATAACTTCTCAATTCTCTAAAGAACTTGTTTCTTTGTCAATGAACAAGAAAACAAACTTTGTGATTCCAGGCAGAAATGTATAAAGAAACACACTTATGTGTTGATAATTGCAATTATGAGCAATTATGGAAAGGATTAGTCGAAAAGAAGAATCGGGATGGGTTTAAGTCATTTACCCAAACAATCACTTACGATGGGAACCCTGTCTAATTTTTGTTTGGTTAATGTTTAGGTTCAAAGGGAAGAACAAGTCGTAAATATGTGACGGACAAAGGGACACTACATTGATGAGAATTAAATTCTCATAAATATCCCAGGAAGGGTAGTGATTTACTTGTAATGGATAAGGGGAGGTTGAGCATTGCTCTTAATAGATGTTATAACACTGTGTTGAGATGTTAAAGTTATAGGGACATCTCTTATAGGTCTACCTATATAAGTGTGAGGGTGGAGCCACCTTCAATGAGACATGATTTTATCTTATAAACACTTATGAAAACTAGGGTACTTGCATATGGCCTAAATGTGCAAACCAATTTATTGAACACTAAATATATGAAATATGTGTGTCGAATAATTCTGGTTTGTCGTATAAAATCGTTAGTTCAAGACTTAGTTTCACTAAAGACCTTGGCAAACTTTGAGTTATTTCCACGAAAATGAAAATTCAAGTCTGTACGACATTTTCATTTATGTACGTATTTCTGGCTTTGCTTTGATGTAAAACTTTCAAATAGTGGGGGATTGTTGGATATTTAAAAGTTTTTGAAACTTGTTTTCCAAAGAGAGGCGCCTTTTCAAAGTTATGTATCTTTTTGAAAGAAGTATCCAAAGTGGTGTGTCTTTTCCAAAGGGGTGCCTGTAGCACCTTTTTTATAGGAAAATGATGTATTAACACACCACTTGATTTTCTATTTAAGGGATCTAAAATCATTGTTTTCTCAACACAATTGAGGCTCCCTTCTTCTCTCTAATTCTATCTTTAAAGGCTTTGATCAAAGCGTTCTTGCAATAATTGGTGTTCAGATAGCGTGATTGGATTGGCCAAATTCATCACAAGAATACACAGTCAGTTCGTTGTATCCTAGAACCAGTTTGCCAGTAACATGTTGGTGGCCCCTTACGCTAAGTGGTGGGAGCAAATATTGGTTTAAAGATAGCGACATTTCTCGTGCCTTGGGTCAGTTCCCTGTATTATTTCGAATCAACATTTCACACTTTTTCCAACAAATATTAGGTTTTTTTAATATCGACAAAACACTTTAATTTCATTAATAAAAACAAAATTACAGCAGATCAAAGCAATCGAGCAAGAAGCTCAACCAGAAGAAAGGAAAGAAGAACAAAATACAAATATGTACAGAGCCATAGACGAAAGGAAGAGAAAAAAACTGAGTACAACAAAGGGCCCAGGAGTGGGGAAAAAAAGTAATCAAGCTCCCCCAAAGCATCTAAAAAGCGTCTATGGAGGCGTAAATAGATCACATTGTCTCACGAGGTCTTCCATTTGAGGAAATTGAGCATTTGGGAGAACCCAAACGCCTTCGAACGTGATCATCAAACACCAAGTTTATTACCGCATTGCATGTTCCATATTTCACATAAAAAAAATCCTATTCCATTATCTTCAGATATCCCAAAATATTGCCAATGGTAGCATTCTCCATAAAATGGCAACGTAATCTTTGAAAGGAAAGTCAGTCCACTGATGGAAATTGCCAAAGCAACAAGACATATGGATACTCCAAAGCCACTAAGGAAGCTAGCCCATACCTCTTACGCAAAAAGGCAATCTAACAACAACCGTGAAACTATTTCCTCACCCTCGCCACAAAATATACACTCTTTGGGTATGGTCATGCCCCTCTTACATAGCTGAACACGTGTTAAGATTCTTCCCCAAGCCACTTCCCATGCAAAGAATTTCACTTTCAAGGGGGATTCCGTTTTCCACAAAGACACATCAAGGGCAATTGCATTGAGTACAAGTGAGAATTTCATAGAATGATTTAACTATAAATTTTTCGGATCCACTAATTTAGCATTTTTGTTCCCAGCAAGGTTGAAGATCAAGGGAAGCGGGAAGCCTTCTCATGAGTACAAAATCCCCCAAACATCTATCTTTCCTAGACCTCACCACAACTCCAGCTCATGGTGCAAAACTGATCCCATCCTCAAAAGTCAATCTAGCCTTATGTACACTTTTCCACCAACCCGACTTCTAAGACCCGTCACACCACAAACCCTTGTTTCTTTCCCATAATTAACCACAACCTCACTAGCCCACCAAGATTCCTCCTCTTCACATTGTCTCCAAAGCCATTTCCCAAGTAATGCACTTTTGACATGTTCAATCGACTTGATCCCCAAACCTCTAGCCTCCATAGGGAAATTGTCTCCCAATTTCTCACATGAATTTTCTCTTTTCAATTGCCGACTGTCACAGGATCACTTATCCAACAGTGTCAACCCGTGAGGCACATAATGCCCGACGCGCTAGATCAGCCTAACTCAACTCGTAGATAACACAACCGAGGCAACACTGCGTCTTCTGTCGGCAACTGACGTAGCTATGAGCAAGGAACCATGAAGGAAAGGCCTCCTTTTGGAGTTGACCAACACGTGGGGCAAGTCGGAACCAACCCGAACACGATGGCTCTAGGCAGCACAGAATATGCCCTAGAGCAACCAAGCAACACCCCCGCAAATGCTAGGTCTGGATGCACGTACGTGTTGGTAGGGCGACACACTCAGGCTAGCAATTCGTCCAGTAGTATGGCGCATAGTTGCTAAGCTACAGTCCCATATATATGGGTTAAACACCATCTGGGGGAAAGTAATAGAAGGACCTCAAAGGTATTGGTTTGACATACTCCCATGTCACACGCCCTCGGTCCATGGCACACAATGTCCTCATCCACACCCATACGCCCACTACGCCCCACATCTTCCCCCATGCCACAATGTCGTGAGCCCTCATGGTCCATGCCAAACACACTCGGATGCCCATACGCGCCCATCATCCATGCACGCCACAGAGCACAAGTGGCCATGCGACTGGCCCGGATGGCCATGCCATATGCCCACGTCACATGCCGCTCCATAGAAAAGATCACTCAATTTTTCTCAATCTCTTCACCACAGTTTTGGGGCACTCAAACACCGACATGAAACGGTGAAATAAATGGGAAGATTTGATAACGCCGCTTTGATCATGATCAACCGCCCTCCTTTAATAAAAGAGCCCCCTTCCATCCGACTAGCTTTTTTTCAAACCGCTCGATAATTGGATCCCACATGGACACCGAAGTCCCACCTATGCATAATGGGACCCCTAAGTAAGGGGCAGGGAGAATCCCCCATCCACATCAAAGGCTCCCGCAAGCCTAACTGTATCTCCCTCATCCAATCTTATGTATAGATGGTGGTCTAACTTATATTCATTCTTTGGCCCAATACAGCTTCATAACATCTAACAATGGCTTACACATTTCGAACTTCCCACTCATCAGCCCCACAAAAAATCACTCTATCAATGAGTAACCATGAGCCCTCTCGCACCACCCTCAAATACCGAATTTTTTTTTCTCATTGGCTAATTTCAATAGCTTCGACAAGGCTTCCCCAATAATATCAAACAAGAACGATGAAAGGGGGTCACCTGGTCTAAGCCCCATAGAACAACCAAAGAAAACCCTTTTGGAGCTCCATTTATAATAACCAAGAATCTGGGGGTCGATATACAGCTTCAGATCCAGTTCCTTTAGAGAGACCCAAATCCCATTTGACGAAGCAAATAATCAAGAAAACCCCAATTTACTCGATTGTGTGCTTTCTCCATATCCAATTTGCACACTACTGCAGAGAGGCCAATTTTATGTTTGGAGTCAATACACTCATAGGCCGCCACCACACCATCCAAGATTTGCCTCCCATCGACAAACGCACTTTGATTTGCCGAGATAAGGTCCCCCATAATCGGCCTGAGCCTATTTGCAAGCACTTTAGCTATGATCTTCTTATACACACTCCCTAAGAGGTTGATTGGTCTATATTCCTCAATTGCTTTTCCTCCTGCTTTTTTGTTATGATAGTTAAAAAGTATTGTTGGTACATTTTCAAATCTTCCCATGCTTGAAACACTCCTTAAAGATTTCCATGATCTCTTCCTTCAACAGGTCCCAAAAATGCTTATCTACATAGTGAAACTGTCGGGACCAGGTTAGTATTAGCCAAGTGACTTGGTACTCAGGTCACTCTTTGGGATGTGTGCCATTTGAAATCAACATGTTTACCATCTGATAGGTGCGCCATGATCTAAAGATCTTTAGTGTAAAAGATTGGGACAAAAAATAGTTTCCATCATTTGATTCAAAAAAGTCAAATGCCATCGATAACTAACAGCTACCATGTAAGTTCAACATATCATTAATTTTAGATGGCATATGACCACATTGAAACAAACAATAAAGATTGTTTTTTGTTCCAATCTTTGACATAACAGATCTTGAGATCTTGCGCATCAAATCACATAGCATATGATGGTTTCACATTTACATCCATCTCAATAAATTATCAGAGTACCAAGAGAGTTGGCACTCGGGTCCGGTTCCCAATACTAACTCAAAATTAAAAGAGGGAACAACTGCCCTCTTGGTTGTACAAAGATGTTGTCTTCTTCAAATAAAGAAGATGATTTCTATGTGCGAAAAGATGAAGACACACCTTTGAAGCAGGTTTTTGCCGGCTAATTATGCTACAGATCTCTATCAAAGGTGTCAAAAATTATGACAACATGATAAAAGTGTTATGGAGCACACCAAGGAATTTTATCTCCTTATTACTTTGGTGGATTTACAAGTTACAATAGCACGTAAACTAGTAAACCATATGTTACAGTTTCAAATTCAAGATGAGATTGCTATGCACGATATTTGGAAGATCGGTGGTGTCTATAATCGTGCCCTTAAAGCGGTACAGATCTCCAATCTGAACTTCCACGATCTTCACAAGCAAATTACAGGGAGATCAAGTGCTTTAGGAGTCATGAAGTGAGGCATCATACCTTCGAATTCCCTAAGCGACAGAATGGGGTGCAAGTGAATTTAGCACAAGAAGAAAGTCAAGACAAGTGGGGGAAAATGTAAAAAGTGGCATACAATGAAAGGAGATGAAGAAGCGAAAAATGAAGCTGAAGGTCATGTGGATAGTGAGTGTACTCATTCAGCGAGTATTGATTACCCTCTGAAGAAGATCAATGAAGGTAAATAGCTGAGATTGAACATATTTCACACTAATTGTAATGGCCAATTGAGCACTATCCTCATATACAAGAGAGCATCGTAGTATGGAAAATGGTTGGAAAAACTGAAATTAAAAGGAGAGAAAGAGGGAGGGGGGAAGGGGATGGGATGCAACTCTATCCTTACAGAATTCAATGGTTCAAGCGAGGGGAAGAATTTTAGTGAAGACACGCTATTTGTGATTGGGTCCACATATCGAGATGAAGTACGGTGTGACGTGGTGTGTATGGATGCATGCCACATTGACGCAGGACGAGACCCTAAACTACGTGAATGCGATGAATAATTGTTTACCGAAATTAAATTGAATTAATTAAACAATAAATCTGAAAATAAAACGAATACCTTAGACATTTGTAGTCCTCCATGTGAAAATCATGTTCGGTTCGAGTAGGATTCAGTCTTTGCGCTAGATCTGTTAGAATAGCGATGCGGATCGGTCCTAGAGATAGGACTCTAGGTTTTCTAGATTAGGGCGCTCACAATGTAATGATGGAATCTCTGGTTCTTCTAAGGTTTACGGGATCGGATCGAGTCAATAGATTAGGGAAAAGCTAGGATTTTGGGTGTCGGGTATTTGGATGGGATATGGCAGATTTGGGTTGTTTGAAATAAAGCATGGAAGATAGATTAAACGGGATGAGGTAGAAAAGGATAGATTCTGGACGTCACACCCTTAGCTTCACACCAAACCCTTCTCGGGAAGAAGATTCACTCTTCGTATAGGCTCATCTCAAGCACACAAGCAAAAACTCTTTTCCTTAATCATCAATTAATTACATTGTTTATCTTAAGGACCTTATATAGGAGGTCTTACAATAAAAGAAAACCCTAAAACAATTACTAAATAAAAGATAAATAAACCCCTGAAACTCAAGTTCGAAATTAAATTAAAATTACATTGTGCGATTTCGATCGATCGAAATTGAAATTCGATCGATCGAATTGATACTTGATCGATTGAAACATATATATATATATATATATATATATATATATATATATATATATATCGCCGCTGGAATTCGATCGATCGAACTGAGGTCGATCGATTGAAATGGACATTCAATCGATCGAATATAAAATTTAATCGATCGAATTATATATATATATATATACACACACACACATATTACTCCAGAAATAGTGTTTCTGTCGACATAGTTCGATCGATCGAAATTGTCAAATTCCTCCAATTCTCCAAATTTCATCTTTGTTCGCCTAGTTCTGATTTCCATTCCGCTTCTTCCGACGTCGGTACACGCGAAAAGGTCCATATCTGATGTCTACGATGTCGGCGTCCCCGTCAATTCTCCCTGACTCAAAATGTTTCATCACCGATGAAACGCGCATAAAGGGAATCCTGGCACTCGGTGACGTATGAGCATCATCTCGGTCCATTGTAGAGGGACGTACCCGGTAAATCTCTCCTTAACGAGCCCAATAACCCGGCTCGCCAAGCCACTCTACCAAATACTTTTGAAGTTTCGCATCGATTCTCCCGGACCAGAAGGAATTCATCCCCGATGAAGTGTGATTGCGATATCGACAGGGAATACGGGAACTCAAGCGACGAACTCTCTCATGATTGGCCCATGCACTCTCGATAGTCGACTCGCCAACCCTCTACATCTCATATACCAAAAATTTTCGGCCGTAGGTGAATGCCACAAGATTATCCCAAATTTTCTCAATTATCTCTTTTCTCTGCCTGCTTAGATAGGGAAGTGGTATTGGCTGCAAAGTTGAGATGGGATCGTGAACAAGAGGTGGTCGGAAAGGATTGCAAGGTGGTGGGGTTGAGCTTAGAGAAGGAACTAGGTCTTCCACATTGAACTTTGAGCTAATCCCTGTATCTGGAGAAAGCTCAAGAGCGTACGCACTAGGGTCATTCCTTGCCACAATTCCAAAAGGTCCAACGTCGTGGGCCTAGAGATCCTTTACGACTCCCGATGGGAATCGTTCAGGCCTAACCCAAACCATCACATAATCATTCAATTGAAATTCCATAAAAGTCTTAGATAACTGCATCGATATTTTGAGAGTTTCATTGCATAAATTAATTTTACACTTAATTTCGGCATACAATGCGGAATGGGACTCAAAAGATGACTCACAATAAGACTTGGAATGTATAGCAGTATGCAACTTGAGACTATGATGTGTATGCGTGTTTATGGACTCGATACTCTCATGCGCATGTGACGCTAACGACTCACGTTGAGTGGTCTCTATCAGCACTAGTGACTCATGTGCAGTGGATTCTGCTACCAACAAGGACTCGTGCACAACGGGTTCTACGGGCACCAACAAGTCGTGCGTATGTGACTCAGTAGATTCTTGTGTGGGTGACTCGGTTGACTCACGTGTGGGCGACGCAACATCACTACTTACAAGGGAAATGGTAGTCTCTTTGACACAAGTTAGGCTCTCATCAGCTTCGTCCATCTCCTCTTCACTCATCACGGTACGGGGGTCATACACCTCTTCTACTCTCAAATTTTTCTACTCCTTAAAACTCTCCCTTTTAATCAATAAATTCGGAGTGGAAAGTTCTGTGGAGCATTGGTAAGCAAAGTGTCTAAATCCGTGACACTTGGAGCAATCAGGACACTTGTCTATCTTTGGTTTTAAAAATCGTAAAAGATGACGGTGTGTGAAAGGAACATAATTCTCGATAAGTCGCTCCCTCATGTCTTCCCATTGTGTGATGAGCTTACGATTAGCTAAGTCGCGTAGAAGCTCAACATTAGTCCAATAGGTTTTGGCACTACCCTCCAACTTTGTTTTCACTAACCTAACTTTGTACTCATTCGGTACGCCACACCAATCAAAATACTCTTCTACACTAGACAACCATTCCACGAAGGTTTTGGGGTTTAGCCATCCCTCAAAACATGGAACTTCATCCCGAATAGATTTTAGAAACTTTTCGGCGGGATCGTACTCAGGTTCACGATGATGAGAGTATCCCCTAACTCTAGTCTTATCACAACTTTTAAGACTTTGCCAAAAATTTGGTGTGTAGCGGCGCCTATTATTAATTGCACACATTTTGGCTTTGATATCCCTAAGGGCATTGACAATCTCGCTCATGCTCATGGTGAACACGGCTTACTAACACGGGTGCTAAATGCCATGCAAACATGAACCACAATGGATGAGGAATTTTGTCAAACAGTGGACGTGCATACTTTTGAACACAAATGAGATAAAATGCAACGAAAATTAAAATTACACAATATGCCCTAACCTAGAACCTAGGCTTTGATACCAAAACCGAAGCAGGACGAGACCCTAAACTACGTGAATGTGATGAATAATTGTTTGCCGAAATTAAATTGAATTAATTAAAACAATAAATCTGAAAATATAACGAATACCTTAGGCGTTTGTAATCCTCCATGTGAAAATCATGTTTGGTTCGAGTAGGGTTCAGCCTTTGCGCTAGATCCGTTAGAATAGCGATGCGGATCGATCCTAGAGATAGGACTCTAGGTTTTCCAGATTAGGGCACTCACAATGTAATGATGGAATCTCTGGTTCTTCTAAGGTTTACGGGATCAGATCGAGTCAATGGATTAGGGAAGAGCTAGGATTTTGGGAGTCGGGTACTTGGATGGGATCATGACGAGATTTGTACGCATCGTATCGGTTTTGATTCACTGACGATACATACCCTATGTATCGTACCATCAGTAAAAAGAGTAAATTATCGGCCGATACGGACAAAATATCGTCCGTATCAGACGATAATTTGAAATTATCGTCCGATAATTAGTGTAAACCTGTAAAAATGAAAAAGAAATCAAATTATCGGACGATAATTTCAAATTATCGTCCGATAATTTGAATATGGAGGTGGGCCCCACCATAGACCCGACTTAAAAGTCGGGTACTACCCCTCTCCTTCCCCTATTCCTCTCTTCTTCCTCCTCTATTCTTCCTCTCTTCTTCCTCACTTATTTTTTGATTATTTACACCATAAATCGGCGCCAAATCGCACAAAATTTCACGGGATCGACGTGGAAGGTACGTGTATTTCATTTTATTTCCTAAAATAAGGTAGATCTACACTAATTTAGTGTAGATCTACCTTATTTTCTACACTAATTATTTAGTGTAGATCTACACTAATTAAGTGTAGATCTACACTAAATAAGTGTAGATCTACCCTTAAATAAGGTAGATCTACACTAAATTAGTGTAGATCTACACTAATTAAGTGTAGATCTACACTAAATAAGTGTAGATCTACACTTAAATAAGGTAGATCTACACTAAATAAGTGTAGATCTACCCTTAAATAAGGTAGATCTACACTAAATAAGGTAGATCTACACTAAATAAGTGTAGATCTACCCTTAAATAAGGTAGATCTACACTAAATAAGTGTAGATCTACCTTATTTAAGTGTAGATCTACACTAATTTAGTGTTAATTTAGTGTAGATCTACACTTAATTAGTGTAGATCTACCCTTAATATTAATTAATATTATAGGTAAATTTATCATTTACCTATAATATTAATTATTTAAATTATTTAAAATAATTAATATTATTTAAATTAATTAATATTCTTTAAAATAATTTAAAAATAATATAAATAATTATTTAAATTATTTAAAATAATTAAAAATAATATAAATAATTGGTCAAAAATAATATGATGGGTCAAAAATAATTATATGTGACCCCATTTAAAATATTTAAATTGATAGGTAAAAAATAATATAAATAATTATAATTAAGGGTCACATGTAATCAATATGGGCCACATATAATATGGGTCACATATAATTAATAAAATAATAAGGTCAATATGGGTCACATATAATATGGGTCACATATCATATCGGTCACATATAATTAATAAAATAATAAGGTCAATATGGGTCACATATAATTAAATTTATTACTAAAATTAATATGGGTCACATATTAATTTTAATAATAAATTTAATTATATGTGACCCATATTGATTATATGTGACTGTCACATATAATTAAAATAATTTATATTATGGGATATGTCCCATAAAATTTTAGAATAATATGGAATAAATTTCAAATAAATATTTAAAAATTAAAATAATATCAAATAAATATTCATAAATTAAAATAATATGAAATAAATATTCATAAATTAAAATAATATCAAATAAACATTAATAAATTAAAATAATATCAAATAAATATTCAAAAATTAAAATAATATGAAATAAACATTAAAAAATTATAATAATATCAAATAAATATTCATAAATTAAAATAATATCAAATAAACATTTATATATTATAATAATATCAAATAAATATTCATAAATTAAAATAATATCAAATAAACATTCATAAATTATAATAATATCAAATAAATATTCAAAAATTATAATAATATCAAATAAATTTGATAAAATATAATCTGATATTTTTAAAATAGCAATAATTAAAAAATAAATTTTATTTTCAAGTGTAAATTAGATGTTTACTTTAATGCAATCGTTTGCTCATTCATGCAGGTGAAATAAATAAATATGGTACGTTCGACAGATCCAGCGTGGCAATATGGTACAGCAATAGATGGTAATAGACTCCAGATTCAATGTAATCTTTGTGGAAAAAAACTGCTGGGAGGAGGTATCACACGATTAAAGGAGCATCTGGCTCATGTAAAGGGAGAGACAAGAGGGTGTCCTAGTGTACCCAGAGAGGTAAAAGAAAATATCAGAGCTAGTTTACAAGCGGCAAAGGGAAAGAAAAAAGCTGAAGCCGATCGTGATAGGGAAATGTATGAGAGAATCAGGAGGCCAGATCCACAGTTTACATCAGATGCACCTGAGGATGATGAGGATGAGGATGAGGATGAGCAGATAGCGAGAGCTATGAGAGAGAGTGCTAGGGAAGCACAACAGCGTCGAGATCAGGAAGAAGCCGATTATCGGTTTCGGTCCAGGTTGAGGGGTCCATCCATGCCTGCTACCGGTGGTGGATCTAGTCATAGGCCACATGTTGATGTTGATGAGGATGTTGAGCAGACTGTCGGGTTGCGTAGGGCAGCATCTGGGAGGGATTATAGGCCGTCTACTAGAGTAGTTACTGACCCCATGGATCCATTCATGTATCGCACTGAAAGCTCCAAACAAACCAAATTGAGTGCAATGTCACTTGCAAAAATGGGGAAGAAGCTTGGAAAATCCATTGCCAAGTTTTTATATACAACCACATTCCAGCCAAGTAGCAGACTCATGGTACTTCAAAAGCATGATTGATACAAGTGCGAAGTTGGTCGAGTTAAAAAGCCTTCTCCATATGAGATATCCGGGCCCTTACTAATGATGAGTACGATGAGATAACCGCCTATGTACGAGCTTTGAGGATGTATGGATGAGAGAGGTTGCACAATTATGCGATGGATGGACCGGTCCCACAAAGAAGAGCTTGATAAACTTTTTGGTTCTGACGATCTTTGGGACGATATTTTGAAATCGATTGATGCTTGAACACGTAAAGTAGCGACTACCTCTTTAAACTAATGGATATGGTAGTTAATGAGGTTGGAGAGCAACGGTTGTCGGTGGTAATGCATAATGCGGCAAACTACAAAGCCGCTGGATTAAAACTAATGGCGAAGAGACGTCACCTGTACTGGACCCCGTGTGCCGCACATTGCGTGGACCTCATTCTTGAGGATTTAGGAAAGAGAAGCAAGGCACAGGCAACTATTCAAAAGGGAAGAACGATTACTTCCTACCTGTACAACAGTGACAAGCTGGTCAATTTAATGAGAGCCTTCACGAAGCGATTACACGTTTTGCAACACAGTTCTTAGCCCTACAGAGTTTGGCTAGATATAGGCGTGAGCTGAAAAGCATGGTGTCGTCGGAAGAATGGAATCAACATGAAATAGGACTCCCACGAGCGAAGAGACTAGCTTGCACTGAAGTTGCTGACCTGATCTACAGCACGCAGTTTTGGGCAGATGTCGACCACCTGATCGCCGTCACTACCCCGTTGGTGCAAGTGTTGAGATTGGTTGATGGTGATGACAAACCAACAATGGGATACGTTTATGAGTCAATGGATAAGGCAAAATTGGCTATAAAAACAAATGCCCTACAAAATATAAACGATACTGGGCGATTATCGACAAGAGGTGGGATGCACAATTTCACCAAGATTGCATGCAAAGTATAACATGTTGCATAATTATGTAGTGATTTTTATTTATTTATTCATTATTTTTATATACTGATGAAATTGCTCATATTTGATGTGTAGCACACTACTTGAATCCAGCCTTCCAGTATATGCGACGCTTCGAGCTGAGCGACACTGATGAAGTGTATACCGGTTTGCTCAATGTAATCCAAAGAATGCTCCCTGAGTTGGCGGACCAAGGCCAAGCCATAAGAGATGTGAGTGATCATAGTATCATACCTTATAAGTAATAAGTCAAATGTCATGTGATATTATCATCTATTTATTGATATGTGCCTTACTGTGTTTCATCTTTATAGATTGACATGTTTCGCAAGAGACATGGGTCATTTGGGACCCCGTTGGCGCAATCCCAAATTAAACACGACAAACCCGTTGATTGGTGGATGCATTATGGAGGTGATGGTCGGATATAGGTGTAGCAATGAGGGTATTGAAACGTGTTCCTCGTCCAAGCGAGCGAATTGGAGCACTTCCTCTCTGATTCATACTAAGACAAGGAATAGACTAACTATGGACCGATTGGAAAAGTTAGTCTACTGCCACTACAACATGCGATTAAGGGTCAGGAATATGCAGAGGACCAACCGTGGTAAGCAATTACATGAAGTCTTAGATCCTCAATTATATGAAGTCTTACTTACATATTATACTAATTCATCTATCATATTCTACCTCGGTGATTATTTTGATCCCATCCAGTTGGATTATATATTCGAGGAGGATGACCCTTTGAATGAATGGATCAAGAGAGAAGAGCCGGATAGTGAGAGTAATCAATGGTCGGGATAATGCCGAAGAGAAGTGAGTGAAAGTAAAAGAAGCCCCAACCACCGAGGCGGAAAGAAGATTGAATCGTCATTCGGTGGTTGGATCGATGACAACGCATAGAGTGATGATGGGAGTGGTGAGGATGATGGTGGAGGGCATGATGGTGGAGGGATGTTGGCACTAGTGGTAGAGGGAGGAAGTGGTACCTCGATCCTTATAGAGATATGGCGGCATGGGGACGATGACTGACGCCGCTAACACGCCGACACTCCTACATTCGAATGGGAGGGTTGAAGGAAGAGGAGCGTGGGATCATATCAAACACCACCACCACCACCACCACAAGATGATACGGATATGGGTTATATGACTTCTAGCTTCGGGGGATTCAGTTTGCAAAATACCGAAGATTCAGCAACTAGTAACCCATACTACCAGTCACAACAAACCTATTCGGTGCCATATGACTTTGTTGGTCAGATTTTTGGAGGACCGGCCTTTACGTACTACACTGAGCCTCAGTTTCAAGGGGGCACATATAATCATGGGTATCAATATGGGCAACATTATAGGCAAAGGCCGGAAAGCTCGCGCACCGATGATGACGATGATCATGAGGGCCAAGAACCACCACGAAATTCAATGTGGCTCTAAAGTAAGTTTTTTATGTACAATTAAACTTATTTTTATCAACATAGCTATTATTTTTGACAATATATAATTTATTTTTGTCAATATATATTGTAATTTACTTTATGCGTGTCTGCGTCGATCAAATTATGAAATATTGTTAATAAAATAGGCATGTGATCAGCTGATCGAACATAATGTTAGAAGATCTATTACATTAAGTCAAAAATGTGATCTTAAGACAAAAATAAGTTACAAATTAGGCATGTGACTTGGGTTAAGTTACAAAATAGGCATCTTACTTATATATTCATCTAAATAATGCATCAAATATGTCAAAAATAAAAGCAAAAATAGTTGAAATAAATACAAAATAAATAAATATAATTTTTTCAGATTTTTTGGGATTTTTTGGGATTTTTTTGGGATTTAAAAAAAAAAAAACGATTTTTTCAATGTATCAAACCGATACATTCAATGTATCGCCGATACATTGAATGTATCGGACGATACCCGGTACGTATCGTCCGAGAGATCCGGACGATACGTACCGGAAAACCGGTATTTTGACCCTTGGATGGGATATGACAGGTTTGGGTTGTTTGAAATAAAGCAAGGAAGATATATTAAAAGGGATGAGATAAAAAAGGATAGATTGTGGGCTTCACACCAAACCCTTCTCGGGAAGAAGATTCACTCTTCTTATAGGCTCATCTCAAGCACACAAGCAAAAGCTCTTTTCATTAATCATCAACTAATTACATTGTTTATCTTAAGGACCTTATATAGGAGGTCTTACAATAAAAGAAAACCCTAAAATAATTACTAAATAAAAGACAAATAAACCCCTGAAACTCAAGTTCGAAATTAAATTAAAATTACTCTGCGCGATTTCGATCGATCGAAATTGAAATTTGATCGATCGAATTGATACTCGATCGATCAATCGAAATGGACATTCGACCGATCGAATTATATATATATATATATATATATATATATATATATATAGATAGATAGATATCACTCCAGAAATAGTGTTTTTGTCGACATAGTTCGATCGATCGAAATAGGACTTCGATCGATCGAAATTGTCGAATTCCTCCAATTCTCCAAATTTCATCTTTGTTCGCCTAGTTCTGATTTCCATTCCGCTTCTTCCGACGTCGGAACACGCGAAAAGGTCCATATCCGATGTCTACGATGTCGGCGTCCCCGTCACACATACTACTTGTGAGGCTGGCCATTTGATTGGGATAATGAGTATCATGTGAGAGAGAACACCTACAACTTTTTTCACAGATGATATCAAAGTTTTACAAGGAAGTCAATCCACCCAAGTCTTACAAAGAAGCAGGTGAAGATCTCTTCAATTTATGTCAAGGGGAGAAGACGAAGGGTTGTCAACAAGTCGAGTTCGCACGTTACCGAGCCCTTTTTTGTTGGAGTGTTATATATGTTAATGGGGTGTATAAAAGCATCATTGGGTGTACCACTCATCTCGCCCTAGATCCAGTAAACCTAAACCAACTTCTGCTTTTACCTAGTCGGGCATATATAGTTGCCAATCGGATCGAGTCTGATAAGGTCAGGCATATAAGTATGAATTTAGGGCTGGGTCAGGTTGGGCTTATGGGCATGACTCGACCGGATCCAATGACCAATCTTGATGACCACACTTGACCTGATAACCTGATAGCTAATTAACTTATCTCTTTTGTATCAGTATAACAAACTCATACAGATAGTCTTCACTTTAGTTTTGACTTTTGAGTTTGATAAAGGCGCAAGGAGGCCTTGAAATAAATGCCCAAAAAAGATATAAATAAACGTTTATGAAGTGTTATTGAGTTTGGGAAACACGCGATCATGTAAACGATCATGTGCTCCATTACGTGATTTAACATCACATGATCACTTTAGTGGATCCCATGGGAGTTAAAGTACGAAACATAAATCACAAGATTTCTGTTTTATAAGTCTCGGTTTCATTAATTAACAAAGTTCTATAGTTAGAATATGATTCTAGTTTTCACGGTGGGGCTATAAGCCTTACAATAGCTGTCAAATACTTTTTTTAATGATCATTGTTGCAGAAATTACATATTTCACAAGAAAGAACAGCAGGTTAGGGCTTCCTTTCTTTTCTAGTTTTCTTTGGGTTATTTCATTGCTTTATTATTGTTGAGTATTGCTGGAGCGAGCCGAGGATTGCATCCAGCATTGTATTCATCAGAGATTTTCCTTTAGAATTCACTTAAACTGTTTTAGTTGGACTTTATAAGCACTCTCACCTGGTCTCGTTAAATTATCTCTATTTCCACCATCTTTTAGGCACTTAAATAAAGCCATGTTACCTAGACACGTGGCATGGGTGTCAAGTGTCAAGTGTCCAGCTGTCATAGATGTTTGGCACGCCAATTTCTAAAGATTCCAATTCGGCAGCAAGGCCTTAAAAAAGAATAGAATGTATATAGAAAAGATAAAAACTAAAGGAAAATCTTAAGAGCGTCAATTGAGATATATAATGAAAAGATACATAATGCATGTCATAAACTTAACTAAAACTCTACTATATTATACAACTCATTTTCAAGGACCCAAGTTTTTTATTTTATAAGTTGCTAAACTTCACACAATTTTTTTTATGAACGACGGTTCATTTTGTCGTGCCAAAACGAGGAACATTTTGATAGCGATATGTGGTATTTTCATAGATGTCAAGAAGTATCGTAATGTGTTGAAGAGTGTCCAAACGCAACCAAGTTTCGGCACGGGAAAAATCCCAAAAGTAACAGTGCCTAGTTAACACCAAAATAAAGTAGATAAATTGCATCTATTCAGAAAAAAGAAACTAACCATGGTCTATGTTCTTCTAAATTTCTGTTAAATAGCATAATTTTGAAATAAACCCACAAGCATGATATGTTATAGAGGTAAGAGGCTATACCAGGGGCATAGCTAGTACAACTAATGCTAAACATGGAAAAATTCCATTCGAACAAACAAGTACAACATACAACAATCTACACCAGGTACACTGCTAAATGCAAAATTCTCAAATTGGAACTAGCATATATTCAGACATACAAGAAAAGATTCCACGGTGCATGCTATTTGCGGACGATGTGGTCTTAATCCTCCAAATAAAACAACAAATAAATAAGGGTACCTCTGTTCGCGCCCACCTATTTACTTAAAGTGCCCACTTAATGAAGTTGTGCGCTATCGCCCACCCAACACACGGCCGAACATCATTAAGTCGGTGCTTTCAGTAAACTGGTGGGCGGCGCTAATAGAAGTCCCCAATAAATAATAAGCTGGAATTATGGAGAAAGGTCTTAAGAGTCGAGAGGTATGAAAATTAGAGCAACAAAGACGGAATACATGGAGTTTAAATTTAGTGAACATGATAGCTTGGAGGAGGATCTAGTTAAAATAGAAAACCATCTACTGCTACATTGCCTTAGATTTTGTTGTTTAAATTCTACTTTACAATCAGATGACGGAACATTTTTGTAAGACGGCAGTACGACCTGTCATCCTATATGGTGCGGAATGTTGGGCAACGAAAAAGAGACAAGAAGATGAGTACAAGGAGCTGAAATGTGCATATTTAGATGGATGTGTGTGGTAACAAAAAAGATAAAATTAGGAACAAGTAGATAGAAGGACATCTGAGAGTGGCACCTATAAAGGGAAAAAAAAATTGTGGAATGCCACTTAAGATGGTTTGGACGTATCCGGTGAAGACTAGAAGCAAATCTTATGCGAAGGATTGAGACGCTACAAGCACAAGGAGGAGAAGAGGAACAACGATGAAGACCTAGATGAGAGCAATGAGAAGGCACAAGAAGGATTGCGAGTTATAGAGAGCTTAATGCTGATAAAAAACAAGTGGAGAAATAGGACTTGCAAAGCCGACTGCATTTAGATGGGATAAAGCTATTATGATGATAATGATGATGATTATACATTCATAGAAAACATTCAGCATGACACAAATAGATTATCTGGACACAACTCTTTACGTAAACGGAGTAAACCCAAACATAGGTAGAATAGAGATCAATAGTTCTAAACATCAACATTAAAAACAAACTCGGAGCCCACCTGTTTATGAAAAGTACCTCTAAACAGATATTTACTGAACATGACAAGTTTATATATTTGATGCACCATTTGTTCCCTATCAAAGTAAACCAATATTCTTTACTTACCAAAGGTCGATCATTGTCATCAACAGGCACTTTCTCCATTGCTGCAAGAGTGGTCAGGCCACCAACAACCCCACCAAATACCGTATGTTTAAAGTTCAGATGATTTGCAGATTTATAGAGGATGAAAAACTGGGATCCATTAGTGTGGGGGCCACTATTCGCCATACTGACGATACCCCTCCCAGAATGAACCAATTTTGAGTTCAGCTCGTCTTTGAAAGGCTTTCCCCATATAGACTCCCCACCTTTTCCAGTGCCAGTGGGGTCACCACCTTGAATCATGAAATTCCTATTATGGCAGAATATGAATCCTTTAGAGATCTAAAATATTCAATAGCCAAAGAACAAACTAAATTTAACCATCATGTAAAGTTTATAACAAGGCAGGCTTCGACTATACCTAATACTTCGGTGGAAAGCTATTCCATTATAGTAGCCGCGTTCACAGAGAGTGATAAAGTTTTCACATGCCCGGGGAGTTATATCACAATGCAGCTCTATGTTCAGTTCTCCATGTGTTGTATGCAACTGAACATAGCCTTTCTTTTTCGGGTTTTTCTCAACTTTGATGTATTCAAAATCATTTTTGGTAACAGGATCATAAGAAGTGGAAGTGAAGGACCGGGAAGCAGCCCCGGTAGTGTACTGGCTTTTTACCTGAAAAATCCCCCAATGCTCAGCAATGAAAACAAAAGCTAGAAAGAAACAAGAGAAAAACTGCCTAAAAAACATTACTACTTACTACAGCTTCCCCACAACAAAGAATAAGAACATTATTGCAACCTCAAGGTTACTAGCCGTTAAAAAAAGATCAGAATTCTTCATTAGAAGAATAAAAGGAAAAAAGAAAACTAACCAGCTTTGAATTAACGGGTGTGCGTTCACCTGCCAAGTGCATGGCTATGCGGGCAGCAGTCTTATCACCAGATGTAGCTTTGGCTGCTGCAGCACTTCTTCCATGTACTGAGGCTGATGCAGCATCTACAATGCTGTAGGATTGAGTGGTTTTAAGCTCTCCGTTTGTGCTTGCTTTGGAATCCTCTTTGATACGAGACCTTGCAGATAAAATGGCAGCAAGTGCAGCAGCTCTTTCACTCTGTGCTTTGTTGCCACCTCCACCATGCAATGCAGTTTCCCTCCCTTTCTCAGTTCCAAGCTCTTGCAGCATGTGCTTAATATCACCAGATACATTTATATTATTGGATGGATCTGCATTCTTTGAATCTGGCCAAAACAAAGACAGAGCAAGAAACCATAAATAATAAAAAGTGAATGGGAAGTATTAAGAAAGAGACCAATTAGATTCAAACCTTCATCATCGAGTTTCAGGCTGTTTTTAACATGATCAAAATCCAAGAGAACCCTGCTATCAAGCGCATGTGGATTCTGCAAGGGCAATCAATCAAAAGAATAAAATTACAAGAGTCCTGGTCAAAGGTTGATATCAGAGAAAAGAAAGGAAATATTCCGATTCTAAAACTCACCTGAATTGTTATTATGTCGTTTCTAGTGAATGGATCATCTGTGAGGAGTTCTTTCCAATTCTTCGTTTTCAGGTTCAGTTCTTTAATTGCCTATACATACAGAGAGAAAAAAAAGGGTCTAACTGAAGCGTTCAAGTACTCAAGTCAACCAAAGAAGCAAAGGTAAGAAGAAACTTCCTAAAATGGATAGTTGCAATGTTGATTGAAAGCAGTGACAAACCTCGTAGGAGAACACATTCCCCGTAGTTTTCACGGCAACTATGTGTGTAAACTCAGTGAAGACTTTGTTTAAAACAGGACAGTGGTACTCCCCTGAAGTGACAGAGAGAAAGGATCTAGCAATCATTGTACACAACACATAAAACGCAGGAACTAATGGGAAATGCAGGAATTAAGACTCAACGAAGACACATCAAGCTTGTTGAGCATATTGAGAGAAAGGACTGCACCACTATATAAAATAAAAAATAAAATAAAAATCATGATGTATTTATTCAGACAGTAATCAAGAGCAATTTTTTTACTAATCACAGGAATGCAAATTTTTAACAAGAAAATTATCAACAAAGTTTTTACTGTTGAAATAAGTTATACATAGGGATATAAATGGGTAGTGTCAGATCCAGTTCAGGGTAGATCCGATCCCAACCCATTTATTCAATGGGTGGACCCGACCATCTATTGATGGATCGGTCTGGGATGGGTCCCCGCCACAATGAGTCTCTAACTAGGATTTTGAGTTGGGTCCGGGAAGGGGTAGATCCAGACCTGACCCATTATAATCAGGTCGGGTCTAGGTCTTGAAGACTCCAATCAAACTTCTATAGGGATTTGTTCTTTTCTTAAATAATAATATATTAAATGTTTAATAATGTGTATATTATTTTATAAGGATTTTAAACTGCAAACGGATAGCATAAATGCATAAATGAAATTATTTTGTGCTCTAAAGATTACCTCGATAATGTTTACGAATAGTCTAGATTAGGCGAGCACTTAAGCATATTATCAATCTGATACAGTTTCATTTGAGTTCAATATCCACGTTCAAGTGGAATGATAGATGCCAATATTATAATAAATTACGTAAACAGGGAAAGATACTTAAAATTTAACAAAGAAAAGAAAACAACAAGCAATTTTCAAAATTCATATACATAAGCACATATATATATTCAATGGTTCACGGTGAGTGCAAACCAAGGTTCTTCGTTGTTTAGATTATATTTACAAAAAAAGTAAAATAAAATAACTCTATTCTACAATATATTTTTTGAGGCTTGAAATTTGGATCATTGAAATCAGTCAATGTTTGAGTTTCCCCTTTTAAAATATTAGTTTGAATTAAAAAATATATTAATCAATAAAATGCACCCAAGCTCCGTGTGGCAAAGAAACAGTAAATTGGTGCCACGTGAAGCTCCATGTGGAACCTTGGTGTACCGCTCACCATACACCATAGAAGCACCTTACTAGGATCCATATATATATATATATATATATATATATATATATATATATATATATATATATATATATATATATATATATATATATATATATATATATATACAAACACACACACACACACACACACACACACACACATAAATATGGATTGGGACTGATTCAAAGTTATTTAGTTCGCTCGGTTTAAATTTGGGTTCGCAATTCACTACCTATCAAGCGAATCCGATTCACTAGTGCTAGGATGACCTTTAAAAGTATTTTTTAATTTTCTTATAGAAATTTGCATTCTATAATAAAAGAAATGCAAATGACCTCTTGGTTAACTATAAAACTTTAAAAATGATAACATCTTAGGTTCAAATCCCTTCTTTTTACTTTCAATTTTTTATTTTAATACAAAATAGTTAGCATTTAAACAATCAATTCGCTTGTCATGCCGAATTGAAGCAAATTGAACTGTGAACTGGTTCGTTGTACCCAATTCGCAATGCGCTAAATGGATGAGCGAAATAAGTAACAGAGGTTCCAACAATGAGAGATCCAGACTCAACCCGAACTTGATGCGGGTACAGGTACGCGTACAGATCAGGTCAGGTCTAACTTTGTGTAACCCAGACCCAGGCCCAATTTCCAATCGGATAGGGTTTTCAATCCAATTGGATTCGGTCCAATTAGGTCTAATCGGATGGGGTCTCACATAGGATCCGGATCAACCTGAACCATTAGCATCCCTAATTATACAAGCTTAATTTGCTACATCTCACATATTCAGTATTTACAGCTTCTTCAGCACATCAGTGAAGGGATTGAATCTCACTCGTCTAGTAAATTGTAGAATGATAGCATATTGCATACATCTTTTAGGGTAGTGCACATAACAGTTCAAGTTTTTAAAGTCCTCAACAGAATTTCTAAGCTATTCTAGGTATGCGAGTACATTTTGTTGTGTCTTCTCCCAAGAGTTTGATTATTAATTACAACCCCAACAGTAAAAAATTTAAGTCCACACCCTCCTTTTTCAATATATTTTCACTGAGACACCAATCAATTGCATATTGATCATTGGCTCATTTATCATATTCTATTTATGCGGTTTGTTTTATATACGTGCATCAAATAGTATGACCATGAAAATAGCTTGTGAGGTTGTTTGGCCTTCATGGTCTGAGTGTTGTGTCCTAAGAGAACGTTATAGGCAGATCTAGTACTGCGTCGACAATCAACTGTGCGTTGAGCGTATCATTCGACTCCTTGCAAACTTTAAAAAATCCAACACACACTGTGAGTTTAGGACAACTCATTTTCCGTGACTTTCAAATGAAGAGGCTATAATTCGATCAAAAAACATGGAGATTGCACAATTGGTGTGGCATGATGTTTTCTCTAATCGTGTAAAGGCACCTTCTCCAGATCCATGTCTGTCTGTTGCACATACTGGAGGGAATCGACAAATGGTATAGCTCACTTTTCCCATTGTAGGGATCTTAGAAGGATTGAACCTCATATGTTTTGAGTATGTGTGTCCTTTGACTTGAGTTTTTTTGTTCTATAAATGTTGATTAGGTTGCTTTAACTCACCAAAGTATGAAGCCAACTGAAGCCAATATCATCGGTGCCTTGGCATCTAGGTGTATTAATGAGAAGTTAAAAGATATCAGAATGGGCCCACTGGACAGCAGATTAAATTATGTGTCAATAAAATTTGGCATACATATGATTTATTTATTATTAAAAAAACCATCAATGAAAATTTATTTTGATTGGATTTCTAAACATTTTCATAAATTCACATTTATGTTAATTCCAAGTCTAAGTATTTTGAAAAATATTTCAAAAGTATTTTGGAGCATCTATTATACCTTGAATGGCTAAGATTGGTATGTTATCTTTTAAGATCGATAGTGGCCTCACTTGATATTGAGTTATTGACACAGAGTGGAGGGACAAGCTTATTAGTACGCTTGAAAAAATAGGACCGTTATATGGGTGGTAATTTGCGTTATAAAGCGGAGTACTATCGAGCTTGGTATTGGCAGTTTGGCACATCAAAATCAGAGAGAGTAACCTTTTTTTTTATAGGTAAGCTAGCTTGAACCTGCAACCTTGAGGTTGCAATATTGTCAACCTTCCAGTGTGATATAGGCCCAGGCCTTATCAAAAAATGCACATAGTAAGTGATTATCCTTAAAACTCATAATGATCCCACTTTCGAGTCTTTAATCCTGTCTCAATTCATATAAGCAAGGAGAAAGCGGTCATGAGGTCAGAACTTCATGATCGAGAACTGCGACTCTGCTTGCATCCTTCAATAATGTTTCAAATCTTCGAAGGTATCACTTTCTAACCTTTAAATTTTATTTTTATTTTTACATAAAACAAGTAAAAAAGATCTGTAATATCCAAGACTGAAATTGAATTCAATCACCAACAATTTGGACATGAGAAATTCACATTCTAAACTTAGTTGCAAAAACCTTCTATGGTGTTGCACATACTCTGGAATCTCACTCCCTCTTCTAAAGCTCCTCTTACACTTGCACAGAGTCTATATTTTGCAACTCATAAGGCGAAATCAAGAGATGGTGGCTTGGGTATGCAATAATTCATAACTATATTAGCTTGAAACAATTTGTAATCCATGGCAGCTATTGTAACTCGGCTCTTGCTCATCTTTTGGTTACCATGATTCGATTAAGACTACTTTTGACTCAATCAGTTTTCTGCTTTTAGTTTGCGCCATTTATGAGTTAAAATATTTAAAAGTTTCTAAAAATAGAATGTGATTCAACTAAGACCACTTTTGGTTCAATCAGCCTGTGGAGATTCAAGTTTTTAACATTTTTGAAATCATAAATTTATAGTTTTTCAAACACCATAACTACAAAAGGTGCTTTTTATATCAATGAAATGACTGGATAAGTTCCATTCTAGGGAAAATATCTCAATACCTGGGATTGGGCCTGTGGCCGAATGGAAGGTCAACAATATTGCAACCACTAGGTCGCAGGTTCAATCCCAGCTTACCTATCAAAAAGAAACTATCTTAATAACCCCCCCACAAATAGGTTCCTATATTAATGCCCCTCTTTTTTACCCTTTCTCAGTTAAGCATAGGTTTTTTTCGTTTCTTTACCCTCGGGTAGCCTCTATGTGGCTACCTTCAAAACACTTTATATAAAAAATTAAATAAATAAAATAAAAATTCCAAACATAAAAAACAACTTATACAAAGCCCAACCTCTTAAACCCGTTTGCACTGGCGACAACCCCCAACATCGGTAAGGCTTTTCCAGCATTAGCCGACCTCAGTGATATCCTTGCTAGTGATTTCAGGACTTAAAGGCCTTACAACAGCCATTTTTAGCATGTCATAAGATTATCAAGGTTAGGAAGAACCTTTCACCCCATCAATCCTCTAAAAAAATTCAACCCATTTCTAACCATCATGTGTTGAACCTCTTCTATTTTTGGTAAAACAAATTCATAACATTTTCAATCTCAAATGTATAAGCATAGTGGAATTTTGTCCATATAAAATCCAGCAAGCCCAATGACAAGAACAACAAAACCACATAGACCTTATTCTTGAGTGATTGAACCCAAAGTTTCTTCATACTGCTAAACCTGTCTTGCTGCCATAAACTTGAAACCCAGATGCTACTACAATGCAATTATTATACAGCTACCAAAGCATAAAATTAAAAATTAAAATTAAAAGATTTTAAAAAAAAAATGTGAACCCCATATACTATATGAAAACAAATTTGTAAAGAAATGTTTCCTCACTTGAAACACTAAGAAATGTAGAAGAAGACTCCCATAGACAATCCCTAAATTATATACACATAGTCAGAGGAATTAGTGAAGGAAACAGTTCGTATTATGAATTTTCATATTTCGGCTACAAATAAAGCGGGGATATGAAAAAATGCTTACAAACTAACATTTTCACTTTTTAGTGTTTTCACTATAAAAGAATGCAATAGAGCTGGTAAAGATGAAAACCAGTACTTGTTTGCTTGTTGTCGCAGTGCCTGTAGAGTTGACGGAATGAACAAGAAACAGTAAATAAAAGAAATATATATATTACTGGATGATCCTTACATATGTGATAACAAATTTAGTTCAAATAATCACATTAATAGTCACATTACAGTTATCATTGTTCCAAAATTAGTATGTTAAATTTCAAGTGGCACTGAAAATGTCACAAACAAATAAATATATTCGTAGTCGAATTGCAGTCGAATTGCTTACCATCGGAGTTCTTATAGAAAGTAAGATGGATGAGATCCTCTTGCTTGAGAGGAGCTCCAGTAACAGGATGCTTCCCATACTAAAAATGTCTTATATTGTACAACATCGTTTTCGAGGACTCAAGCTTTTTATTTTATAAGTTACTAAACTTTACGTAACTTTTTGTGAAACGATAGTTCATTTTATCCTGTCAAAACGAGGAAAACTTTGATGGTATTATGTGATATTTTCATGCATGTTTAGAAGTATCGTGTTGTGTTGAGGAATGTCCAAGTGGCGGCACGTGTCCAAGTGCCAACAAGTGTCAGCACGGCAAAAATCCCAAAAGTAGAAGTCCTAAGTAACACTGACTAACAATGATTGAAGAATAAATAAAAATAAAACATTTAAAAAAAAGATTGTAGAATGTATTGCAAAGCAAATAGGAGAAACCACAGTTCTAGTCTTCTCCAACATAGATTATTCACCATTTGTGTATACCCATTAAGTGGATAACACAAAAAAGATTTCTAAATTACCAAAATGGATAAATAGATACCATAAAATAATTAATAAATAAATAAAATTCTTTTCAAGTTGTCCAATTAATGAGTTCAAAAGTAAAAATAAAAAATAAAAAAATTACAGCGTGATCCTTAAATATGTGATCTGAAATATAGTTTGAACAATCATATTAAAAGTCACATTACAGTTATCTTTGTTCCAAAATTAGTATGTTAAATTCAAGTGGCATTGAAAGTTGCACAGACAAACATAATCAGTGGAATTGCTTACCATCAAAGTTCTTGTGGAAAGTAAGAGGGATGAGATCCTCTTGCTTCAGAGGAGCTCCAGTAATAGGATGCTTCCCATACTAAATATATATTATGTTATACACTTGCCTTCGAGGACCCAAGCTTTTTATTTTATGAGTTACTAAACTTTACACAACTTTTCTTTCTTAAATGACGGTTCATTTTAACCTATCAAAACGAGGAACATTATTGTGAGGACCTGAACCGCCAGACCAACCCATTCTTGTGGCCCGAGCCGGGCCCAGGACCGGGCCCAAACTAAAACCCTTATAACCTTTCTCTTTTATCCCTGCTTAACACCAAGTCTCTCTCCCACCTACCCCCATCAGTTGAACCCTGAAGCTGAAGCGAGAACCTCGCTACGGAGGCATGGAGCTCGACATGGCCCTGTTGTCCGGCGCCGTCCGACGATGGGCTCCTACGAACGGTACCACGCCCCTTCACGGCACCTCTTTCCCCCTTTCTGGCTATAAATAGGAGTCGACCCCCTTCTTCTCCATCAACTATTCAATCTCTGATAAGGTCTTCTTCTTCTTCTTCTTCTTCTTCTTCTTCTTCTTCTTCTTCTTCTTTTCTCCCTCTGCTCTTCTTCATCTTCTGTTTTTCTTTTATTTTGTGGCCGGCTCATCGATACTCGCACGGCCGATCGTTATCGGGCGCACATTGGTGACCGTTGTTCGCCATCGTTGTCGTGATCGACATTATTCCCGTCGGCGACAATGCCGAACCCGTCAATGGAGCCATTTTCCCTCTCTGTGTCTCTCCCCTCATCTCTACCAGTACCCCCTTTTCCTTCCCCCGTGCCAAACCCGACCCACAACCATTTTTCCTCTCTGTGCTACCACAGCTAGTAGTCTTAAACTGTCCATTTTATATATATATATGGTATGAGGCATAAAAATATATTTATTTATGTACATAGTATATTTATCATTTTAAAAACCTAGTCATCTATTCATTTATATTAATTTTGCCGTTAAAAATATGATGGTTTATAACCCATAGGCTGCTAGAGATATTTTCAGATTGCTAACCCATTTTATAAAATACTTTTTGAATGTGTTTATTTATCAGGTTTAAAAATCAGCCGAATTATTATATAATATATCCTTCAGTATTTACAAAAAAAAAAATATATGCCCTTATCATGGGTCATCAAAAGGATTTTGATGTGGTTGCATTTCGTAATATTCCGGTGTTATGACCCTAACCGATCGTCACACCCTGTCGGCGTATCATGATCCCATTCACTCTTGAAACTCGACCCATCCCAATCGATACCCTATCGGCTAACCCTCCCTTGAACCGACTCAACTCCTAATTCATATTTCCCCACGTAGTTATTCAACTCTGTGGTCGAGACATCGCTTAGCGCTAACACACCATTGTTTTCATGCAGGCAACACGTTGGGCAACCCGAGCTTCAACCACCCTCACCGCAATCACCAAGGAAGCGCGCACCAAGGCAAGTGACCTACCCTTATCACTCGATTTTGTTCGAGTAATTAGTACTAAGTAAATACAATGTATATATATGCGATTACGCACGACCCTATAATTATGAATTGAAACCCTTAGGTAGTGTGATACATCTATGAGACATTATTGGGTGATGATATTATAAATATGCTAGAATAATCAGGTAAGGACTTGTTCTTTTATCCCTACGCGATTATGACTGATAATTGAAATTCTGCATGGAGTGATTGTAATTGATTCCTTAATGGCATGTCATATATTTGGGCGCACGAGCAAGCATAGTTATCGCATGATTTATCATAAATCAGTAGAATGAGGAAATGATTATGAAAAATGGATTGATCATAGTATTTACATCTTTTAAAAAGGCATCGAGCATTGAGCAAATGATTTTACCACTGCATAGGTTGTGCATCGATATAAGTATATGATATTTCTTGTGTCGATCCCCCATCGGGCAGGCATGGGTTGGGACGAATGTCCATGTTAGGATTTCCTCATAAAAGATATATCAATATTGTCTACCGACCTGCCACGGTAAGGTGTGAGATTCACATATGTAATGTGATGTGGTAAGGATCACCTGGACGAAGGTGAAGTCCAAAGGGGTCACATGTGGTTATACCATGAATGCGGTACGATAGCAGTAGACCCTGCACTTATAAACGTGTAGCCGCTGAGATTAAGTTATTTTCTTCTGTTTTCCTTTCAAAGAAAAACCCCATGATCTTTATGCATACATCTCATTCATACTTGATGATAGCTGCACATGCAATGTATTGAGAATAAATAGTGAAACTGTTTATATATATACAACGCCTACTGAAATCGAAAGAATATTCATCTATGAAATTGTCCCTCATCTTGTTTATTAAGACGTAGTTTACTAGATATTATGAGGGGGGCACTTGTTGAGTTTATCTCACTCCCGTTGTTAATATTTCAGAGGTGGATCGAGTTAACCAGCAGACTTCTCAAGAGGAGACGTTGGAAGACCTCCTAAATTAAAGACCAGGAGTTAGTCAGATCTTGTGTTGGTTGTAAGGGGCTTTTTGAAATTGTAATTGTATTCACAAGGAACAATGAATTGCAGCAATGATGAACCCTTATTTTTTGTGACCATGAATGAAATATTAGATTATGTGTTTTGTTCGACCATTAGTTCTGTTTTCATTATTGAATTCGCTCACGCGCCGAAGTTCGTGGTGTTCTGGATTTCGAGGCGTGACAGTTTGGTATCAAAGCCTTAAGTTTAGCGAAACCCTATGAGACCTTAGGGAGTGGACGCATAGGCTAGGATTAGGATGAGGAATCACTATCCAATTATGACATTGTGTCCCTTTGGTGTTCAAGAAATGACGATAAGGAGGACAGCAAGAAAAACAACTGGACTACCCCAATCCTACTATTATAGGATGGCCAGCCATCACGTACCTCAGGGGGCATCCAGAATTATCTATGACAACATTTATCGCAAACATCAAGTAGAACGGATTCTTCCTCCACCTACCTTACCCGAAAATTGACCCTCCAAGGAGGAGGTGGCAGACAACTTTGAAGACCCTGAAGAGGAAACATACCATCTCAGCGAATGAGAGATGAGCGACCCAAGTGAGGACGAACGAGATACAGAAGAATTGGACGATACAGAAGAAGTGGACTATGATGAAGAAAACACCACTGAACACGACGTCATCCAAATCTCTGACTACATTGGATCAGAGACGACCGAGGAAGAACACTCTAAGGATAACGATACCCGTTTCGCCAAAATTAAACTAGGATAGATAGGAAATTTGTAAGGAACTGTAATGATCTAAGGAAGGAAAATCTCAAGGTCTTTAGGATAGGAACTAGATTTGTAGCGTAGGGTCCCTTTTTGTTAAGGTTTGGAATAGATGTGAACTCTTATGTAGCAACTACGCAGATGAAACCCTTAACTATGAAAGTTATTTTTGTATCAATCATGCCTGTGTAATTGCCAATCTATGAATGAAATGAACTGTTTTTCTCTTGTTTTATTTGATTGAGTCATGGACATAGCATAGTAATAATAATGTTCTGGTAAATAAGGGAAAGTGACTAGACTATATTTTATCCTATATATAGATGGTACGAGGATGAGGCATCAAGACGCCACGCACTAGGAGACCCGTAACGCCCGCAAACAACCCACCGGTTCCACCTACATCTGATGCTACTGCTCGGGCCCTGGAAGCTATTGCGGTTGCCCTAACCCACCTAGCCCCTAACGGGAATGGTTCGACATCAACGGGCACGAATCACACTGACTGTGGAGGCGATTTGGAAAGATTCAAGAAATTAAACTCCCAACCTTTAAAGGCACCACCAACCCTTTGGTGGCCGAGTGATGGATTGAGGATGTTGAAAAGATACTCGAGGCAATGAAATATACAGAGGAGCAAAAGGCTAGATTTGTCATCTTCCTGTTGGCTGGAGAGGCGCACCGTTGGTGGCAGCTGATGGAAAGATCAGAGCTAGCATCAGGAGAAGTCGTTGTTTGGGATAGATTTGTAGGAATATTTTTCGAAAAGTATTTTCCCCGACATGTCCGAGAGCATAAAGGAGCTGAATTTGCTAAACTTGAGCAAGGCAGCATGATTGTGGCCGAGTATGAGGTCAAGTTCGTCGACCTAGAACGATTCTACAGACACCAACTCACAGATGAAGAAAGGGCGCAGAAATTCGAATATGGCCTTAGACCTGATATCCACGAACGCCTCTCCGTGCTATTCTCTGAAGACTACAAGCTATCAGTTAGAAGAGCCTTGAAGGCGGAAGAAGATATCAAACGAAACCGCCCAACTCACGAGAAGCGTAAGACCTGGTGAGCGGAGACTGGCGAGCACCTTCTTTCCAACACGCAGCACCAAAACGGACCTGATTCGAAGACACGCGAGTTGGATTTATGAGGCCGTCATGCACAGTATGTGGAAAGAACCATGGCAACGCACCATGTCGGTACGCAACGGCTACCTGTTATAACTGTGGAGAACCAGGACATGTATCACGAGCTTGCTCCAAGCCGCCGAGACACTGCTTCGGGTGCGGAAGGACAGGACATGTGGTAAAGGACTGCCAAGCATCAAGGAATCCCCAATAGTTTAGACAACCATTTTCATCTCATCAGCAACAACAACGTGCACAACCGGCTCAGTTTCATGCAGGACAACCTACCCAGCAACGACCACACAAGAAGGACAAAGAACCACGCCAGAATGAACGAGATGCCAAAACCTCAAAAGTTGTAATCCAAGGTAATGTTCCAATCTTTGAAACCGCTGCGAAAATTGTATTTGACTGCGGAGCCACAAACTCCTTTGTATCACCATCCTTCGCACAATCCTTGAAATCCAAACCTCAACCTTTAGACTTTGCACTCACCTTCTCTAACCCGATTGGAGATTCCCTAATTACTAATACTGTATACAAAGATTGCACCGTAGAAATAGATGGTCGGCAACTGGCCGCCAATTTGATTCTGCTCGATATGGTAGACTTCGATGTTATTCTGGGCATGGATTGGCTTGCCTCTCACCATGCAAGTATTGATTGCGTTCGAAGGCGAGTTAGTTTTCGTATCCCGGGTCAACGGAGGTTCTCATTTCAGGGTATTGTTAGGACTCCTAATTCACCCATCATTTCAGCCATTAAAGCTAGACGATTTCTTTCAAACAGAGGTTCTCATTTCAAGGCATTGATTGCTAATGGCGTACCTAGCGTACGTCATTAGCAAGGATAAGAGTGAGCCCGAAATAGAATCAATCCCCATTGTCAATGACTTTGCCGATGTTTTTCCAAACGAATTACCTGGACTACCTCCTATCCGAGAGACCAAGTTTGCGATAGACTTACTCCCAGAGACACATCCCATTTCGAAAGCTCCTTATCGCATGGCACCAACGGAACTCCAAGAGCTCAAGAAGCAGTTGGAAGAGCTACTAGAGAAAGGACTCATCCGCCCAAGTGTCTCACCTTGGGGCGCACCGGTCTTGTTCGTAAAGAAGAAAGACGGATCCATGAGGCTATGCATCGACTACCGGTAGTTGAACCAAGCCAACATCAAAAACAAGTATCCATTACCGAGAGTCGATGACCTCTTTGATCAACTTCAAGGCGCAACGGTTTTCTCAAAGATTGACTTGAGGACAGACTACACCAACTAAGGATCAAGGAAGGCGACGTAGCAAAGACGGCGTTTCGAACACGTTATGGACACTACGAGTTTTTAGTGATGCCCTTTGGCTTGACAAACGCTCCAGCCGCGTTCATGGACATGATGAATAGAGTTTTTAAACCTTTCTTAGATAAGTTTGTTGTGGTGTTCGTTGATGATATTTTAATCTACTCCAAGAACCGAACCGAACACGGGAACCATCTAAGAATAGTTTTGCAAATCTTAAGGGAGCACCAACTGTATGGGAAGCTGAAAAAATGTGAGTTTTGGCTAGACGGAGTATCTTTCCTAGGACACATAATCTCAGGAAAAAGAGTGTCCGTTGATCCAACCAAGATTGAAGTTGTAGTAAACCAAGATTGAATGCAACGGAGGTCAGAAGCTTCTTAGGACTAGCTGGATATTACCGACGCTTCGTGAAGGGCTTCTCCAGGATAGCACTCCAATGACAAAGCTCACAAAGAAAGGCGCTAAGTTTGAATGGGGTGAAGACTGCGAGCAAAGCTTTCAAGAGTTAAAGGAAAAGTTGACAGCAGCACCAGTACTGACGATTCCATCTAGAAGTGGAGGATTCGAAGTCTATAGCGATGCTTCGGGAAGAGGATTAGGCTGTGTACTTATGCAGCATAAGAAAGTCGTCGCCTACTCGTCCAGACAACTAAAGCCTCACGAGGAGAATTACCCCACCCACGATTTGGAGTTGGCAGCGGTCAACTTCGCATTAAAGATTTGGAGGCACCATCTATACGAGAAGTTCGACATCTGCACCGATCACAAAAGCTTGAAGTACATTTTCACTCAAAAGGAACTGAACATGCGACAAAGGCGTTGGATAGAGTGTCTCAAAGACTACGATTGCACCATTCAATATCATCCTGGTAAAGCAAATACGGTAGCAGACGCATTGAGTCGAAAGTCAGCAGGAACCCTCGCCGCACTGATGATGAAGAAGTGGAAATTACGTGAAGATTTCAGAAATTTGAGCACGTCTATTCAAGAAGTAGAACCCAAGTTTGTGTGTGTAAATTTGAGCATGCAATCCACGATAGTCAAGAAGATAAAAGAAGGACAACGCGAAGACCCAGAAATCTTAAAGATGTTAGAGGAAGTCAAGAAAGGAGAAAGGCTAGAGTTCACGGTGACCTCAGATCGCTTGCTGAGGTGTCGAGATCGATTGTGTGTACCAGCCATTGCGGACGTGGAGAAAGAGCTGCTAGACGAGGCGCATAAGTCCAGATACGTAGTGCATCCAGGCAGCACAAAGATGTACCATGATCTAAAGCGTCACTTCTGGTGGAATAACATGAAAAGGGAGATCGCCGAGTACGTCTCAAGATGCCTCACGTGTCAACAGATTAAAGCCGAGCATATGAAACCTTCAGGATTGTTACAGCCATTGCCAATACCAGAATGGAAGTGAGAGCGCATCAACATGGACTTCATCACCGGACTACCAAAGACGAGGAATGGCTATGATTCAATCTGGGTGATAATTGATGGACTCACCAAGCATGCACACTTTCTACCCATCAAGGTTACTCAGACGACGGAGAGTCTTGCGAAGCTATACATCAAAGAGATTGTTCGATTACATGGTGTACCTGTGATAACTGTATCCGATCGAGACTCAAAATTCACCTCAGGAATTTGGAAGAAAGTTCAAGATAAATTGGGCACGAAGTTACGTTTCAGCACCGCTTTCCACCCTCATACGGATGGGCAAGCAGAAAGAACAATTCAGACGCTAGAGGATATGCTACGAGCATGTGGATTAGATTTCAAAGGAAGCTGGGATGACCACTTACCCCTAATCGAGTTCGCGTACAACAACAGCTACCAAGCAAGTATACAGATGGCACCTTTCGAAGCCCTCTACAGGAGACCCTGTCGATCGCCGGTATGTTGGAGCGAAGTTGGAGAACGAAGTCTGCTCGGACCAAAGCTAGTGCAACAAACCACGGAGAATATCAAGCTCATTCGTGAACGTCTACTCACCGCTCATAGTCAACAGAAAAGCTTTGCTGATCATAAACGAAAAGAACGCGAGTTCGATGTCGGAGGCCGTGTACTTCTCAAGGTGTCACCAACCAAGGGAGTGTTTAGATTTGGAAAGAAAGGAAAGTTTAGTCCTAGATTTATCGGACCGTTCGAAATCCTACGGAAAGTTGAGAGAGTCGCATATCAATTAGCCCTACTCCCGTCTCTCGCCAATGTACACGACATATTCCATGTATCAATATTACGACAATATAAGTTCGACCCCTCACATGTACTAGACCCTACTCACGTGTTAGACCTCGAGCAGCTGAACATCCAAGAAAACCTATCATACATCGAATCACCTGTGCAAATCCTCGACTGGCAGAGTCGTCGCATAAGGTCGAAACGAATACCGCAGGTAAAAGTTCTTTGGAAACATCACACGGGAGACGAAACAACATGGGAACGCGAGGATGAGATGCGTCAAGAGCACCCACACTTGTTTAACGACACTAGGTAAATTTCGAGGATGAAATCTTTATATGGAGGGGAGAATGTGAGGGCCTGAACCGCCAGACCAACCCATTCTTGTGGCCCAAGCCAGGCCCAGGACCGGACCCAAACTAAACCCTTATAACCTTTCTCTTTTATCCCTGCTTAACACCAAGTCTCTCTCCCACCTACCCCCATCAGTCAAACCCTAAAGCTAAAGCGAGAACCTCGCTACGGAGGCATGGAGCTCGACATGGCCCTGTTGTCCGGCGCCGTCCGACGATGGGCTCCTACACACGATACCACGCCCCTTCACGACACCTCTTTCCCCCTTTCTGGTTATAAATAGGAGTCGACCCCCTTCTTCTCCATCAACTATTCAATCTCTGGTAAGGTCTTCTTCTTCTTCTTCTTCTTCTTCTTCTTCTTTTCTCCCTCTGCTCTTCTTCATCTTCTGTTTTTCTTTTATTTTGTGGTCGACTAATCGATACTCGCACGGCCGATCGTCACCGAGCGCCATGGGTTAAAATGTCGGAAAACCGGTACGTATCGTCCGGTCAAAAAATCGGCAAAATTTATCGACACGTATCGTATCAGAAACCGGACGATACATTGAATGTATCGTCCAGACATATTATATAAAGGGCGACATAAGATTTTTAATGTACCGTATCGTCCACCTCCGATACCGATACGTATCGGTATCGGACGATATTTTGATCCATGCCGGGCGCGCTCTCACGACCGTTGTTCGCCATCGCTGTCGCGATCGGCATGATTCCCGTCGGCGACAATGTCGAACCCGTCAACGGAGCCATTTTCCCTCTCTGTGTCTCTACCAGTACCCCCTTTTCCTTCCCCCATGCCAAACCCGACCCACAACCATTTTTCCTCTCTGTGCTACCACAGCCAGTAGTCTTAAACTGTCCATTTTATTTTATTTCTTATTTCCTTTTATATATATATATATCTGGTATGAGGCATAAAAATATATTTATTTATGTACATAGTATATTTATCATTTTAAAAACCTAGCCATCTATTCATTTATATTAATTTTGACATTAAAAATATGATGGTTTATAACCCATAGGTTGCATGGATCAAAATATCGTCCGATACCGATACGTATCGGACGATACGTATCGGTATTGGACTCGAACGATACATTGAATGTATCGTTCGATACATTCAAATGTATTGAATGTATCGAACGATACATTCAATGTATCGCCCGATACAGACCGGTACCGATACGTATCGTCCGATACGTATCGTTTTGGAGCTCGGACGATACGTATCGGTAACCCGATATTTTAACCCATGATAGGTTGTTAGAGATATTTTCAGATTGCTAACCCATTTTATAAAATACTTTTTGAATGTGTTTATTTATCAGGTTTAAAAATCAGCCGAATTATTATATAATATATCCTTCAGTATTTACAAAAAAAAATATATATGCCCTTATCATGGGTCATCAAAAGGATTTTGATGTGGTTGCATTTCGTAATATTCCGGTGTTATGACCCTAACCGATTGTCATACCCTGTCGGCGTATCATGATCTCATTCAATCTTGAAACTCGACCCATCCCAATCGATACCCTATCGGCTAACCCTCCCTTGAGCCGACTCAACTCCTAATTCATATTTCCCCACGTAGTTATTCAACTCTGTGGTCGAGACATCGCTTAGCGCTAACACACCATTGTTTTCATGCAGGCAACACGTTGGGCAACTCGAGCTTCAACCACCCTCACCGCAATCACCAAGGAAGCACGCACCAAGGCAAGTGACCTACCCTTATCACTCGATTTTGTTCGAGTAATTAGTACTAAGTAAATACAATGTATATATATGCGATTACGCACGACCCTATAATTATGAATTGAAACTCTTAGGTAGTGTGATACATCTATGAGACATTATTGGGTGATGATATTATAAATATGCTAGAATAATCAGGTAAGGACTTGTTCTTTTATCCCTACGCAATTATGACTGATAATGGAAATTTTGCATGAAATGATTGTAGTTGATTCCTTGATGGCATGTAATATGTTTGGGCGCCCGAGCAAGCATAGTTATCGCATGATTTATCATAAATCAGTAGAATGAGGAAATGATTATGAAAAATGGATTGATCATAGTACTTACATCTTTTAAAAAGGCATCGAGCATTGAGCAAATGATTTTACCACTGCATAGGTTGTGCATCGATATAAGTATATGATATTTCTTGTGTGGATCCCCCATCGGGCAGGCATGGGTTGGGACGAATGTCCATGTTAGTATTTCCTCATATGAGGTATATCAATATTGCCTACCGACCTGCCACGGTAAGATGTGAGATTCACATATGTAATGTGATGTGGTAAGGACCACCTGGACGGAGGTGAAGTCCAAAGGGGTCACATGTGGTTGTGCCATAGATCCAGTACTATAGTAATAGAGCCTGCACTTATAAACGTGTAGCCACTGAGATTAAGTTATTTTCTTCTATTTTCCTTTCAAAGAAAAACCTCATGATCTTTATGCATACATCTCATTCATACTTGATGATAGCTGCACATGCAATGTATTGAGAATAAATAGTGAAACTGTTTATATATATACAACCCCTGCTGAAATCGAAAGAATGTTCATCTATGAAATTGTCCATCATCTTGTTTATTAAGACGTAGTTTACTAGATATTATTAGGGGGTTACTTGTTGAGTTTATCTCACTCCCGTTGTTAATATTTCAGAGGTAGATCGAGTTAACCAGCAGACTTCTCAAGAGGAGACGTTAGAAGACCTCCTAAATTAAAGACCAGGAGTTAGTCAGATCTTGTGTTGGTTGTAAGGGAATTTTTGAAATTGTATTCACAAGGAACAATGAATTGCAGCAATGATGTACCTTATTTTTGTGACCATGAATGAAATATTAGATTATGTGTTTTGTTCGACCATTAGTTCTGTTTTCATTATTGAATTCGCTCACGCGCCGAAGTTCGTGGTGTTCTGGATTTCGGGGCGTGACAATTATGCTGGTATTATGTGGTATTTTCATACATGTTTAGAAGCATTGTACTGTGTTGAGGAGTGTTCAAGTGTCAGCACGTGTCCAAGTGTCGGCACAGCAAAAATCCAAAATGTAAAAGTCCTAGGTAACACTGATTGAAGAATAAATAAAAGTTCAAAATTCAAAAAAAAAATTGATTGAAAAATGTATTACAATGCAAATAGGAGAACCCGCAGTTCTAGTCTTCTCCAGCGTAGATTATTCACCAATTGTGTATACCCATAAAGTGGATGACACAAAAAAGATTTCTAAATTACCAAAATGAATAAATAGATACAATAAAATAATTATTTTTTTTTAATTCTTTTCAAGTTGTCCAATTAGTGGGTCCAAAAGTAAAAATAAAAAATAAAATGAATTACAACCTGATCCCAAATATAAGATTTGAAATATAGTTCGAACAATCATATTAAAAGTCACATTACATTTATCATTGTCCCTCAATCAGTATGTCAAATTCAAGTGGTATTGAAAATTGCACAGACAGATATATATTCACAGTGGAATTGCTTACCATCGGAGTTCTTGTGGAAAGTAAGAGGGATAAGATCGTCTTGCTTCAGAGGAGCTCCACTAACAGGATGCTTCCCATATTTCTGAATGTAGGGGATTATATTCCTGCCCCCAAAATCAAATCAAAGTCAAATCAATAAAAAATACAAATTTAACATAAATCTAAATCTAAAACCCTAAAAAGAGCACGAAATCTGCGATACTCACGTAACCTCAAAGACGCTACCATCGATCGTGCACACTGCATCTTCGAATGGAGTGAATACGAGCCTAAATCAAAATCAGTAGAAATTTAAAAAGAGGAAAAGCAAACTTTTAGGATGGAAAATAAGAGGAAACGATCTCAAATAAGTAAAAAAGGAAAAAAGTATTAGGGTTTGTGGAAGAAACGAAGGGTTACGAACGAGCAGCAATAGAAGGGCAAACGCTTGAACGGCGTAGCAAGGTCTTTGGATTTGGCGCCGCCCCATTCGGTGGCCCACTCTGTTTTCGTTATGAACATCCTATCTTTACTGTGTTGTTTCTTCCCCATCTCTCTGCTTCCGCTCAACCTAAAAAACTAGCGTTTTGCTTTTATCAATTTGTGATATCCGTTCTTCTATAGAGCTAGCAGCCTAGGGCCTTTTTGCTCTCCGGAGTCCGGATTCAGAGAGAGAGAGAGAGAGAGAGAGAGGTGTTTTGGTCCGGTGCAGCGCGGTTACACGGTGTTACGAAAGCTCGGCCGAGACGATCTGGCGGGAGGGAGGAGGCGGCGGTGCTAAGCTAACGATCAGGTGGGTTGTGGCTTCGAATCGTGGTGCGCGAAGTCTAGTTAGGTTTGGGGTACTCTAATATAACCGGAACGTTTCGGTGGTAGCGTTTTCTGTTCCCATCTATATGTCTCAATTCGCAACTCGCTGTTGAGGTTCGTAGTTCCCAATTAGATAACTGAATTCGTTACCGATGAATTGATAATGTAACTGCCAGTGGGCATGGTGACAAATTTCGCCCGTAAAATTTCGCGAAATAGGGGTAAAATTTTGATACTTTTCGGTTTTTGGGTATTTTTCTATAAATTTTGATAAATTATTTTTATATATTTAAAGAAATAATTTTAAAATATTAAATATATATATATTTTTTTTTTTTATCCTGAAAACTTTTTCTAAATTTTTTGGAAAGATATTAAATTAATCTAAAATGTACTGATAGGACCCCACCGAAAATTTCTGATAAACAAAATTTACCACTATGCTAGTGGGTATTTAGTCAGCAGCTATTAAGTTAATTTCCCATCCAATTCGGCTGTTTAGATAAAAGTCGACTGTTTGAATCAAAGTTGATAAAATAGAGTAAAGTTACCAACCTTTTTTACTTCAGTAAAATATAAGAATCTTAAACTTAATGTTTTGGATAGCCATTTTAATAGTTGGAAAAGTATTATGTGTTAGTATTTAATGCATCGCTGTATTATCCTCTATTATGCTCACAAAATTTTAATTAGAATATGTGTTATGTGAAACTAAAATTAACCGTTCGATTGTACGCCCATAAACTCAAGATCCATCGTGTGGAAGATTGAGACAAAAAGCAATGTCCACTATCCGATTTAAAGCAGTCAATAGTTTTCGAGTCACTTTGAATATGTGCCACATGATTTTTTATTTCACTTTTCTCTTATGTGTGTCATGCGAAATCAAAAGCTAACCGCTCGATTGCACGCGCATGATTTCAAGATCCACCATATGAAAGATGGGGACTAAAAGTGATCTCCACCATCTAATTCCAAGCAATCAATTGATTTTGGGTCACTTAGAATATGTGCCACGTGAATTTTTAGGCAACTTTTTAATGATAAGTGCCATGTAGAACCACAATTTGACCATTTGATGATACGCCAACGATCTTAAGATCCATCTTGTACCGTTCGATTGTACGCCCATAATCTCAAGATCCATCGTGTGGAAGATTGAGACAAAAAGCAATGTCCACTATCCGATTTAAAGCAGTCAATAGTTTTCGAGTCACTTTGAATATGCGCCACATGATTTTTTATTTCACTTTTCTCTTATGTGTGTCATGCGAAATCAAAAGCTAACCGCTCGATTGCACGCGCATGATTTCAAGATCCACCATATGAAAGATGGGGACTAAAAGTGATCTCCACCATCTAATTCCAAGCAGTCAATTGATTTTGGGTCACTTAGAATATGCGCCACATAGATATGTGCCACTGTGATTTTTTAGGCAACTTTTTAATGATAAGTGCCATGTAGAACCACAATTTGACCATTTGATGATACGCCAACGATCTTAAGATCCATCTTGTGGAAGATTGGGACCGAAAACAATCCCTATCATCAAATTAAAAGAAATCAATGATTTTAGGTGTGGGTACCCTCAAAGATTTTGTGACTTCAAAAAATATTTTCCCCAAAATATTACAACCCAATTTTACGACCTGACTTTACCTCAAAAAAACGAGAGAGGGCCATATTTTGTCTTGGTAGAATTGAGCAAAAAGTTAATTACTTTTTATCACACTTTACTCCTAAAATGTTATCAAATAGTTATAAATGGAGTAAAATGAAATAATTCATATTACTTTATTGCATTTACTACAAAACGCCCATCTACAATTGTTTATCACGGATTGAACCTAGTAAAATGAAGTTGATTTTTACTCCATTTTGCTATGTATTTCTAACTTGCACGCATGAATGTGTAGGAATCTTACGTGTTATTAGACTCATTATTGTTTGGATAGCAATTTGTATGTGTGAGAAACTAAAGAAGCATTAGCCCAGTCTGTACGCTCCCTCTAATGTGAGAGAGTAGGTCATGGGTTCAACTCATATCCTCCACACTCTTTCTCACCCTTGTATTTATAATGTGTGTTCAATTAGTTAACCCTCGCGACTATAATTTATGCTCCTTCCCGTTGCACTCCAATTGCTGCACTCCAACAATCACGTGTAAGTGTGCCTGCTCCTCAGTTCTCAAAGCTGTATCGGCCGAATGGGCGCATCTAAAAAAAAATTGTGTGAAAAATACAAGAATATTCAAAATCTAGTGTTTGGGTATAAGTACGAAAAACACAATAAAATGGAGTGAAAATGAGATTGAAGACACTTTTGGAATGTTGCTACGTGGAATCAACATCTAACCGTCTAATAAGCATGCCATGATCTTAAGCTCTATCGTGGGAAGATTGGATAGAAAAAATATCCATCATCTAATTCAAATCAATTAATGTTCATGAAAAAATTATGTTGTTGTTATGAAAATCAGTGAAAATAGTGTACCTTGTATCGGCCAACACAATTCAATTTCAATCGAGACGTACATTTTTTTTTTTTAAAAGGCTGATACGTATCGGTATCGACTGAGTCGTATTGATCCTTGACAAATCGATACTCGAGACCGATACTGATTTTAATACCTTGAATGTACCCCTTTCAAAATCACTAGAGAAAAAATAAATTGTTTTATGAAGAGTCTAATCTTAGATGAATTTTTTGTAGTAAAGGAAGGAATAATTTTGGATTATATCCCCCCATCGAAAAACAAAATGGGGAAAGAAATGAATCAATTGTCGCTTATCTAGAAAAAAATAATTGCAACATGAATGCAATGGTGTGGGGATCATAAGATATTTTGTTGGAAGGAAGGATAATCTATTTACCATCTTTAAAAGATATCTAAATAATGATTATATGGTAAAACGTTTTACCATATAAAAATTTACCACGTTTTCTGTGTATCCATACATGCCGGGTCATTCGCGGGTTAAAAATGATGGTACTTATCAAAAGCAGTCAAACTCGGCCAGTGATTGGGTCATCACTTTTACCATCTTAAAACCGAAACGCCTCGATACAAGTAACATATCGCCGGTAAACCGAGACGATATTTTACACTCGCGAGAGTACCAACAATTTGAGAAGAATAACGACCCTTGTCTAGTAGATATAGCTCCCTGAACCATTGCTTTACTTCTTGTTCACACTGCGATGGGCAGATCGAGCAGCAGCAATAGCAGCAGTGGTGAAGAAGACGGAGATGCAGATTGGAGAGCGGCCATTGATTCCGTTGCTACCAACTCTGCCGTCTCCAGCGCAAGCGAATTTACAAAATCAAAGGATGCAGTGAAGGATTCTAGAAAAACAGACGAGCAAGATCAAGAGAATAAATCCGAATCCCATGGTTTCAAGCTCTACCAAATCAAGGTAAGCTACTCTTTTTTCCTCTCACAGATTTTTACTTTTATGTACTTATTTTTCACCTTTTTATATATTTATCATTGTTGGAATTCGAATTATTATTATTATTTTAAAAATTCACTAGGTTTTTAACAGTTGATGACGAACTGCAAAAAATATGAACAATAGAGTGCGAAAGAATCATGTACTAGAAATTGAATAAGAAGTGTTTTTTCCCAACCCTATTTGTAGATTTTCTCGCTTTAATCAATTTATTATTCGAGGTTTATATTGGCTCTCACCCTTGCATTGTAACCAAAAGAGGAGTTACAATCTACAAAATGTTCAAAATTTGTCTCTTTCAATTAAGAGGACCAAGTCATTGGGCAGATCATTCATATAATTCTATCTGACAACTTCAGCTTCCCCAGTGGCTTTCTTCGATAGAAATTCTGCACTTTTATTAAGTTCTCTCCATCGATATTTGAATCTAATATCAACAAATATTGGAACCAGTTCTTCAATATCTCTAAGCATCCATGAATAATTCCAAGGAATTTCCACTTTTTTGTTAGTGCATAGGATTCCAATCCAAGAATCCAAGGATATAATCAGTTAATCATCCTATGATGTTTATCCGCCCTCTATCATTTCTCCGACATTGATGACAAATTTACCCACCAGCCTCCTCAGAAGTATTAGAGCTTTTGGTAGAGTGATCCTGGAGTAACACAGCACATTAAGTTATGTGAAACAAAAAGAATAATGTTTCATGTGAGATGATGAGCATCGGGTTAGGGCCCCTCAGATAAGATACACCCCTGATATGATATAGGGTCAAATATCTGGTCAAAGTGGCCAAATATCAGTCAATATTGGTCAGTGTCAGGTCATATCGGCAGATGTGTATCCGATATGAATTGGATATAATACCAAAAATGCCCTTTTGGGTAAATAAATTTATTATTTTAAAAAATATATATTTTTATAATATATAAAAAAAAAACACTTGAATATCGAGCGGTTTAGCCGATACGTATCCGATGTATCTGGTAGGTATCGGCTTGAAACCCGGCAGATATGCCGATATGAATCAGTTATTAAATCCTTGATGATGACACCACTCACCCGTAGACCACTGCTGTTAAAGTTCTTCTGACTTCTATTTCTCGAGGAATATGCAGCAGGAGGTGTCGTACGAACAAACATGGCTTGATTCTCATGAAACTGTGCAATATCTCCGTGTTTCATCATTAAATTTCTGAGGATTGCGAGTGGAGGAGCTTCTCACAGCCCGAGTCTCAGGAGCATTCAAAGTGTGGCTTTTGGGCTCCTTCTCCTGTATTTTTTAGCAGGGCCCGAAATTCCTCGCCCTTTATGTTCATGTGAGACGACTCTAATTCTGCATGTTCACTCTCATCAATTCATTTTCTCTTGGCTTTCTTCATACTGGCTCGTATTGCAGAATAGCATGAAGGGCAGCAATGTTTATATCCACAACAGGCACAGGACCACCCGAGCAGCTTACAAAAGAAGCTTCGTGATCTCTAGCTAGATACCCAAATCCAGTTTTGTCTCCACAGATACTGATGCATCAGTATGGGTCTTGATGTAGCCCACATGGCCAGGTCTGGAGGCATCCAGTTTCCAGATTGCAAATCTGTTGATTATCGTTTAAACAACGACCCGATTTGCTGAACTGCACAGTTTTATATGATTGTTTTTTATCGGTCTGATTTATTTCTTTGAATATCAAACACATTTCCTCTTCAATCATATTAAGAAACCATCTTTTGTGATCCTGGACACTACCAAATATCCTGCAATTCCTCTCTTTTCAAATATGCCAACTAGCTGCAAACTGCAGCTAATGCCGTCTTCAACATAGAAGCAATTAAGCCCAAACCTTTACTCTTTTCGTTTACAAGATGAACTTTCTCTTCACTAGTATCCAGTGTTCTTCGACAGATCTGAAATCTATTCCACACAGATTCCAGATCCAAAAGTTTGTTTCATAAGTTTAATGTCGATATTTGGCAGTTGACACAGTTTTGGATGCCCCCTTTGTTCTTATAAAAGGGCTACTGGACTACAATGCTCTTCCTCTATTCCTCAAGCATTTTCTTTGTTTTCAGTATTTGTTGAATAGTTTAGCTAATCAATTCAATCCCCTTCCTCCGATCACAATCCAAACTTTTGTAGGTATTTCAACAGTTGATTTTATGAGTAGGATTTGATTAGGGTGAAGAAGAAGATAGAAGAGAAAATTAGGGTGGTGAGCGAGAGCCCTCACCCACATATTATACTTATACATGAAGTATAGCATCCCGCGCCTATCTGAACAATGAAAGAACGTGAGAAGAGTAAGTAAGCCTACTTACTTATGACACATCCAATATGACTTGTAATACATCCACTATTCTATTACATACATTCTAACACTCCCCCTCAAGTTGGTGCATATATATCAGTCATGCCCAACTTAGAAGAAATATTTCATAGTCTAATTCTTCCAGCTGCCTTTGTAAGCACATCTGCAAGTTGGTCTTCAGAGACAACTCGGGGTATGCAGAACTTTTGTGATTCTACCAATCTCTTATGAAGTGGCAGTCCACCTTCATGTGTTTCATTCTTTCATGGTAGACCGGGTTCTCCACAATGTGAACTGCTGCCTCATTGTCCCATACTAGGTCATAGGAAGATGAACATGTATTCCAAGGTCATAGGGTATATATGATCGCCACATCCAACTGATACAGTCGCCACTTTTTTGTAAGCAGCTAGGGACAGAAGAACACAAATAGTATTGAACTTTGCTACTGAAGCAAAGGTATCTTGAAAGCTTCAGAAACAGAGCTAGTAATATAAACATAGTGTAATGATGAGATGGAATTGGAATAAGAGGCAGACAAAGCATGATAAAGACACAATTTACTAATGGTATGCCTTGTACCCTTCCGTAAGGAAATTGGAAGGTCCAAATCTGAAGGTGGAGGTTCAACAAAACTTGAACCAGCCTCAGGAGATGCCATTTGGTTCATGTCTTGAGGAAGAGAGGAAGAAATCTTCGTCTTCAACTGCTTCGGCTCTAAGTATCTGCCTTCCCAAACTTGTCAACTATACCCACTTCAATCTCACTAGCACTAGCAAGTTCTTCAACTTCTATCTTAACATCATCCTCATATTCATGGAGCAACAACAATGGCACTAGAGAATTGTCACAGGCACCGCTCTCTTCTCTGTTATACTTCTCCCCTTGAAGAGGGCACTAAAAGGACGAGTGGAATTTGATGGATACGAAAAAGGTGATATCCATGGTGACAAAGAACTTTCGAGTTGCAGGATTTTAATTTTTGTATCCTTTTGGGATAAGGTACCCAAGGAAAATACAAGCAATTTTCAATAAGAGTTTATCTGGTGAATGGATGAGACATGGGCATAACTAAAGATACAATGTGGCACATGAAAGAGATGGCTACTTGGAAGTAACAATTTGTAAGGTCACTTCCCCTCAAGACAGGAGTAGGAATCCTACTGATGAGGTAGCTAACAGTGAGAACAACATCACTCCACAAACGTTGGAACATCTATGCAAAAAAGTAAAGAATGAGTAACTTCGAGAAGAAGTCGATTTTTCCGTTTGACCATTCCAATTTGTTGTGGAGTGTAAGGACAAGGGGTTTGCCACTCAATTCTATGAGTGTGTAGGTAAGATTGAAGATGGAGGGAGGAGTACTCACCACCATTATCACATCTTAAGATTTTCACATTTGCATAAAATTGAGCTTCAATCATCTTATGATTAGTCAAGAAAAATTAAGCCAACTTCATTTTTGGTTTTCATTAAATAAATAGTCGTAAACCTAGTGCATTCATCAATAAATGTAACGAAATATCGAAAAACATGTAAAACATCCACAGTGGATAGGTCGCACACATCAGAATGAACATATGAAAAAGGAATATCACTCTTATTAGTACTAATTGGATTAGTGTTTCGATAATGTTTTGCAATTTGCACACTTCACACTAAAAGACCTGATAATCAAACTGAAAAAAATTTCAGAAACAAAAGATGCAAACACGGTGAAGGTAGGTGTCCCAAATGACAGTGCCATAGATGAGCTGTCTTTAGTGATGTAGCAGTAGCTATAGGTGCAACTATAGGTCTCGGAGCCTTTAGATCTTCAAATATGTAGAGGCCTCCCTCCTCACGTCCACAACCAAATGTCCTCCCCTATAGTCAGGTCCTGAAAAAAAACTATGAGAAGGGAACAAGGTTACAATACTTCATAGATTTAGTAAGTTTGATGACAGAAAGAAGACTCATAGGCATTTTAGAAATATGAAGAATTGAATTGGGAGACAAAGTACCAACATGTCCATTGCCTTGTCCCATCACAGGGACAAGGGACACATCTGCAACATGAATATGACATGGGGAAGGTAAGGGTATAATAGAATCAAACAATGAGAACATATTGGAAATATGGTCAGTTGCTCTTGAATCAATGATCCAAGGGGACTGTTATGAAGATGAGGTGTGTGCAGATCCAATGATACCTGTCAAGCGAGATGTGAAGAGGATGAAGCCTGTATACTGGCAAAAGCTCTGTGCATGAGGTCCTAGTACTCCTTCTGCATAAGAGTAACCAAGCCTGGCAGCATAGTAGGTGGGTGTTGAACAGCTGGGGCAGGTGAAGTAGCAGTAGACAGTGTGAATCCATCCTCCGCAACAAGGCACAAGTGTTCATAAACTTTGGACGTTCAACTATGTCCCTACAAGTCTCTCATAAGTGACCCTTTCTTCCACAGAGACTGCATTTCAGTTTCTCTTTTCATTCTTGTGACATTTGTCCACCATGGCCACAACCCCCCACCCTGCTCCGGATCTAGGACCTCCGCGACGGAACTCAGTGAAAGAGGGAAGGGCAAAACGCTCAGGAGCATCTAGAGACACATGCATCAACTGGCTCCTATACTCATGCTGCAATAAAGAGAACACAGTGCCAAGTGGTGGACATCCTTCTCTTCCAAGAATGCTGGCGCGAACATTCTCATATTCAGGGTTGACTCCCCTGAACAAATCAAACACTTTCTTCCTTTCTAATGTGCGGTTTGTCATAGACTTACATTCACGACAGCACAGTTTCTTGGTACAACTTCCACACATATCATCTTGCTGGTATTGAGCCAACTCATCCCACATGCTTATGCGCTGACTGTGCAATTCTTTAATGGACTTCTGTCCCTGGTGGGTGTTACTCATCTTATCCATCAACTGAGACATCTTGGCTAACTTTTGTTTCTGTGAGAATGCTTCTCGAATTGCATCCAACAACTATTTTGGCATTGGTCACATACATAAAAGACCGATTAATAGCTTGTTTCGTTGAATGAAGCAATCATGTCATAACTGTCAAAGTATCACATTCTCAATCCATATACGTAGAGGGCCAGAGAGATCAGATTGCAATATATTCCATTCACATATCCCATCTTCCTTACTGACCTGGACCATTCAAAATAGTTGGTTCCATCAAACTTGGCCGTGGTTATTTTGAGTCCAAGACTCCCTTATGTACCACCATGTATGTGTCCTTTAGCTTCCTCCATGCAGAAAAGGAAGGAATAACAATATTTGAAATATTGTCAAATGAACTGTTTCACATACTGTGCACCACTAACCAGCAGCAACACTGCTTTTGTTCAGCCCACACAAATACGAGGAAGCACAACACGGTGATTTACAAGTAAATATTTCACAAAAAACTAGACTATCTTGTCTAGGCTACACAGCTTTGGACCACCTGAACCACTGTGACTACTGTTCAATAGTCATCAAGCCAAGCCTTTTGTCTGTTGGACATCCAACTGTTGCAAGAACCTTTTTGACTGGAGAAGAACTGGTGTGATACTTGTGCCAAATCCTTGAGGAAACGGTTCCTTCTATAAATATGATTCTTTTGTTTTTCAATCAAGAAGCTTCTGCTTTTGATTTGCTAGATGATACCAGGCTCCCCTCCAAGGTCATACATCCTTGTAAAGGATTTTTTTTTTTCTTTTGGTAGTATCTTTCTGTATCATAATTTTTTCATTCAAGATGTTTGATTTTGAATACTTTGTTAATTGTATGGAACTTTAATCGTCTATGGACTCAATGACAGGCACAAAAGCTTCTAGATGACCTCCTAGCCAAGAGTTTAGTGATGGTAAGAAATTCCATCCCAAACTTGGATGAAAGTCCCCAGCAAAATGAAAGTGGCGTACGATTATTTAGTCAAGCTCCTCCAGGAATAATATTTGATATTATTGGTAATTCATATTTTTTCAAGTTTACCATTTTACTACATATTTCTCTTTCAAGCGAGCTCGTTGCCTACTGCAAGAAGGAATTCAAACTTGATTTACATTATCAGATGCCCTTCCACGACCAAAAAAGAGACCGAGGATTCTTCCAGGTGAAGAAATGGACGAGAAATCAAAGAAGGTTAAAACTGTTCATCCGTTATATATATTTATCTTTGCTTAGACTTGGTATTTGTTTTTTATCACTCATACCTAAGGCATATGTGTGAATCTAATACTGCCCTGGCTATGATCAGACGATATTAACATTTGGGGCCAGCATGTCCCATCACCTGTAGCCTGTCTCAATTCTGTTCAATCATGGATGGAACGGTGTTAGATTCACACACATTTAGACATGCACATTTCATTCTTACTGAATTTTTTCCTCCACATTAGTAATTTTCCCTTGTAATTTTTACCTATTGTAAGTCTTGTTGGGTTGCAGTTTAGACGCCAACTTCAATCTGTTGCTGTTGATGGGGTGGATATAACGACAGCAGCAAAAAAAGCATGCCAGAGATCATTGTCTAGATTTGAAGCTAAAGATGCTGCGAAAAAAGCTTCAGCCAAGAGAGAGGAAGAAAGAGTTGCAGACCTGAAAAGGCTGAGGGGGGAGAAGTGGCTTCCTTCAATTTCTAGAGAAATGCAAGTAAGCTTTAAAAACAGGGGTGTCAAATAAGGTACTAGTGGAAGTGAGCTATTCCTATCAATACTATCATTAGGTTTTGATTTAGAGATTTCTTTTCATTAAAAGAGGAAGCAAAAATACTTAAATAAATAAAATTCAAAGAATTTCCTGACAAATGAAAATTATGGTTGTAGAATCTCACTGGATAACCCAAATCTTCTATGTCCATAAACCACGACACCTTTATGAAAAAGAAATGGTTTTAATGGCTTCGGATTGTCATATTTCGGCTTTTAACCAAAAGCAAAAAGAAATGTTTCTGTCTATTTATAAATAGTTAATTTATTGATTTCAGTGATACTATATGAAAAATCCTCCAGTTTACCCACAGTCTAGGATCTTCCATGATCCACCCTAAACATGTAGTTGTTCTTCTGTTTTCATCATTTTTTTTATGCATTTAGTTCCCAGTTAATTGACAATTCGAAGCGTTTTTAATTTAGGTGGGTTTGAATCATCTTTTTGATAAACATTCTTCATTATGTACTTTTTCTCAAAAATAGTTAACGATAAAATATGTAAAGAGGAAATTCAGGCAGTACAATGGTTCAGCGAGTTGCTCATGCTGACATAGCAAACAAATCTAGCACAGTAGACTATACAACTGCAGGAATAAAGGGAGACACATAGGTGTGGATGTTTAACTTGGTAGACGTACCTGGGGTTACCTCTTGGGGTAGGAAAACCGGGGGCAGCCTTGTGGGAACCTGTGGTACAGTGATTTGAGAACCGTTTGGAAAGGGTAGCTTTTGGGTAGTGGTGATCGTCTGCTATTGGTCAAGACCACTCTCTCAAGTCTCCCCATTTTTTATATGTCCATGTTCATATGCCCTATGGGGGTGGTTCTCTGCTTATTGGGGTGGGGGGGGGGGGGGGGGGTGGTGTTCTGGATAAGAGGAGAGGCGTAGGAATTAAAAGGCTTAAAGAAATTAATACAATGTTGCTTGGTAAGTGGCTATGAAGGGCTGGTGATGAGCAGGAGAGAGATAGTTTATGGCTGCAGGTTCTGGTTAGAAAATATGGATGGATGGAAAATGAGTGGGGTGTTAGAATTTTGGGAGGTAGGAGGGTCTCTGCATGGTGGAAGGGAATCTGCTCCGTTTGACCGGAGTCCTAGAAGGTTGTTGCTTCTAGCTGGGGGAATGATAACAAAATAAATTATGTGAGGATGTGTACGCTGGTGATCAGAAGATTCGTGAGGTTTTTCCGTCAATTCATTGGATATCGACTGATGATGAAGTTGCCGATATCTGCTCTCTTGATGGGAACGTTGTGATCAGGAACATCAGTCCACATGGAATCTTTCGGACGATGAGATTGGAGCCTATGAGGAGTTTCCTCTACATCTGAATAATGTTAACGGAAACCACAACGGGGAGGTTATGCATGTTCAGAAGGGTAATGCTAAAGGGTAGTTCACAGTTAGATCCTTTTATGAATTCCTGGTTCGACAACCGCTGTTGATGTAACAACCTCAATTCCCTGAGATCTAGATTGGTCAAGATTAGACCAAGATCAGGCCATAATAGGCCGAGGTCAAAGACTTGACCCCCCTTGGTATGAGATCTGCCAACATCTATGATGGGTGTTAGTAAATTACATAGTGTGGTACCCACACTCCTTGAGATCCGAATTGGTCAAAGTTATCCCTTGGTTGACCCTTAAAGGGGCTGGTCAAACCCTTTGACTCCCATGTGTGGAGTGAGATGTACAAACACCAAGAGTTAGGTCTAAGAGAGTGACCTGAGATGGATGTTAATTGGTAAATAGGTGGAACTAGAGGGGCTTTTCCATCTACTTTGGATAGAAATTAATTATTAATTAAGTTCTAGAAAATCCTAGCCCTTGAATGAGTTGACCAACTTTGAATTCATCTTAGACCATTGGATTGGTCTAGGTGAGATGTGTGGTGAGAGATGCACAAGAGTGCATGCAACCATTGGATTGAGAAGAATCTCGACTTCACATTTTTGGAGGGCACCAAAAGGACCTAAAGTCCAAGAATTTACTTGATGGAGGGCTGAGATGGGGGTCCAAGTGGGACCCACCCCAAATTCGAATTTGGTCTCTCTCTCTCTCTCTCTTAGTTACTTAGGGAAGAAGGAAGAGTTTGGGAAGAGAGAGAGTTCCATTTGGCACTCTTGTCTCCCACTCTCATTATAAAATATTAATTCTCTCTCTCTCTCTCTCTCTCTCTCTCTTGTCATTTATTTCAGAACAAGAGAGCTTCTTCTCTATCATCTCTATCCTTCTTCCTCCTCTAGCTCTCCATTAGAGCTCTCATGGAGCTTCATGCATGCCCCCTCCCCCAACCCGAAATCCTAAAAGGTCACCACCAACCTTCCTCTTTTGAGTTCTAGTTAACCATAGTTAAAAACTATGGCCTTTGGAGCACCTTGATTTGTGAATACCGATCTAGAGCCCTCCATTGATGGAGCTTTTGCTAATGTAAAGTTGTCTCATGGTCTAGGTTTGCTTTAGTTTGAATTTGTAGCCTCTATCTTTTATTTTTGAATTTTTGTTTGGCTTTTGATTGGAGATTGGTCTTAGGACCACCAACCATGATGTTAGAAGGCCATGCATGGGCTCATAGTGACTATGCATGATCATCTTGCGACATCTATGGAAGTTGATGGACCAAAGAGATCAATCAATGAATATCTAGCTTGATTAGGCTAGATTTCAGATTTTTGCAATGGATGGGTCACTTTAAGTGACCATGCATGCATCTTAGACCATCCAAATGATGGATCCAAGGGACTGAGATGCATGCATGTATGTTTGATGGTGTGATCATGTCTAAACACAATCACATGATCCATAGATTTTGGGTCGGATGGCTAGGGTCACTAAATGTGCAATAAAATTTAAGGGCACCCTATGGGAAATTTGTGAAATTCCTTTGGAAACCCGTCATTTCTAAATAAGATCAACTAAGGTCCAACTAGTAAGATCCAACAAAAAGGTTTAAATTTTAGTAACAATATTGATATTATAGTTGAAATGTGTATCCCATTGCTAGAGGCACCCACACCCTAGTGGACCTCTTCTTAAAACTATGAGTTTAAGTAGGGTTTACATTGAAATTTAACCTAATAGATGGTCCCATTAAAGGGCCTGAATAACTAAAGAAGATCATTTTGGGACTTAGTACCCCTTATGAAAAATTTGGTGTATCCTCATTACCGACACCGATAAAATTTAAAAAAGGGTACCCATTGAAATTATGTGCCTAAGTTTCTAAGACTAGGAAGGGGTTACCTTACCCATTAACATATAGGTAGGATTCAATGAAATTTTGGTAAAGTATTAACCAAATCACATACTAAATGATTAGTGCTAGTACATTAGGAAAAGTATTATTAAATCTTATTCATGAGCAACTAGAGGTAGACATTTAAAATGCCTTAGAAAAATTGAGAATGTTGAGGGATGTTTTCCCATACGAGTGACAACAATTATAAGTCCTTTATGGACTCTAAACTACGACAACACTAAAATTAGTCTTGGCTGATTTAGATAATCAGTGTGCCGATTCTCCTTAGAATGTGAGATGTTGACTGATGATTGATGAATGGATTGAATTGATATGAACCTAATGATGAACCTGAAATTGGATTTGAACCTGAAATTGAATTTGAACCTGAAATTGTATTTGAACTTGAAATTGAGTTTGAACCTGAAATTGTATTTGAGCCTAAAATTGAATTTTGAACCTGAAATTAAATTCGAACCTGAAATTGGATTTGAACTTGAAATTGAATTTTGGACCTGAAATTGAATTTGAACCTTAAATTGTATTTGAACCTGAAATTGAATTTGAACCTAAAATTGTATTTGAGCCTGAAATTGAATTTGATGAAATTGGATTTGAACCTGAAATTGAATTTGCACCTGAATTTGAAATAGGGTTTGAAATAGAATTGGATTTGGATTTGGATTTGGATTTGGATTTGGATTTGGATTCGAACATGAAATTGACGCACTTGAACTAGATTCCGAAATAATTGAAAAGATAGACCTCTCATAGAACCCTACTGAATTGTTTATGAAATATAAGTCCCCAATGGACTCTAAATCATGGCAACACTAAGTATAGTGTCAACTGATTTATAAAATCAGCATGCCTGAAAATCCTATTATATAAATAATATATAAGGATGTAAATCATTAATAATGATTGATTTGATAAAAGTCAAATGCTGACTAGGATTTGAACTGATTGGATTGCTATTCCTTGATTGAACCCGAAATTTAATTGAAGTACTGAACTGTAGTATATTGGAGTTAAACTTGGAAATTGAATTATTGATTTTTGATATAGATTGAAATTGAATCCAAAAACTGATTGAATTGTTAACATTTGATATACCGGAGATTGACTTTTAGATAGTAAATTCCCCGTTGAAAAATAATTGACAAATAATATCGAAGAATACTGATGTGAAATTGAACAAAAAAATATTGAATAAATTACGAGAATATTGATATCGAAAAAGATTGAAATACTGAATATTAAACAATGAATATTAAACATTGAGTACTAAATATTAAATTGAACAATTGATATTGAATATTGAACATCGAATACCGAAGATCGGATATCGAATATTAAATACCGAACATTGAATATTGAATATTGAATAATTGATATCGAATATTGAAATTGAAAGTGGAAAGATGATACTTATATTGATACCTGAACCTCACATGCTAATCACTATTCTTACGAATAGGGTCGAAATGGGCAACTCGGAAGAGTTTGAAATGTTAGTAGAGGATTGGATCCCAGATGAACTAACAGGGTCAATACGATCCTTGTCTTGATTGACTAAATGGCGAAGAGTGCCTGCCCTTGTTTGCGCGACATTGATGATTGACATTGATATTGAAACCATGATTGGTGTTAGTGTCACACCAAAATTAATACAAGACATTGATAAATCACCAAACCAACTAAATCAAGTTGTTTACTTAATATTGCTAATTTGTGATAGCCGACGAGTCCGAACAACTAATTAAATGACTAAACTTGATTAAATTACAACGAAGTTAACTTGGTACTCCCTTGATTGATATCGACTGAATTAATACTGATTGAATGAATTCTTGAACATTATCGTCATTGTCTTATTGGTGCTTAATCAGTTATTGTTTGATAGATTAATAGAATCTGAATCTGATTTTGTAAATAGATGAATTTGACAATTTATATAGATGAACTGATGTTGATAGAGATGAAATTAGAAATTAGAAATAAACTTGCATATGATAGACCTTGAATTTGATATGTTAGAAATAGAACTGACTTGATATTGATATTTGACCTTAATGATAAGCTTGATATTAGCACTGTGCAAAAATTGAACTGGTACAATATTTAGACCTATGTTAGGACTTTATTAAGCTTCACTGCTTACTGTCCTTTCATGATCCAAAAATTCCAGATACATGGATGAAATCGTTTAGCAAACCGAGAGAAAAGAAAGCCAAGCCGGAACGCAGTTATCCTGCAAAAAACTGGCAACGATTGAACCCTTTTGTCCAGAAGTCACCCGCACTTATGTGGAAGGATCACACAACACTTCAATTGGAGTCCTTTTATTTTGTAAAAGTGTAAACAACAAATTTGCGTAGGGTATAAATCTAACACAAATCAGTCATAACAAATTTCTCCTCTCTAGGAGAGGGTTTTATTAAAATGGCGGACCTTACACTTCCGAGTATCACAATCGATTCCTCGTTAATTACATCAAAATTGAATATCTCTTATTAAAAGCTACTAAATAAAAAATAACATAATTACATCTCTGAAATAAACAAAACTAAAATTCTAATTCTAAGTCTTCATCGACATCTTCAATCCGTCATGAGATAGATGCATAGCAGACTATCTTCATCGGAGATTCGAGAAATATGAAATAGGAGACGACGGATGGGAGAACCCTTCCTCCAAAAGTTGGTTCCATCTGATCGAAAAGCACGAGTTATTACTGGAGCAAGAAACTCATGGACGAGTCTTAAAACGAATTCTTGTTCTCTGGTCTCAAAGATAAGTTCAAACACCAAATCCATTCTTCGGGCAACTGGTTATCAGAGGATTTATCACTTTCAGTGATAGAGTGTCTAATCATGAGTTAGATATCGCCAAATTCTTTAAAATTTGATAATCATAGATTATTTTATAATGATTTTTACCGTTGGATTTGACCAATATCGTAAAATTTGGTCAAATGTATGGTAAATCCACCGTTAGATCTCATTACGATCTCGCATTATAATCGTTTGACCAAAAGTCAACAATTCCACTATTGGATTTGACCAAATTTATAAGATTTGGTCAATACGTAATAAATCCATCATTGGATCTCGTTACGATCTCGCATTATGATCATTTGACCAAAAGTCAACGATTCTACTGTTAGATCTTACCAAATTTGTAAGATCTGGTCAATATATAATAAATCCATCGTTGGATCTCGTTGCGATCTTGTATTATGATTGTTTGACCAAAAGTCAACGAGTCCATCGTTAAATTTGACCATAATAAGAAGATCTAGTCAATATGTAATAAATCTATTATTGGATCTCCTTACGATCTAGCATTATGATCGTTTGACTAAAAGTCAACGAGCCCACCATTAGATTTGATCATAATCACAAGATCTGGTCAATATATAATAAATCCACCGTTGGATCTCGTTACGATCTCACATTATGATTGTTTAATCAAAAGTCAATGAGTCCACCATTAGATTTGACCAGAATGATAAGATCTGATCAATATGCAATAAATCCACCGTTGGATCTCGTATTATAATTGTTTGACCAAAAGTCAACGAGTCCACCGTGAAAGAATTTTTGATCTCGAGGTTGAGGTCTAAACCCTCATTTGAGGGAGTGTTGGTTTGAACCGCGAGGGAAACTCTAATTTCGAGACACAATTTAGATTCGGTAAATGGGTCGTCATAGATGAATATTTCGGGTGTCATAGTTCGGAATCGTTCTTTAGGTTAGTAATTGCAACCCATATGAATATCAAACTTGTGGTTGCAATTCGAGTGTACTAGGAGTTATGCTGACGGGGACGCCGACATCGTAGACATTGGATATGGACCGTTTCGTGTATACCGACGTCGGAAGAAGTGGAATGGAAATCAGAAATAGGCGAATGAGGCTAAAATTGGCGAAAGAAGAAATATTGGAGGAATCAGCCAATTCGATCGATCGAATGGCATCGACAAAGTTATATAGTTCTGGAGTGAAATTTTGACCGATCGAATGGACTATTCGATCGATCGAATGCCGATGGCGATATTTTACATGTATAAATTTTGATCGATCGATTTTAACTTTCAATCGATCGAAATCGCGCCGGGTTGTTTAGTTAATTTTGAAGTCTAAATTCGAACTTTTGTTTTGAGGGTTTATTTGTCTTTTATTTATTATCTGTTTTAGAGTTTTCTTTTATTGAAAGGACTCCTATATAAGGTCCTTAAGTTAAACAATATAATTAGTTGATGATTATTGAATGAATGAGCGTTTTGCTTTGAGACTTGAGATGAGTTTCTTCGAAGAGTGATTCTTCTTCCCATGAAGGGTTTGGTGTGAAGCCAAGGGTGTGAAGCCTGCAAATCTATCTTCTATCTACCTATCTATATCTTATTATCTTTGCTTGTGTGATCCTACAACCTAAATCGACCATCAGCCTTTGGAGATCCTAAACCCTAGTTTTTCCCTAAGCCATTGAATCAATCCGATTCAACAACCGTAGCCTCCATCAGACTGCTAAGCCCAATCCATATCAAAATAACCCAAAACCAGAGATTCCATCATTGCATTGTGAGCGCCTTAATCTGGAAATCTAGAGTTCTATCTCTAGGAACGATCCACGTTGTAACCTAATGGATCTAATGCCCGAACTGAACCCTGCCTGAATTATACGTGGCCTCCCATGGAATACTACGAAAACCTGAGGTATTCGTTATATTTTGAAGGTTTTATTGTTTAATTCAATTCCATTTAATTTCGGCAAAATCAATTATTGCATTCACGTAGATTAGGGTACTGTCTTGCGTCATATGCCCAGGGTCGTACCCACATGGCTTAACTATTTCTAAGGACATAAAAAATTGGGTATGAGTCGTAATGCATAATCTCAAATTTCAACCATAAATTCTACTTAGGTAAGAGTTGTAGCTCTTATCCTAAGCGTATCACTCTTAGGTAAGGGTCGTAGCCCTTATCCTAAGTGTTTTAACCCCGACTTATTCCTCCCGTCAACTTTTAAAAAAAAAAATAATAATAAGAAAGGAAAAGAAAGAATCTGGGAGATTCCCTAAAGTTTTTTGTCAGAAGAGTCAGAGATATTTTCGACAGAGTTCTTGTGTCAGAATTTTTCCGATCCGGATAATAAGGACGGATCTCCTATTTATAGATTTATGATAGCGGTTATAAAAGTTATAATCCTACGATTCCCGTAAAGTTTTCATCAAATGAACGGTTGTGAGAGGTGCGTAAGTTTTCGCCTTCACGCAAATTGAGAAAAGATTATTCTTGCGTACGCAAGTCTTTTCTCATAACCACGTAGGTGACTAACTACGTTTTCTAGCCACCTAGGTGACTAAGTAAGTTTTCTAGCTACCTAGATGACTAACTACGTTTTCTAGCCACTTAGGTGACTAAGTATGTTTTCTAGCCACCTAGGTGACTAAGTATGTTTTTTTAACCACCTAGACGACTAAGTACGTTTTCTAGCCACTAGGTGACTAAGTATGTTTTCTAGCCACCTAAGTGACTAACTACGTTTTTCTAGCCACCTAGGTGACTAACTATGTTTTCTAGCCACCTAAGTGACTAACTACGTTTTCTAGCCACCTAAGTTATTAAGTACGCTTTTTTAGCCACCTAGGTGACTAAATACATTTTCTAGCCACCTAAGTGATTAAGTATGTTTTCTAGCCACGTAGGTAACTAAATACATTTTCTAACCACCTAGGTGACTAATTATGATTTCTAGGCACCTAGGTGTCTAAGAATTAAATTTAGGCACCTAGGTGCCTAAGTACGATATCTAGACATCTAGGTGCCTAAGTATATTATCTAGACACCTAGATGCCTGATTACGATATCTAGGCACCTAGGTGCCTAATTATGTTTATCTATGCACCTAGATGCCTAAGTATGATTTTCTAGGCATCTAGGTGCTTAATTATGATATTTAGGCACTTATGTGCCTGATTACGATTATCTAGGCACTTAGGTGCCTAATTACAATTATTAGGTACCTAGGTGTCTGATATAACTTAGGACTTGAAATCCTATTTAGAGTAGGTTTGTTAAGTCCTATTTAGAATAGGGTTTGTTAAAAGGAAAAACTATAAATAGAGTCTTCTTTCTAATTCCTTCCATTAGTTTATTTTATCTGATTTTTGAGGTTAAGTGGAAGAAGAAAGAGTTCCCGATTCTAAAATTTCTGAGTGAACAAAAAGTTTTTATTATTTAAACTTGCATTTGAAGAACTGGTTTAAAAATGTAATCGATTTTGAATATTGTAAATCATTTTACAAATCTTGAATTTAAACCGTACAATAGATTTTGAAATTAGATCGAAATTTTGTGAAAAATATTCCACATTTTATTTGAAAAAGTAAGACCGACCTGAATACTTGTTCAGTTCTTTTGATATAGACATCGATGACTGAAGTGTGTGTCACGTGCCATCTGGCTCGTAGACTAACGTGACCCCGGGAGCTAGCGTTATGCGGGCGTCGTGAGGTCGGTGGGGCCGGGTGGGGTGTTACAATTGAAGCATGGTAGGCAGTATTACCTAGGCACTTCTACTTTTGTGAATTTTGCCGTGCCGACACTCACTCCTCAGCATGACACGACACAATACTTCTAGAAATGTACGAAAAATACTACCTGATACCATCAAAGCGTGCATAATTTCAACATGGAAAAAATAGTTGCCATTTTAGGAAAAACTGTGTAAAGTTAGTAAATTATAAATGAAACGGCTTGGGTGTAGGATTCCCTTCAATTTTATTTTACTATATATGTCTAAATTATTTGATATTTATATTTTTAAGGCCGTGCGGCCTTATTGGAATTTCTAGAAATTACTGTGCTAGACACTTATAACACCTTAACACTCGGTGCACATGTGTTGGTAGGATATATCTATGGAGAGATCCCATCTCTCCTAAGGTTAAATTCTTTCTAGGAGTCTTACTTGGGAACAGATCCTTACAATTGATCAATTGATTAGGAGGGGAAGAGCGTTAATAATTGTCGTGTATGTGCTTACAGGCGGAGGAACCTGCTAGTCACCTATTTATTCGCTGTTGGCTAGTGAGAGAGATTTGGAATATCTAATTTTAAACCTTTGGATTAAGCTGAGTTCTATTGGAGGGTTGTGACCAACTAATGGCTGCTTGGAAGGGGGCTGCTTTGGATGGTGTCAAAGGAGTTTTCTAGAGAGCTGCTTTGTTCGCGCCTTCGCGGTGCTCTCGGCTATTTTGGTAGAAAGGAACGGAAGGATATTTTGATGGATTCGGAAGCTTAAACTGTTGGTCATGAAAATGGTTCACAATTTTATGATAGATTGGAGCAGATTGGACAAAGAGCGGATTGCAAAAGAAGCATGCCAGAGATCATTGTCTAGATTTGAAGCTAAAGATGCAGCCAAAAAAAGCTGCAGCCAAGAAAGAGGAAGAAAGGGTTGCAGACCTGAAAAGGCTGAGGGGGGAGAAGTGGCTTCCTTCAATTGCTAGACAAATGCAAGTAAGCTTTAAAAACAGGAGTGTCAAATAAGGTACTAGTGGAAGTGAGCTATTCCTATCAGTACTATCGATAGGTTTTGATTTAGAGATTTCTTTTCATTAAAAGAGGAGGCAAAATTACTTAAATAAATAAAATTCAAACAATTTCCTGACAACTGAAAATTATGGTTGTAGAATCTGACTGGATAACCCAAATCTTCTATGGCCATAAACCACAACACCATTATGAAAAAGAAATGGTCTTAATGACTTTGGATTATCTTTTAACCAAAACCAAAAAGAAATGTACTCTGTCTATTTATAAATAGTTAATTTATTGATTTCAGTGATACTAAATGAAAATTCCTCCAGTTTACCCACAGTCTAGGAGCTGCCATGATCCACCCTAAACCTGTAGTTGTTCTTCTGGTTTTCATCATATTTTTTATGCATTTAGTTCCTGGTTAATTGACAATTCGAAGCTTTTTTAATTTAGGTGGGTTTGAATCATCTTTTTGATAAACATCCTTCATTATGTACTTTTTTCTCAAAAATAGTTAAACGATATAATATGTAAAGAGGAAATTCAGGCAGTACAATGGTTCAGCGAGCTGCTCATGCTGACATAGCAAACAAATCAAGCATAATAGACGTTATACAACTGCAGGAATAAAGGGAGACACATAGGGTGTGGATGTTAAACTTGTTAGATGTAACTGGGGTTACCTCTTGGGATAGGAAAACAAGGGGCAGCCTTGTGGGAACCTGTGGTACAGTGATTTGAGAACCGTTTGGAAAGGGAAGTTGTTGGGTAGCGGTGATCGTCTGCTATTGGTCAAGACCACTCTCTCGAGTCTCCCCATTTTTTATATGTCCATGTTTATTTGCCCTATGGGGGTGATCGAGTGTAACTTCTTATTTTGGGGGATCAATTGGGAAGTCTACCATTTCTCCAAAAGGGAGGGAGGCGTAGGAATTAAAAGGCTTAAAGAAATGAACACAATGTTGCTTTGTAAGTGTGATGCAGGACAGAACCCTCGACTACGTGAATGCTGATGAAATGATTATTTTGTCGAAATTAAACGAAATTAATTAAGCAAAATCAATACAAATAAACGCGAATACCTTAAGGTTCGTAGTTTTTCATTCGGATGATCACATTCGATTCAGGTAAAGTCTGATCCGTTGCGCTAGATCTATTAGCCTCACGGAAGGAAGATCATAGAGGTAGAACTCTAGCCGCTTCCAGATTAGTGCGCTCGCTCATAGTTCAATGATGAAATCTCAGGTTCCTCAAGGGTTTAGATTGGTTATATGGTTAGGATGAGATTTAGAGTTATTGAATCGGGTCGATTCAATTGTTTAGATGAAAATTAGGGTTTCAAAGTATTTGAAATGTTGATGGCTGAATTTAGGGCTTATGAGAATAAAATAAAAGCAGAGAATAGATAAACAAATATAAAGATAAGAGATAAAATTGTGGGCATCACACCCTTGGCCTCACACTAAACTCATCTTGGGAAGAAGAAGAATCACTCTTCAACAATGGCTCATCTCAAACGCACAAGTAATAGCTTTCATTCATAATCAATAACTCCCTTTCATTGTTTATTAAGAGACCTTATATAGGAGGTTTACAAAAGAAAACCCTAAACAATTAAAGCACCAAATAAGACAAGTTTGCCCCTAATACTTAAATTCGAATTCTGACGAAAACCCATTTTCGCGAAAAATCGATCGATCGAACATCGATCGATCGAGTATATATATGAAATATAGCTCTCGAGTCACTAAATAATCAATCAATCGAAAAGGTGCTCGATCGATCGAAGCATATATATATCTTCACAAAAATAAGTTCCCACTGATCATAGTCAATCGATCGAAGCATGGGGTCGATCGATCGACTGCGCATTGCTCAAATACACAGATTTTGCTCCTTTAAGCCTGGTTGTGACTTTCGCTTGGCTTCTTTTGACGTCGGTACACACGATATGGCCCGAAGCCTATGTCCACGATGTCGGCGTCCTCGTCAATTCTCCAGGACCGAAAAGGCTTCATCACCGATGAAGCGGAGTTGTGATATCGATCAAGCATGTCGGGGTCTAGGCGACAAACCTCATCCTCATGTAGCCACATGTTTTCCGAATCCGGCTTGCCCATCCATTTGATCAAATACTTCTGAGACCCTCCATCGCGGGTGGACACTACAAGATCTTGCAATATCCCTTCGACTACATCTTTCTTCTGCCTGTTTGGGGAGGGAAGGGGTAGAGGCTGCAAGGGTGGGGTGGGTGTATGGGTAGGAGTAGTTTAGAAAGGGTTGCAAGGAGGTGGGGTTGAGCTCAAAGAAGGAACTAGGTCCTCCACATTGAACGTAGAGCTGACCCTAATATCCGGAGGAAGGCCGAGAACGTACACATTAGGTTTGCTCCTTGCCACAATTCTAAATGCTCCAGCGCTGCGGGCCTGGAGCTTCCTTGCGATCCCCGATGGGAATCGTTCAAGCCTAACCCGAACCATCACATGATCTCCAATCTGAAATTCTTTGAAACGCATATGCGCATCCGCAACTACTTTGTACTGTTCATTGCTCGCATTAATTTTCTGTCTAATTTCGGCATGCAAATCGTGAATATGTTGTGCGAATGCATCGGTGGACTCAAACACTCGATGGGATGCATACATGGGGATTAAATCAAGGGGTGTTCTAGGCCTATGACCAAGTACGACCTCAAATGGACTTAAGCCTATAGACCTATTTACAGAATTATTTTATGCAAACTCGGCTATGGGCAAAGTAGAATCCCAAGTCCTAGGATGATCTCACCAACAAGACAACGGAAGAGATTACCTAAGCTCCTATTGGTGGATTCCGTTTGGCCATCAGTTTGAGGATGATAGGCCGAAGTGAATTGAAGCATGGTACCCAACATGTGTCATAAAGTTTTTCAGAAATAACTGGTGAACTTGACGTCCCTATCCGACACGATAGTTTTGGGTAGACCATGAAGACGCACAACCTCTCCGAAAAATAATTTTGCGATATGAGCCGCATCGGAGGTCTTGGAGTAGGGTGAAGTGGGCTATCTTGGAAAAATGGTCCACTACCACAAAGATGGAGTCGTGCTTTTGTTGAGTCTTGGGAAGTCCAAGCACGAAATCCATAGAGATGTCTTGCCACAGAGCATGTGGCACAAGTAGCGGGGTGTACAAATCGGTATTTTGTTTACTTTGTTTCGTCACTTGGCATGTACGACATTATCTCACAACCCAAGAGATAGCTCTCATAAGGCTAGGCTAATAAAACCTATCCTCAACGAGCGCAATGGTCTTGTCGCGTCCAAAATGTCTTGCAATCCCTCCAGCATGTAACTCTCAAATGAAAAAGTCACGCAATGAGGTACGAAGGATGCACAGGTGATTTCCCTTAAACAGATACCCATCCTGCAGGGTATACTTGGAGTTAAGGCTGTTTGGATTATCAAGGAGAGCAGTATAGTTCGCCCCAAAATTTGGGCACTCGAGATAATCTTGTTTCAACTGCTCAAATCCAACGACCTCGGTGCTTATAGTGCGCAAAGTCATCACCCGTCGACTAAGTGCATCAGCTGCCTTGTTTTCAGCACCAATCTTATGCTTTAACACAAATGTGAACCCTTGAAGATACTCAACCCACTTCGCGTCCAACGACCTCGGTGCTTATAGTGCGCAAAATCATCACCCGACGACTAAGTGCATCAACTGCCTTATTTTCAGCACCAATCTTATGGTTTAACACGAATGTGAACCCTTGAAGATACTCAACCCACTTCGCGTGCCTCGGATTCAACTTTTTCTGTGAAGCAAGAAAGCGTAAGGCTTCATGGTTAGAAAATAGCACAAATTCCTGCGGTCTAAGGTAATGCTTCCAATATCAAAGAGATCGGATGACCGCATAAAACTTCTTGTCATAGGTGGAGTGTTTTTGCTTTGCCTCATTAAGTTTCTCGCTAAAATAGGCCACAGGATGACCCTCTTTGCTAAGCACTCCGCCTATCTCTACACCCAATGCGTCACATACTACTTCAAAGACTTTAGAAAAGTTAAGTAGTCGCATGACGGGTGCAGTAATCATTTTCTCTTTTATCTTGGCAAAGGCCCTCGTTGCGGCTTTGCCCCATTGAAACTCCCTTTTTTTCATGCAATCGGTAATGGGAGCCATGATGGTGTTAAAGTTTGCGGATGAAACGACGATAAAACGTGGCCAAGCCATGGAAGCTACGGACTTCATGAATATTTCGAGGTGCGGGCCAGTCCACAATGGCCTTAACCTTCGCAGGGTCCGCAACTATCCCGTCTACCGAGACAATGAATCCCAAAAAGACAATGGATTGTTACATGAATGTGCACTTTTTGAGATTCGCATAGAGTTTCTCTCCCCGTAGGGTCTCACACCCCAGTCTAAGGTGGATTGGGTGTTGTTCCTTGTCATGACTGTAAATCAAGATGTCGTCAAAATATACGATAAGGAATTTGCCAAGGAATGGCCTTAACACTTGGGTCATGAGCCTCATGAAGGTACTCGGGGCATTAGATAGCTCAAAAGGCATGACCATCCACTCATAAAGACCATCTTTGGTTTCAAAGGCGGTTTTCCACTCATCATTCGGGCGGATTCGGACTTGATGGTAACCACTCTTAAGGTCTATCTTGGAAAAGATAGTGGCACCAACCATCATATCGAGCATGTCATCGAGCCTTGGTATGAGAAACTGGTACTTAACTGTAATCTTATTAATTGTACGGCTATCGACACACATGCGTCATGTACCATCTTTCTTAACTGTAATCTTATTAAGTAATGTGGGCACGGCACACGGGCTCAAACTCTCTTGGATGAACCCCTTCTGAAGGAGCTCATCGACTTATTGAGTCAACTCGGAGTGCTCAACCGGATTTAACCTGTAGTGGGGCAGGTTCGGTAGGGTAGATCCGAGTGCCAAGTCTATGGCATGCTGAACGTTACGCATGGGAGGGAGCTCATTGGGTAAGTCTTCTGGGAAGACATTCGCAAATTCATTCATGATCGACTTAACCTCCTTGGGGTACTCACTAACTCAGGAGCACTCTCAACGGTGACAACTACGTACACCACACTCTCATCTAATGCTGCTTTCTTAAACTTTGAAGGGCTCACAAGGTTAATGGTCTTGGACTGGCCGCCCTTTTTCTCGACTTTATTGGTCGATGATGCTTTGGGAGCCAAAGGGTTAAGAGTGATTTTCTTGCCCTTATAATTGAACGTGCAAATGTTAGTTCAGTCAAAAATGGCCACGTTCAAGTCGTAGAGCCATGGTCTTCCCAAAATGATATGACCCACATTTATCGGCACCATATCGCACGACAAGGTGTCAGAATACGAATCCAACTGTATTGGACCTATTGGTACGCGACATATCTGAGATACGGGAATGGATGAGGAGTCAACCCATGCGACTTTGTAAGGTCTCGGGTGGGCTTCAGGTGTGAGCCCTAAGCGGGTGACGGTATGTTCTGACACCACATTGGTGCAGCCACGATAACCCTACAACTTTTTGTCCCACATGTGGCGAAGGTGTGGAAGATGTTCTCCCTCCACCAATCCTCCTTTTCATCCCGTTGAGGTTGTGCAAAGGCACACCTCACAACTAGAGCACGACCCATGTCATTGCCTTCCTCATCACTAGGTGTGGCATTCGGCTCAAAGTCCTCTTCTTAAAAAAACCTTCTCCTTCATCTTCCTCTCCTTCAAGGAAGAGATTCCTTTGAGGATCTCTTGTAGGGCATTGGGCTACAAAGTGTCCCAACCCACGACATTTGTAGCACTTGATGTGAGAACCGCTCTTCGAGGATTCTCCAACTACACCCATTCCTTTGTCAAACCGCACATTGGTAGATGTGGATAGTGTGGGTTTGGGAGGCGGGTTTCCAGCACTTCTCCGATACGAGGTTGATCGGTATGAGAATCATATAGCCTCACCACCGTCATTTTCAAATGTCGTTCAAGGTCGTGAACGACGGTGAAGCACTCGGCGAGAGTCTCAATGGGGTGAGAGACTAACTCTTTTTGCAAGTCAAACCGCAATCCAATGCGAAACCTAAATAGGGTGACTTCAGGGTCTTCGGATACTTTGGCTTTCATCATATATTCTTCGAATTTGCCAATGTAATCCGCTACGGGCATACTACCTTGGTGTAGATTTTGTTATTGATCGAGGAGACGATGGTAGTATGAGGAAGGAACTTATTTCTCTGTGAGTCACTCCTTCATGTCCTCCCAATGGGTAATGGGAGCACAACCCGCATTCATTCTGATGCGTTCAATGTTGACCCAAAAGAGTCGACCTTGGCCAATGAGTTTCATTTTGGCGAGCCTGACGTATCACTCATGTCAAACCACTCAAAGTGTTGGTCCATGTCGGATAATCAATCGAGGAAGACTTTAGGGTTCAAGCTTCCATCGAAGGTTGGAAACTCAACTCGGACATTTTTGAGGAGTTTCCCTTCCAGGTCGTAGTCATCTCCACGATGATCCATCCTATGATTCCCGTTCTCATTATGTTGGTAGCCATTTCGTTCGAAACGTGAACCATTACACTCACGGGGTGGTTCGAGGTACTCATCATCCTCGTTTAACCGGTTGACTCGGTCTAGCAACCTATCATTGAAAGTTTCAAGGTTCCTTTGGGCTGTCTCCACAGCATCCATTCGATCATTGATCGTTTTTAATTCAGTTCTCATACCGTTAAGAACATCGACAATCTCATTGATGTCCATGGTGACCACAACTACTAGTACGGGTTCTAAATGGGCATGCAAATATGAACCATAATGAAAGAGGAATTTTTATCGAACACTAGATGTGCACACTTTGACCACAACTGAAATAAAATGTAATGAAAATTAAATTGCAATGAAATTAAATGTCACACAAATATGCGCTAACCTAGAACCTAAGTTTTGATACCAAAACTAATGCAGGACAGAACCAATGATCAAAATTTCGGCCGAAATTTTCGGTTTTGGTCCCCACCGAAACGATAATTTGGACTAAAATTACTGTCCAAATTTGTATGGGACCCAAAATTTCGGCCAAATTTATCGGTTTTCGGCTGAAATTTCGGTTCAAATTTTTGGTCAAGCCCGAAACCGAAATTTTACCCGATATTTTGATCGTTGGAGAGAACCCTCGACTACGTGAATGATGATGAAATTATTATTTTGCCGAAATTAAATGAAATTAATTAAGCAAAACCAATACGAATAAACGCGAATACCTTAAGGTTCGTAGTTTTCCATTCGAATGATCACATTCGATTTAGGTAGGGTCCGATTCGTTGCGCTAGATCTGTTAGCCTCGCGGAAGGAAGATTCTAGAGGTAGGACTCTAGTCGCTTCCAAATTAGGGCACTCGCTCGTGGTTCAATGATGGAATCTCAGGTTCCTCAAGGGTCTAGAGATCGGGTCGATTCAAGGGTTTAGATTGGTTAGATGGATGGGATGAGATTTAGGGCTATTGAATCGGCTCGATTCAATGGTTTAGATGAAAATTAGGGTTTATGGCTTCAAAGTATTTGAAATGGTGATGGCTGGATTTAAGGCTTATGAGAATAAAATAAAAGCAGAGAATAGATAAACAAAGATAAAGATAAGAGATAAAATTGTGGGCATCACACACTTGGCCTCACACCAAACTCATCTCGGGAAGAAGAAGAATCACTCTTCAACAATGGCTCATCTCAAGCACAAAAACAATAGCTTTCATTCATAATCAATAACTCCTTTACATTATTTATTAAGAGACCTTATATAGGAGGTCTACAAAAGAAAACCCTAAACAAATAAAACACCAAAATAAGATAAGTTTGCCCCTAATACTTAAATTCAAATTCTGACGAAAACCCCTTTTCGCGAAAAATCGATCGATCGATGAGTAGCATCAATCGATCGAGTATATATATGAAATATAGCTCTCTGGTCACTAAATAATCGATCGATCGAAGCATATATATATCTTCGCAAAAATAAGTTCCCACTGACCACAGTCGATCGATCGATTGCACATTCATCCAATGCGCAGATTTTGCTCCTTTAAGCCTGGTTCTGATTTCCGTTCCGCTTCTTCTGACGCCGGTACGCACGATATGACCTGAACCCTATGTCCACGATGTCGGCGTCCCCGTCAAAGTGGCTATGGAGGGCTGGTGATGAGTAGGAGAGAGAGAGTTTATGGCTGCTTTGTTCCCGGTGCCCTAGGCCATTTCGCTAGAAAGGAACAGATGGATATTTTGATGGATTTGGAAGCTTAAACTGTTGGTCATGAAAATGGCTCGCAATTTTATGGGAGATTGGAGCAGGTTGGACAAAGAGGGGGCGATTGAGGTCGATAGGGATTTGATTGAGGAATGGGACAGCCTGCACTCTAGCCTTATTTCCTCTCGATGAGGGGGGAGTCTCCTGGGCCTTTCAGATCCGTCTCCTGAGGTTGTTCTCTTGATTTTATAGTTGGGTCTAGCTTAGTTTTTGTTTTTATTCTTTTCTCTTTTTTTATGCCCAAGCTCCTCGCTCTGCCTCCTTTGTATTCTTTTGCTCTTTAGTGAATTCTTTTTTCTGCTAAAAAAAAACCTTCCTTGTCAGTCACCCTCTTGACTGCACCCTCTTGCCAGTGCATCAGCTTTCGTTGGAGCATCTTGGAACATGAGAGAAATAGATATCCTCCTTCGATCAGATCCCCAATGATATCCAATAACTGGATCATCCTCCAAAACCCAAGTTGCATCCCCTTTTCCTGTTAAGCAAGAGAAAATGCATTTACAATCCCTTTTGCAACAAATTTGTTTAGGCCCATCTCACAACCAGCTTTGATGCCATTGTGAGCTACTCGTACTTTAGCCTCAACACTATCAAAAATCTCACAATAAAAATAAATTCCTGCATATGATATTACCCTCTGAATTTCTCCGCAATCCACCTCCACCACATGACTGGGGTTGCCCAACGAGCGATGATTTGAAGTTCAATTTACAATGTGTCTTTTGGAGACTCCCATCTTACTGATTTCTTTACATTAGAAGGTCTCGAATTAGGGGCAATATCCCAACATTGGAGAAATTCAGATTCCCTAATATTGTTGAACACCTTTATGTGAGAGGAGATGCCCATTCTCTCACACAGTATTTCACCCTGGTTACGAACAAATTTAAACTCACCTGTTTATTTCATTAAACTTCCTGTTGTTTCTCATTCCGTAGTTTCCATACGATGGCCATCACACTAAGCTGCCAAACATGTCCTCTCAGACGAAAAGGCCCAAAAGTCCATGCTGCTGGTAATTCCTACACCTATTCGGAGATGACCAGTCGAGGCCGGATAAAATAATGAGTTATTCCTTTAAATGGATGAGGAGCTATTCACATTTTCCACATTTCATTGGCACATGGCAAATTTACTTGGCAGATTCGTCCCCTCTATGTTTAAGATGGTCCAGACTAAGTATTTTGTCAAGAGAATTATGTTCCAATTAATGTTACGATCAAGTTCTCTATTAAGTAATTTCACTACTGAACAGTCTCTATTGACAGCCAAACCATATAGTTTGTCATACCTACTATGAAAATTATTGTCTCCCCTCCAGATGCCAATTGGTATAATTTCACGATTAAATTTGACTATAAATGCTCATATAGCTTTACAGAATCCCGATTCCGTGTGTGACATATTTGGTTGACTGCCCCAATTATTGATCTCAATTCCATATTTCTGTAATCGACTAGTTTTCCATTTTGAGTCTTTCGACTCTCGATAGATTCTGTTTTGAGGGGCCGTTGTTTGGTGATAAAAGACTTGGGGGCGTGAAAACGTGAGTTCGAGTCCGGAAAGCAGCCACCCTATGCATAAAAAAGGAGAGTTTAGGTCTGTATCCCGTCGATTCCTCCCAGACCCCCATACACACCGGACCAGCACTGGGTAAGGGCCTTGTTTAACCACTTCTAATGTAGAGTCCTCCCCACTCTTTATCCCTACAAATCAGGTTACACTCTGTAAGATGGAAATTTGTGTGACATGTCCTAGGCATTCCACATCCCTCTGTAATTTTTCATTGTGCGGCCATGATCGCCTCTTAATAACTTTGGTGAACATCAAAGTGTCGTCTGCAAACTGCAACTGGGTAATTACCAGACTCATTCTTGACCTTGATTCCCCTTGGAATATTTAGCTCCTGACCTTTTGAACGTAATCTTGCCTTGCCCGACGCCTCTGTGCTAGAGAAATATCTTCTCAGTGTCCCATTTATTAATATAGAATACCAAGAATTTGACACACACCCCAACATCCATTTCACGCCATAACCCATTCTTACCAAGGAATATTTTAGAAATCCCCAATCGACATGGCCATATGCCTTCTCAATATCATTTTTAACATGACACCTAGTGTCTTTTTGCTTATGCCATCACCTAATGAGCAATTAGAGTACTGTCCAGAATTCATCTTCCTTCCACTAAGGCACTTGGAAATGGGGCTTGAACTTTCACCACTATTTTATAGATACTGCCGGTCAAATTTAGGGTAGTCTATAATCCTTCGCGTCTATAGTGCCCTTCTGTTTTGGTATCACTGTGATAAAAGAGGAGACCAATTCCCTCTGAAACCTACCACTTTCAAAGAAGCCCGTGAAAACATTAAAAATATCTCCCTTTAGTAGATCACAGAATTTTAGGGAGATGAATAAGGGCTACTCATCAAGGCCCGGTACCTTATTCCCGCCTACACTGAAAACTGCAGATTTTATTTCATTCATTGTGAACTGCTCTTCCAGCCTTTCTTTGTCCCCTAAAAAATACTAGAGAAGGAAGGTGATCCAAACAAGGTCTTTGTATTGTGTCTGCCTTAAGAAGCTTAGTATAATACTGAACGCCTTTTCAACATCGTTATCCGAGTCCATTGGGGTCCCTTCACTGATACTTTTGCTAGCAATCATATGAAAGAACTTGGAGTTGTCATTGCCCTCTCTTTACCATCTCTCCCTCGAATTCTGCCGCTAGTATAATTCTTCCTGCCTTAGTTTTGATTCAAAGTCAGCCTTCATCATTTCTCTTAAGTCTTTACCATCTACTGAGAGATCATCCACTTCTTTCTGATCTATCCCTTCAGTTTTTTGATGGATAGCATCTTTAGCTTCGAAAATGTTCCCAAATTCGTTCTTGTTCCAATTTCTCACTTTGATCTTAAGTAAACATAGTTTCGTTGCAAGGTTCTCTGAAGGACTGTCTTAACACTTCGACAGACTGCCAACAGTTCAATATCCTGTCATCGATCCCTTCATTCCATCCAGATTTTGAGGAATCTGGTGACCTTTTAGTGGCATGTTTCTTGCCCGCCAAAATGATTAGTGTGTGATCCAATATGAGTCCAAAAACAGAGAAATGAGGTATAATCTCATCAAAATCTGCAGTTCTCAAAAACCTGTCAAGGTTTCCATAACCTGTTAATCTTGGAAATACCACCCCCATTTGGAGATCTATTAGTTCATGTCCACCAATAAAATCCGAGAACTCCCACTGACCTTGTTAATATTATAGTTTCACTCTTCTTTTTGAAAGTGAATCTTAATACATTATGCTCTCTCGAATTCTTCGAAAAATCTCCTTCGACTTATTTTCTGTACGGCCCATGTACGTTCATAGCAAGCCATTCTTTTTTCCGTTTATGCAGTCTCAGTCTAACTACGACATTCTGCTAATATTTGACTTCTGCCAGTTTATGATATACAATCATAACTCGTCTTGTGACAGTAGCATCTCACCTGGTGCACCTTTGGCATCCACATGAACCCGATCCATCGTGTTTTCAATACCCAGGTTTTATCCCACAGAAACAGTGAAGGATTCCAATTTTGTTACCTAAGATACATAACAGTGGTTTAGTTCAATTTATCCACTCTTTACTAGTGGTTCTCCTCTCCTTGCTCCACACGCACAAACATTCCAATTTATTGCATTTTGACTCCTTTGTATACTATGGTGCTCTTTTGTGTCTCTTCATTAATGTGTGCTCCCTCAACTGTAGTACCTCCTGTTACTGATTCATCAAACTTCTCGTCAGATTCTCAGCCTCTTAAATTTTTGAAAAGCGAACTTAGTTCTTCATCCCTACTAGTGGAAGTCTTACCTAGATCTCGCCCTAATTGGATATAGTAGTGTTGGTGGCTAAATTTTTAGTTAATCGCCGCAACCGAAAAGTTTGCAACCAAAAAAGGCTGGGTAGAAAATGAGAAATGTTGAAATCTTTCAATTGGAAAGACGATCGTTTTAAAAGAAATTGAAGAGAAAGGAAGAGAAGAACAAAAAAGGATGCAAAGGGAGGACGAACTCAGGCCCAATCTCTCTTAGCTGGTATGGAGTGTGTTATTTTTGTGCCACATGGCACACATGGCACCTGTTCCCCCTAGGGTACACCCTCCCGAGGGGGTTTTAGAAAAATAAAAAATTGATTTTCAATTTTTCATCATGATCAATGGTGACAAATAATGGTAATCACCATGAACTTTTAATCCTTACTTTTATCATTGTTGATCTGATGGTGAAAAACATACTAAATTTTCTTTTAATGGACCTTATTGAATTGACCTCATGAACCTCCACATTGCACCTGAATTGGTGTTTGAGTGCCATGTGGCAGTCATCTGGCTTAGGACCAACATTTAGCTTCTTATCTTATTAATTGTTAATTTTTGTGTGTTAATAGAGAGGAGAAATTTGGAAGAAAGGGGAGTACTACATAAACAGAGCCATCTTTCATCATCATCATTATCATTACAACGTTATCCCATCTATTTGGGGTCTACTTTGCAGGAAGGGGGAAAAGTGCAGAAGTAGAACCATCTTTCATCATCCTCATCATCGCCATTTCAGTCTTATCACATGTATTTGGGGTTGGCTTTGCTAGTTCTATTTCTTCACTTGTTTTTAATCAGCGTTAAACTCTTTATAACTTCGCAATCCTTATATCTCTTCTCACTGCTTCCCTCTAAGTCTTCACTAGTTTTTTTCTTCATCTACTTGTGCTTGTAGCATCTCAACCCTTGGTATTGGGTTTGCGTCTGGCTTCCGATAGACATGTCTAAACCACCTTCTATAATTGTTTTCCTTTATAAGTATCACTCTCAAACTCTCTTATGTACTAGTTTCAAATTTTCTCTTTCTTGTTACTCCACACATCCATTTTAACATACACATCTCAGCCACATGTACTCTTATCTTCTTGTCACCTTTTTGTAGCCTAACATTTAACACCATATAATATGACTAGTGTATCCATCTTTGCATCATGTAATAATTTGAGGGAGTTAGATAGGGTTGTCTAGACGTTGGACCTGGCCAAATTTTTAGTTGCGTGGCGGGTTAATGGTATAAGCCCAATGGGACCCTAGCCAACCTGGTTCACGATCCCTTAAAAGCACCCAATCTCTTTATTTTATCTATAAATATTTGGTCAACCTGATTTTTACCACCCTGACCCAATGGGTCACGTTTATATGTCCGCGCTGGTCTGAAAACTGATCAGGGGGTCTGGAAACGGGCGTTCATGACACATTGACAGACCTAGAGTTGGAGATAAAAGGGTACTTCGGTTATTTCTTATCTTCCAAAATCATTTGTGAATCACAGAAAGTAGATATAGATAATAGTTATGCCTGCAAATCAGAGGCTAACATTCTTAATGTCCCTGACACTAACTCGGCTATATATTTACATATATGTTTCCTGACTAATTATATTCTTAATCTTCCATAGCCCGAGCCTACCACGGGAAATGTAAAAAAGTAAAATAATATTCTTATATTTTCTCATGAATACCTGAGCTATAGGAAATCATGAGATTCCTTTGTTTCCCTTTATTTTTCGTTGTTTGGATAACCACCTTATTAGTCAAGAAATCTTAGGATTAAAGAAATCCTGTGTTTGGATATATATCTGGAAAATTCTAGAAAAATAACATATCCTAACAAAAAAAGCAGTAATACCACAAAAATCATCCAAACTGAAAAACAAATGTAACATCATAAAAATGATCATCTACATAAATGATTGATCATGGGCATGGGTCTGTCGTCAGACAATCAAGATTCCGTGTAGAGATCATGGGCATACCATTAGAAAGATTCTGGGGTCACTTTTGGGATGTGTTCCTCTTGAAATTAATATATGGCCGTCTGATAGGTGAGCCATAATCTAAAGATCAATTCAATGAAATATTTGAAAAAAAATGATTTCCATGTGTCTAGTCAAGGCAGTCAATGGTGTTAACGGTGGAAATCACAGGTTGCAAGCATTAATTTTCGATTGCTAATACCCATATATAAGTAATATAAAATAATTAAACATCTTGTTGTCGCCGCGAATACCATTTCAAACTCTCATATCTTCGACACAGTAGATCTTGAGATCATGGTCCAATTATTAGATGGACAGATGTTGATGTCACATGACACACCTCTCGAATAAATTATCCGAAAAATATGTTCGATATATGCTCATAATCACATTTCATTTTTTGGAATGTGTACATGTGAAATCAAAATCTAATTGCCTGATGGAAGTTCCATGATTTGAAGATTTAATGTATCGAAGATTGAACTGAAAAATAATATTTATCATTTGATTAAAAAAGTAAACTATTAAAACTTGAGGACAAAGAATGTTGGATTGTAATTACAGCTACTCTATTGCGTGTAGATAAGGATGATGAGAATATTTGCGATAATCACAAAATATATAAGAATGCTTTAATATTACACGATCATGGTGTATATCAAGGGTGATTTTTAGATCACTTTTTGAGCATGAGATCCATTGTATAGAAGTTTAAGGTGAAGAACAATCATCATCATCCGAGTGCGAGGGATGCCCTCGACCCTACAGTGTAACAAATATTTCACGATTTATACACCCCACAAAGTATCCTGTTATCGCAGAAGAAAGATACCAACACCCAATCCGATGACCTATTAGTAACAAATTAAAGTCTCCTGCCAATTGCACCGATTCCTGGTGGGTTGTTTCTTAATAGTTAGGCTTCCCTAAAAACACCATTGACATTCGCTTCAAAAGCTCAGCCTTTGAACTCATGCCTATGTGTGTGTGTGTATATATATATATATATATATAAAGAGAGGCATAGTCAGAATTTTTTTCCCGGCTAGCAAAGATCGCTAGATGTTAATAATTATTTTATTGCACTTCTTTTTATCAATAATGAGGATAAAATAGAAGAATCAATGAAGAAATAAAAGTCATTTTATAATTTTAATAAAAAATGACAGCTATTTTCATAAAATTTCATTTTACAATTCTAATAGAGATAGTAGTAAGTGACCGATCCAAACATCAACCATGGGGATTGGGTCATCAATTATGTAAATGGCATTCATGGTTCAAAGTTTTGGCTAAAATGTTTTGGTTTTGGTCCCCACCGAAACTGAAACGAAAACATAAATTTTCGGTTTTTTTTACACTATGAGGAATATTTTGGCTGAAATTTAAAATTTTGGCCAAAATTTCGGTTCAAATTTTTTATTTCAGTCCTTACCAAAATTAAAATAAAATCCAGAGTTTTTGATCCTTGATGGCATTGTTTTGGAGCCATAAGGTACATCCGTCAATGTCAAGATCAGATTCGACACTAATATTTCATTGAAAATCTTATTTGTTGTGTGGTTAAAGAGCCGAAAGGACAAAAAATTGAATGGCTACGATGTGACGTTTCCCCCTCTAATGGGAGCTGGTCTTAAGATAAAACCCTCATTGTCTCTTCTTTTGGCCATGTGCCAGAATTTTTGGCTAATACACACTTTTCGAAATAGTTAAACATTGTATGAATATCATCCAATCAAACAATACTCAATCAAGCAAGGTTTAAACTATAGTGACCAAGTCGGGGTTCAAGAATAAGTCGGCTTGAAAAAGATTTAAAAAATCCACAAAATTCATCATAGTCGGAAAAAATACTGTCAGAATTGAGAAAACTAAAAAATAAGTTTCTAAAAATATATTAATAAAAATAATTTGAAAAATAGTCGTTTAATTCATAAAATTCGAGAATAATTGGAAGAATTCAAATTTAATTCCATCTTCATAAATTCCCAAATTATTTACCACTTTTTCAAAAGTAACTATCCTATCTACGAAGTATGATATGTAACATTGCTCATATCTAATATGAGGTTTATATTGAAGTACTTGGACTCAATGGTATGATCATCCAATGGACGTAGGTTGCTGCACATGGTTATAAGATGTTTAGCCAGTTGGAATACCTGGATCGGTGAAAACTATATGCCACGTGTCACTCCATAACTTAAAAATGGGAAGGTGAGAATCTTATCTTATGCGGAAAGTAAGGACTAAGGAGAGTCGATCCCTTTGGGATTTTAGAGTAGGGCTGACACATAGTTTGCTGTAGCCCTTAGTTTGAAGGCCGTTGCGAACTCTTGATTTAGTGATTAGGACCGTTGATGAATGTGACCCTAATCATGTGGTGCAGAGATGACCCAAACAAAATGTTTATAATCTAATCAGACCATATAATCCTAACTTTGTAAATTTATATACAATAAATTGCTATTTTACATGTTATATGGGAATCATCCCAAAAATACACCATTGAATGATCTCCACTACCTGATCAATGGTCAGATCCAACTGGTTGATCCGGATTTTCAATTCAATCAGATTTGCAGCCCTTGGAAATAAGAGAATTTTGGCTATATGTCATCCTTAAAAAGAGGAAATCAGTGAAGTCAAGATTCTCCTGTATCCGAGGACTGCAATCTAATTAACCAGAAATCCGGTTCCACTAGTTGTACTTGACCATTGCCATATGTTTCGCTTGGATCTCACTTAAAATTTAGGAAGTCGTGGACCCCCTGTAATGTATGCCATGTTTCGCTTGGATCTCACTTAAAATTTAGGAAGTCGTGGACCCCTATAATGTATGCCATGTGGACACAATAGATTCGTGAGCTGGGGCCTAGTAAACCATAGATTTGAGAGCTTGTACTACAGAAACAAGGGACTGACTTTCCTCACCGTCATGTAACTATTTTACACCATTTATTGGCTTATGATCTTGACAATCTATACCGTCAAAGTTATATATCATCAATTAAAAAGCTATGGGTCCAAAATCACACTTTCTTAGAGATTCTAATCATCCAATTTGTACACTCTAAAACCAACGATTGTTTTTAATTTTGATGGCTGGTATAAAGTTCACCAATTGGATAGTTTACATCCACTTATAAGTATGTTCCTTTGGCTGGGATATGTTCCACCGATGACCGATGGGTTGCCACTTGGGCAACTTAGATTGATCATAGATGTGTGCCACCTGGTACAATGATAAATCACACTTTAATGATGTGAGATAAAAATAGCATTTTAATGGTATAAGGACTGACTCTCCTGACCGTCATTCAACACCGATTTGGTGTTTAAATGATCTCACACCGTTAAGGGTTGAGTTTTTAGGGTAATCCACACCGTCAAAGTGATATATCATACATCAAAGTGCAATGGGTCCAAAAATAAAGCTTTTTGAGCGATAAGGATCATCCAATCAATTGACTATAATACTGGCTGATTTCAAAGTCCATCAATGGAATGATTCATACTAACTTATAGGCATATTTTTTGGGGCTAAGATATGCTACAAAGAAGGATTACCACGTTGACAATTTAGATTAATTAAGATGTACGCCACATTGTATAAATCATAAATCACATGTCAACGGTAGCAATAAAAGTGACAAATTTAATGGTGCTCCACCTTTAAACACCCTTTGAGCCATTATCCCATTTAAGAAACGTAGGCAATAAATTTTCAAAAGGGCTACAGCGGTAGCCCTCACACCTCTCTCTGGCCACACCCTTGTAGTAGTATGCCCTTAAGTAGCCAAACATGAAAAAGTAGGGCTGGTTAGGTGCTCTTTGTTTGCTGAAAAGTCAGATCTGGTCCAACATATTTTAGTTCGTCCTAGACCTGAAGCCCTAAAAAAGGCCATTGCCAGTTTTCATTCCGTACTTATGGGTCCTGGCAAGTGGCAGGCAGAGCCACATATGTAAGGGTGGAGCATTATTTAAATTTTTGAGATTGTATAGAACATGCTTCTTGTGCAGTTGTTTCATGTGCAAGCCCCCAATTCTACTGCGTACAAGGCCCAAATCTGCGTTAAAACAACTATTAACATTTTTCAACCATTGTTAGCCCCCATCGAAAGAAAATCTTCGCTGCCCCCCAGTTGGCACGGGTGGACAATATATAGACCTAACCTTGCATTTTCAATTGGAGGTGATCATGTCTTTAAGCGAAAAGTGCTTCTATGTTACCTTAAAAAGTGATTTTCTTAAGCAACTTTGACAAATAGGGCCCTAGCCGAACCATTTTTTTTTTAGATTCTTAAGGTTGAAATTTTCATTGAGAGAAATAAAATTTACAACACAAATTTTTTATTTTATTTTATTTATTTATTTATTTGATATGAAAATACAATGCATTCCAAATTAATATTTTGAATTTATGCAATAGGGGAAATTTTTGTATTCAAAATATTCATTCGGAATGCATTTCCTCCTAAGGGCCTGTTAATGTTTGGATAAAAACATTGGAAACATGGGAAATTAATAATATTCCTATATTTTCTCATGGATACCTAAGTTATAAAATTCATGGAATACCTTTGTTTCCCTTTGTTCTTTGTTGCTTGGATAACCGCATTGCTAGCCGAGAAAATGAATGATTAATCAAATCCTATGCAGGAAATTGTAGAAAAACTTTATGTTTCGATATATATATATATATATGAGAAAATACATGATTAACCAAATCTTATGTGTTTGGATCAAAATCTGGCTGTATGATGGTAAGCCCACAGTCTAGAGACCTAGAGTGTCGAAGATTGAGTGCAAAAAAATTTATATCATTTGATTTTAAAAAGTCAATAGTTTAGCCACATAAAACCCGAGTTTTAAAGAAAAACTCTTAAGTTGTAAATATAGGTACCCCTATTAAAGGATTGAGATGTGATAATGTCAAATATATAAAAAGATAAATAAAATGGTATCTTCATTTACAACCTAAGACTCTTCCTTCTCAACCCGGATTTCACGTGCTTAAATCGTTAACTAGTTTAAATTAGACGATGGATATCATTTTTCACCCCAATCTTCCTCACAATAAATCTTAAGATTATGACTCGCATATTAGACTGTCAGATGTTGATTCTAATGGTATTGGTGGACGTCCCTAAAAGCAAAGGTCAACTCCTTTTTCTATGATCTAGGTCACTTTTGACAGGGGCAGAGCCAAAAAAATTTCATAAGGTTGTCATCTAATCAATTAATGTTGGAGAATTGTATAATTTTTTTTTTCTAAGCAAACACTAAAAAATAAATATAAAGTATACCATTTTGATCAATAGTTCTAAGTAATTAGGGTAGGGTTCCCAAATATTTTTAAAAAAAATAGATTGGTTGAGGAAATGAGGGTTTAGATTTATTATTGATTAGACTTTCAACTAAAATTAAAAAATATACATATACATTATTTCAATTAAAAAATTATATATATATATATATAGAGAGAGAGAGAGAGAGAGAGAGAGTTTTTTTGTTGCTCTTTACATATTTTAGTAAATTGCTTTAGTGGTTCACTAAGTACTTTGTGAAAGCTAGGTTTTAAGTTCAAGCATTGTTTTGTGTAATAAATTGCTTACTTTTTTTAAGGGAGCCATTACTTGCACACGTTTTTCAAGTGATTGCACCGAATTTAAAGAAAGACTTGCTATTTTAGGGACATGTGATATGTAAAAAAGCAATCTGGGATGTCTGACTTGAAGTTCATGATCAATAGATCTTTGGTATATAAAATTAGAGCAAAACACGATGCTTGCCATATGATCTATTGTAGTCAACTGTTGAATTATATAACAGCCTTTGACTCCATTTAATCAAATGATGAAAATTATATTTTGTTCTAATCTTTTGCGATTGATATCTTTAAATCATGGCCTTCAAATCAAACGGCTTAGATGGTGTTTTCACATAGTAGAGGTCGCCAAACTTGCAAGTCTTGCTTTTAAATTTGGTGCTATCCGGTGCAATCACTTGAAAACGTGCGCAAGTAATGGCTCCCATTTTTTAATTAATTATACTATAGCCTATACGCCATATATGTAAGTATGTAGCTCTACAACATAGTGGAACCCCGAGTGAGAGAAATCTATGTGAAAATAAGTCCAAGCTTCCTAAATAGATGGAGGGGGTGAGATTTAGTTAAAAAAATCAAAGAAAAAATATTTGTCATGAAAACATATACCATAAAAAAGTTTGTTTGAAGATTTTAGATAATTTTAGGTGGTCAATATAATTTGGATGGATGAGATCCACTAATATAAATTAGGACCCCTAAAGCTTAGTAATAAATTTTTAGAAAGTTTGAGTGGTCAATTGGCCACCCAAGTCATAACGTGGCTCAGCCTCTAACTTTTGGGATGTGTGCTATATGGAATCAATATCTGATCGCATGATAGGGGTGCCATGATCTTAAGATCTATCATGAGGAAGATTTGAACAAAAAACAATCTCCATCATTTGATTTAAATTAGACAATGGTTTTCGTTTGTGAAAAAAGTGTATAATAGTGTTACTAATAAACGGGTGAGAAGAGTCGTACCTTATATTTTTCTTCTCTACTCCACTTATCTTTCCGAAGTCTTGGCAAATTGAAATGCCGAGGGATACCGTAGAACTCTTCAATCGGAAATGAGCAAAAAAATCATATTTTATATTTCGACCCTTAAGTCGCCTTCCAAACAGCAGAAAAATATAATCCGAACCTAAGTATTCCTCTGTTTTTCCCATATTCAAACATGTCCTAAGTGTCTACTAGATAATATGCCTAAATGTTTTAGGATCACTGTTAGTTGACCAGTCAAAGAATCATAGTCAATGCGGTCCGTTGACCGGTTGAATCGGAACCAGGTAGACTTGCCGGTTTGGTTCACGGTTCGGTCTTCAAAATATTGAACGAACCAGATGGATTTATTTTCTCTTCGCTGACTAAACTTTTCTTTACAAAGAACATTACTTCAATTATTGATCTTCATCCTATATCATAAAAACGATTCCTAGATTTATTTGATCTTTAGCTTTAGATGTTCTCCATAACTTCCTAAAGTTTCATAGTATGACTCGTAATATTAAATCTTAATGCATGATAGTTGACACAATTTTAGATAGAGAATCATTGCTTTCGATTGAAAAATAAATGTGCACACAAAATTTATAAATATTCCTTGTGAAGGCTTAATTTTTGTGTGCAATAGGTCAGTTTTCGTATGCAAGTAGTGACTTCCTTCATAGGGGCATAGGCAGGATTTTCTTTTGGTGGGGGCTAGTGATTGCTGTTAAATATTAATAATTGTTTTACCGCAGATTTGGGGGTATACACCTTAGATTTGAGAGCTTATGCATAAAAGAAGGTTGTATAAGAAGCCTATTCTATAACATCTTCAAATATTAAATGGGGGCCTCATAAATGATAGTACCACATGGTCTTTGGGCTGGAAGCCTTGGGCTATATATAACTTGGGCAACCTTCACCTTACAATCCGATTTTGTAAGGTTGAATTAGGCACATAAAATTCTACATGGTATTAGAGCACGTAATCACAGGGATGTAGAAAGACACGTTAATGGCCTTAGGCTACACTTCGGTCGTCCCCAATCTAGACTAGGGCTTAGGCTGTATTTGGGTTAGCTCTTTCAGGCCAAAGAGCGGCTCTTTTACTCTTTGGTTCCAACGGAAAATTGATTTTTGATTTGTAATACAAGTCCTATTCATATTTGCTTTGACGAAGAGCTGTTGTAAGTGATAAAATCTGCTCTCTTAGCTAGAGCGTTGTATATGCTCTTATAAGAGCTATTGTATATGGGTTAGCTCTTAGAAGAGCATAAGCAGCTCTTTGTCTGCTCTATCAAAGCATATAAAATCTGCTTTGGCGAAGAGCCGGCAGAGAGCAGTTTCATCACTTAAAACAACTTCCCAGCATGGCAAATCGAGCGAGAAGTTGTGTTACAACGTGAACGCAATTTCCTGCCGGAGCCAAATACTGAAAGAGCTGCTCTTTACCGGCAAAAGCTGACCCAAACGCAAAGAGCCCCTGCGCTCTTTTTACCCTTTGGACCTTATATGAATAAATGTGTGTATTAATTATCTCCTAAATACAGTACATCCTCCAGTTTTCTCATGGGATTTTGAGTTGGAATTGGGATCAAGGTATCAAAAATTGGCCGATATTGATACGTATCGGTATCTTGTATTAGGTATTCGATATCGTATCGGCCGATACGTCTCGATTTCAATCGAGACGTTCAGTTTTCTTTCTTTAGAAAAACCAATACCAATTTTGATACCTTCATTAGGGTGTTTTTTCTAGTACATCATTAAATATCAACAGATCACCTATACTGTTCAGGTGGCACTAATGGGCATCAATCCCAAGTCATCACATGGATGGAAGTCATTTTAAATATTATTATGATCAATAGATTCTGAAATTTTTACAGCCAAATTTTTTCATCAACGTGCATCAGAACCGTTCACTCCAAAATTCTGTTAAGCTCTGAACGTCTTAGTTACATGGATATCGTGGATTAATATCATCTTTTATTTATTTTTTATTTTTAGTTTTTGGTATTTGTGCATTTGAAGTAAACTGGTTAGACCTTCGACCTAAAGGTTTTTTAATATTAGACTTCACTAGTAAGAATCCCGGCTGTTCGGTGGGACCGAAAAATTTTGAGAAAAAATCTAAAAAAAAAAACAGGGATTACAAAATGGAATTTAAAAATATATTTAATATTAAAAAATTCTAAACTAATAAAACTTGTTAATTTTATTGGGTTAACAAATTTTGACAAATTTTATAAAATCATTAAAATTATGACAAAAGTATTGTTTGACATTTATTTAGGTGAAATCTCGGTGAATTTCACCGAAATTTGTTGCTATGCACAATGAGAAGTCTAAGTCGCGTCTGTGCACGTCGCAAGGTCCGCATAGCGCATGTGCCCCTATCAGGGGCCAGAAGCCTAATAGCAACTGGAAAACAAAATATTTTATTATGTTAAAGAGAAAAAATATAAAAATATATGATAAATTATGAAATATAGTATACTGACGGTAAATAAACAATTTATAAAATAGAATAAAAATATATGCAAGGAACTTAATCATCATATATTATATTTTCATATATGAGAACAAACATAAAAAACTAAAGGCAAGGAACTTGATATATACTTATATGTCTAGTTTTGGGGATGCTAATAACCCCCATGAAAAACTTGAAATCCCACTAACCCTAGTTGAAAACTGTTGACTATTTTGAATCAGACAATCCCAATCTTTCACACAATCTTGAGATAATGAGCCTACAACCAGAGGTCAAATATTAATTTGATGTGCCACACATAGGAAAAAATGAACATAGTCATGGCATTCATTAAAAGATTGGGATGAAAAAGGATTTTCGTTTGATTCAAAGCAATTAATGACTTTCAACGTAGTTGGTGGGGGTATTTAGCATTTCCTGAGATTAGTAAGAGCCCCCCTTCATTTTATATGAAACCATTTCAAGCATGATAATGGAAATCATAACATGCAAAAAGCGTTTGAGGAATCCAGGTGCTTTCATTTGGGTTCGGCAAATTAATTATTATTATTTTTTGGCCTCTTATTTTAATAATGAAATGAATCTTAGATGCAAGAAACTCTGGAAAATTAGTGAATATTAAATTTGTATATTTTAAAATTCCTATGTTATGCAGCAAGGGAGTAAGAGGAGAAAAAATAAAATAAAAATTATAATCCGGACATAAAAAAAATTGAAAGATATTGTTATCGATGGCTTTATTTGCACCCATGTAAAGAATATGCGCTTTCCCACCATAAAAAAATTGTTGATCACCTTAAATTAGATGATGGAAACCATTTTTCGTCCTAATCTTCCACACAATAGATCTTGAGATCTGAGATCATAGCGCACCTATCAGACAGTTAGATAGTGATTTCACATAGCACACATTCCCAAAAGTACCTTAAGAACCTTTTTCTCATGATACGCCCATGATCACGATTAGTTTTGGGGATGTGTGCCACATGGAATCAACATGTGACTGTTTGATAGGCGTGCCATAATCTTAAGATCTATTGTGTGGAAGATTGGGATGGAAAACGATCTCCATCGTCTAATTCAAGGCAATCAATAATTTTTTTATGACGGAAAACTGTGTGTTCTTCACAAGTTTAATGGGTGCAAACAAAGGCCAACCCTATTGCTATATTTTACTAGATTAAAATAGTTTTTTTTAATGGAGAACCATTACTTACACATGAAAAGTTAACCCTTGCACATAGTGCAACCTATCCATTAGCAAGCAGTCAAGCAGGCAACCTATCTCGCACCATCTCTTTTATGTTAAATTTGTCCGCTCACTCAACTCAATTCTATGGGTCAATAAACTTAGGGCAGGTTTGATTGCAGATAAACACTTATTATTTCAATATAGCCTCGTAGCGTCTTCATTATAGACGAGAGGATACGAGGCTCCACCCTCAAGGATCAAAATTTAGGTTTCAAGATCGGATTTTGGCTTAATGGAAATTTTAAAATTTCGGCCAATATTTAGGACTTGGCCCAAATTTCGATCCCATTTTTTTTCATTATTACAAAAACCAAAAAAAATATATGAGAGTATGAGACTGCAAATTATCGACCAATAATTTAAAAATTGAAATTATTAGCCGATAATTTACAATCTCATATAAATACCCGATATTTTCATCATATCGTTTCGGCTATAGCCGAAATTGATACAATTCGACCAAAATTTTGAACAATGGTAAACATAATCTGAAAAATGGTTAATTGCATTCTTTGAAACACAAATCAAACAAAATTCAAAGTCATATATATATTATCGTTATAACGGAAAATGTGCCTATTTTGACAGTCAAATGTGCCCTATGTTTACATGCAAATAACAAGTTTGACGAGCATAGGGATAAATTTCATTTTCAGCAATATTTTCATAGGTCGTTTTGGTTTATTTCTTATAAATTTTGAGAAAAATTGTCCAATTTTTAATGCAAATTACAAAAAATATAAAATATATTTAATGAAAAATATATAAAATATTATTTAATAAAATATAATAAAATTTCATTAATTTTACTAAAATTACCAAATTTTGAAAATTTTGACTAAACTATTAAGGTTTCCATGCAAGTTGTCCGGACTCTTACTAATTTTGGTAAATTTTGTCACTATATTGATGAGAATTTGTATTAGGTGCAGGGCCACCGTGCACCAGCCACGTTACAAGTGTCATCGAATTATGTGTACGCATCAATCCTTATTTATTCAAGCAATATGCTAAGGCCAATATATAGAGGTCGCACTTAATCCAAGAAAGTTAGTCTACAATGATGTCCACCCATCATGGTGGACATGACATTCGAGAGTGTTGACTTCATAACATGCACAGACTTTCATTGCATGTAAATTTGTATACATTATACAGTCATATAAATTTGTACGCATTATACAATATAATTATAAAGATGTGTAGACTGCTTTAAAGTAAATAATGAGTGGACCCATTATTGACTAACTCTTGTAAGAATCCATCGAAATCAGGAAAGGTTAAAAAGCGGGACAATTAATAGGTTGGATCGACTACATGCTTGACCTGCCGGGCCTACTTTTCAGGCCCCCTTGGGTTAGGGCATGAAGATTCCAATTGGTTGACTCAAAAGGATCGAGTTAAGATGGGTTGACCTAATATTTTATATGTATACCGCTAAGGGGTTTGGGGATTTAGGGATTTTGAACAAGGTCCGGTCATGTTGTGTCAATCTTTTAAGTTGAGTCGGGCATATCTTAGACCCATCGAGTCGGATCGAATTAAGGGTGCACTGTCTGCTCGAGTTGGGCATATACCCTTGGACTATTAGCATCTATAATTTTCATTTAACCCTACTATTAACTTTCAAGTTAAAAGTAAATTATTTTACATGCTCATAAATAATTGTGAATCTTTTTAAGGCCTGAACATTTGGATAAAAGGAAATTGACTCACATTTGAGGGCTGTTATGGCAATCTTTTTCCATAAAATATTTTAAAAAAAAAAACTCTTGATAAAATTATAAATTGAACAAGTTTTGATAGATAATTTTGGGGATAACTTATGTGGCGCGATGTGATTGGCTACAATGCTTAGTCCCCACTATGTGTGCAACCAATCACATCACGCCGCATAAGATGCTCTGCAAAATTGTCTACTGAAAATTTTCCACTATATAACACTATCCAAAATGATGGGTGGGAAGCTCATTTCACGTGAGGATCTAGCTACTTTTAATTGAAAATAGTGTAGTGTTGAGAAGCTACCCCATTTTGCCTCTCCTACAATACCATTTTTATAAGTCCCCATGATTGAGTGACTTGTAAAGACTTCCAATACATGAAATTTCTTGAAGTCATTTAGTCGCCGACTTATGGGGACATGTGGACTACATTGTCCACTCATTATGAGTGGACACCCATTGTAGACTAACTCTTTTCATAATAGACCTTTTTGAAAAATAATATTTAATCAGTACCATGTGATACACCTCTTTACAACTTAGGAAAAGCATTTTTTTTTTGGAAAATTTACGGGATCAACCCTGTCAGATACACATTCCTCATTAGAGACCCTAGATTTTCACCTTTATCTAAATTGACCAGCTTCAAGCCAAGCCAGTTCCAGCTTGCAGAAAAAGTCTTAAATACCCCTTCTTATATTTTTATCGTTCTACATAGTTTAAAATTTTAAAAATTACACTTTTTTATATTTACGCGATGTGAGGCAACATCTATGACGCCTAATTTGAAAGCCACAATATAAAGATCGATGGTGTCAAAGATTGGCACGAAAAACAGACGAAATCGCCTTTTTAACCAAATTTAAAAAAAAAAAAAAAAAACGACTGTCTAGGACAGTCGTTATCGACTGTATATGTAGTCATTTTTTTTAATAAAAAAAAAAAAAATTAAGAGGCGATATCGTCTTTTTTCGTGTGTATCTTTGACACCATCAATTTTATATTGTAGCCTTCAAATCAGACGGCATAGATCTAGTTTCATTTCGCGTAAATATAAAAAAATATAAATATTTAAAATTTTAAATTATGTAAAACGAAAAAAATTATGAGGGGTATTTCTAACTTTTCGTGCTAGTTGGAATTGGGTCAGCTTGAAGGTGGTTGGTTTGAGTAAAGGTGAAAATACATGGTCCCTGACAGGGTCGATCTCGTAAATTTTCCTTCAAAGAGTGCTAAGAAACTTGTTTCACACATTTATTTGACCGGCTGCCACAAACAAGTAAGCCTAGCCAGTAGCCACCACGTGCATGGTGCGACCACGTGTTGCATGGCTTGAAAGTTCGTATTAACTGAGTAAAGCGTCCAACGAGTCAATCTTTCTCACAAGTAGCTCTGAACTTTCTGTTGTTTTTAACCGCAAAATCTGATGAAAAGTGTCCACTTGGCTCCTTCTAATTAGTTGAATCTTGTGAGCAGTTGAGTGAGGGAGTGGACTTTCTCTAAATCCCAAAATATTGAACAACTAGCATGACGTTATATATTTTGTTTGGGCATGCAATGCGCCTCTTTGGCTTATAATAAAAAAAATCCAAGATATGCTTTACTAATATATATAGAGATAAAATATAGAGATATTTGCGTTATCTCCAATGGTTTGATTGAATTTGGTAACACTTCGTGAAAGAGCATGGCAAGTGGCAACTTTTATTAATCCTACTTCACTGTAAGAGTCTCTTTGATCAATGGACCATTCAAGACGTGGCCTATTGATTGGACGGTCTAGATCAAAGCTACATACACTCGTTTCTAGATCAGTTGGAGAGCACTATTATCCAGACTTCTGCTAAACACCACAAGATAAAATAATAACAATTTTAGAGAGGGTAATTTTATTTGCACTTATCGAATCTTTGAGAGCACCTATATCAAAAACCGTTGACTCTTTGGACATCATTTTACATCCCAATCTCCCATACATGGAATTTTGACATTAGAGGGGCATTTAAAGCTTTTCGTTTCATGCCATACTTTTCCAGATAATAACCTAGAAATCATGTTTAACTGTGATGTGTGCTATATTATTTTTCGGTCATCTTTTTTAGATGTGTGCAAATGAAATGAAAAATTGATTGTTTGATAGTGCACCTATGATATTAATGTCCATTTTTTGGAAGATTGTGCAGAAATATACATATGTTTTAAAATAGTCAATGGTTTTGGGCGTAATTGTTCTCAAAGATCGCTAGGGACAAATAAAGACACAAAAAAATAATTCTAGTTACACATCAAAATCTTCTATTCTCAACCACTTAATTAAAAAAATAGTAATGATACATTTTGCTTTGATGTGATAATAAAGATCTTACATGTATTATTTATCAAGAAGTAGGGTTATTAATGCGTTGGGTCGACCTAATACCTGACCCTATATTTTATAGGTTCGGATACATAAACTTGACTCATTGGGTTGGGTCGACCAAGAAATCGTGTCAGGTCATAACTTAATATTTTTTTTGTAAAAAATGATAAAATATAAGGGTTTTTTTACTTGGTCGGATCGGGCATTGGGTCAGCTTGAGTACACCATCAGATCGGGTCAAGGATTTGTGATTTAAATTTTGACCACGGACCCAATAAAGGATGTTAGCACTCGTGCACAAGCTTTTCCTTATTACAGTTTTTTTTGATAAATTTGTATTTTCGGCCCTACAAATTTTTTTATTTGCAGAAACGGCCCTATTGTTTGAAATTATGCAAAATAGGCCAACTCCAAGTCAAGCCATTTCCACTTCAGCATCCACTTGTTTGTTCATTATATATATGTTTATTTTCCATTTTTTTAGTTTTGACTACAGTAGCACTCACTCTCTTATAATTGTGGGTCGTGATATCCGTTATTTTAAGCGCTATCTTAGGTGTTATTTTACGATAGCGGACGATATTTTATGATAGTGATCGCCAATATATGATATATTTTAGGGTACGAATCTTATGATAGCGACCATTATCTTAAGATGACGACCTCTATCTTGCGATGGCGGTCGCTATTTTTTTAAGATAGCGGCCGCTAACATACTGCAGCGGCCGCTAACTTTAAAAAAATAATAAAATAATAATTAAAATAGCGGTATATTAGCGGCCGTTAACATACCGGAGCGGCCGCTAACTTAAAAAATAAAAAAATTAAAATAAAATAAAAAATTAAAATAGCATTATATTAGCGGCCGCTAACATACCGAGATAGTGACTGCTAACTTAAAAATAAACAAATAAATAATAATAATAATAATTTAAGATAGCGGTATGTTAGCGGCCGCTATCTTAAGATAGTGGCTACTAAAATACCGTAGCGGGCGCTAACTTACAAAATAATAATAATAATAATATATATATATATATATATATATATATATATATATATATATATATATATATATATATATATATATATTTTTTTTTTTTTTTAAGATAGCGGCCGCTAACAAACCGTAGCAGCCGCTAACTTACCAAAAAATAAAATTTTTATTTATTTATTTATTTTTATTTTTATTTTTTAAGATAGCGGTATGTTAGCGGCTGTTATCTTAAAATAGCGGCCGCTAACATACCGTAGCGGCCACTAACTTAAAAAAATATTATTATTATTATTTTATTTTATTTTAAATTTTTAAGATAGAGGTATGTTAGCTTCCGCTATCTTAAACCGCAGCGGCCGCTAATTTAAAAAATAAAAAAAAATATTATTTTTTTATTTTTTAAGATGGCGGTATGTTAGCGGCCGATATCTTAAAATATCGGCCGCTATCCTAAGATAGCGTCCGATATCCTAAGATAGCGTTTAATATCCTAAGATATCACCCGCTATCCTAAGATAGCGCTCGCTAACTTTTAAAAAAAAAAATTGAGATAGCTGTATGTTAGCGGCAGCAACCGCTAACTTTTTTTTTTTTTTTTTTTTTTTATTTAGTATGTTAGATATTTTAAAATATCGGTCGCTATCGACCGCTATCCTAAAATAGCAGCCGATATCCTAAGATATCGTCCGTTACTTTAAGATAGCACTCGTTATCTTAAGATAGTGGCGATATCCTAAAATAGCGTTCGCTACCTTAAGATGTCGGCCGCTATCTTACCTAGCCTGATCTACCAACTATATATTAAAAAAGAGGAAAAATCAATATCTCACGAAAATAATATACTCAATATCTTACCTAGACTATTATAGTTCTCTGGACTATATCAATTGTAGTCGAATCTCGAAATCGCAATCAAGAAAAAATGTAAAAAAGGCAAAGAAGTATAGGGAAGCATATATATAAGGGAAACGTGAAACCGACTTATCTTAGAGGTAGCCTATTATACAAGGATTAAAATTATAGGATCGTTTATGCAAATATATAAATTTATAGGGTCAAAAGTGCAAATTTCCCCTTTTTTTTTTTTTTCCATTGAATAGAATAAGTTTTGTAGGCGCCCACCAGTTATTTTTACCGGCATGCCACTTTATGTTCTTTTATCGTGCGGGGATAAAAACACTTTCTTGTAGCTCCAGATCCTTTCATTGATTCGGGATTCCTCTCCGATTCCGAAGAGACAGCGACCTCAATATATATGAGAAGAGAGAGAAGATATGGAGGCCCTGAGTTTTCTCCAACCGTCAGCTATAAATACTTCGAAAATCTCAGCTATAACTATCTCTCTCTCTCCATCTTCATTTCTTTTCACTCTCGGTAAAAATTTTGATCTCTTGCTGACAATTGGAGACATGAACGCAGGCTCAGCAAAATTGCAGCTCGGTTCTTCGGGATTCGAATGCGCAGCCAAGCCGTTTTCGAAGAGCAGGATTTTGACTCCTCCGAATCGGAATTCGGTTTGGTTTGATCGAAAAAACGAGGGATTAGGGGTTCTCCACGGTGTTTTGAAATCGAAGTTTTTGTATCCGGTTTCCGCGATCGAGGAGTCGAGAACAACGCATGTGAATGGGAAAGAGGAGAAATTTGGTGACGAATCGAGCTCTCCTGGTGGCGATTCTTCTGTAGGTTCTGGTATTGTTCTTGATTCCAACATTGCTTTGTCTATAATGATGGTGATTCATTTGGCTAATTTAGAATTTTGACAAGTAGAGACAAAGTGTGTTGTTAGATGTCGATTTTTATTGTGTTTGGTGGTTTGAAATCTTTGGGAAATTTAGAGACGATGCTTATTCAAAATGCACCAGATTGACGACTTTAGTTATGTTACAGGATCTATCTCGCACCAATGGCTGCTACTATTATTACTCAATCAAGATGCATTTAACTCATTCAATTTTGTAGTTTTATTCAAATTATTATTATTATTATTATTATTATTATTATTATTATTATTATTATTATTATTATTATTCACTTTTGAACCTTAAGATCGCAGTATCTGTATATACAGTCACACAATAATTTAATTTGTATTAGGGAAATTCAACAAAATAGGATTGCCTTTGAAAATAATTAACTCTATATACCAAAACTGAAATATTTAAACCTCAAGGGGTTTAACTTGATGGCCAGGTACTCAAGGGGTTTAACTTGATGGCCAGGTACCCACCTGAGGAAGCGGTAGACCTGAGTTCGAATCACCCCTAGGCCACCCTAGGGATAAAATCCCTTTGGTTATCAAAGAGCAGTAATAATAAATAAATAAATAAATAAATAAAATATTTAGCAAAGCAGGATGGGAACAGAATTCAGCGCAGAAATATTTTGCCCAGAATTCTTTGCCCACCCTGTTTTACGAAATAATTTTTCCCTGAATAAAATCCCTCCTGGCCGAATATTTTTCCCAAAATTATCTGCCCATCCCATTTTGCCAAATATTTCGATTTTTGGTATGTAGAGATAATTATTTTGAAAACTAATCTTGTTTAATAATATAAATTAAATTATTTGAAGTTTTTAATACTATTTCTTTCAATTGCTCTCACTTCCTAAAATTTGGAAAATTGTTGCTTCCCTGTTGCTGCAACTTCCTATGGCATTTCAAGTTCCTTTGTTTTTAAAAAAATTTTGATATATAAGCTGGGCTCAACCCTGCGACCTTGAGGTTGAAATATTGCCAACCTCCCATCGTGCTACAATTTCAAGTTTCTTTTGTCTGTTTGCATTCTATTTTTTCTCGTTATACAGATGGAATATGAAATATGTGGAAGCTGAGGATGACTAGATCATAGTCTATTGCAATAGATAAAGTGAAGTAAACTATAAAAGAGCCAAGATGTATGGAAATTTTGTTGAATGCATTGATTAAAATATTTGGCAACACCAAATCATGTTGTCCGATACATACTTATGCGGCGTTTGTGTCAGATGATATGTATCGATATTGGAGATAATAAGTTGGATTCACATGTTTTCTCTTATGTTTCTTTAGTCTTTTTCAAGAACATTTGTACACGCCTGCACGGTAATGGTATTAGTGAAGTTTATGTGGGACCTACTAGATTAGGATTCCAATGTTAGGGTTTGTTTCAAATTTGAATTAGTGTCTTGTTCTTGGACAAGTTGTAAAAGTGATATTATTCCTTTTTGACCTAATTAGCTAGGTTAGGGAGAAGACTTGAGAAATATGCAAGGATTAAGACTCAAGTCAAAGATTATAAAGACCAACTAGAAGTATAAAGTTTTTGTCCCATTATCTGCTTATTCTAGAGTTATGTTTGCTGCAGGATTTGTTTTTCAATCTCAAGGTGTTCACGATAAAATCTCAAAATCCACAAACTGATCATTACCAATTGTAATCTTACGAATGGCATCCAGAATTTGAGCACTTCAATTGATACATGAAATCCATGTCTCAAAAACCTAGTATCTGCAATATAAATGTTACAAGATTTTGATCTTCTATTTGTCTAGGGACAAATGGCCGTGTAATATCTACTGTTGGAAAATCGACGAACATAGTATGGCAAGACTGTGGGGTTGGAAATGTCGAAAGGCAGAAGTTACTTCAGCAAAAAGGATGTGTCATATGGGTTACAGGTCTCAGCGGTTCAGGTTCGCTAATATGAAACTTTTAGTCAGTACTTGATTACTAGCTTGTGGGTTGGTTTGTGTTCCTACTCGTAACGATATAATTTTTTCCTGCATACTAATGCTTTGTTTACCCCACGGATCTCCAATCTAGGCATACCATGCAATTTTAATCTGTAAATTAAAGTTTAACATATGCGGATGTGTTGTTTCAAATTTTGGTTACCTAGAAGCTTATTTTATTTTTCCAAGTTTGCATCCTCTCCAACGCTGCATTATTTGTTTTTTTCATGCTAAACAAAGGTTGCTTTACTGTATACATGCATCTATTTTTTTATATGTTAAGCTGGGATTGAACATGAGACCTCAAACATTTATAGATTTAAGTTAAATGTTAATATTCCAGATTGTTTCTTAGATCAAGTCAATTGGTTGTATTGATATCTTTAGATTGCACATTTGTTAGTTTAATATTGTTAAATTTTGCTACATGTTGCACTGTGATCACATATTGTTGTTATTAATTGAGAGAATTGGTTGAGTTTATTTTTTTGACAAATTACACTATTTACTAATATAATATTTAATGCCAAAAGATAGTATTAGTGAGGCGTACACAAATTAAAAAGGATCTAATGGCCAAATATTCAGTCAATTTTTTTTTGACAAGAATAGGAGGACATGAAGCATTCTAGATTTTTTTTTTTTTTGGGGGCGGGGGGGATACTAGTTTCAGGTATTTGTGGGGAACAACCTAATACTTTTTTCTATTTTAAAGTCTTTCACCTGATTGATAAATTTAATTTATGGGTTGTTGAACTTTTCTGAGTCAAGATTCTTATGAGATCTATGCCTTCCACACTCACAGATAGGTTATGCATCCTATCATGCAGATAATTTCTACATTGTCATAATGAATTACACACACACACCCACACATATATGTGGGTGTGTATATATATATATATTCTGGGTTACCAAGTTATTATGTTTAAAATTTCATTAATACTACTTTCAAATTGCAGGGAAAAGCACGCTTGCATGTGCTCTGAGCGGAGCACTCCACCATAGAGGAAAACTATCTTACGTCCTCGATGGGGATAATCTTAGGCATGGCCTAAACCGTGATCTCAGTTTCAAAGCAGAAGACCGTGTAGAGAACATACGCAGGGTCGGTGAGTGCTGTTTATGCTGTGATCTTCTTTGACATATTCAGAAATTATACGTTAGCTTGGCAGGTCTTGCAAAAATGGCTGTTTATATGTGTATGTACTGGTGGATTTGAAATTTGATTAGTTTTATTTACTTTGAGATGTTGGAGAAATGGATCCTTTCTCTTTAATAATTTTTTCCAATATTTTATAAGTTACTCTTTTGTTTGATCCTAGGGGAAGTAGGAAAGCTGTTTGCAGATGCTGGTGTTATCTGTATTGCAAGTTTGATATCTCCATACAGAAGAGACAGGGATGCCTGCCGTGCACTGCTGCCAGATGCCAATTTTATTGAGGTTTGTTTCTCTCCTTGTTGTTATAATTTTGCACTTATCCATGTAAAGCTTCCTATTGATGTTAATGGGATAACAAGCATATATTTTTAAAGGTTTACATGAACATGCCACTGGCGTTATGTGAGTCAAGGGACGCAAAAGGCCTGTACAAACTTGCACGTGCAGGAAAGATTAAAGGTATGTTCTATCAATAATGTGTTGAACAAGTATGAGAATCCTGATCAGGATGCTTGCATGACTAACTCACTGCTAAGTATTTTGCAACAATTACAAAGTAAATTTGTTAACGTTAACAAATAAATGAATAACAATCACAAATTATTAACCGTCTATTTAGCATTAAATTATGAATTACCCAAAGAGGCAAGTACTAATTGTCTGCCACAAAATGATCCCAATAAAAAAATGAAACAAACGAATAAAAAGAAAACTATTCATGGGTACTAAACTGAAGAGTCAGGACACCCAGATTATTGAGTTAGTAGTCAACAAACTTCCCCTTGATGTTTATCCTCCATGGTTTTTTCTCTCTATGATTTTTAGAGTTAGCGAGAAAAAATGCAGAAAGGAAAATAAAAATAGAAGATCCAAGGTAGGAGTAGATATAGCAAAGGAAAATCAGAACAATTTACCTCAAAGATGGGAATCCTGATGGTTGAACATTGCATCGTGAACCATAATCACAGGGTCAAAGATTGCTCAAAATATGTCGATATTTTGTGACGGGAGTTATATGTTTTGGTTGGATAGCCATGGAAATCTGAGATTTCAAGATGAACCAACAGTTTCCCCCCTTCATATTTCAGTTTTAAATGCCCCATGTTACTCACAGAGTGATAGAGTTTTGTTTGATATTGGGTTGATATTATTCTCATAAAAATTGTGATTATTGTGAGGCATAATGGTTTCTCAGTTCAGCCTTTTCTGTGCCTCACTGCAAATTTTTTGCCTTGAAGCTTAAGCATTTAAAACTAGTCTTATCAACAACTTGTTAAATACGATCCATATTTTTGTCATCAATTTAATGCAAATTGAACTGTACAATATCATCAATATGAACCTCAAATAGGAAAATGGAGCATCTAGTCAGAAACTAGGAATTCATAGTTCCACAATGTGCAAAAAAATTTTACTACTAAAAATACTAAAATGTTGGATTTGGAAGGATTGTTTAAATGTAGCAATTCATAAAAGACAAATCATGTTCACACTCGAGATACTCATTAGAGTTTTTAAAAATAGGGAATAATGATAGGAAATGACTTCTTTTCCGTGACTGAAACCAATTTTAATCTCATGTATTTGTGAGTGTGCTAGTTGGGTATGTTTATGATACTATAAACAGAAAATTCAGACTCATATAATTGGCTTTTACATAATTCTGCTTTTTGTCAATTAATCTTGATTTTTTTTGTGGAATCGAGTTACCAAATTATGTGCAAGTTCTTTATGGATTTGAGGTTTACTATTAAGTATTAGCATCTTCCTTTTTTCAAATTGCCCGCTATTTTTGCCAATACCAGTTTCTGGTATATTTTTTTCTATTTGACCTTGTCTGCTTCAACCTCAAATTTTATTGCCATCATTTACATAAATCTGTTGGCAAAAAACCGTCATGCTTTCAATCTAAATAAATTCATAGATGATGACAGAAAATAATGTTCCGCATTCATTTGCTCCATTTAAAATATTAAGTACTTTAGAAGCAGATCATAATGCTATGAAGTTCTTGAATTTATTTCCTGAAGAATGAGATGCCATTTTCTAATTTGTATATTTCGCTGCAGGTTTTACCGGTGTAGATGATCCATATGAGCCACCATTGAACTGTGAGGTGCGTTTCTGTGTAATGAGTGAGGAGAAAAAAGATTTCTTTTTAATTTTCATGAACCTGCCATTTGATAATTAATAGTGTGAATGATTGCATCCAAGCTATGGTTTAAAATCTCAGTTGGCCCCGAAAAATACAGGCCAGTACAGTCCTCTATTGGACCGATTTTTCATAAGCACTTTGGGGTTAATACTGGCCAATATCAACTCTTTAGGGGTTTATACCATTTATACTGGCCGGTATACCCAGTTTGGTACAGGTTCCAGCCATGACCGATACGGGGTCCAAGATTTTTAAATCTTGATCTACCCACATGAAATTTGCAGGTAGCATGCACCATGCTGCAAGTTTTACCTCAAGAATGTGGGTCACTGATCAATCTTTCTTATAGACTCCATGAGGAAATGGGTTACCGACCACTGGGGTATCATGAAGTGGTTGGCTTTAATAATCCCAATGGCAGAATGAAGCTACCCCAGGCCTGGAAGATGGTGGAAAACTGTTTTGTCACTGTTTCTCCATAACAGTACCACTTTTGGTTCTATTCACGCTCCCTCATTTACTTTGAACTGAAATTAAGCTCTGTTTTATTTATTTTTTGTTTTCCTGTTTTTTTTCAGATAGTAATACAGCCGGAAGGTGGGATCTGTGCTGCCCCAAGCGAGATGGCCGAACAAGTTTTATCTTATTTGGAGGAGAAGGGATTTTTAGAGGGTTAGCAACAGAAAAAGATGTTAGCGTCTCGTAAACCTTTGCCAACTAATGAAGCTGCTTTTTCAGGTCATTTGTGCTTCAAAAGCGAGCAACAATGGGTTCGCTTGATTTGTTTGCCTATCTATCTATCTATCTATCTATCCGGCCATCAATCTCTTTGATGTGTAAAGTAAGAGCTTGATGCCACCTCTATTATCGGCAGATTAGATCAATTGTTTAGGAAATAACAAGTCCAATTGGACATGTATTCATGTTAGTTCTATTTGTAATTAATTCCGCTGGTAGCCGTTTAAGGTTAGGAAATAAAGAGGTATTCATGGTTGGCAAAGGGGGATGCCAAATTAAGTTACATATAAAATCTTTTTTCTTTTCCTTTCCTTGGTTTTTCAGCTTTTTTAGAGGTACTGTTTTTTTGAGTACGTATTGAATGATTCAATTGAATCATATGAGATAACCAGATGGCAGGCAATTAGGTGTATGAGGTTTCCATAAAAAAATATATATATATGTGTACGAGGGAGCCCAACATCATGCTGAAGGGGAGGATTCTAAGCATCTGTTCAAAGCACTATTTGTGCATTAAAAACCCGACAGATTGATTGAACACACTGTCATATGCAGGCTGTTGGCTCTTGATCAGATGGTCAAGGTGTCCAGTGATGTGATTTTTGGACCAAATCCCATTTGTATAATGGCCTGCCCTGTGAATGTGTTGGATTGATGACCATTTCTGCCACATTCATAGATACGTATGACCCAAGAACCAGCTCTTTTTATGAATTGTATGACACTGGTTATATCATTCCTAAAGAGGTAAAGGGAAGATGGGCCACTGCACTTAGCCCACCATAGGGCATGACTAGGCCAAGGAATCAAGTCCAACTGACCAATGGGGCAACTTAGAGTTCAGTGCTAGATTTTTCCATTGAGGCTCAGTCCTGGCTCATCCGCCGGCGACCCATTTAAGAATATGGAGGCCGGTTCACAATAATTACTCTTAAAAAAAAGCCATTATCCAATGTTGGTCTCGTATGTACTGGGTGTTGGGACGGTGGATCGGGTACAGACCTAACCTGGGCTTTTCATAGACAGTGGCTGTTCACCGGACTTGAACCTGCGTCTTCACCAAATAATAAGTGTGATGGACTTGTGCTAGAGTTTTTAGGCCTGCTAAAAGATGAATCAACATCCAGCTACACGCAACCTTTTCCCTTATTTAACCCCATTGAATGCCTTGTCTCACGAGACAAGTGATTAAAATGCCCTAGGTGCACTGACACTCTTTTAAAGATTGGTCAGTAAATCATCAACCGTTATTAAATCTGTAATTAATATTGAAAGAGGTTAACCATGGTTGAAATGACAAAAAGTACGTTCATAGGAAAAGTCATTCAAGCATGTTCTGAGCAGAAGCAGAAGCAGTCGCTACAACTGTTTATCTTCTCAATAGCAGTCAAACGAAAGTGGTGAAGAAAAGGACGCCTTATGAAGCTTGGAGTGGAAAGAAGTCGGTCGTTTTAGAATCTTTGGGTCAATTGTTTATGTTCATATTTCTTCAGAAAAAATACAAAATTTGGATGATAAGACCAAGAAATGTATCTTTATTGGATACAGCAATAAAACTAAGGGATTAGAAGCTTGGAGTGGAAAGAAGTCAGTCGTTTTAGAATCTTTGCGGCAGTTGCTTACGCTCATATTCCTTCAGGAAAAGCCAAAAATTTGGATGATAAGAGCGAGAAATGTATCTCTATTGGGTAGAGTAATAAAACAAAGGGACTAGATAATCCTATCAAAAAAATGTTTCAATTAGTACAGGTGTGATTTTCATGAACAAGATACTTGGACTTAGACTAAAATTGATAAGCAAGTTCCATTTCACATTGAGGAAGAAAAAGCAGCGGAATTCAAAATTTGAAATTTCTAAGTCCTCTTCCTCGAGCTCAAACCCACCTGCATCATGCAAAAATTCATATTCTTTATGCATTTTGCGTTTATCCATTCTTCCACTGCTTCTTCAAATGACTTGGGATCTGTAGTTGATCAAGTGATCTGGCAAAATAATGTACTTGTTTTGAGGCTTGTGGCACTATATTTTCAGTTTTTGTTTTGCCTATCAAGTCCGCGCACTTTGTAGCGCTTATTTTCTAAAAAACATTAATGAAAGGGAGAGGACTTAGCAACAAAAACATGAATGAAAAAAAGGGTTAATGGGTCAACTACATCAATGCATAGGGTTCAACATGCTGGGCTAGGGCCGGGCCTCCCTAAAATCTAACCCGGTCCTAAGCGCCAAGTTGAGGCTGTAGCCCGTCCCTAACTTTGGCAGTCTTTGATATGCCCAGCCTTAGCCCTAACTTAGGCTGGTTGGAGCGGGCTCGGGTCGGACTTCAGGCTTTATTGGTTATGAAATTTTTTTAAACTTCACCTAAATTTTTCTTTGGTGCAAATATTTTTAATGCTCCGAATAAGAGAAAAAAAAATCTTAAGACCTTAGCTTACAAATATTTATTATTAAACTACCATTTCAATTAGGGAGTCATTACTTGCACACGCTATTCAAGTGATTGCACTGAATTTAAAAGAAAAACTTGGAAGTTTGGCGACCTCTACTATGTGAAAACACCATCTAAACCGTTTGATTTTAAGATCATGATTTAAGGATATCAATTGCAAAAGATTAGAATAAAATATAATTTCATCATTTGATTAAATGGAGTCAAAGGCTATTATATAATTCGATAGTTGACTACAATAGATCATATGACAAGTATCGTGTTTTGCTCTAATTTTATGTACTAGAGATCTATTGATCGTGAACTTCAAATCAGACGGCCCATATTGCATTTTTATATAACACATGTCCCTAAAATATCAAGTCTTTCTTTAAATTCTGTGCAATTACTTGAAAAACGTGTGCAAGTAATGACTCCCTTTCAATTATCCGCTTGATAAATCTAACAAGAATATTGAGTGCTATTTTTGATAATTTTATTGTATGTGTGTGTATGTGTGTGTGTGTATATATATATATATATATATATATATATATATATATATATATATATATAAAAGAGATCCACTGGCCGGGTCGGGCTAGTGGGCTTTAACTTGTCAAGCCTTTACTCGGCCCCACGGACAACGGGCTTTTGGTTGTGAGGCCTTAGCCCTGCCCTTTCACCTTATTTTTAATCTCTATCCCTAAAATTTTAGGGCTGGGTTAGGCGGGCTGACAAGCCAGCCCGGCCCTTTTGACAGCCTCAGATACACTACTCTAAAGACTAAACTGTACCTTTTTTACGTCAAGGTGCACACGTCTGACCAATTCAAGCCGTTCGCCTAACAAAACACCGTGTGCAAACAGTTGTTGACTTAAAAAGGGTTCCCATTATAAGATTCTATTTATGAAATTTACAATAGACTATTGTTCATATTTAATGTAGGTTTTATATTGAAAAGCTCGGATTGGATGGTACATAGTCAGCTAATAAATATGGTTTTTTGGGCTAAGTGAAGTTAAAAATATGCACCATGGGAGACCATGTCGCCTAAAAGTTTTAGGGAGGGCACCATCTATTGTTGTAGATGACCAGAAGTAATGACATCCTTGTACTATGAACTTGATCAAAGTACACCCTACGGTCTTGTTCGACAAAACTCATAGAAATGACTTTATTTTTTTTATTTTACATGGGTTTATAAATAAAATAATTTATGAAAAGTTTTATTTTTAAAATCTTACAATAGTTTGATTTTATTTTTTTCAACTGTTTGCTTACATTGTGCAAAATTATTTTCCTAAAACACCATTTTTCACACCATGTATATCTGTAACTTCACCTCATCTCATCGGGCCAAAATGCATTGTCCCAACTTTTTATAAGATGAGTCTTGAGATCATAGGCATACACTCAGATAGTTAATTTTTTATGATATACCCGTGATCTCAAGATGCATCATGTGGAAGATTGGGATAAAAAAACAATCTCCTTTGTCAGATTCAAAGCAATCAATGCATGTTGGTCGGAGGAAATGGGGCGAGGTTACGATTTTACCATGCAAATAAATGTTACGATTATGAGGTGAGGTTGCTTTGAGTCATTTGATAAAGATTATGCTTGGTTGAGATCTTTTCACTTATGATCTTTAGATCATGGCCTTCAAATTAATTGGCTTAGATGATTGGATTACATTTATTGGCATTACTGTTTATGGATACCTCTGTTCGCGTCCATATGTTCTCTGAAAGCGCCCACGTCTCACACGCATAGAGGTACCTACCCTATTCCTTAAGGGGTTGAAGTGGTTTCAGATATACACGTTTTCTCTAAACCCATAGAGGTACCTACCTTATTCTTTAATGCCATGAAAACAGGCGAACATAAATTTTATCGTTAAAACTATTGATAGCCTTGAATAAGACGATGGAGATCATTTTTTGTCCTCATCATATAGCATGATCAGTCACTTTTGGGGATGTGTGTCATATGGATTCACACTTGACCGTCTAATAGGTGGTCATGATTTCAAACTCTATTGTCTGGAAGATTGGGATAAAAAATGATCTCCATCATTTGACTCAATGCATTAAATGGCTTTAAAGATGAAAACTTATGTAGTTGGCATAGTCTGTGCAACCGTCGGATCTAACCACTGAAAGATGTAGGTTTGTTTTTAGGTACCTCTATTTGTGCTCATGCATTCTCTGATTGTGTTTCCATATGACACACATCGCAGACCCCTTGAAAATCATTGATTTCTTCTAATTAGATGATGGAGATTGTGTTTCACCCCCGATCTTCCACAAAATAGATCTTGGGATCATGGTGCATTGATCTTACAGTCAATTTTTTATTTCAAGTGTCACAAATCTCCCAAAAATGGTACTAAAATCACATTTTGGTGTGATTTGTGTCATATGATTCAAGGGCCAGATTTTGGGGATACGTGACACATGGAATATAAAATCGACCATTTGATAGGTTCATCATGATGTTAAGATCTATTATATTGAAGTTCAGGGTGAAAGACGATCTCCATCATCTGAGTAGAAGGAATCAACGATTTACAAGGGGCATGGTACGTGGGTGCAAATAGAGGAGCACAAATCACAATAAATCTTAAGATCATGGTGCACTGATCTGACAGTCAATTTTTTTTTTCCAAGTGTCATAGATCCCCCAAAAATGGTACTAAAATCACATTTGAGTGCGATTTGTGCCATACGATTCAAGGGCCAGATTTTGGGGATACGTGACACATGGAATAAAAAATTGGCCATCTGATAGGTTCATCGTGATCTTAGGATCTATTATGTTGAAGTTCAGGGTGAAATACGATCTCCATCATCTGATTAGAATGAATCAATGGTTTACTAGGGGTATGGGATGTGAGCGCAAATAGAGGTAGCCTTTGTTTTTTCCCGCAACATGGGCTAAAAATAGTTTTAGCAGATTTTTAGCTAAAAATATTGTGTGGGCTATTTTATCATATTTCTCGAATAAGTGAGACCCACTGAATTTCCCAAACGACTGGAAATCTGCTTTATGTAAAAAATCAAATTTTCCACGAGTATTTTTGAAGAACTCGGGTTGCCAAACAAGGCCTATACAAGTATAGTTATTTCTCATGGGCCAGGTCTTGATTAAATACTATGCCAACCGTCCTTTCTGATAATTAATGTAAATATGTTAGTAGTCATGGCATACGTGTCACAAAATCTGCTCCAATCTACAGTTTCAGTTAGGGCTGTCAACAGGTCGGGCACATAAATTTGACCTATTAGATTGGCAAATATTTGGTCAGGCCAGGTCAACCCGAACCAAGATATAATATATATATATATAATCATAAAAAGGGTTTTTTTACTAGTTAAGGGTCGGGTCGGGCATATACTCTTGACTTGTTGGGTTGGGTTGGTGGGTTAAGGCATATGCCATTTTCCATTCGGACTACCACAATTTTGGCCAAACCGCCCCAACCTGACCCATCTCTAATAGAGAATGGCCAACCTTTGTCCCTTACTTCTTCCTCATTCACTAACTATATGTGGAAAGAAATGACCCATTTCCACCCATGCAACTACCGAAAAACCGTCCCACTTCCAAATACACATGAAACCAAGGTATCAAGTATCGACCGATACCGATACCTAATGGCCATGCATATTGGTTTTTCGGTCAACCCCGATACGTGATTGGTATTTGTTTCGGTATCAGCTACTATGGGCTTGTATTAGCCTATAGATATTGGGTATCGACTGTTACCTCTATTTTTATTTTTGAAGGGGTACTGTTCCATATCGACCAAAACATTCATATACAAGCGTATAAACTATATTGAAAAGATACCCATCGAAAAAAATATTTAAAAAAATTTGTTGATAAAAACTTCAAATATCCGAAAAGAGCAACAATCATTAGAGCTCCCTTAAAGTGGAGCCCTTCCAAAATTGGGCATGACCATGGGAGATCACGGGGCAGGTTATTTTGGCATAGAATTATTATTTATTTTTCTTACTTAGGCCTTATTTTCGATCAAATTAGTGCATTAAACTCATTTTTTGTAGAAATATTAAATAAAGAATAAATAAAAAAAATATTAGAAAATAAAGAAGATAGGCCGCACAAGAGACTATATTTTGGAAATCTTCATATTATTTCATTAATTTTTTTGTGTTAGTAAATAAACTTTAATTTACAAAGATAAATATAATTTTAAAGAATCTTAATCTTAACAAACTTATCTTAACATCTTTGTAACCTTCTAATAATCTTAACAACCTTAAAGATTCTCTATTGCCCTCTCGCAACAACCTTAAAGATTCTCTATTACCTTCTCGCAATCGCATATTGCTTTGAAAAAGATACGTGAGCCGTAGGAGCTAGGATCATAACCACCCTAATCGCAAGATTGTGAGCCGTAGGAGCTAGGATCATAACCGCCCTAACCAGGTCAGATTGTCACAAAGAGTCACAATCTTTGGGGACCATCCCGAGTACATTCTAATGAAAGTTTTAAATTCTATGCTTTATTTGTCGATGATTATTCCTTATAGTTGATTTTATCCTCTGAAGAGAAAATTTGATTTTATGGATACTTTTATCCTTTAGGTAGTTTTGAGAGTCGATGGGAAAAGACTTTTTAATGAAAGGGAGTGAGAAGGGGGGATTTAATCTCTTTATATATACTTTTCTTTATGCTTTCAATAAATCGATTCTTTGCGGGGTTGTCTTTTACTTGGAGGCTTATCCTTTTCTCGGTGAGAGTCTTCTTTTCCGAGCAGATCGCCTTTATGAAGGTTTTTTTACAATCCATACTTGTTTCTGAAATTATTTTAGTCACGGATTTTACCAACGTATTGGTGGCTTCATTGTTATGTTAACACATGTACTATATCTACTCCATGAGATATTATTTAAAAGTTTCGATTGAAGCGATTTATGAAGCTTTTGGTCGGTTGTTACCCCTGTTTCTAAAGTGGTGAGAGTTATTGTGGATTGTGAGTTTGCCAATGGTGGTGGCGTCTCTTCAGTATCGGTTACCGGCGAATGTTTAAGATGGTGGTGGATTCTCCAATTTTTACCTTACTCTGAAGGTCTCTGAATTTCATGTCATTGTTAGATGAATCTTGGATGTCATTCAACGTATTTTAATGTTAGTTATTGTAACTACCACTCTTTTGATTGTGGGCATCTACTCTGTAATCGTTCATTTAGGATTACTTATTTTCCAATTTGCAACCATTCTTCATTTCTAATAAAAAGGATATAAGTTTTATCAAAAAATAAAAAAAGATGGTTGAAAAACAATTTGAACAAAAAATTCAAATATTCCACCGGATGGTGGTGGTGAGTTCGTTAACAGAAAATCTTCTACACACCAACTCAAGTGCAACTCCCAACTCCCCAACTCCACTTCCAATGCCCGATTCCAATGCATTCCATTTTCCCTACCCAATGCACCTTGGCCTTGGATCTCCACTTGGTTGATCAGCCCGATCTTAGTACACCCACATCTCCATTAACCAACCCACTCTCTTGAACCCACACCACAAGTTGGTGATTACCATCATATGATCATTAAAATTGTAAAATCAATCTTAAAACATATTTTTAGATCTTAATCCTATTCTTAAACTTTATCATAACCTTCTAATTATATTAACAACCCTAAAGATTCTCTATTAATTTTAGTCAAAGAGATTTGAACTGATTAATCATCTAAAAACACATTATTCCTTCATTATTGTCCTTTTATTATCTATTATATTATTTTCCTATAAGGAATTAGTTGAAACTATTACTTTTGAGCTACGTTCTTACTATTGATTGTAATGGAGTAAGGTATGCCTTCAATCAATTGCCTCTATAAATTTCCATGTTTGCCATTAATTTTAAAATCCACTTCCTGCTTTGAATTAGATGATGGATATTTATTTTCGCATAAATCTTTTACATCATATTTATATAGTTGAGATTTAGGTTGTGTATGACATAGCTCTCTATTAGCCTCTCTCATAACAGTAGAGAGAGAAAGTGGGCACATAGAGGAAGAGAGCATTAGAGTAGAGAGAGAAAGAGAAAGAGCCTACTCTGTAGATAGATGATAGAGTTTTCTCAGGGAGCCCATCATGTAAAAAGAAATGATTGAGTTTTCCCTTGGAAAAGATAAAATCCATTAATTTTAGGAGGATTTTCCTATTTCCAATGGGCAGAAAAACTAATTTATTTTATACCCATTTCTCACGCCTTATGTTTATTACCAATCAATGGGTTTTATGTCATTTCCAATGGTTACCTTTTCCAATGATTTCTTTTTCTATCTCCCTATTCAAAGAGGCCCTTGCAAAAAAATATTTTATTTAATCAAAAATTGACAAAATTAGAAAAAGTTCGTGTGCATTCAAAGGAACACACTTTTTGACAGTGAATTAGTGATACATATTTTGAATATTTATTGGCAACAGTAAAAGTAAATTTTATCATTATGTTTTACATTAAATGGTGCGTAGATAGCGAAAATTGGCATGCAATGAGAAATGGACAGCATAACGAAAAAGCGGCGTGCGCATAGCAGCGCCCTTACATAATTTTATACCAGCGGGAAAGATCCTTTTTCCACTTTTTTGCGGTCTTTCTCTAAATCGCCTCCCCTCGCTTCCCTATTTTCTTCACCAGAGAGAAATGGGTTCGACATTAGACGGAGGAGATCAGCCATGGCAGTCTTATCACACAGTTTTCACGAACGCCAAAGCAGGTGAACCTCTCCTCCCCCCTCCCTCCCTCTCTCTCTCTCTCTCTCTCCGTTCTCCCACGATTTCGAAGAAACTACTAGGTTCCATTCTCAATCGCCTGAACTCATCATACTATACTCTGTCACACAATTTTCAGATCGCCTTTATGAAGGTTTTTTTGCAATCCATATTTGTTTATGAAATGATTTTAGTCACGGATTTTACTGACGTATTGGTGGCTTCATTGTTACGTTAACACATGTACTATAGCTACTCCATGAGATATTATTTAAAAGCTTTGGTTGAAGCAATTTATGAAGCTTTTGGTTGATTGTTGCCTCCGTTTCTAAGGTGGTGAGAGGTTTTGTGGATTGTGAGTTTGTCGATGGTGGTGGCGTCTCTTCGGGTGGATCTTCGGTATCGGTTACTGGCGGATGTTTAGGATGGTGGTGAATTCTCAAAATTTTTATCTTACTTTGAAGGTCTCTGAATTTCGTGTCGTTGTTAGATGAATCTTGGATTTCATTCAATGTATTTTAATATTAGTTATTGTAACCACCACTATTTGGATTGTGGCCCTCTACTCTGTAGCCGTCCATTTGGGATTACTTATTTTCCAATTTGTAACCATTCTTCATTTCTAAATGAAAAGTATAAAAGTTTCATCAAAAAATAAAAAAAGATGGTTGAGAAAAAATTTGAACAAAAAATTCAAATATTCCACTGGATGGTGGTGGTGAGTTTGTTAACAGAAAATCTTCTACACACCAGCTCAAGTGCAACTCCCAACTCCCCAACTCCACTTCCAATGCCCGATTCCAATGCATTCCATTTTCCCTACCCAATGCACCTTGGCCTTGGATCTCCACTTGGTTGATCAGCCTGATCTCAGTACACCCACATCTCCATTAACCAACCCACTCTCTTGAACCCGCACCACAAGTTGGTGATCACCATCATATGATCATTAAAATTATAAAATCAACCTTAAAATATATTTTAAGATCTTAATCATATTCTTAAACTTCATCATAACCTTCTAATTATATTAACAACCCTAAAGATTCTCTATTAATTTTAGCCAAAGAGATTTGAACTGATTGATCATCTAAAAACACATTATTCTTTCATTATTGCCCTTTTATTATCTATTATATTATTTTCCTATAAGAAATTAGTTGAAACTATTACTTTTGAGCTACGTTCTTACTATTGATTGTAATGGAGTAAGGTATGCCTTCAATCAATTGCCTCTATATATTTACATGTTTGCCATTAATTTTAAAATTCATTTCTTGCTTTGAATTAGATGATGAATATTTATTTTCGCATAAATCTTTTACACCATATTTATATTATTGAGATTTAGGTTGTGTATGACATAGCTCTCTATTAGCCTCTCTCATAATAATAGAGAGAGAAAGTGAACACATAGAGGGAGAGAGCATTAGAGTAGAGAGAGAAAGAGAGAGCCTACACTGTAGAGAGATGACAGAGTTTTCTCACGGAGCCCACTGTGTAGAAACAAATGATTGAGTTTTCCTTTGAAAAAGATAAAATCTATTAATTTTATGAGGATTTTCCTATTTCCAATAGAGAAAAAAATTATTTTATTTTCTACCCATTTCTCACACCTTATGTTTGTTACCAATCAATAGATTATATGTCCTTTCCAATAATTACCTTTTGCAATGGTTTCTTTTTCTATCTCTCTAATCAAAGAGGCCCTTGCAAAAAATATTTTATTTAATAAAAAATTAACAAAATTAGAAAAAGTTCTTGTCCATTCAAAGGAACACACTTTTTGACAGTGAATTAGTGATACATATTTTGAATATTTATTGACAACAGTAAAAGTAAATTTTATCATTATATTTTACATTAAATGGTGTGTAGATAGCGAAAATTGGCATGCAATGAGAAATGGTCAGTGGAACGAAAAAGTGGCGTGCGCATAGCAGCGCCCTTACATAATTATATACCCGTGGGAAAGATCCTTTTTCTACTTTTTGGCGGTCTTTCTCTCAATCGCCCCCCGGCTTCCCTATTGTCTTCACCAGAGAGAAATGGGTTCGACATCAGACGGAGGAGATCGGCCATGGCAGTCTTATCACACAGTTTTCACGAACGCCAAAGCAGGTGAACCTCTAGCGCCCCCCCCCCTCTCTCTCCCACGATTTCGAAGAAACTACTTAGTTCCATTCTCAATCGCCTGAACTCGTCATACTATACTCTGTCGTTTTGATCAATTCATCCTGTTCAAGAGTTCTTCGGTGATCATAGTACGAATTCAATTGAAATGTGTTGATGCATGTTTAGGGTTTGCTTTCCAATTAAATTTTCTGAATCTAGATTGTTGACAGGTATGATCTGGTTAGGGTTTGGGACTTCTTGTTTGACTTGATTTTTTTTATGGGGATTCTGTTTAGGGTTTACGCTTTAGGTCTTGGGTTGAGGCATTTTTTTTCTTTCATGAATGTTAAAGCTGCAGTTCAGGTTGGTTGATATATATATATATATATATATATATATATATATATATATATATATATATATATATATATATATATATATATATGAATTCTCGCCTCGTTTCAGATTTTAAAGTGGTACACATTATTTATTCACCCTTACATAATTATATACCCACGGGAAAGATACTTTTTCCATTTTTGGCGGTCTTTCTCTCAATCGCCTCCCGCTTCCCTATCTTCTTCACCAGAGAGAAATGGATTCGACATCAGACGGAGGAGATCGGCCATGGCAGTCTTATCACTCAGTTTTCACGAACCCCAAAGCAGGTGAACCTCCTCCCCCATCCATCCTCTCTCTCTCTCTCTCTCTCTCTCTCTCTCCCTGTTCTCCCACAATTTCGGAGAAACTACTGGGTTCCATACTCAATCGCCTGAACTCAAACATCTTATACTCTCTGTCGTTATGATCAATTCATCTGGTTCAAGAGTTCTTCGGTGATCATATTACGAATTCAATTGAAGTGAGTTGATGCATGTTTAGGGTTTGCTTTCCAATTAAAATTTCTGAAATATAGATTGTTGACAGGTATGATCTGGTTAGGGTTGGGACTTCTTGTTTGACTTTACTTTTTTTGGGGATTCTGTTTGGGTTTACGCTTTAGGTCTTGGGTTGGGGCATTTGCCATTCATGTATTGGGCTAATGTGCATGGTTTTTGAGCAATGCTTCAATTACACGTATTGGGTAAATACGCGTACTACTGGTGTTCGCAATCCTTATGTACGAGTTGAGGGGGAGAGAGGGGGGGGGGGTCTGTGTTAGTTCATGCAATTGGGTATCGATAGGGCTGTCAATGGCCGAGCTTCAGCCAAGCCCGGTTGGACGGGTTTTGGACAGGTTCGAGTTTAAATATTAAACATGAGTCCGAATGTATCTGGGCCAAACCATGCCCGAATTGTAGCCGGGCCAAGTTTTAGGATCGAAAATAGTCGGGCCTACAAAGAGCCTGACTTGAGCCTGGCCCATCCAAGACCGATTATATTAAGGGAAAAGACTGGACTGGTCCGAACTTGGCCCACTCCGTCCCCGGTTTGTTTCGCGTTTGGGTTTGTACTTGCCCGAACTTGGCCCATTCCAACCCTGGTTTGGGTTGCATTTGTGTTTGAACTGGCCCAACTTGGCCTGGATTATACCTCGGGCAAGCCCGACGTGATTTGTAATCAGCCTGAGTTTGGGGCTTGTTTTTAGGGTAAAAGATAATTGGGCCTACCAAAAGGTCAGCCCGGCCCCACCCGTTAACAGCCCTAAGTATTGATCTATGTTCGAATTTCCATGCAATTCTGCCAGCATCTAATTGGTACCGTACTGGCTATTCTTAACGATCTGGATTTATTACCGTATGTAATTTAAGCAAGCCTAGGCCAATTTATATTTTTGGGAGGCAAAAAATGGAGCCAATAGACCTCTTGCCATGTTAAAGTTCATAGTGCCATAGTTGAACACCTAACTGGTTAATGGAAGACACAAATTTCATATCGGGTCACTCCAAATAAACCAAGTGAGTCAAGAGGATTAGAGGCTAACTGTGTAATGAGAAAGCAAAATCAAAATAAAAAATATTGTTCTTGAACTAGTATTTGGGGACAAAGGAGAAGTTAAAAAACGAAGTTCTTGCAGAGAACATTTCAACGAGCATTTTATTGGCATCTATGAAATCATTCACTTGACTGCCAAATTTTCAAAGGGGATACCTTTTCCTTTGCTTGTCAAGAACTTGCCAGAGGAGGGTGCCATAAGACAACCCCAACAACACTCAATTTATGACCTCAAATCCATGAGGGACATTCTCCAAGTCTTGAGCTGCATGGTGAGTCATCTCGAATAGCGATACAAGTACACCTCCACAACAGTTCTCTTGCAGTTACTTCCTGCAAATTGGAGCTTACCTGGGCAGCAATTGCAGTCTGCTTCGTCTCAATTCGTCTCCCCTGTGCTTTATGCAAAAGACGACAACTTTTTGATTGGTGGTGTCAAACTTGAGAGGAAAAGATGAGAGAGGAGAGGAGCGTTTTAATGGGAGATTTGAAGATGCAAAGATGATAGAGGGGATTAAAATTTTAAATGAGAGGTGAGGAGCATTCTAATGACACATTGAAGTCGAGATGAGAGAGCAGTGGATCCTTTAATGGAGTGTTCAAGACGAGAAAAAGATGAGCCCAAAAATTAGAAGTTAGCACCTGATATGCGTATTGCCTTTGGAAAGCAATGGGTTACCCTTGTAGTCTTAAATGGCTACACGTATTGCTGAAAGATGAAAATGCCTATGATCAACGGTGTTATAAAACATGTTCTCCACTGTTGAAACGCGTATTGGCCCTCAAAGATGCCCATTTGAGCGCCAATATGCATTTGATTGTGATGAAATGCTGCTTCCCTTTTTGCCAGCTTATTTCTTTCAAGAACTACCGTACTTCCTGTTTTTCATTGATCCTTGAAGCATCTTTTATTTTCAGCAATATACTTTTGAACATTTAATCCATGACCACCATATTTTCCTATGCGTATCCCAATTCCCAAAGCACCTATCTAGAAACCTGTTTAATACAACCCGCCATTTGTACATATTGTTTGTATCTACACAACCATTCCACACTCGTTAGTTCATTAAATTTGCTTTGAATGTTGTTATTTTGCCACATTATTCTTCGATAAGTGTCCACATTCTTTCTAGTCATCTAGCTCTTGATATGTGCATAAAAAATAACAAGCATATCTTGCATTATGTAATGATCTTACCAGCCTTGCAGATTGCCCACGTTCTTTGTCTTAACAAAAAGTAATTTATTTTTGAGCTATTCGATCCACTTTTGAAAATTACAATATGTTCTTCTATATTCTTAAACTAGGGATATGCTATTGCAAGATCAAAGGTATTACAAAATCAATGATAGCTTCCTCCATCTCATTTCTTTCACTAAACTATGATCTTCCATGTATCTTCTCATGTCTGGACCTCCCTGCCCTGTCTGTCCATTTAACTCTTTGACATGAATATATTTTCCATGCTGGATATATCTTGTATTAGTTCATTCATCACGTGCCAAGATTCCTTCTTCACACTTTCACTTAACCAAGCATTTTGAACACATCTTTCTTTTGTCTTGATTTCTACAATATTTTACTTCAAATCTTTATCAGTGAAAATGTTTTATGAACATCTTAGAATTTCCCATTTACGAGTGTGCTATGTTAAACTCATTTGAAAGTTCTCAAGCCTTCTCCCCGGCCCCTTCCACTTTTCTCTTGCATGTAAGCTACATTCATCTTCGTAGTATCCACTGACTTACTCTCTTTAATGTTCCCATGTTCTAGGAGGCCAAGCATGGTTTCCGAACTACTTTCATTTACTACTATTCACAATATTGGTCAGCGTGATTGCCCAATATGGCTCACCATAGGGATTTTATGTGATTTTATAGCCAACTGTTAACCTAATTCTAACCCTCCTTTTTCGTCAGGGCTTGGGACTGACATTGGCAGAGTGGAATACCTATATCTGCATCCGTGACTTAAATTTATAGAAATGTCAAGTTGTATCCCCATTCCTAGTATCTATGTCCTTATCGAATATGTATCTTGGTATTATAATCGTTGGAGCTATAAAGCTAATCAGCTATTTTTTGGATTCCCTATTATGTTTAGACACAAAATTTTTCTTCTATTTGTATCAATTTATTAAATTGTTGAATATAACATCAATCAATGCTTTTGGGATCCTCCAAGACGGGCTGCATTTATTGCCATTGGAGCAAAGGATGTCCTTTGGGTAGCCCCCTTCCATCAATTGGTGATCAAGCTTTGTTTTACTTATTTTGTTTAGAAACTTTCCTTTTGATAACTTAGAAGTGGGTATTAGAAACTTTCCTTTTGATAACTTAGAAGTGGGTATGTGTGATAAATTAGAAGTGGGTAGGTGTGCAATAAATCCCATCAATGCATTCTTATTTTGATTTTTTTTTGAGGAATGATGGTTTTATTAGAAAAATAAAATATACACGCATTACCAGAACAAAAAAATACATCAAATGGCCAAGTTGACTAACAAAAATATACAAATACTACCGAAGCAACCTTTTAAAATTTTTATATTTATTCATAAGTGTGACTCAACCTTATCCTATTCGTATCAAATTTATTAAATTATTGAATATAACATCAATCAATGCTTTTGTGAATGTCCAAGAAGGGCTGCATTTATTGCTCTTGGAGCAAAGGATGTCCTTTGGGTAGCCCCCTTCCATCAATTGATGTTCAGGCATTGTCTTATTTATTTTATTTAGAAACCTCTTTTTGATAAGTTAGAAGTGGGTAGGTGTGCAATAAATCCCATCAGTGCATTCTCATTTTGATATTTTATTCTAAGTGTATTTTTTTGAGGAATGATGATTTTATTAGAAAAAATAAAATATACAAGCACCACCAATACAAAAAAAACATCAAATGGCCAAGTTGACTAACAAAAATATACAAATACTACCGAAGCAACGTTTTTAATTTTTTATATTGATATTCATAAGTGTGACTCAACTTTATCTGAGGTTCGCATGCTATATATTACATATAACCTTCAACTCGTTAGTTTATTTACTAATTTTCAATGTTCATGGGCCACAACACATAACTATTATACATTTGTGATGCCATAGGAATGGATGGAATAGACAAGGAGAAAGTGCAGAGGATAGTCTATGAGATGAGCAAAGGATCAAAATATTTCGAGAACGAGAAACGCAAGGAGGCATTTATTTCACAAAAAATAGAGAACATCCGTGCTCAATGCGCAAAGCTCACAGCGAAAGACATATCACATTTTCAGATGGTGCTTTTAAAGTCATTTTCCACAGTTTGCTAATTTCCTTTCTGTTTTGTGTTTTTTTTTTTTTTGTATTTCTTCATGCACTTTAATCTACGTAAAAAGGACATGACATTTCACACTTCGGCTTAGTGACATTGACTTGCGATGATTCAAGCATATATGGTGATTGATTCAACTACACAAATTGATGCAAAACTCTTTTAATGATTATCCTATTTTTTTTAGCAACTCATAATTATACATCACTATTGGGCATTCTCAAGTTCAAATGGTATTTTAGGTAATTTACCTCATTTTTCTTCATCATTGAACATTTTCATACTTCAATTATATTTTTTAATGTTAGAATATATTTATATAGACATGTTGGCATAATAGTCTCTGTAGGTGTTTTCTAACACCTTCTATCCACTAACCCCTTTTATCTTTATGAAATAATAAAAATGAGGCTCCTTTAAGGAGTCTTATTTTGCATTGACATCCCTAATGCGTATGTGCAAGTTACCAATCATGTTGGCACTTACACAAGCAAGTCACATGCTTTGAAGGGCTCACAATGCTTCAACATTGTAAAACTGGCAAAGAAGAAAGGAATAAAGAAAATAAAGAATGCAACACAGATTTACATGGTTCGGTAGTTTGCCTACGTCCACGGGCGATGATGAGATCCTTTCACTATTTTATTGTGAAATCAGGGTTATAATCTCTCAACCTTACCTTCCCTCAAAGAATCGAGTTTTTCATATGAAATTCTAACTCGAGACACGATTATATATTTTTTACAAACATATAAAAGTCCCGTAGGGTAAAGTTATAGAATTACCATTAGTAACCCTAAATTTTTTTCTTGTATCTGAACTTGAAACAAGATTATGTTCCCTACAAAAGACATAAAAAGTCCCTAAGCTAAAATTATGAAATCACCCTTCAATTAGGGGCACGCTACCTCCGTGCAACCTCCAACGAGCTCAACACTTGAGCCACACAATTGCAACTGTGTGTAAAATTCAAACTGGCAACCAGTACCAACAACAAAATACAAGGCGCAATCACAACAATCTCCACCTTGACTTGAACTTTGATAAGTCACTTTAAAGATAACGTGAAGATGCCTTCTCACTGTTCATCCTTCCTTTCGCATTCTCTGCCTAGAGTCATAGTTCTGTTCCCCTTTGTGGGTGCTGGGTGCTCTGTTTTTTAACACTTAGTAAGATTGATTAAGTCTAAGCAATGCATGTACTTTTCCATGGGCACTGGTTTGTTAATATATATGTAGCATTTCTTTTGTGTTCACCTTCTGAAGATGAATCTTGCATTGTGATACCTCACTGCTATATGTTTGGTTGTTCCATGATAGACTTGATTCTTCGCTTATGTATGACAATTCGGCTATCACAAATTCACAATTTGCCCGTGTCTTCTCTTGTTTCAACCCAAGCTCATTTATTAATCCTTTGACCAAAGCTGCTTCCATTGCCGCTTATATAGCTGCCATGTATTTAGCCTCAGAAGTCGATAAAGCATTTATGGATTGCAACAACAACGCCCAACTTACTCCTGCAAGTGTGAATGCATGTCCCATAGGAGATATTCTCTTGTTTAAATCCCCGACAAAATTTGAGTCAATGTTATCCTTCTACATCATTAGATGCATGATCTTTCTCAAATAAAATATCACAGTCCATTGTCCCCCTTAAGTATCTAAGAATACATTTTACAACATTCCAATGCTCATTTCTTGGATTTCCCATGTACCTGCTAACTACAATGACCACTTGTGCAATGCCAGGTCTTATGCCCACTATGACATTTATAGGGCACCCAATCACACTTGCATATGGTACATGTAATATAATCCTCTTTTCTTCTGTAGTGGGACACAACTCTGCACATAATTCGAAATGTACTGCTACAAGATTACCACTCTTAGCACTTCTCAATAGATAATCACAACTTTCCATTTTCCTATCCCTCTAGATTTCGATACCTAAGATCCTTTTTTAATTACCAAGATCTTTCATGTCAAACTCATTTGCAAACTTAGATTGTAACAAATTAATTTCTGACACGCTCTTAGCATAATTCAACATGTCATCAACATCTATGAGCAAATAAGTATAAGAACCATCATCGAGAACTTGAAAATAAATACCATTTCCATATGCACTTCGAATATAGCTATTCTTTGCCATGAAGGGGTTGAAGCGATTATACCACAGCCTTGGAGATCGCTTCAAACCATATCATGATTTGTTTAGCTTGCACATGTAGTTCTCTTTTTCTTGCTCTTTGAATCCTTCTGGTTGTTGCATATAAATCTGCTCCTCCAAATCTCTATGGAGAAAAGCCGTCTTTACATCAAGTTGTTCTAGCTCGAGCTCAAAGAATGCTAACATTGCCAACAATACCCGTGTCAGAGTGCTTCACAATTGTTGAGAAGATCTCATTGTTGTCCCCTCCTTTCTGTATTCCTTAGCTACTAGCGGAGCCTTTTACCATTCACTTTCCTTTTCTAATGACACTTTCTTCTTTCTAGATACCCACTTGTACCTTACAGCCTTCTTTCCCTTGGGAACTTCTACCAACTGTTAGGTTTTTTTTTTTCTTCTGGGAAGATTCCATCTCTTCCATCATTAATGTCACCGAACTGTTCCTCTCTTCTAAATTTATTGCCTCTTGAAAACAAGGCAGATCGAAATAAGAAAACATTTGTTATTTGTAAATCATCAACTTAAGTAATTCCAATACGTGAGACAAGAAGTGGATGGACTTGTCTAACATATATTTTTTTCCATAGCCGCTTTAGGGATATACTGTGGCGAGGATACATTGTTAGTCATTTAGTTTGTTATTCGCATATTTGGGTACCAGTTGTGAGAGATTGAAAAAAGAGCTTGAGGAATATGATCCAACCTGTAGGCACAGTCAAAGTGATAGCAAAAGAATCTCATTGATTAATTTTTCAAAAATCCTTCTTCAGTCTGAATATTGCTTGAGTTCCTACTGTTGTTGGATTATGTTGGAGCAGTTTACGTGCTTTTACTGATGCTCATTGGTATATAATTCAGCGTGAGGATAAAAGGAGACCATAACCACCCCAACCTTTTTGAAGAAAGGAGGTATCAAATCCAACTACCACTCATGTTAAATTTTGTTCCGTTTTTTAAAAGGACATTGTTTGTTGAAGATGGGCCTTTTGATTCGACAGAATAGCTTGAAGTTTGTCAAAGGTGGACATGAATCAAATAGTCCCCATGGAAGTGACAAATATCTGATACTCAGGAAACAAACACATCTGGTTTTTTCTTCTTCATAGATGAGACTTTATATATTTGTGAATGCACCATAAATGATTGAGAATTGTGGATATATTCCGTGACTGTGAGAGCTATTCAGTGAGATTTGCATTGATGCAATAACCACGAAGCCATCTTGATTCTTGAAAATTATTCTGGATCTCGAAATAGAGAGTCCTTGTTATCAGAGGCAAGAAGGTGATGAGGAGTTTCAAGAATAGATCCATCAATGCCTCCGATTAATTTTGACGGAAGGATTGGCATAAGTTGAATTTCCATAAAATATAGTTTAGATTTGTTGGATTCACTGACAGAGAAACCACATTTTCCATCGAAGGAATAGGGAATAGTGGAATGAAAGAGGTTCAAAATCCATGAGGGGAGGAAGATGGCTGTATATTGAGTATGTGGGCCTGAATCTACTAATTGAGGGTTTCATTACTTGAGGGCTAAACAAGAGCATAGAGAACATTTCTTTCATAATGAATATGAATCCAAATATATGAAGCAAGCGACCATATAAATATAGATTCTCCTATGAAAGCCTAGATGGGAGCAAGCAGTCATCTTTTTTTTTTTTTTTTTTTCCTTCATGTGTTTTGATAATATTTCAACTTTGCATCTAACTTTGTTCCTCCTTTCTGCATGCATACTGTTATTTGATGTTCTTTTATCAATCTCTCTTAACTGAGAAGTCAGACAATGGTTCATTTATTGACCCATTCCCAAGCCAGCATAGAAACTATTTTCCTAGCATCCTCTCCTCTTCTTTAAGGCCATGCTACAGTTATTGGAGATCTTTGTGGGTTGTTGACATAGCTTTACTGCTTTGCAGATTGCTGATAAAAAAATTTTAGAGCTGGAAGCTGCACGTGACCTGTCCAAGACTTGGCTCCATATTGATATGGACGCCTTTTATGCCGCTGTTGAGACATTAGTAAATCCTTCATTGAAAGGAAAACCATTGGCTGTGGGTGGCATGTCTATGATCTGCACTGCTAATTATGAGGTTTGCATTGCTACTTGTAAGTTCCAATAAAAATGGTCAATGAATTTAAAAATGAGTGCACACATTTTCTGTGGTTTTGATTGTCCTGAGTTCATTCTTCAAGTTCCGATTAAGTCGCATGGACATTATACAATGTTGTTTTCTACTCCAGTGCTTGTTGAAAACACAAATGATATCTGATAATGATTTAGGCAAGGAGATATGGGGTCCGTGCTGCAATGCCTGGTTTTATTGCACGTAAATTATGCCCAGAGTTGATTTTTGTTCCAACAGATTTCAAGAAGTACACTCATTACAGTGAATTAACGAGAAAAGGTTAGATATCATTCTTTCGAGGAAGCTTCTAAAATTGTAGTTCATTTATGGGGGTTCTTTTTTTTATTGAACTACAATTTGTTTGTAGTATTCAAGAAATATGATCCTCACTACATTGCAACTAGTTTGGATGAAGCATACCTTGATATTACTGATGCATGCAAAGAGAGGGGCATTAGCAGTGGAGAAGTAAGCTAAAGTCAATTAATTTTTCAACCATAATGTGTAATAAATCATTTCTACCACACACTAGCTTGTTATGTTCTTACCTTCTTGTTGTTTCATCTTTTGAAGATTGCTGAAGAACTCAGGAGTGCTGTTTATGAGGAGTCTGGCCTTACTTGTAGTGCTGGTCTGGCACCAAATCGCTTGCTTGCAAAGGTTCTGCTTTCTTTAATATGATTGTTGTACCATGTTTTTTCTAACAACAAAAAAAATAAAATAGCACCCGTACTTTGTGATATAATTTTGGAGTTGAAATTCACTAGTTAGTCCTTTTCTGGCGCACAAACTTTATATCACTGTGATAGAGGTAAGTAGGCTGAATGATAAATGAATTGCATCCTTTTTATCACTTGGTAAAAGTGATAATCTGATGGGTGCAGCCCAGATTTGGATCATGATACAATCACTTTTCTGATGTGTGGTTACAAAACCTGCTTTGGTGGCAATGAAAGAGATATTGCTGTGTGGGGGTGTCATAGTTCTGATATGATTCTGCGGTTATTTATTTTGTCATAGCAAAAATTATGTTTTTGGCTCTTTATGTTCGAAAATGATTTGCATAATTTTTTTTTGTCTACATCAATTAAAACAACAGAAAGAATGAAAAAATCCCTACATATAAAGCAATCCACTAATTCATCTGTAATCTCGTCAAATTAGTCTATCTCCAATTCTGACTGGAGGAAAGTACTTAGCTGTCCTCTATGATCATCATAAAGGAGTTTAACGATACATATTAAATTGCTATATTCCGCATGGTCACAGTTTATCATGCTCAATAGCTGAATGCCTGAGGTATGTCACATTCGAAACTAGAAAGAATGAGAGGGCATGTATGGAGAGAAAAATCTGAAAAAGATTAAGAAAACAACTTAAAATATTCAAGATCATCTGACAACTAAGACTCTACGAATTGAAATCGTAGAGAATTTGTATATAAAACATTCCGACTAAAAAACTTATATTTCAGATTGCGATATTGAATCTTATATCTGGGTCTTTATGATGATCTGCACAAGGTGTCGGTGGCTTGAAACCTTGATGCAGTCTTCTAACTTCCCTAGGGTTATGATACCATGCCGAGCCAAGAGAGGAGATAAAGAAGGATGTGCAAGGTATGTAGAGGATAATTTTAATGTGGTCACTGAGCATGAGCCTTCTCTTACAATCACTTAGTGAAAATTAAGTAACACAAAACTAACTACTCTACTCCTAAGTCCCTAACTAAAGTAGTACAATGTAAGGACCACTATAAAAACAAATGAAGAATACCTCTTCTACGCTCAAATAAATAACATGAGATATTATACTACAAGATAGATATACTGATTAAAAACAAAATTTGAGATAATTTCTGATATGCAGCAAATGTACAATCCCTTTAACAGGATTTGATGTCCAAAATTTCGGAAGGCCCATTGCATGAAATCGTTTCTGGAATAGGTCATAGATGATCTCTCCTTTTATTTGCAAAAGAGAGTTTGATACTTGTTTTGACAAATTTGTGGTCCAGATTATTGAACGTGGTCACAAATTTGTCTAAATTTTGCCATCGAAACTTACTGCGGAAATTTGTCTATTTCGGCGGATTGCCGAAATATTCCAAAATTCGCCAACAGTTATCAAAATTTCAGCGAAAATTTTGGAATGTTACGAAGTGGGATTTACGGTTGAATTATACTTTCCATTGTAGCTTTGTAATGTTTTTGTTATTATTCGATTTATGATGCATGTGGGTTGTTGATTATGTAATGTACCAAATTTGTTGTTTAAAAATATAATTTTAAACTTTAAATATGTTATATATACTCTCCGAAATATTCTCATAATTTTCCTGAATATTTCTTAATGTTATCCGAGTTGAGCCAAAATGACCTCTGCCAAAATATTACTTGACGAGGACGCCGACAATGTGGACATCGGTTATGGACCATATCACGTGTACCGGCGTTGGAGGAAACACCAACGATGACCAAAATCAAGCCTAAAGGAGACACTCTGCCCAAGGTCGCTCGAACGACATCACTTTCCGATTTATGATTCGTGTGGGTTGTGGATAATGTAATGTACCAAATTTGTTGTTTAAAAACATCATTTTAAACTTTAAATATGTTATATATATATAATATATCTTATGATCTCCGAAATATTCCCATAATATTCGGGAAAATTATGGGAAACGCAAATTAAGCCTAAAGGAGACACTCTGCCCAAGGTCGGAGGAAACGCAACGGGAACCCAAATTAAGCCTAAAGGAGACACTCTGCCCAAGGTCGCTCGAACGACTTCACTTTCCGCTAGAGCGAGGAGGCTTTAGGAATAAGGCCAAACTTTCGGCCCAAAGTTGCTTGAGCGAGTTCTATCTCAAGGATCCTCCTGCGAATCTAACTGATCAAGCGCCTCAGACTGGACCCTACTCGAACCAACGTGATCACCAAAGTGGAAAACTATGAAACCCTAAGGTATCGAGATTGTTTTGAGAATTTTGTTTAATGAATTTAGTTTAATTTTAGCAAAATTAATCATTTCATTATCATTCTTAAATCAAGTGTTGTAAATGTCAAGGGTTAGAACACTTTTCCGCCCAATGCTTTAGGAGAGATCTCCAAAGGAATTTCTTCATTGAAGGAGAGGGAGATGAGGATGATGGGATTTTTGAGGAAGAGGTGATGCGGGAACTTACTAAATGCAATGCTAGGGCTGAGATTAAAATTAAAATTAATTCAAACAATTTAAAATAACAATTTCTCCACACGATTATCACATAAACGTTCAATAAATTTAATTAGATAATTAAATTTCGGCTCACAATAGCGTTACTTTTCATGTACGTTCCCTATCGTATCTAGAAGACTAGAGTTCTTACGAACGGCTAGATCTCCGATAGTTTTAGGGCATTAAACAACTCGCAAACGGGTTCTCTTGATACCGAATGAAAATAAATACTAACAATGAATTAATGATGAACAAATAGGTTGATTTTGGATTTTTTGAGATAAATAGGATAGATCTGGGATTTAATTGAGAAATAAACAACTAAGGTTACGCTACTAATGCAAATCGTAGTTCTAAAGAAGATAGAGGTGGAAGAAGAGTTGGCCTCGCATCAAACCGGACGCGGGATCAAAGAATCACTCTCCGTTTTGAGAGAACCACACCCTTACGAAAGTTTAGAACTCTCAAGTTTGTATAAGTAATTTTAATTCACCAAAAACTAATAATAAAATTGTTTACAAACCTTTAAATTGACTAATCAAAACCCTAATACAAAATTAGAAGAGTCTTAATGAAAATAAAGCATAAAATGACAACTTTTGACCAAATTTATAAACTTCCGCCAAAATTCGCGTTATTGGTCGATCGATCAACAGAGAAAGTAATTAAATAGTCTGACGCCATAGGTTTAAATTGATCGATCGAAAATTACTGCTCAATCAATCGACTGAGAACTTTAATTCTGCCTCATACTACTGTCCGCTGTCCATTCTTGATCGATCGAGGCCTAAAGTCGATCGATCGACTGAGCACTATTCAATCCTTTGCTAATCTTCTTTCGCCTTCGATATGTCATTGGCGACTGCCTGAATCTGATGTCCCGATCAACTCTCCTCTGTGGACACTGAATATGAGCATGACGAGGGTACAATTGAATTCTATCGCCTCTGCCGATCTTCTTCCGCTTTCGATACACCACTGACGACTGCCTGAATCTGATGTCCCCATCAACTCTCCCCTGGTTGGATGGATCCAATATTGGTTGATAGAGGTCCTAGAGATCCGAATCAATATGCTGAAACTCTTCCTTTGTAATCCACGTATTTTCCGAATCGGTTTTGTTTTTCCACTTGACCAAATACTTCTGAAGTCCCCCTTGGTTGGTGGACATAATCTGATCTTCCAACACATCTTCAATGATCTCACGAATTTGTCGAATAGGTGGAGGTAATGGTGTGGGTAGGGGAATAATTGGGGCATCGGATGTAGAAGGCTTAAAAGGGTTTGCAGGGATGGTTGAGTGAACAAGGAACAGAATGAGGTCCTCCACATTGAAGGTCGTGCTAATCCCTAATTCCGGTGGAAGATCTAAAATGTAAGCATTAGAATCAACATCGCACGGTAACTTTTTTCGACACCGTGTGGCGCCTCATGCCGCCACTTCTGGCCAAATTAACTCGTGATACTCGTTGTCACAAAGCATAACCTAACATTGGTTATCATGCTCGTGCTACGTCTCGCTACCGCGCACAGCGAGACCTCATGTCCAACCATCACTCTGATACCACCCGCCTAGAGGACGGGAACTCCCGCATCGTGGTTGCCTTCACTCGAGGCGAACCCACTCAATGCATCGTGTCTACTCGCGACACACATGCCAGCACCTCAGTGCCACTTTCCTGGCTGTCTCGCTTAAGACAAAGACATGCCTCTCTTCATGCCATCCAAGCCAACCAACGTGTGTGGTCCACGCGACCAGCACACTAGGAGTAGCATGCAGCTCTTCATGCTCTCCAAACCAAGCATCGGGTGTGGTACGCACGACCAACACTCCTCCGCTCCAGGCCCCCAGCTAGTGTGCGCCACTGCGTCCCACGTAGCCCTTGAGTGCCCCAGTGAGGTCACTGACCCATGTGCAATGCGACGCTGGCACGGGGCCACAGGGTAACCTCACCCCAGGTGACACATGGCATCGCCGCAGCGTCGCATTGTTGCAGCGATGTTCTAGGCCCACCCCTAACCTAGAAAGCACATGCGCTCATCCCGCAACGCAAGGCCCCATGTGTGGGAGAATAGCTCCACAGCTCCCTTCCCCCTATATATGGTCCAAAGACCAACTTAGGCAAAGTAGCAGAAAACCCTCAAACCCCTTGGTTTGTCATACCACCATGGCACACGACCTCCTGCCCGTGGCACACACCTGCAAAGGTGGTGTCTTGCCATTAAACATGGCACACGATCCTCTGACCGTGGCACCCAGTGCCATCCTCCAAGCCCACATGGCTTGCGAGGTCACGCAGCAGCGTCCCTTGTGGCCGTGTCGCGTCCGCATCGCGACTACGTCACGAGGCCCTCATGGCCTCATGTGCAACATAGCACTGTGTCGCGACCATGTCGCGTCCGTGGCCTCATGTCGCATGCCCTCATGGCACCACATGGCGTACCCTCATGGCACTGCATCACGCCTAAGTCGTGACTGTGTCTCGTGCCTACTCGACACCATATCGAGTCCGTCCTTGCACCTGGATGCCGCGTGCCCTCTTAGCACCGCATCACGTGCCCTCTTGGCACCGCATTGCTTGCCATACAAGCTAGATGTCGCGTGTCCTCTTGACACCACATTGCGATGGCACCGCCTCGTGTGCCTTAGCACTTGGACGTCGCGTGCCCTCTTGGCACCACGTCGCGTGCCCCAACGCGGAGCACCGCACTACGTGCCTTATGGCACCAAGACGTCGTGTGCTCATACGCGGAGCACCGCATTACGTGCCTTATGGCACTAGGATGTTGCGTGCCCTCTTGGCACCACGTCTCGTGCTCTACCGCGGAGCACCGCATTCTAAGCCCTTCACGCGTCTAGCCACCATACTAGATCGCAGCTTGTTCAGGCCACCGTCGCATCATGCATCAGGGACACATGCACACATCGCAGGGCCACGTGCCTCTGCGCCCACGCGTGCTACACAACTAGCTTACAAGGTCCGCTTGCTTTCTTGCTAGCTAAGTGCCCAGTTCCAAGGTCATCATGCCTTCATGCTGGCGCACAAATTAATGAGGCCGTCACAACACGCTTCAAGATTTTATAGGGTCCAACACCACGCGCTTGTAACTTCTTTGCAACTCCTTGCGGGAATCGCTCGGGTCTATTTTGAACCATCACAAAATCACCCTCTTGGAATTCTTTGAACTGTCTATGAGAATCTGTAGAAAACTTGTATTTTTCATGGTTCGCATTAATTATTTCCTTAATCTCAGCATGTAACTCATGAATGCGATGCACAAATGTAGATGCAAACTCTGATGACCTTTGATGAATGAACATTAGAATGAGATTTACTGGTGTCCTAAGTTTATACCCATCCACAACTTGGAACGGACTCATGCCAGTGGTTCTATTAACTGAATTGTTATATGCGAACTCAGCGACAGGTAAGATGGAATCCCAACTCCTAATGTGCTCACCAACTAAACACCGTAACAAATTACCTAGACTCATGTTGACAACCTCGGTTTGCCCATCAGTTTGGGGATGATATGCAGATGAAAATTGAAGTTGGGTCCCCATTTTGTGCCACAGTGTCTTCAAAAAAATAACTGACAAATTTAATATCGCGGTCAGACACTAGTCTTTAGCAAACCGTGTAAATGAACAACCTCGTTAAAGAAAATGGTAGCAATGTTACTTATATCAGAGGTCTTCGAACACGCAATGAAGTGGGCCATTTTTGAGAAATAGTCCACAACTACGAACATCGTGTCGTGCTTTCGAAGGGTTATGGGGAGGCCTAATACGAAATCAATAGACAGCTCTTCCCACGGGATATGTGGCACCGGTAAAGGCATGCATAATCCAATGTTTTGCCTCTTTTGTTTTGCCAGTTGGCAAACACGGCATTGGCTGATAACTTTGGCAACATCTCGGGTGAGATTGGGCCAACAGTAGCGGTCTTCAACCAATGCAACGATTTTGTTGCGATCAAAGTGGCTAGCAACCCCTCTAGTGTGTAATTCCCAAACGAGAAAGTTCTATAGAGATGTGCGGGGAATACACAACCGGTGTTTTAGAAACAAGTAATCCTCCTGTAGGGTATACTTACTTTCTCTGACAGGTTGTCCAATCATAAGCAAGGTATACTCTTCACCAAAATCTTGATATGTGGGATAATCCTCTATGAGACGATCGAATCCGGTTACCTTTTCGCTTAATGAGTGCAACGTTGCTACTCTACGGTTAAGCGCGTCAGCGACTCGATTCTCTACACCAATCTTATGTTTCAACACAAAGGTGAACCCTTGAAGTTGTTCATCCCATTTTGCATGTCGCAGGTTCAACTTCTTGTGGGAACTCAAAAATCGTAGGGCTTCGTGATCGGAGAACAAAACGAATTCATGTGGTAGCAAATAGTGCTTCAAGTATTTAGGAGATTGCACCCACATAGAACTCTTTGTCGTAGGTAGAGTATTTCTTCCTGGCCTCATTCAACTTTTCATTGAAATAAGCAATCGGATGGCCCTCTTACCTCAATACTCCTCCAATACCTACACCTGACGTATCACACACAACCTCGAAGACTTTAGAAAAGTCAGGAAGGCGCTTGATAGAAGCTTCCGTCATTCGAAACTTAATCTCCTTGAAGGCTTTTTGCCGCAGCAGATGCCCGTTTAAACTCCCTTTTTTTGATGTAATTACTAATAGGGGAGTTTACATTACTGAAGTTACGAATGAACCGCTTGTAGAACGTGGCTAACCCATGGAAGCTACAAACTTTGTGAATGTTCTGAGGTTCAAGCCATTCCACTATTACTTTAACCTTTTCGGGGTCTGCAGTCATTCCTTCAGAGGTCACGACAAACCCTAAGAAGACAACACTATGTGACATGACTGTGCACTTCTTCAGGTTCACATATAATTTCTCTCCTCTGAGAGTCGTGCAAACTTGCCTTAAGTGGGTCATGTGTTGTTCCTTGTTGTAGTTATAGATAAGGATGTCGTCAAAATAGATCACAAGGAACTTGCCTATGAAAGGCCTTAACACCAGTGTCATGATACGCATGAAGTACTAGGGGCATTTGACAGCCCGAAAGGCATGACAAACCACTCATACAAACCATCTTTGGTTTTGAAGACAATTTTTCACTCGGTCCCCGAGACGAACTCAAATTTGATGGTACCCACTCTTCGAATCGATCTTTGAGAATATCGTGACACCAACCATCATGTACATATCGTCCAGCCTCGGTATTGGGAACCGATACTTGACCGTGATCTTGTTAATAACGCGGCAATCAACACACATCCTCCAAGTCCCATCTTTCTTGGGTGTGGGCAGCGCTGACACGACACATGGACTCAAGCTTTTCTTTATGAACCCCTTCTGGAGAAGTTCACTAACTTGCCTCTTTAACTCCGAGTGCTCGGATGGATTCATACGATAGTGGGGCAAGTTAGGTAAGGTAGTTTCGAGGACCAAATGAATGGAATGTTGGATGTCTCGTAGAGGAGGTAATTCATTTGGAAGGTCTTTAGGGAAAACATCCAAAACTCATTCATTATCGGTTCAACCTCTTTTGGAACCACAACGTCTGACTCTTTAAATTTCCCAACTGTGACAAGGACATAGACGATATGCTCCATCTTAGCGCCTCGTTCAAACTCAAGAGGGCTAACGATGTGAACGATCTTAGATGTCTTCTCTCTCTCTCTCTCTCTATCCGACATTTATCACTGAACTTGGTTGAGTTCACTGTGGGTGCTTTAGGAGGTAACATATTGATTTTGATTTTATTTCCGTTATAAGTGAATGAACACACGTTCGATCTCCCGAACAGTGTAACGTCCATGTCATACAACCATGACCTCCTAAGGATGGTATGCCCCACATCTATAGGCACAACATCTCACACAAAGTGTCCTCATACGACCTGAATTGTATAGAAACTTGACACTTTTGTGAAACAAGGATGGATGATGAATTGACCCAAGCAATTTTATAAGGTCGTGGGTGAGCTACGGGCTCAAGCCCTAAGCGAGAAACTGTACTCTTGGAAACCACATTGATACAACTTCTACTGTCGATGATGACTCGACAGGCCTTTTCCCCACACTTGGCTACGATATAGAAGATGTTATCCCATCGCCAATCATCACTCTCCTTTGACTGGGCTAGAGCACATCTAACCACAAGAGCCCGCGAGGTATTATCCTCCTCAACGGGGTAGGAGATATCCCTTAAACAGGCCACAGTTCGTTCCCCCACACATTCTTCTTCATCACTAGGGAACGACTCAGGCTCGTAGACTTCAACGGTACCCTCGTCATGCTAATATTCAGTGTCCTCGGCTATAAACAGGTTTCGGGATGGACATTGTGCTGCAAAATGCTCGATGCCATGACACTCGTAACATTTGTTCTGACCACCAGTCTTGGGCCTTCAATCATTGGGCCTATACCTTTATCGACTATGGCTACTGATGTGGTAACTGGGTTGGGCCTAGTAGGCAGGGCACTGGTGTTGGGCTTTGACTTGGGAATGTTAGACCTATAATTAGACCTATAACTAGACGGGGTATTGGTCTTGAGGTATCGCTCCAACTCCTCAACTCTAGAGAAACATTCTTCTAGATCGGCCACAGGGTATGAAATAAGTTTCCTTTGCAGTTCTAGGCGAAGGGCCATTCGAAATCGGGATAGGGTAACTTTTTCCGGCTCATCCACATTAGCCTGGGTTTTTAGTTCTTCAAATCTATCGATATATTTTGTGACTGGTGAACTCCCTTGGCACAATGAATGCCACTGATCGAGAATACGTTCATCGTAGGATAAATGAACATACTTCTCGTGCAATTGGGTCTTCATCTCTCCCCAAGTAGAAATGGGACCAAGACCTTGGGCTTGACTACGGCGCTCTAACCCCATCCAATAAAGTCGAGCTTGGCCCATAAGTTTGACCTTAGCAACTTAGACTTTTCGCTCCTCAGACATGGTGTACCACTCGAAGTAGTTTTCCATGCCGGTGACCCACTCGAGAAAGACTTTAGGTTGTCTTTTCCCGTCGAAAATAGGGGTGTCCATTTTTACCGACATTATGATTTTATCTTCCTGATTTGCTTGAACTTCACGGCGTTGCTGACCTATCCTCCCTCTGTCATTTGTGTTGAATTTATTGTGAATGTTGGTGAGAAACTCATTGATCTCGTCAACATGGGCTTCCAAAGCCTCATGCCGGGCTTGTTGATCATGCAACTGTTGTTGTAATTGATTGTGTTGTTGCGTCATTTGGGCTTGCAGGGCGGTGTGACTCGTGGTCAACTTAGACGAAAGGTCTCTAATTAGGGTTTCCATCTTAAGGGGATCCATGAGAATGCAAGACAAAAATATTATATGATGCAAGACAAATCTGATATAGTGCTAAACAAATCTGGAATGATGTAAGACAAAACAATAAAAGTAAATAAATTCTAACCTATATGAACACTGAAACCCTAAAACTAAACTGATGCTTTGATACCAATTTCATACGGGAACTTACTAAATGCAATGCAAGGGCTGAAATTAAAATTAAAATTAATTCAAACAATTTAAAATAACAATTTCTCCACACGATTATCACATAAATGTTCAATAAATTAAATCAGACAATTAAATTCCGACCCACAATAGCGTTACTTTTTGTGTACGTTCCTTATCAGATTTAGAAGACTAGGGTTCTCACGAACAGCTAGATCTCCGATAGTTTTAGGGCGTTGAACGAACTCGCAAGCGGGTTCTCTCGATACTGAATGAAAATAAAGGCTCACAATGAATTAAAGATGAACAAATAGGTTGATTTTGAATTTTTTGAGATAAATAGGATAGATATGGGATTTAATTGAGAAATAAATAACTAGGGTTACACTACTTACGTAAATCGTAGATCTAAAGAAGATAGAGATGGAAGAAGAGTTGACCTCGCACCACACCGCACATGGGATCAAAGAAAAGCTCTTCGTTTTGAGAGAATCACACCCTCACGAAAGTTTAAAACTTTCAAGTTTGCATAAGCAATTTTAATTCACCAAAAGCTAATAATAAAGTTGTTTAAAAGCCTTTAACTAGGCTAACCAAAACCCTAATACGAAATTAGGAGTCTTAATGAAAATAAAACACAAAATGACAACTTTTGCCCAAAATTATAAACTTATGCCAAAATCTGCATAATTGGTCGATCGATTAAGTCTGGGGTCAATCAATCGACAGAGAAAGTAATTAAATCATTTGCCGCCACATGTTTAAATCTATAGATCGAAAATTACTGCTCGATCGATCAACTGAGAACTTTAATTTTGCCTCAAACTATCTGCCCGCTGTCGATTCTCGATTGATCGAGGACTGGAGTCGTTCAATCGACTGAGAACTATTCAAGAGCTATTTTTCTTTCTTTTGCCTTTGCTGATCTTCTTTCGCCTTCGATATGCCACTGGCGGCTGCCTGAATCTGATGTCCCCATCAAGAAGTCTTCGAGCCGGATGTCACACCTAGTGATGAAGGACGTGATGACAGTGGTCGTGCTCTAGTTGTGAGATGTGCCCTTGCACAACCTCAACGGGATGAAACAAAGGATTGGAGTAGTGACAATATCTTCCACACCTTCGCCAAATGTTGAAAGGAGTTGTAGGGTTATCGTGGATAGCGAGAGTTGCACTAATGTGGTGTCGATACACACCATCACCTGTTTAGGGCTTACACTCGAAGCTCACTCGAGATATTACAAAGTCGCTTGGGTTGACTCTTCATCTATTCCCGTGTCTCAAAGGTGTCGCGTGCCGATTTAATTGGGTTCATATTCAGACACCTTGTGGTGCTATGTGGTGGCGATGGATATGGGCCATATCATTTTGGGAAGGCTATGGCTCTATGACTTGGATGTGAACATTCTTGGTTGATCTAACCTTTGCACGTTCATGTATAAAGGTAAGAAATTTACTTTAAACCCCTTGCCTCCCAAAGCACCATCGACCAACAAAGCGGAGAAGAAGGGCGGTCAATCTAAGACCATCAATATTGTGAGCCCTTCGGAGTTTTCGAGAGCATATTTAGATGAGAGTGTGGTGTACGTTGTTGTCACCGTCGACCTTGCTATCGAGTCTATGGGCGAGTATCCTAAGGAGGTTGAGCTGATTTTGAAGAATTTGCGGATGTCTTCCCAGAAGACATACCCAATGAGCTCTAAGACCATCAATATTGTGAGCCCTTCGGAGTTTGAGAGAGCGTATTTAGATGAGAGCGTGGTGTACGTTGTTATCACCATTGAGCTTGCTCTCGAGTCTATGGGCGAGTATCCTAAGGTGGTTGAGTCGATTTTGAAAGAATTTGCGGATGTCTTCTCAGAAGACTTACCCAATGAGCTTCCTCCCATTCGTGACATTTAACACGCCATAGACCTAGTTCCCGGATCAACCCTACCGAACCTGCCCCATTACAAGTTGAATCCGGTTGAACATGCTGAGTTAACACGACAAGTCGATGAGCTCCTTCGGAAGGGGTTCATCCAAGAGAGCTTGCGCCCTTTTGCCGTATTCACACTATTCACACCCAAGAAAGATGGTACTTGGCGAATGTGTGTGGATAGTCGGGCCATTAACAAAATTACGGACAAGTATCAGTTTCCTATACCGAGGCTCGATGACATATTAGATATGATGGTCGGTGCCACTATCTTCTCTAAGATAGAACTTAAAAGTGGCTACCAGCAAGTCCGTATCCGTCCGGTGATGACTGAAAACCGCCTTCAAGGCAAAAGATGGCCTTTATGAGTGGATGGTCATACCTTTTGGGCTATCTAATGCCCCGAGCACTTTCATGAGGCTCATGACCCAAGTGTTGAGGCCGTTCCTAGGCAAATTCCTTGTGTATTTTGACAATATCTTGATTTATAGTCAAGACAAGGAGCAACACTTGATCCACCTTTGGTTGGTTTGCGCGGCCTTAACGGGAGAAAAATTGTATGCGAATTTCAAGAAGTGCACATTCATGAAACGATCCGTTGTCTTCTTGGGATTCATTGTCTCGACCGACGAGATGTATGCGGACCTCGAAAAGTTTAAGGCTATTGTGGAGTGGCCTGAACCTAAGAATATTCACGATGTCCGTAGCTTTCATGGCTTGGCTACATTCTATCGTTGCTTCATTCGAAGCTTTAGCACTATTATTGCTCACATCACCGATTGCATAAAAGGGGGAGTTTCATTGGAGCAAAGCCGCGACAAGAGCCTTTGTTGAGAATAAGGAGAGAATGACTAGTGCACCCGTCATGCATTTACTAGATTTTTCTAAAGTCTTTATAGTAGCATGGGATGCATCGAGTGTCGGTATAGGCGGAGTGCCTAGCCACGAGGGCCACCCTTTGGCCTAATTTAACGAAAAGTTTAACTAGGCGAAACAAAAGTACTCCACCTATGATAAGGAGTTTTATACGGACGTCCGATCCTTTGGTATTGGAAACACTACCTTAGACCGCAAGAGTTTGTGCTGTTTTCGAACCAAGAAGCCTTGCGCTTCCTTGCTTCCCAAAAGAAGTTGAACCTGAGGCACGCGACCTGGGTTGAATACCTCCAAGGGTTCACATTCGTATTGAAGCACAAGGCCGGTGTTGAAAACAAAGCGACTGATGCGCTTAGTCGTTGGGTTACGACTTTGGAAACCATGAGCCTCAAGGTCGCCAAATTTGAGCAATTAAAAGTAGAGTATCCTGAGTGCCCAGATTTCAGGATGGATTACAATGCTCTCCTTGATAATCCGACCAGCACTAACTCTAAGTATTCCATGCAGGATGGGTATATGTTCAAAGGCAATTGCCTATGCATCCCTCGCACTTCATTGCGTGACTTCCTCATTTGAGAGTTTCATACCGAAGAGATTGTCGGAAGTTTCCGGCCTAACAAGACCATTGCGCTCGTAGAGTATAAGTTTTACTAGCCTAGCCTGAAGAGAGATGTTTCTTGGGTTGTGAAACAATGTCGTACATGCCAAGTGGTCAAATAGAGTAGACAAAATACTGGCCTATACACCTCGTTACCTGTGCCACTCACCTCGTGGAAAGACATCTCAATGGATTTCGTGCTCGGACTCCCCAACATCCAGTGTTGACACACACCAGCACCGCTTAGGGCTTACATCTGAATCTCATTCGAGACGCTACAAAGTCGCTTGGGTTGATTCTTCATCCATTCCTGTGTCTCAAAGATGTCGCGAGCCGATTCAATTGGGTTCGTATTTAGACACCTTGTGGTGCGATATGGTGCCGATGGATATGGGCCATATCATTTTGGGAAGGTCGTGGCACTATGACTTGGACGTGACCATTCTTGGTCGAACTAATGTTTGCACGTTCATGTATAAGGGTAAGAAAATCACTTTAAACCCCTTGCCTACCAAAGCACCATCGACCAACAAAGCAGAGAAGAAAGGCGGTCAATCTAAAACCATCAATATTGTGATCCCTTTGGAGTTTGAGAGAGCGTGGTATTCGTTGTCGTCACCATCGAGCGTGCTTTCAAGTCTATGGGCGAGTACCCTAAGGAGGTTGAGCCGATTTTGAAGGAATTTGTGGATGTCTTCCCAGAAGACTTACCTAATGAGCTCCCTCCCATGCGTGCCATTCAATATGCCATAGACTTAGTTCCCTAATCAACCCTACCGAACCTGCACCATTACAGACTGAATCCGGTTGAACATGCCGAGTTGACACAACAAGTCCATGAGCTCCTTTGGAAGGGATTCATCTAAGAGAGCTTGAGCCCTTGTGCCGTACCCGCACTACTCACACCCAAGAAAGATGATACTTGACGAATGTGTGGATAGTTGGGCTATCAACAAAATTACGGTCAAGTATCGGTTTCTTATACCGAGGCTCGATGACATGTTGGATACGATGGTCGGTGCCACTATCTTCTCCGAGATTAACCTTAAAAGTGGCTACCATCAAGTCCTTAATCGCC